>BSBM01000030.1:830000-3247500 GCA_027924585.1 Larix kaempferi
AGCATGGGAAGACACACTTCAACAATCCATGAAAGGATCAGCACTTATGTCTACGACATGGGAAGATAGACTTCAACCATGCTAGAATGGCATCGCACTTATATCGCAGCCATGGGAAGACACACTTCAACCACGCTCGAATGATACAACACTTATATCGTAGCCATGGGAAGACGCACTTCAACCATGCTCGAATGGCATAGCACTTATATCGTAGCCATGGGAAGACACACTTCAACCATGCTCGAATGGCACAACTATTACATCAACGACCATGGGAGGACACACTTCAACCATCCCGGAATGGCCCCAGCCCTTACATCTACACCATGGGAGAACACATCTACCACCATGTGAGAATGGATCTGGCAATTACATGACGACCATGGGAAAACACATCTACAACCGTGTCTGAAAATCCCATGTGCATCTGTATCTTCAGAACTCATCACATAATCCAATTGATTATGTAATGTATCCACCTAATACATATCATCACATATGATCATCCTGATCATCATCATAGCATCATCCTGATGCATATCATCCTGATACTCATCTCACATGATCATCCTGATCATCATCACTGCATTGTCGTGATGCATATACATATACATGATCCAACTGATCATACCAAGCATCCAACCGATGGATATACATGATCCGACTGATCATATCAAGCAGTAACTGGAGCATTGTCTTGATTCTCATCACACAATGCTTACGTCCATAGCCATGGGAAGGATCCTCCTCTCACCATGCTTGGAATGGCTCCTGCAGATGTATCCATCACTTCTTCCTCGAAGTGTCATCAATATGAAGAACACCAAGCCTCTCTCTGAAGTACTCAAACTTCACTCTGGCTAGTGGTTTCGTCAACACATCTGCAACCTGCTCATCCGTCGCAACATACCGGAGCTTCACTGCTCCTCTCTGCACCATATCCTTGATATAGTGATTGATCTCAATGTGCTTTGACTTGTCGTAGAACACCGGGTTCTCAAATAGCTTCACACAACTCTGGTTGTCACAAAAGATACCAGTAGCATCCAATGGGAGATCAAATAACTCAGACAGTAGCTTCCGGAGCCATACTGCCTCACAACTAGCCAAACAAGCTGCAACATACTCTGCTTCAACTATACTTAGTGCTACGCAGGACTTATTTCTGCTAAACCAAGAGATCACACCTGATCCCATACTGAAGCAACACCCAGAAGTACTCTTCCTATGTACAGCACTGCCTTCCCAATCTAAATCAACATAACCCTACAGGTTAAACTTTTTATTCGCATCATACTTGAGCCCATAATCAATTGTGCCATTCAGGTACCTCAAAATATGGTTCACAGCAACCAAGTGAACACCTCTGGGATTCATTAGGAACTGGCTCAATGCGTTCACTGCACAATAAATATCTGTTCTAGTGTTCGTCAGGTACATCAAGGACCCAATCATCTGATGATACACCATGACATAAACTGGATCAGACGAAGCATCGCACAGAAGCTTCAGGTTTGATGCCATAGGTGTGGCCATGGCCTTGCAGTCCATCATCTCGAACCGCTTTAGGATCTCTACTGCATACTTCCCTTATCCAAGGAAGATTCCTTCTGCACTCTGCCACACCTCCATGCCTAGAACTCCATGCCTAGAAGGTAGTGCATCATCCCCAAGTCCTTCATCTCGAACTCAGAAGCAAGCTTCCTCTTCATTTCGGCAATCAATCTATCATAACCTGTAACAAACAGGTCATCCACATACAAAAGTAGTATCATTGGATTTCCTTCCTCAACCTTGAAGTAAAGGTTGGAACCTGCTTTACTCTTAGTAAAGCCCAAACTTGATAGAAAGCTGTCTATCCTACCATACCAAGTCTGAGGAGCTTGCTTCAAGCCATACAAGGCTTTCTTCAACCTGCACACATATGACTCTCTGTCATGTGTCTCAAAACCAAGTGGCTACTCCACATACACTTCCTCCTCGACTACACCATTCAAGAAGGCTGTCTTAACATCCATCTGGTGTATCTTCCATTTCATCACTTGCTTTATATTTCTCTATGCTGCCATCTGCAACATGCTTGATCATATAAATCCACTTGGAAGTCACAGCAGACTTCCCTTCTGGTCTTGGCACCACTTCCCAAGCATCATTCTTCATGATCAACGGATCATGGCATCATTACTTCATCCCGGATCGTGGGAACTTCAGACTCTTCAATAGATAGTTTTGTTGCTGAAAAAATGTTCTAGTCCTTCTTTTGTAGGTGATGGTATACGATATTTCCTACAAAGCAAGTTAAATTGCATGATTAGAAACATCTCATAGTTTTTAGAACAAATTCTTACACATAAAGAAATATGTCATACAGTCATGCAATTATTTTAGCCAATGCTTCAATACAACATTTATACATATCCCGTAACTTTCTAGATGCCTTCCAATCTCTACCAGAACATTATTAAGAGTGTGCACAACTCCCAACATGTCAGCAAAGAGGTTTCATTCTAGATAAGTAGCAATGGAATGTTGTACAGTGCCATAGGCCACTTACCCATCACATGCATATTAGTAGTATACTGTTCATTAATGCAATTATTCTAATATGCATAATACACACCCTAAGTCTAGGAACATAAGCATATACATCATTGATCAATATTATTTAAACACTCAAATATACAAGAAATCACAATTCGAATACTTATATTTGTTTTTTTGTTGGGTGGACACCCTCTCAATCTTTGTTTCCTTGTAGGAACTACTGGAGTGTGCTCCCTCCTGATCTTTGCTTCCCGGATTACCTGTCCTTGAACTTATATCCATCCTCGATCACTATGCATACTTACTAGTATCATCATTGTGTTATCCTCGAGGTCTCATACATACATTCATTAGTATAATCTTAATACTATAAAAAACATTATGATTCTAAGTAATCTTAAACATGTATGGTCAAGATCATTTCATACACAGATAATTTATCATAATTCTTTTACTCATGCATATTCCTATTTGACCATAGGACTTTTCTGGTTAGTCATATCATCAATCAAAGTAAGAAGAATAATATGCCTAAACCCATGATTACTCAACCCTATAACTTCATGAATAATCATTATCAATCATACCAAGTATACTTATATAAGATATCCTATCACAAGGTACGATTCTAACTTGATATAGGAAAAACATACCTGGATTAATATGTTAGCTGGTTATGTCTAACATACCGACATGATGTCTTCTTGTTCTCTTAAATGACTTGTGCTAGTAACCTACATATCTCATAGGTTAACCATTATAGAACCAAGTTATACATACCTCGTAAGTAGATCTTCTATGTGATCCATGACAATGGATGAATCTTTATCTTCATGTCACCATGTTCATATGTTCTTGAACTAGAACATAATTTACCTTTCTTGATGTACCTTTCATGTTAGTAGACAACATCAACCTCATACAACACCATAATGCATTAGCACAATCAGAAGTGTCAAAAACCCTAATCAATGAATATCTTCTATCATGCATTCATATTTTTATTAAGGTGATACGACAAGTCTAAAACTAATCAAGATTGTACTAATCTTAATGAAGACCAACATACCATAACCTTAATCATGAACAGATCTCAAAACATACCTGGATAAGTCATACATGTCGAGATTGCTTGTAATCTTCTTATGTAAGGTCTTAGCCTTATCTCCCACTGAAACTGGAACTTCTTCACTTATGCACGTGACCAATCCATTCTCTTCTAGAATTAACCCAATCCACTTGATTTGCAGAAACTGGATCTCGAGTTGGATTATGGTTTGTCAGGGAAACCCTAGAATTCAAAATTTGAATTTCAAACTTCTGAAAGGATAAGAAGATCCACCTTGATGAGCTGATCAACCTGGTATACTCAAAATTTGAAAACTGCAAAGTTTCACCCCTCAAAATTACCTTTTAGATTTCTGGATTCACTAAGGAGGACCTTGAATTAGGGTTTGATTTTCTCGGAGCTTCACGCAACCAAATAGTTTGATCTAAAGCTCTAAACTTCTATTTTTCCAAGGAGCTTCTAGCTATGGTTACAGATTTAAAAACTTCCCATTTTTAAAGAAGCCCTCATTTTTCACCTTTTCCATCAAAGTCGCGAACTAGGGTTTGATCAAGCTCGGTCTCCCTACCGAAAAATTCAATCTTGGTCTCTAAATTTTGATTTTTATGACGAGCATCCAGCCGTGGTCTCCGATACAAAAAAATTCAAACATTCTTCGAAACCCTAAATTCCTGGAGCCATGAATGAAGGTGCTCAAAATCCAATTCTGTTTTGACAGAAATATGCACCTGATTTGTTTTGGTGTAACTCCGAAATTTCAAATCTACAGGGTCTCAAAATTCGATCTCTGGTATCCTGACCTGTTACCTTTCCAACCCCATAGGTTTTACCTCAAATGTATTCTCTGAGAGAGAGTTATTCCAAGTGTCGCAACGTGACCTGCTTATGGGATAAAACAGGAGAGCGAACTTGTACGGAGTGACATGTGTCACTGGTAAAATTTAGGCCTCTCAAAATTGTACCTATGAAAGTACAGTCCATGCCCTACCTACCACATTTTACAAAATTTCATTTGGAGCTTTCTAGCCCAAGTTGTGACCTTTTTTCCTAGGTCACCTGTTTATGAACGAGATCTGGAAGAGGGAAAAACCCTATATTTTACAGATCATAAATCAGAAATTACAACTAATTAGAGGCTCTCCTTAGGACAAAAGGTACATCGGGATCTTATCATTGACCTGTAAGATTTTCAGATCCTGAAACTTTGCAAAAATGAATTTATAGCGAAAGTTCTATGATGACTGGTTTTTGCTATATCAAGCCCTAGCTTCGTAAGTACAACAAGTGTCATAAATGCCATACCATGCCTTCTTTCAGGCTAGCTTTGATACCATGTTAGTTTTTTAAAAATTTCAATCTGATCTAGGATCTTAACTGAGAGAATACCATTTACAGCGTAGCTACAGCATATCAATGATGGACACAATAATGCATGCACACAAGAGACACAGAGTTTCACCAGGGAAAACCAAGAAGGTGAAAAACCCCGCAACTTCCTCATAGATAGATACAACCCAAGTACAAGAGATAGTCCTCCTAGCAGCAGCTTCTCCTCCTCCACTAGTGCGCCACTCTCCAATGAGTCTGTGAGTGAGAAGTGAATGATCAAATAGAGTGCCTCCCGCACTATATTTATACATGACTTGACTTGCCTAATAACCTTACTAGGTCGGCCTCAACTTAATCACATAACATAATGATGACAGGGCCGACCCCCAATAGGGTGGTCTAATAACCTTTTAACCCACATGACTTATACAGGGCCGACTCCATCAAGGTGGTCTAATAACCCATCAAGTATAAGTTACGACACTTACAATATAAATGACGACACTTCCGTATAGAGGAATAATAACATCTATATAGGAATACAATATACATATGTGAAATACATTCCGAAGTTACAAATACATCAACATCATCCGCATCACCATCATCATCATCCTCACAAAAACCATCATCATCATCATCATCATCACCGTGATCATCATCATCATCACCATGATCTTCATCTTCATCATCATCATCTTCAACGTCTTCATCATCATCAATATCATCATCATCCTCACCACCATCATCATCATCATCATCATCATCATCATCATCATCTTCATTATCATCATCACATCATCATCATCATCATCATCATCTTCATGACGACAATGATGATGATAATGATGATGATGAAGATGGCGACGGTGATGATGATGATGATGGTGATGAGGATGATGAGGATGGTGATGAGGATGATGACGATGATGAAAACATTGAAGATGATGATGATGAAGATGATGAAGATGAAGATGATGGTGATGAAGATGATGAAGATGATGATGATGATGATGACGATGACGAAGATGATGATGATGACGAAGATGATGATGGTGATGATGATGATGAAAATAGCGATGATGATGATGATGATGAAGATGATGGTGATGAAGATGATGATGATGATGATGAATATGATGATGGAGATGACGATGATGATGATGAAGATGAAGATGATGGTGATGAAGATTATGATGATGATGATGATGATGAGGAATAAGAGGACGATGATGATGATGATGATGATGATGTTTATGATGATGATGATCATCATCATCTTCATCATCTTCATCACCATCATATTCATTTTCATCATCATTATCTTCAACGTCTTCATCATCATCATCATCCTCATCCTCATCATCCTCATCCTCATCATCATCATCCTCAACACCATCATCATCATCCTCATCATCACCATCACCATCTTCATCATCAGCAACATCATCATCGTTGTCGGCGTCATGAATATAATGATGATGATGATGATGATGTGATGATGATAATGAAGATGATGATGATGGTGATGAGGATGATGATGAGGATGAGGATGATGATGATGATGAAGACATTGAAGACAATGATGATGAAGATGATGAAGATGAAGATGGTGGTGATGAAGATGATGAGGATGATGATGATGATGATGATACCAACACCATAATAAACAAAATCAAAACTAGATTTAGGATTACTAAACAAATGCGCTTTTTTTGTGTGTACGCATTAAAAACGCGTGCGTGCATAAGAGTGCGCACGCGCTTCTTTTTGCATAGACATTAACAACGTGTGCGCGCATAAAAGCACGCATGCGATTCTGTTTAAAAGTGTGCACGCACTTTTGTTATCCATGTCATCTAACCGATGTGGACGCTCGGCATTGCCGAAGCAGGATCACATACGCGTGTTAATAAGCGTGTGCACGTGTTTGTTTTTTTCGAGCCCATGCGGTTTCATTGTGGTTTTTTTGGGTACCAGCTTCGTGTGGGTACCCTATTATTTCTCAGCCTAGCCCTATTGATATCTCTTGTCTTATTTATAGCCTACAAGGAAAGGATATCTAACTCACCATTGAGTCATTTTTCCCACAACAAAATTGCCAACTCCACTTTGTGTTTTTACCCATTTTTGTTGGAATATTATCACCATCTTATTTAGGTTTTGCATGCATTTGCATACATGTATGCATTCCATGCAATAGTCCATGCATCCATGCATCAACAGTTGAGTCTCCTAGCACCCAGTACCTATTTTGGGCCCCCTTGACCTTGTTTTTGCCCATCATTGTCCCTCCTAGAAACTTAGTATGCCTTGTTTCCATCACTAGAGTCACAATGCACCCTCATTGACATATTTAGGAGATCTAATAGTCTGTTCCATGATTTCAAGAACCTTGTCCACTTAATTGCTCAATTAATTGACTGCAGCTCCTAGTTGATTGCTATTGAGTGTAGGAACACCCTCCTTGACCACTGACAACTAGTTATGTGCCCCCTTGGAGACTCCTCCCTTATTTGGGTGCCCACATGATTCAGTTATGCTATGTCCTACTCGAGTTGACAGATTATTCATCATCACTGGTCACTAGACCTTATTGGGAGATGGTTCCAATGCAAACTAAGGCTATAATTGAGGTGAATTTGAATCCTCTTGAGTGTATCGAATTCATTCTATTTTAACATTCTTTGATTGCTAGCTTACAACTAATTAATGTATCAATAACAATTTTTCTTGTGTGTTTCATTTTTATGAGTGAATTGATCCATGTTCTTGTCTAATTCTTATCAATAATTACATTGTGAAATTGTGAGGTTTTTTCAAGCTTAGTGATCTACCCCTGTGGAATTTCACATGGTATCAGAGCTTTTGAGATCTTTTTGAGTTGCATGAGTTGCAGCAGTAGTAGCATTTCCAATAGTTGATTGAGCAACTATTTTTCAGTAGTGCACCAGAAGCCTCTGGTTTTCCACAACAAATCCTGGTTCCATTTCATTTAATTCATTCAAGAAATCCTTTGAGGTATAGCTAGGTGTGAAGGATCCAGATAAAAGTTCCTATTGTCCTAAAGCAATGTTCTATAGATTCTGTAACAATCCTCCAGATAAATTTCCATTATTTTTGCAGGTTATTCCATCATAAAAAGAGCATTCAATAAGCTACTATGGATCTTACCTTGATTCCCAAGCTCACTCCCTTCAACTTCTTTGAATGGAAGGACAAATAGAGATCTTCATGCTCAGCAGAGGTCTCTATAGAGTGTTGCACATAACTAAGGTCAAATCAAATGGTGCTACAGAAAAGGCCAAGTATCTAAACAAACTTGATGAAGCAGTCGTAGTGCTATGTCTCAACATTTGCAAACATCTACTCTTTCATCTCTCTGGTCTGAAAACTCCCAAGGAGGTTTGGACAAATATTGAATCCTTATTTGGGAAACAAGATGATTTGAAAGGTCACCAATTGGAAAATGAGTTGATATCACTGAGCCCCAACAGTTTTAAATCCATCAAATATTTCTTCACAAGGTTCAAGAACTTGGTAGTGCATATAAAAGCATGTAGAATTGAGAAAGAAGACAAGCAATTGATTCTTGCTATTCTTTTGAAATTGGGATCAGACTACTCTATGTTTGCATTCTCCTTCCAAACAACAAAGATTTCCATTCGAAGCTGCAAAATGCCCACTCTAGATGCCTTCATCCTTTCTCTCACAAAGGAGCAGGACAAACTAGTGCAGATGGGAATAATAAAACCAAAGAGGGATCAAGCTCTTGTTATAGGAGAAGGAAAGAATGTGAATAGAAAAGGAAAGTGTAACATACCCAATACTTGAGACATTTTATGTTTTTGAAAAACATTATCTTAACTTTTATTGTAAAGTTTTATATTTGACCAAGTGGTCAAGGATGACTATAAATGCATAATATTATTATTTAATAAAATAAAATAGGAGACACTCACCCAAAGGGACTGTTGAAAGAGTGTTTACTGATCCACTAGGAGGAATGGAATCTAGGGTTGAAGGAAATGGGAAAGTGGTAGCATCATGAACTCAGTAACTAGCTGTTGTTATGGGACAACTCCCTTGAATTGTGGTCAAGTTCATTGGAATGTGGAACTAGAGCTTGAGGCTCATTTATTGAAAATTGAGCACTAAAAAACCTAGGCATCTTTTATAAGCCATCGAATTTGAGCAGAGGCTGACATTTTTTCTGACAAGAAAATTTACCTTGTGGTTTTGCTGTATCCACACAAGAGATTTGATGAGGGGAAGCTATGTTTTGAGTTGTAGTGTAAGTCTGTTTCATTTCTGCTGAGTGCAGAGGTTTCCTACTGAGAGTAGAGGTTTTGGATATGTATGCAAGTCTCCCTTGATTGCTGAAGTACATAGGTGAGGTGTATGCAAGTCTCGATTGATTGTTGAAGTACAACCTGAGTGCCTTGCTTCTACACAGATTCTTCTTCCTAGTGGTTCCGTAAATAGGCTTGGAGGTCCAAGGGAGCAAGTGATCTAGCCGCTTCTTCGAGAGAAGGTTGGGAGGAACAAGTGTCTTTGGGTGTTTGTCCACCCTAGAGAAATGATCAGGTTCTACTAGTTTATTTCATTTCATTTCTGTAATTGTTTATGTATTTCTTAAAACTGTTTGAATAATGTCTATGAGTAACTCACATAGATATATATATATCTAGCAGGCAGATTAGAAAAGGATATGTCTCTGCACTAGTCAAACAATGATGTTTAGATTATTTAAAAATTTTATTTTTTCGTTATTAGTTACTTGAACTATTGAATGATTTTCTGATTAAGTTAAATTAGTTTCTACAAACTTAATGAATGAATGAGATAATAAAATTGGATGAACAAAATATCTTCTTGTATTTTTCCTTTCATCATAGAGGATGTACTCTAGTACAGGAAGTGTATAATTAACTTTGAAGATGGGATTTGAAAATAGTAGTAATTTTATACTTCAAATAGAATAAGTCTTTTTATGATATACGACTCTTACAACATAGCAAATGCATACAATATACTGTAGCAGTTTCAGGTTTTTGTTATCAATGTAAATGTAGTTAGATGTTTCTTCTAGTTTTCCATAAAACACATTAGTACAATGATATAGGGTTTCATCTTAGAATGCAAACTAAAATATCTAGTTGTACATTTACTAATCATCTCCTAAGATACAAATATTGTTTTAAGAACAGATACTGCATACTTACTTGTCATATGCTATTTATCAATGCAAACCCTAAACTGTAGATTATCATTTAAATACTTTCATAAACTATTGCAGCATTGCTTATACATAATTGATAAGTCTTTTTTCCACACAAACTATTCGATTAAACATAACATAACATTTATGTAATGACTTAGACAATATACATAGTTAACACAGTAACTATTATTAATATTTTCCCTATAGTGGGAGTGCAAATCCTTCAATACAAATAATATACTTAGATAATTTTAGAAACTCTAAACATTTCTGCACAGACCTTTTATAAAAACCCTCATCATTTTTCATCATGAATTAAAATATATCGATCATACAAGTATCGAACCAATACATAGAATTAATGTAAAAATATACAAACATACAGTAGGAATATAATCCTGTAACCATTGTAACACATGAATAGCTTAACATAATCAAATGTTTCAGGATCAAGACCTATACAGGCTCATCCAAGGGCTTAACACACACATTAAAAACAATAATAAAACTTTAAAACATTGTATACCTTTCAACTAAGAGACGAGGATTCGAGTCTCTGTTTGGAGAGCTCACCCTTACATTGGAACGTAAGGTTCAACACAGTTAACAACATATAAATTTATACATTGTTAGGCCCAAGCCTAAACCCTATAGAGAAATCAGGTTACACATTAAAATCAAACCCCAAAAACTTAATACAATTCTCAAAGTAATTGACGAGTGCTCAGTAAACAAAGCTAACCAGCTTATAAAGAAACTAAGGGTTTGAGTCTCAATACGAGCTCACCCATGCTGGAAGTCATATGGCTTAAAAACACTTCAACCAATAAATTACAGAACCAACATGCAATGTTTTTATCTTGTAAACAGGTTCAAAAGACCAACAGTGAAATCCTTCAGGTCACAGGCTCGAGTCTTGACTCGCCCACGTACTCATCTTTTATAAACAATCATCATTTAAAAACTTATAAGTTAATATTTTAAACTTCATAGAGAAGCATAAGGGTTTAAACCCTGCAACTTCCTCTAAACATGTTCATAAATCAAAGTTAGGGTTTATCCCTTTCATCTTCAACTAAAACGAAACTCCAAAACAATTTTTACGCAGAGTTTAGAAATACATTTCCACAGAAAACTAGAAACACATTTCTTATTCATATAATGTAGTATTACATTGCATTTGAACTTCCAGGAGGATGAACAAAACTCCATTAAAACAACTTCCTACCAACACTACAGGCAAAACCCCAGCTCGGGTCATTTCCCAGAAAACTAACTACTGCAGCATTGGAACCTCGAAAACCATTTTTACAAATGGAGTTTGCAATGACGAAGAGAAACAAAACATTACATCCTTGTTTATGGAGGAAAGTGGTCTAACCGAGGCTTACAGATGATTTCACACCTTGGTGGTTCATCCCTTTGACTTCATCGTGGATAAAAGACCTTACTCTGCCATAAAAACATAAACTAGGTTAAACGTTGTTGCAAATCTTGATACAGTACTGAAATTTAAATAAAAGTTTGTATGTTGTATCACCACTTACCTTGACTGTCACAACTCGAAGCCGAGGATGAACCAGACATTGGAAACCCTGTGTATGATGCAAACCCATAACTCCCCACGAACTAGCACACTTCAACTCTCAACCAACACGACGAGTGGAGCATGAATGCTAACCATTATGGCGGCTGAATAGGCCCAGCCTCCTCCTCAATAACGAGGAGTAACAATAAACCAAATACCAAAAACCCCTAACCTCGAAGTAGGGTTTTGATAGTATCAAGATGCATTTACAAGCTTCACGTGGTCACAATTAATGTGACAGCTACCACCATGTCGTTGGTGATATAAATATCCACTTTGATATAGTTTCAACATAGTTTCCCATCACCTATTTTAATATGGCGCCAGATGGGAAATCATGACCCACTAATCTATAGTTTAAACCATAACAAATGTTTAATACCCCGAAGTTATAAATTGAAACACCAAATTCACCTTTTCTATGAAGTTAATATATCGATGAATAACTTAAAAAATCATACACTATCCTTTGCAAAGTATGTAGACCCACACTATACGGTAACTTTAATAAACTAGAACAAGGAAGAGTAACATTGAACACCATAGCCTTCGCATTCTTTTAACTTCACACATTAATTCTGAACACGTTATGCATTTATAATTTTGGTATCTAGACTTACAAGTCGCCACTTAAAATAAGGCAAGGATCTTTAATATCCTAACATAGGACTTAATATAATTCATCGCACTATCTCATCAAACACCAAACGTATACAATCTGTAACCTGGACAGTTTAAAGAGACGGTGTGTTAGCTTAAGCTAAGTAAGTCTCAATGGTACATCAGATTCCAACTGCCAACAAGAAGTTAATTATAAATAATAGTATGCAAATAAACAAATAATATCATAGTTTCCAGCTATCAGACCAAAATGCGGAGTACAATGAAACAATAACATGATTGCAACTACATGTAGGATTATAACATAATTATCACACAGGATATTAAAAAGACGACGTTTTATATAATTATAGATATAGCATCATAATACTTATGTTCCATGAAATAGTTGCGCAGGCAGAAAAATGACAACTCAAATAACAACTAAGATCATTAAAACGGACATAGGGGTACTCATGCATTAAATTGTCGATAAGACAATTTAAAAGTTCCAAAGATAATTACATTTCATAATTAGTTAGTATTAAGTATAGTCATTTAATAGACATTTATTACTTCTGCACATCTTTAAATGTTAAAACTAATGCTTAGAATTTTTTTAAAATTTTACAAAATTTTGGGATGTTACATGTGATATCAGAGTGCGAGTTCAAACTCTAGGCTTGAAAAAGGCTCAGGCGCGCAAACATAAAGTGAAACCAGAAAAAATTAGTTACTAAATTTTGTTTTAATTCGTTTCTGTACAGAACAGTTTGACATTTAATTTGTAGGTATGGAAATACCGGAAGAATCTGCAAAGGACAGATCTCATTGTAGTGAATGTAATAATAATGAACATGAAAATATTAATGAATAAATCTATGTGGAGTTAAATGATCAATCATCTGAACTTTTACGTACGGTTAAGGATTAAAAAACTGAGATAAGAAATGTTAAAGAAGAAAATGAAAGGATTTTAAGAGCACGGGAAGAACTGAACCATATCTTACTGGAAAAACATCAACATCATGAAAAGGATAAGAGAACAGAATAAATCTGAATCTGGAACTATGTCCTATAAATAGAGAGATAAGAAAGTAAAATACTATAAAAGTGATAGTGACTCTTCTTCCGAATCAGATGATAAAACTTATAGAAGAAAATATAATTCTGATCAAGATAGTAGTGATAGTGACTATGGTCCTAAGAAAACTCATAAACAATATGAACAAATTTTAGGGGAATTTAAGAAGATAAAACCCCCAACATTTAATGGTGAAAATGAAAAGGGTGAGATAGCAGAAGCATGGCTGTCGAGTATGAAGAAGTATTTTCAGACTTATGATTATTCATCTCAGTTAAAAGCTAAAATGGCCATATAAAATCTGACCGAAAAAGTAGACATTTGGTGGTAGGATACTAAGAGGGTTAAGAACGTCAAAGAAAGAACTATAAAATTGAGTGCATTTAAGAAATTATTTAAGAATTTTTCTTTGTCCGAACAATATTACGAAGATAAGTCAAAAGAGTTTTATGATTTAAAATTGGGTTCTATGAGTATGAAGGAGTTAAGTAGCAAATTTCTCAGTCTGTTAAGGTATGCACCTTACTTAGTTGAAGAGAAACTTAAGGTTCAAAGGTTTCTAAGCTGCTTACCCTTTAACATAAAAGTTAGAATTGAATGTACGATAATCCTACAACTCTTGAAGAAGCCATGAGAAAGGACAACTTTTGTTTTGAACAGAATAGGAAAAGGGAAGGAGTATTGAGTTGGAGGAATAATAGACCAAGTAACTTTGAGCATAAAAAGAAAACTTTTAATTTCAAGAATTCTGGAAATAATAAAAATTTCAATAACATAAATTTTCAAAATAATATTTACAGAGGTAATGCACCACATAATTACACAGTGGCAAGAAATGTACCTAATAACAACAATAATCATAATAATAATGCCAGGATTAATGAACAAAGACCACCTTTAAAATGTTATGATTGTAATGGACCGCATACTAGAGGAAACTATCCACTGAGAAGAAAGACAGTGAGCAACATTCATACGATGTAGACAAAACCAACAGTTGCTGATTTAGCAAGGGAGATTCCCATAATCAATGCACCACTAGAAAACCGACAAGTAGACCATCAAAATTCCATGGTCGAAGTCGAAGATTTGATACAAAAAAAACCTATTTCTATTCTAATTGATCCAGGTGCAAGTTTGAGTTACATATCACCTCCTGATTTAGTGAAAAGTTGCAAGTTAAAAGTAGAAAATTTTGTTAAATCATGGTTGGTTCAGTTAGCAATAGGGACCAAAAGAAAAGTTACAGAATTTGTTAAAAGTTGTGATTTGCTTCTGAGCTAGTTAATGGTGCAAGTTAAATTGAATATTTTACCTTTGGGATCTTATGATGCATTAATAGGCATGGATTGGATTGAAAAGCATAGAGTAGTCCTGAAGTGTTTTGAAAAGACTTTTACTTATTTAAATAATGAAGGAGAAACTGAAACAGTAAAGGGACTTCCTAGACGAACTTCTGTTGGACAAAATTCTTCTTTACAAGTTAAAAGGGATGTAAGAAAAGGGTGTAAGATGTTTGCAGTAAATGTAATTAATGACAAACATTCATCTAAAGTAGATAAGTTAAAACAGGAAGATGTACCTATTCTTCAGGACTTTTTTGATGTATTCCCGGAAGAAATTCCAGGACTACCTCCGAAAAGGGAACTAGATTTCACCATTGAGTTAGTACCGAGTGCGGTGCCTAACTAAAAGGCTCCTTACAGAATGAACATTTTGGAACTTAATGAACTAAAATCACAGTTGAAGGAACTAATTGATAAAAAATATATAAGGCCAAGTGTGTCTCCTTGGGGAGCACCGGTTATCTTTGTTAAAAAGAACGACGATACCTTGTGATTATGCATAGACTACCGTCAACTAAATAAAATGAATATTAAAAATCAATATCCTGTGCCCCGCATCGATGATCTATTTGATAAAGTACACGGAGCATTGATGTTTTCTAAAATGTACTTGAGGTCGGAGTACCATCAAGTCAGGATAAAAGACGAACACATTTTTAAAACTGCCTTGAGGACCCATTATGGGCATTACGAGTTCGTAGTTATTCCTTTTGGGCTAACTAACGCACTGGAAGTCTTCATGTGTTTAATGAATAATGTTCTACATATGTCAAGGAATTTAAAAATTCACGTAAAGAACTATGCAACTTACGATTTAGAGCTGGCAACCGTGATACATGCATTAAAAATGTGGCTCCATCACTTGATTGGAAGAAAGTTTTCAGTAATGACAGATAATGAAGGGTTAAAATATTTGTTGGATCAAACAAATCTGAATGCAAGGCAAGGTAGATGGCTAGCTTTCCTTAGCGAATACAATTTCGAGATTCTACACATTAAGGGTAAAGAAAACAAAGTTGTTGATGCCTTAAGCAAAAACGCTAAATTAAATTTTGTGGCAGCAATCAATACTTATAAAATAGACCTGGAAAATCAGATCAAAGAAGGACTTAATCAAGATGAAAATGATCAGAAATTACATGATAAAATTGTTGAGAATGTATCTGAAAATTTAATAATAGATTACATCATTAACAAAAAAGGTTTAATGACTTATAAAAACAAACTTTATGTACCTAATGTGTCAAAAGTTAAGTTGTGGATTTTAGATGAAATTCATAAAAGTCCTTATTCAGGACACCCTTGTTATTAGAAAATGATAACCATGCTGAGAAAGGATTACTTTTGGCTAAACATGAAAAACAAAGTGGTTGAATACATAGCTACGTGCTTTCCATGTCAGCATATTAAAGCTGAGCATCATCACCCAGCTGGCCTATTACAGCCATTGCCAATTCCATAATGGAAGTGGGAAAGTATAAGTATTGATTTTATAACTAGTTTGCATAAGAATAAAAAACATAATGACTCAATAATGGTAGTTGTGGATAAACTTAGTAGAGCAGCTCATTTTATTCCGGTTAAAACTACTTTTAAAGCTGCTAACATTATTGATGTGTTTATGAAGCAAATCTTTCGTTTACATGGAATTCCAACGGTAATAGTTTCTGATCGTGATTCTAAGTTTACTAGAAATTTTTGGACAACATTGTTTAAAGGTTTAGATACTAAGTTAAATTTCAGTACATCTTTTCACTCTCAAACTGACAGACAAACTGAAAGGGTGAAGCAGATTTTAGAATACATTTTAAGAATGTATGTAAAAGATTAGCCACCTAAATGGGAAGACTATTTACATTTAGTTGAGTTTGATTACAATAATCACTATCAATCTTCTCCTAGACTTAGTCCATTTGAGATTCTTTATGGAAGGAAATGCAATACTCCTATTTCTTGGAGTAATCCTGTTGACAAATTGATCTTAGGACAAGATTTGTTAAAACAAATGGAGCTAACCATGAAACAAGTATAAGACAATTTAAAAATTGCACAAGATAGACAAAAAAGTTATGCAGATCTGAAACGAACTGAAAATGAATTTTAGGTAGGAGATCATTTTTTTGTTAAGGTAAAACCCAAGAAAAGTTCTTTTAAGCTTGGGAGTTATGCTAAACTACGACCCAGGTATTGTGGACCATTTGAAATTCTGTCAAGGATTGGACCAGTTGCATATCAGTTGGCTTTACCATCTAATTTGAGAATACATAACGTTTTCCATATTTCTGTTTTGAAAAAGTATGTGCACAATGCTACTCATATGCTAAATTGGAATGAAATACAGGTGGAGCCCGAAGGAGATTTTCAGGTGGAAGCGGACTGTATCCTCGACAGGAGGGAAATTATGCTTTGGAATCGTATAATAGGACAGGTAAAGGTGCAATGGAACCACCTTATCCCGGATGAAGATACCTAGGAATTGGAAAGTAATATGAGTGAAGCATATCCAATTATGTTCCAGGGAGGCTCTGATGAAGAATAAGCAACATCGAGGACGATGTTGAGCTTAAGTGGGGGTGTTTGTAACATACCCAATACTTGAGACATTTTATGTTTTTGGAAAACATTGTCTTAACTTTTATTGTAAAGTTTTATATTTGACCAAGTGGTCAAGGATGACTGTAAATGCATAATATTATTATTTAATAAAATAAAATAGGAGACACTCACCCAAATAGACTATTGAAAGAGTGTTTACTGACCCACTAGGAGGAATGGAATCTGGGGTAGAAGGAAATGGACAAGTGGCAACATCATGAACTCAGTAACTAGCAATTGTTATGGGACAACTCCCTTGAATTGTTGTCAAGTTCCCTGGAATGTGGAACTGGAGCTTGAGGCTCATTTATTGAAAACTAACCATGAAAAGACCTAGGCATCTTTTATAAGCCATTGAATTTGAGCAGAGCCTCACACTTTTTCTGACGAGAAAATTTACCTTGTGGTTCTACTGTATGCACACAAGAGATTTGATGAGGGGAAGCTATGTTTTGAGTTGTAGTGTAAGACTGTCTGATTTTTGCTAAGCACAGAGTTTTCCTGCTGAGAACAGAGGTTTTGGATATGTATGAAAGTCTCCATTGATTGCTGAAGTACATAGGTGAGGTGTATGCAAGTCTCCATTGATTGCTGAAGTACAACATGAGTGCCTTGCTTTTACACAGAGTCTTCTTCCTAGTGGTTCAATAAACAAGATCGGGGGTCCAAGGAAGCAAGTGATCTGGCTGCTTCTTCTAGAGAAGGTTTGGAGGAACAGGACTCTTTGGGTGTTTGTCCACCCTAGCAAAATTATCAGGTTCTACTTGTTTATTTCTTTTCATTTATGTAATTGTTTATCTATTTTTGAACACTGTTTGAATGTTGTCTATGAGTAACTCACACACACACACACACACACACATATATATATATAGCAGGTAGATTAGAAAAGGATATGTCTCTGCACTAGTTAAACTATGCTTTTTAGATTGTTTAAAAATGTTATTTTCTGGTTATCAGTTAGCTAAACTATTGAATGATTTTCTGATTAAATTAAATTAGTTTCTACAGACTTAATGAATGAATGAAATAATAAAAGTGGATGAACAAAATATCTTCCTGTATTTTTCTTTTCGTCATAGATGATGTACTCTAGTACAGGAAGTGCATAATTAACATTGAAGATGGGATTTGAAAATAGCAGTACCTTTATACATCAAATAGAATAAGTCTTTTTAGGATATACTACTCTTACAGCATAGCAAATGCATACAATATACTAGAGAAGTTTCAAGTTTTTGTTATAAATGTAAATGTAGTTAGATTTTTATGCTGGTTTTTCATAAAACAAATTAGTAGAATGATATAGGGTTTCATCTCAGAATGCAAACTGAAATATCTAGTTGTACATTTACTAATCATCTCCTAATATACAAATATTGTTCTAAGAACAAAGTCTGCATACTTACTTATCATATGCTATACATCAATGCAAACCCTAAACTGTAGATTATCATTTAAATACTTTCATAAACTATTGCAGCCTTGCTTATACAGAATTGATAAGTCTCTTTTCCAAACAAACTATTCGATTAAACATAACATAGAATTTATGTAATGACTTAGACAATATACATAGTTAACACAGTAACTATTATTAATATTTTCCCTATAGTGAGAGTGCAAGTCCTTCGATACAAATAATATACTTAGATAATTTTGGAAACTCTAAACATTTCTGCACAGACCTTTTATAAAAACCCTCATCACTTTTCATCATGAATTAAAATATATCGATCATACAAGTATTGAACCAATACATAGAATTAATGTAAAAATATACAAACATACAGTAGGAATATAATCTTGTAACCATTGTAACACATGAATATATTAACATAATCAAACGTTTCAGGATCGAGACCTATACAAGCTCATCCAAGGGCTTAACCCACACATTAAAACAATAATAAAACTTAAAAAATTGTACAGATTTAAACTAAGAGACGAGGGTTCGAGTCTCTGTTTGGAGAGCTAACCCTTACGTTGGAACGTAAGGTTCAACACAGTTAACAACATATAAATTTATGCAGTGTTAGGCCCAATACTAAACCTTGGAGAGAAATCAGGTTACACATTAAAATCAAACCCCAAAAGCTTAATACAATTCTCAAAGTAATTGATGAGTGCTTAGTAAACAAAGTTAACCAACTTATAAAGAAACTAAGGGTTTGAGACTCAACACGAGCTCACCCATGCTGGAAGTCATATGGCTTAAAAACATTTCAACTAATAAATTGCAGAACCAACTCGCAACATTTGTATCTTGTAAACAGGTTCATAAGACCAACAACGAAATCCTTCAGGTCATGGGCCCAAGTCTTGACTCGCCCAAGTACTCATCTTTTATAAACAATCATCATTTAAAAAATTATAATTTAATATTTTAAACTTCATAGACGAGCATAAGGGTTTAAACCCTGTAACTTCCTCCAAACATGTTCATAAATCAAAGTTAGGGTTTATCCCTTTCATCTTCAACTAAAACGAAACTCCAAAACAATTTTTACGTAGAGTTTAGAAATACATTTCCACAGAAAATGAGCAACACATTTCTTATTCATATAATGTAGTATTACATTGCAATTGAACTGCCAGGAGGATCAATGAAACTCCATTAAGACAACTTCCTACCAACACTATAGGAAAAACCCTATCTTAGGTCATTGCCCAGAAAATCAACTATTGCAGCATTGTAACCTTGACAACCATTTTTAAAAATGGATTTTGCAATGATGAAGAGAAACAAAACATTACATCCTTGTTAACAGAGGAAACCGGTTTGACCGAGGCTTACCAGTGATTGCACACCTTGGTGGTTCATCCCTTAGACTTCACCATGGATAAAAGACCTTACTCTACCATAAAAACCTAAACCAGGTTAAACGTTGTTGCAAATCTTGATACAGTACTGAAATTTAAATAAGGGTTTGTATGTTGTATCACAGCTTACCTTGACTATCACAACTCGAAGCCGAGGATGAACCAGGCATTGGAAACTCTGTGCACGATGCAAACCCATAACTCCCCACGAACCAACACTCTTCAACTCTCAACCAACACAAAGAGTGGAGAATGAATGCTAATAGTTATGGCGGCCGAACAGGCCCAACCTCCTCCTCCATAATGAGGAGTAACAATAAACCAAAGACCAAAAACCCCAAATCTCGAAGTAGGGTTTTGATAGTATCAAGATGCATTTACAAGCTTCACATGATCACAATTAATGTGACAGCTACCACCACGTCATTGGTTATACAAATATCCACTTTGATATAGTTTCAACATAGTTTCCCATCACCTATTTTAATATTGCGTCAGATGGGAAATCACAACCCAATAATCTATAGTTTAAAACATAACAAATGTTTAATACTCCGAAGTTATAAATTGATACACCATGGTCACCTTTTCTATGAAGTTAATATATCGATGAATAAATTAAAACTCATACACTATCCTTTGCAAAGTATGTAGACCCTCACTATAAGGGAAGTTTAATAAACTAGAACAAAGAAGAGTAACATTGAATACCATAGCCTTCACATGCTTTTAACTTCACTTTAATTCTGAACTCGTTATGCATTTATAATTTTGGTGTCTAGACTTACAAGTCACCACTTAAAATAAGGCAAGGGTCTTTAATATCCTAACATAGGACTTAATATAATTCATGGCACTATCTCATCAAACACCAAACGTATGCAATCTATAACCTAGATAGTTTAAAGAGAGGGCATGTTAGCTTAAGCTAAGTAAGCCTCAATGGTAGACCAGAGTCCAACTGCCAACAAGAAGTTAATTATAAATAATAGTATGCAAATAAACAAATAATATCATAGTTTCCAGCTATCATACCATAATGCAGAGTACAACGAAACAATAACATGATTGCAACTACATGTAGGATTATAACATAATTATAACACATGATATTAAAAAGATGATGTTTTATATAATTATAGATATAGCATCATAATACTTATGTTCCATGAGATAGTTGCGCAGGCAGAAAAATGATGAATCAGATAACAACTACAATCATTAAAACAAACATAGGGGTACTCATGCATTAAATTGTCGATAAGACAATTTAAAAGTTCCAAAGATAATTACATGTCGTAATTAGTTAGTATTAAGTACAGTCATTTAATAGACATTTATTACTTTCGCACATCTTTAAATGTTAAAACTAATACTTAGAAAAAAAATTAAATTTTACAAAATTTTGGGATGTTACAAAAAGCAGAAGGGTAAGGAAAAGAAACTTTATGAGCAGAAGTGAAGGGAGACTCCCAAATAGTCAGAAGGGACCTCGAATCCAAAGAGAGGAAAGAAAAACTAGAAAGAGAATATAAAATGTCCATATTGTAACATTGGTTTTCATGCAGAAAGTTTGTGCATGAGGAAGACCACTAATCTCATGGCCCAACTTCTAGAGAAAAACAATATTCTAGTACCTGCAAATGCTAGAAGAAAAGAAGTTGATCTTATATCAGAGGAAAAAGGGAGGTGTCATGCACTCATGGTTGGCACTTCGAATGAAACATCCTTCATCATAGATTCTGGAGCATCCAGACACATGTCTACTTCCAAGGATTTATTCTTTGAATTTGAACCCATTGTTGGGCCTTCTATCATGATGGTAGATGATTTTGAAGTTTCCTCAGAAGCGATTGGAAGGATCAATTTGGAACATGGATACTTCAACGATGTGCTCTATGTGCCTACCTTAGTAGCTAACCTCCTTTATTTTTATCAAATGACCCATACTGGAGTTCCCAAGAAGGTAATATTTACTCCTAATGCGGTTGAAATCCAAGAGATCTCTTCTGGGAAGATCATTGCACAAGGCATTGCAGATGACCATTTTAAACTCTATGAGTTTTCTCACTTATTTCCTTACTCAAAACAAAGTCAACCTCTTAATCATACAATAAAGTGAGCTGACTTTGGCATGATAGGTTTGGGCACCTAAACTACAAATATTTGCAAGAACTTCACAATCAGAAAATGGTTCAAGTGCTTTCAAACATCAGATTTGCTAAAGGCACATGTAAAGGTTGTTTGATTGGTAAGCTTTTCGAGCACAAATTTGAGAAAGGAAAGGCAAAGAGAGCCTTATATCCTCTTGAGTTGATTCACAATGACATATCAGGACCTCTTCCTCACCTATATTTGAAAAATAAAAGATACATATTAACATTCATAGATGATTTTTCTAGATTCAGTTGGGTATATTTTCTTAAGTTGAAGTCAGAAGTCTTTGAATACTTCAAATTTTTTAAAGCTTCTGTAGAAAATTTCACTGGTAAGAAGATCAAGGTCCTTCATACCGATAATGGAGGAGAGTATGCGAAGAATGATTTAAGCTATTTTTTGAAAATGAGGGTATTGATATGTGGCACATTGTTCCTTACACACCACAACAGAATGGTGTAGCAGAGAGAAAGAACATAAATTTGAAAGAGATGGAAACTCGCATGCTTGAGTCTAAGTCTTTGGCTCCTAGAATTTGGGCAGAAGTTGTCAACTGTGTAGCATACCTCTAGAATAGAGTTCCTCACAAAGGCCTAGAAGGAAAAATCCTTTCAAAGCATGGATGGGATACAAACCAGATGTGTCACATCCGAGATTCTTGGGATCCAGAGCTTGGGAAAGGACTCCTTCTGAGAAGAGGGGAGCGTTAGATCCACAAAGCAAAGAGTGCATACCAGTTGGTTATGCACAAAATGCAAAGGCATGCAAACTTCTATATCTATATACCATGCAGACATTTCTTGAGAGAAGTGTCCATTTTGAGGAGTGGCCTTTGCATGATTCCCACCATGTCGAAGAAGACAACTTGCCAACTAATCAACCATAGGATATTGAACAAGATAGTGAAGCATCCTCTCATGAAAGTTCATACTTCAAATCTGAAATTGAAGATCATTGAATGCTAGATCCGGATCCACAAGAACCTGAATATCTAGCACCTGAAGATCCACCTCCTCATCCAAGATGGGCTATCAAGACCCTTGAATATGCAGGTGATCTTGTTGGATATCCACAATATCCAGGAAGAACTAGATATAAGTTTCAAAATACAATGTTTACACTCTTTGATATAGATCCATTTCATTTTGACAAATGTTTTCTTATGATTGAATCAGATCCAAAAAATTTCTTTGAGGCCGCCCAAGCTCCAAGATCGATATCAGCTATGGATGAAGAGTATCAATCTCTTCAAAGGAATGAGACTTGAGATATTGTTTTTCTCCCTCCTAGAAGGGATTTTGGGATTCACTACAGTACTCCACCAGACATCTATTTTGACAATCAGAGTTCTATCAGGATTTATACAGATCCAGTTCTGAGACAAAGAACCAAACACATTGAGATACACATGCATTACATCCAAGGATTGGTGCATGATCATACCATCACACTTATCTATTGTCTTATAGAAGAGTATATTGCAGATATTTTCACGAAGACATTTTCAGTGAAGAAGTTTACTCATCTCCAATCCCTTCCTGGGGTGAGTGCTAGCTTGGTTGATTAGTTTTTTTTACAATCTATCTTGAGGGTTTTTTTTTCCCACTAGGTTTTCGCTCTTTCCTAACTTTTTTTTAGATTTTTGTATGGGGTGACCATTGGTATCAGTAACCAAGGCCCCATTTTCCATTTATTTTTCCTCATAGTCCAGCTTAAGGGGAGGTGTTGGAACATTCTCACAACATTTTTTTTTTCATGCATGCATTCCATGCATCACTCCATGCATCCATGCATCAGTAGTTGAGTATCCTAGCACCTAGTCCCTATTTCCCCCCCTCGAGCTTGTTTTTGGCCACCATTAGTCCTCCTAACCACTCAGTGTGTCTTGTTTCCATCACTAGAGTTACAATGCGCCCTCATGCACAGATTTAGGAGATCTAATAGTCAGTTCCATGATTTAGGGAACCTTGTCCCCCTGATTGCTTAGTTAATTGATTGTAGCTCCTAGTTGACTCCTACTGAGTGTAGGAGCAACCTCCTTGACCACTGACAGCTATTTATGTGCCCCCTTGGAGTCTCCTCCCCTATTTTGGTTCCCACATGATTCAAGTATGCTTATTCCTACTCCAATTGACTGATTATTCATCATCGATGACCACCAGACCTTATCGGGAGATGGTTCCAATGCAAACTAATACTAGACTTGAAGTGAATTCAAATCCACTTGAGTGTATCGAATTCATTCTATTGTAACATTATTTGATTTCCATATTACAACTGATTAATGTATCAACAACAATTTTTCATGTGTGTTTCAGTTTTATGAGTGAATTGATCCATGTTGTTGTCTAATTCTTCTCAGTTATTACACTATGAAATTGTAGGTTTGTTCAAGCTTAGTGTGAAGCACCTGTAACAATTAATTAATAAGAATATGTGAAATAGCAGAAATGACAGAACTCAGAATCACTTTTATATTGATCACAGGCCACTTCGAGGGGGCAACCTCCTATGAGCAAGCTCAATACAAATAACTTCACGGTGTATTCATAGGTCTCAACACACACTTATATACTAAGTCTAGGCACCAATACTATGGGTCAAAACCATGGGCCACTACAAACTATGGATCAACAATACTATGGGTGACTTACAAAGCATATGCACGAACAACAATAACACAAACTATTGATCAACAAATACTACGGGATGACTTACAAAGCATATGCGTCCAACAACAATATACTAACAAAGTAAAGACATGGGTTCCTAACATCCCCTCCCCCTTAAAAAAAGCTTTGTCCTCAAAGCTTTAGATGTGGAAATTGTTGTTGAATCTGAAGGAGTGGTTCCCATGTAGCATCCTCTGGTTGCATACTATGCCACTGAATTAAGACCTCTGTGATAGAGCGAGAGTGAAGCTGACGAGTGCGCCGATTGAGGATGTCCTCCGGCTCCAAAAGGATGGATCCTTCATTATCCAGTTCGGGTAAAATAGTTTGTCCAGTGATGTTGGTGCCAAGAACTTTCTTCAGACAAGAGACATGAAAGACTGGATGAATGCGGAAAGAAGGAGGAAGTTCCAATTTATAAGCAACGAACCCAATCTTCTAAAGAATCCGATATGTCCCATAGAACTTTGGAGAGAGCTTATGACACCCTTTGAGTTTCAGGAAGGATTGCTTGTACGGCTGGAGACGAAGAAAAACCATATCGCCTACTTGAAAAGTGCGCTCAGAATGGTGCTAATCAACTTGTTGCTTCATGCGATTTCTTGCCATGTGAAGATTGTCCCGCAAGATGCAAAGAATCTGATCACAGTTTAGAAGGATCATGTCAACTTCCTAAACTGGGGAACTGTTGGGGGTGTATGGAAGAAGAACTGTAGGTGCCTGACCATAGATTGCTTCATATGGGGTCATTTTAGAGGCAGTGTGGTAGGAGGTATTGTACCACCATTCAGCGAGAGGGAGCCACTTTGCCCACTGATGTTGTTGTTCAAAGGTGAAGCAACGAAGATAAGTTTCCAAGCATTTATTGATAATTTCAATCTGACCATCTGTTTGTGGGTGATACCTTGAACTCATCTTCAGTTTGGTGCCAGTGTGGTGAAATAGTTCTGTCCAAAAATGACTTGTGAAAGTCGCATCACGATCCGAGACAATGGAAGAAGGGATGCCATGAAGACGAAAGATCTAGTCCAGGAAAATTTGAGCGACTGAGGAGGATGTATAGGGATGGTTGAGAGCACAAAAATGACTATATTTGGAGAGGCGATCAACCACAATGAGAATCATTGTCTTCCCGCCAGATTTAGGGAGCCCTTCAATGAAATCCATAGAAATATCTGTCCAAATCCATGTAGGTATGGGCAAGGGTTCGAGCAATCCTAGAAGGAGTGTTGTTTCACCCTTATTACGCTGGCAGGTATCACATTCAACCACCATCTATTGAATTGTCCTTTTCATGCCCTGCCAAAAGAAGTTACTCCATGCCCGTTCATACGTTTTGAGGAACCTAGAGTGCCCTGCCGATGGAGAAGCATGGAGTTCATAGAAGACAGCCTGTTGAAGATCTGTGCTCTGGGGAAGCACCAGACGACCCTTGTATCTCAGAGAAGCACCATCCCAAGAGTAATGTGGTACAGCACAAGGGTTTTTGGTCAAGCGTTGGATAATTTGAGATAAGGAAGAGTCATTGAAATAACCCTTTTGAACAAATTGTAACCAATTTGGAATAGGCATAGAAATAGCTGAAAGAGAACCTTGGGTATCAAATGTGCGAGAAAGAGCATCTGCCACAATATTGTCTTTACCCTTCTTGTAAGTGATCTCATGGTCATAACCCATGAGTTTGCTAACCCATTTCTGTTGTGCTGGGGAGGAGACATGTTGTTCCAAGAAATATTTTAGACTCTGGTGATCAGTCTTGATGCAGAAATGATCCCCTAATAGGTATGGTCGCCACTTCTGTACTACATGCAAAATAGCCATCATTTCCTTCTCATAGGTAGAGGCAGCTAAATTCTTACCTGAAAGGGCTTTGCTAGTGAACACAATGGGGTGTTCATCTTGAAGGAGAACAGCACCAACTCCATTGCCGCAAGCATCACTCTCAATAATGAAGGGCTTGGAAAAATTGGGCATAGCTAGAACAGGTGTAGTACACATAGCTTGTTTTAGTTTGTCAAATGCACACTGAGCAGTATGTGTCCATGTAAAAGCATCCTTTTTCAATAGAGTAGTTAATGGAGCTGCAATCTTCCCATAATCCTTGACAAACTTGTGGTAGTAGCCAGTCAACCCCAAAAAAACACGAAGGCTCTTGAGTGTCTGAGGATGCAGCCAATTGTTCATGGCATCGATTTTGGCAGGATCCACGCGAACCCCTTGTGCTGAGATAATGTGCCCGAGATACTCAACTTCCTTCTGTCGAAAAACAAATTTAGACTGCTTGGCGTGGAGATGATGGTTAGAGAAAATTTGCATGACAAGATCCAGATGCTGGAGATGTTCATCCCATGTTTTACTGTAGATGAGGATATCATCAAAGAATACCAAAATGAATTTCCGCAAGTAGGGTTGAAATATTTTATTAATTAAGGCCTGGAATGTGGAAGGAGCATTAGTGAGGCCAAAGGGCATGACCAAAAACTCATAATGGCCATCATGTGTGCAGAAAGCTGTTTTAGGGATATCATCCTCATGAACCTGAATTTGATGATACCCAGAACGAAGATCCAACTTGGAGAAAAAGTGAGCCCCATGAAGCTCATCAAGAATATCATCAACAATAGGAATTGGAAACTTATCCTTGATGGTGAGGTGATAAAGTGATCGGAAGTCAATGCAGAGGCGCCATGACCCATCTTTTTTGCGGACAAGAAGAACTGGAGAAGAAAAGGAACTAGTGCTTGGGAAAATAATACCTTGCTTCAATAAGTCCCGAATGAGCATTTCAATCTCCGTTTTTTGGTGAAATGGGTAGTTATAGGGCCTGATGTTGGGAGGAACGCTGCCAGGAAGGAGCTGAATACGATGGTCTTCTGGCCTTGAAGGTGGCAATCCCACTGGTTAAACAAAGACACATTTATATCGATCCATAATTTGTTGTAGATCCAAAGGAGTAGTGGAGACCACTGATGGTTGCATCTAAATGGAATGGATCTGAGCGATGACACCATGTGAATTCTTCTTGATTAGTTTTTCCATGCGATGTGAACTGATGATGCTGAGAGAACTTGGTTGTAATCCTGTCAATGTGTGTTTTTTTCCATTGAGGGAAAACTGCATCCAAAGTTCAGCAAAATCCCATAAGATAGGGCCAAGTGTGCGTAGCCATTGAACGCCCAAAACCACATCACATCCGCCTAAGGTCAAGACAAACATGTCAGAGCGCAAGGTATAATCTCCTATAGAGATATGCACATTTCGACACTTCCCTTTGCAAGGTAAGGTGCCCCATTGGCAACCATGACTTCAAAGTTGGAGCAAGGATGGATAAAACAATTAGCTTGTTTGGTGATCCGAGGGTCAATGAAATTATGAGTGCGACCAAAATCAATGAGTATTGTAAGAGGAAGCTTCTTGAAGTAACCCTTGACCTGCATTGTTTGGGGGGTGGTGATTCCAGCTAAATCATGGAGAGATATCTCTGGCTGGTCATCCTGAGACGGAGGGTCAATAGGCGGGTCCGGAATGTTGACCTGAGCATCCATTGTTTCTGGATCTTTGTCACCAATTTCAGAGGCAGGCGGAGAATCCACATCAAAGAGATAGAGCTTTTGGTGAACACATCTATGTCCCTGAGTGAATTTCTCATCACAATTATAGCAAAGCCCCTTTTCTCTGCATGCTTGCATCTCTATTTTAGACAAACGCTTGATAGGAGTTGGTCGAGGAGCCTGTGGTATAGGTGGTCGTTGAGAACCCATATTTCGGAAGGGAACAAAAGTGGGCTTGGAGTGTTGTTGGGCTGCAATCTTGTCTTCTGCCAACTTAGCCAACCCTAGGGCTTCCATCATTGTGTTGGGATAGAACATTTTGACCTCAGAGCGGATGGCATCCTTTAGACCACTGATAAAACAACTTCGGTAAAAGTCATCAGACAATCCTTCAGTGTGGTTGGCTAGTTTCTCAAATTTGGTTTGATACTCTCTCACAGTGCCAATTTGGCGAAGTTTAGTGAGGGCTCCTGTGAAGTCATCAAAAGAACTAGGACCAAATCGTTGCACAAGGAGCTGGAAAAAGTCTAGCCATTTTGGCTCTTCATGAGCCTTCATGTACCAATGGTACCATTGAAGAGCTTCCAGTTCCAAATGAAAGGATGCAAGCGGAACTTTGTTGACATCAAAAGTATTAGGTAGACTGAAATATTGCTCTGCATGATAGATCCATCCAGTTGGATCAGTACCATTGAAGCGAGAAAAGTCAAGCTTCGAACCACGGAAATTGCAGGAAGAAGAGAACCCATTGTTTGATGAAGACTCGGATTGCCGTTTGTTGTTCATAGCTGAATGTTCAAGATGGAGGCCGAGAAATTTTTCATCCAGATCTTGGAGTTTGGCTTGGATGGTTGCAAGTGCTTCTTCCATGGTTTTTTCTCTTGCACGGGTGACAACCATAACCAGGATTTTTTTTTTTTTTTGGTTGACTAGGTAGGAAAACAAAAACAGAAACTGCTTCAGTAAAGGAAAATCTGGACTTGGGAAAAAATTTGAAGGGTAATTGGCGTTTGACTAGGTTTTGGACATTGTCGAATAGACAGGGAAGCAAAAAATGAGGATTTCAGAAGCGGGGTGAAAGAATGGGAAAATTTGGCAGAGGGGGACAAAGAAGCAGAATTCATAAAGGAACTCTGTGGTAAAATTTGAAGGTGATTGGGTGAAATATGAGGAAGTTATGGCAAACCCTAAAAATAGACAAATGTGGGATTTCGGGCTTTGGGAAGGGGAAGTGGGGATAGGGTCCTCAGGAATGAAATATGCAGAATGGGATGACAGGGGTTCCCCGAAAATTTCAAGGGAAACAGAGTGAAAACAAGGGAGATATGGAGAAAAAACTTTTTTTTTTTTCCATACTATAGCGACTACGGCTTTCAGAATGGATCTCAACTGCTGGATCTGAAACGGTGCAGTAGTGATCGACAACAGTTCAGCTGAAAATAGATATGGACCCCGGGTATGTGCGGCTTCCTAACAGTTCAGGGGTTTCACTCGGCCACCAATGCTATCTGACGGCTTGCGTATTGGAGAAGTATCCCTCACTCCACGGCTCAGGTAAAACTGATAACCGCTTTGCCACAAACGACAGCTCTTGGTTTACCTCATGGGTGGGAACTAGTCAATCAGGTAGGGGTCCTTTCCCTTTTCGCTGGCAGGTCCTCTCAATGGGCCAACTGCTTCGGGGTTTCTATGGTACTCCTCACAATGAGTTTTAGGGCTTATTCCCAAGTACTTCCCACAGTTAAGCGGATAGGGATTATTCCCAAATCTGAACCTGCAACATATGCGAAAAAAAATTTGGCAAAAATTTCACCCAGCGAGCCCAAGAAAGTGCTCTGATACCAGATGTGAAGCACCTGCAACAATTAATTAATAAGAATATGCGAAATAACAGAAATGACATAACTCATAATCAGTTTTATATTGATCACAGGCCACTTCGAGGGGGCAACCTCCTATGAGCAAGCTCAATACAAATAAATTCACAGTGTCTTCATAGGTCTCAACACACACTTATATACTAAGTCTAGGCGCCAATACTATGGGTCAAAACCATGGGCCACTACAAACTATGGATCAACAATACTACAGGCAACTTACAAAGCATATGTGCCAACAACAGTAACACAAACTATTGATCAACAAATACTATGGGATGACTTACAAAGCATATGCGTCCAACAACAATATACTAACAAAGTAAAGACATGGGTTCCTAACACTTAGTGATCTACCCCTGTGGAATTTCACAATTTTCTCATCTATAATCCCTTCCAAAATTTCGAAGTAAAATTTGGATCTATGTATGAAACTATTGCCTTCGGCATCCCATATAACCTTGCAATATGTTTCATATAAATATCTTCTATATTAGATTCCCTACGATTTGGCTTTGCTGGTATAAAGTGAGTAGTTTTGGTTAAATTATCCACCAGAAACATTATGGAATCATGTTTCTTTCTTCTCTTAGGAAACTTAGTGATGAATTCAACGGTCACAACATCCCATTTCAACTAGGCTATTGGAAATGGTTGAAGTATCCCTGCTGGATTTCTATGCTCAACCATTACTCTTTGCCATCCAATGCAGCTTGGTGTATATTAACAATATATTCATTTCTTGCCAAAAATATTGACTTCTTATTATTGCAATTGTTTGTTGGTATCCAAAATTCCATAAATATGGAACATTATGCATCTCATCCATTACAGATTTATTTATTTCATGTGAATTAGGAACATTAACTCTACTTTTGTATATAAGAACTAGATTGTCTTCTAACCTGCAACCTTCATATTTCTGATGTACATTTTCATTTTGTAATTCTTGTTTTACTTGAAAGAAATGTTCATTTGATATGACCTCCTTAAGAATTCTTGTTTTTAAATTTGATTTGCACATACTAATGGTTGTATCATGCATAGCATGAACTTTTCTACTGAGTGCATCAGCAACTTTGATCTCATTTCCTTTAATATGCTTGATATCAAAATCAAACTCACACAAAAAATCCAGCCATCTTGTTTGTCTTGCATTGAAATTTTGCTTCTCAAATAAATATTTTATCATGCTATGATATATTCTCAACTCAATTTTTTTCTCATGAGATAATGCCTCCACATTTTTAATGCATTCATAATAGCAGCAAGTTCCACATGTTTTGTCAATAATCATGAATGTAGTTTTTCTGTCTAACAAAACCAACTACAACCTTGTTATGGGTTCAAATTTCACCAAATTTATTTTTTTCTAAATGCCCAAATTCTCCTTATACCCAAATTGTACAATTACATATTTTTATCTGACCCACTTCCATGTTGAATCTAATAATACTTTTGGGCATTTAACCGACAAATTCATAGGTACATTCGCTCAAAACATTAACATGCAAACTATAAATTTTTCCCCATTTTACACAAAACCAACTTAAACATTAAAACATTTATTGTGGATTCTCTCCACATTTGGACCAATATATAAATCAATCATCTATATACTGCTTAATTATATCAATTAAACCATTGGGGAAATTCCATACTGTTTTTTCCCCAAAATTTCTATACATGCATTTATTCAAACACTTTCTAGCCAATCTCTGAAACTTCATGTAAAATCAATTTTAAGCCCATGTAGTCCTAATATTGAAAACCTTTGCTCTAATACCAATCTGTAATGTACCTGGGGCCTCATATGACCATTGAGACCACGAGGCACTCCAATTTCATATCCGAATTTATGCTTCATATACATATTCGTTTTTCATAAATTTCATAGTGGAGAATAAAGGAATATGATGGCCCAAACATATTATACAGTCATTATTAATTTACATTCAATTCAAGCAAGAAATAAGCATACCATGCTAATCAATTCGAAGCAATTATTTATCAACAAATTGGTAAATTAAATAGATACCATAACACAAATATAACCACAAAATTGATACATAGATATACACTTATCTTTTTAAGTTAATTGTTCTCCATGTGAATGCAATTGAAGGATGTTCCTCCCAACCATAGGCTCTGTCAAGCCAAATGTTACTTTCATAGGCCATCTTCAAGATGGGGCTATCAATCCACAAGGGAAAAGCTCTTCCTAATACCACTCTACACAGATCAATCTCTCATGCAATCAACTAGTGTAGAAACCCCCTCTATAGCTATATGCATCCCCAATTATCCTTCCCCATGAACCTACACAATGCTAGGAACAAGCCCCCCTTCGTTGAGTTAAAAGTATCTTGGGAATCCTCTAGTTCCCTTCTAGCGCTCCAACATAGGATGGATAGGAAGTCTATGAATTGGGACTCTAGGGAACAATCTACAGGTCAGGCTCCTCTCATGGACCACGCTCTTCAAGGTGAATGGCATGGATAGCTCATTTTCTAGAATGGATTTTATGTTCTTTGTCACCGATACCAGGCTATGGTAGTCCAAGATGATAGTAAGGGTGAGGAAAATGAAATTTGAATTGTTGGAAAAATGATGAGGAGTTGAAGCCCTCACAAGCTTGAATTATCCATTTTATAAGAATACTTTATATTTCCATGAGGCCCATCCACATGGAACCACTTTTCCCCTCTTAATCACTTTTAAAATAATTAAATAATACTTAATCAAACTATGTATCTTAATCATGGTTTAGGAACTTTGGGTAAATTGTTAAGGCTACGGGCATAAGCTAACTCCCACTATCACTTCCCAACTTTTGTAGTCATAGCCTCCCATCTCCTCATCATCCTTCTTCATTTGTAGGAATTAGATATTTTATATTAATATAAAAGTTGGACATATTTATATAGTCTTGGTCATCCCAGAGCATTTGTTTTTGTCTTCTATCCCTTTACATCAATATTTACAAATTTACATTACGAGGACAAAACTGGGGTATTACATCCCCCTCCCCCTTAATTTATCCATAGTACTCAGTGCATCATTAGCATTATGTACATTTACAAAAATTTTACTAAAACCCAAAATAGTTGTGAGTGTGCCTCCTACATCACATCCTCGAGTTCCCACATTGCTCCTACGGGATTTTAATGGGTCCATTGGATATTTACCTATCCAATGGACCTGTTCCTCAGCAACATAAGTTTCCAGTGGAGGATACACAATGGTTTCACTAGAATATCTCCTTTGGGTTCCACCTTAATCAAAGACTAATCAATTACCTGGCTAGGATCATTTTTTTTTTTTAATAAAGAATCAGGAAATACATTATGCACACACAAATAAGCATGCAATGCTAATGTGTAAGCTATAGGCCCTTTCCTATCCAAAATTTCAAATTCCTCACAAAATCAAGCTACAAGCTTTGGATAGATTCCCAATTTCAGGAAACTCTTCTTTTCTTGACTTTCAAATACACATGATCCCCCAATTCAAAATATTTTACTCCTCATCTATTATATACATAAATCTTATGTCTATCCTATGCTACTTTCATATTATGCTTGATTTTACCATCTTCTCTTCCATTTCCATGAGTAGTTATGGACCAATTATTACAAGGCCTCCCTTCCATTAGAGGAGGGGTTCCTACTATCCTTTCATGTCATCCTAGGCATGGGTGACCACAACTCAGTGCATACACATGTGGATTTGTGATAAGGTATATTATGCCTAGACATACCATTCTTACTACTCTCTTTGATACAAGTATATCAGTATTATCTACATCTAGTGGAGGTATAGCCTCACATCACGCAATGGTAGGGCCCACTTAAAAAGTATTACTATTCATGGCTAGGTTAAATATCCCATATTTCTCAAAAATCATCAATGATATTACCCAGCATGATCCAACAAAGCCCCCCATGCAAGTAAAGTTACCTTTCAATATACATGATTTGCCCGTAGAAGGGCACATTATTTGGCCCATGTAATGGAACATAATAGAATTATGAGGAGGAATAAGGAATAAAAATGACAAGAAAAATTTAACTTTATTGCACCGAGTGAAACGAGGTGCTCTACAGTCCAGTATGGGGGAGATGTTGTAACGTGATGTAACAAAATAACGTTTGTAACAAAATAATTAAAAAAATTCACGTGGGCTCATAAAATAAAAAATTATGGAAAGTATTTAAAAAAAAATCCATGTTGGTTGATAAAATAAAATATTATGAAAAGTAATTAAAAAATAGATGTTCGTTTATAAAATAAAAACTTAAAACTTAAACCCAGAGCTATCAATCAAGAGAGATCAAATTTCTTGATTTTAAATTTAAAAAAAGAAATATACGTCAAGAAATTGGATCCCTCTCGGTGCTTGATAGATACAGGTTTAAGATGGATCTATGCTGGTGATATTTTCTCCTAAAAGCTAATGCATGTTTTCTTTAATGAATGTCTTGACGTTGTTTAGTATTGTTCCCTAATTTTCTTATTCATTTTATTTACTTATGAGATACTATTTTTCAAAGTATTATTCATTTGTGACAAAGCTATAGGTGGGAGATTATCTAAAACCTAAGTGAAAGAGATCAAGTTACAAAAATCAGTTCAATCTATCTCAATCAGTTCACAAGAGTTTGTTGGAGAGATTTAAGGGATTATGTCCCCTCTTGATTCTCATGAGCTTCTAGTGTATAAATAAGCACTCTATATCATCTAAAGGCGAAATCATAGAGGCCAAGTTGAATTTCTAAAGAGCAAAATCATTCTCACGAAATTGCATCCAGATTACTAGTTAACTAGGACAACTTCCATAAATCAAGGAGTTGATATACATGAGTAGTTTTTAGTTATTCTTGTATAAATAATTGTGCATTTGATGACATCAAGGAAATATTCTGTTATTATTCTTCTCTTATCATTTCCTTTTTTTCTCTCTTGCTGGTCAAGGTGAATTTGTAAATGGCATCTTGTTGCCCTCTTGTACTGTCATGCTTTTAATGAATAAAATATATTTTTGTTCCATATTTACTATACTTGCTTAAGCATGGGTTCCAGGAGCTTCCTTGGGTTGGTACAACTCAAGGGAAGGACTGATAACCTATGCATCTCTTTCATTTAATTTATTTTAGTTTGTTTCATTTGATTCCATATGTTTTTCTTCCCTGTAGTTTCCTGTAACGTTTCTGTAGTTTCCTGTAACGTTTCTGTAGTTTCCTGTAACGTCTTCTGTAGTTTCCCAGAACATTTTTGCAGTTTCCTGTTAGATTATTGTAGTTTCCTGCATGATTGTTGTTTTTACAAACAAATTAGTCATTTCATATTGTTGTGTATTTGGTTCTTACAAAATTACAATAGTTAGATGAATTTACATGCTTTTTTTAATTAGATTAATTTTACATGCTTTCATAGATTTGATTCATTATTTTATTTAGCTAGATTCATGCTTTCATAAAATAGATTCATGATTTCATAGATTAGATTCATGCTTTCATAAAATAGATGTATGCTTTCATAAAATAGATTCACGCTTTCATAGGATAGATTTATGCTTTCCTAGATTAGATTCATGCTTTCATAAAATAGATTCATGCTTTCATAGATTAGATTCATGCTTTCATAGAATAGATTCATGTTTTCATATAATAGATTCATACTTTCATATGATAGATTCATGCTTTCCTAGATTCGATCCATGCTTTCACAGATTAGATTCATGCTTTTATTTAAATTAGAATCATGCTTTCATAAATTAGATTTCCATGCTTTCATAGATTTACATTTCTTGTCTTTCTTAATTAGCATTTCAAGTTTTCCTAGATTGAGTTGTTGATTTACATTTACTGTCTTCCTTAGTGTTTCAAGCTAGTGTTTCAAGATTGAGTTGTTGATTTACATATACAATGCATGGCACCTCTAAGTTTGTACGAACTCCCAGATTGATAATTTAAGTAGCGAGCCAAGGGATTCAGTTTTATAGTTGTAATTCTTTGGCCCACCACTTTTTGGCGCCGTTTCCAGGGAAGTACTAAAATTGCATTAGGAATAGTTCGAAATTTTCTTGAAAAAAATAAAAATAAAAATAAATAGCTTGCATGCATCCATATGATTTATATGTATCAAACCCCCAAGTTTGTGGTGTATGTTTAAGCAGGAATTCATGGCCATCATGATGCTAAAGAGATTGCCGAAAAAAGGAGGACGAATTAATGCAAGGATTTTCTCAAGTCTGTGTTGTATGCCAATAAATCCAAACAAAAATAGATTTGCATCCCAAACATCGATAAAATAAGGGATCCATGAGGAAAGTCCAGAAGAATATGAGGACAATATTCCTTTGTCTTTATATTTCAATGATGTTGATTATAGAATCCATGAAAATGAAGTTTTTCTCATCCATCTATTCATGAATGCGAAAGAGAATGCAAATCCATGCTTTTCTCTCATCCAACCTTGCATACATACAAAGGAAATCAAAGATTGATGGATAAAATTTTATCGGGAGAAGACATTAGAGCCTAAATTCGAGGAATTTATTACATTCAAAGAACAAGAGAGCCAGGAAGATCATGAATACATTGAATCTTGGTTTCAAGCAATCGCTAATGAGCAATACCACTCAAATCTTCAACATTTCTTGGCACCTTATCCACTCGTGAAACTGGTCCTTCATATCTTAGCATCGATCGAGGTCCATTTTTCACACACAAATATGAGTCCATTTAAGATTCTACTACGCAAGTGGATGCATTGGAAGTATCCCTACACTTGAGAAGAGAGGTAATATTTTCCAAGTAGGGTACGATAGGTAGATTTGTTTTTGTGAATAAAAAAAAAGAGAGAAGAAAGAATAAAAAAATTCCTATGGTGAAAACCTCTTTGAGGTTCCTAGGACAGGTCTTTACTTGAAAACCTCTTTTGAGGCTGGTAAATTTTTGTAGAAATAAAATATTCCTTAGGGTAAAAACTAACAATGGCTTCATGAGGCAGAGCATTGGTTAAAACCAGCAATGGCACCCTTGCTTTGAGAAAAATAAAAGAGGCAAAAAAAATTGTACTTGGTACTCCTTACTTCTACTCTCATAGGTCATGTAAGCAAATGATTAGAGCTGATATTTTATGAAGTACAAAGGGATTAAAGCATGTTCATACAAATCTAGGGATCAATCTCATTTTCCAATGAGAAATCAAAATCAAAGCATTTGACTAGCAAGAAGCGGTATGGTCCGGTGTCCCGAAGAATACTCCGATATGCATGCATATCAGAGACTGGAATTTTTACAGGTAATAGAGGACATATTTATTTATGTTCCCATCTAATTTAGTAAAAAAAAATTGAGGGAGTCAAAGAATTCAATTATAGTCAGGTACAAATCAGCTAAGAAGCTTGAAGATTTAAAGAAGCAATTTCGACATGGGTATGATGTTTTGACTCATACTTTCTGATTGTTTGAAATCAATATCTGAAAAAATTGAGGGTGTATAGAATTTTTTTCTCAACATTGTTATACAATTTTATAAAAAATGGATGAGCTTAAGGTGGGTAAAAAATTCAATTATAGTCAACTACATAAAGCTTGCAAATTTAAAGGCAGATTTGACATAAGTACTATATTTTTATCATTTCTCATTCATAAGTTGGAATAAAGGTGTGAAAAGTTTTGAGGGTGTATATAAATTGTTCCCCTATATCCTCATACAATTTTATAGAAAATGGATGAGTTTAATATGGGGAAAAAATTCAATTACAGTCAACTACAGAAAGCTGTCAGATTTGAGGACAACTCTGAGATAGGTACGGTATTAATCTCATTACCACATCAAAAGTTGGATTCACTGTATGAAACAAATTGAGGGTGTAAGGGACATATTATTATATCTATCCATGAAATTTCATTTAAAATTATTAAGTTTAAGTCAGGTATAAAATTAAATTATAGTCATGTACAAATCAGTAGCAGTTTTGACATGGATTCATTAGTTTTACTAATGCTCACTAATGGTTTGGAAAAAATGTATGAAATTTTTACAGAGAATAGATAGCATCCTATTATATCTATTCATAAAAATTCATCAAAACAAAGTGTGTATAAGTAGTTCAAAAAAATTAAATACAGTCACCTACAAGAAGCATGGGGATTTGAAGGTAAATCTGACACATGTTGGTATTTTGATGGTTAATCCTTAATGACATGGAATAAAGACTTGAAATTTTTACAGGATGTAGAGGATATACTCATTTATGACCTTGTACTATTTCATAAAAATTAGAGGTGTATAAATGGGTCAAACATTTCAATTATAGACCTACATCCAAGAAATCCAAAAAAGTAGAATTGGAAACAAAATGAAGGATTTTCCAGTCTTCCAAAGGGCATATTTTTCAAGAGATCAAATCCCAATTCTGAGAGCTCCATTTTTCCTGCAAATAAATTAAATCCCATCCGATCAAAAGAGACTACAATTATTTCAAGCGAGCCAACTCTCACATTTTCAAGCGAGCCTACAATTATTTCAAACAAGAAATCCCTCATTCTTTCATGCGATCCAGCTGTCATTTTTTCAAGCGAGCCTGCAATTATTTCAAGCAAACTACACCTCATTCTTTCAAGTGAACCTGCAATTATTTCAAACGATCCATCCCATCCATGAAATCAATTGATGCAGCTCCAGCCCCAATTTCTTCAATTCCCAGTCATCTCAAAGATCAACCTGCATGCAATCATTCAAAGGGTAAGAAAAATTAGTTAACTTACTAACCTATGTCACTTTTTTCATTTAAACAAGCATGCAAGGCTAAAAGGTATATCATGAAGTTTAAAAATTGTTGATGGAACTGACAAATGAGTTGGCGATTGTATTCATTCGGACTCCAGATATTATCATCCATACTAATATTTGAGGTGGGCATCGAAAATATAGTCGAGGGGAAGGAATGTTGAGACTTTCTATTTTATGAATTCAATTTGCATATGAAGAAAACAAACTGTGATAAAATGCATGTTGTTGGAACACAAGTCATGGTAAAATTAGTTGTAATAAAGTGCACGATGTTAGATCTCAAGCCCATCATTTTGCATATTTAAGTCTCGGTACAAGTGGTTAAGAGAAAAAAATTAAAAATTAAAAAATCAAGAGGTAACAAAGCAATATGTTTGATACTACAGAAAAACAAAATCAACAACTAGGAAATTTCTTTCTCTTGCATGACATCTACCAAATTCTCAAGAATTGTTTTTTTGCATGATGACATGCAAAATCTTAAAGTTGGGGCATATGATTGGCCCCTAAAATGGCACATTTTTTGGGACATCTAATGGAACATAAGAGAATTATTAGGAGGAATAAGGAGTTAAAATGACAAGATAAAGTTAACTTTATGACATTTTCTCCTAAAAGACAATGCGTGTTTGCTTTAATGAATATCTTGACATTGTTTAGTATTGTTCCCTAATTTTCTTACTCATTTTATTTATTTATGAGCTAATATTTTTCAAAGTATTATTCATTTGTGATGGAGCTATAGGTGGGAGATTATCTAAAAGCTAAGGGAAAGAGATCAAGTTACAAAAATCAGTTCAATCTCTTTCAATCAGTTCACTAGAGTTTGTTGGAGAGATTTAAGGGATTATGTCCCCTCTTGATTCTCATGAGATTCCAGTGCATAAATAAGGAATCTATATCATCCAAAGGAAAAATCATGGAGGCCAAGTCGAATTTCTATAGAAGAAATCATTCTCACCAAAATGCATGCAGATTACTAGTTAACTGGTACAACTTACACAAATCAAGGAGCTGATTTACATGAGAAGTTTTTAGTTATTCTTGTATAAATAATTGTGCATCTAATAGCATGATGGAAAGCTTCTATTATTATTCTTCTCTTATCATTCCCATTTTTTCTCTCTTGCTGGTCAAGGTGAATTTGTAAAGGGCATCTTGCTGCCATGTTGTAATTGTATTCTTTTAATGAATACAAGTTTTTTTGTTCCATATTTAATATACTTGCTTAAGTAGGGGTTCCAGGAGCTTCCTTGTGTTGGTAAAACTCAAGAGAAGGACTGATAACCCCTACATGTATTTCATTTAATTAATTTTAGTTTGTTTCATTTGATTCTATACGTTTTGCTTTCTTGTAGTTTCCTGTAGCGTTTCTGTAGTTTCATGTAACGTCTTTTGTAGTTTCCTGTAATGATTCTGTAGTTTCCTGTTACATTACCTTAGTTTCTTGTGTTACAACATAATTTTCCACCTTGTGAGAATTAGCACTCTTTGGCCTTCAGGATACATTTCACTGACTCATATGCACTTTATGTCGTTCAGAAACACGTTTTCAGTATTTTTCTTCCTTTATGCTAGCTATTCCACTTTAGCTAGCATACCAGCGAGTTGTTCCACTGTAGCCCGTGGGTGACAAGTAAAATAGTAAAAATCACTAGAAAATTACTTTTTACTCCCAAAAAGCGGTCTTAGGGTGACCTTTGGCCCTCAATTTTCCCTGAAACATCTCGATGTGTCCTTTCACTTACCTTTGGAAGGCTATATATTGAGCACTTATGGCATATGGAAGGGAGGAGGAAGAAAGAGCAAGATAACTCTAGTGGTTTTTTTGCCGTGACTTGAGTCTACACTCATTGATCCTTGTTGTTGTGAAATCCTTATGTTCACCTACCAAAACCCTATCCTAGTTTGAGTTTTCCATTACATTAAAGATTGAAGTGGTGGAGGCACAAGTGGAGAGACCCAGTTCTTGGTTCAGATTGGTTTCCGGCAAGAGGTCGTATCACATTGTACTTCTTGTTATTCATTAATAGAAATACTCATATTCTCATCTATTGATGTTGTGAATGTTGTTTATATTACATTGGGTTGCATTTACTTATGATACCATGGACCATTTCTATTGGTGATGTTAATGTCTTTCATATATTATATGCGCTTGTTTTGTATTGGCTATCAAGACTAATTTGTAGGTTCAAGTGCATAGATTGAAAGCTTCAATGGGGATCTACATCGAACGTCCGGTTCAAGGCTGGTTATATTCTCTATTGTCTTAGCATTGTCATTTACATAGCATTGCATTGGGAATTGAGTCATTTTTTGGTAGTCAGCTGTTTGTTGTGGTCTTCCCCAAGCCATAGAAAGTTTTCTCCATAACAGAAATGGCCACTCCACTGGGGAGAACATCCATTTTGGGGGATTTTTAGGCATTAGTCCTTATTTAGAGTTGTTGTGTGTCGAGTCTCTGTGTCATTGATTGGCCGTTGGGATACACTATAGAAAATAGGCTTTTTTTTCTGATTCATTGGACTCTTTTTTTGCTCATTTCCCTTTCCCTGTACGCGGGTCAAGCTAGTTTTTCCCGCGTCTACCCGCCTCTATCTGCACTATAGCCCATGGGTACCTGCATTTATTCCTTCGACAGTAGTGTACAACTTCGGTATTTATTGGTTTATGGCCTTGGGTTGTTGCTGGGTTGGTTTTGAGTGTTCCGGAGTCTTATTTGGCCTTGTTTCTAACTGTTCCATGCCTTGTTTGTGACTAGAAACTCTTCTTTCTCCTTGTTTTGAGTTTTGTTAGTTTATCACCATTTTTTATTTTCTAGCTCATTTCATTGGCTGAATATCATTGTTTGGGAATTGCTGGGTTGTCTTAGTGATCTGCTTTGCATTTCTTTTTTTGAATAGGTAGATTTCGCTTGCATTTTTCATTTCATTATATTGAAAAATACAAAAACATAGTTTTGCATTTTCCTTTCGCTTATAAGTGAAAATACAAAAAAAAAATTACATTTATGTTCTGCATTTTGCATCTGAGTGCTTGTGCTTTCATCTAGGATCTGCATGTGCATTGAAAATATAAAAGAGTTGCATTTTTATTTCGAAACCGTTGGATTGATTTTCATTCTAGTGGTATTGATTTTATTGGATAGATGAGTCTAGAGTTTGACGATTATGCATACTATTGAGTCATATACATCATTAGTTTCATTACCATATCCTTTGAGTAATCACAACCACCTAAAATTAATGCTTAATCTTAAAATTGATTAGAACGATTTTCATTTTATAGGGTACACCAACTAGCATAGGTTAAGGGTCTTCGAATAAATCATTGTGAGTTAACAATCCAAGACTACTAGAAAAAAGCATTATGTGTCTGACTAGGGAGTGGTGAAATCCATGGTATACATCAGTGTTCTCAGGAAGCTCTACTCAGGCCATAGTTAAGCACGAGGTCACGGGAGGTTGGTTGCGGAGATAGCCCTCCAATACTAGCCAAATGTGGGAGATATTTCCAAGATTTGTTCGTATCTTGGGACTCTTGGGGGATTTGACCCTCTTGATTTTCTGGATTAGCTACCTTTCCCATATGATGGATCCCACCTATGACTGTCCCCTTGAGCATTGGTTATATTGCGGTGACCATAATTTCCTTACCTAGGTATCGCATAGGGTGCTTGCACTGGTTATACTGTTCGTATCCTGAGTCAGATAGGGGTTGGACAGCACAGTTGTTGGTTGTAGAGGGTCTTGGCCCTGTGCACGCAGTGAAGTCTGGGAACCCTTATAATTAATTATGTTACCTCCGGCTATAGGTTGGGAGTCTCAAGCCTCTCCTAGGGAGACATACTGGTTGTAGTGTCGGGAGCTCATTTAGCCACTTTGTTTGTGTGCATTTGGATATCGTTTCTCTAGGTGTGTGCTCTTGATTTTCTGTTTTTGATTGATAGTTTGGCCGTTAGGGGATGCTTTGATTTGATAGTCTGTCCGGAGATATCATGGCATGGATTCCTTCTCTCCACCGATCTTGTCGGTTGGTTGGTTTACCGGCTGCCGAGGTTAAACACTATGTTAATAGGGGACACCGAAAGGCCCTCTCTGAGTCTTTAGATTCTTACGAAGCGTATCATACCACTAGTGGATTTGGACCCAAAATCCGATGACCTCGGATGAAGAAAGACTATGTCGTCGGATTTCGTCTTAAAAATTTCAAAATTTGATGTTTTTTTAAAATTGATAGAAGGCGATGTCGGATATCCGACGGGAATGCTGATATCCGACATCTCTATCGATTTCCGACATCATATTAAGCATTGGGATGTCGGATATCCGACGTCAAGCTATACAACCTGAGGAAGTCAGAAATCCAACATCAATTCTCCAACGGTAACTAGGTTCAAGGCATCGGATATCCGACGAAAGGTTGACTTTTAAAACTTATAAATATTGAAACATTCCGACATGTTTGCTATACAAGCAACGGTTTGCGGAAGTTTTTTTATTCGGTGGACTGTTTTTCGATGGATTGTTTTTCATTATTTCCATTGTTTTTGAGATTCAAGTGAGCGAAGTGTGGAGCTTCATTTTCTAAGATTGATAATCTTCATTCAAGCTTTTTACGAGAAAATGTCAACTAGCAATATTCCTGATCTAGACGAACAAAATCTACAATTGCTTGCTAGATTGTGGGAAGGAGTTGAAAAAAGGGGTGATAGGAAATGCTATTTCCATGTACTCAATGCATGGGCTTTAAGAGGAGAAAAATTTTGATCACAACAGCCACAAAACATTGTAGGGAGCATGGGCACGCTGAGGGGGGAAATGAATACCATCCATTTGTAAGTTCTGCATTATATATGTTTTTATTTTGATTACTTTTGTAAATTTATGTATTGATCATGGTTTCAATAGATGGGGACTAACATGCACAATAAATATTATTTTAATATCAAATATTTATTATACTATTTCTTTTTCTTTTGTGCATGTTGAATCTAGGGTATAGTAGAATAACTCATTTATTTGTTCGTTAGTGAGACTAACCCACTCACCGGGGAAAGCACTTAACTCTCTAGATTTGTGACACTTTCCAACATGATAATAGAAATAACGACTAAATTGCCATGTTGTAATTTCTCTTATATTTTCTTTATAGAAATTACCATAGCATCATCTATCTTACCTTAGTGGAGTACGGTATGAGAAATTTTGTGTTATATTTGAGTAGCTTTGCTCAGTAATTGGGTCAATTATTATGTCTCTTGGATAGTTTGGATGCACCTATTTGACCAACAGTACAATTGGTCGTTGTTCTTTTCATCCAACAGTACAAAATTTGTTACATTTTAAATGCATCACATAAATGTTTACATTTTGCATTTGAAATTTTTACATTTTGCGGTTGAATTTCTTATATTAACTTTTATCTATTGATGGTTTCATGTAATTATAAAGGAAAGACATCCTAGGGAACTTCGTTCGGAGGAAGTGCTTCCACAACAAGCACCAGAAGCTACGAATATCAATGGAGAACAAGTTAATGATCACATTAATAAAGAAGATGATCATTCTGAAAACATAGTTGAAGATGATGTTACAAATAATTTGATCCATGATTCATTTAATGTTGGAATGGTCGATGTTGATCCTGATGATGATGATCATGAAAATGTTGAACATTTTGATGATATTCATGATATACCTCTTCGTGATAAGTCATACAAATCCCTTTATGAGGGCTCCAAGACAAATCTTCTCTCTGCTATTTTATTGATAATGAACTTGAAGGTTATGAATGGTTTTTCAAACATATCAGTCACATGGATGTTAAGGTATGTAATATATTCCATCACAAAATATATATGATTGTGTATTTTGTTGTTCATTCATATATAAGTCAAATTATTACGGATGAAATTTGTTCCATTAATATTATTTCTATATTATATTAACTAGATTTTTATTTTAATTTGTTGTAGCATGATAGGTGAATATTTGTTACCACCGTCAAATATTTTACCTCGCACATATCAAGATTTATCTGCCATCATGAAAGAAATTGGAATGCAGTATGAAGCAATTCATGCATGCCCTGATGACCATGTTCTATATTACAATCAGCATGAATTTGCAACAGAATGTCTTGAATGTCATATCAGTAGATATCGCACAGATCAAGTAACTAAAAAGGTGCCTTGCAAGGTTATACGTTATATTCCCATTATTCCACGTCTACAACGATTGTTCAGGTTCAAAAACGTAGTGCAGTTTATGGATTACCATGCACGGAACAGAAGTCAAGACGACATTATTCAGATGCCTGCAGATGGGTCTGCATTTAGAGACATGGAGGAAAAATGGTCCCACTTTAAAGAAGAACCTCATAATCTTAGGATTTCTTTGGCAGCAGATGGTGTCAATCCATTTGCAGAGATGAGATCCATTTACTCGGTGTAGCCTATTTTTGTTATCAACAACAACATTCCTCCATGGTTGACAATAAAGAGGGAGCACATAATGTTGTCGATGATTGTTCCAGGTACAAACCCTGCAATTTTTTTTTAAGTAGTTGTATCTCATTTGTCGTAATTTTGTCGCATAATGTCATATATATATTTAATGTTTTTCTATTGTGCAATATGCTTTAACATATGTAATCTAAATGGTACGTCTCATATTTATAATTTTTATATGTTCATATCAATCAGGTAAGTACCAAGTGAAAGATATGAATGTATATATCAACCTCTTATTGACGAGCTACTGAAGTTATGGAATGGCATCACTATGTATGACATATCTAAACCAATATGACAAAGAAAATTTCAATTCAATTCCATGCATTGAATCCACATACTACATCGATTCCTTCGCCATTGTTGTCAACTGAACAGTCGAAAACACGTTCTGACACACCACGGACCCCAACTGTGAGCGCACCGGCTACTGGTGACCAATGCACACCGGATCATCCACCGGAAGAGGTCAACAATGAGAATCCTGGTAATATTGATATCGACCTAGTTGCATTTCTAGGATCTTCCCGTGTCACTAGCACGGGAACAATGGAGGTAACATTTTTGGTCGACGCCGATCTCCTCCCAATAAATATCGATAAGGTCCCAGGTAATTAATATACGTTGATCAAGTTACTATTTATAACTTCATTGTAATATACCGATAAAACGTTTTCTTTCAACTAATTATGATCATGGCATGATCGTTTCACAGGAAATGATGTTTTCTATAAACAAATGAATGACGCGTGCTTGGAGATCTTCGGTCCCACCATCCGAGAAAGGTGGGATAAACAACAGAAATGTTTAAAAGATGAACTCATGCATCGGTTGGTTGTCCTGTTCGGTGACAAAACCTTTAATAAAGTCGAGGTCATGAAAAAGGTTTGTCAACATGTGAAGGTTGTCCGAGACCAATATAGGACACACCTTGAAAAAAACCCTAAGTATGAGTGCCCTCCAATGATTTCACCAATGGAGTGGAGAGCTCTAGTGGAGGATGGAAGGGAGAGGGATCAGAGAAGAGAATGAAAGATAACACCAGGCACAGGGAGGTATGCAATACTTTCCGCAATGTAATTCAAAACCTTATTATTATTAAATATTTCTATATCAAACTTGGAACACCTAACATATTTCAACACTTGCATAGGCTGCCAGACACATCAAAGGCCACAAAGGAAAGAGTTGAAAAAATAGGTCAGCACAAGCTTGGGCCTAGTGGTTATTCCAATTTCACGACACGATTTGTAAGTTTCGAAAAACCAATAATGCATGCAAATAATAAATTACAAATTATTTTTTGTTTTATTGCACCAAAAAATGTTAATTAATGATGTTATGCAAATATGGAGGCTGAACGATTCAATGAGCAGGCCACTGAGGAAGACATGAAGCTTGGCTTCAAGGAAGGATTTGGAGTTGTTTTTGAACGACAAAAAAGCTTTTCTGGCCAAAAACAGTCTTCTGGTACCAATCCATTAGGTGCACAAGTAAATATAATCTATATACTTTATTGAAGATTAACCACTTGTGCAATATATTTGTTATAAATACTTGAAAAACAATATTGACTCTTTTTTGAGTAGGAAAGCAATGATTCCCCTAATGTCGAGGAGGGAGAACAACAAATCGAAGACCATACTTCTAATCCTGGTAATGAATTTATTCATATGCTAAAATTCTATGTATAGCAATGCAAATGGTGAATATTAATTGTAGTTCACCATATTTCAATTGCAGAGCATGTAGAGGGTGAAACTGTACAGGTTTAGCCTGGACAAGAACATGAACTACATGATGTGGACACACCAGGTAAAAAAACACCTTTGTAATGTTTTTTTAAATGAAATACTTGTCATTACAATATCAAAATACAACGATGTAACATTTTCACATTTTTGCAGCAAATCCAAACCCCTTGCTGCAGACATCACCACAAGCACCTGATGAAGAACCAAGAACTAGAAGAGAAAGTCCAGGGGTAGATGCTCCTCTTAGAGATTATTTACCATTTATAAAGAGAAGAAAAACTGCTAGTAAAAAGAAGTGACTCGAAAAATGTACTCATCTAATTATTTTTTATAACAATATATCGTCCATGATTTTTGGCCTAATGAATGAATGAATGGTTTAATGCATGGTTTAATGGTTTAATGATTCAATGTAGTAAATTGTTACCTTTATTGAATGTTAGTTTTTATTGAATGAATGTGTTGGCTGAATGAATGAATGGTTTATTGAATGTTATCTTTTATTGTATGAATGTGTTGACTGAATGAAACAATGGTTTAATGAATGTTATCATTTATTGAATGAATGGAAGATGAATGTTCATGATCAAATATGGATGAATTTGCACGTATTTGTTGTTTTCAAGTACATGCATTGGGTATGGGGAATTGAGAGTGATGTGAGGGGGGGGAGGGGCCATAAGAGCTTCCACCTTCATGTGGTTGGCCCTGTTCAGTAGAGAATATTAAATTTTTCTAGAAATGGAGAGGAGCTCAATGAATGGCTACGACGATGGCTTTCTACAACCCACTTGCATGTAATCTAAATTTTGACATTTTCTTGGAGCTTGTTGTTATGTTTGGTTGCTCATCATAACCAATTTCGAGTTTCCACAACTTCAAAGGCTGAGTAAATGATGCACTGGAGCCAATATCCTTAACCTTCTCTTTAATTTCATTGTAATCAATATCCTAACCTCACATTAAACCCTTCCAAAATGGTCTATTTACCATTGAAGCATGGCTTGTCAAGCATGATATTTGCAACTAATCTAGCATACACCAAAAACAATTAAAAATATGTTGCCTATTGTCAATGTTCATAATATTTTATGGCTGCAACTTAACTGAGGATATTTGAACCTGCGACCTATGTCTAGTCCCAAGGCTAACACCTTCAAGCTTGAAGTGCAACTGACAATGGGATATCACCTTCAAGAAGCTTGATTCATTTTGCATGCATTTCATAGTGGGAGACGATGGGATACCACCTTGCTTGATTCATTATGCATGCATTTCACTAACAAACAGTCTCAAATCCCCTATGTGCTTTGCCTAAATTAGTTTCTCGATTCATCATGACCTATGCCTGCCGTCCGAGGAGTGATTCCAGTGGTCTAGAGTTTCATCCTGGCAATGGTGACGATTCATGGTATTATGTTTCCCTTTAGCTGCAATATGACAAACTCAAAGCTCTCATACGAAGGTTTGTCTGACAAATGTGATGGTTTCGGTTTCTTGATTCAGCATGACCCAAATAGTCACATTTGTTAGACAAACCTTCGTAGTAGACTATGAGTTTTCCATATTGCAGCTGAAGGGAAACATAATACCATGAATCGTGTAATGCCTGCCTCAACACTTATGTTTGATTTTGATTATTTTAGACTTATGATTGATTAGATTATTTGAGACATATGGTTGATCATACTACTTTTGAGACCTACGACCGATTTGACTATTTGAGGGCACTAGTTTGAAGTGACCCGGAGTTACCAAAACTTTGACCATGAATGATTGCTTTAGATTTTATATGTGAAATGAAAATGGTTAGATAAATGATGATTTATGGATATACTCGACTGACTGAGAAAATGAAAATGATGAATGTTGAAATTACTTGAAATGAAAAACGATGATTTGTTTATACTCGACTAACTGAGAAAATGAAAATGATGAATGTTGAAATTACTTGAAATGAAAAATGATGATTTGTTTATACTCGACTGACAGAGAAAATGAAAAGGATGATACAAATGTTTTATAGTGCAGCGCTATTAATATGCCTTTGAGTGTGTGTGTGCAGTGGCAGGTAAGACGATTTACCGACTGACCCACAATGGAATTATCGAGGTCGTAAGAAGGGAAAGAACACTTAGGGGTACAGCGACTTACTGTCGACCCTGAATTAGTAATCCATGCACAGGTGGAGCTGTTTCAGATCACCTGGGGAAGTGTATGTCATACGGGCGAGACCATGATGATTTGGTTGCGTACAATGAGTTGAGGGGCACGCAATAAGGAGAGCCTTATCCCTCAACATCCCTTAGTCTCCAAGGAGCGTAGTTGAGAGATCGCGGTAACGACTCCCGATCGCTACGTAGTACTCCCCATAAGAAGAAAGAAAGATACTGCCAGAAGGGTCCGCCAAAGAGGTACCTAGACAAAGAAAAGTGGGAAAATAAAAACTATTCATGCACGCACAATTAGAAGTAAAATATCTATGGAGATTCTAGAAAATTTAATATTAAAAGAATTAATATTTTATTTTTATTATCAAGATGGTTATATTATTATTATAAGAAAAGAGATTTAAATATTGAAAAGGTAATGATAATTTCTTTATCTTTAGTTAAAGTATTTTTCTTTTCTTTTAAAAGAAAAAGAAAGAAATTGATGAAATATAAAATGTCTTATCTTAAAATATCCTTTTTACTTTAAAAAAAAAATTAAAACAATAAAAAAATAAAGTAAAAGAAATAAATTTAGAAAAGTTTTTGGTTTTGAATAAAATATTTTATTTATAAAAAGAAAAAGAAAAGAAATCTAGTTTGAACATGTGGTTAAAATCAACAACTATAGCTGAGAAGACAAACACAACTAGAACTCTCTTCAGGACAACCACACCTATTTTGCATTGATTTAGGGAGTTAGGTGTACACTTTGAGTTAGAAACAGACACTTGTACTTGAGAATAAAAGTAATTAAAATATTAAATTTATTTAAAAATGTGCATGGACAGACACATGGTACACAAGAATTTGCTATATAATGAGGGAGGAGAAGGGAGAAGAATCTCTCTTGCTCCCTAATGCTAGATGGTCATCATAATCTCGGATTATGTCATGACACTTGGAGTTGGGACTAGCTGGAACAACGATTGGGAGATCCTTTCGGGAGGCTATTGTGTGCGTTCTTACGACCCCATGAGCTCGGGGGTTCTAGGTGAAGAAGATTAACCTCGATACGGTAGGGTGGTCAACCGAGGGGTTGTCGGTAACTTCACTGGAAACTGGATTGTTAAATTTTCAGAATTTACTTCAATCTGATCTAGGATCTTAACTGAGAGAACAACATGTACAGCAAATCTACAGCATATCAACCACAGACACAATAATCCAAGCACACAAGAGACACAGAGTTTACTTGGGGAAAACCATAAAGGTGAAAAACCCCAATAACTTCCTCAGAGATAGATAGAGCAATGATACAACCAGAAAACAAGAGATAATCTTCTCCTAGTAGCAGAGCCTCCTCCTCCACAAGTGCGCCACTCTCCCAAGTGTGAGTGAGAGAATAGAATGTGTAAAATGAGAGAGACACACTCTCTATTTATACACTAACTTGACTTGACCTTTACTGAACTAGGTCGGCCTCAACTTAACCACTTAACATAATGCTGATTGGGCCGACCCCCACTAGGGTGGTCTAATAACCCTTTGACCCACATGGCCAACCCCCAATAGGGTGGTCTAATAACCCATCAAGTATAAGTTACGACACTTACAATATAAATGACGACACTTCCGTATAGAGGAATAATAACATCTCTATAAGAATACAACATACATATACGTGAAATACATTCTGAAGTTACATATACATCAACACTCCCTCTTAACTAGGAAGGTATTTCTCGACACAGTTCTTCTAGCACAAGTCATCTTCTATGGATCATCGTCACTGGATAATCGTCATTGAGTCATCATCATCATCACTGCTGCTGCTATCTCAATCAATCTCTGAATCTACTCATCATAGGAAGTTCTACAGAGCCAGTCCTTTTTCATACTAGATGTAGGCCCACCACCTACAGGTCTTTGTCATCACTGGCCATACTGTGGAATCCTCAGGACTTATTATGTGCGTCACAAAACCTGGCTGCAGCATCCCAGGCTATTACGAGCACTCAGCTCTACCTGTCAGATCTCCCAGGAGCACATTACATGTGACCCATCACAAAACCTGGTTAATCATCCTAGGATGTTATGAGCACACAGCTCTACCTGTCGGATCTCCCAGGAGCACATTACATGTAATCTCACCACAAAACCTGGCTGAAGCATCTGAGGCCTTTTTCATCCTGTCCAGATCTCCCAGGAGCAAATTACATGTGGTCCACCACAAAACCTAGCTGAAGCATCTGAGGCCTTTTTCATCCTTTCCAGATCTCCCAGGAGAAAATTACATGTGGTCATGGCAAAACCTGGCTGAAGCATCTGAGGCATTTTTCATCCTGTCCAAATCTCCCATAAGCAAATTACATGCCATAGGACAAAAACTCGCAAGAGCATCTCAGGATGTTATAGGTACACAACTCCGACCTGAAGATCTCCTAGGGCACAAATTACATGTCCTCCCAGAGAAATGACTCGAAAGAGCATCCCAGGCTGTTACGGGTACACAACTCCGACCTATAGGATCTCCCAGACATGCTCATCTACACAACCTGATCCACTGCCACAAAGTATCATCCTGATACTTACCATACATCATCCTGATGTACACATGATCATCCTGATCATCATCACTGCATCGTCCTGATGCATATCATCTGGAGAAGCTCGTCATCCACGATCATCCATATCATACAATGCATCCACCTGATGCATACCAAGTATCTACCTGATACATATCATCATATACAATGTATCTACCTGATACATACATAGATACATGATCCACACAATGTATCCATCAACATACATGATCTACCTGATCATACCTAATACATATATAGATACATGGTCCAAGAATCCAACATGATGCGTACATACATAAATGATCCAACTGATCATATCCAACATCCAACATGATGCATACATACATAAATGATCCAACTGATCATATCCAGCATCCAACATGATGTGTACATACATAAATGATCTAACTGATCATATCCAGCATCCGACATGATGCATACATACATAAATGTAAATGATCCAACTGATCATACAGAGCAGAAACTAGAACATCATCCTGATGCTCATCATCCAGCGCTTACATCCACAGCCATGTGAAGGATCCCCCTTCCACCATGTTAGGAATGGCTACTGCAAATGTGTCCATCACTTCTTCCTCGAAGTGTCATTAATCTGAAGAACACCAAGCCTCTCCCTGAAGTACTCGAACTTCACCCTGGCTAGTGGCTTTGTCAGCACATCTGCAATCTGCTCATCCATCACAATATACAGGAGCTTCACAGTTCCTCTCTGCACCATATCCCTGATATAGTGATATTTGATCTCTATGTGTTTTGACCTGTCATGAAACACTGGGTTCTCGGACAGCTTCACACAACTCTGGTTATCACAAGAGATACCAGTAGCATCCAACGGGAGATCAAATAACTCAGACAGTAGCTTCCATAGCCTTACTGCCTCACAACTAGATGAACAGGCTACAACATACTCTGCCTCAGCTGTACTCAGTGCTACGCAGGATTGCTTCCTGCTAAACCAAGAGATCACACCTGATCCCATACGGAAGCAGCATCCAGATGTGCTCTTCCTATCTGCAGCACTGCCATCCCAATTTGAATCAACATAACCCTGTAGGTTAAACTTTTGATTCCCTTCATACTTGAGCCCATAATCCACTGTACCCTTCAGTTACCTCAGAACATGCTTTACAACAACCAGGTGAACACTCCTCGGATCCGTCAGGAACAGGCTCAATGTGTTCACTGTAAAGCAAATATCTGGTCTCGTGTTGGTCAGGTACATCAAGGACCCAATCATTTGACGATACATAGTGATATCAACCAGATCAGATGAAGCATCACACAGAAGCTTCAGGTTCGATGCCATAGGTGTGGCCATAGCCTTGCAGTCCATCATCCCAAACCTCTTTAGGATCTCTACTGCATACTTCCCTTGTCCAAGGAAGATTCCATCACTCTACCACACCTCTATGCCAAAAACAAATAGTGCATCATCCCCAAGTTCTTCAACTTGAACTCGGCAGCAAGCTTCCGCTGTGTGTCGGCAATCAATCTGTCATCTCCTGTTAGAAACAGGTCATCCACATACAGGAGTAGAATCACAGGATTCCCTTCCTCAACCTTATAGTAAAGGTTGGAATCTGCTTCAGTCTTGGTAAAGCCCAAACTGGATAGAAATCTTTCTATCCTACCAAGTTCTGCACACATATATGACTACACCATTCAAGAAGGTTGTCTTGAAATCCACCTGGTGTATCTTCTATTTCATCACTTTTATATTTCTCTATACTACCATCTACAACATGCTTGATCTAATAGTTCCATTTAGAAGTCACAACATACTTCCCTTCAGCTCTTGGGACCGCATCCCAAACATCGTTCTTCATGATCGACGAATCATGGCATTCTTCCTATATCCTGGGAACTTCAATATCTTCAATAGATAATTTTGTTGCTTGAACAAATGTTGTAGTCCTTCTTTTGTAGGTGAAGGTATACGGTATTTTCTACAAAACAATTTAAATTGCATGAGTAGAAACATCTCATAATTTTTAGACAAATTCTTACACCTAAAGAAATATGTCATATAGTCATGCAATTATCTTAGCCAATGCTTCAATACAACATTTATCCATGTTCCACAACTTTCTAGATGCCTTCCAGTCTCTACCAGAACATTATTAAGAGTGTGCACAACTCCCAACATGTCAGCAAAGAGGTTTCATTCTAGATAAGTAGCAATGGAATGTTGTACAGTGCAATAGGCCACTTACCCATCAAATGCATATTAGTAGTAAGCTGTTCATTAATGCAATCATTCTAATATGCATAATACACATCTTAAATCTAGGAACATAAGCATATCCATCATTGAATAATATTATTTAAACAAACAAGTATTTAAGGAATGGTAATTAAAATACTTATCTTTGTTTGTTTGTTGGGTGGACTCCCTCTGAGTCTTTGCTTCCTTGCAAGAGCTGCTGAAGTAGCTTCTTCTACACCTTTCTATTGTGGAATGCAGAAGGATGGTCAACTCCCTCTGGATATCTGCATCCTTGCAGAAACTACTGGAGTATGCTCCTTTGCTTTCTTCCAGGAACAACTGGAGTGTGCTCCCTCTTGATCTTTGCTTCCTGGATTACCTGTCCTTGAACTTACATCCATCCTTAATCACTATGCATGCTTATTAATATCATCATTGTGTTATCCTTGAGGTCTCATACATAATCACACATTTATTAGTATAATCTTAATACTATCAAAACACAATAATCTTAAACATGTATAGTCATGATCATTCACATATAATAAACATTAGTATTCAAGGTTTCAGGGAAGTCTTCTTTTACTCATGCATATTCTTATTTGATCATATTACTCTTCTGATTAGTTAAATCATCAATGCATAAACCCGTGATTACTCAAACCTATACCTTCATGATTCTTCTGGTTAGTCATATCATCAATTATGGTAAGAAACATAATATGCATACAGCCATGACTATTCAAACCTATGACTTCATGAATAATCATTATCAACAACACAACAATATTAGATCCTAACACAAGGTAGGATTCTAGCTTGATATAGGAAAAACATACCTAGATTAGCATCCTAGCTAGTTATGTCTAACATACCCGCATAATGTCTTCTGGTTCTCTTCAGTGACTTGTGCTAGCAACCTGCATGCCTCATAGGTTAACCATTGTAGGACTAAGTTATACATACCTCAAAAGTAGATCTTATATGTGATCCATGACAATGGATGAATCTTTGTCTTCATGTCACCATGATCATATGTTCTTGAAGCAGAACATGATTTGTCTTTCTTGGTGTACCTTTTATGTTAGCGAACAACATAAACCTCATACAACATCACAATGCATTAGTACATTCATAAGTGTCAAAACCTTGATCAATGAATATCTTCTATTAAGGTGATACGACAAGTCTAGTAATTAATCAAGATTGTACTGTAATGATATGAAGACAAACATATGATAAAATTAACCACGAAACATACCTGTAAGCCATCCCTGTCAAGATTGCTTGTAATATTCTTATGAAAGGCCTTAGCCTCATCTCCCTCTGAAACAGGAACTTCTTCACTTATGCAGGTGACCAATCCATCTTCTTCTAGGATTAACCCAATCCACTTGATTTGCAATAACTGGACCTAGAGCTGGATTAGGGTTTTTCAAAGAAACCCAAAAAATTCAAACTTTGAAGTTCAAACTTCCGAAATGATAGAAGTATGCGCCTTGATGAGCTAGTCAAGTTGGTATATTCAGAATTTGAAAACTGCAAAGTTTCACCCCTCGAAATTGCCTTTTAGATTTCTGGATTCACTAGGGAGGACCCTGAATTAGGGTTTGGGTTTCCTGGAGCTTCACCCAACCAAAATATTTGATTCAAATCTCTAAGCTTCTATTTTTATGAGGAGCTTCCAGCCGTGGTCACAGATTTCAAAAATTCTCATTTTTGCAGAAGCCCTAATTTTCCACTTTTCCGATCAAAGTCCCGAACTAGGGTATGATCAAGCCCGACCTTCTACCCAACCAAAAATTTTGATCTTGGTGTCTAAATTTTTCTTTTGATGAGTAGCAATCAGCCATGGTCTTTGATTACAAAAATTCCAACTTTATCCGAAACCCTAAATTCCAGAATCCATGAATGAAGGTGCTCAAAAATAATTCTGTTTTGACAGAAATATGTACCTGATTGTTTCTGGTGTAACTCCAAACTTTTCGACCCAAAGGGTCTGAAACTACTTCCTAAGATATCCCAACCTGTCATCTTTCTACCCCGACACGTCTGACCTCAATTGGATTCTCTGAGAGAGAGAGTTATGCCAAGTGTCGTAACGTGACCTGTTTATGGAATAAAACAGGAGAGTGAACTTGTACGGCGTTCCACATGTCACTGGTTCAACTTCGGCCTCTGACAAAGTTTCTTGAGATATTAGATTATGTGTACTACCTGTCACTTTTTACAAAATTTCATTTGGAGCTTCCTAGCCCAAGTTATGACCTTTTTTCCAAGGTCACCTATTTTTGACTTAGATCTGGAAGAGGCAAAAACCCTATATTGTACAGATCATAAATCACAAAGTACAACGAATTAGAGGTTTTTCGTCGGACACAATGTACATGGGGATCTAATCTTCGACTTGTAAACATTTCAGACCTGAAAACTTCACCAAAACGGATTTATAGCGAAAGTGCTACGATGACTGGTTTTTTCTATATCAAGCCCTAGCATCGTAAGTGCAACAAATGTCATACATGCCATATCATGCCTTCTTTCAGGCTAGCTCTGATACCATGTTAAATTTTCAGAATTTACTTCAATCTAATCTAGGATCTTAACTGAGAGAACAACGTGTACACCAAATCTATAGCATATAAATCATGGACACAATAATCCAAGCACACAAGAGACACAGAGTTTACTTGGGGAAAACCATAAAGGTGAAAAACCCCAATAACTTCCTCAGAGATAGATAGAGCAATGATACAACTAGAATACAAGAGATAGTCTTCTCCTAGCAGCAGAGCCTCCTCCTCCACAAGTGCGCCACTCTCCCAAGTGTGAGTGAGAGAATAGAATGTGTAAAATGAGAGAGACACACTCTCTATTTATATACTAACTTGACTTGACCTTTACTCAACTAGGTCGGCCTCAACTTAACCACTTAACATAATGCTAACTGGGCCGACCCCCACTAAGGTGGTCTAATAACCCTTTGACCCACATGGCCGACCCCCAATAGGGTGGTCTAATAACCTATCAAGTATAAGTTACGACACTTACAATATAAATGACGACACTTCCGTATAGAGGAATAATAACATCTCTATAGGAATACAACATACATATATGTGAAATACATTCCGAAGTTACATATACATCAACATGGATCGCCATTGCTAGAACAACTTACTCCATCTCGGATTCGACCAACTAATCAGGTTCGTTGCTTCCTTCTTTGTTAAATTCTTTCAGTATTCAGGATTAATAATGTATTTCTTTATGTATATATGATTCATTATAGTTTCATAAGAATACACAACACAGTTATGATTGAAGACTGATATAATTCTATAAAATTAAATTCAGTCTTAGTACGAAAATAATTTGCAAAGTCGCAGCTCAACATACAAGTGATATTTCTTGAAATTGGAATTTTCTTTTTATATAGATCTGAGACATAAGCTCATTACATACAGAGTTTCTCCAAGAAGATTGGTCTGATTGAATTAATTTAACTCTGTTTTATATTAGATGGTATTTGCAGAATAAATCTATTGTATCAGATCTTGAGCACCTTTCTGCTAAATTATTTTAAATTTTATTTGCCATTCGTCATGGGTGTTTCCAGGGTTTCTCCAAGAAGGTCGATTTGATCGAATTCATTTAGCTCTGTTTATATTAGATAGTACCTCCAGAATCAATCTATGATATCAGATCTTGAGCATCTTTCTATTAAATTCCTTTAATTTTTGTTTTGCCATTCGTCTCAGGCATTTCCAGAGTGTCTCCAAGAGATCGATTCGATCGAATTCATTTAGCTCTGTTTATATTAGATAGTACCTCCAGAATCGATCTATGATATCATATCTTGAGCATCTTTCTATTAAATTCCTTTAATTTTTGTTTTTCCATTCGTCTCGGGCGTTTTTAGAGTCTCTCCAAGAAGATTGATTCGATTTCAATTCTTTTAGCTCTGTTTTATCATTATTGGGCGTTCCAAGAGTTTCTCCAGGAAGGTCGATTTGATTGAACTCATTTAGCTCTTTTTTTTTTTCAGGAATCGACCTATTGTATTAGATCTGGAATACCTCTCTGAGATCGAATACATATGATAATAGACCTACAAAAAAGGCTCTGCATTTCTAGTTTAAAACAGACGAAGTTATCTCAGAATCTCGACTTCTTTCTGTCACTCAAACTCTGTGGTTCCATCCCAATTCTTTTTGGCAAATTTATTGATAAGTGTTTGCAGATCTGGTGATTGTGTTTAACCGCCCCGACATTCCAAATCGATAGCAAATTTATTGATAAGTGTCTGCAGATCTGGTGATTGTGTTTAAATGCCCCGGCATTCCAAATCGATGGTGATTTTATTGGTAAGTGTTTGCAGACTTGGTGATTATGTTTAAATGCCTCAGCATTCCCAATCGATAGCGATTTTATTGATAAGCGTTGACAGATCTGGGGAGTGTGTCTAAATTCCCCAGCACTTATTCCTTATTCAGAGAAATTCGATTTATTATCCAAGTCTCTGCGTCATACTCTATGATGGTAGCACGATTTCAAATATTAATTCTCTACATTAATTTCTTGTTTGATAAACATAATTTTTTAAACCTGTGAGTCAACTCTGTATTAGTGGTATGATTTCGAATGGAAATTCTCTACATCTAACGTTGGATTGTTAGCACGATCTCAACATCAACCTCTGTATATTACTTATTCTTATAATTCAACCTCAATCCAAAATCTCTGCAATTGCCCATTTCCCTGTATCAACTCGTGAAGAGGAGGCGTTTGCAACTCATACTTAGTATTAGATCCCGATTTTCAATTGATGGTGAAATGTACAAATCCAATGTTTAAAAATTGTTGGGTATAGCCCATTTAATTAAATCGCTCTGGAGTCATATGATCCACATCCAAACTCTGCACCTTATTCCAGCTATGTGAATGGTGAGCTAAATTTATCTCCGTTCGTAATTCAGAACTCTGTACATCAAAGGACTCGGAGCGGACCTATCCTTGGATAGTGGTATCAGCTCTTGGGTTATGCTTCTTATAGTTTTCTTTTTGAATATAAATTTTGAAAATGAATTTTATGATTATCATATTTGCTTATAATTACCATGTTGAAATATTGGCATATCTTTTATTAAAGTTCACTTATTTCTCAAATTATATTTTTATATATAGATTAGACATTAAAAATAATGTTTGGTGGAATTTCAATTGTATTGAAATTAGTATATTGAGAAATTCAATTTTATTATTATCATATTTGCTTATGATTACAATGTTGAAATATTGGCATATCTTTTATTAAAGTTCACTTATTTCTCAAATTATATTTTATATATAGATTAGACATTAAAAATAATGTTTGGTTGAATTTCAATTGTATTGAAATTAGAATTCCCATTTACACATATATATTTGAAGGTAAAGGTTAGGATGTATTATTGACATGTACCTACTTTATTCTTGTTGATAATTTTTTTATTGATACTAGAATTATGTTTATACCTCATGAGGGGTGGAAGGCAAGTAGAATGAAGTGTTATTATTTAAGTTATACGAGGTTGGGTATTAACTTAGGTATAAAAACAATTGAAATGAATGACTCCCTTTTTATGTCGATCTACATTTTAGAATAAAGAGACGTTAGGTAATACCATTTATTATACTTAGTTAAATTGTGGATATTTCAATTATATGTTTAGACGAATCGTTACTATTTATCATATCTAGATGTCAGAGCGATATAGCCTCGTCTATGTTATTTATGTTTTAAAAGTTGGAAATGAATTAATCGAAAGGATATGTGTTAATTGATGTCAAATTATATTTCACAAAATTTTAAATAGAATAATAGAATTGAAATGTAATGTTTTATTTATGTCGAATTACATCTCGAAAGTTGTATTGGAATGAGATGCTTTTTCTTCTGTAAAATATATTTAGACGAAGAATGAGAATGTTCTTAGATATGTCAAATATATGTGGAAGGTAGAATTTATCGTATGGGGTCGTATCTTTATGTCAATCTTGAAGAAAACTTAAGTCAATGTGATCATGTTGCCCGTAGGTCGGCAGATTAAGTTACACCTGTGTTGATGTGATTTTACTTTTGGGGTTAAGGTCTATCAATAAGATGGTGTTATGAATCGATAACATGAATGAAAAAAAAAAATCACTCACTAAACTTGACAGACCTTACATTTGGTATCAGAGCACGGTCGAACCTAGTTTGGACCGAAATACTTCCACAATACCTTGATAAACTATTTAGTTAACAAAACTTAATTTGATTGCCAAATACAGACTTTGCCATGGATCGACGGACTCGCTGAGGCAGGACTGGGAGGGGATGAGCCCAAGCAGGACGTCCACCAACCCCTCCCGTAGTTACTCCACCTAGAGCCGAAGAGACGATTAGCTTTCCCACCGGCGAAGTCATGAACATGATGACAAACTTTCAAAGAATGTCAGAAGCACTGTTGACCTAATTGGACCATGCAGAAGACTAGCCCATAGTACCTATGACTGAACCGCAGAATCCGCCTCCTGCCAACATTCACAGAGAACTGGAAAACGTAAGATTTCCAGAATTTTGGGGCTCCACTGAAGGAGCTACGGCAGAAGCTTTGTTGGAGAACATGGTGATGTGCTTCTCCTTGAGGGACTACACCTCGAACCGGAAGGTACACATGGCCATTTTGCAGCTGAAAGGGGAAGCCCTACTCTGGTGGAAGACATTGAAACTGCAGTTGGGAATCGAAGCCAATGAGGTGTCTTGGGAACTGTTTGAAGAATAGTTCCGCAAGCATTACATGTCCGAAGAGTTCATTGAGAGGCAGCTCAATGAGTTCAATGCCCTCCAACACGGAGGAAGGACAGTGTAGGAGTATGAGATCAGGTTCATGGAACTTCTGAGGTATGAACCTCACATCTCGACAGAAAAGCTGAAAGTGAACAAATATATTTATGGACTGAACGGCAACATTAGAGACAAGGTCTGCATTCTTACTCCACCTACATTGCATCTTGTGGTACAAAAGGATTTGATAGTCGAAGAAGAACTGGTAAACATAGGTCCATCCAGGGAAAACTTTCCCATTCAGAATCGGGTGGTACCACCTTCTGACCAACCGAGAGTGAATTTCGGTTAGCGAAATAACTTCAGAGCACCTATGCATGGAAAGCCAGTTAGAAGCAACATAACGCCGTACAAGCCACCACCCAGGAGAGATAATACCAGGACATTTGGGAAGCCAGTACAGTCAGGATCACGTGGCAATAATGCACCCATTGGAAGATCAAGAAGAGGACCAAAGGAAGGGTGTTGGGGCTACGGAGGTCCGCACTTTCAAGTTGACTGCCCTCAACAGTAGATAGGACCGAGGCAGGGACAAAGGCCACCTCAAACTACCGCTGCAGATCTAGGTAGAGCACATCATATACATGCAGCGGTCAAAAATCGTCAAGCGGAACATCAGTCTACTGTACTAGAAATGACTGGCACACTTAACGGTATGCAATTCTCTTTACTCATTGACCCAGGTGCTTCTGAAAGCTTTATTTCTTATTCTGCATTAGAACGAAGCAAGATGATGGCATGTGCACAAGACGATTTCGACTTAGTCAAAATGGCATCCGGAAATACCCAAAGTGTGGGACTGAAACTCGAGAATTGTGAATTAGACATAGGAGTATGTCGCACTAGAACTTCTTTCGATGTGACCACCCTCAGAGCTTATGCCTAATCCTAGGCATGGATTGGTTGGAATCCCATGCCACCATTTTCAACTGTCGTAGCAAGGAATTGACTTTTTATGATGATGAAGCTCATAAGAAGGTCCTCAGAGGGATGAAGAACAAGGTATCATTGCGGATGATTTCCACTTTACAACTGAAGAGAAGCTTGAGGAAGGGATGCTAGCTATATGCGGTAATAGCAATGAATAAAGACAAGGACAAAGCCGACATCTTTGACCATCCCTTATTTGTGGAATACATGGATGTATTTCCTAAAGCCCTACCCGGACTACCACATCAGAGAGAACTAGACTTTACCATAGAACCAAAGCCAGTGACAAAACCGATCACATGAGCTCCATACAGAATGTCCATACTGAAACTAAAGGAACTACAGATGTGGTTACAAGAGCTCTTTGAACTAAGGCTGATTAGACCAAGTGTCTCCCCGTGGGGAGCACCAGTACTCTTTGTTAAGAAGAAGGATGGGTCATGGCGACTTTGCATTGATTATCGCTAGTTGAACAAGGCTACTGTGAGGAATCAGTATCCTTTTCGTAGGATTGATGACTTGTTCGATCAGATGAAAGGCGCCACAATCTTTTCAAAGATTGATTTACGATCAGGTTACCATCAGTTGAGAATCACAGAAGATGATATTCCGAAGACCACTTTTAAGACACAGTTTGGACACTACGAGTTAGTAGTGGTACCTTTTGGGTTGACCAATGCACCTAGTGTCTTCATGAACTTGATTAATGGCGTGTTCCACCAGTATCTCGACACATTCGTGCAAGTATTCCTCGATGATATTATTATTTACTCCAAGACACCAGAGGAACATGAAGAGCATATACAGTTATTTTTACAGTGTCTCAGAGAAAACCAACTATATGGGAAGTTGTCAAAATTCTCCTTCTTCCAGAAGGAAAACCACTATTTAGGACACATTATTTACGGTGACGGTATAGCAGTAGACCCTGCCAAGATTGAGGCCATTTGGGAATGGCCAGCACCGACAAGCGTACATGAAGTGAGAAGCTTCATGGGACTTGCGGGATATTACAAAAGGTTTGTCGAAGGGTTCTCGAGAATTGTAGGACCGATCACTGAGTTATAGAAGAAGGATAGGCCATTTATTTGGACGGATAAATGTGCTAAGGAATTTGCAAAACTGAAGGAGCTATTGACAACGACACCGGTTCTGAAAGTGCTGGACATGGAAGAAGATTTCTTGGTATGCACCGATGCATCCAAAGATGGATTCGGATGTGTGCTAATGTAGGGAGGGAGAGTGATTGCCTACTCCTCTCAGAGACTCAGACCACATGAGGAAAATTATGCGACACATGACATGGAATTGATTGTAGTAATGCATGCTTTACGCTTTTGGTGACACTACCTAATAGGAAGGAAATTAGAACTTAAGACAGGTCACCATGGATTGTAGTATATCTTTACTCAGAGTGATCTAAATGCTAGATAGAGGAGATGGTCAGAACAGTTGAGTGAGTATGAATTTGACATTACCTATGTGAAGGGGCCCTAAACAAGATAGCAGATGCACTTAGTCGTAGACCCCGCATATTCTCAGTGATTCTGATGCAGACCAACCTGAGAGAAAAGGTGCTTGGGCTACAACGGGAAGACAAGTGGTACAGTGAGGTAAAAACCAAGCTAGACCAGGGACAAATGGAACTACCCAAGTATAAGGGTTATTCATTGGAAAATGATGGGTTGTTGAGATACAAAAACCGTATTTATGTACCAGAGAACAATGAGGTCAGGAACCTAGTCCTAGAAGAAGATCACCGAGCTGTTTATAGAGAACATCCTGGCATGAAGAAGATGTATGCACACCTTTATCCTCTATTCTTTTGGCATGGCATGAAGAGAGATGTGGTAAACTTTGTCGCCAGATGCATGGAGTATGTATTATTGACATGTACCTACTTTATTCTTGTTTATCATTTTTTTATTGATACTAAAATTATGTTTATACCTCATGAGGGAGGGGTGGAAGGCAAGCAGAATGAAGTGTTATTATTTAAGTTATACGAGGTTGGGTGTTACCTTAGGTATAAAAACAATTGAATATTAGAATAAAGAGACGTTAGGTAATACCATTTATTATACTTAGTTAAATTATGGATATTTCAATTATATGTTTAGACGAATCGTTACTATTCATCATATCTAGATGTCAGAGTGATATAGCCTCGTCTCTGTTATTTATGTTTTAAAAGTTGGAAATGAATTAATCGAAAGGATATGTGTTAATTGATGTCAAATTATATTTCACAAAATTTTAAATAGAATAATAGAATTGAAATGTAATGTTTTATTTATGTCGAATTACATCTCGAAAGTAGTATTGGAATGAGATGCTTCTTCTTATGTAAAATATATTTAGACAGAGAATGAGAATGTTCTTAGATATGTCAAATATATGTGGAAGGTAGAATTTATCATATGGGGTCATATCTTTATGTCAATCTTGAAGAAAACTTATGTCAATGTGATCATGCTGCCCATAGGTCGGTAGATTAAGTTACACCTTTGTTGATGTGATTTTACTTTTTGGGTTAAGGTCTATCGATAAGATGGTGTTATGAATCGATAACATGAATGAAAAAAAAAATCAGTGGCTAAACTTGACAGACCTTACAAATCGTCACCATTTCCAGGATGAAACTCAAGACCGTTGGAAACATTCCTTGGATGGCACACATGGGTCATATTGGATTGAGACACTAATTCAGGAAAAATGCAGTCAATCTGAGACCGTTGCATAGTGAAATGCATGCAGAATTAATGAAGAGTACTGGGTGTCAAGAGAAATGGTTGTGGGACTTCGTATGAGAGGAAATGACAATGGGAATTGATTGACAAGGTCAGGCTTGAAGGTGGTAGCCTTGGGACTAGACATAGGTCATAGGTTCGAATCTACTTAGTTTAGTTCGTACTCAGTTATTCTTTCGATGCAAATTATAGATTTTATTTATTTTCCTTTGTCAACTTTATGTATCCCTTTATGTGTTTTCTTTATTTTCCTTTTTTAACATTATGTATCCCCTTGTGATAATCAGAATTGTTAATATCGAGTCACTCGAGAATGAACGTAAAGAGGATTTCCACAGAAATATGTTCCATCCAAACCTATCAAGTGTACTTTTAGGTCAAAAATATTCTTGTAACAAAGTGATGAAAGATCTTCGAAGCAAATGTAACAAAGCCCTGAAAGAAGTTTGCGTAACATAGTGGTTTGTGTTTCCAGGAATCCTTCAATTTATAGGGTGAAAATCATGGCAATAGAGCTGCCACAGTTCAGAGATGTCAAAATTGTTGACCTAAAAGTGCACTTGATAGGTTTTGAATATGGAATATATTACCATTGAAATCCTCTTTATGTTCATTCTAGAGTTTTGAGAAAACCAGAGATATATGAAACGATGCATTATGACAGTCCAACTTCACAGTCGCCTCTTGAAACCAAGGTAAGACTAGTTAGATACAGTGGGACAAGTTCATATGATAGGGGGGGGTAGTTTGAGCAAATGAAGTAAAAGTTCATTTGCTTCGACTACTCTTCCTATTGACTGATCTTGATATTGTGTCTTGTAAATTATCCTTGTACCTTGCCATCTACATCAACATTTTGTTGTTGGTTTTTTCATGCTAAAATGATCCTTCTTATGCTACTTCAAACTTCAACAAGGTTCTGTCAAGTAAATTCATAAAAGGTAAGCATGCATCATCATCCCATACTCCCTCAAATCTCTCTCTCTCTCTCTCATTGTTTTTTGAATCGTGCTTACTGCCTCTCCATCCTCCCTCTTCTATAACATTACCATTTTCAAGCAACAAACTCCACAAATGCTTGGACTTCTCAATCATCTCCTCATTTTAATTTTTTTTTTACTGCAAGAAATCCTCTATTGCAATCATATTCAACACAATGTTGCTTTACTTCATATCCACTCTTTTCCATAAACTCTTATGATACAACTGCTCTGTAGTGATACAACTGCTATACTTTTACTTTGGTTTTATCCACTCTGTTTTCTTTCGTTGCAATTTCAAATTCATCTGCAATGATATCAACACACTACACATTATGGGAATAAGACATTCACATTTTCATCTTCCACTACTACATCTAATTAAATATTATCTCCTTGCAACTCCACCATTGTAACACCACTCTCTTCTATAGTGTCATCTTCTACAACAAAACCACTCACTACTGCAACATATATCCATTACAACTTTTCCATTGTTTATTGAGTTTCTTGTACAAGCTCAACCTTTACCCCCAACCTTTTCCTTATTGTATTTTGCTACAATCAATTCTTCTACACCTTTACTTGGAATTATAGCAACATACACTTCCAAACAATATTGTTTTTTTTTTTAATTTCCCAAAGGTGTAGGATAACCGACGGCCATAACAAAGACAATTGACAAATTTGCCATAGATCCGATGGCAAACGATGTCGGTGCTCAGCCATTTTCAAGTGGGATGGGCATCAGTTTTTTGACCTCCATAGTGCAAATAACCGACGACATTGCCATAGATCCGACGGCAAATGACGTCGGTGCTTAGCCGTTTTCAAGTGGGATGGCCGTCGGTTTTTCAACCTCCATAGTGCACATAACCGATGACCTTGCCATAGATATGATGTCAAAAGATGTCGGTGCACCACCATTATCATTTTTGAGTGGAGTCGGTAATCCGACAACAGTAGTGAATAAAATCGACAAGTATGCCATAGATCCGACGGTAAAAAGAGGTTGGATCCAAGACATTTTCAGTTGTGACTGGAGTTGGTTTTTCGACGTCCAGTGGGGTCGAATAACCGATGATGTCTAAGATGTCTGTTTTAATCTGAAATTGGACCGACGTTAAAAAAATACTGAGAATGTCGGATAGTTGACCACAAGATGTAGAAAATCCGACTTTCTGGCCATCGGATTTTGGGTCAAAAAAACCTAGTGTACTGACTTCATGATTGCACATTCAGGCATGGGAGAAATCCCTATGACTCCATCGGGTAGATTCAAACACACTTCAAACACCCCTACTCCTAGAGAGGCATGGGGGGGTGATCCACCTGAGACCCAACCTAGTTTGCTTCATCCGGATCCACCTGAGACCCAACCTAGTTTTTTTGGTCCGGATCCACCCGAGGACGACCCATTCGATCCATTGAATCCACATGATTTTCGATATGGGATGCTTGAGTTACATGATAACATAGGTCCCATGACCAACGCTACCTTGTTCTCTTTGGTATGCCTGATTAAAACACAGTTGATCCTTCTACTATATTTGGTAGTCATGATGGAACTAGTCATGGTGTTAGCAAGATTGCACCCACTGGAGGAAATACCCTCGTCGGGGGCACCACATTTTCCACTCACACACATAGTATGGGGACCAGTCACATCCCTCCTAACAATGAAAATGTTGGTGGAAGGCGGCCTCCTAAGACTACCCATCCTAATAGGAACACAGTTCGCAATACGACTCGCCATCCACAATACAATACACATGCCTCTACCGATCGACCGAGGACTACGTTCACGAATGTTAACAATCCTCCTAATAATGTGGGTGGACACATACCGTATACTTTTACATCTGCTACCACTACTAGTAATGCTAATGTAGGAGGTGGGAATATCCTTATACTCATGGTCACAACACCACCGTTCCTGCTACTAGTAATGCCAATGTTGGGGTTGGGAATACATCTCATACTTATGGTCACCACACGATTGCTCATGCTACTAATAATGCTTACGTATGGGGTGGGAACATACCTTATAATCATGATCATTACAACACGATTCCCACTATGAATAATACTTATATGCCCCATAATTATGGTGGTAACCCTCACTATAATATAGTTGGTGTTGGGCTCTCATTACAACCTGTTAACACCCAAAAAGTGCTCATTAGCTCATTTCCCTATTCACATGACCCATTTGTCTACTTTTTCACCATTTGAGCCTCTGAAGCCAACAAAAGGTCACCAAAAGGCCTTAGTACACCCCTTTTTCCACTCAAAAAGATTATTTTCCTTAAAAAGGCATAAAAAACCCTCAAAAAGCGTCCAAAATTCCCAAAAATATTAAAAAGGGAATAAAAATAATAAAAATATTCAAAAAAGGAAAAAGGAGGGAAAAGTACCTAAACCATGTTGGTCAATACCATTGGTTTCCACAAAACCACAAATGGTATTCCCCACCACCAAAACCTATAAAAAGGTAGTAGGGGCTCCTCATTTCAAATCCATTCCTATTCCTATCCTCATGCTGCCAAAATCTCCCTCGAGCTTTTGGCCATTGTAGCAACCTTGGAGAAAGGACCCTTTGGAGTTTGGAGCTGCTCATCCTTGGAGCTTCTCAACTATCTTCATCATTTGGAGGTATTACTATTGCAAGCACTTGCTTGCCCCCATTTTCAATACAAATTTATTTTCTATATTTCTTGTTCTTGTTTTTTAATTCAAAGATGCACATGCTAGTTTAGTTTTTAGTTTAGATTTAGTTTATTGTTTTTGCTTAGTATTGAAACTGCTACTACTAGTTAGCAGGTGCCCATAGCACTAAGCTTGGTTGCAAAACCAAGCCAACAGTTTTTCGCGACTCCGCTACTTTTCGAATCTTTAGATCTCACTTTTGCTTTAGATCTTGTTTTTTGATTGTATTAGTTAGTTTAATTCGTAGATCTGCCACCCTAGACAGCAGATCCATTGTTGTTCTAGATCTTGGCTCATTTCGTTGCCATTAACAGCCAGAAATTTTCAATTTTCAGGTTCGTTTTTCGGCGTCCGCGTACGGCTTTCGCCTCACGGTTTTTTGCCCAACAATCGCACGGCTCATCGCGACTGCGCGGCTCTTTTCCGCGCGGTTCACCACGGCTTCGCGGACCTTTTCCACGCTACACATCGCGACTGTGTGACGAAATCCTGTGCTGCACATCGTGGCTTCATGGTCAAAACCTGCGCTGCCCATCGCGACTATGCGACAGAAACCGGCGCGGTCCATCGCGGTTGTTCTATCAAAAACCACGATGCTAATTTTTTCATTCAGCCGAATCGTTTAAAAAATTAATTTTTTACTGTATTTTCTGCCCACATAGCACATTTTTACAGTATTAAAATCCCTGCATATTTTACAGCCATAGAAAAATTTTACTATTTAGAATGCACCTTTGAAAGAAGTCTTTTTAAAAAATTTCAGAAATTGAAAGAAGGATCTATTTTGCATTTTATCTAGATTAAAAAAAATTTGTTGTTTACTTCTTTAATATTTTGCCCATAGCAATTTTTGAAAAAGAAATCCATTTATTTCTTAAAGAAGTCATATTATTTGCTTTCCTATTTCAAAAGATCCTTTGTTTTTTGAATAGCCTTTGCAAAGCATTTAATTTCCATTTATTGAAGAAGTCATTTATTTGTTTTACTATTTCAAAAGATCCTTTATTTTTTGAATATTTTCCGTAAAGCATTTACTTTTTCAATTTCAGTTTAAAATACCACACGTGCACCCAATCAAACACATAATTTAAACTGAGCCTTAAAACGAACCCTAAATTCAACAAACTTTTAACCCCACTTGGGGAACACTTAAAAGAACTTTATAGCTAGGTAGTATTGAGGGGATAGGTGTTCCAATAACACCCCTCAGTTATTACATTTGAGACATAGAAACTGTCCATTAGGGAGCTAAAATCTCCTAGTATTTATTGGCACGGTCACAACCGGTTTATGGGAAGGCCTCTCCCCTAGGAGGGTTGAAGTCGCGAGGATGGTTCTAGAAGCCTGAGTGGAATACTAAAATCCATTCAGTAACCGAAGGGCTACCATTCGCAGTTCTCAGGATATCCCTGTATGGGGGTATTGCGGTAAAAGGACCAAACGGCAGATTTACCTTTTCTCGACGTGTCATGAATGGAGTATCCTAGTAGCCATTCTTTAGGATTGATTACCCGGTGTCCCTCCCGGTAGGGGGATATCTAGCCGTTGACTCAACACTCATATTGTCTGACTTGGATTTCATCACCTTGCAGAGAATATCGTTTGTTGATTCACAATACTTTTAGTTAGGTGTTTGCATGATTCAACCCACCTTTGGTCTAGTTACACCTATTTTTTCTAGAAGCTGTTTGCATGTTGGTACTCTGACCATTTGTTGCATCCCTCCACTTATTATAGCATAGCTGCTATAATAAGTGCCTTTTTGAGGTTGATTTTTTGGCCTGAGAGCCTTCATTTTCACTCTCCTTCTTGCACCCTTGGTTGCATTAGGGTTTTGAGTTTTTTTATACATTACCATTTTACACATAAGATTTTTACACATAAACTTATTTCTCACCATTGAGAATTTTAGACGCTCTCGTCATCTTCAGGGAAAACTCCCAGATTTCAGTCTACTTGGCTCTCCATGTCACTGACGTAGGGCCTTATCCCTTGACTCGACACATTGTCGGTCAACCACACGGTCATCCGATTTTGACACACCTCACTTCACTTCTGATTCTGAGGCAGAATCCGAAAACCCCACTGCATTATTCCTATCCAACCTTATGGCTGGAACACCATTTGACCCACTTTTTACTAGCACCATAGGTGAGACATCCACAGACCCTTCTGCTGCGGTGCCATCCATGGCAACCACCACCCCCCTAGGTATGCCTAATATGGGCAACTCTCCACCTTTAGGAATGCCCAACACAAGGCCACCTCCTGTTTTAGGAATTCCCAACACAAGGACACCACCTGTTATGGGTATGCCCAACATAGGGGTCACACCCCCTTTGATTACAACAACTCAGATTCTAGGAATCACCACTACTATTCCTAACCCCAGTGTAACCCATGTTGCACTTGGAAACGCTGGCCCATACCAGACCATAGCTATTGGAGGACACATACCTTCAATACCTAGCATACCTTTAGGCACTACTGGACCCCTACATCATACCACCATGACTAGTCATGTCCCAGTCACTATGCCACCTCCATCTGCTACCTTACCTTACATGGCAAGTCTGAACTTACCAGACTTAGCCAGGCTCACCAATGACCCTATTAGACACAACCCTGCGTGGCCGCATATGCCTACCAAACTCCCCTCCGACATCCCTAAGTTTGAGGGTAATGCGGGTGAGGACCTACAGAACCATGTCATGTCCTTCCATCTATGGTGTTCCTCCAACTCCATAGTGGGTGACTCTGTTCGCCTCCGTCCATTACAGCGCACCTTCACTGGCTCTGCAGCCAAGTGGTATATCGAGCAGCCCCATGGGACCCATGCCACCTTTACCTCCCTTGCCTCGACCTTCCTGCAGTTCTTTCAGTTACCTGTCCGCTATGATGCGGGTGTCGAGATCCTACTGTCTTGCAGACAGAACACGACCACCCACATCACTGACCACATTCATGAGTGGCGTCGACGCCGAAGCCTTTGCAAAATCAAGTTAGACGACCGTATCTTCCTAGATTGGTTTCTAAAGTCCCTCCTCCCTCTCATTGCGAAGGATGTGGCATCCGAAAGACCCCAGTCTGAAGAAGAAGCCATCCTCAAAGCCCAACAGTTTGACCTCATTTATGCCCAATCGGGTTATCTATATACTATTATACAAGATGCCCCTCGGGGCGAGTCATCCCAACATGATGCGCTGGGGGCATCCCATGCCGCAGATGGCATCATTGGTCATATGGCCTTGCAACCCCAACCCTTTTCCATTGCACATCCTAGCCATGGTCCCAACCTTTCGCGGGATACATCTCAATCTGGAGCAACCAATTCATATGCTCCCATGGCACATCACCACCATACCCACGGACCTTCATGTCCACCTCAGTGCTTTGGTCATACACCACCCGCATACGCCCCCCCAGCCGCACCTCAACCAGTGTACCACCCACAGCTAGCTGCGACAGCGAACCCAACACCTCCAATAGCTCAGGGTTACCAACAACCCCAGCAGGTATCTGGTTCACTTCCAGCCCCACCGGTTTATTATCGGCCACAACCTGCTCCCGCACCTGCGGCGAACCAAAATCCTCCCACTGCTCAAGGGCAAGTGTACACACAGCACAACCAGCCCCAACACCAAAATAACCAACGCAACCAAGGTGCGCAACAAAACCGTGGAAGAGGACGTAACCACGGAAACAATAAACAACAACAGCAAGGTCCTCCACCTCCCAATCCTCCGCAAAATAATAATGCTGTGCCTCCCAACCAGAATCCAGATCGTAATCCCAGGCAGACCAAAAACAGTAATCTTAGAACAAATCATCCTTGTTCTATTTGCAGGGTTTATGGTCATTACACACATGCTTTCCCACATTTGGAGTGATCTCGACAACTCTGGACTGACGATGCCCATCATCAGGGGCAAGCGGCTCCTCAGCCGTCACCCAACCCTCCACCACCACAACATCAACCTTTGGTGTTGCAAAATCCCTTTCCAACCCAAGGTGTAGTGAACACTAAGCCGTTAGCTCCCCCTCAGAACAATGCGCCACCACAACAGATCACTTATGCTGCTCTTGATCAACCCATGTTTGATTCAGGTACTCACCACTTGTTGATGATGTCAATCGCCGATGCCAACCTCCAAACCCGTCGGAACCAATATGGATCCACCTCTGAAGCCCCTCCCGCCGATAAGAACACAAACGTTAATCCCACAGATCAGACGTTACGTATACCCCCGACTCCGCTTGATGGCGCTCTCAAAGCACCTCGCTTCCCACTTCATCGCATCAATACTAACCCGAATGCTCGCGCTGCATCAAATTACAGCATTGTCGACGACTTAGCCCGGTCTCCTGCAGCCATGTCTGCTTTGGAAGTCTTAAAAAACTGTCCTTCACAGCACAAGACTTTGCTCTCTTCCATTGGCGCTATTGACCCCAATGATTCACAACTGATCGCATTCGATTCAGACCAGTCCAAACCACGACTGCCTTCCAGTTTAGCATTCCAAGTTTCCGTTTATGTTCGGAATCTTGTCATCCATCGGTGCATTATCGATGAAGGGGCCTCTACATGCATCATGTCCACATTCGTTTGGCAGAAGTTGGGATCTCTTACTCTCCAGCAGTCCACCACTACGTTGCGAGCCTACGACGGCCGTTCGGCTCAACCCCAGGGTCTCTTACCTAATGTCCCCGTCCAGCTCGCGGGTAAAACCATGCTCATTGACATTGAGGTCATCAATGCCCAACTTGACTATAACCTTTTACTTGGTTGTAGTTACATGTATGCCATGCGAGTTGTTGCCTCATCCGTTTTTCGTACCATGTAGTTCCCCCATGAGGGACGCATGGTCAAGGTGGACCAACTCACCTATTACGATCCCAAGGCCCCCACTGCACCTGAAAATGTTCTCCCCATGGTTGAACAACCTTTTTGTGGTGCAAATACCTCGTTTGTTTCCTCTGTGGGACCCGGACTTTACTCCGAGGCGCCGATGACCTCTACATTCTAGTCCATTCCACCACTGTCACGAGAGACCCACGTCGTAGACCTCTGTACTCTTTCACAGAATACACAAGCTCCCAGTAATCAACCCTCCTTGTTACCTAAACCACCATTGGTACCTAGTCACATTGGGGTTACACCCATCCACACAATCCCCTATCTATTCCCTCCTTCAGGCGTAGTAATCGCTCCAGTTATGGCTACCCTTAGTCTCCCCGGGTTAACCTTAGGATTACCCGTGTGGTATATTCTGCCTCTCGTTCCCCCGCCGACACCAAATGTCATCCTGCAACTGGTGCAACCCGTTGTCACTTCTACCCAACCACCTCCGGGTATCACTACTCCTTCGTCATCTATGAATCCCCCCCCTCTCATCAGACCCACTGGGGTTAGAGGCCCACAACCATACACTGCCGTACCTCCTCCCAAAGCAGTTAAACCTCCCCCCATGTTTCATGCTCCTCCTAAATGCTCATTGTGTGATGAGTTAGGCCATCCAACCCATCAGTGTCCATAGTTACCTGCATTACAGGAACACAATCAAATGTTGGACGACGACCCCAACATCCTGGTTGTCAAACTCGACCCAAACCCCATGCCTCGTGACAAATCACTGCGTACCAATCACCCTTGTGCGATATGTGGTATTTACGGCCACTACTCACATCACTACCCTGATCTCCCAGATTACAGAGCATCTCTCTACGAGATGAATAATTTGGACCTTGAGACGGTGCCCCCCACAATTGAGGAGATCTTCCCTCCCGTATCATCCTCATCCAGAGAGATTAACACCATTTATATGATCTCTTCGACTACCAATTTCAAACCAGAACCCCTTGATTTGTGGTCTGACTACTTCCAAACTGATGAGCAAATTTTGGAAACACTCATTGCACCCAACTACCCTTAGGACGATATGCATCATCACTCATACTTCCTCCCGGAAGCGTCTAAATCGACTACATCTAATCAGCTATTGGTCGAATCCAAAGATTTCATACCCACTAAAGTCGATTGGCTCAAGGACTCCATCCCAGCATCGGATACCTTCGAAGAAGGGAACATGTCAAACATTTCCCCCATTATACAAATTGACATTTCCACCACACCTGGGAAACCTGAGCTCATCTCGCTGGGTGCGTATTGCACTCAAGCGGAGACTCAGGTGTACAAAAAACTTTTTCAAGAATTCCGTGATGTCTTTGCCTGGTGCTATACCAAAATTCCTGGTCTTGACCCCGCCATTATAGAGCACCACATTGACACATGGCCCGATGTCCCCCCCATTAGTCAGAAACAGCGACCCATTCATCCTTCCAAGCTCCCCGCTGTTAAAGTCGAGGTTGAGAAACTTCGTGAAGCAGGATTCATTTATCCTATTCCTTACACCACATGGGTTTCAAACCCCATTCCCGTCAACAAAAAACAAGGTACCCTTAGAGTATGTACTGACTTCCATGAATTAAACCGCGGCTGTCCCAAAGACAATTTCCCCACACCATTCATTGACCAACTCATCGACGCGTGTGCGGGACATGAAGTCCTATCTTTCATGGACGGTTTTTTCGGATACAACCAGATTCAGATCTGTAAGGAGGATCAGTACAAGACTGCCTTTACCACCCCATGGGGCACATTTGCCTATCGTGTCATGCCTTTCGGCCTAAAAAATGTTGGTGCCACCTTCCAGTGGGCCATGACCTATTGTTTTCACGACTTGGTCCATATCCTGCTGGTCTATCTTGACAACCTTACAACTCGTTCCCGGAAATGATCAGACCACCTTAACGACCTCCGGCAAGTTTTCCTGCGTTGTCGCAAATATAAAATCCGCTTGAACCCACACAAGTGTGTCTTTTGCATTCCTGCAGGCCATTTGTTGGGTTTCACTATTTCCTAGGATGGAATTACTGTTGATCCCCTGAAAGTCAAAGCCATCTTAGACCTTCCCTCTCCGTGCACGCTTCGGCAACTCTAGAGTTTGCAGGGGCGGTCCAATTTCCTTCGTCGCTTCGTGCCTGATTATGCCACCAAAGTTCACGGATTCTTATGCCTACTTCGCACCCACATACCCTTTGTTTGGGATGAGCAAGCAGACACGGCATTCGAATCCCTCAAGAAATCTCTCACACAAGCCCCCTTGATCTCCCCTTCGGATTTCTCTCAGGACTTCATCCTTTATGTCTCAGCATCTGAACATGCCGTGTCCGGAGTCCTGGTCCAAGAACATGTCATTTATTACGTCAGCCAGACCTTGTCTGGCCCACCCCTACGTTACCCATATGAGGAAATATTAGCCCTAGCTATAGTCTTTTCCATCCAAAAATTATGACACTACATTCTGCTCGGTCATACCACGGTAGTCACCAACTCCAACCCTATGGTCTATCTCCTAAACCGGCGGCTCCTACAAGGTCGTGTTGCTAAATGGGTCATTATCCTCCAGGAATGTGACCTCACTTTCAAAACTCCCAAGAGCACCAAAGCCCTCGCGCTTTCCCATCTCATCACTGACCTCCCATCCTCTTTGTCATCACTCGTTATCCAAATGGATCTGATTGACAATCACATCTTCATTATTTCGTCTGACGACCCATGGTACGATGACATCCTAATTTACCTCCGCACGCAAAAATTTCGACCCCGCATCGATCGTGATGGATGCCGTCGTATACGTCACCAAGCCCCTCGATACCTCTTATTAGGGGATGTACTTTATCGACGTGGCGTTGATACCATCCTACGACGTTGCCTATCCCATAGTGAGGTGGAACAAGTCCTCAATGATTGTCATAGCGGTGCCTGTGGAGGCCATTTCTCTGGCATGGCCACTGCCCAAAAAATCATTTGTGCAGGTTACTTTTGGCCATCATTATTTACTGATTGCATCACCGCAGTCAAACATTGCCAAAACTGTCAACTTTTTGCCCCCAAAGCAAGAACCCCACCCGCCCCCCTTCATCCAGTTATTACTGCCGGACCATTTTGCAAATGGGCCATCGATTTCCTTGATTGCAATCCCACATCAGCCAGTAGTGACAAACATATTATTGTGGCTGTAGATTATTTCACCAACTCGGAAGAGGCCATGCCAACTTACAATTGCATAGCCGAGACCGCAGCGCGGTTCTTTCTCAACCATGTTATTGCACGTTTTGGAGTGCCCAAGCAACTTGTCTCAGATCACGGCTCTCACTTCGAAGACGCCGTCTGGAAAGAACTATCAACCTTACTGAAATTTGAACACCATTTCTCCTCTGCCTACTACCCCCAAGGAAATGGCCAGGTTGAAGTGATAAACAAAATTTTCAAAACCATCCTTCAGCGAACTGTTGACAAACAAAAGTCAAATTGGCACCACATGCTCTTCCCAGCGCTATGGGCATACCGCACATCAACTAAAACCGCTACCAGTTTTACCCCTTTCCACTTAGTCCATGGTGTCAAATCTATCCTCCCCATTGAGTGCCAGATTCCAACCCTACATATGGCCGTCGAACTCTTACCAGACACTGCCCCAATTGAGCAACGCTTACTACTCCTGGAACAGGCCGATGAAGATCGGCGCACAGCCCTTCAAAACATGGAAGCAGCCAAGAACCAATCCAAATTGAATTATGATAAACATGTCCACCCAAGAGCCTTTTCTGAAGGGGACCTTGTCCTGGCCTATGACCAGGCTCATGACAAAACCGGGAAAGGAAATTTTGTATCCATGTGGCAAGGCCCATATATTATACAGACTTGCCTCGGACAAGGGGCATACATTCTGACCGATTCAGAAGGCAACCCCCTCCGCAACCCATGCAACGGGTTGTACCTCAAACGATTTTACCCATAGTAACTGGATGGACACCATCGTCCATTATTGAACTTCATGATAGAAATTTCTTTTTTCCTGTTTTCACCAGGTCCATTTTTTGACCATTTTTTGGGTGCCCTCGTCGCCTCGATTTGCGTGCCACATCGGTCGTCATCCGTTTTGGACAAGTTTTATATCGCCGGATTCAGTTTTCCGCGCTCGTGATGATGCTTGAGATCATTTCTCGCTCTCACTCCCAGATTTTTCGAGCATTTTTTCCATGCCCCGCCGTCGTCGCCTCGGTTTGCATGCCACATTAGCCAATGTCCATTTTCGATGAACCTTATATTGTCGGATTCAGTTTTCCGCGCTCGTGATGATGTTTGAGATCATTTCTCACTCTCACGGCCAGATTTTTTGGGCATTTTTTCCATGCCCCCTTGTCACCTCGGTTTGCATGCCACATTAGTCGTTCTCCGTTTTCGACAATCTTTATATCGTCGGATTCAGTTTTCCATGCTCGTGATGACGCTTGAGATCATTTCTCGCTCTCACCTCCAGATTTTACAGACATTCTTTAAAAATGTCACCCATCACCTCGGTTTGTGTGCCACAATGGCCGTTGCCCCTTGTTGACAATCTTTATGTCACCGGATCCAGTATCCCGCACACATGATGATGCTTGAGACCTTTTCTCGCTCCCATCACTCCCTTGTTGTTCGGTATGATTTTATCCCTTTTTCGGGCCGAGTAATCCCTTTTACGAAAAAGGCACTTAGGGAGTTTCTGTTAAGTTCTTTTCTGACTCCTAAAACAATGAAAGGATTGCCGAGCAACCTTGCTTCCTTTCATGCTCGTTAAATGTATCTGAAAGATCATCTACCTGGTATAAGTTTACCCCTTTTCCAGACCTCATAGACTAATTATGAAAAAGGAATACTCTAGTCACATCGGCTAGAAGAGTTCTCCATTTGCATCATTTTATGCTTTTTCGGGCCTTGAAGACTAACTTACGAAAAAGAACACCAATGGATTCCACTTACCTCTTTCAGACTCTCTAAAAATGAAAGCGACCACGAGTAATGACCATCTTGGGCTCGTAAAACGAATAGGACAGTAATCATAACCACTACAGACTCTTCTTATCATTTTCAGACTCCTTAAAAATGAAAGCACCAATGAGCACGAACAGTCCTGGGCTCACAAAATCCACAGGACAGTACCATTTCAGAGCACACTTTTATCCCTTATTGGAGCTCATTAAAACTACGAAGAAGGACCCAATGGTGCTTCCCAGTGCCACAACAGCTCACGTCTACTCATATGGCAGCTTCCCCATTTTTGGTTGCCTTTGTTCAGAGTATTCTGTAGTATGCCACCCTGAGAACCCCTCAACAGCACCCATCAGCTTGATTCCCCCCAGAGTCAATACATACCCTTCAGTCTTTAAAAGCAATGATACCCACACCTACAAGTCAGTTCCCTATGCTGCCAGGTCAACCATGTCATCATGCTCTGAACAAAGGAAGTTTGAGTCTACCCACTATATGACCCCAGTTACTTCCCACCCCCCAAGTATGTCAGTCCTACCATCAGTACTACCACACTTCAGTTTCTACACCTCGTGCCCCTATCAAGGAAACATCATTGCCTTGTTAGTTGCGGGTCTCCCTCTGTGGACGACAACCAAATTTATTCCATAGGATAGACCTAGAGGTCCCTGTGTCTTGGACTCATCACCATTTATGATGAGTGCCTACGAATCATTTCGAGAAGAGTCCTCAGTGCCTCTCCAAATGGTTGTTTCTCACATGCTCGACTTCAACACCTTGATCGCATCATTGAGACTCGCACAGGACATCGGTCTGTTCAGTTATTAGTCGAAGACCCCGGATACCATCTGACTCCTCCACATTGGAGAGTCTACCTATGGATACAACCAGTTATGCTTTTCCTATAGATATCTGGGTTGCGCATGGCGACAATATTCAGATGTACACCAGTTTTATACTCCCTCGAGTATACAGTTACATATACTTCCCAGATATGGCTCACAGTCATTACGTCCCTACAGATGTTGGACACCTTCAGTTTCAGCAGTTCATCAGTTATTCCAATGTATCAGTTATTGAGATCAGTCATGATCATGAGTACATACCAAAATAATGTCCCCTATGGACCATTATGATGTACCAGTATATTTTTTATGTCTTAGATCCCCCTCTTGGGACTAATTGTTATGTCTATGTCTTGATACGAGCATGGGTATGCCTGCCTCGTCCATTATCAGAGATTATTCCTCATTCATATTGAGGCCATGTAACATTTGTTTATTTTTTGCAGCTTCCAAGGTCCGTGGATCCAGACTCCAAATGGTCTCTTCTCTTCCCCAAACTCCAGAAAAAGGACAAAAGAACTATGATGTCTATCGGCCATACGATGAGATCCTGCCCTCACACATCAGGGGGCAATCTGTTAACACCCAAAAAGTGCTCACTAGCTCATTTCCCTATTCACATGACCCATTTGTCCACTTTTTCACCATTTGAGCCTCTGAAGCCAACAAAAGGTCACCAAAAGGCCTTAGTATACCCCTTTTTCTACTCAAAAAGATTAATTTTTCCTAAAAGCATAAAAAACCCTAAAAAAGGGTCCAAAATTCCCCAAAATATTAAAAAGGGAATAAAAATAATAAAAATATTCAAAAAAGGAAAAAGGAGGGAAAAGTACCTAAACCATGTTGGTCAATACCATTGGTTTCCACAAAACCACAAATGGTATTCCCCACCACCAAAACCTATAAAAAGGTGGTAGGGGCTCCTCATTTCAGATCCATTCTTATTCCTATCCTCATGCTGCCAAAATCTCCCTTGAGCTTTTGGCCATTGTAGCAACCTTGGAGAAAGGACCCTTTGGAGTTTGGAGCTGCTCATCCTTAGAGCTTCTCAACTATCTTCATCATTTGGAGGTATTACTATTGCAAGCACTTGCTTGCCCCCATTTTCAATACAAATTTATTTTCGATATTTCTTGTTCTTGTTTTTTAATTCAAAGATGCACATGCTAGTTTAGTTTTTAGTTTAGATTTAGTTTATTGTTTTTGCTTAATATTGAAACTGCTGCTACTAGTTAGCAGGTTCCCATAGCACTAAGCTTGGTTCCAAAACCAAGCCAACACAACCCACCTCAATTTGGTGCTCAAAATGGATATATACCTGCTTACTTTCACACGGGTCAGGTTGGAGGAGGTTATCAACCTTATGGCCATGGTCAAGCTTATGGTCTGTTAGGTCCATATAATCAACATTTTAATGGTCATGGTCAAGCTTATGGTCCATCTTATCCTTCAGGTCCTTATCATCAACCTTTTATGGGAGCTTATAATCAAGCTTTCCAGCCATAGCTCCCGTTCCTTGCACGATTGAATCTTATGGATCTTTCAAAGCTCACGAATGATCTGGTGTGTCACAATCCTAATTGGCCTCTAGTCCCTACCAAGCTCCCTTCAGACATTCCCAAGTTTGAGGGGAAGAGTGGTGAGGATCCAGGTGACCATGTCACAACCTTTCACCTTTGGTGCTCATCCAACTTGTTGAATCATGATTCCATTCATTTGAGACTATTTCAACGCACCCTCACGGGGGAACTCGCTAAGTGGTATGTCGAGCTACCTGGGGTCACTTATAGGGGTTTCAATGAGATAGCTTTGGTTTTCTTGGATCATTTCTAGTTGTCGGTTGGTTACGATACTGGTACTGAACTTTTGTCTACCTTCCTCCAGAATAAGGCCACACACATTTCTGACCACGTTCAAGAGTGGCATCGATGGAAGAGGTTAGCGAAAGCCAACATTCCTCCAGAGTTTCTGTTGGAATGGTTTCTCAAGTATTTACTTCCATATATTGCTAAGGATGTTTCGATGTCCAACATTGTGACTAAGGATCAAGCCATCTTAAAAGTCCAGCAGCTAGATTTACTATATTCTCAATCTGGCATCTTGCATGACATTATTCCTGACACACCGCAAACACGACATGAGCCCAAGTCAGTTCCTGGACCACATGCCGATGGCATTGTGGGATCCCCAAGTACTCGACCTGTAGATTTGGTTGCTAATCAAATGAAAAATTTGTCGCAACCAGTCTACTCCCGGATAGGTTCACACCTTGTCCACTTCCACCCCATTGTCCGATGTACATGCTATGCAATTGACGAACCCACAGGTAACCAGCAACCTAGTGGTAAGAAGAAGGGGTGAAATAACCATAAGGGTGGAAATAATGAGAAAAATAATAGTAATTGCAATAATCCTCGAAAAGAGAACACCAACCCTCCTCGGGAAGGCGGAAATGATGGTGGGGACTGTAAACCTAGGCATAAGGTGAAATTCCCTTGCAAGCTTTGTGGGGAAGATTATCTTACTCACTTGTGTCCTCGAATCAAAGAAGCATCGAAGCATCTTGCATAGAGCCCAACTGTGTTGAAAGATCCCCTTCCACACCATGCTCGCGCTACTGGTTATGGACCTAATGAGACTACAATGTCTTCTTCCAATACTAGTTGCTATGGATGCGTGAATATGGTCCAATTAGAGGTTAGTGTTGCTACTCGTCAACGCGATTATGTTGCACCACAACCGAATATGGGGAATGAGCCTCCCCCTCCTCCTGATAGTTCCTTGCATATCGAGAAGCACTCTACTATGCCGCGGATACCGAAAGGTGTTCTCAAGTGCTCTACGCATAATCCCAATGCTCGAGCCACCCAAAACTACTCTATTGTAGAAGATTTGGGTCAAACTCCGTGTGCCATGTCGGCTCTTGAAGTTTTACAGGTGTGTCCTTCTCAAAGGCATGCCCTTTTGAGTGCTTTAGGAGTTCAGGATGGGGGAAGTTCCAACGTTATCATGTTTGATACTACTGACGTTCAACCTCACTTACCTTACCATGTGGCTTTTCAAATCCATGTGGAGTGCTTTTAGAATTTTGTCAAAAGAAAGGTGGTTGACGAAGGTGCTTCTGCGTTAGTGATGTCTTTGTCTTGTTGGAAAGCTCTTGGCTCTCCTCCCTTATCCACATCTAGGACCATGCTCACTACATTCAATGGTCGGTCTAAGCCGCATGTGATTCTTCCTTCCCTTGTTCTCCGCTTGGGTGGGAAACCTGTGCCTATTGAAGTCGAGGCGATTGATGAGCCCATCGACTACAACCTTCTCCTGGGTATGAATTGGATGTACACTATGAAAGCGGTCACATCTACTATGTTCAGAGTTATTTGCTTTCCACACGAAGGAAAGATTGTGACAGTCAACCAGTTGGATTTCGTTAGTCCTTATTCCATAGCATCTATGGGATCAGTAGTCCCACAAGCTACAGATTCTCAACCGGTAACTAGGAACATGGATGTCGGATTGTACCCTTTGTTGATGGGATCTTATGATTTCCCTTCACCATTAATTTTATTGGAACCATTTCCGATAATGCATCTCCTCCATTGAATCAAGTATCCTTCTGAAATTCATATTTCGATGATACAAGGACCTTAGCATCCACGAATTCCACGTCTAAAGACATTGAGCATGTTGGAATGGCTATGCCACTGTCTTCTGTTGAGATGGCATATCATGATATTCAAGAAGCCACTACAGAGTCGGATCTCCCCTCTTCACGAACAGAGGAGGAATACCACGTTATGCTTCCAGAATGGGCAGTCGACTTATCTTGTTTGCACCATTTCCTTGATGGTACTTTACCTTCGGATGAATCTATTATCAAGGCCATGTGTGGTAGTGATAGACCTTGGGAGGACATGCATCATTGCTCTTATTTTCTTCAAAACCTCGATATCGCCAAGCAAGAAGAGTTTAGGATGACTCTTGCCAATATGGTTGGTCACCCTGTGGCTCCTCTGTTTTCACATGGGATTTACATGGAGGGGAACATGGCTAATGTCTCCTCGACTATACCGATCAATATCTCTTGCACTCCCAGAAAGATTGAGAATGTTTACATCGATGATGATTGCTCTTCTGAGGAGGTTTCCATTTAAACCGAATTGTTTACAGAACTTCGGGAAGCTTTCGACAGGTCATATGAGGAGATGCCAGGAATAGACCCCAGTATTGTCAAACACGAGATTAGAACATATCCTCATGCTAAACCGGTTTGACAACGTCTTCGTGTTGTTAACCCTACAAAGGCAGCCACTATCAAGGCAGAGGTGGAGAAACTGCTCAAGACTAGTTTTATCTACCCCGTTCCCCTTATCGAATGGGTGTCAAACCCTGTTCCTGTGGATAAGAAGTAGGGAACGACCCATGTATGCACTGATTTTAGAGACTTGAACCGTGCATGTCCGAAAGACAATTTCCCCACCCCATTCATGTTAAGATTTAATATGCTAAGATAGAAAATAGCAGCATTACATTCCATTTCACAATAATAGCATATACAGGATCACTAAAGAAACAACAAGCATAGCATAAACACAAGAGACAAAGATTTATCCTGGGAAACCCTCATGGGGTAGAAAACCCAGCAAAGCTTCCTCAATATAGATGACCATCAATATACAAAGATGAAACCCTGAGACATGATCTCCTCCTCCACAATAGCAGACCTCTCCTCCACAAGTGCGCTATCCTCAAGTGAGTGAGTGTGTATAATGAGGAACACACCTCCTCTATTTATACACTACTCTGATATGTATTTTACACAAGTACATGTAGCCTCGTATTTAACCATTAGGTTAAATACCCCATTTCAACTCACTGGGCCGACCCCCACATGGTGGGTCTAATAACCCTTTGACCCATATAACACATACAGGGCCGACCCCCACTAGGGAAGTCTAATAACCCAAGTTACCACATTCCGACGGAGGAACAAACATCTCCGGATATACAATAAGATCTTCACGGAGGAATGAAACATCTCCGGAATAATAAAGTACAAATATAATATTCTTTGAAGTTACAATATCTCAACACTCCCCCTTAACGAGAAGGATATTATAACAACATCTGCACGAGCAAGGAGTCATCAACATCATACATGATACATCTATAAATCATTGGAAGCTTTCTCAACATCATCAGTAACTCAAGCAGTTACTGGAACATCAACATCTGGATCCTCACGATCATCAGCATCATCATCTCACGATCATCAGCATCGTCATCACACGATCATCAGCATCGTCATCAGCATCACGATCATCAGCATTGTCATCACACGATTATCAGCATCGTCATCACACGATCATCACGATCAACAACATCATCAATACAAGTATAAATATCATTAATACAAGTATACACATCATCAATACAAGTATCCTCATCAATACAAGTATACACATCATCAATACAAGTATCCTCATCAATACAAGTATACACATCAGCAATACAAGTATCCTCATCAATACAAGTATACATATCATCAATACAAGTATCCTCATCAATACAAGTATACACAATAGCAGCATACCCTGCAACACACAAGATCCAATTACGGGATGATCAATCCCTCTCACTTTAGGACATAGGTCCAAGGATGATACAATCCTGATCCGCTTACGGGATGATCAGTCCCTCTCGGTTTAAGACAACTCTCATGTCTATGGATGATGCAATCCAGATCAACTTACAGGATGATCAATCCTTATCACTTTAAGACACCTCACCATGTCTAGGGATGAGGCAATCCCAATCTATTTACAGGATGATTAGTCCTTATCACTTTAAGACATCTCACCATGTCTAGGGATGAGGCAATCCCAATCTATTTACAGGATGATCAGTCCTTATCACTTTAAGACATCTCACCATGTCTAGGGACGAGGCAATCCCAATCTATTTACAAGATGATCAGTCCTTATCACTTTAAGACATCTCACCATGTCTATGGATGAGGCAATCCCAATCTATTTACAAGATGATTAGTCCTTATCACTTTAAGACATCTCACCATGTCTAGGGACGAGGCAATCCCAATCTATTTACAGGATGATTAGTCCTTATCACTTTAAGACATCTCACCATGTCTAGGGACGAGGTAATCCCAATCTATTTACAGGATGATTAGTCCACTCAATCTCATTTAGTACTATCCTTCCTTTCGAATTACTGGATTTACTGTCCAAGGATGATTTAATCCACTCAATTCATTTAGGACTATCCTTCCTTTCGGAATTACTGGATTTACTGTCCAAGGATGACTCAATCCTCAACCGTACATTTAGGGCCATGTCCAAGGATGACTTAATTCTCCACCGTACATTTAGGACCACGTCCAAGGATGACTTAATCCTCAACCGTAAATTTAGGACCACGTCCAAGGATGACTTAATCCTCCACCGTACATTTAGGACCACGTCCAAGGATGACTTAATCCTCCACCGTACATTTAGGACAACGTTCAAGGATGACTTAATCCTCAACCGTACATGTAGGACCACGTCCAAGTATGACTTAATCTTCCACTGTACATTTAGGACCACGTCCAAGGATGACTTAATCCTCCACCGTACATTTAGGACCACGTCCAAGGATGACTTAATCCTCAACCGTCCACCAAGGACTTCATTCTCGAAGACATACGTCTACAGCTCTTCTTTCGGACTGAAGTCCAGGGATGATCCAATCCCCTCACATGTTCACAAAGAACTTCATTCACGAAGACATACATCTACGGCTCTTCTTTCGGACTAAAGTCCAAGGATGATCCAATCCCCTCACATGTTCACCAAGAACTTCATTGTCGAAGACATATGTCTACGGCTCTTCTTTCGGACTGAAGTCCAGGGATGATCCAATCCCCTCACATGTTCACCAAGAACTTCATTCTCGAAGACATACGTCTACGGCTCTTCTTTTGGACTGAAGTCCAGGGATGATCCAATCCCCCTTCTTTCTCGGAGACACTTGTCTACGGCTCACTTTAGAACTTGTGTTCAAGGATGATGCTATCCTCACATGTATTCTCATCAATTGCTATTGATCCTGGGAACCCATACAGAACCTGATTCACACTTCTTCTTTAATTACACCATTAAGAGAATGGTCTTATCTAGCCACTTGGAGCAAACATCTCATCATGATTCTCTTCTTCTTTCTAAGAGAATCTTCTAGCCACAAGCCTTCTATAGTGTGTTTGATTTGAAAATCTTTTTTTCTTTTTGTTTAACATCCATCGCTTGTTCAGTGTTCATCATTCATCATGATCTTTCCTACAAATCAAAATTAAGTACATGATTAGTAATACTTCATAATCATCAAATCATATTGACATGATAACCTATTATGCATACAGATATCATTTACATAGTTATGCAACTATTTTGACCAATACTTTGGCACAACACTTTCCCATATCCTGTATGCATACAATGGCTATCTAGATGCCTTCCATCTCTACCAGAACATACTATCGAGAGTGTGCACAACTCTCAGCATGTCAGCAAAGAGGTTTCATTCTAGACAAGCAACAACGGAATGTTTGTCCAACTTACCAATCATATGCATATTAGTAGTATACTGTTCAATGCTCTATGAATGTTTACACTCAGCATGATATATTCTAGGAATACAAATATGCATACAAGCAATATCATTTACTATTTCAAATAACAACTCAAATACTTATCTTTTATGTTTGTGTGGTTGCCTCCCGCTTGATCTTCTATATGTCTTTTGAACTTGTATTCATTCTGTACCACTGTGCATGCTCAAGTGTGCACTAGTGTCATCCTCATGATCTCATACACAAACATACATTCATTAGTATATTATAAACATTATCAAAACATCTAAATAGTCTTGAATATGTATAGTCATGATCTTAAATAATAAACATTAGTATTCAAGATTTCAGGGAAGACTTCTTGTACTCATGCATATCATCAATCAAGATAAAAGACATAATATGCATAATCCCTTGATTACTAACTTTATGAATAAGAATATCTAATCATGCCAAGTATACTTATATAAGGGATCCCAATACAAGGTAAGATTCTAACATGACATAGGAGAACATACCTAGATTAGTATACCTGCTTAGTTATGTACAACATACCTAAACAATCTCTTCAATGATTTAGAGATCCTGAGCTAGAACCTGCATGTCTCATAGGTTAAGCATAATATAACAAAGTCATACATACCTCGTAAGTAGAACAAAGATTATGGATGAGTCTTTGTCTTCATGATGTCATGGTCATGGAACTTGATTTGTCTTTTGTGATGTACCTATATCTTGTTAGTAGACAACATCAACCTCACACAACATCATAATGCATTAGTACAATCATATAGCCCTAATCAATGAATGTCTTCGATCATTCACATGCATTCATACTGTTACTAGGGTGATAAGACAATTCTAACATTAATCAAGATTGTACTAATAAATAACATGAAGACAAAACACACTATGAACTTAATCAAGAATCAGATTTTAAGACATACCTGAACCTCCTTAAGTCATACCTGTCGAGACTTCTTATAGTCTTCTTATGTAAGGCCTTAGCCTCAACTCCCCCTGAAACTCGATTTGGAGCTTGATTAGGGCTTGCTAGAGAAACCCTAAAAATTCAATCTTTGACTTTCATGCTTTTGAATGGATGGAAGGATGTGTCTTGCTGAGCTGATCAAACTAGCATACTTCACTTTTGAAATCTCCAAAATTTGACCCCTCAAAATTGCCTTCGAAACTTCTGGATCTTCTGGACAGGAACCCGAACTAGGGTTTGATGAATCCCACCCTTCTATCCAATCAAAAGGTTCGATCCAAGGCTCTAAACTCTTATTTTTCTAAGGAGCTTCCAGCCGTGGTTACAGACTTCAAAAATTCCAACTTTTGTTGAAGCCCTAATTTTCCATCTTTCTGATCAAAATCCCGAACTAGGGTTTGATCAAGCCCGGTCTTCTACCCAACCAAAATATTCGATCTTGGTCTATAAATTTTGATTTTCCTGAGTATCATTCAGCCATGGACTCCGATTCCAAAAATTCTAACTTTCTCCGAAACCCTAAATTCCGGAAGCCATGAATAAAGGTGCTCCAAAAATAATTCTGTTTTGACAGAAATATGCACCTGATTGTTTCTGCTATAACTCTGAAATTTTTGCTCCACAGGGTCTGAAAACTTTTTTTGCAGTAGCCTAACCTGTCATCTTTCCATCCTGACAGATCTGACGTCAATTGGATTTTCTAAGAGAGAGTTATGCCAAGTGTCGCAACGTGACCTGTTTATGGGATAAAACAGGAGAGCGAACTTGTACGGCATGCCATGTGTCACTGTTTGAATTTCGGCCTCTAAAAACGTTTATTGAGATATCTTGCCCTGTTATCTTTCTATCCTAATAGGTATGACCTCAATTGGACTCTCTGAGAGAGATTTATGCCAAGTTTCGCAACGTGACCTGTTTATGGGATAAAACAGGAGATCGAACTTGTACGGCGTTCGACGTGTCACTGGTTCATCTTCGGCCTTTGAAAACGTTTTTTGAGATAGCACAGTCTATGTACTACTTGTCACTCTTTACGAAATTTCATTTGGATCTTCCTAGCCCAAGTTATGACCTTTTTTCCAAGGTTACCTGATTTTGACTGAGATCTGGAAGAGGCAGAAACCCTAACTTGAACTGATCATAACTCATAAAGTACAACGAATCTGAGGGTTCCCTTTGGACACAAGGTACCTGGGGATGTTATCTTCGACCTGTAAACTTTTCAGAACTTGAAACTTCGCATAAATGGATTTATAGTGAAAGTTCCACGATGACTGGTTTTTTCTATGTAAAACCCTAACTTTCAAATTATCGTAAGTAAAGCAAGTGTCGTAAGTGCCATACCTTGCCTTCCTTCAGGTTAGCTCTGATACCATGTTAAGATTTAATATGCTAAGACAGAAAATAGCAGCATTACATTCCATTTCACAATAATAGCATATACAGGATCACTAAAGAAACAACAAGCATAGCATAAACACAAGAGACAAAGATTTATCCTGGGAAACCCTCATGGGGTAGAAAACCCAGCAAAGCTTCCTCAATATAGATGACCAGCAATATACAAAGACGAAAACCTGAGACATGATCTCCTCCTCCACAATAGCAGACCTCTCCTCCACAAGTGCACTATCCTCAAGTGAGTGAGTGTGTATAATGAGGAACACACCTCCTCTATTTATACACTACTCTGATATGTATTTTACACAAGTACATGTAGGCTCGTATTTAACCATTAGGTTAAATACCCCATTTCAACTGACTGGGCCGACCCCCACATGGTGGGTCTAATAACCCTTTGACCCATATAACACATACAGGGCCGACCCCCACTAGGGAAGTCTAATAACCCAAGTTACCACATTCCGACGGAGGAATAAACATCTCCGGATATACAATAAGATCTTCACGGAGGAATGAAACATCTCTGGAATAATAAAGTACAAATATAATATTCTTTGAAGTTACAATATCTCAACAATTCATAGATTAGATCTTGGATGCTTGTGTAGGAAGAGAAGTTTTTTCATTCATAGACGACTTTTCGCAGTATAACCAGATTCAGATCAAACCCGATGACTAATATAAGACTGCTTTCATTTGTCCTTGGGGTACATTTGCGAACTGGAAAATGCCCTTCGTCCTTAAAAACACCGTAGCTACATTTTAGCATGCCATGACCTATTCCTTTTACGACATTAAATGTATAATGGAGGTTTTCTTGGATGATATTGTTGGCCATTCTCGTAAGAGATTCGACCACCCCAAGCACCTCCATTTGATTCTAGAATGATGTATACGCTACAAAATTTGATTGAATCCCAATAAATGCATCTTTGCTGTGAGGACAAGTCGCCTTCTAGGATTCATATTTTCGAAAGAGGGTATCAGAGTCGATCCTCTTAAAGTTAAGGCAATACTTTGGTTTCCTCCACCATGCAGCTTGTTACAACTTCAGAGCCTACAAGGGAGAGCTACTTTTCTACGTCACTTTGTAATGAATTATGCTAGTCTTACCAAAGGTTTCTCACGCTTGTTGAAGAAAGACACACCGTTTATCTGGGATGAGTGAGCCCAACAGTATTTTGATACTATTAAGAAAGCTTTGGTATCATCCCCTTTGCTTAGCCCACCCAACTTTGCAAGAGATTTTAGACTTTATGTGGCTGTGTCTCAAGAGACGATTGGCATGGTTTTAGTTCAAGTTGATGATGTGCTCGTGGAGCATGTGATCTATTATCTTAGTCGAAATCTAGTAGACGTTGAGCTAAGATATACTCACATGGAAAAGTTGGCACTTGTGACTGTTCATGCAGTCCAAGGGTTACAACACTATATTATGCTTAGGAAGACCACAGTCATAGCTCATATCAATCCATTTCAATTCGTGCTATCATGACGTCTTATGGGGGGAAAGTACAATAAATGGATTGTGATCCTTCAGGAGTTTGATCTCAATTTTGCTTCAGCGCAGTCAATGAAATCCTTTGTTTTTGCTGAGCTTATGTCAGACCTCTCGTGACTTGATGAGGATGTTGTCCATGAAGATTCCTTTGTGGATGAACACATATTTCTTATCTCGTCAAAGGACCCTTGGTATGGGGATATCATTGTATATCTACAAACTTTGAAGTTTCCTTCACATTATTCATGGGACGAGCGACAGCGTGTGAAACACCATGCTAAAGATTATACTATCGTCAATGACACTTTGTATCATCGAGGAAAGGATTCTATTATACATTGTTACTTGAATCATGAAGAAGCGGAGCGTGTGCTTAATGATTTCCATACTGGGGTGTGTGGTAGTCACTTATTCGGGCTTGCTACAGCCCAACGTATTATGTGAGCTAGTTAATTTTGGCCTTCGATCTTTAAAGATTGTGTGAACACTGTGACAAGATGTCACCCTTTCCAGGTGTTTTCTCGGAATATACACTCACATCCAGCGCCCCTTCATCTAGTTGTCACCGTCAGTCCCTTCACCAAGTGGCGGGTGGATTTCATGGATTGCAAACTAGCTTCGGCTGGGGAGCATCACCATATCATAGTGGCCGTGGAATACTTTTCCAAATGGGATGAGGCCATGCCCACCATAAAAGCCGATGGTGCTATAGTAGCCCATTTCGTATTCAATCAGATTATTACTCGATTCGGTATTCCGAAAGAGATTGTCACTGACCATGGCAGTCACTTTCAGAACAAAATCATGGAGGATTTGTCACTCAAGCTTGGGTTTCATCAAGAACACTCATCTTCTTACTATCCCCAAGCGAATGGTTAGGTTGAAGCAGTCCATAAGTATTTAAAGTCCATTCTCCAACATACCATCCAACAAAGCAAGAACAACTGGCATATTATGTTATATCCTACTTTGTGGGCATATCGAACCGCAGTCAAGACTGCCACCGGATTCTCACCGTTTCAGCTAGTACATGGTGTGGAGTCTATTTTACCGATTGAATGTGAAATCCCTTTACTAAAAATAGCCATAGAGCTCCTCCCTAATACGTCGGGTATTGAAAAACGTTTAATCCACCTTGAGCAGCTTAACGAGCAGCGTCAATATGCCATCGTGGCTATAGATGCCAATAAACGTTGTGTCAAGGTTCAGTACAATAGGTTTTTCCGTCCCCGAAAATATGATGAAGGTGACTTGGTCCTTTTATATGACCAGGCTAAAGAACCCCTGGGGGCAGGCAAGTTTAATGCCATCTGGCACGATCCTTACATCGTGAGGCGTGTCCTCAAAAAAAGGAGCCTATAGAATTAGAATATTAGAAGGGAATGTCTTGAATGAGCCTAGAAATGGGATCTACCTTAAGCGGTATTACGCTTGAACTTCTAGTTTGAGCTAATACTTTTGTATACTATTGTATAGTTGCTTCTGTACATAGTTTAGATTTCTTTTGGTTTTCGGGTCTGCTGATTCACTACCATTTGATTGACAGATGTCAGTGAAATATCCTATGTTCTTAGGGTTTGTGGATGGTGCTAGCCGTCATATGCAGCAACTTGCTTCTGCTGCCTGGGTTATTTATTCACCTGACCACCTAGTTGTGTCTTCAAGAGGTGCTTGTCTTGGTCCTACATCTAACAATGTGGCTGAGTACAGTGTTGTAGTTGATCTACTTCGGGATGCTATTTCACATGGTATCTAGTTTTTAGAAGTCCGCTTGGATTCACAACTACTTATGTCTCAGTTGAATGGTCAGTACCGTGTGAGGGATCGTACGTTACTACGAAGATTCTTAAGAGTAAGACTTTTGGAACAACATTTTGTTTCCATTACATACATTGATGTTCCGAGAAGTTTTAATCATATATTTGATGCATATGTTAACTATGTCCTAGATTGGAATTTGTCACATTCATAATGAAGCACACAAATAAAATATACATTCATACATTTGTACATACACAGATATAGTAGAACCAGAGAACCATAGTTTTTTATAAATAATGTGTCTAAAAATGGTAGTGTCATAATACAAAACTAGAGCCCGTAGCCCTCAAAAATATATATATCGATACAAAAATGGGACTCTGAGATGTTTAATCCCTATGAGGAGGCCTCGTTGCTGCCTCGGTAGGATGCGTCTAATAATAGTAATGTAATGCATTAGCTATACGCTGCAGTAGTCGCACCCAGTTGCTCGGTACCCCCAGAACATGGCGGTGCGTATCCTCTAGTAGCAGTGCTACCTCTATCAAAGGTACCATGTTGGTCATCCGCAATAGGTTGAGCCGCACAGTATCTAGTGTACGCTTTGCTGCAGCACCCACTACTTCACCACCCCTGCCCCATCGACGATGTCTCGGGAAGCACTGTGGTATTACTGCACCCTTGTCTGTGAGCAAATAGTAAAATATTAATATGTGATACTACCCCCAAAAATATTTTTGTATTTACATATATAATAAAAAATCCCTAAAAATTTAATACAAAAAAAACATAAAAAGAGTAACTCACCAATGTCTCCAAACGCTACTCCTGGTGGAAGCGGCATGTCATGATCTTGAGGGAAGTCTATCCTTGCATAGGGGTAGTCATCTATAGCTATGACCTGTCGGTCCCACCAGTGAAACAACTCATCTATGTATGGTGATGCCTGTCAGCCACCAGCCTATCGCGTCAATACCTTTGCCCACCGGGTCAAGGCTGGGTCACGGAGAGTATGAGGAGGGACTTCAACCCTTAGAACTTGCTCAAAGAATAAAGTAGATAAGATACTGCTATATCCGAATTTTTTTGCCTCCCCTCACTTGCACTCCATTAACTGAGCCTTCATGGACCCCAGTAACATTGTGCACCAGTCATATACCATGGGCCGCATGCACTGTGAGGCATAGAACATCACTGACCTTGAAGCCTGGTGTAGAGATGCCGAACCTATAATCCGCACAAGGGTAGCCACTATAACCTTCATGATCAGACTTACTATGTCTCTGATGGGCACCTGATTCTCCACTGTCCGAGTGTTACGAAGACAATATTGCTCTATGTAGTTGGCAATGGTGATCCGACCACCCACAAAACGAGATCGAAGGCTTGCCACTTCACCTCGACGAGACAAACCAGTAATGAAATAGATATCATCAACCTCTGTCACATCCCCTCTCATCATCCCAAACAATGGAGGGAACATGACTGACATACTAGGGATTATTTGGTAAAATCAGGCCCCATACATTACTCATTCATTCATAATAAATAAAAACTTGTGTGTGCGGGCTCATACTTCAAATAAACACAACAGAATTAAAACTCATATTAACGCACAAAAATTGAAATGCATTAGCATATTTATCTCAAGCAAATGATGAATCAACAAGAAGATAATCCATCCCATTCTCATGCTATGCACAGAATTCATATGAATTCCATTAACATGAATAATTATCATTCATAATTAATACATTGTGGAACACAGATTGCATATTATTTAAACACAGAGAACACTTATCTTTAAGATGAAGCTGTCCAAACAACTAGCTATGTGACAGCAACATTCCACCCAACCATAGATCTCTATCCATCCTATATTCTTTAAGCTGAGAGATCACCCCCTAAGCTGGGTTGTGTATCCACTAAGAAGGAACTAATTGGGCTCACTCACAGCCATGATTTCACTCAATAGCTATGCTAAGCCAACACACAGTTGAGTTTATCAAGAATACAAAATACAAAGGAGGGAAGTGCTAATCCAATGAGCTCATCTACAAAGCTACAAGAATCTCAAGATAATTCAACAGTCAAGACACCCACATTACCTGCCACACCCAACACAAGGAAGGTCCCCTTCTCTGTTGCACGGTCCCTAAGGCATCCCTTCCCTCTAGTGCTCTTCAGGATGGGCATAGAAAGGTCCAACTTCTAATTTCTTGAGATTCTAGCCGTCACTGGATTTACCAAGCCATCCCAACCTCTGCTAAGTCATTCACACTTGGATTTCTCACAATTCTATCATCCAATAACTCAATCCCGTCACTTGATTTCTGGGCTGTAAAAACTAGGTTTTCCAATGGATTTTGGGGTATCTAATACTGTCAGATTCGCCCCAATGATCATATCTATGGATCCCCCATTGGTTTTTACTGTCAATACCAAATTCTGGGTGTTTTTGGCTCTTCAAAACGTGGATTCTTGCAAAGTTGCGATTTATGGTTTTGCTCACTACTGGGAATTCGTAATGGATGAAAAATGATGTTGGGTTGTTCAATAATGGAATGGAGATGAGGAATAATCCATTCCCATGAGGTAGATTGACTTGTGGTACAAGAAAATAGAGCCCATACTCTGCCATACAAATTTCTGGGGTGCCCATGCTCCATTGAAGCCATGGACTAAATCCTTCAACAAATTCCTTATAATAGAATTAAATGTTAGCAAAGGTAGGTAGGAGCAGAACGTAAGCATCAACATCAATAGCAAAGGTAGAGGCATCACCAAATCCCGCACTAGTTTTATATAGTTGCAGATCAAGATGCGGTTACACCTATTGAAGATCCATCTTATGCATATCCTCCAGCAGCTTTCCTTTTCCCTTATCTAGGAGCAAAGTAAATGAAGAAAGCAATGGCTAAGGCAACCAAGTAAGCATCGGCAGTACAACCAGCATTCCCAGCCATCTTGCGCGTATCTTGCTCATCCGACATGGCATGAATCACTGAACCTACACTCAAGAATAGTAATGCTTTGGAAAAAGCGTGATTCATTAAATGAGAGACGGTGGTTCATCCCAACAACCCCCTCACCACTCCCTAGTGGATACACATGGCCCCTTCTTATTCATTGCTTCCATAGCTAGTTTTCGTATTTTATTGCAATATCAAATATTTACATCAATTACAATATTCCATGGCTTAACAGCACATGGGTATCAAAATATCAAATACTTGTCCATTTAATTAAAATCCGAGCATACACCAGTGGGGCCTTGGCCTTGAGCTCCACACTAGGGAAACATACATCGCTTGTATACAATATTTACATTAAAAGCCAATATTTCATAAGGGTAAAAATTGGGGTATTACAACCTCCAAGGAAATTATTTGCCCATCCAAGTTGAAATTTTGTGCATCTATGTCCCAGTAGCTTATCAAACATTGGAGTAATATTTTTTGGGCCCTCGAACTCCCTATGTTCCAAAATTTAAAAATCCCACATGCTTGTAAAGCTTGTTGTGCAGGAAAATAATTGCGGACGGCCTCATCCACAAGGTCATGCTCCCCTTTTCTCCATTCTAGAACCATCCTAGAGGAAGAGAAACCAATAGTTTAGTCATTTTTATTTAAAAAACAAACTCCACGGCCATACCCGCGGGCTAACTAGCTCACAGAGGTGGGTACCCGCGGTCAACACCAATAGTTTAGTCATTTTTATTTTAAAAAAAAACTCCATGGCCGTACCCATGGGCTAAGTAGCTCACAGAGGCGGGTACTCAGTCAACACCTGTGTTGACCGAGGGTACCTAGCCCTACCCGCTACCCATATGCTTGTAGCTCGCGGGTACTGCCGTGAGCAAATAGGGCTTGGCCATTTAAAAAATCAGACCACTAAAAATTCAAATAATACTATCAAATGAAAGATATGGATGAGACTAATAACCTGCTCCAGACGGCTCGACGAATGGATACCCGTAGCTGCCAAAATCAGCGATTGAAATTCGAGGTGAAAACTAACCAAAAACTTCAAATTGGGTGAATAGTGAAAATGAATTGTAAATTGTAATTTTTTCTTACTATTTATAATTTTGAAAACCCACTTGTCTATAGTTTTCACCATTTTAAGCTGTTTTGGACTAATATAATGTCTTTGAGTAGCATTTTTGACTAGATCTTTTAGGCAAGAATTGTTTTTGATCATTTTGCACCTATGCCAGGTATATTTCACACCTGGCATATAGGTTAGATATCATTTTCACATGCATTATGCATTTGACCTTTTGACCATTTACATAAACCCTAGGTGCGACCCCGCTTCTTAACTAACATAGAACCTTCACACTATTACCGAAGTGTCATTATGTGGTGGTAGGGCCTTTCCGAACATGGGTACCCTAGTTAGAACCCCTTTTTGCATTTTGGTACCCATGCCATTGTTTGTCCTTAAGATCGGGAGTCCTTTGTAGTTACACCATGACTTTGTGATAAAGACTCATACTCTACTTTGTCTTATGCTGACCATCTCCCATAAGGACTCCCCCATTTATATCGAGTTATGATTGCATTGAATAATCCTTCTTATTGCATGAGACTTGTGCCATCTCCCACTTACTCAATTATTAGCTTGGTGCCTAAGCACGTTCCTTGTCGAGCCTTGTAGAGCTTCCATTTTCCCTTTGCAATTTGATGATCTTTTGACCCTGAGGGAACACCCCCCCACGTGTCCACATCCTGTACATGCTTCCTTGCATTGATCATAGGTATGTTCCACTGCTTGGGACTAGTCTGCTCGCCATTTGACACTCATTCCCTCAATTGTTGTACTATAAGCAATTTTATTCTTTTTCAAGCTTTTCCAAATATGAAAAAGACCAAAAACATCAAATATTCCAAAAAGCTAGATAGGATTATGGTTACCACTTCTAGTTGGCAGCTGTTGTGTCGCCTTTGAATAGAGCATTCATTCCACTCCATACATTATCAGTTGGGACTATAGTAGGACCTTAGGATTTGTACTCATTTCTCAGTCTTACTCCACCGATTGGTTAAGCTTCCAATCACTATGGAGCCCTTTGTTGATGCCTCCTACATTGCCCAGTCTATATTGAGTCTATGCTGCCTTAGTCTATCCATCTGCTCATGCCCTTGTTCAAAGGAAGTCCTGAAACTAGATTCGGGCACTCCTCAGATCTCTTGACTATTGCATGTCAGCCATCCTTATCGATTCAGTCCATGTCACTTCAGTTCTTCCAAATATTTTAGCGTAGCTATTACCTCGTGCTGGTTGATGGGGCATGCCTTAATGCCCTCCTTCTAGCGAGTTTTGTTCCATCGACATTAACCGATTTATTCCAGAATTTGAGACTTAGAGTTCGGTTGAGTACCTTGAGGCTTGCAATCATTAGTGGTAGGTTCTCTTGCCATCGAAAGTTTTGGGAATACATCAATGTCCCCTGATCGATGGATTCATCTTCGTGTTCGAATTCAACACATCTATTCGCACTTTGATGATTGTAGTCTATTCCTTGATACCCATTTTCATTATCGGTGGGTTATCTCGCATCTGTTAATGATATATATGATTGACCGGTAATCAGAATGATGTCACATCAGGTTCGACCTCAACACCTTTATTCACTTGATGGGACTTGCACCATAGATGATTTGTGTAGAAGACCCCAGGAAATAGTTGCATTCTATATGATACTTATGATCATGACTTTACATCTGAGATATCACCTCTCAGACATCAGCAGTTTGTACCTCCAGTTTGCACCAGTTGTTTCCTTTTCAGTAGGGAACCATATCTTACTGTAGAGGGATCATGGCTATGATCACTTATAACATATATTCACCATGTATTGCCTATTCATGGCCATTGTATCAGATTGTTGTACTATACAGACATGTATTCAGAGATATTATTATATTGTGACGAGTGAGCTGCTCCCTCCACGTGTGTCTCCATCACTCCACTTCTGAGATTTATAATGTATTTCTGCCATTGTAGCAACATTTTCTGACCTCACACATTCGGGGGCATCTATTACAACGTAATTTTCCACCTTGTGAGCATCAGCACTATTTGGCCTTCAGGACACATTTCACTGACTTAGATGCACTTTATGTCCTTCAGAAACACTTTTTCCCTATTTTTGTTCCTGTACGCTAGCTATTCCACTTTAGCCAGTGTACCCACAAGTTGTTCCACTATAGTCTGTGGGTGACAAGTAAAATAGTAAAAATCACTAGAAAATTACTTTTTACTCCCAAAAAGCGGTCTTAGGGTGACCTATGGCCCTCCATTAAAACATCTCGATGTGTCCTTTCACTTACCTTTGGAAGGATATATATTGAGCACTTATGGCATATGGAAGGGAGGAGAAAGAAAGAGCAAGATAACTCTAGTCGATTTTTTCCGTCACTTGAATCTACACTCATTGATCCTTTTTTTTGTGAACTCCTTATGTTCACCTACCAAACTCCTATCCTAGTTTGAGTTTTCCATTACATGGAGGATTGAAGTGGTGGAGGCACAAGTGGAGAGACCCAGTTCTTGGATGAGATTGGTTGCCAGCAAGAGATCGTATCACATTGTACTTCTTGTTATTCATTAATAGAAATACTCATATTCTCATTCATTAATGTTGTGAATGTTGTTTATATTACATTGGGTTGCATTTACTTATGATATCATGGACCATTGCTATTGATGATGTTAATGTCTTTCATATATTATATGCGCTTGTTGTGTATTGGCTGTCAAGACTAATTTGCAGGTTCAAGTGCATAGATTGAAAGCTTCAACGGGGATCTACATTGAACATCCGGTTCGAGGTTGGTTATATTCTCTATTATCTTAGCATTGTCATTTATATAGCATTGCATTAGGAATTGAGTCATTTTCTGGTAGTCAGATGTCTGTTGTGGTCTGCCCCAAGCCATAGGAAGTTTTCTCTGTAACATTTTGCATAATCACTTTTCTTACAAATAGATTAGTTATTTCATATTGTTGTGTATTAGTTTCTTAGAAAATTAAAGTAGTTAGATAAATTTACATTCTTTAATTAGATTAATTTTACATGCTTTCATAGATTAGATTCATGCTTTCATAAAATAGATTCACGTTTTCATAAATTAGATTCATCCTTTCATATAATAGATTCATGATTTCATAAAATAGATTCATGCTTTCATAGTATAGATTCATGGTTTACTAGATTAGATTCATGCTTTCATAAAATAGATTCACACTTTCATAGATTAGATTCGTAGGAATGGATGAAAACTTCAAATCCATTTCCACCATATTCTTCACTTATTTGTTTCTCCATATTTTTCATGACTTTTGACTCAAGAAATTCATATTATAGGAAAATCATATCTTGAGAGATTGTGGATCACATCCATGAATGGTGTCGACAATAAGCATTGTGTAAAATTAAAATAGATCCTAAGTTCCCGTTAAACATTTTCCTTAAATCATTTCTCCCAATGATTTCCAAGGAAATCACAACCACAATGCCCAAAGATAAAGATGAGGTTATCCTCAAAGATCAACAATTTGATCTAATCCTTGTCTAGTCAAGGTATTTATAGATCATCATCGTTGAATCCCCTCAACATTTATCTCTTTATAAAACCACACATGTTACCTCAAACATTGGTGATGGAATTGTTGGGTCCAATTAGCACCAAGGAAATACAGCCAACCCTTATGGGCCTGTTGGAGAATTTTCCAACCACGCATCATTTATTTGAGATTCACAGCTTAATTTTCCACTTATCCTAAGTATTTTGACTCAATTATGTGCTCACATTATCAATAGATCATCAGTTTCAGTGAATTGGGACTCCTCCTACATTTGGGGAGTCAACTGGGCCATTAATATCAGTTAATTGGGCCTCCTCCATCATTCAGGGATCCTACTGAGGTGTTTTTCATGAATAAAGCACTCTACTCAGTCTAACTGACAACTTTTATTATTATATTCAGCCAATTAGAGACAGAAAAGCGCCCTACTACACTGGTTGACTTCAGCTGGTGTTATTTTCACCTACTATTAAGTTAACTGCAAACAAAAAGGTGCCCTCCCCTATTTTTGGGCATTCAGTTGAGTTTTGGATTCAGCTAGACTCAGTTAGATAGTTTGAGAGACTATTAGAGTCAATTACATAGTATTTAAGTGGTTAAATGATGCGTTGATTGGTGTTAACTGCCAAGTAAGCCACTCTCATGCATTCAATTCGAATGACCTCTCTGGAATTCAAATTGCTTGGCTTAGTGTAGCCATTGTTACACATTGTAATAATCTTCTAAGCTTATGATAATGCATGAACTATTGCAAACCTTTTGCATCAATGTTTTGGCATATTATTTGTCGCATGCATCTCTAGTAATTGTTTTCTTTGTTTCATAGATATGTTGTGCTTAGATTTTACATGGTATCAGAGCCATGGCAAGACAAGGAAACTCTTCTTCAGAGTTCTTCATATGAAGATTGAGTAATTTTGCTCAAAATATTCCAACACTGCACCAGAAGCTAAAAGTTTTCCACATAATTCCTGGATATTGTGCATTTGAATTTTCAATCTTGCATGATAGTCTATGATAGGTGTGATGCAACTTGAAAAGTGTAGTTTTTCTTCCTAAATTTTTCTTTTTTGTTATTGCAGGTTTCTCACAGTCTCCTATTGCATTCTCTATAGGATAATTGGACTCTTCTTCTAAATATATCCTTACTCCTTTCAACTATCATCATTGGAAGGATGACATAGAGATTGTATTGCACTCCAAGGGACTCTTCAGAGTTACTATGGGAACAAAACCCGAGCCAAATTCAGCCATAGAGAAGTCCAAATTATTCAATACGATTGATGAATCGTATGGTTTATTATGTCTCAATATTTCAAAAGATCTTATTTTCCATCTTAGTGAATTGAGGAATCCTACATAAGTATGGGAACAACTTTCCAAACTCTTTGGCAAGCAGGATGAGATGAGGGCTTATCAGTTTGATAATGAACCAATTTCCCTAAATCTTGATAATTTCGAGACCATCAATGAGTTCTTCACCAATTTCAAGCATCTGGTGCTTCAGTTGAAGCCATGTGGTGTTGAGAAGAAATATTAGCAATTGATTCTTTCTATCCTTATGAAGCTAGGATCAGATTATTCAGTGTTTGTCTCTACCTTCCATTTAGGAAAACTCACCATTCTGAATTGGAAGATGCTTACCTTGAATGCATTCATTGAGTCCTTAAAAAAAAGCATGACAAGCTTGTTGATATGGGGTCCATAAAAACCTCTAAATATCAAGCCCTATTTGCTTGAGGACCCAAATCTACGAATGGTAAAGGAAAGCAAAAGAAAGAGAAGACCAAGTTTGATCATTCCAAGCAAAAGGAGAAGACGAAGCAGTCAAGAAAACAGAAGCAAAAGGGAAAGAAGAAGAAAAAGTGTTCTTACTATGGTAGGGGATTTCATCTAGAAATCTCATCCATGAAGAAAACTATTCATCAGATGGCCCTTCTCTTGGAGAAAAACAACATAACTCTTCCATATGGCGCAAGGAAAAAGGACAATAATGATCATGCAAAAGGAGGTCATGCACTCATGGAAAATATTTCAAATTCTACAACTCTTCTCAAAGATTCAGGAGCTTTGAATCACATGGTTGAAAGCAAAGAATCCTTCTCATCATTAGAATCCAACAACTGCATCTCTATCCACATGGGAGATCATTCACAAATTTCTTCAAAAGGAAAAGGTACTATTGATTTAGAACATGGCAGTTTTCAAAATGTTCTCTATGTTCCTTCTCTTGCTTCAAACCTGCTTTATGTGTATCAGATGGAACACATTGGTTCTCCCAAGAAGGTTGTATTCAGACCTAAAGATGTTGAAATTTATGATATTTCCACCGGAAAGCTCATTACAGTAGGCATTGCAAATCATGTTGCACAAACATATGAGTTTTCAAACTTTTTTCCACATTCAAAGCCAAGTTCCCTTCTGACTCATGGAAATGAGGTTATCCGGCTATAGAATGAGAGGTTTGGACACCTAAATTATAAATATTTGTATTTGCTACAAAATAATTCCATGTTTGAAGGCCTTCCGAACATGGAATCCTCAAAAGGGATATGAAAGGGTTGCATCATTGGCAATCATCCTAAGCACAAGTTCGATCAAGGAAAAGATAGCAGAGCTTTTTGTATTTGGGGGATGATTAATAGTGATATCAGTGGTACTTTACCAAATCCCTCCATGAATGGCTCAAGGTATGTCCTGACATTCACTGACGACTTCTCCATATTCACATGGGTCTACATTCTCAAGAACAAATCGAAAGTGCTTGAAAGGTTCAAGAATTTCAAGGCTTTTGTTGAGACTGCTACAGGGAGAAAGCTAAAAGCTCTCAAATATGATATTGGTGGGGAATATATCAAATCATAGCTTCTACAACTTTGTGCAAAAGATGGAATCCAAATCCTACACAGAGTCCCTTACACACCTCAGCAGAATGGTGTAGCAAAGAGGAAAAACCGAGCATTGAAAGAGATGGCTACTTGTATGCTTGAGTCGAAAGGTTTGGCTTCAAATATTTGGGTTGAGGCCATGAATTTTGCTGCATAAATTTATAACAGATTCCACACTCATCCATCAAAGGTACAATTCCTTTCAAATCCTACACTGGTTAGAAGCCTGATGTGTCACATCTCGGGGTTTTTGGCTCCACTGCATGGGCTAGAATTTCGATTGAGAAGAGAAAATATTTGGAACCACAAAGTACTGAGTGAATCCTCATTGGATATGCTGAAGAATCTAAGGATAAAAACTAATGGATATCATATCCAAAAATATATTCATCGAGCGAAGTGTCCAATTTGAAGAAGCGCTTCATGATCTACAACTAGTGGAGAAAGAAACTGTCAAATTGCTTCCTCTCCCAGAAGAATATTGAGAAGAAGATAATGAAAGTTTGTGTTATGGTATTTTTGATATTTTATTATATATTAATGAACATGAAATATCAGGTTCAGATTCAAATCTAGATGATCCCCCTCAGTTTCCAAAGTGGGTAGAAAAGACTCTCACATCTGCTGGTTCTAACATTGGAAATCCCATCGATCCAATAAGAACCCGAGTAGACTTTCAAAGAGAAGGTATGGATTTTTCATATTTTGATCCATTGTTGTCTAAAGAATGTTTTTTGATGGTTGTTTCAAATCCTAAATCATACTACCATTCCCATTGATATCCGATATGGAAAACCGCCATGGATGAAGAGTACAATTCTCTTCAGAAAAATGCAACATGGGAGCTAGTTTCTCTTCCACCTGGGAGGAAATTGGTTCAATGCAAATGGGTCTACCAAACCAAGGTTGCTGCTGATGGTTCAACCTAAAAATACAAATCTATGTTGGTGGAAAATGGTTTCTCACAAGTTCATGGTGTGGACTACACAGAAAATTTTGCATTGGTTGCAAAAATAGATTCAATCCCCTAGTTTTGGCAATTTCCACATCCAAGCACTGGGAAGTGCACAAAAAGGATGTGAAGAGTGAATTTATTCATGGATATATTCAGGAATATATTTACATGACACATCCTGAAGGTTACATATCATATACGATACTTTTTTGCATATTAAGGAAATCCTTGTATGGTTTAAAACAAGCCCCAAGAGCTTGGTATGCAAAGATGGATTCCTTTTTTCCGTTGCAAAATTTTGTGAGATGAAAATAAGATCCAAATATGTGTCTACAGAAGCATGAAGGTAATTTGATGATAATTTTCCTTTATGTCGATGACCTATTGATTACAGGGAGCAGTCTTGCTTCGATCAACACTATCAAAATCGCTTCACACCAAGCATTCGATATGAGTGATTTAGGCTTGTTGAGGTAGTTTCTTTGTCTTCAGATCAATCATAATTTTTATAGGATTATGATATATCAGTAAAAATATGCTTTGAACCTTCTAAATAAGTTCAATATGGCATACTATAAAGCGACACCATTCCCATTCCTCTCAGGAATCAGTCTTGAGGATGGTGATTTTACACCGTTGGTGGATTCTACACTATATAGATAGTTGATTGGTAGTATTTTGTATCTGAAAGGATATAGGACTAATATTTCTTAAGACGTGAGTGTTGTGTCAAGGTACATGAAGCAGCCCCATGGAATTAACTAGAAGGCGGCCAAAAGGATTTTGCACTATGTGCAAGGTACGAGACATTTTGGCATACACTATGTTGCAGATTCCGATCTTGACTTGGTTGGATTCATTGATTCAGATTGGGCGGGTGATATCATTGATCAGAATTCCACTTATAGATATTTTTTCATGATTGCAACAGGGCCTATTTTTTGTTCAAGAAAAAAGCAAGCCTCCATTGCCTTATCTTCACCAGAGGCAGAGTATCGAGGAGTAGCCAATGCTTGCATTTAGGAAGCTTGGTTGTAGGGTATTATACCAGAGTTTGATATTGGTAGCACCACTTCTACTGTCATATTTTGTGACAATCAAAGTGCTATCAAAATCTCGATAGTTCTGGTTCAGATACAGAGCACCAATCATATTGAGATCCACATGCACTACATCTGAGATCTTGTGCATGAAAGAACCATTGTACTGCAATATTTCCCTACAGAAGAGAAAATTGCAGATACCTTCACCAAGAGCTTCACTGAGAGGAAGTTCTCTTACCTTCATTCACTGTTGGGGTTGAGCTCTACTATGGTGAGGATAGATTAGATCCTTCACTTTTCATTTTGAGGCAGTGTTTTCTTTCCCACTGGGTTTTCCCCTCTTTCCTCACATAGATTTTTCAGCATTTTTAGGAATATTTATGTACTAGGTGACCTAGGGCCTTTGTTGTCGAGGCCCTTTTATTATTTTTATTTTACTCCTCCACATGAGATTAGCTTAAGGGGGGTGTTGGAGCATTTTACAACCACACATCATTTAATTGAGCTTCACAGCTTAATTTGCCACTTATCCTAAGTATTTTGACTGAATTATGTGCACACATCATCAATAGATCATCAGTTTCAGTCAACTGGGCCTCCTCCTACATTCAGGGAGTCAACAGGGCCATTAATATCAGTTAACTAGGCCTCCTCCATCATTGAGGGAGCCTATTGATGTGTTTTTCATGACTAAAGCGGTCTACTCAATCTAACTAAGAACTTCTATTATTATATTCAACCTCTAGAGACAAAGAGGTGCCCTACTACACTTGTTGACTTCATTTGGTGTTATTTTCACCTACTATTCAGTTAACTGTAGACAAAAAGGTGCCGTCCACTATTTTTGTGAATTCAGTTGAGTTCTAGATTTGGTTAGACTTAGTGAGATAGTTTCAGAGACTGTTACAGTCAGTTACATAGTAGTGAAGTGGTTAACTGATGTGCCGAGTGGTGTTAACTACCAATTAATCCACTCTCACGCATTCAATTTGAATGACCTCTCTGGAATTCAAATTGCTTGGCTTATTATAGCCATCATTACACATTGTAATAATCTTCTGAGTTAATGATAATGCATGAACTGCTGAAATCTTTTTTCATTAGTGTTTTGACATATTATGTGCCACATGCATCTCTAGTAATTATTGTCTTTGTTTCATAGATCTGATGTGCTTAGATTTTATAGGACCTATGTCCTTAAATCCATCCCCATGGTGGTCACCCCCCACTATTTTCTATAAACATTCCATGAAGCATACACATTGCTAGATGGGTGTTTAGAAGCACTAGATAAGGATTAACCTTCCTTTCCTATGGGCAGGTGAGGTCCATAGACAACATATTGAAAGCAATTATTACAATTTTCCAATATTAATCTTACTTTCATGGAGTTTGAGAAGGGGGATAAGAAAGAGGATTACCTCTTGTATCCTTGAAGGTTGGTGGATTTCCTTGATAGTTCATATTTGTAGATCCTTCATATCTTGTCCATTCCTTCAAATATAACCACAAAAATCATTCTTAATCTTCTAGTAATACTTTAAATTTAAGATATATCTACTTTCCTAATAATTCAAATTCAAAATCAAACATGGATGGAAATTTTTGAATGGGAATTGAAGGGAAAACTGAATTGGTTCATATTAGATATAAATGGATAAATACTTAAAATCTCTTGAAGATTCCTTCCTTCTCCTCTTCCTTTAATCGACTCCTCTACCTTCATGCCCTTGATCACCAATTTTCTTTTGAATTAAAGCAGATCCTTGCCTTCAATTCTTCAGCATTCCTTTTCTCTTTCTCATATGTGTTTTACTTCACCCCAAATGTTTGCTTTTATAGAATTGGGAATTGGGAATTCAGGAACCAAAAATCAATGTGGGATAATACCTTTTTCCCAAATTTTAATTCATTTCATCAAAAACCACTTTCTATAGTTTTTTCAAGATTTTGTTACTAATCCATAATTTCAGGCATAATTAATGCATATGCCATGCATTTATTTCCACTTTCAATTAGTTGAGACCAGATATGGAGTATTGACCTTTAAGTGGGTAATTCAATCAATGAATCTTGCCTCTTCAACCTACCTCTATTTCACTGAAATCTTCCAATTGTGGAAGTGGTCATTAGATAAGAGAGGACTATCTCTTATTGTAGTTGATCTATGTCTTCATGTTACCAAAGATCAATAAATTGTGCTTCTAACCTTCATTGTTTAAAGGTGTTAATTTCATTGTTAATAGATGACCCCTAATGTGTGAGGCATAAAGTTATGGCGAGGGACGAAATACATTATCTATAATACTCTTTCATCTCTGTAGTGATGAAGGCTAAAGGGAAAAGGAGTAGGATCATGGATGCAGAAGTTGGAAAAGCACCTACAAAACATGGCAATTCCAAAAATATACAATATCTTCCTAAGGTGGGTATACCCATGCTCAGGAGTAAACAAGCATGGCCACAAAAAATACACAGTGGATCCATGTCAAAAGAAAATTTTCAAAAATGTAAACATGCACTTTTATGAGTGCAAGATAACATGGTCTTCATGTAAAATTCAATCACAACAGATCTAGAAAACAAGGTCAACGGTTACAATAACAAGAGATGCATGCAGATCTTTACAGCAAAATTGAGTGTCAAAACACTCCTACAAAAGGTTTGCAACAATCATTCATTATCATTAACTCAAAAGATTATTACAATACCAAAATAATGGCATGAATAGCTAAGCAATTCAAATCATAGAGAGGTCATTTGAATTGAATGCATGAGAGTGGCTTACTGGTCAGTTAACACCACTCGGAAAATCAGTTAACCACTTAAATGCACTGTAATTCACTCTCACAGAGTCTGAAGCAGTTAAATTGAGTCTAACAAAGTTTGAAACTCAATTGAATGCCCCAAAATAGATGAGGGTTCCTTTCTGACTCCAGTTAACTGATTTTTAGGTGAAATTATGTCAAATATGGTAGGAGGGCGCCTTTTTTACTCAAATTAACTTAATTTAATAATAAATTCTCCCAGTTGGACCGCGTTGGGTGCTTTAATCATGCAACTGACCCTTGACCCCAGTTGGTTCCCTAACTGAAGGAGGAGGACCAATTAACTGAAACGGATGATATGTCGATGATGTAAGCACATATTTTAGTCAAAATACTTAGGAAAAGTGGTAAATTAGGTTTTTAACCCCAAACAAATGATGTGTAGTTGGAGAATGATTACAATTCCCCCCTTAAGCTAATATCACGTGGAGGATTAAAAGTAAAATAATAAATATGGCCCCGGAAACAAAGGCCTTTGGTCACCCTGTACAAAAATAATCCAAAAAATGCTCAAAAAATCTAACTGATGAAAGAGGGAAAAACCCAGTGGGAAAGGAAATCCCCTTGAAAGTGAAAACTTAAGGATCTAATCTATCCTCACCATAGTAGAACTCACCTCCAACAATGAAAGGAGGTAAGAGAAATTCTTCTTAGGGAAGATCTTGGTGAAGATGTCTACAATTTACTCTTCTATAGGGCAATATCGCAGTACAATGAATTTGACATGCAGAGCTATCGGATGTAGTGCATGTAGATCTTGATATGCTTGGTACTTCGTATATGAACTGGATTTGTCTAGATCTTGATAGCACTCTGATTGTAAAAAAAAAATGACAGTAGAAGTGGTGCTACCAATATCAAACTCAGCTAGAATACCTTGTAACCAAACTTCTTGGATGTAATCATTGACTGCTCCTCGATACTCTGCCTCTGCTGAAGATAAGGAAATGGCTTCCTGATTTTTGCTTGACCAGAAAATAAGCCCTTTACCAATCATGAAAACATATCCATAAGTGTACTTCCCATCAATTATATCACCTTCCCAATATGAATAAGTGAATCCAACCAAGTCAAGATCAGAATCTGCAGCATAATGAATCCCAAAATGTCTCATACCCTGTAGATAATGCAAGATCCTTTTTCTAGTGAATCTCATGGGGATGATGCATGTACCTTGACACAACATTCACGGCATAATAAATATCAAGCCTATAGTGTGTCAACTACAAAAGACTACCAATCAGTTGTTGGTAGAGTGTAGAACCCACCAACGGTGTAGAATCACCATCCTCAAGACCGATTCCTAAGAAGAATGGGAATGTTGGAGATTTACATACAACCATATTGAATTTAGTAAGCAGGTCCAACGCATATTTCTATTGTGAAATCATGATCCCATCAAAATTATGAGTGATTTCAACACCAATAAACTGCTTCAATAGGCCTAAATCACTCATATTAAATGCTTGGTGTAAAGCAGTTTTTATTATGCTGATCCAAGCAAGAAGTCTTCTTGTAATCAATAATTCATCAACATAAAGTACAATGATCAAAAAATTACCTTCATTCTATTGTAGATATACATTTGTATTTGATTTGAATCTCGCAAAGTTTTGTGACAGAAGAAAGGAATACATCTTTGCATACAATGCTCTTCGGGCATGTTTTAAACCATACAAATATTTCATTAATATGCAAACAAGTGTAAGATATGATATGTAACATTCAAGATGTTTCATGTAGATCTATTCCTGAAGATCTCGATGAATAAAATCACTCTTCACATCCATGTGGTGCACGTCCCAGTGCTTGGATGTGGAAATTCCCAAAACTAGCTGGATTAAGTCCATTTTTGTAGCTAGTGCAAACGTTTCTGTGTATTCCACACCTTGGACTTGTAAGAAACCATTTTCAACCAAAATTTATGTTTATTTTTAGGTCGAACCATTAGAAGAAACCTTTTTTCGGTAGACCCATTTACATTGAACCAATTTCCTCCTAGGTGGAAGTGAAACTAGCTCCCATGTTGCAATTTTCTGAAGAGAATTGTACTCTTCATCCATGGCAGTTTTCCATCTTGGATCATGGTGGGAATGGTAGTATGATTTTGTATCTGAACCAACCATCAAAAAATTTTTTTGGAAAGCAATGGATTAGCATATGAAAGAGCCATACCCGCTCTTTGAAATTTTGCTCGGGTTCTTCTTAGATCAGCAGGATTTCCAATGTCTGAACCGAGAGATGTGAGAGTCTTTTCTTCCCACTTTGGAAACTGAGGGGGCTCATCTAGATTTGAATCTGAAACTGATTCTTCATGTTCATTAATATCATACATAATAGCATAAATATCATAACATAAAATTTCAGTATCATCTCCCGAATCTTCTTTCGGAAGAGGAAGCAATTTGGTAGTTTATTCCTCCACTAGTTGTAGATGATGAATCAGTGCTTAAAATTGGACATTTCTCTCGATGAATATTCTTTTTGATATGATATCCATGAGTTTTTATCATTTGTGTTCTTTAGAATATCCAATGATAATGCACTCAGTACTTCGTGGTTCCAAATATATTCTCTTTTCAAGTGGAATTCTAGCCCATGCAGTTGACCAAAAGACACTGAGATGTGACACATCAGGCTTGTGACCAGTGTAGGCTTCCAAAGGAGTTTTACCTTTGACGAATGATTGTGGAAGTCAGTTTTGAATGTATGCAATAGCATTCATGTCCTCATCCCAAATATTTGAAGCCAAACCTTTCGACTCAAGCATACAAGTGGGCCATCTCTTTCAATGCTCAGTTTTTCATCTCCACTACACCATTCTATTGAGGTATGTAGGGGACTGTGTGCTGTATTTGGATTCCATTGTACACACAAAAATGAAGTAGATCTGTTTTGATATATTCTCCAGCATTATCAGATCTAATAGATTTTATCTTGCTCCAAGTGGAAGTCTCAACAGAAGCTTTGAAATTCTTGAACCTTTCAAACACTTTCGATTTGTTCTTTAGAAAGCAGACCCACGCGAACCTGGAAAAGTCATCAATGATTGTGAGAACATACCTTGAGCCATTCATCGAGAGATTTGGTAATGAACCAATTATATCATTGTGAATCAGCCCAAAATAAAATGATCCATGCTAGCTTTTCATCGATCAAACTTGCGCTTAGGATGCTTTCCAATTATGCAACCTTTCCATATCTCTTGTGATGATTTAATGTTCATAAGGCCTTAAACCATGTAATTATTTTGTAGCACCTACAAATATTTGTAATTAAGGTGTCCAAACCTCTCATTCCATATCCGGATAACCTCATTTCCATGAGTCATAAGGGCACTTGGATTTGACTATGGAAAAAGTGGGAAAACTCATATGTTTTTGCAACATGATTTGCCTTGCCTGTTGCAATGAGCTTTCCAGTGGTAATTTCAGAAATTTAAACATCATTAGGGTTGCATAAAACCTTTTTGGGAAAACTAGTATGTTTCATTTGATACACAGAAAGTAGGTTCGAAGCTAGAGAGGGGACATATAGAACATTTTGAAAACTGCCATGTTCTAAGTGAATTGTACCTTTTCCTTTCGATGAAATTTGTGAATCATATCGCATGTGGATGGAGATGTAGCTATCGGATTCCAATGATGAGAAATATTCTTTGCTTGCAACCATGTGATTCGAAGCTCCTAAATCTATGAGAAGATATTTTGAATTTGAAACACTTTCCATGAGTGCATGACCTCTTTTTGGATGATTATTCCTATCTACATTGTCCTTCTTCCTTGCACCATCTGGACAAGTGATATTGTTCTTCTCCAACATAAGGGCCATGTGATCAATATTCTTCTGCATGCATGATCTTTCAAGATGAAATCCCCTGCCATAGTAAGAACATCTGACTTCCTGGTCTTCTCATTCTGCTTAGGATGATCAAAAATGGTCTTCTCCTTCTGCTTTTACTTTCCTTTAGCATTCGTAGCCTTGGGTCTGCCAACAAATAGGGCCTGATCCTTGGAGGATCTCATGGACCCCATATGAAAAATCTTGTCATTCTCTTTGGTTAAGCACTTAATGAATGCATTCAAGGATGACATCTTCCAATTCAGAATTGTGATTTTTCCTAAATGAAAGTTACAGACAAACACTTAATAATATGCTCCCAGTTTTTAAAGGATTGAGAGAATCAACTGATCCTCCTTCTTCTCTACACCACATTCCTTCAACTGAAGCACCAAATGATTGAACTTGGTGAAAAACTCATTTATGGTTTTGAAATTTATAGGATTGAGGGAAATCAATTCATTCTCCAACTGATAATCCTCCAATTCATCCCACTTTCCGAAGATATTGGCAAGTTGTTCCCATACTTATTTTGGAGTCTTCAATCCACTGAGATGGAAGAGAAGGTCTTTCGAAATACTGAGACATAAGAAACCATAAGCTTCATCAAGATTATTTAGGAACTTGGAATTCTCTATAACTGCATTAGGCTTTGGTTCTATGCCCATAGTGACTCTGTAGAGTCCCTTGGAATGCAATATGATATCTATAACTTCCTTCCATTGATGATAATTGAAAGGAGTAAGAAGATTGTTTGAAGAATATTCCATCTTGAGCTATAGCAAATGCAATAGGAGGCTTTTGAGACACCTGCAGTTAAGAAAAAAACCAATTTTAGGTCGACAACCTGCACTTTTGAAGTTGCATCACTTGTGGTGTAGCCTATCAAGCAAACTTGATAAACCGGATGCACAATTATCCAGGTTTTATGCCGGAAAATTTCCGCTTCTGGTGCAATGTTGGAATAATTTTGAGTAATCTTGCTCAAGATTCATCTGTGATCCCTATAAAACTCTATAGAAGAGTTGCCTTGTCCTGATATAACTCTTATACCATGTAAAATTCAAGCAAAACAGATCTAGAAAACAAGGTCAATTGTTACAATAACAAGAGATTCGTGTGGATCTTTACAACAAAATTGAGTGTCAAAACAATGGTGCAAAAGGTTTGTAGCAATAATTCATTATCATTAACTCGGAATATGATTACAATACCAAAATAATGGCATGAATAGCCAAGAAATTTGAATCCTAAAGAGGTCATTCGAATTGAATGCCTGGCAGTGGCTTACTATTCAGTTAACACCACTCAGAACATTAGTTAACAACTTAACTACACTATAATTGACTCTAACAAACTCTAAAGCAGTTAAACCAAGTCTAACTAAGTTTGAAACTCAATTGAATGCCCAAAAATAGGTGAGGGTGCCTTTTTTATTGTAGTTAACTATTTTTTAGGTGAAATCAGGTAAAATTTGGTAGGAGGGAACCTTTCTAACTCTAGTTAACTAAATTTAATAATAAATGCTTCCAGTTGGACAGATTTGGGCACTTTAATCATGCAAATCACCACAGTTGGCTCCCCGAATGAAGGAGGAGGCCCAGTTAACTGAAACAGATGATATGTCAATGATGTAAGCATATATTTGAGTCAAAATACTTAGGATAAGTTGTAAATTACTCTCTTAAGCCTAAATAAATGATGTGTAGTTGGAAAATGACTCCAAAAATTCATAGTACTTATGATATGGAACTTTAACATTGCGCAAATCAGGAATTGCATCGATAAGTGATACAACCATTTCTCCCAAAGTATTCAATACAAATTGACGATAGTGCGATTTTCTATCATGTGAATAGATAAGCTAATGTAGAGCATAATAAAAAACTATATGATTACCGGTCATTGATGTATATTGTTAATAGATGCGAGGAGGCTCACCGATAATGATAATGGAATCCAAGGTATTGAGTACAAGATAGCAAGTGTGAATAGATGTTCTAAATTCAATTGATTATAGAATCAAATAATCAGGGGTCATTGATGTATACCCAATGTCATTTGTAAGTAAATTTTCCACTAATGACTGCAAGATCTGAGGTACTAAAGGGCTCCTAGATCCACTTCATAGATGATTATTTGTCATCGATGGGAATAGATCCATTAGAAGGAGGGCATTAATGCATCCCACATCAACTGCTACAAAACAAAGATCAATAGTATGATATAATTTTGTATATTTACGAAATAGCTGACATGATATGATTGATTAGGAATAGCTGAGGAATGGTTGACATTTTTTTACTTCCCTTGAATACATGATATGGACCGTAGTGATACTTGGAAACATAGGACTCACGTAACCAACCTTAATTAAATACGCTAATGCCATATTCACTAACGAAAGATCGATAGATGACAGGAAGGAGAACCCATCGATGGAGATCTATTCAAATTACTAGTAACGTTTCCTAAGGGAGATGTAGATGGAGTGCTTATAACTAATGCAATGATATGTGCCATGTTCAAGGGTGACACGGAATGATTGTTTCCAATTTCTCCATGATGAAATATAAATAAATTTAGTAATCCCCCCTTTTTTTGGATTTTGTATTTTCCCCTTTTTAATACCTTTTTCATTTACTAGCTTCAAAAAATAATAAAGCATGCTATAGTACATTAGAGGAAACAAGTGTCTCAAGGGCATTTTCCTATATTTCAAGGGCATGGATAAGATCGAGGAAAAGATAAATATTGGAAAAAAGGGATGATCTAGTTATGTACACTTGTATGGGAGTTTCCTCCATGGGTATACATAAGCAATGGGTTATAGGCACCATGTAGCAAAACATGACTGCAAAGGAAAATACGCAACATAAGCAGTAAGAAACGAGGAAGTAGGAACATATGTTCAAGTGGACATTTTAACACATTCTTATGTAAATTGACACAAAATACAGATTCCATCAGGATTTGGTTAGAAATGTACGACAGAGAAATATGTGATCTCAAAATCCAAGTCATGATGCTACTAATAGGGATCCTAAGTGTTAGCATTAAAAGTTGTCCTTTGACTACTTTAAGTGCAAGTTTATCACATCTTGGGCTTGGGATAGATTTATGTAAAGAGTGATAAGATTTATAAGGTAGGTCTAGTAGAAAATGTTACACGGATAGAAAGTGTAGGGTTTAGAAAGGAAAATCTCTAACACTCGGGGTGAAATTTCATAGTTCAAAGGAAACTCACTTAAAGTACAAATTGAATATGAATATAGAAGAAATTCAATTATGTAAAACACAGGAAAGGAAGCTATATTTTAGGAATTAAATCACATACTGTGTCATTCATAAACTGAAAGAAGTTTCTGAATACAATTTCATAGCCCAGGAAACCAATAGAGAACTCTAATTGTACATTGATCGACACTTTAAAAAATTGCAATTGCATTGGAAAAGCTCTGTATTTAAACAAGTAATCACAGTCATAAAAAATAAATCCACAGTCTACAAGATAAATGGATATAAAAAAACGTGAATCTTCCCCCTTTGTATTAGATACAGAGAAAAATATAGATGAAAATGATGGCTCTTGTAGTCTTTTCACTCGAACCCGTCAGCTTTTCGAAGGAAGGAACTCTGCCCTCTTACATTCAATTTACAAGTTTTTATAGAAAAATATTATAATCTTTTGGAAATAAAATTTATTATAAAAAAATAAGAAGAAATTTGAAAGATGATTTTGAAGGTCGATCCTTTGCATTAAATATGGAGTTAATCTTTAACTGTCAAATAATGTGGAGCTGATGCTTGAAATTGGAATTAATTTGGTTAACTCCTAATACTTTCCTCCAAATGCTCTGTTACCAAATATGGAACAAATTATTTGACTGTTGATTTAATGCTTTAAAATTCAAATTCTGGAATTATGTAATTGAGAATGTCGATTTGGATGTTGATTAGCTTCCTTCATATTTGGAGTTGAACTTTGACTACTCTTAATCCTTCTTTTTATTTGATCCGCGTTGAATATGGATGGGCATACACGTGGAATGATGACAAGGTGTTTGAAAACCGGCCGCAACAATTGTGTGGGAGATTATGTTCTAAACAGAGCTGATTTTCTCTTAAATCATTGCAAAATTTGGCAAACCGCCCATGAGAAAGCTAAATAGACCCATTTCCGATGTGGGTTTTTAACCATTTGGACTAATTCATTACGGTCCAACCAAAATTCATTTCCGAAATTTAATGCCCAGAAAAGGACAGGAATTGCTAGCATACATATACCTTCAACGTTGCGCTTCCTTTGCATGGGTTGACAGTTACACATACATCCATTTGATGGTGAGTCATCATGTTCATACTTGATCCATCTATACATGATCATGTATTATAATAACAACTTCTTGTGAAGGTTGATTTTGCGGATATGAATAATTGAGGCGGTGGTCAATTATATCATAACACGTATGCTGCTAATCAACATGATTATGTGGCAACCTGACATTAACAGGACTGCACTTTTCACTGCATATCACCAGAATAGCTTTTTCACATTAATCTTTGGCACTGAATTATCACCATAATAACTTTTTTCTATAGAATGATAGCTCATTCTGTAGAATGTTGAAAAATGAGGAATGATTCTATAGCGACTGGAAGTTTGAAAAGAATTTACGCTAAAAATGAAACTCTTGCTAAAGAGTGATCTAACTGATGATTATTTGTAGAATACATGTAGAAAATACCACTTGTGTATGATCAAAATGAAACCAAAGATCTCTATACACTGTGAAACTTCTATAATGATGCAGGAAATCAACTTGTTGAAATAATCAAACTTAAACAAGCAATTGTGGGTAAAGCAAATCAGATAATTAAAGAATTAAGAACTAGTTTTGAACGAGGTTTGTCAGGAATAAAATTTTGGGTGGAGGGATAAGGTAAGTCTAGTAATTCTGGGAAGTAGATTTGAGCACCAACGTTGGTTCCATCCTGAGGTAGTACTTCCCTGTGAAGTGCTAAGAACCATAGACCATTGTCTTTCCATTTCATGAACTTACAATTTTCAACTTGTTATGCTATTGATCTTAAATCAACCATACTAGAAAACCAATATACAAACCAAACTTGCCTCTGCAAAATAAGGAAAACTGAAAATAAGCATTCCGCAAATTAAAATGACTGTATACCAGTGCCTCCATTCGGTTATGGAGTCATTATTCAGCCAATATTTTGCACACTAACTCAAGCTAAAAAGAAAACTGCTGAAAACAAGTTGGAAACTATAACCAAGTGCTCGTACACCGAGCTTATGTATGTACAAGATTAACTTAATCAATCAATTGTTGGGTCATGCAACATGAAATATCCAATGTAGCCAATCAATAAATTTATTAATTGAATGGACCCTTAATCTGCACTAAAATATTGAAATAATCCACGATAAAGAAAACTGTAGCTTATGATGAAAGCGGAACCAACATCCACTACACATAAATTGTTTAATATTTGTACTGTATAAAGACTCCAAATAATCAGCTACAAGATCTTCAAAGTCAAGAAAAATTACCTCTTCTTTATTTTCTCCACTGGTATTTTTTTCTTGTTCTTGCTAAAGAATGTCATTTTCAGGTTCATGAGTCTCTTGTTGCTCAACCATTTCAGAAAAAGATGAGACTGCCGGCTGATTCACTTCATTATTAGTTGTTTGGACTGGTATTAATTCAACACCATCTCCTTCACTTTCCTCCCAAGTTTCGTATTCATATTAATAATAAATAGACATGTTGCTTCTCAAATCAATGACAAGTGAAGAAGAAAACATTTTAGATTGATCTAATATTTCATCATGATATCCTTCACTACATTCTTGTAAATCAAATTCATAGTTGCCATATGTTGGTTTACTGCTGCAAAAATAAATGGTGGGTGATATGAATTTTTGTTCTTCTTTGTCCTCATATTCATCATATAAAGGTTGACCATAAAAAATTATTAATCTTGACATTCATAAACGTTTTTTTTATAATGACCTTCGAACAAAGGGTGCACATGGAAAAATTGATCTTCATGAAAATTAGGAACAAAAAATTCATTGTGACAACAGTTATTAAAAACATCTTATGAATCTACAGTCAAATTGTCATCAACTCTACCATCAATAACATCATGAAAAATGTTTTCTTGGAAAATAGAATTGGAAATGATTCATGCATAACTTCTTCCATCTCTTCATCAACAAACTCACTTTCTACATGAATTCCATTAACAAGGTTATGTCTACTGAGGGGAAGTTCCATCAACATCCTAGTCACCTGAGTCATCACCGTCGTCGTCATCCTCCTCCTCCTCCTCCTCCTTGTCCTACTCCTCCTCCTCCTCCTCCTCCTCCTCTTCCACCTCCTCCTCTTCCTCTTCCTCTTCCTCCAATTCATCCTCCTCATATGAGTAAGTCTCCTCCTCCTCATCATTGGATGGGGAATCATCTTGTGCCATGGCCCTCACTACCTTGGACCCCATGGCAATCTGTCGCATCACTGGCCTCCACTTCCGTGGAGCGTCATAGAAAATGTTGATCAGGTCCTAATCCAGATGATTCCAACCATCATCAATCACCCCGTCCAGTAGGCGGACTCCAACATCATCGAAGCACTTCACTGTCGATGGTTCCCGTGCGCGGGAGAGTACACTCCCTCCACTTGACCTCTACAAGCCCAGTGTCCTGGTGGCAGCCACACCCCGACATCTGCACACAAAATGACGTCATCAGTCTCAGTATCATAACAATCCTCTAACTATCACATATGATATCGATTAGATACAATACGCTACTGCAAAGTGAGTAGATACATACCATCTAATCCCCATGCCTGGTCAAGAGGTCGTGGTAGCTCTGCATCTCCCCTGTAATCCATCCCTACATAAGGGAAGTCGTCGATCACCACTGGAAACTGTAGCCACTGTGTGAACAACTATCAAGTGAAAAAATGACCCACCAGTCCCCCACCAGCATGAGTCATCATATCCCCCCATCGTAGCATCTGCAGCTTAGTCGATCCACCATCGTGCACTACCCTGTGATGTCTCAGTGTTGGCACTCGCTCGAAAAAGAATGAGCATAAGAAAGAAGGGAAACGTAAATCACCTCCTATGTAGCTGACCTTGTTTAACTCTTGTCGAACAACAGTCAAGTACATCCATCCCCACCTGAAGTAGGTACCTGCTAAATCCTGCTCAAGCAATATCAACTTCCCTCCATAAATACCGTGGGTTCCTTCAACCCTAGTATCTGCACTACCAGTTCCGGTATATCCCGAGTCTCCAGACACTCAATGTCGTAGATCAATATAGCATTTTCATACACATACATTGTGGAACAACAATGGAACTCCAACAAGTCCTCCATCGACACATTAGTGGTCCTCTTGGGTTGGGTGTCTGAAATCATACCCAACCGTGGGAGCCTCATTAGAAAGTACACATCTATGAGTGATATCTCCAGTCACTGCCCCTGCATCACGAATGCCCCCACATTGGCATCCCAAAACTCTACCAATTTGTTCAGCAACAACTTTGTTGAACGCCTTGGGGGAACCTCGGTGAACTATAGTAAACGGCATCGTTCTAGTGTATCCTGGACATCATCATCATCATCCATAATATCATCCAACAACCTCCCAAGCTATCGCTTTTTCCAACTGACTCTCAACATCCTATCAACTAGAAAATAAGACCCCCATCAGCTCCATATAAATAAGCATCTATCTCCTCTGGTCCATCATACCCAAACTGAGGAAAAAGGTCATGCTCCAAAGCACACATTTTTTCCCCCAAGGCGCAGTTGAAGAGCGCTTTTCTCCTTGAAAATTCCGGGGCCCACAGTCATGCTTGAAGCACACTTTTCCTAGGAAAAGCCATGCTTTAGGGCGCGGTTGTGAGAACCACAGTCGCGCCCAAACCACACAACTGTATGGCCCATAGACGTTCCCTAAGTGCACTATTTATCTCTAAAAGCGTGCTCCAGCGTTGTGGTTCCCTAGCCTTTCTTGGCACGACTCCCCGGTGGACCAAATCCAAATAAAAAAGCATGAAAAACATCAAAAAAACACTTAAAGGCTTACTGACAAGTCATAGAACTGGATTCCACCGGACAGATTGAGAGAAATCAAAATTTTCTCTTCTCAGCCCCTCCACACTCCTCCCAATTTGCACAGTTAAAATGACATGTGTCGGCGGGCTCATTTGCTATTTATAGCCATTTTTACCCTAATTTTTTCTTTGACCATTCCAGGGTCATATGACCTTTGTTTTCGGTAGCATTTGCACCGCCGAATCCAAAATTTTGTTCCTATGATGATGCTTGAGATAATTTATTGCTATCACTCAATATTTTTTCGAGAATTTTTTTCATGCCCCTCGCTACCTCAATTTGCATGCCACACAATCCGTAGTAGTTTTTTCCCAATTTTTACCATTTTTTCTATCGCGGCCTATTCATGAGCCCTTCGCTCCCTCTATACTATAGTTATTCTGTTATTTTTCCACCATACATCTACTGGAAAGGAGTCCCCTTCATTGTTCCCGCCACATCTTATTTCTTGGTTCCCGTGTACGTCCCTTGATTGAACACTTCCTCCTCGCTTGGAGGTCACATCTGTTCGGTATACTATTATCCATTGTTCGGGACAAGAAGCTCCTTTACGAAAAAGGCACTCAAGGATTTTTTGTTAATCTCTTTTCTAATTCCTTAAATAATGAAAAGATCGCAGAGCAATCTTCCTTCCTTTCATGCTTGTTAAAAGTATGTGAAAGGGTGTCTATCTGGTATAAGTTTACCCCTTTTCCGGACCTGGTAGTCTAATTACAAAAAAAAATACTCTAGTCACATTGGCTAGAAGAGTTCTCGATTGCATAATTTTATGCTTTTTTGGGCCTCAAACAACCAAACATTCAGTTAACCTCCACTCTTACATAACAAATATACTACAGATGAAACCACCACATCTTACATGTCATGTCAAAGAAACCCACATAGTGATTAAACAGTTTTCAAATCCAATGAGATTATCTAGCAGCCTACGTTTACCTACTTTAATACAAATTCTTGCACGATGAAAGATCTACATTCTGAAGCAAATAATATTTTTTGGTAAAGGATTGAGCTAACCCATGCATTCGATAATCATGGACATAATTTTATATATAAAAAATGAGATTGACACTAGAGTCTAGACGACTCTAGAGGACGTATATGATTGTTGCATTATATTTATAAAGTAAAATAAAATTAGAGTTCATGTGGTGTTAAATGTGTGATTACAAGCATAAAACGATATATATTTCCAGAGAGAAAGTGTTACGAGTTCACACAGAATAAAGTTATCATTGTGAAAAATATGAAGTGTGTTAGAAAAAAGTAGACTCCCTACTATGAAAGCATTGAACATAATAAATTATCTGTTGAATATGTATATCCACACACACACACACACACACACATATATATATACATATAAAACTACTAATTAAATCCCATCCATATCTAAATATCTCTCTTGATAAGATACGACATTTCATGAACTCCTGTTCATAGTCAAATTCCAATTGCGTAAAGTTCCATTTCCAAATCTAAATCTAATCTCTTTCAATAAGCTTTCCATTTGGGACTTTGCTGAATATTTAGCTTGCCAGTGGGACTAGGGGAATACTTGACCAGCTTCATTAACTACTGCTCTGCCAACAAAGAATACCATTCATGTCCTCATTCTCTATCGAATAGTTGAATGTCCTCTGCTTCATCAAAATGGCAGCTTAAAGTGAATGGTCTACATGGACAATGCCTCCAGCCTAAACCCCGTACCCTGGGCCCTACTCCAAGTCTCCAGACTCCTATATAAACTATGTATAATGATGTTTTCTCAAAATTTCAAAACATCAAAACAATATCCTATTAAAAAAATTAACCGTCTTACAAAACATGCTCAACAAATTTTTTCCCATATTTGACGAGTAAAATGTCTGAAAATGGCCAAATGCCCATCAAATTCCATCTTTGTGTCCCCCTATATGTCATTGTCTTCTCGTGATTTTGTATGAGGGTATTGTATGGTTGTAATTTTGTACGAGGTTTTTGTTCACATTGTCACATGTTCATGCTTTTGTACAAGGGTTTTCTTCATGTTGTCACATGCTCCTACTTTTGTATGAGGGTTTTGTTCATGATTTTGTACTAGGGTTGTGTTTCTATTGTGACATGTTCCTTCTTTTGTACAAGGGTTTTCTATGAGGCATCTTGTGCTCGATTGGTGTTAATGCATATTGTGGTTCGAGAAGGTGTAAGAATGTGCAAAGTTATTTTATTTTGGGAATATTGGGGATGTTCCAGAGATTGTTGCTTTAATGGTTTCGATGGTTTTTGGTTGCTATCATCTGGAGTCTTTTTGAACTAGATGTGTTTTAATGGTTTATTAGTTTCCGCTTGGGTTTATGTTTACAAGGAGCGAAAAAAAGCTGTCCTCATGGTTTTTCCTTCGCGTTGTGGCATCTACAAGGATGGATTTTTCACCCGACATTATTTTTCCCATTTTTTCCCTATATTAATTTTTCACTAACTGGTTTAATTGCATTTTTTTGTAGGTTTATTTGGTGCAGTGAGGGATGGATGGTGTTTGTCGGCGTGGTGGGATTGGATATTTTGCTTCCATACAATGTACTTTCGTGAGGTACACAGTTTGAGACCGAGCTATATGGAAATGGAGTTTGATTTTCATTGCTTATGTGCTTTGAATTATTGTCGTTGTTTTACCCGAGGATTGCTTAGGGTTTGAATCCTAGATGATCTAGAGATGGAATCGAATATTGTTTGAGTAAAATTTGTGTCAGGGTCATTTGTATATTTCGTAGGAGAATTTATGCCGGAGTTTGTTGTTTGCTTTTGTTTGTCGCGAAGATTTTCCTGCCATGAATTCATTATGGTTTCAATGGAGGTTTCTTTTGTTTGTTGTTTATTCATTGTCGTCATTCAGAGACTTTGTAGGGGCATTTATGCCAGTGTTTGTTGTTTTTTTTTTGTGTCCAATTTTTTCCTTCCGTGAATTCATTAGGGTGTTGACAAGGGTTGCTTGTGATTTCAATTCTTGTTAGGGTTTGGATAGATATCTGAATTTTATTGTTGGTACTTTACATTGATCCAACACAAATGTTATGGATTTTCTAATAGTGGGTGGAGTTATTGGGTTCTTTCTCATGTCATGTGAAGTCAAGTTGCAATCTTTGTTACAAACTAATTAGCTATGTTGCAAACTCTATCTCTTTGTTCTAAAAAAAATAGTTTGTGTGGTTCCTTGGGTTTTTGTTGCATATTATACTTGTGCCTAGGGAAGTCATTTTTAAATTATATGTGTTTACATTTGTAGAGACAAAGTTAATTTACTTTATGTACGTAATTGAGTGTATTTATTTTAAACTAAATTTACCAAATTTGTTTTTGTTTGCTATAATCACCTTGACTTGGGGGAGTGGCCTTTGGACTAATAAACCATGACGCAAGGGAATCTAAGCAATCAAAATAACTAAGGGATCACACCTAGCCTGAGACACACCAACCCTCAACTGGTTGGATTTTAGGTGTCTCCTCCCAACTAGTTCAACCCCAAGGGTAATTAAACCCAGGTTGTCCTTCTGACAAGACCCACACCTTAACCAAATGAGCTAGCGAGAATTGACATAAATGAAATTTACCAACTTGAATGATATTTTGAATTGAATTATTTTATACAAATGCCGAGTCATAAAATTAATAAGAGTATTAGTGTATTCGTTCAAAAAAATGTAAAAGAATAATTCCTTTAAGTAAACTATTTTTTAAGAAAACATTTCAAACGCTTCTTTTCAAACGAAAATAATTATACTAGTATTGCATGATTGTTTGTGTTTTTAAATAAAAAAAATTGTATCAAACATGCTTGAATTACACATAGACATATGGATAGGATGTCAATGTTTTGTAAACATGCCTCTGTTGTAGATTGTTTTACATATATATTATTTCATGTTGTTCAAATTTGTCATCCCAACTTGAACGAATCAAGACCTGTTATGCTTGTGATTGTTGTTTCAGTAACCCATTTTATCATTCAGTCTAGAAGAATTAGTCAAAGAAGTAGTATAGAAGAAAAAATGATATTCTCTTTACAATTAGTCTAGAAGAATTTTGCGGTCATGACTTCCTTTCTTTCGCAATTGATTTCCAATTTGGTTCTAAAGCTAAATTGATTAATTATCATATGAATAGGAAAAAGCATCTAACTATATAATATTATTTGCTTACTTAACTATAGTAAAAATATCCTTGCACTGTGGCCTTTATAACCAAAGGATTAAAATAATATTCCTTGGAATAACCCCGCATATTCTTGTGTCATGAATCCATTTTCCCAATTGCAACATAGTTGTATGTGTTCCTTGCAACTTGCCTTGAATTCTATGAACTATGTTGTTGTGATGGAAGAATGTTATAATAAAGATATTGCAATGTTTGCATATATCATGTTGCTAATAGAACCATATATGGTCTTGGCTTGTTGTCATTACCAAATACAACAATTGGAAAATCGTGTTTTTATACATTGCAAACCCTATTTATTTGTTCTGCAAGCATTACTTCTATCTAGGGAATCCATGATGTCATCTAAGAAAATACCCTTGATATTGGTTGAAAGCTTCTTCATTTTGGAAACATGTGCAACAGTTTCCTACAAATTTATTTAAATATGCATTGACCTTGAAATGCATGCAATACAACTGTGGATATTGTTGGTTCTAGATATTATGGCTTCCAGCAACTTCCATTATACTTTTAGTTAAATTTATGCTCCCTCTCTTGCTTCCTCAACATCAACTAGTCATGTAGAGAACAATGCCTCTTGTTTCGTTGCTATAATGGTTGTTTTATCCTTGTGCTTTTCCAAAGGAGCATATTCCTCCCTTGAATAGTTAATGGAATTTGAAAAAAAAAACATATGCCATCAACACTTAGTCTAGAAGCATTTTTTCTTATGCCTTCCTTGCTTTAGCGATTGATTTTGTCGATTTGGTTCTAATGGTAAATGGGTGCATAGACATATGAATAGGAAATAGTTTCTTATTGTATAAAATTATTTGTTCGCTCAAGTATATCAAACATGGCCTTGTGTTGTGGCCTTCATAACCAAGTAGTTAAATGAATAGTCGTTTGAACAATGCCCCCCCCCATATGGGCATCCTACAATAACTCCCCACATTTTCACTCTTGGTAGAGTCCCACTACACATTAATTCCAATACAACCAAAGAATCAAATAGCCATTTGACATTTAAGAACTAGAAAACAAACCTGTACAAGATTCTTTTCAAAAAATGACACCTATATAGCTAATTGTAGTCAACCAAAGGCACATTGATTTCAAGGCAGCACCTTCTCTATTAGAACATTATCATGCTTCTCTTTCCACAATAGTTGTAACTTGGCAAAGAAAACTAGAGCTTGGTGCACCTAGGGAAAATAGACAAACATGGATATAGAACATTCAATCCTAACATTAGAGGAAATTTGGATGAAAAATGGTCCTCCTAAGGAAATCCTAAGGAAAATAATAAAATAATAGTAGAGATAGAGTAGCAAACTACTTTTTTGGATTGTATTTTCAATTTATCTTCTTGTAAGTTTGCTCAAATTTCAAGAGGGATCACTTGTTGGATGAAGAATTAAATTATGCATCCAACGAATACCCAACTTGCATACTTTTGACAACATCCACATCATGAAAAATTGAAAATATATTAAAAAAAATGTGTTTCTAATGAGAGAAGAATGTGTTTTTCAGTTATTTTAATTTTTTCATGATGTAGATTATGTTAAAAGTATGCAAGTTGGGAACTCATTGGATGTAGAATTTAATTCCGCATCCAAAGAGTGTTTTGGCTTGAAATTCGAGTAAATATACAAAGAGATAAGTTGACCCAAAAAAGTAGTTTTTGTTTTTTTCCTCGAATTTTTGTTATATGCATGTCTTTTGAATTTTTAAGCATTTTGATTGGCTATTACATGATGACATGGAATTTGAATTAGGGTTGGGAAGACCATTTTTTATCCAAATTTCCTATAATGTATATTCATTGCATAGATGTCAATGAAAAAAAGATGCGTACAAATTCCTTGTATTCAACTATGATATGCCTACAATGGTCTAGATCTATTATTCTCATTATTGTTGTTACAACGGTCCAGTTTTCCAATTAGGACAACATCCTTTTAGCTACTTATAACTTGTTCCCACTATTGTTTTTTCAACAATCCATTTTTTCATTCAGGACAAAATCCTTACAGTTGCTTAAAGCTTGCACAATATTTAGGATATGTGCCATATATGGTTTTTTGGGCATGTTCTGCATTGAATTAGAATTATATCATAGTTTTTAAACTTTTTAATGTTTTTTTACAGTTAATCTAGGACCCAAAAAAATAAACTATGTGCATGGTTGCTTTCATCATTGATGCATTTAGGGGTATGTTCACACCCCCTTCACCCAACTATGGCTCATATTTTTTTTTAGTTGATTTTTCTATTTCCGAATGCAACAATTGGAAAGCCTATATTTCTATGTGGCAAACTATTTTTCTTACAAAGAATATGGGTTTTTTCTGTTGCTCTAGGTTTCTCTCACAAACATTACTTATGTCTAGGAAACCCATGATGTCAACCAATGCAATACCCTAAATATTGTTTGAAGGATTTGTTCATTTTTTGGACATATGTGTAACAGTCCCCTGCAAATTTCATTAAAGTTGGCTTGTCCTTGAAAATGAGTGCACCACAAGTGTGGCAATTGCCCATCCTAGATATTATGGATTTTGGAAAGTGCCATTATACTTTTACTTAGGCTTATGTTCCTTGTATTTCTTTCTCATCTTTCAATAGTTCTCTAGACAACAATATCTCATGTGTCATTCCTATAGTAGTTGTTTTATCCTTGTGCTTCTCAAAAGGAACATATGGCTCTCCTGCTTAGTTATTGGCATTTGAAAAAAAAAACATATTCTATCAACACTTGCTCTAGAATCACTTTGTCATTAAGTATTTCTTGCATCTACAATTGATTTTTCCAATCCTTGGAACAACCCCTGTATTGTCAACCTACAATAAGTCACCGTGTTTGCAATCTTGCTAAAATCCTGCTAGACATTGATGGCTTAGCTCTCTTGTCTTTAGATTCTAGGCCATTTTTCTTCTACTAGATCATTTTGCATTATAAGATCATTGCGAATAGTTGGTGCAATGAAAAAGATGTAATAGAAACAATTGCCGTTGCGAAATGTTGAATTTGAACAAAAAGAATAGAAATGGAAATTTATTAATTATGCATAATGGTAGTTAAAGCAATGCAAATGGTATAAATGTTTTACCTGTTTTACATATTGCAAGTTGTTATGTGGTTCCTACAGTCCTATTGTTTTGCATCTTCTATGGATCTAATTTTTTTTATTTTTTTTCGAGTTTTTTTACAATATATCCTTAGATTATTCAGAAAATAGTTGTTATTGATTCCTGAATCCAATCATTGCAATGCATTTGGCAGGTGAGATTCTCGCCTTTTGCAAATAGGTTTTTTTCTATAAGTAGTCCAACTACATTATCCTATGATATATGGACAACATCAAACAATATTCCCATGTGCCAACCTCTTTAGGTACATTGAGCAATATTCCCATTTGTCCTCCAAAAAATGAAGCAATTGACCTCACATTGGCAAGATCCCATTTGTTTCATTTGCATTATTTCTACTATGACCCAGGAGATTGTTTATTCAATGCATTGGCATTTGTTCTGCATTTTCATTATACACCCATAGAAATAAAAGGTATTGTAAACCACATTCGTTATTTTCTCGAGTATAAATACACTATGGAAATATCGTCATTAAAAACATAATTGAACATTCAATACTTTATAGAATTGCACAATGTAACAAATATTCCTACACACCTAGAACATATGTCTTTGTCAACATCACATAAAGATGGGCATATCGGAAATGGATTTTGGGGTGATATCTTTTTCATGAGATGGTTTTCCAAATTGTTGGATGTGCGAGTAACTATTTGGTCACTAACAAAGAAAAAAATGTATCTTCATTTTAATGCAAAAGACACAGAGTACTGCTATAACCTTCTTTTCCATAATCAAAACCCATTGTCTAGTCACTTTGAGCCATTAATAACATATGTATCATTTAATTTGGATCAAAATAGTCATTGGTCTCTTGCTAAAATAAATTGTGCAAACCAATACAATAGTAATCAATTTGAACAAACAGAAATTGAAGAAGCATTATCAGAACAAGGGTTTTGCATTGCTATTTCCATTTCCAATGATTACCATGATTCATTTTTTCACTTGATTTATGCTTTTGTAATGACATTTGGTATGGGTTCACCAAGATAATAAATTGCACAAAGATTTTACAATTTATTTCTTGCAAATGACACTAGAGCAATTGGCTATTTGAACAAGTATCTTAATAGCAGTATCATCTAATAAAAATGCCCAGTCTCTTATTGCAAAGCTTATATTGCAAATTTGTCAACTCCATTTAATCATGGTATAATAGAAGGGGATTATTTTGAAATTCAATGGTTGTGTGAATTATTGGACATTCACATCTACATATTGGATTCTCTCATGTCCCTTCCCTAGTGACATTGGTCAAGAATTGGATCCTCCCATCCCTAGGGGGTCTAGGAAGAATAATTAATTTTAATATTCCGAGTTTTAAATTATCTTTGATAATAAATTTCTCATCATTATTAATTAAATTTTGTGAAAAGTATTAATGATGACATGACTAGGAGGGTGCATATGGTCAAAAGTGGACCTCACCTACTCAAGTGGAAGGCTCAGAAACATCAAGGAGTCAGCTAAAGGCAAGGTGGCAGCATAAGAAAGTGGAAATTGACAAAAGCAAGGAAAAAATAGGAAAAGGCACAAATCAAGAAAGTTTAAAAGAAGGAAAGTGCAGAAAGTGTTAGGAACCTATGTCAACCCTTCTCTTTACTATGTTAGTATATTGTTGTTGGACGCATATGCTTTGTAAGTCATCCCGTAGTATTTTTTGATTCGTAGTTTATATTATCCCATAGTATTGACCCATAGTATTATATGTCCCATGGTTTTGACTCGTAGTATTGGGCATAGACTTAGTATATAAGTGTGTGTTGAGGTCATTGAAGGCACCGTGAAGTTAATTGTATTGAGCTTGCTCAAAGGAGGTTGCCCCCTCGAAGTGGCCTGTGATCAATATAAAAGTGATTCTGAGTTCTGTCATTTCTGCTATTTCGCATATTCTTATTAATTAATTGTCGCAGGTGCATCACATCTGGTATCAGAGCACTTTCTTGGGCTCGCTGGGTGAAATTTCTGCCAAATTTTTTTTCGCATCTGTTGCAAGTTCGGATTTGGGAATAATCCCTATCCGCTTAACTGTGGGAAGTACATGGGCATAAGCCCTAAAACTCATTGTGAGGAGTACCACAGGAACCCCGAAGTAGCTGGCCCATTGAGAGGACCTGCCAGCGAAAAGGACAACGACCCCTACCTGATTGACTAGTTCCCACCCATGAGGTAAACCAAGAGCTGTCGTTTGTGGCAAAGCGGTTATCAGTTTTACCTGAGTTGTGGAGTGAGGGGTACTGCCCCAATACGCAAGCCGTCAGACAGCATTGGTGGCCGAGTGAAACCCCTGAACTGTTAGGAAGCCGCACATACCTGGGGTCCATATATACTTTCAGCTGAACTATTGTCGATCACTGGTGCGCCGTTTCAGATCGATTTTGCAAGCCGTTCCAGATTCATCCGTTTTCAATCCATTCGGTTCTGTTCCAGATCCCTTTCGAGCCGTAGCCGCTCCAGTCTAAAAAAAAAGAAAGTATAAAATTCAGTTTTTTCTCCATATCTCCCTTATTTTCACTCTGTTTCCCTTGAAATTTTTGGGGAGCCGCTGTCATCCCATTTTGCATATTTCAGTCCTAAGGACCCTATCCCCAATTCCCCTTCCCAAAGCCCAAAATCCCACATTTGTCTAGTTTTAGGGTTTGCCATAACTTCCTCAGATTTCACCCAATCACCTTCAAATTTTACCACAAAGTTCCTTTCTGAATTCTGCTTCTTTGTTCCCCTCTGCCAAATTTTTCCATTCTTGCACCCCACTTCAGAAATCCTCATTTTTGCTTCCCTGTCTATCCAACATTGTCCAAAACCTAGTCAAACCCCAATTACCCTTCTAATTTTTTCCCAAGTCCAGATTTTCCTTTACTGAAGTAGCTTCTGTTTTTGTTTTCCTACCCAGTCAACCAAAAATAAAAAATAAAAAATCTTGGTTATGGTTGTCACCCGTGCAGGAGCAAAAACCATGGAGGACGCACTTACAACCATCCAAGCCAAACTCCAGGATCTGGATGAAAAATTTCTCGGTCTCCATCTTGAACATTCAGCTATGAACAACAAACGATAGTCCGAGTCTTCAACAGACAACGGGTTCTCTTCTTCCAGCAATTTCCGTGGTCCGAAGCTTGATTTTCCTCGCTTCAATGGTACCGATCCAACTGGATGGATCTATTGTGAAGAACAGTATTTCAGTCTGCATAATACTTTTGATGTCAACAAAGTTCTATTGGCATCCTTTCATTTGGAACATGAAGCTCTTCAATGGTACCGTTGGTACATCAAAGCTCATCCCGAGCCAAACTGGACAGATTTTTGCCAACTCCTTTTGTCACGATTTGGTCCTAGTTCTTTTGATGATTTCACAGAAGCACTCACTAAACTTCACCAAACTGGCACAGTGAGAGAGTATCAGACGGAATTTGAGAAACTAGCCAATCAAACAGAAGGATTGTCCGATGAATTCTACAAGAGTTGTTTTATCAATGGTCTCAAGGATGAAATCCACTCAGAGGTCAAAATGTTTTGTCCCAACACAATGATGGAAGTCCTAGGGTTGGCTAAGCTGGTTGAGGACAAGATCGCAGGTCAACAATGCTCCAAACCCACCTTTGTTCCCTTCAGAAATATGGGTTCCCAACAACCTCCCATCACGCCTTCTCCTCAACCAACTCCTATCAAGCATTTGTCTGAAATAGAAATGCACGCACGCTGAGAAAAAGGGATTTGCTATAATTGTGATGATAAATTCACTCGGGGACATCGATGTGTTCAACAAAAGCTCTATCTCTTGGATGTGGATTCTCTGCCTGCCCTAGAACTTGGTGAAGAAGCTACAGATACAGTAGATGATCAGGTCGACATTTAACACCCACCTGTTGACACCCCATCTCAGGACGACCCACCCTAGATCTCTCTCCATGCTGTAATCGGTGCCACCACCCCACAAACAATGCGGGTCAGGGGATACTTCAAGAATCTCCCTCTTACCATACTCATTGATTCTGGTAGCACTCATAACTTCATTGACCCTCGGATTTCCAAACAGGCTGATTGTTTTGTCCATCCTTGCTCCAACTTTGAAGTCATGGTTGCCAATGGAGGCACCTTACCTTGCAAGGGGAAGTGTCACAATGTCCGTATCTCTATGGAATATTATAACCTATGCTCTGACATGTTTGCCTTGTCCTTAGGCAGATGTGATGTGGTTTTGGGCATTCAATGGTTACGCACACTTGGCCCCATCTTATGGGATTTTGCTGAACTTTGGATGCAGTTTAAAGTCAATGGGGCACAACACAAATTTATGGGCTTACAACCAGGGTCTCTCTGCATCATCAACTCACATCGCCTGGAAAAAATCCTTAAGAAGAATTCACATGGTGTCATCGCTCAGCTCAATTCCATTCAGATGTACCCATCAACAGTCTCCACTACTTCCTTGGATAGATATCCAGGTATCATTGCTGAACCAATGCGCTTGTTGCCTTCAAGAGACCTTTCCGGTAAGAATTTAGCCACATCTACCTCTAAGCAGGAAATGATGACTATTTTGCATGCAGTACAGAAGTGGCAGCCATACCTATCAGGGAATTATTTCTGCATCAAGGCTGATCTCCAGAGTCTGGAAAATTTTCTGGAACAATGGGTCTCCTCCCCAACACACCTGAAATGGGTTATCCAACTCATGGGTTATCTCTATGTGATCACTTACAAGAAGGGTAAGGACAATATGGTGGAAGATGCTCCTTCTTGCACAATTGATAACCCAGTTTCTCTTACAGCTCTTTCTTTGCTTGTTCCAAATTGGTTGCAATATGTTCAATAGGGCTCTCTCTTCTATGAAATCCATGCTTCTTCATCAACAGGGCACTCTGGGTTCTACAAAATGTCTGACTGGGAACAACATAACTTCTTTTGGCAGGGACTAAAAATGACAATTCAACAGATGGTGGCTGACGATGATACTTTCCCAGTCAACAAGGGTGAAACGACACTCCATTTGGGATTGCTCAAACCCTTTCCCATCCCTACACAGCTTTGGCCAACTCTTTCTATGGATTTCCTAGCAGTGCTCTGGTGGTAGAATACCACATCTCAAAGGACACCATATGAAGCAGTGTATGGAAAAACACCACCAGTTATTCTTCCGTACACCCTTAGTAGCTCCCTAGTCCAGGAAATTGACTCAGTTCTTCGCACCCGCGATCAGATTCTTCTCATTCTGCAGGAAAATATTCACCTGGCCAGAATTCGCCTGAAACAACAAGCCGATCAGCACCATTCTGAGCACATTTTCCACGCAGCTGACAGGGGTCTTGTTCATCTACAACCTTCCAAGCAATCCTCCTTGACACTCCAAAGGCGTCAGTGGCCCGAAATGCAACCCGAGGATGCTACTGGGGAACCACTCCTTCAGATTCTACAACAATTTCTCCAACCAAAGCTTTGAGCACAAAGCTTTTTCTAAGGGAGAGGGGATGTTAGGAACCTATGTCAACCCTTCTCTTTACTATGTTAGTATATTGTTGTTGGACGCATATGCTTTGTAAGTCGTCCCGTAGTATTTGTTGATCCGTAGTTTATATTATCCCATAGTATTGACCCATAGTATTGGACGCATATGCTTTGTAAGCCGTCCCGTAGTATTATATGTCCCATGGTTTTGACTCATAGTATTGGGCATAGACTTAGTATATAAGTGTGTGTTGAGATCATTGAAGGCACCGTGAAGTTAATTGTATTGAGCTTGCTCAAAGGAGGTTGCCCCCTCGAAGTGGCCCGTGATCAATATAAAAGTGATTCTGAGTTCTGTCATTTCTGCTATTTCGCATATTCTTATTAATTAATTGTTGCAGGTGCATCACAGAAAGCAACCAGTTTGGAAAAGAAGGAAACACTCAGAAAATCTAAGTAGGGCACACTTGTTAATTCCAGTGGAAAAACAAAAAGAAGGCAAGTTATGCAAAGCAAGTAATTGCTAATCCTCTCAAAGAATGTGCCATTTCTCTCTCACACGTGTGGATGACTTTCTAGTGAAGCTATTAAACTATCAAAGGAATCTAGGGCGCACTACTGACATCTTTTGGTTAATTATTTTTTTTCATTGAGAGCTCTTGCTACTCAGAGTTGAGAGATGTGCCTCAGCCATTGCTTGGGAGATGAACCCAAAGGTATTTCATGTTCCATTCAGACATTGATCAGATCCAGAGCCATCAAATTCTAATCTACATATCTACATATTTCCAATATTGAATATTCTTAAGCTTCAAGAGAGTGATCCTCACTGAGAGTGCCATTAGAAAGAGTATTGAGAGTTTTCATTAGAAGGAGGTATTCCATTTCGCAAAAGGATATTAATGAAGCTCATAAGGTTCATTGCACCTATTATCTACAGCCATAATCCATGATTTCATCCTCCTATCAAATCTAGTACATAATTTCATCTTCGTATTCTCTTCTCATGCTTATTCTCCCAATATTGTAAGATTCTCTAGCATTGGAGATCAACTAAAGAACTGAATGTAATAAACTCTTTAATATATGCTCATGAAATATGATTTCAACCTAATTTTGTTCAATAATTCATATAAGAACCTTCATTTACTTCATGATTGAAATTTGTAAGCCTCTAAGGAATTTTGGATTAAGAAAATGGAAGACTAGCTCTTTATGCCTCTTTTAATGACTAGTTTTACCACTTTTGTCAGTAAAAATTATGTATGATTTTATTTTTAGATATGATGGTTGTTTGAGGTTCCTGAGACAGTACTGAATCATCCCAAACCCTTTTTTTTTGAATTCTAAGACACCTTATCCAATTAGGGAGAGTTTTGAAAACTACTAGTTAAGCAGTCCTACTTAGCACCCTTGACCCTTTTGTTCCCAAATCCACCCCGAACCTCCCAAATTACCTGACACTATTATCCATCATTCAGTAGGGAGTCTAATTCCTGACATACAACACTGGTTTCATTCAGTTTTAAACCTATGAGTTTAGTTTGCATATGTTGGAGTTCCCAAGAAGCCTCAAAGTAGACATCAGCTCTAGTTGACAGTTTAAATGTAAATGCCCCTAGTGCTTTGTGCATAGGACTTGGAATTTGTCCCTTTTTCTGAAATATTGGAAGTTTCACATATCTCCATAAAATTTTCAGAACCTAACTATCCTAAATTAATAATCCTGGAGTCACCAATCATCCCCTAGACCAGTCCATTCCTAATTAGTTTTGTTCACTGGTTTTTTGTTTGCCAAAATTTTGTTGTTACATGTTAAAATTGGGAATAAAATTAACTCCAATATGATCAGGGTTATTACATTGGTATTAGATCATGTTCCTCTGAACCTTCTCTTAAAAAAAATAGTGATGAGTCCTAAGAGAGTTCCATTCTCCAAAGGAGAGAACCCTGAAGAACCTCCTGTTGAAGAAGACATGGAATCTACTGGAGGAAAAATACGAGGGAAGGACATGTCTGAATTAGATGAGAAGCAAGAGTTTATACTCTTTGTGAAAATTATTTTTAAATGGTTTCATTACATATCCCATACCATCATCTAATCTGTGAAAGACACTAGATAATTCATGTCTAAGAAGCTAGGACGTAAATATGTATAAGGGAGAAACAATGTCTCTCAAAATGAAGAAAGAAAGGTCCATGGTGGATATATATTTTCAAATACTGGGCCTCATAATAGGCGTAATGAGTTCAAACAAGAATGCAAGGATTAGCCTCGACAGACCATGCCTGATTTCCTTGAGGAACACAAGGACCATCATTAAGTTCTGACTGAATCAATTGCTTCCTCAGAGGATCGGTATGTAGAATACCAAACCTTGAGTGAAGAATGCAGAAGGTCATTTCCTTTCAGGAATTTTTGTGAAGCACAGTATAAAAATAATCCAAGAGGAGGTCATAGGATTCCAACACACAACTATGAGTTGAGAAATGCAATTGGTAGGACACAATTACCCTTCTTTGATGGATCCTAAACGTGTACTACTAGCTCCTGGGTGTAGAAGCTAGACACTTATTTTGAATTAAATGCCATGGCTAAGAGGGATGCCATCAAAATGGAAAATTTTCATCTAGAAGGAGAGGAAAATGACTGGTGATTCCATGGCATGAGAACCTTAGGCCATGATCAAGTGACTTCCTATGAAGATTTCACTAAGAGACCAGTGGAGAGGTTTGATAGAAGAGAACTGTGATGAACTTGCAATAATTAATTAATGCAAATACACAAGATATCAGAAATAATAGAACTCAGAATCACTTTTATATTGATCACAGGCCACTTTGAGGGGGCAACCTCCTTTGAGCAAGCTCAATACAATTAACTTCACAGTCCTTCATATGCCTCAACACACACTTATATACTAAGTCTAGGTGCCAATACTATGGGTCAAAACCATGGTCCAATACAAACTATGGATCAACAATACTATGGGTGACTTACAAAGCATATGCGCCAAACAACAATAACATAAATATGGATCAACAAATACTATGGGACGACTTACAAAGCATATGCATCCAACAAAAATATACTAACAAAGTAAATAGAAGGGTTTACATGGGTTCCTAACATCCCCTCTCCCTTAGAAAAAGCTTTGTCCTCAAAGCTTTAGATGTGGAAATTGATGCAGAATTGGATGGAGTGGTTCCCTTGTAGCATCTTCGGGTTGCATTCTGGGCCACTGACGCCTTTTGATTTTTAGGAGGATTGCTTGGAATGCTGAAGAAGAAACATATCAACTGCGTGAAAATGTGCTCTGAACGGTGCTGAGTGGCTTGGTGTTTCAGTGAAATTCTTGCCATGTGAAGATTGTCCTACAGAATGAGAAGAATCTGATTGCTGTTTTGAAGAACCAAGTCAATTTCCTGAACTGGGGAGCTGTTGAGGGTATATGGAAGAAGAACTGGCGGTGCCTTTCAATAGACTACTTCATATGGTGTCCTTGTAGACGTGGTATTGTACCACTGGAGCGCTTCTAGGAAATCCATAGAAGTAGTTGTCCAAACCTGTCTAGGGATGGGAAAGGGTTTGAGTGGTCCCGAAAGGTGTGTCGTTTCACCCTTGTTGACCCGGAAAGTATCACAGTCAACCACCATCTATTGAATTGGCATTTTTAGTCCCTGCCAAAAGAAGTTACATTGTTCGTGGTCATACTTTTGGATGAACCCAGAGTGCCCTGCCGATGAAGAAGCATGGAGTTCATAGAAGAGATAGCCCTGTTGAACATATTGCAACCAATTTGGAACAAGTAGAGAAATAAATATAAGAGAAACTGGGTCATCAAATGTGCGAGAAGGAGCATCTGCCACCATATTGTCCTTACCCTTCTTGTAAGTGATCGCATAGTCATAACCCATTTCAGATGTGCTGGGGAGGAGACCCATTGTTCCAGGAAATTTTTTAGACTCTGGAGATCAGTCTTGATGCAGAAATAATCGCCTAATAGGGATGGCTACCATGTTGGTACTGCATGCAAAATAGCCATAATTTCCTGCTAAGATGTAGACGCGGCTAAATGCTTACCAAAAAGGTCTCTTGAATGTGGAAATCTGACTGGTGCAGCAAAGACAACTACATATCTATACAAGGAAGTAGTGGAGACCGTTGATGGATGCATCTGAATGGAATAGAGCTGAGGGATGACACCATGTGAATTCTGCTTAAGGATCTTTTCTAGGTGATGTGAACTGATGATGCAGATAGACCCTAGTTGTAAGTCTGTAAATTTGTGTTGTGTCCCATTAATTGAAAACTGCATCCAAAGTTCAGCAAAATCCCATAAGATGGGGCCAAATGTGCATAACCATTGAACGCCCAAAACCACATCACATCCTCTTAAGGACAAGGCAAACATGTCAGAGCGTAGGTTATAATATTCCAGAGAGATACGCACATTGTGACACTTTCCCTTGCAAGGTAAGGTGCCTCCATTGGCAACCATGACTTCAAAGTTGGAGCAAGGATGGACAAAACAATAAGCCTGTTTGGCGATCCGAGGGTCAATGAAGTTATGAGTGCTAGCAGAATCATGAGTATTGTAAGAGGAATTTTCTTGAAATAACCCCTCACTCGCATTGTTTGGGGGGTGGTGACGCCGGATAAAGTACGAAGAGATATCTCTGGTTGTTCATCCTTAGATGGGGGGTCAATAGGAGGCTCATGAATGTTGACCTGAGCATCCATTGTATCTAGAGCTTCTTCACCAATTTTAGAGGTAGGTGGAGAATCCATATCCAAGAGATAGAGCTTTTGTTGAACACATCTATGTCCCTGAGTGAATTTCTCATCACAATTATAACAAAGCCCTTTTTCTCTGCGTGCGTGCATCTCTATTTCAGACAAATGCTTGATAGGAGTTGGTTGAGTTGCTGGCAGAATGGGAGGTCATTGAGAACCCATATTTTGGAAGGGAACAAAAGTGGGTTTGGAGCATTGTTGAGATGCAATCTTGTCTTCTTCCAACTTAGCTAACCCTAGGACTTCCATCATTGTGTTGGGACATAACATTTTAAACTCTGACCGGATTTCATCCTTAACACCACTGATAAAACAACTCTGGTAGAATTCATCAGACAATCCTTCTGTGTGATTGGCTAGTTTCTCAAATTTTGTTTGATACTCTCTCACTATGCCAGTTTGGTGAAGTTTAGTGAGTGTGCCTTTGAAGTCATCAAAAGCACTAGGACCAAATCGTGGCAAAAGGAGTTGGCAAAAATCTGTCCAGTTTGGCTCGAGATGAGCTTTGATGTACCAACGGTACCATTGAAGGGCTTCTTGTTCCAAGTGAAAGGATGCAAGTGGAACTTTCTAGACATCAAAAGTATTATGCAGACTAAACTATTTTTCTTCTCGGTATATCCATCCAATTGGATCAGTACCATTGAAGTGAGGAAAATCAAGCTTCGACCGACGAAAATTGATGGAAGAAGAGAACCCGGTGGCTACAAAAGATTATGGCTGTCGGTTATTGTTCATGGTTGAATGCTGAAGATCATGGCTGCATGCTGAAGATGGAGGCTGAGAAATTTTTCATCTAGATCTTGGAGTTTGGTTTGGATGGATGCAAGTGCTTCCTCCATGGTTGTTGCTCCTACGCGGGTGACAACCACAAATAGAAGTTTTTTTTTTTCTTGGGGGGGGGGGGGAATGGATTGAAAAACACAAACAAAAGATTATTTAGTAAAGGAAAATTTGGATTTGGGAAAAAATCGGATGGGTAATTGGGGGTTTGACTAGGATTTTGACACTTTCTAATGGACAGGGAAGCAAAAAATGGGGATTTTAGAAGCGGGGTGCAATAATGAGAAAATTTGGTAGAGAGGGACAAAGAAGCAGAATTAGGAAATGAACACAGTGGCAAAATTTGAAGGCGTTTGGGTGAAAATTGAAGGAGTTATGGCAAACCCTAAAAATAGGAAAATGTGGGATTTCTGGTCTTGGGAAGTGGAATTTGGGATAGGGTCTTCAGGAATGAAATATGCAGAATGGGATTGCAGGGGTGTCAGTGAAGTTTCAAGGAAAATATATTTGAAACAAGGGAGATATGGCTGAAAACAAATTTATATACTTTTTATTTTTTTTCTCCAGGATCGGCAATGGCGCGGAAGGGATCTACAACAGATGGATCTACAACAACACAAAAGGAATCGAAAACGGCTGGTTCTGAAATGGTGGCTGGATCTGCAACGACTTTCAGAATAGATCTGAAACGATTGGATCTGGAGTGAAAGTGATCGACAACAGTTCAGCTGAAAATAGATATGGACCCCAGGTATGCGCGGATTCCTATCGGTTCAGGGGATTCACTCAGCCACCAATGCTCTCTTACGGCTTGTGTATTGGGGTAGTACCCCTCACTCCACAACTCAAGTAAAACTGATAACCGTTTTGCCACAAACGACAACTCTTGGTTTACCTCACGGGTGGGAACTAGTCAATCAGGTAGGGGTCGTTGCCCGTTTCGCTAGCAGGTCCTCTCAATGGGCCAGCTACTTTGGGGTTCTTGTGGTACTCCTCACAAAGCGTTTTAGGGCTTATGCCCAAGTACTTCACATAGTTAAGTGGATAGGGATTATTCCCAGATCTGAAGCTGCAACAGATGCAAAAAAATAAATTTGGCAGAAATTTCACCCAGCGAGCCCAAGAAAGTGCTCTGATACTAGATGTGATGAACCTGCAATAATTAATTAATGCAAATACATAAGATATCAGAAATAATAGAACTCAGACTCACTTTTATATTGATCTCAGGCCACCTCGAGGGGGAAACCTCCTTTGAGCAAGCTCAATACAATTAACTTCACGGTCCTTCATAGGCCTCAACACACACTTACATAGTAAGTCTAGGCGCCAATATTATGGGTCAAAACCATGGGATAATACAAACTATGGATCAACAATACTATGGGTGACTTACAAAGCATATGCGCCAAACAACAATAACACAAATATGGATCAACAAATACTATGGGATGACTTACAAAGCATATGCATCCAACAACAATATACTAACAAAGTTAATAGAAGGGTTTACATGGGTTCCTAACAAGAACTTGAAATTTTTTTCAGGGAGTTGGCACATGTGAAGCAAACCAAAAATCCTGAAGCATAAATCTCAGAGTTCGAAAAGATTTCAGTGATGTTCACTGACATATCTGAGGTTCTCTTGATCCTCCTGTTAATGGAAGGTTTAGAAGAGCCCTTGAGACAATTGGTAAAATCATATAGACCATCCACCTTATAAGAAGTAGTGAGAAGAAGAAGGGATCTGCAAGATACCATCCAAAGAACAAGGTATCCTCCAAAGTTTAATGTTCCTACAAAATTTTAGAATCAAATACCACCTTCAGGAATGTGGCTTCCTCAAACAAGAAGGAATACTCATATAGAGATTAGGATGAGTTAAGAAGGAAGAAGCTATGTTTTTCTTGTCAGCAACCTTGGGTTTCGAGCCATAAATGTGGTAAGGAGAAAGCACACTGCATTGAAGTATTTTCATAAATTGAAGACGAAGAAAAAGAAGTAGAAGTACTAACAAATGATGGATATGAAACATCAGGGGAAGAACATTCCCGACAATCCGAAAAAAAAATTGCAGTGTTGAGTGGAGTTCCCCTCTTCCATACCCTAAGATTCAAGGGGGTTGTGCAAGGGAAAAAGTATCAGTTTTTGTTGATGGGGATGCCACCCACAATTTCATTGATGCAGCCATGATAGAGAGGAGAAATCTGCAAACATAAAAATTTGGAGGTTTCACTGTGATCATTCTGGGCAACAACACTATGGAGTGTAACCGATGGATTCCAAAACTGCAAGCGACTATCGGATATCATACAATAACTGACAGCTTTTATGTTGTCGATGTGGCTGATACCAATGTGGTATTGGGAGTGCAATGGTTGCACGCCATTGGGGAGAATTCATTGAATTACAAGATACCCCAAATGAGATTCAAAGATGTTCAAGGGAAGCAAGTAGTTTTGAAGGGTGTGAACACCTACCCAAAACAAGTAATTTCTGCAAATAGTATGAGGTCAGTATTGAGGCATGGTGATATTGATTAGGATGCCAAAGGTTTCATTACTACACAAGGGACTGCCATAGAGGTATCACACCATCCAAAGGCTGCTACACAAACACAAGAAATTGTTTGAAGATATTCCACATGGAAGGCCTCCTGATAGAGGTACTGAAAATTGGATTGAGCTATAAGTTGGCACACTTCCTATCAAGATCCATCCTTAAAATAACCCTAAAAGAGTCAAGGATTAGATTGAGAATGACATCAAAGAGCTGCTTGAGATGGGATTCATAAGACCAAGCTCAAGTCCCTTTGCTTCATCAATGGTCCTAGTAAAAAATAAGGATGGAACAATGCGCATGTGCATTGACTATAGCGACTTCAACAAGAAGACCATCAAAAACATATATCCTATCGCAAGTATTAATGAATTGATGGATGAGCTGCATGGAGAAAAATACTTTTCTAAGACTGATATCCACTCCGGATCCCTTCAGATCAAGATGAAGGATGAAAACATCTAGAAAACGGCTTCCCAGTGTCATTATGGGCATTTTGAGTTTCTTGTCATGCCTTTTGGCTTGACCAATGCACTGACTACTTTCCAATACCGCATGAACAAAATTTTAATCGAGCAACTACGTAGGTATGTCTTTGTGTTATTTGATGATATTCTGATTTATAATAGGACATGGGAAAAACACTTGCACAATTTGGATAATGTCTTGACAATCCTGGCAGAACGAGCTTTTTATGCCAAATTGTCCAAGTGTAAGTTTGGGTTGACTAAGATCCTCTATCTTGCTCATATCATTGGGAAAGAATGAGTCAAGGTGCATATGGTTAAGATCAAGTCCATACTTGAATGTTCAATCCAAAAGAACATCATAGCGTTAAGGGGATTCATTGATTTGTGCACCTGCTACTGGAAATTTGTGAAAGGATTTTCTAAGCTAACATCCTCTTTGAAATATCTCACCAAGAAAGGGGCCTCTTTTTGGTCAGAGGAGGCTAAAAAATATTTCAACAGAATGAAGGAATTCATTAGAAACTGTCGAGTACTTGCACTTCCTGATTTCACTCAACCCTTCATATCAGAATGCAATGCCTTAGGAGAAGGCATTGGAGCAGTTTTAATGCAAAATAGGAATCCCATTCTCTATGAGAGTGAAAATTTGAAGCCACATGAGAGGCATTATTCAATTTATGATAAAGAGATGATGGCCATCATGCATTCGTTGGCCAAATTCAGACAATACCTAGTGGGAGGCAAGTTCATAGTAAAGACTGATCACAACAGCTTGAGACACTTTTTGACACAAAGGGAGTTGAATGATAGACACCATAAATGGGTAAGTAAGGTTAAATATTATGAATTCGACATAGAATACAAAAAGGGTAAGATGAATGTGGTAGTTGATTCCCTCTCTAGGAAACTTGTTTTTTCTCTGTTGTAAGTTCAAACTGATTCGAAAGTCCAACTAGCTATGGAATACTCTAAGAACCAATTTTCTTGTGAAGTGTTGGATAGGTTGATTCAGAATGATACCTACCAAGTCCTCAATGATGTCATATATTACAAAAATGGAATTGTTTTAGTGCTTGGATTAACATTAAAATAAAATATTTTGGTGGATGCCCACAATGCACCAGTAGCAGGCCACCCTGGATTCCTAAAAACTTACTGGAAGGTGAGAGAAAGGATCACTTGGAAGGGCCTAAAAAATGATGTGTTAAGGCATGTAAGGGAGTGTACTGCATGCCAACATAATAAAGTGGAGCACACTCATCCTGTTGGTCTCCTACAACCCCTACCAATCCCAGAACAGGAATGGGAAAGTGTGTCCATGGCTTTCATCACAGGATGGCCAAAAACCCTGGGTAACGATATCATCTTTGTAGTAGTTGATAGATTGACTAAATTTTCTCACCTTTTTGTTGTCATATCAACTATTACTTCCAATCAAGCAGCTGCACTATTTTTTAAAGAAGTATTCAGATTGCATGGTCTTCCCAAGACTATAATAACTAATCGGGATATCAAATTTACTAGTTCTTTCTGGAAAACTTTTTTTGAACTAGTTAGAACTAGTTTGAATGTCAGCAAAAGATATCACCCTCAAACTGATGGTCAAATCGAGAGGGTAAATCAATGGTTGGAGGGTTATCTAAAAAATTATTTTATCGGGCAGCGAAATTTATGGGTCAACTGGCTACATTGGGGGGAATTATGTTATAACACGACATTCCATATCTCCATTGGAATGACGCAATTCAAAGATCTATATGGATATGAATCCACCACATTTGTAGATCTGATTTTTGGGGGTTGCAGAGCATGAAAAGAAAAGGATTGGCTGCAAGAAAGCCAAGACATACTCAAGGCCCTCAAAGAAAACTTGCAAGTTGCACAGAACCAACACAAGGTGAATGCAGATAAGAAAAGAACAGACCGAACCTCCCAAGAAGGTTACTTGGTCTACTTGATGTTACAACCCTACAAGAAATCCACTCTGAAAAAAAAGGGCTGAGAATTTGTCACAAGATTCTATGGACCTTATAAGATCAGAAGGAGAATTGGTGAAGTTTTGTATGAAGTAGATCTGCCATCACGGAGCAAGATACATAATGTTTTCCATGTGTCATGCTTGAAGAAATTAGTTGGCCAACAAGTAATTGTTTTAGAATAATTTCCTCCTCTCGACGATGAAGGACACTTGGTCTTAGAACCAAAAAATATTTTGCAGGTTAGAGAAAATAATTTGAGGATAAGGACCATTAAAGAATATCTAGTGCATTGGAAGGGGTTTCCTAGTGAAGATGCAACCTCGAAAGGTGAACCGAGTTTGCAACATCCTGGCTTGCAACTGCTTGAGGAAAAGCAGTCTTAGGGAGGGAGGACTGTCATGTGCTTTCCCTAGTGAGCTTGGTCAAGACTTGGATCCTCCCATCCCTAGGGGTCTAGGAAGAGTAATTAAAGGGGTAACGTTTGGCACAAATACTATAGTAATTAATTAATTTTAATTTTTGGTGTTTTAAATTATCTTTGATAATAAATATCTCATCATTATTAATTAAATTTTGTGTAAATTATTAATTATTACATGGATAGGAGGGCGCATATGGTCAAAAGTGTACCTCACCTACTCAAGTGGGAAGCTCAGAAAAATCAAGGAGTCAACTAAGGGAATGGTGGCAACATAAGAAAGTGGAAAATGAAAAAAGCAAGGAAAAAATAGACAAAAGAAAAAAGAAGGAAAGTGCAGAAAGCAACCAGTTTGGAAAAGCAGGAAACATTCAAAAAATCTAAGTATGGTGCACTTGTAAATTCTAGTGGAAAGACCCAAAGTAGGCAAGTTTTGCAAAGAAAGTAATTGCTAATCCTCTCAACGAATGCGCCCTTCCTCTCTCACACATGTGGATGCATTGTCAGTGAAGATACTTCAACTATAAAAGGAAGCTAGGGTGCACTACTCACATCTTCTGGTTAATTAATTTTTTTCATTGAGAACTCTTGCTACTCAGAGTTGTGAGATATGCCTCAACCATTGCTTGGGAGATGAACCCAGAGGTATTTCATGTTCTATTTAGCCATTGATCAGATCCAGAGCCATGGAATGCTGATATAAAGATCTACATCATCCCATTATTGAAGATTCTTAAGCTTCCAGAGAGTGATCATAAGTCAAAGTGCCATTGGAGAGAGTATTGAGACATTTCATCAGAAGGAGGTACTCCATTTCAGGGAAGGCGATCAGTGCAGTGAAAAAGGTTCAGTGTGCTTCTCATATACATCAATAAACCTTGATTTCATCCTCCTATCATATCCAGTCCATAATTTCATCTCCTTCTTCTCTTCTCATGCTTATGCTCTCAATATTCTAAGATTATCTACTGTTGGATATCAACTGAAGAACTGAATGTAATAAAATCTTTAATATCTTCTCATGACCTCTAATTTAGAACTGCTTCTATTCAATAACTCATTTAAGAACATTTATTTACTTCAGTAGTGAAATTTGTAATCCTCTAAGGAAATTTGGATTAAGAAAATTGAAGACTAGCTCTTTTGCCTCTTTTAATGACTAGTTCTACAACCTTTCCCAGTAAAAATTATGTATGATTTTAGTTTGCATATGCTAGAATCCCTAGGAAGCCTCAAAGTAGACATCAAATCTAGCAAACTGTTGAAATGTAAATGGACCCAGTGATTTGTGCATAGGAATTGGAAGTTGGAATTGTTTTTGACATATTTGATGCTGCACATATCTCCATACATTTTGTAGAACCTAACTATCCTAAATTTATAATCCTGGATACACTAATCAACCCCTAGACCATTCTATTCCTAACTAGTTTTGTTAACTAGTTAGTTGTTTGCCAAAATTGTGTTGTTACATGTCAAAATTGGGAATAAAATTGACTCCAATATAACCAGGCTTATTACAGATTCATTGTCAAAAACATTTATCAAAATATTCCACTTTACATATAGTTCATCACAACTATTCTATCTTCTGCAACATGTTTTAAGTCTAGTGCATTCACATTTCCAACTATTGAAAAAATCATGTTCAAGAGTGGAAAAATGGCTTATTTCCTTGGAAAACAAAGTTGCAATAACTATATCTTGAAGGACAATTTCGAAAGGGAGAAAGGTACAAGCCTAGAGGATATTGGAACAAAAAGACATTGTTTCAATAGCCAATTTATCCAATTGAATTACACAAATACAAAAAAAAAATGTACCTAGACAAATTGCTTCTCCCAAGAAAAGGAGATATACTAGAAGATAGAAAGTTGAAAAACTCTCAACTCAAGCTAAAAATCCTTTAGAGGTACAAGAAATAGGCCATAGAACATCCCAAGAACCTAACCATATGATTCATTGGAACAAATGCACAGAGTTGTGACACTTGAAACATCAGATCCTAAGAAAAGGAAAACATGGAAATGAAATGAAAAAGAATCGGATAAAGGAAATAGAGGAACTAATACATATTTTCTATCTATTAAACAAATTCCAATCCATGCATGTTCTATATGCGATCATTTTCAATTCCAAAAATACATTGACTTCATTAACAAAAAAACCATCCTGGATTTTCAGTCTCTTCCAATTGGAGAAGAAAATAAAGAAACTAAACTCAATGACCATATTTGCAAATTCTATTAAAATACAATATCTAATGATTGATTGCCTTTGTATGCATTGCCAATGTAGATACACTGCAACAGAAAATTGTCATCTATTTAAAACTTGATTCCTTTGGAAGTTGAGTGTTTGGTATCACCAAGAACAACATTTCCACAAATAAGGAAACTTGGATATAGAAGATCCAAAACCTATCTAACTAGAACAATAATCAATGTTCCATCTGATTTGTATAATGTTTAACTGGTATTTCCTGGAATCCTATTTGATTATTCGATAGATGCAATTACGTTTAAATGAAAGATAGAATACAAACATGCTTCTTTATCAGGCAATGTTTGTCCAAAAGCTGTAAGGGATGCTATGAATGGTTTTTCGAAAACTAAAATTTACATAAGAGACATTATTGTTATTAATAATGATTGGGAAAAAATATTCAACAATACAATTGAACAACAACTAAATAGCCATCCAAAAACAAGTATACCATATTCTATCTACACTAAAAAAGGCATGGAGCCAATATCAAATATATTAGTGCATGGTTATGTGCAAACCCTATCAATGGATGACTTGGAGAATAAGGTTATCCAAATTAAACCTTCTGAAGCTTTTCGTCGATTGGGAATTTTGCAAGACAAGTACTCTAAAGAACTAAATTTCTCTACTCTATTTTATGGTTATAGTCTATCTAAAAATATTGTAAACAGATTCTTTTATGAATAGATAATGCAATGGGAAATTTCACATGGCACAACAGATTTTGAAAATCATGCCACAAAGATCTACTTTAAACAAATCCAAATTCTCATAAAACAAGTTTCAAATTGTGCATAGATCTCAATATGGAGAGGAGAACTAAAAGGAAAAAATATGTTAGCAAGTGATGTTAAATCAAAGAACAATCTTGAAAATATTCTCCAATCACCAATTGGATATAGTTGTTTGAAAACATTGAGAACATCACTTGACTACTTTGAAAATATGAAAAATATGTATCTGTAATGATACAACAACTAGGACCCCCTACATTATCTGTGATGTTTTCTATTGCTGAGCATCTTTGGACACCATTATGTAATGCACTAATATGAATAGAAAACTATAATCCAAAAAAACCTACGGAAAATATTTCAAAGGAAGATATTGATTTGTTGTCATGTCCCCTCAATAGTGAACATTGGATCAAGATCCTAACCCAACCAATCCCTCGGGTTGAGGAGACAACTTCAGTATCATGGGGTTAAATTTTGTATTCTAGGCAATTAATTAATTGAGAGTGTGCATTTACTTTTATGCAAAGTTGTTATCCGGTACTTGGAATAATTAATTATCATGCAATTAAAATTTTTATGTTGAAGAAATGGAGATAATGCTCCACTAGGGCACACTAGTGGATAAGGTTGGAGGAGAGAAGACTCCAGGAATAAGTCAAAGAGAAAGCACATGGATCTAGAAAATCAGAATAAGGAACGAAAAGAAGAATAAATCAGGAAAAACATCATAAATCAGAAAGCAGCATAAATAGGGAAAAGAAGGAAATTCAAAAAAGTAGGAAAGTTAAAAAAAAAGGAAAGTTCATAAAAAAAGAAAAAGAAGAAAAGACAAAGCAAATAAATTAGAAAAGGAAAAAGGAGGAAAGCAAAGCAAAAGGAAAGGAAGGAAAGAAATCTTTCCTCATCCACTCAACGAGGGCGCATTCACCATGAATACTTGCTCCACAAGTAATCCATAATCTATAAATGAACCATTGTGAACCACATTCACATATTTTATTAGTTTTATAATTTGTATGAGTGCAATTTTTCCTGAGAAACTTGGGAGATGTGCCCCTAGTCAAGTTTGGGAGATGTGCCCCAGCTTTCTCCGAGAGGATGATGTCATTCAACCATTATCATTTATTTTATTTGCAGGTCCTGTAGCTTATCAAGTTGAATCTGAAGTTCATAAGCATCCATGGTGTATATATCTTTTCAAATATTGGCCCTCATAATAGGCCTAATGAGTTCAATGAGGAATTCAAGGATCAACCTCGATAGACCATGCCTAATTTCCTTGAGGAACACAAGGATGATCATGAAGTTCCGACTGAATCAGTTGCTTCCTTGGAGGATCAGTATGTAGAATACCAAACGTTGAGTGAAGAATGCAGAAGGGCATTTCCTTTCAAGTATTTTTGTGAATCACAGTATAAAAATAATCTAAGAGGAGGTCATAGGATTCCAACACACATTTATGAGTTGAGAAATGCAATTGGTAAAATCGAATTACCCTTCTTTGATGGATCCTCAAAGTGTACTGCTAACTCCTGGGTGAAGAAGCTAGACACTTATTTTCAATCGAATGCCACGGCTGAGAGGGATGCCATCAGAAGGGAAACTTTGCATCTGGAGGGAGAGGAAAATGACGGGTGGTTCCATGGCATGAGAACCTTGGGCCATGATCAAGTGACTTCCTATGAAGATTTCACTAAGATACTAATGATGGGTGGTTCCATGGCATGAGAACCTTGGGCCATGATCAAGTGACTTCCTATAAAGATTTCACAAAGATATTAGTGGATAGGTTTGATAGAAGAGACCCCAAAATTTCTTTTAGGGAGTTGGCACATGTGAAGCAAACCAAAACTCCTAATCATAAATCTCAGAGTTTCAAAAGCTTGCAGTGATGGTTGATGACATGTCTGAGGTTCACTTGATCCTCCTGTTCATGGAAGGCTTAGAAGAGCCCTTGAGACGATTGGTAAAAGCATACAGACCATCCACCTTACAAGAAGCAGTGAGCAGAACAAGGGATCTGCAAGATGCCATCCCAAGAACAAGGTATCCTCCAAAGGTTAATGTGCCTACAAAATTTCAGAATCAAATAGCACCTTCAGGAATGTGGCCTCCCCAAAGAAGAAGGAATACTCATACAGAGATCGGGATGAGTTAATAAGGAACGAGCGATGTTTTTCTTGTCAGGAACCTTGGGTTCCAGGCCATAAATGTGCTAAGGGGAAATCAAACTACATTGAAGTGTTTTCATAAATTGAAGAGGAAGAAGAATAAGGATACGAACTAGAAGATGATGGCTATGAAAGAACAGGGGAAGAACATCCCCCACAGCCAAAAAAAAAAAAATGCATTGTTGAGTGGATTTCCCTGCTTCCATACAATGAGATTCAAAGGGGTTGTGCAAGGGAAAAATGTATCCATTCTGGTCGATGGGGGTGCCACACACAATTTTATTGATGCAGTCATGATAGAGAGGAGAAATGTACAGCCATAAAAATTTGTAGGTTTCACTGTGATCATTCTGGGCAACAACACTATGGAGTGTAACCGATGGATTCTAAAACTGCAAGTAACTATCGAATATCATACAATAACTACAGCTTTTATGTTGTCAATGTGGCTGATACAAATGTGGTATTGGTATTATAGTGGTTGTACTCCATTGGTTCAAATTTATTGAATTACTAGATACCCCAAATGAGATTCAAAGATGTTGAAGGGAAGCAAGTAGTTTTGAAGGGTGGCAACACCTACCGAAAACAAGTAATTTCTGCAAATAGTATGAAGTCAGTGTTGAGGCATGGTGATATTGAGTGGGATGCTGAATGTTTCATTACTACTCAAAGGACTTCCATATATGTATCACACAATTAAGAAGACATCCAAAGGATGCTACACAAACATAATAAATTGTTTGAATATATTCCACATGGAAGGCCTCTTGACAGAGGTATTGAACATTTGATTGAGCTATAAGTTGGAACATTTCCTATAAAGATCCATCCTTACAATAACCTTAAGAGTCAAGGATGAGATTGAGAGGAACATGAAAGAGCTTCTTGAGATGGGATTCATAAGACCAAGCTCAAGTCCCTTTGCTTCATCAGTGGTCCTAGTCAAAATTAAGGATGGAACAATGCGCATGTGCATTGACTATAGGGACTTGAACAAGAAGACCATCAAAAACATATATCCTGTTGCAAGGATTGATGAATTGATGGATGAGCTGCATGGAGAATACTTTTCTAAGATTGATATCCACTCTGGATCCCTTCAGATCAGGATGAAGGATGAAGACATCTAGAAAACGGCTTTCCGGTGTCATTATGGGCATTTTGAGTTTCTTGTCATGCCTTTTGGCTTGACCAATGCACTGACTACTTTTCAATCCTGCATGAAAATTTTTTTAAGTAAGAAGATACAGAAGTATGTCATTGTGTTATTGGATAATATTCATATTTATAGTAGGACATGGGAAGAACACTTGCACCATTTGGATAATGTCTTTACAATCCTAGCAGGACGGTCTTTTTATGCCAAATTGTCCAACTGTGAGTTTGGATTGACTGAGATCCTCTATCTTGTTCATATAATTGGGAAAGAATGAGTCAAGCTGTATATGGAGAAGATCAAGGCCATACTTGAAATTTCAATCCCAAATAACATCACATCGTTAAGGGGATTCATTGGTTTGTGCACCTAATACTGGAAATTTGTGAAAGGATTTTCTAAGCTAACATCCCCTTTGACAGATCTCACCAAGAAAGGGGCCTCTTTTTAGTCAGAGGAGGCTGAATTCTTTCAATAGAATGAAGGAATTCATGAGAAACTTCCCAGTACTTGCACTTCCCGATTTCACTCAGCCCTTCATATCGGAATGTAATGCCTCAAGAAAAGGCATTGGAGCCGTTTGAATGCAGAATAGGAATCCCATTGCCTATGAGAGAAGAAATTTGCAGCCACATGAGAGGAATTATTCCATTTTTGATAAAGAGATGCTATCCATTATGAATTCCTTGGCTAAATTCAAACAATACCTAGTGGGAGGCAAGTTCATAGTAAAGACTGATCAGAACAGGCTGAGAAACGTTTTGACACAAAGGGAGCTGAATGATAGACAACATAAATGGGTAAGTAAGGTTCAATATTATGAATTTGACATAGAATACAAAAAGGGTAGGATGAATGTGGAAGTTGATTCCATCTCTAGGAAACCTACTTTTTCTCTACTGCAAGTTCCAATTGATTCGAAAGTCCAACTAGCTATGGAAACCAGTTTGCTTGTGAAGTGTTGGATAGGTTGATTCAGGATGATGCCTACCAAGTCCTCAATGATGTCATATATTAGAAAAACATAATATTTTTAGTGCTTGGATCAAAATTAAAATAAAATATTTTGGCGGATTCCCACAATGCACCAGTAGCAGGACACCCTGTGTAATGTCCCTTGTTAGGAATTTTATTAAAATGACAATTTTTTTGCTTTTTCCCCAATTTAGACCTTTGACTAGTTTTGAGCTCTATGTCCCCAAAATGCTCCCAAATATTATTATAAGGTATATGGATGATTTTATAACATAAATATCTGTTTCATGGATTCTTTTGTACCTTTAAAATACTTCTGCAAATCCTCTTTCAATTCTGTCCAATGTAGGGAACTTTACTAGTAATTTCCCTTTGACTAGTATTGGTCTCTAGGTCTCAAATTGACTCCAAATGCCTTCAAATATTCAAGGAAGGTGTATGAATGATATTAGGACTTGAATATTATGTTCATGTATGAGACATGGCCACCAAAATGCCTTTTAAAACTCTCTTAAGATTCTGGACCAAGTATGCAATTTTATAGTAATTTGGGGTTCAAATCCCCCTGGGGTAAGTACTGAAAATGGCTTCCCAAATGCCTCCAAACCCACTCAAATTTATGAAAAAAGGTAGGTAATGTATTAATGATATTATTAAGGTCTCATATGTACCATTAATTGGTTATTATATCTATTCCAACCCTCTTCCATTTAGCTGCAAAAATCATCAATTCGACCCTTGGGGAAATGACACTATTTCTTCTCCCAATGCAATTAAAATGAGTAAAAATAATTCAAATGCTAAAGTATAGTACATGAAAATTGTAAAATACATCCATGGTAGTCCATTAATCACAAATGCATCAGATAATCATCCATCCATTAAAAATAATCAACATTACATTGGTTCACAACAAGGTAGTGGAGAAATGGCACTGTTCCTTCATTAAAAATGAGACTTATGCATTTCTACTTGGAATTTCGACCTGGAACTTTCTGGATATGAATAAAATAGTATTTAATTCATATTAAAAAATAAATGGGGCATTAGAAGATCCCCCAAAGATTACAATAGCTCACCAAAAATTCCCTCCCTCAAGGATGAAGAATATGCCATCAAAACTGGAAATGGTTGAAGGAGTGAGTTGCAATAGAAGAAACCATGAGATGCCCTGTAGCTTACACCTGCAAATAAAGACTCCATTAAAGCTCAAAATGAATGGTCTAAATGGCCTTTCCAATTACCAACTTGGATGGGAATCTTTCACCCTAGAAATTGGCTAAGGCAAGAAACTAGTCATCCACTAACTCTCCCTCTTCACAAATGCAATTGCAAATTTCTCAAATGATCAAAAGCTGGTTTCATTATTTTTTATTGAAATTTATAAAGTTCTAATGTCCTCTATGGGTCAAATTCCTTCCAAGAGACTCATGCCAACTCAAGTTGGGAAGAGATTCCAAAGAATGCTACTTGTATAACAATTCCTAGTCTCCCACTTCCACCAAATCACATGTGGAAGCATCTTAGCTTCCCTAACACCCTTGAGCACCCTCTTGGAGTTTATTTTTATCCTTGACATGTCATATATGTCATATGTCAGCCTTCAGGTCTTATTTGTGTCATAGGTGTCATAGCATCTTCATCATTGTTGTCATACAGATAGGGAATCTATCCCAAGTGTCTCACTAGCTCCAAATTGCCTCTTCCTCTTCCATGGGAGTTACTCTTACTCTATATTTCGACCTTGGATGATTCATGCCCAATAATACCTTTTGGACTCCCCCACTTATGTTACCATTCACCTTGAATTTGAATTGGTGAGAGAATGATGCCAAGTGTAGTGGGGAAATCTAGCCATATGTGGGTCCCACTTCCTCCATGTGTCTTCATGATCAAATGCCACTTTTATTTTAACTTGTATATATTTATTTATCTCCCTGATTAAATATTTATGTCATTCTAATGTTCAAACATCATTTATTATCCCCATTATTCCAAATCCCAAAGCTTCCACCCCAAACCTAGGAAACTAGTAATTTTCCTCCTTGGCAATTATTTGACCTTTAGCATCAATTTGACAAACTCTAATGAATTGGGCCAATTTGATTAGGCCATTGTGCCCCAATTCCAAATTTGTGACATGACACCCTGGGTTCCTAAAAACTTATTGGATGGTGAGAGAAAGGATCACTTGGAAGGGCCTAAAAAATGATGTGTTAAGGAATCTAAGGGAGTGTACTGCATGCCAATAGAATAAGTTTGTCAGGGAGTGTTAAGGAATCTAATCTGTGGAGCACACTCATCCTACTGGTATCCTACAACCCCTACCAATCCCAGAACAAAAATGAGAAAGTGTGTCCATGGATTTCATCACAGGATTGCCAAAAACCCTGGGTAAGGATATCATCTTTGTAGTAGTTGATAGATTGACTAAATTTTCTCACCTTTTTTGCTGTCACATCAACTATTACTTCCAATCAAGTATCTTCACTATTTTTTAAAAAAGTATTCAAATTGCATGGTCTTCCCAAGACTATAATAACTGACCGGTATATCAAATTTACTAGTGCTTTCTGGAAAACTTTGTTTGAACTAGTTAGAACTAGTTTGAATATCAACACAAAATATCACCATCAAACTGATGGTCAAACCGAGAGGGTAAATAAATGGTTGGAGGGTTATAAAAAAAATTATGTTATCGGCAACGTAAATCATGGGTCAACTAGATACATTTGGTGGAATTAAGTTATAACACGACATTCCATATCTCCATTGGAATGACCCAATTCAACCCTACGTATGGATATGAATCCACCACATTTGTAGATCTGATTTTTTGGGGTTGTAGAGAACAAAACGCAAATGATTGGCTGCAAGAAATCCAAGACATACTGAAGGCCCTCAAAGAAAACTTGCAAGTTGCATAGAACCAACATAAGGTGAATGAAGATAAGAAAAGAACAACCTGAACCTCCCAAGAAGGTGACTTGGTCTACTTGAGGTTGCAACCCTATAGGAAATCCACTCTGAAAAAAAGGGGCTGAGAATTTGTCTCCAAGATTCAATGGACCTTATAATATCACAAGGAAAATTGGTGAAGTTGCTTATGAATTAGATCTGCCATCACGGAGCAAGATACATAATGTTTTCCATGTGTCATGCTTGAAGAAAGCAACTGGCCAACAAGTAATTATTTCAAAAGAATTTGCTCCTCTCAATGATGAAGGACACTTGATCTTAGAACCAGAAAATATTTTGTAGGTTAGAGAAAAGAATTTAAGGAGAATAACCATTAAAGAATATCTAGTGCATTGGGAGGGGTTTCCTAGTGAAGATGCAATCTGGGAAGGTGAACAGATTTTGCAACATCCAGCCTTGCAACTGCTTGAGGAAAAGCAGTCTTGGGGAGGGAGGAATGTCATGTCCCTTCCCTAGTGACCTTGGTCAAGACTTGGATCATCCCATCCCTAGGGTTCTAGGAAGAATAATTAATAGGGGTAAAGTTCGGCACAAGTACTATAGTAATTCATTAATTTTAATATTCTGGGTTTTAAATTATCTTTGATAATAAATGTCTCATCATTATTAATTAATTTTTTTGGAAATTATTAATGATGACATGGCTAGGAGGGTGCATATGGTCAAAAGTGGACCTCACCTACTCAAGTGGAAAGCTCAGAAAAATCAAGGAATCAGCTAAAGGAAAGGTGGGAGCATAAGAAAGTGGAAACTGACAAAAGCAAGGAAAAAACAGGAAAAAGCAAAAAGAAGGAAAGTGCAGAAAGCAACTAGTTTGGAAAAGCTAGAAACATTTAGAAAAGCTAAGTAGGGTGGACTTGCTAATTCCAGTGGAAAGACACAAAGTAGGCAAGTTTTGCAAAGCAATTAATTGCTAATCCTCTCAAGGAATGCACCCTTACTCTCTCACATGTGTGGATGAATTGCTAGTGAAGATACTTCAGCTATAAAAGGAAGCTAGGGTGCACTACTCACATCTTATGGTTAATTAATTTTTTTCATTGAGCGCTCTTCCTACTCAGAGTTGCGAGATGTGCCTCAACCATTGCTTGAGAGATGAAACTGAATGTCTTTCATGTTCTATTCAACTATTGATCAGATCCAGATCCATAGAATGCTGATATAAAGATCTACATCATCCAAGTATTGAATATTCTTAAGCTTCCAGAGAGTGATCAAAAGTCAAAGTGCCACTGGAGAGAGTATTGGGAGATTTCATTAGAAGGAGGTACTCCATTTCAGAGAAGGACATCAGTTCAATTAAAAAGGTTTGGTGTGCCTCTCATATACGTCAATAAACCCTGATTTCATCTTCCTATCAGATATATTACATAATTTCATCTCCTTCTTCTCTTTTCATGCTTATTCTTTCAATATTGTAAGATTCTCGAGCATTGGATATCAACTGAAGAGCTGAAAGTAATAAAATATTTAATATCTTCTCATGAAATATAATTTATACCTATTGTTGTTCAATAACTCATATAAGAACCTTTATTTAATTCAGGAGTGAATTTTTTAGTCCTCTACGGAAATTTGGATTAAGAAAATTGAAGACTAGCTCTTTATGCCTCTTTTAATGACTAGTTTTACCACTTTTCCCAATAAAAATTATGTATGAGATTATTTTCTGATTTCATGGTTGTTTGAAATTCCTAAAACAATATTGAAGCATTCAAAACCATGTTTCTGAGAATTTGAAGACACCTTATCCAATTTGCGAGAGTTTGGAAAACTACTAGTTGAGTAGTCCTACCTAGTGCCCTTGACACTTTTGCTCCCAAATCCACCCAAAGTCTCCCAAATTCCCTCAAACTCGTATCCATCATTTAGTAGGGAGTTGAATTCTTGACATACACCACTCGTTTCATTCAGGTGTAAATCTATGAGTTTAGTTTGCATATTTCAGAGTGCCTAGGAAGCCTCAAAGTAGACTTCAACTCTAGCTAACTGTTTAAATGTAAATGGACCCAAGTGATTTGTGAATAGGAATTGGAATTTGGGAATTTTTCTGACATATTTGATGTTGCAAATATCTAGATACATTTTGCAGAACCTAACTATCCTAAATTAATAATCTTGGAGTCACCAATCATCCCCTAGACCAGTCCATTCCTAACTAGTTTTGTTAACTAGTTAGTTGTTTGCCAAAATTGTGTTGTTACATGTTAAAATTGGGAATAAAATTGACTCGAATATGATTAGTTTTATTACAAATTCATTGTCAAAAAAATTTATCAAAATATTCCACTTTACATATAGTTCATCAAAACTATTTTATCTTCTGGAACATGTTTTAGATCTAGTGCATTCACATTTCCAACTATTGAAAAAATCATGTTCAAGAGTGGGAAAATGGCTTATTTCCCTGGAAAAAAAAGTTGCAACAACTATAGCTTGTTAGACAATTTTGAAAGTGAGAAAGGTACTAGCCTAGAGGATATTGGAACAAAAAGACATTGTTTCAATAGCCAATTTAACCAATTGAATTACACAAATGCAAAAAAAATGTACTTAGACAGATTGATTCTCCCAAGAAAAGGAGATATACTAGAAGATAGGAAGTTACAAAACTCTCAACTCAAGCTATAAATCCTATAGAGGTACAAGAAATAGGCCATAGAACATCCCAAGAACCTAACCATATGATTCATCAGAACAAATGCACATATCTTTGATAGTTGAAAGAACAGATCCGAAGAAAAGGAAAACATGGAAATGAAATGAAAAAGAATTTGTTAAAGGAAATAGAGGAACTAATTATACATATTTTCAATCTACTAAACAAATTCCAATCCATGCATGTTCTATCTGTGAGCATTTTCAATTCCAAAAATACATTGACTTCATTGATAAAAAAACCATGTTGGATTTTCAGTCTCTTTCAATTGGAGAAGAAAATAAAGAAACTAAACTCAATGACCATATTTGCAAATTCTATAAAAAGACAATATCTAATGATTGATTGCCTTTGTATCCATTGCCAACGTAGATACACTGCAACATAAAATTGTCATTTATTTAAAACTTTATTCCTTTGGAAGAGTGTTTGGTATCACCAAGAAATACATTTCCACAAATAAGGAAACTTGGATATAGAAGATCCAAAACCTGTCTAACTAGAACAATAATCAATGTTACATCTGATTTGTATAATGTTTTACAGGTTTTTCCTGGAATCCTATCTGATTATTTGATATATGCAATTACGTTTAAATGAAAGATAGAATACAAAAATGCTTCTTTATCAGGCAATGTTTGTCCAAAAGCTGTAATGGATGCTATGAATGGTTTCTCGAAAACTAAAATTTACATCAGAGACATTATTGTTATTAATAATGATTGGGAAAAAATATTCAACAATACAATTGAACAACACCTAATTAGCTATCGAGAAACAAGTATACCAGATTCTATCTACACCGAAAAAGGCATGGAGCCAATATCAAAGATATTAGTGCATGGTTATGTGCAAACTCAATCAATGGATGACTTGGAGAACAAGGTTATCCAAATTAAACCTTCTGAAGCTTTTCATCCATTGGGAATTTTGCAAGACAAGTACTCTGAAGAACTAAGTTTCTCTACTCTATTTTATGGTTATAGTCTACGTAAAAATATTGTAAACAGATTCTCTTATGAATAGATAATGCAATGGGAACTTTCACATAGCACAACAGATTTTGAAAATCATGCCACAAAGATATTTTTTAAATAAATCCAAATTCTCATAAAACAAGTTTCAAATTGTGCATAGATCTCAATATGGAGAGGAGAACTAAAAGGAAAAAATATGTTAGCAAGTGATGCTAAATCAAAGAACAATATTGAAACTATTGTCCAATCACCAATTCCATATGGTTGTTTGAAAACATTGAGAACATCACCTGACTACTTTGAAAATATGTATCTACAATGATACAACAACTAGGACACCCTACATTATCTGTGACATTTTCTATTGCTGGGCATCTTTGGACACCATTATGTAATGCACTAATATGAATAGAAAACTATAATCCAAAACAACCTACAGAAAATATTTCAAAGGAAGATATTGATTTTTTGTCATGTCCCCTCAATAATGAACATTGGATCAAGATCCTAACCCAGCCAATCCCTCGGGTTGAGGAGACAACTTCAGTATCATGGGGTTAAATTTTGTATTCTAGGCAATTAATTAATTAGGAGTGTGCATTTATTTTTATCCAAAGTTGTTATTGAGTACATGGAATAATTAATTATGATGCAATTAATATTCTTATGTTGAAGAAATGGAGATAATGCTCCAGTAGGGTGCACTAGTGAATAAGGTTGGAGGAGAGAAGAATCCAGGAATAAGTCAAAGAGAAATCACATGGATCTAGAAAAAGAAAAGAAAAGAAGGAAACGAAGAATAAATCAGGAAAAGCAGCATAAATCAGAAAGCAACATAAATAGGGAAAAGAAGGAAATTCGAAAAAGCAGGAAAGTTGATAAAAAAAGAAAAAGAAGAAAAGCTAAAGCAAATAAATCAGAAAAGGAAAAAGGAGGAAAGAAAAGCAAAAGGAAAGGAAGGAAAGCAAGCTTTCTTCATCCACGCAAGGAGGGCACATTGACCATGAATACTTGCTCCACAAGTAATCCAAAATCTATAAATGAACCATTATGAACCACATTCACATATTTTGTCAGTTTGATAATTTGTATGAGATGTGCCCCTAGTCAAGTTTGGGAGATGTGCCCCAGCTTTCTGTGATAGGATGATGGCATTCGGCCATTTTAATTTATTTTTTTTGCAGGTCCTACAGCTGATCAAGTTGAATTTAAAGTTCAGAAGCATCATCATCCACTTCAGAGTTGGAATCTTCAAGCTTTGTATGAGTTTCTGGAGCTAGTTTCTTATGTAGAGGAAGAGACATACTTACATATTGTTATGAGAGGAATATTGGCCTATTTATTATGTACTTACAATGCATTTAATATTTTTATATCAGTCAGATCAATAAAAATTACAGAACTCTGATTTCTTTTCCTATTTCTCCACCCCTTCTAGATTTAGCTAGAATTTGACTAGTTTCCAATGTGTATTTCATAAATGGATGAGTATGAATCAAAATGAAGTCATTATTGTTTATGGACTTGAGTAACATGTCATATGTCATGATACAAGTCTTATTTCAGAAATTCATTATCCTTTGAATAATGTTTGGGATCCCGAAAATCACACTAGTTGTGTAGTCCTGGAAGGTAATTTTATTAGTAATACTGTGAGACTTTCTCAAATTGTTATGAAACTTTCTTGAATGATATTTTATGGTGAAATGAATTTAAATGAATTATATTTATCCTCTGTGTTGTCTGAAACACCCATCCCCGTCCTCTAGTCAAGTTTCCTCCCATACTCGTATGCATATGTTGAGGGGACCAGGAGAATTGGATTAAATTGCAGCCTTGCTAATATTGAAACATAAAAAATATCAATACTTTTTTCAGAGGTATAATTCCATATCATAGCCTTCCATCATTCCATAGATTTTTATCTTTCCCATCCTTAGTTAATCCAGCTTCCCCAGTCATTATTTTAATTAATTTTGAGAAGGAAATTGTTTTTGTATCACTGATATAAGTTGGTAAATTGTAGTGTTATCATAGCATGGTCCTTTAAACCTGATATTGAATTATTTCTATGATTGCAAGAATATATTCATATTACAAGAAGAAATACCCCTTGTCGGAAGGAGAAGAGGAAGAAGAAATTAATTCTACTGAAGGGAAACTAAAAAAAGATTCATACATGTTTCACAATGAAGAAAAGGTGTTCAAACTCTTGGTTCAAACCATGATTAAAGGATGCAAGATATCTCACTCAATATTGTTCATTTTGGAAAGGAGACTAGAGAGTTCTTAGCTCAACATCTAGGGAGAAAGCTAGGATAAGCGAGCATCAATGGTACTCCAAATAGCGAGAGGAGGAGCAGTAGTGGCCATATTTTCTTGAAGACTGGGCCTCACAATCACCCTAAGGAATTCAATATGGGAACACCATCATACTCCAGGCCTACTATGCCCAAGTTTACTGAAGAACAAATAGAAGACCCTGAGGTTCAAAATGGAGGTCTTGCTTCATTGGAGGACAAGTATATTGAGTACCTGACATTGAATGAAGAATGCAGAAATTCCTTATCAGTCAAAGATGTATGTGATTTGCAATACAATTCCAACCCAAGAGGAGGCTTCCAAATGCAAAATTAGACTATGAAATCAGAAATGCCATTGGTAAGATTTCTTTACCCTATTTTGATGGTTCATAGAAACACACTGCTAACACTTGGATTCAGAAACTTGACACATATTTTCAGCTAAATCCTATGGCTCAAAGAGATTCCATCAAGATGGCTACTCTACACTTAGATGGAGAAGCCAATTAATGGTGGTTTTATGGACTAAAGACTCTTGGGCATGACCAAGTGACCAACTATGAAGAGTTCGGAAGAAGCTTGGCTAAAAGGTTTGAGAGAAGAGATCTAGAGATCAACTTTAGACAACTAACACATGTGAAGCATACTGGAACCCATGAATATTACATCTCAGAGTTCAAAAAATTATCTATGATAGCCTCTGAAATTTCAGAAGAAAGGCTGATTGTATTGTTCATTGAAGGGTTATCAGAACCTTTGACTTGGTGAAAGCTTACAGACCCCCTACCTTGCAAGATGCACTAAGTCGAACCAGATACTTGCAAGACTCTCTTCTAAGAACCATATTTTCTCCAAGGACTGTTGGTCCTACTCAGTTCAAGAACCAAAGACCACCAAAGAAGAGTCCTACTGGAAATTTCATAAAGGATATCTATGCTATGGACCGAGATGAGTTGAGAAGAAAGAAGTTGTGCTTCACCTGTCAGGAGCCATGGGTTCCAATACATAGATGTTCCAAGGGAAAGGAACACTACATTTAAGTATACTCAGCGAGAGAAGCTGAGGAAGAAGAATAAGAGGCCCCAATAGTTGCAGAAGTGGCATATAAGTCTAGAGAATAAGGACCTACCCCTGAGGTGGGAAATATTGCAATACTCTCAGGAGTACTTCGCTACCATACACTCAGATTCAAAGGACTTGTTCAAGGACAATCACTCACTATGTTGGTGGATGGAGGAGCTACACACAACTTCATTGTTTCAACTTTGGTTGAAAGAAGGAATATACACACTGAAAAATTTGGAGGCTTCACTGTTATCATTCCAGGTAATAGTTCCATGAACTATTGTAGATGGATTCCAAAATTGCATATTTGTATAGGATAAGATACCATTACGGATAGTTGTTATGTTGTTGATGTGGCTGACACTAACAATTGATGCGCTCCATTGGGAAGCATTCAGTAGACTACCAAGTCCCTGAAATGACCTTCAAGGGATAAAATGGAAAAGTGATGGTGTTGAAGGGAATCCACACCTATCCCAAATAAGTGGTAAGTGCCATAATATGAGATCTATTCTAACGCATGGGGACATTGAATGGGGTGCAAAATGCCTAGTCACCACAAAGGGAAACTCAGTCGAAGTGGCCCATTATCCTAAATATATTTAGAGGCTTCTCCATAAACATAACAAGGTGTTTTGGGACCTTCCTCATGGTAGGACTCCAGATAGAGGAGTGGAGCATAGGATTGAATTGGAGATAGGACTCTCACCTATCAAGGTGCATCCCTATAAGCACCCAAAAATATTCAAGGATGAGGTAGAGCGAACCATCAAGGAACTTCTTGACTTGGGATTTATTAGACCAAGTTCAAGTCCTTTTTCCTCATAAGTAGTCCTTGTGAAGAAGAAAGATGGGACCATGAGGATGTGCATATATTATAGAGATCTTAGAAGAAGACTATCAAGAATAGATATCCTATTCCAAGGATTGATGAGATTATGGATGAGCTACATGGGGCCAAGTACATTTGTAAGATTGATCTTCGATCTAGATACCATCAAATCAGTATGAAAGAAGAAGACATACAAAAGACTACTTTTAGGTGTCACCATGGGCACTTTGAGTTTCTGGTTATGCCTTTTGTCCTAACAAATGCACCTGCAACTTTTCCATCTTGCATGAACATAGTGTTTAGCAAGCAGCTCCGTAAGTTTGTACTTGTCTTCTTTGATGATATTTTGATCTATAGTAGGACTCAGGAGGAGAATTTGCATCATTTGGATATTGTACTAACCATTTTGGTTGATAAATATTTTTATGCAAAGCTAACTATGTGTGAGTTTGGAATGACTGATATTTTGTATCTTGGTCATGTGATTGGTCAAGATGGAGTTAATATTCACATGGAAAAGATACAAGCCATTCTCGATTGGCCTAGTCCTAAAAATCTCACTGAAATAAGAGGGTTCATTGGGATATGCACCTACTACTGGAATTTTGTCAACGGTTTCTCCAAGATGACATCTCTTTTGACAGATGTCACAAATAAAGGATCCTTCCATTGGTTGGAAGAATATGAACAACTATTCAACATAATGAAGGAGGTAATGAGTAGTTGTCATGTTCTTGCACTTCCATATTTCTCTCAACCTTTTGTTCTTGAGTGTGATGCTTCAGGGAATAGTATTGGAGTTGTCTTGATGTAGAATAAGAATGCTTTGGCCTTTGAGGAAATAAAATTGTAGCCACATGAAAGGTTGTATTCAATTTATGGCAAAGAGATGCTATCCATCATGCATGCGCTAGTCAAGTTCAGACGGTATTTGGTGGGAGGTAAGTTTATCATCAAGACTAAATACAACAGTTTGAGGCACTTCTTAACCCAAAAGGAGCTAAATGATAGACAACAAAACTGGGTAAGCAAGGTCCAAGCATTTTATTTTGAGATTGAGTATAAGAAGGGTGATATGGACATTGTAGCTAATGCACTTTCTAGAAAACCCACACTTGCACTGTTGAAATTTCAAGATGATTGGAGAATGTAGCTTGGGGTAGAATACACCAAGTATCAGTTTGCTTGTGATTTATTTGATGGATTTATTCATGATGATGCTTACAAGATTCTTCAATATGTGATTTATTATAAGGATAGTATCTTTCTAGTTCCATAATCCATACTGAAGAAGAAGATTCTTGAAGTTTCCCATGATGTTCCTTTAGCAGGACATCTGGGGTTTGTGAAGAATTACATGAAAGTGAGGGAAAGGTTCACATTGAAGGGGATGAAGAAATAAGTGATGGAATATGTCAGATCATGTGTGGCATGTCAGCAAAATAAAGTATATAACACTCATCCAACATGGCTCCTACAACCACTCCCCATTCCTAAGCAAAAATGGGAGAGTATATCAATGGATTTCATCACGAGATGCCCAAAATCCAAGGTAAAGATAGTATTTTTGTTGTGGTTGATAGGTTGAATAAATATGCACATTTATTTGTTGTCACAACTAATATTTCATCCATCCAAGTGGCTGAAATTTTTATCAAATAATTCTTTAAACTTCATGGCATACCCAAGTCCATCATCAGTGATAGGGACAATAAGTTTACTAGCAATTTTTGGCAAGAATTGTTCAAGCTAGAAGGGACAAGTTTGGACATGAGAACTAGCTACCATCCACAGACTGATGTCCAAATAGAGAGAGTAAAGCAATGTATGGAAGGGTACTTAAGAAACTATCTCACTGGTCAACAAAAGTCATGGACCACGTGGCTCCATTTGGTAAAATTTTGTTACAACACTACTTTTTTATCTTTCGATTGGTATGTCTCCTTTTAAAGCTCTTTATGGATATGATGCGCTTATTTTTTCTGATATGATATTTAGTGATTGTAAGCCACATAAAGAAAAATATTGGCTCCAATAGGGTCAAGACATACTCAGGACTCTCAAGGACAACTTGCAGGTAGCACAAAATCAACATAAAGTATATGTAGACAAGCATAGAGTTGAGTGATCTTTCTTAGTTGGTGATCTTGTATATTTGAGGTTGAATCCCTATAGACCATCATCATTGAAGTCTAAAGGGGTTGATAAGTTGCATACAAGGTTCTATGGCACCTACCATGTTTTGAAAAAGATCAAGGAAGTGGATTATGAGATAGAGTTGCCTTTGGGAAGCTGGATTCACAATATTTTCCATGTGTCCTATTTGAAGAAAGAAGTAGGGCAACAATTCAAAGTTTCACAAGGCTTGACAACCCTTGATGATGAAGGGAATTTTGTCCTATTACCTGAGAGGATTCTGGAAGTCAGAGAAAAGAATCTAAGGAGAAGAATCCTTAATTAATTTTTGGTGCAGTGGTGAGGGCTACCTAGTGAATATGCTACTTGGGAAGATGGTCAACATATCTTTTAGCATCCCATTTTGAATTTGCTTGAGGAAAATAAATATTTGGAGGGGAGGAATTCCATTTCCCCTGAACAGTGAACATTGGATCAAGATCCTAACCTAGCCAATCCATTGGGTTGAGGAGACAACTTCAATATCATGGGGTTAAATTTTGTATTCCATGCAATTACTTAATTAGGAGTGTGCATTTATTTTTATCCAAAGTTGTTATCCACTTGGAATAATTAATTATGATGCAATTAATATTTTTATGTTGAATAAATGGAGATAATGATCCACTAGTGTGCATTAGTGGATAAGGTTGGAGGAGAGAACACTTGATGAATAAGTCAAAGAGAAAAAAACATGGATCTAATAAATCAGAAAGAAAAGAAGGAAAAGAAGAATAAATCAGGAAAAGCAGCATAAATCAGAAAGAAACATAAATCAGGAAAATCAGGAAAGTTAGAAAAGTAGGAAAATTCAGAAAAATAAGAAAAAAAAGAAAATCCAAAGCAAAGCAATCAAAAAAAGAAAAAGGAGGAAAGCAACCTTTCCTCATCCACTCAAGGAGGGAACATTCACCATGAATACTTTCTCCACAAGTAATCCATAATCTATAAATGAGCCATTGTGCACCACATTCACATCTTTTTTCAGTTTGAGAATTTGTATGAGTGCACTTTTTCCTCAGAGACATGGGAGATGTTCCCTTAGTCAAGTTTGGGAGATGTGCCCCATATTTATTTGATAGGATGATGGCATTCAACCATTTTCATTGATTTTATTTTCAAGTCCTGTAGTTGATCAAATCGAATCTGAATTTCAGAAGCATCATCATCCAGTTTAGAGTTCGAATCTTTAAGCTTTATATGAGTTTCTGGAGTTAGTTTCTTATGTAGAGGAAGAGAGATATTTCCATATTTTTTTGAGAGTAATATTGGCCAATTTATGATGTAGTTACAGTGTATTTAATATTCTGATATCATTCATATCAATAAAAATTATAGAACGCTTATTTCTTCTCCTATTACTCCACCCCTTGTAGATATAGCTAGAATTTGACTAGTTTCTAGTGTGTATTTCATAAGTGAATGAGTATGAATCCAAATGAAGTCATTCTTGTTTCTGGAGTTGAGTAATGTTGGGTCATGGATTTGTCCATATTTTCATCACCTATCCACATATATTTCATCCGTCTTATTCATATTATTATCCATTTTCCATCCATTTGTTGTAACTCTTTGTAAAATACCATATTACTTCCATTGATGCTTTAGTGGTTAATAATGATTATTTTCCTTTATGTTTGATGAATTGAATACTATTATGCATAATTTTACTGATGATGGTTTGTGGAGTGATTTTTCATATTAACAGCAGCAACATTCATGGTTCAAGCCTCCAAAGATGGCATGCTAGCACACATCCACATGGAGATTCACAACATGGTTTCATTCCAAGGATTGATTATGTGGATTTGTGATTTTAATTCTTTCTTAAGTTCAACATGGCAGCCTCCATTTCATGATCAAACGAACTTAACAAAAAAATGCATGCCAGATAAGAACATATTGATTTGGGTCGCGATTTGCTGGCAGACGAAGATGAATCTCGAAAATATGGGACATGGGTTTTGTGTGTAACGGCCTCAATTACTTGACTCTTGAGGAAATCACCAAACAAAACCACGGGTTGAGATATACAGCTAGTTCTATAAACATGTAATTCTTAGATTTACTATTGCAGCCGGTTTTATAAATTAGCAATTGGTTGAAACATATTCCAAGTTGGGAATTCGGTTTCTCCTTTTCCTGAGAGGATTTTATGTATAAATATGTAATCATCCTGATGTATTGGGGGGAGGAGAGAAAGCAATTTTATGTTGTAGGATTTGATCCAGACTCTGTTTTAATACTTTCATTATGATAATACATGCTAGCAAGTTCTTAATTGTGGGGTTGTAGAATTTCATTGTGGAGATCTAGCTCTGCTCAGTGGAGGAAGGGCCCTCTTCCCTGAGCAGATGTTGGTAGTGTTGATTGTAAGTGTGTTGTTGTGTAGATTTGTTTATTATTTAATTCATGCTTTCATTCATTAGATTTATCATAGTTGTTTTCCTGTTAATTCTTTTATAGCTCGTTGGCCAACATAGCACTTCTTTCAGATTTATGCAATTAGATCTTGCTTCATAAGAGTTGATTTTGTTTGAAGTATGATTAGATTCACAGTTTGTTTTTATGAATAGGTTTGAGGTTTGATTTACTTTCAAGAAGGTGTGATCTAGTTTACAAATAGTTTCGATTTCATACCAATAGATAATAGTGTCATATAGAAATTGTGCTTGCATAAATATTGCACGATAGCTTTGAAATAAAAGACTTCCTCGGGTTGACAATTTATGTTCTGGTAGTTTCAGCTATTTAATTAATTAGACAATTAATCTGACCAACAAGTAACATGTCATATTTCATTATCCATATCTTATTTTAGAAATTCTTGGTCCTTTGAATACTGTTTGGGATCCCAAAAATCACACTAGTTAAGTAGTGCTGGAAGGAAATTTTATTAGTAATACTGTGAGACTTGATCAGATATTTATGAAACTTTATGGAATGTTATTTTATGGTTCAATGAATGTAAATGAATGATATTTATCCTCTCTTATGTCTAAAACATCCGTCCTCATCATCCAGTCAAGTTTCCTCCCATACTAGTCTGCATATGCTGAGGGGCCTAGGAGCATTGGAGTAAATTAAAGACTTGCTACTATTGAAACATAAAAGGTCTCAATACTTTGTGTAGAGGTATCATTACATATCATATCCTTCCATCCTTCCATACCTTTTGATCTTTCCCATCCTCAATTAATCCATCTTCCCCGGTCATTTTTTTAATTAATTTGGAGAAGAAAATAGTTTTTGTATCATTGATATAAGTTGGTACATTACATTTGTTGATTATAAAAAACATTTTTATTTGTGCTCCATACTATAGACATAGAATAATGTCATTACGATGATTGATATCAAATAAGATAAACTATTTGAAAACTAGAATAATTTTTCATTACAAATGAATTCTAGAACAAGGCAAATGAACATGAATATTGACTACTTTGGATCCAAACTGAACCAATGTATGGAAGAATTCTGATCATGATATTACTGAGTTTACATAGAGAATATCCTAAGAGATTCTCCTTTTCAATGTTTTTTGTCGAAGCAAAATGTAAATATAGATGAATACATTATTCTAGTGCAACACCAATTTTCTCATTTGACACTAATGCTAAAAAGGGATCCATCTCATATTTGGATAAATGTGTTTTTGCAAGGTACCTCCACAATTACAGTAAGAAACCACATATAAATAATTTATCTTAGATGCTTATGCTACAATAACATATGTTAGTTCTTACATAGAAAAAAATGGACAGAAATATGACCATTGAGTTGAAGAAAAATTAGAGACCAATGCCTTTTAGACAATAGCGGTAAATTCAAAACAATTCACAGACTTGGAAATGCAAAGTTAAGCATGCAACCAACATGTCCATTATAAAATCTGTGTACATTGTCCTTTCATTCCCTTTGTATTTAGCTTCAAGAAAAACAATTTTCAAAAACTATGGCCTAGAAGAAAAGGGAACAATTGTTCTAAAAATACAAAAGCTATTGGAACAAGAGAAAGATGGTTTTGAAGACATTGTCGGTGCCTCAATTGTCAATAAATACATCACACACCTAGTTCAATTTCAAAACAAATGTTTAGGTGAGTATGCCTCTTCATATATTTTTGCAAATGCAACTATCAAGAAAAGGAATAAACAATATGCCATCTGGTAAACTCACTGCAATAAGGAAAAAGACCTTGAGAACTTTTCCAGAGAAAAAATAATGTTATGTGTGCCACATAGAACCAATGGAAAATTGTTAAGAAAAAATCATGGAACATTTTTTGAAGCATACATGTTTCACAAAGAAAAAATAGAACCTATCGAGAAAAGGTTTGTAGAAAAAGTAGGGAAAAGGTGGGGAAATATTGACACAATTTCTCAAACAATTGGAAACAAATCCAAGGAGATCTTTGCAACTCCTGCAAATATAAAAAGGGCTCTTCTTCTTCTGCTTTTGAAAACATGGCATCCAACATGATTTGATCTCCAAAACACCTATTGAAAAAATGCAACATAGTACAAATAGAAAATTAACACAAAAACCATTTGTTTTATACATACAAGATTACTATGGCATTAGATTAAAGATCAACAAATAAAAACAAGCTATAACAAAAGATATAATTATGAGAAAGAAAAAAAACCCATTGACACAAATGTACATCTTTTAACTAGAGACGCAGGTATAAGAAAAATATTTGTGTCACATGCAATTTACAATGGGTTGTTCCTCTATTATGAGAAAGATATCCAGAATGATCCCTTGAAAAAAATGGAATTATAGTTGCATCCACATGGAAATCTACACACAATGCTAATGTCATTACAGTCCATTCAACACTTCGAATGATTTTGAATTGATCCACTATGATTCCTTTGAATTCAATTTCATTGGATTTGTTAACAAAAGAATGTGAAGAATTACAGATATTTATTATAGATAAAATATCATTGATTGTCTCTCATATGTTGTACACTAAAGAAAAAAGGATTCAAAAATTTATGCACAAGCCTATAAAAGCATTTGGAAATTTCGATGTGATCTTTTGCACTAACTTGTGTCAAGCACAACTTGTTTTTTATTCTTGGTGTTACACAATATTTTGCCACCTTGTGAGCATTAGCAATCCTTGGCCTCCCTTACCCATCTGCAGACTCAAAACCATATTTTTGGTTCTCCTGAACCCATTTTCCCCTATTTTTCCTCCTATATGCAAGTTGCTTCAGTACAACTTGTGTACACGTAGGTTTCATCACTACAGCCAGACTACATCGATGTTTTTGGTAAATGAGAGTAAAATCTCTATTTTTCACTTCAAAAAGTAGCCATTGTGACCTTTCTCCCTCCATGTATCTTGAAACGACTCGATTCGACCTTTCACTTGCCTTTGGAGGGTTATATATTGAGCTATTGTGATGCATGGATGGAGGGGAAAGAGAAGAGCATTGAAACTCTATCAAAATTTTGCCTTGATTGCTATTGCTTGAGTCTACATTCATTGATCCTAGTTGTTGTGAACCATTTATGTTCACCTACAAAACTCTTTCATATCTTGTGAAGGATTTGTTCTTATACTCATGAGTTTTCCATTGTATGGGGGATTGAAGTGGTGGAGGCACAAGTGGAGGGACCTAGTTCTTGGTTCATATGAGTTGATGACACGAGGTTGTATATTGTACTTCTTGTTTATATTAATAGAAATACTCATTTTCTCATCCATTTATATTGTGAATGATCATTTATTGACATTGGGTACATTTTCTTATATATATCATGAATTCTACTATTTTATATGCTGACCTCTTTTATATATCACATGCACTTGTTGGAGTTTATTGTTGAGGCTAAGCTGCAAGTTCAAGTGTGGTGATTTGAAAGCTCAACGGAATTATTCATCAGACGTCCGGTTGAGGTAGGTCCTTTATTTTGTTTATCAACATTTACATTTATATAGCATATGTTGGGAAGTGAGTTGATTTCTCTAGTCCATATGTTTGTTATGGTCTACCCTAAGCCATAGGAAGTTTTTCTCTCTAACAGAATTGGTGACTACGCTGGGGAGAAGCCTCCACTTGGGGTCTTTTGGGAAATTTTTCCTTGTTTTGGTTCATTGTTATTTCGGGTTTCTGTGTCACTAGTAGGTTTTCAGGTTCTATATAGAAAAATCCTCAGTTTCTTGGCCTTTTCGCTCATTTTGTTTCACCTATCCTGCCTTGTATGTGCCTTTGTTGTGGTTTACCCACGTATACAAGCGACTGTTATTTAACCAACCACGTGCATACACTACTGTTCACTTAACAATTGCATACATATCCCTTTTATCCTTGTTTTTGGTGTTTGGTTTATGCTGGGTGGGTTCTGGGTGTTCTTGAGTCTTGTTGGGCCTGTATCCTGACTGTTTCTTACCTTTTTAGTGACTCGAAGCTCCTCTTTCTTTGTTTTTTGAGAAATTTGCTTTTTAGCCATTTTTTTTTATAGATCATTTGCTTAGTTGAGTCTTTCTTTTTGGGTTTGTTGGGTTATCTGCATAACATTCTCTTCATTCTTTTTTCTGAAAAGTATTGATTCGAGTTGCATTTTCATTTATTTATATTGAAAATACAAAAAAAAATTGCTTTTTGTACTTTCATTTTGCATTTGAGTGCTTGGGACTTCATTAGGGTTTGATTGGGCATGAAATATCGTAGAGAGATTGCATTTTATTTCTGAAGAAGAGACTTTGGTTTGACTTTCATTTAGTGGCATACATATTTCTATTGGAAGACGACTCTAGTGTTTTTAGGTGTGCATTATATTTAGTCATTTCATAGCACTAGCTTCATAGTAATATTCCTTTGAGTAAGAACAACCAATAAAATTAATGCTTAGTTAAAATTGATTAGAATGCTTTTTCTTTTCTAGGGTGCACCAACAAGTATAGGTTGTAGAGTCTTGGAATAGAACCTGTGGGAGTAAACAATCAAAGACTATCAAACAAAAATTATGTGTTTGACAGAAGTGGTGAAACCCATTGTATACATCGGTGTTCTCAGGAGGCTCTACTCACGCCATTGTTAAGCACGAGGTCATGGGAGGTAGGTTGCAGAGATAGCCCTCCAATACCTGTTGAACGTGGGAGATATATCCAGGATTTGTTCATATCTTGGGAATCTTTAGGGATTTGACCCTTTTGATTTTTGGACTTAGCTACCCTTCCCATATGGTGGATCCCACCTGCGATTGTTCGCCTGAGCATTCGTTATACGTGCTGACCTTAGTTTCCTTACCTAGGTATCGCAGAGGGAATTTGCAGCGGTTATTCTATGGGCATCCTAAGTCAGATAGGGGTCGGACAACACATTGTGTTTACACATTGAAGTCTGAGGGCCCTTATAACTAATTATGTTACCTCCAGTTATAGTTTGGGATTCTCAGGCCTCTGCTAGGTGAGAGATACCAGTTATAGTGTCGGGAGGTCCCGTGAGCTAGTCCATGTTGTGTGCATTTTGGTTGTAGCTTATTTTAGGTGTGTTCTCTCTAACGTTTTATAAGGCCATTAGGAGACGCTTATTTGTTGCCTCTTTGGGGTTATCGTGGATCGAGATCCAGTTCTCCATCGATCTCGTTGGTTGGATGGTTTACCAGCTAGCGATTCATTATAGTCTCTTCACAAGAGACGACAGAGGACTATCACTATCCCTTTATTCACAATGTACAAGCTTTAGAGAGCTTCCACTATGAGTTCTGCATCTAGCACGTTGGGAGTTGTAACATCCAATATTTTCGTAAAAATTTAAAATTTTTTGTTAAAGGCAATAATAGCTTAATTTATGATAATTTATAATTGCGGAAAAATATAATTGTTGAAAGTAACAATGTTAACTAAACAGCTGTTTGTACTAAACATAAATATATTTCTGATTAACTAATGCGACAGTGGCAACTTAATTATATTCGTAAAATCTATCATTAAGATAGTCAAACGCATAGTTAGATTAGACATTTGATGCGACACTTTTTAAAACTGTGAAATGTATGAATGATGTAATAATGAAATGCCAGGTTAGAGATATGCTATGGTACTTTTTCTTTGAGATGATACTGACAGTTTGCTTCTTTGTTGTCCAAGGGAGTCCTATGAGGGACCCCGAAGCTTACTTAGCTGTAATGCTAAAACATTGGACCTGTTCTACGTGTAGACAATACGTGAGAAGTTTCATGATTATAATAAATTCCATTTCGCGTGGGTTCAAGAATAATTAGAGACTGTTGCAAATGTAAAAGCATATAGGTACTATTTACGTGCTTACTCTTCAAATTTCCAAGGTTCATCTTGTATCAACTTAAGTAAACATTGTCACTGTAGTCGTCATTATACTGGCTGGTTCTGTTGTCATCATTGTGCTAGTTGGTTCTGTCATCATCATTGTATTAGCTGTCTTGTCATTGCCAGTTAATTGGTAGTACCAAGATGGTACAATACCATTGTATCGCATGAATAAAGTGGGTAGGAAACTTGGAGAACTTATTATTCCCAAATTACAAACTATATGTGATAGCATAAATATATATGTGAGTTTTATACAACACTATTGATTGGCTATATAAGTCTTATGGTTCACCATTCATATTCATCATTATAATTATTTGAGTCTTATATAAGCAAAATTAGTCTTTCCCAAAGATTAGACATTTGTAGCAATTGAATAATAATCAAATACAACACATAGATTAACTATGTTGCAAAATAAGATTTGAACTATTTAACTATTATCCCATATCGTGATATATTCAAGTCCTATGTACATAGTGGTGTGACTATGTCGATTTTTGGTTTATTATCAACATTATAAATTCATATCAAAACTCAATGTAATAAGATGCAAACATTAGATTTATCACTAAACTATATAATTTGTTTTCAATTGTTATCACATTGTAATATGTCGAAACTATTATAATATAAGTGATATAATGAAACCTTTGCATATAGTTACTAATACTATGGCGAATTTAAATGTTATATTAACATGAACAATGCAGGGTTTAAAGTCACGTCGAGGATGCTGACAGGCATTTAATTAGAAACTTGACAGGTTGTTGGTTTAATAAATGACGTCGGTCTCGAGCTATGGTAGAGATCATGCATTGATCTTGCATTAAAATCTTGAGGCCATATCCTTGCCGAGTTGGATTTCCATCGATCCATGTAGACATGAATGCCTCCAAACTTGTCGAGGTGTAAGAATAATGCACCACGCGTAGGTTGTGCATGCTCCACTGTGTGCTATGGTGGCGTTGTCAACCTGTAAGGTAGGTTTGGCATTTATTGTGGATGTCGTTTGTACCAAAGCTCAGTTTGCTGGCAATGTGGAGACCGTAGATGGTGATGAATATAAACCATCGGATGGAAACCCTAACATCTACCATGGAATGAAGTGGTTTTGAAGGGTTAGATTATTTGGTTTGAAAGGTTATAGTTTTATGCTTTAAAATCTCTGAGACAAGAAAGAGTGAATATGAGAGAAAACACAGAGTTTAGGCGAGGATAATGGCTCCTTGGTGTCGTTCATGACAATGTTCTCGTCAAAGCTATGAAGGTAAACCTTTCATTTAGTAAAGGTATTTTCATTTCAAATTTCAGTTTATGAAATATCAGATATCTAACTCGGGCTTAATGTCAGTTGCAGGGTGTAAAAAGAATGTTTGGCTAGGGTATGGAAAAAGGAAAAACCACGCACTCTTAGATCGGTAAGCTTCAGGTCTTCCATACCCTCGTAGTGCTCTTCGTCTGTGTTGTGGCTCTGTCGATGAAGATGGTTTGGGAAATCTTCGAAACACGTTTGTTAACAGTGATTCCTGGGTACTATATTTTGAAAACTTAGTTGTTTGTCGACTAGAGATATAACTCCTCGATTTTGAATATTCGGGCTCTTTTGCCTTTTGAAATTTTGGGATAAACCCTATGTAACTTCATTTTTTTTTTAAACATATTATAAACGTTGCTCTAGCTTCATCTTTGTTTTAGAGGTATTCTGTTGTGATGTTGAGGTTTTTATGAGATTCGACTTGTTTTCGAAATCATTTGTAATAGTAAGACAGAGAGCCGAGGGCTCGATCTGTGTGTAAGAATAATACTCTTTTTAGTAATACATTGTATGTTTAAAACGTTGTATAGATATCTGGTTTGTTCGCCTGGAACTGTAAGTTGATGTCGTAAATCGTCTTCATGCTAAAGGTTACTACAATGTCCTTTGAGCTAGATTAGGGTTTTGAAGTTATCGTTGATGATAAGGTTCTGTGTATAATTTAACCTCCTCCTTAAGAGGGAAATATATGTTAAAATTCAATATGCTAAGACAGAAAATAGCAGCATTACATCCCATTTCACAATAATAGCATATACAGGATCACTGAAGAAACAACAAGCATAGCATAAACACAAGAGACAGAGATTTATCCTGGGAAACCCTCATGGGGTAGAAAACCCAGCAAAGCTTCCTCAATATAGATGACCAGCAATATACAAAGATGCAAACCCTGAGCATAAGCTCCTTCTCCTCCATAGCAGACCTCTCCTCCACAAATGCGCCTTCCTCAAGTGAGTGAGTGTGTATAATGAGGAACACACCTCCTCTATTTATACACTACTCTGATATGTATTTTACACAAGTACACGTAGGCTCGTATTTAACCAATAGGTTAAATACCCCACTACAACTAACTGGGCCGACCCCTCTAGGGTGGTCTAATAACCCTTTGACCCACATAACACATACAGGGCCGACCCCTACTAGGGAAGTCTAATAACCCGAGTTACCACATTCCGACGGAGGAATAAACATCTCCGGATATACAATAAGATCTTCATGGAGGAATGAAACATCTCCGGAATAATAAAGTACAAATATAATATTCTTTGAAGTTACAATATCTCAACACTCCCCCTTAACGAGAAGGATATTATAACAACATCTGCACGAGCAAGGAGTCATCAACATCATACATGATACATCTATAAATCATTGGAAGCTTTCTTCAATTCATCATCATCAATAACTTGACTAGTTACTGGAACATCAACATCGTCATCAGCATCGTCATACGATCATCAGCATCGTCATCACACGATCATCATCATCATCGTCACACGATCATCAACATCGTCATCACACGATCATAAGCATCGTCATCACACGATCATCAGCATCGTCATCATACGATCATCAGCATCGTCATCACACGATCATCATCATCATCGTCACACGATCATCAACATCGTCATCATACGATCATCAGCATCATCATCACACGATCAGCAGCATCGTCATCACACGATCAGCAGCATCGTCATCACATGATCAGCAGCATCGTCATCACACGATCAGCAGCATCGTCATCACATGATCAGCAGCATCGTCATCACACGATCAGTAGCATCGTCATCACACGATCAGCAGCATCGTCATCACACGATCAGCAGCATCGTCATCATACAATCAGCAGCATCGTCATTACACGATCAGCAGCATCGTCATCACACAATCAGATTTACAGGATGATCAATCCTGCTCTCTTTAGGACATGAGTCCATGGATGGTGCAATCCAGATCAAGTTCCAGGATGATCAATCCCTATCACAACTACAGAGCCAGCCCTGTTTCATGCTGGATGTATCACAACTACAGAGCCAGCCCTGTTTCATGCTGGATGTATCACAACTACAGAGCCAGCCCTGTTTCATGCTGGATGTATCACAACTACAGAGCCAGCCCTGTTTCATGCTGGATGTATCACAACTACAGAGCCAGCCCTGTTTCATGCTGGATGTATCACAACTACAGAGCCAGCCCTGTTTCATGCTGGATGTATCACAACTACAGAGCCAGCCCTGTTTCATGCTGGATGTATCACAACTACAGAGCCAGCCCTGTTTCATGCTAGATGTAACCTAGAGTAATTCTAGGATTTGTCACGTACATTTTGAACCGAGGTCCAGGGACGATTCAGTCCTGTCGTTCAGTTATCGGAGACCTCATGTCTACGGCTCTTCTTTAGGACTGAAGTCCGGGAATGATCCAATCCCCTCACATGTTCATCAAGAACTTCATTATCGAAGACATACGTCTACGGCTCTTCTTTCGGACTGAAGTCCAGGAATGATCCAATCCCTTCATATGTTCATCAAGAACTTCATTATCGAAGACATACGTCTACGGCTCTTCTTTCGGACTGAAGTCCAGGAATGATCCAATCCCTTCACATGTTCATCAAGAACTTCATTATCGAAGACATACATCTACGGCTCTTCTTTCAGACTGAAGTCCAGGAATGATCCAATCCCTTCACATGTTCATCAAGAACTTCATTATCGAAGACATACGTCTACGGCTCTTCTTTCGGACTGAAGTCCAGGAATGATCCAATCCCTTCACATGTTCATCAAGAACTTCATTATCGAAGACATACGTCTACGGCTCTTCTTTCGGACTGAAGTCCAGGAATGATCCAATCCCTTCACATGTTCATCAAGAACTTCATTATCGAAGACATACGTCTACGGCTCTTCTTTCGGACTGAAGTCCAGGAATGATCCAATCCCTTCACATGTTCATCAAGAACAGAACATGTATCCTCATCATCAAAACATGTATAACCACAACATGTATCATCATCATCAAAACATGTATAACCACAACATGTATCATCATCATCAAATCATGTATAACCACAACATGTATCATCATCATCAAATCATGTATAACCACAACATGTATCATCATCATCAAAACATGTATAACCACAACATGTATCATCATCATCAAAACATGTATAATCACAACATGTATCATCATCATCAAAACATGTATAATCACAACATGTATCATCATCATCAAAACATGTATAACCACAGCATGTATCATCATCATCAAAACATGTATAATCACAACATGTATCATCATCATCAAAACATGTATAACCACAACATGTATCATCATCATCAAAACATGTATAATCACAACATGTATCATCACAACTAGCATGTATTCTTACTAATACATCAAACATCAAAACATGTATACATCACAACTAGCATGTATTCTTACTAATACATCAAAACATGTATGCATCACACCAAAACATGTATACATCTAGCATGTATTCTCACCAATACATCTATCATCAAAAGCATGTATAAGTAAAGATAAGTATTCTAAGTATAAGAGTCCTAAATCTAAATATTTCTAAGTAACTGGGTGTAGAGAACAGGTTACCTCATCAACGACCTTGTTGTTTGATGAGACAATCTCATCAGTAGTGACTATACTACTCCCCCTTTCGAGGAGGGTCCTTTTGAACTACACCAAGCTTGTCTCGGAAGTATTCAAACTTCACTCGAGACAGAGGTTTGGTTGGTAACTTCTTCACTTGACGTAGAGGCTTGGTTAGTACAATGGTAACCTGTTACAAATTCAAACTTTTAGAGTTCCTTTCTGTGTCATATCTTGTTAGTTCCCTATGTTCTTTGACTTATCATGGAACACTAGATTCTATGTCATCTTGATACAACTCTAAATATCACATAGGATCTCAGTTGGTTCTATATCTAAGTCAAACAATCCTAAAGCCAAGCTTCTTCACAACTAGCAAAGCAAGCAGCCATATATTCCGCTTGTGCTGAGAGTCACACTAGACTGCTTCCAGCTAAACCACGAGATCATGGCTAATCCCAGACAATAACATCCTCTCGATGTGTTCTTCTTGTCTGATACACTTCCTGCCCAAACAGAATCTGAATAGCCATCTGAAGTCATGATCTTCAAGATAGCATAGATCAAATTCTATTGTGTCCTTTATGTGCCTCATCACATACTTTGCAACTATCAGGTAAACACATCTAGTTTCCACTATATACTAACTCAAGGTGTTCATAACAAAGCATATATCTAACCTAGTATATGTTAGATATATCAAAGACCCAATAAATGACTGTACAGAGTTATATCCACTAACTCTGATGAGTTATCCCCTAACAGCTTCAAGTTGGAATCCATAAGAGTGGCCATTCCAACACCTCAAGTCATATTTCTCATCATACTTTCCCTGGTTGAGAAATATTCCTTCTGAGCCTTGCCATACTTCCAGACCTAGGAAGTAAAGCATCAAATTGAGATCTTTCATTTTTCATTTCTGCATTGAATGATCTTCTGCATATCTATCTGTGCCATCTCTCGTTAGATGGGTCTACTGATATGAGCCTCAATATCATTCGAACTCTGTGGTGAGTTCCTTCTTGCATCCATGTCATGTGTGTATCATATTCAACCTTGTGGCAAAGGGTTGAGATCCACATCACCCATGGTGAACATTAAGCTTATCAAATTATTATCGATCCTAGGTACCTATACAGAACCTGATTCATACTTCTTCTTTAATTACACCATACTTGGAGCAAACATCTTGTCGTGATTCTCTTCCCCTTTCTAAGAGAATCTTCTAGCCATGAGCCTTCTATATTTTGTTTGATTTGTAAATCTTCTTGTTTGAACATCCACCACTTGTACGATGTCCATCATTCTTCATGACCTTTCCTACAAATCAAAATTAAGTACATGATTAGTAATACTTCATAATCATCAAAAGATAACCCATTATGCATACAGATATCATTTACATAGTGATGCAACTATTTTGACCAATACTTTGGCACAACACTTTCCCATATCCTGTATGCACACAGTGGCTATCTAGATGCCTTCCATCTCTACCAGAACATACTATTGAGAGTGTGCACAACTCTCAGCATGTCAGCAAGGAGGTTTCATTCTAGACAAGCAACAATGGAATGTTTGTCCAAACATATGCACATTAGTTGTATACTGTTTAATGCTCTATGAATGCTTACACTCAGCATTATATATTCTAGGAATACAAATATGCATGCAGGCAATATCATTACTATTTCAAATAGCAACTCAAATACTTATCTTTTATGTTTGTGTGGCTGCCTCCCGCTTGATCTTCTGTATGTCTTTTGAACTTCTATTCATTCTGTACCACTGTGCATGCTCAAGAGTCATCCTCATGATCTCATACACAAACATACACTCATTAGTATATTCTAAATGCTATCAAAACTAAATAATCTTGAAAACGTATAGTCATGATTATAGTTAATAAACATTAGTATTCAAGATTTCAGGGAAGTCTTCTTTTACTCATGCATATCATTGATAAAAGATATAATATGCATAATCCCTTGATTACTAACTTTATGAATAAGCATAACCAATCATTCCAAGTATACTTATATAAGGGATCCTAACACAAGATAAGATTCATGGGAAACATACCTGGATTAGTATACCTACTTGGTTATGTACAACATACCTAAACAATCTCTTCAATGATTTAGAGATCCTGAGCTAGAACCTGCATGTCTCATAGGTTAAGCATAATATAACAAAGTCATACATACCTCGTAAGTAGAACAAAGATTATGGATGAGTCTTTGTCTTCATGTTTTCATGGTCATGGAGCCTGATTTGTCTTTTGTGATGTACCTGTATCTTGTTAGCAGACATCCTCAACCTCACACAACACCATAATGCATTAGTACAATCATAAGTGTCAACACCCTAACCAATGAATATCTTCTATCATGCATTCATAATTTTGTTAAGGTGATACAACAAATCTAAAATCAAGATTGTACTAACTGTAATAACATGAAGACAAACATACCATAAACTTAATCATGAACAAATCTCAAAACATACCTCGATGAGTCATACCTATCGAGATCGCTTGTAATCTCCTTATGTAAAGCCTTAGCCTCATCTCCCTCTGAAACATGAACTCCTTCACTTATGTAGGTGACCAATCCATCTTCTTCTAGGATTAACCCTATCCACTTGATTTGCAAGAACTGGACCTGGAGCTAGATATGGTTTTGTCAGAGAAACCCCAAAAATTTAAACTTTGAATTTCAAACTTCCGAAAGGATAGAGATATGCGCCTTGATGAGCTGATCAAACTGATATATTCAGAATTTGAAAACTGCAAAGTTTTACTCCTCAATTTTGCCTTTGAAACTTTCGGATTCACTGGACGTGACCCTGAACTGGGGTTTGATGAAGCCCACTCTTTTGCCCCATCAAAAGGTTTGATCCAAAGCTCTAAGCTTCTATTTTTCTGAGGAGCTTCCAGCCGTGGTCACAGATTTCAAAAATTCCCATTTTTACAGAAGCCCTAATTTTCCGTTTTTCTGATCAAAGTCCCGAACTAGGGTCTAATCAAGCCCGGCCTTCTGCCCAACCAAAAATTCTGATCTTGGTCTCTAAATTTCTATTTTGATGAGTAGCATCCAGCCGTGGTCTCCGATTACAAAAATTCCAACTTTCTCCAAAGCCCTAAATTCCGGAAGTCATGAATGAAGGTACCAAAAAATAATTCTGTTTTGACAGAAATATGTACCTGATTGTTTCTGGTGTAACTCTGAAATTTTTGATCCACGGGGTCTGAAAACGTTTCCTGAGATAGCCTGACCTGTTATCTTTCCATCCTGACAGGTCTGACCTCAATTGGATTCTCTGAGAGAGAGTTATGCCAAATGTCGTAACGTGACCTGTTTTGGGAAAATACAGGAGAGCGAACTTGTACGGCATGCCACGTGTCCCTGTTTGACCTTCGGCCTCTGAAAAAGTTTTCTGAGATAGCTCGGCCTGTTTTCTTTCCATCCTGACAGGTCTGACCTCAATTGGATTTTCTGAGAGAGAGTTATGCCAAGTGTCGCAACGTGACCTGTTTATGGGATAATACAGGAGAGCGCACTTGTACGGAGTTCCACGTGTCACTGGTTCAACTTCGGCCTCTGAAAAAGTTTTCTAAGATGGTGCAGACTGTGTACTACCTGTCACTTTTTACGAAATTTCATTTGGAGCTTCCTAGCCCAAGATATGACCTTTTTCCCAAGGTCACCCGATTTTGACTCAGATCTGGAAGAGGCAGAAACCCTATATTGTACAGATCATAAATCACAAAGTACAACGAATTAGAGGTTGTCCTTTGGACACAAGGTACCTGGAGATTTTAGCTTCATCCTGTAACAATTTCAGATCCGAAACCATCGCCAAAACGTATTTATAGCGAAAGTGCTACGATGACTGGTTTTTGCTATGTAAAACCCTAACCTTCAAATTGTCGTAAGTAAAGCAAGTGTCTTTAGTGCCATACCTTGTCTTCCTTCAGGTTAGCTATGATACCATGTTAAAATTCAATATGCTAAGACAGAAAATAGCAGCATTACATTCCATTTCACAATAATAGCATATACAGGATCACTGAAGAAACAACAAGCATAGCATAAACACAAGAGACAGAGATTTATCCTGGGAAACCCTCATGGGGTAGAAAACCCAGCAAAGCTTCCTCAATATAGATGACCAGCAATATACAAAGATGCAAACCCTGAGCATAAGCTCCTTCTCCTCCATAGCAGAACTCTCCTCCACAAATGCGCCTTCCTCAAGTGAGTGAGTGTGTATAATGAGGAACACACCTCCTCTATTTATACACTACTCTGATATGTATTTTACACAAGTACACGTAGGCTCGTATTTAACCAATAGGTTAAATACCCCACTACAACTAACTGGGTCGACCCCTCTAGGGTGGTCTAATAACCCTTTGACCCACATAACACATACAGGGCCGACCCCTACTAGGGAAGTCTAATAACCCGAGTTACCACATTCCGACGGAGGAATAAACATCTCCGGATATACAATAAGATCTTCACGGAGGAATGAAACATCTCCGGAATAATAAAGTACAAATATAATATTCTTTGAAGTTACAATATCTCAACAATATATGCTAATCCCTTCGTATAAGTTTGTAAGGTTTGTTCTAATACTGTAGATTGACAATGTGTAACCTTATTTGTTGATGTTGGCAATTTAAGTAGAGTGGAAGGTTGAACTGATAACTCAATAATATTTTGCAAGGAAAACAAATAGGGTCAAACCCTAATTCATGTTTTGTTGAAAATGATAATCTGATCAATTTTTAAAGTTACTGGATCGGTTTCGATCTCAGGTTTTGAAAAGAATGTAAAGTTTTGTTATGAAATAATAAAAGAGAAAATATGAATCTAGCTAGGGTTTTTCTTTTGATACAAAACTCAGATTTACAATAATCTCAACAATGTTAGCAGATCTAAAAGAGAGAAGTAAATACATGATGATAATAGTTGTGTTCAGTAAATTCTTATCATTTATTAAATTTCTAAATGATACAACAGTATCATAGAAAATGAAAGCAATGTGATTGTATAGTGCAGAAAATCGTGAAGACTGTGTAAACTATAATTCTATCTATCATTTAATTTTCTATACATATAATACTGGTATAGTAATTGAAAAGGAACTGTGTGTGAGTAAGATATATCAATATAAAGTCTATGTGAAAAACTATTGTTTCTAGCTTAGTATAAAGAATATTTTATTTAATATTAGCAGTCTTAAAACAATGTACAATATATAATTTATCTACCTTCCATGAACATTATTTAAATGTAATGCAGGATGATTGTATAAGAATTATTTATTGACTGTTTATCTTATAAGTGAGGAAATATTATATATACTAAATATTATACAGACCTCCTACAATTATTTAACTTAAGAACAAAAAACTATGCATATAAGATTATTATCTAGCTATCGAATTCAATGGCAAATTTTGCCTATCTTCTAATCTATTTTAATTTGCATATCTCTATTAGAGTACAATGCTACCAAATAGCATGTGGGAAAATGGGGATATTGATTTATCAATTTAACATTAAACTTAAACATTTCCAGAATTAGATTATTTTCGGAAGCAAATAAACAGAATAATACTACATAAATAGAACAGAAATATTTACTGAGATAAGTTAGGAAATCTTTTAAGAACTTGAGAAAACTCTGTAGGGAAACAAACAACTCAGGAAGACTCTTCCACCCAACCAAACTCCTAAAAATAGTCAAATACTGTCTTAGGATCCCCGAGCCTATTCGTTGAACCACTAAGAGGAATAAGCTTCAGGAAATAGGACTTCTTCTTGTTGTAGTAGTAATCTACTAAATCTTCAATAGGTAGCAGTCCGAAAGACTTGCTCCTACACCTCTGTTTCTCTTCAATAATAAGCAAAAACTCAGTTTTCAATCACCACTAACCTCCCTTATTCGAATCTCTCTTGAAATCACCTGATTTACAAGAGGAAAACATTCTGTAGAAATGTTGATTAAGGGATGCCTACCCAATTCGAATTTTCCTTTATAGGCTGCCTAGGCCTTTTCAAATGTTACTAGGTCATTAAATGAGATGCATGCTCACTCCCTCCACCTGGGGGATAATGCCCTATTTTAGGGGAAGTTGTCCCATAACCAATAGTTAGTGGTGTGATGTAAACTGCTACCATGTGACCCATACCTTCCAACAGCTTCCATTCCTCCTAGTGGGTCAGTGAACACTCATTCAACAGTCCTACTGAGTGTTTGTCTCCTAATTAATTTATTTAAATAATCATATTTAGTAATTACATTCATCCATGATCAAAACTGATCATAATTACAAAACTTGTAATTAAATTTAACATAAAGTATTTTTGCAAATAAATAATAATGTTCAGAAAATTGGGTAGGTGACATGAGTCCTAGTGACTCCATCTGTTGGCACGAAGAGAACTTCCCCTCCTTACACGTACTCTCCGAGGAATGGACAGGAGGGAGGTTCATCACACATCACTCCTCATGGGTTTGGGCCACCCCATCCCACTAGTAGGAACCCGCTTGATGATACATGGTCATTAGGTCATCTACGAGTGTGTCAGGTGTTGGTTCCACATCTGACTTCACAACCTCAAACCCTTTTACATTGGGTATGCCCAGTTTTCTGTCAAGTGTTACTTCCTCCCTGTCCGGTAGTCATGCTAGCTCTAGCATTGGGGTTGGGGGAACTACACACCATTTTACTACTTATCAGTTTGGAAGTGGTCACATCCCTCCCTCTTCTCCGAGTGTTAGAGGACGGACTCCTCCTTCGTCATCCCCTAGTGTTAGTGTGAATCCTTTCTCAAGTGGAGGTTTCACGGTAGGCATTGAATCGATGACCTATATTCCATCCATTAACCCGTATGCCTCTATGCATCCGCCTATGCCTATGAATGCTTATATGATTCTAAATCCCCCTCCTAGTTCTTTGAGTCCCTGGGGTGGGAACATATCGCTTTCTTTTGGCCCTTACTTGGCTGGTTTTTCCACGTCGAGTGGTTATATGGTACCCCCTTCTTATGGAGATAAATTTTCTAATTATTCATCCGGTTTTGGCCCTTATTCCATTCCCCCATATGGAGCCCATTCTATGCACATGCCTGTGTATCCTTATATGGGTTAGGTTGGAGGAGCGTATTATCCTTCTGGTCAGGGCCATGGGCTCTACCAGAGTTCGTCAGCACCTCAAGTGTTGACCTCAGTGTCCATGGTCTTATCCTCGGTTTCGTAGAGTCAATATCTCTCAGGAGCTTATACTCAAGCTTCTCAGCGTCAACTCTCGTTCTTCGCTAGGTTAAACTTTCCTGATCTTTCTAAGCTAATGAATTATTCAGTGTGTCATGACTATACATGGCCCCCAGTTCCCACCAAACTCCCTTCCGATGTTCCAAAATTTGAAGGGAAGAAGGGTGAGGATCTAAGTGATCACATCACCACGTTCCATATATGGTGCTCCTCGAACTCCTTAAACAACGATTCCATCTGTTTGAGGCTGTTTCAACGGACCCTTATAGTGGATGCTGCGAAATGGTATGTCAAGTTGCCTAAGGGAACATATAAGAGATTCAACGATTTGGCCTTGGTTTTTCTAGACCACTTTCAGTTGCTGGTTCGTTACCACACTGGCACCGAGATCTTGTCCACCTTCTGCTAGGATAAAGCCATGCCTATTTCTGATCACATTCAAGAGTCGTGCCGATGGAAGAGGTTAGTAAAAGCCAACATTCCTCTAGATTTTCTCCAGGAATGGTTCCTCAAGTCTCTACTCCCTTATATTTCGAAGGACGTTTCATTGTCCGGAATTATGACTGAGGAACAAACCATCTTTAGACCCCAGTAGTTAGACCTAGTCTATGCTTAGTCTGGGATTCTGTTTGACACTATACCTGATGCACCACGATCAATACATGAGTCCATGCCCACTTCTAGACCTCATGTCGATGGCAATGTTGGTTCCGCAAGTGCTCGTTCCATAGATATGGTTACAAATCAGATGCAAAATCTGTCTATTAACCAGTCTACTCCGGGAAAGGCTCTCTCCTTGTCCATTTAGACCCAATCGTTCGATGTACATTCTATACAATCGGGAAACCCATCTCGTAACCAACAAACTGGTGGGAAAAAGAAGGGGGATAATAACCATACAGGTGGGAACAATAAGAATAAGAAAGGGAACGCTAACCCTCCTTGGGATGGAGAAAATGCTGGTGGGGACCGCAAGCCCAGATGTAAGGTGAATTTTCCTTGTAAAATTTGCTCTCACGATCACCTCACACATTTGTGTCCTCACATGGAGGAAGCATCGAAGCACATTGCACAGAACCCAGCAATGCTGACAAATCCACTTCCTCGTCATCAGAATATGGCTTCTAGTGCTTCCGTCGTCGGTCATTGGACTACTGAAACTTTGACTTCTTCTACCCATGACGGTGGTTTTGGATGCATAAACATGGTCAAGCCTGAGGTTTTTGTTGCTACTCGCTCGCATGATTATGGAGCTCCACAACCTTCTTTGTGGAATGATCCCCCTCCACCTGAGACTCCATTGCATATCAAGAAGCCCAACCCTATGCCGCGAGTATTGAAATGTGTCCTCAAGCACTCAATACATAATCCTAATGCCTAAGCCTCCCAAAACTACTCGATTGTGGATGATCTAAGCAAAAACCTATGTGCTATGTCGGCTCACGAGGTCCTTCAGGCTTGTCCTTCACAAAGGAACGACCTTTTATTTGTTTTGGGAGTCCAAGATCCTTGTAGCCCAAATGTCAGCAAGTTTGACACTACTGCTGTTCATTCTCGGTTTCCCTATCATGTGGCTTTCCAAGTTCATGTTAGGTGTTTAGAGATGATCGTTAAGAGTACAAGTCATTAACAAAGGTGCGTCCACTTTAGTGATGTCTTTATGTTGTTGGAAGGCTATCAACTCTCCTTCATTGTCGAAGTCTATTACCATGCTTACTGCATTTGATGGTCGTTATTTCAGGTTGCATGGTATTATCCCCTCTCTTGAGGTCCACTTGGGTGGGAATTCCATGCCTATAGAGTTCGAGGTGGTCAATGCTTCCCTTGAATACAACCTTTTACTGGGTCGAAATTGGATCTACGCTATGAAACTGATCGTATCCTCTATCTTTATAGTCATCTTCTTTCCCCATTGAAGAAATATTGTCTTGGTTGATCAACTATCCTTTACTAGTTCGAATCCCGTAGCATCGCTGGGACCTATGGTCCCTCAGATCGATACTTCTCAACCGAAAACTTAGAATGTTGTTGTAGGATTATACTCCTCCTTGCTGGTATCTTTTGATTTTCTTGCACCAATCCCCTTTATAGGAACCATCTCCAATGATGCTCCTTCATCCTCACATCATGTACCATTCCAGACATCGTAATTTAGTGATTCGTGGACTCTACCTTCCACGAGTTCCTCGTCGAGAGACTCTTCGCACATCGTAATGGCTATACCCTTGTCTGCAGCTGAGCTTGCTTACCGCAATATTGAACAAGTCATTGTAGATCCTAATCTCTCTTCTTCAGGGACAGAGGAAGAAGATCCCGTTACGTTGCCTGCAAGGGTAGTGGACTCGTCTTGTTCACATGACTACCTTGATGGTACTTTACCTTCGAATGAAGCCATTATTGAGGCCATGAACGATGATGACAAGCCTTGGGAGAACCTCCATCATAGATCTTATTTCCTTCCCAACCTCGATCTTATTGAGCAAGATGAGCTTCGATCAACTCTAGCTGAGAAATTTGGTCAGCATGTGGTTCCTTTGTAGTCGCATGGCATTTATGCGGAGGGAAATATGGCTAATATTCCCCCTACTATCCCGATCAACATTTCTCATACTCCTTAGATAAGTCAAAAATGTATACATCGGTGTTAATTGTTCCCTTGAGGAAATTCATATTTACACTAATATATTCAAAGAGTTTCGGGATGTGTTTTCTTGGTCATACGAGGAGATGCCAGGTATTGACCCCAGTATTGTCGAACACAAGATTAAGAATTACCCCCATGTTAAGCCTATTCGACAGCATCTTTGTGTTGTTAATCCTAGGAAGGAAGCCACCATTAAGGAAGAGGTAGAGAAATTTCTCAAGGCTGGTTTCATCTACCTGGTTCCCCTTACCGAATGGGTATATAACCATGTTCTTGTGGATAAGAAGAAAGGAACCATATGTGTGTGCACTGACCTCCGCAATCTAAATAAATCATGTCCTAAGGATAACTTCCCCACCGCATTCATAGATCAAATCTTGGATGAGGGTGCCTGAATCGAAGTATTCTCATTTATGGACGGATTTTCGGGCTATAATCAGATCCAAATCAAACCTGAGGATCAACATAAAACCACATTTATATGTCCGTAGGGTACTTTCGCATATTGGAAAATTCCCTTCTGCCTGAAAAACGTTGGAGCTACGTTTTAGCAGGCCATGACTTATGCTTTTCATGATCTTAAGCATATAGTGGATGCTTATTCTCTTGAATATGGACTCAACTATAGAGTCCGAAACGCGTCGAGATCAAAAGCTCCACACAGGTCTCCAATTTCCTTTGAAAATATATGATCTTGCTGCTCACTCTCGTAGTAGAGTGGATCACCTAGGTCACCTCCATCTTATTTTCGAGAGATGTCAATGTTATAATATTCATTTGAATCTGAACAAGTGCATCTTTTGCGTGAAAGCTATTCGCCTTCTAGGGTTTGTAGTCTCGAAGAAGGGTATTAGAGTCGATCCGTTGAAAGTTGAGGCAATAATTTGGTTTCCTTCCCCGTGTAATTTGGTTCAACTTCAGAGCCTCCAAGGAAAGGCCAATTTCTTACATGTCCTTTCATCATGAACTATGTCAGTATTACTAAGGGTTTCATGCGATTATTGAAGAAAGAAACCCCTTTTATTTTGGATGAGCGAGCCCAGCAATCTTTTGACGCTCTTAAGAAAGCCTTGGTATCGGCCACTATTTTAGTCCACGCAACTAGGCAAGAGAATTTTTGATTTATGTGGCCGCATCTAAAGAGACGATTGGTATGGTATTGGTTCAGGAAGGCAATATGCTCCAAGAGCATGTTGTCTATTATCTTAGTCGAAACCTAGTAGACATTAAACTAAGGTATTCTCGCGTGAAGAAACCAGCCCTTGTGACTGTTCATGCAGTCCAAAGAATAAGACACTACATCTTACTTAGGATAACCATGGTTATAGCACATGTTAATCCATTTTAGTTCATGCTTACATGATGCTTGATTGGGGGGGAATATAATAAATGGATTACCATCCTTCAGGAATTCGAGCTTGATTTTTCATCAGTGAAGTCTGTGAAGTATTTGGTTTTCACGGAGCTGATGTCATATTTTCTTAGACATGATGAGGAAGTGGTCCGTAAGGACTCATTTGTTGATGAGCATTTATTTATTATCTCATCATCACACCCTTGGTATGGAGACATCATTGTATATCTCCGAACTCTGAATTTCCCTTCTTATATTTTGCGAGAGGAGCGACAACATGAGAGACATCATGCCAAATATTATCTCATCATTGGTGAGGCTTTGTATCAATAAGGAAAGGACTCTCTCCTGCATCATTTCTTGACTCATGAAGAGGCAGATTTAGTGCTCTATGACTGCCATAGTGGGGCATCTGGTGGTTAGTTATCTGGGCTTGCTACAACTCAGTGTATCTTGTGAGCGGGTTATTTTTGGGCTTGCTATAGCTCAGTTTATCTTGTGAGTGGGTTGTTTTTGGGTTATTCTGTTAACACTGTAAAGAGATGCCACCCTTGTTAGGTGTTTTCTCAGAATGTCCATTCGCATCGTTCCCCTCTCTATCTGGTCATCACCGTCGGTCCCTTCACCAAATCGAGGGTTGATTTCATGGATTGAAACCAAGCTTCGGCTAGGGGGAATCATCATATCATAGTGGTTGTATATTACTTTACCAAATGTGCTAACGCCTTGCCGACCGTTAAATCCGATGGTGAAAAAGCAGCCCACTTCATGTTCAATCAGATCATAGCTCGGTTTGGTATCCTGAGAGAGATTATCACTAACCATGGTAGTCACTTTCAAAATAAGATGATGGTTGAATTATCGCTTAATCTTGGGTTTAGATCGAGGCAGTCAATAAGTCCCTTAAGGCCATTCTCCAAAAGACCATTCAACAAAGCAAGAATAATTGGCATATCATGTCATATCCTACTTTGTGGGCTTATCGAAACACAGTGAGGACTTCCACCGATTTCTCACCTTTCCAGTTAGTTCATGGTGTGGAGTCCATATTACCGGTTGAATGTGAGATCCCTTCTTTGAAGCTACCTATACAAATCATGCCTGATACTTCGGATGTCGAGCAACGGTTAGTCCAGGTTGAGTAGCTTGGCAAGCAACGTCAGGATGCTGCCCTAGAAATAGATGCCAATAAATGTCGTTTCAAGGACTAGTACGATAGGTCTGTCTTTCCTTGGTAGTATGTTGAAGCTAACTTGGTTCTTCTTTAAGGCCAAGCTAAGTAACCCCTAGGGGCAAGCAATTTTAACCCGATGTGGCATGGTCCTTACATTGTGAGGTGTGTCCTTGAGAAAGGAGCCTATGTGTTAGAATATTATGAGGGGAACGTCCTAAAGGAGCATAGAAATGGGATCTATCTCAAGTGGTGTTATGCTTGAGCTGATACTTTGTATACTATTGTATAATTTTTGTACATAGTTTAGCTTTCAATTGGTTTTTTTGAGTCTGCTGATTCCATTCTTTTTGGTTGACATATGTCAGCAGAATCTACGATGTTCTTAGGATTCGCATATGGGGCCATTTACTCGCTTTTGTTGGTTGGGCTATTTACTCACCTGACAACCAGCTTGTTTCTTTAGGAGGTTCTTGTCTCGGTCCTACATCAAACAATGTGGCTGAGTATAGTGCCATTGTTGAGTTGCTTTGCGATGCAATTTTGCATGGTATCCAATCTTTAGAAGTTTGCCTAGATTCACAACTGGTTGTATCTCAGTTGAACGGACGGTACTGTGTGAGGGATCCTACGCCACTAGGATATTATTAAGGGTAACACTCTTGGAAAATAATTTTGATTTTATTACTTATAATCATGTTCCAATATGTTTTAATCATATTTCTTATGCTTACGCTAACTATGTCCTAGATTGGCACTTGTCACATAATTAAAAGAAGCAATGAGTCACACATTTAACATTCAAACATTTGTACACATAATGTAGTAGAGCTGAAAAAATAATAGGTTTACATTAACAAAGTTTATATGTCCAAAAAAGTGATGTCATAGCACAAAATTGGAGCTCGTGGCTCTCAAATATACATATATCCGATAAAACAAATGAGACGCCGTGGAATCTAATCCCTACGGGGAAGTCTCGCTTCCTCGGCAGGATGAGTCTGCACATAGTAGTGCATGGAATTGGATATACATCAGAGCAGCCACACCCATGTAGCCGGTACCCCCACTACATGTGTCTATATCGCCTCAAGTAGGCACTCCACCTCAATCATAGGTACCTTGGTGGTCATGCAAGTCAGGTTGACCTATAGAGTCTTTGATGTGTGCTCCATTGCTACACCTACTATCTCTTCACCCATGCCTCTACGTCAATGTCGTGGGAGGGCTTCTGGTCTTTGCGGACCCAAGTATGCGAACAAACAATCGATCATTAATACATGATATCACACCAAAAATATTTTTTCTTTTACTTAAAACAAAAATAAAAAAAAATTAAATATTTGAAACTTAATAAGAGTGTCTTACCGATGTCTATGAAACCCAGCTCCTAGTAGAAGTGGAGTGTATCAATATCCTCTATTGTTGACCCCCTCATAGGGATAGTCATCTATGGAGATCACTTGTGGCCGCCACCAGTGGAAGAACTCGTCTATATATGAAGAGAACAGTTGGACACCCCCCTGTCGTGTAAGTATCTCTTCCCATCAGGTCTGAGCAGGATCTCAGAGACTGTGAGGAGATACTTCCACCCCCAGACCAAGGCTTGGTATCCTCTTGAAGAAGAAACTGCATAGTATGCTCCTGAAGCCAAAGTTTTTGGTCTCCCTAAACTTGCACTATGTTAGTTGGTGTTTCATTGTACCCAATAGTGTAGTACACCAGTCATATATTGTAGGCCTCAAGCACTCAGCCACATAGAATATCAATGGCATCGAGGCTTGGTGAAGTGAAGTAGACCCAGATATCCTCCCGAGAGTTAGGATGATGATTTTCATACTTAGAATCGATATAGCCTCTGTGGGGACTTGGATACCCACTTGCTAGATGCCATCAATGCAATATATATCAATATAGTCACTTATTATGACTCCTCCCCCTATGTTGCGAGATCTGAGGCTTGCCACCTCTCCTCGGCGAGATAAGCCAGTAATGAAGTATATGTCCTCCACTTCCAATGGAAATGGTTATCCATCCAAGCCAAAATGCTGAGCTTATGGGTCCCAATAGTTTACCAATGTAGTGAGTAATCGGTTTTGGGCCCTTAAACCCCTGATACTCCAAAAATTATATAAACCACAAGCTTGTAGTGCTTGTTGGGTGGCCAAATCGCCTCCAACTTGATGATTAATTGCATCGTGCTCCCTCTCCCTCTATTCTAACACCATCCCGTCGAAAAATCAAGGACTTTTTAGTGTCAAAACTTGTAAAAAACCTTACCCACGGTGCTATACGTGGCATGTTTCAGAGACAATCGCATGTATACGCGGGCTACTTTTGGTTTTCCCATGTATACCCGGCCCTATACGTGACCCGATAAGATCTCTTACCTAGCCCCGACGGCTTGCGATTTCGTTGCTCCTAGCTCTCGGAATTGTCACTTGAAGACTGAAGGTAAAAAACACCAAAATGCACTATGTTGGGTAAAAATGAAAATTGTATGGTAAAAATATTTCTTTTTACTATTTATTACTTTTCCTTACCCACTTTTGTATAGTTTATATTGGTTTTTACTATTTTAAGAGCCCTTTTTTACTAATATATTATTGTGAGGTATCTCTTTGAGTTGTTTTTTGCGTCAGGAGTGGATTTTGAACCTTTTCGCGCCTTCAGCTGGTATTTTCTACACCCATCATATAGGTTATGATGTCATTACACCTGGATTATTGCATCAACCTTATGACCATATTTATAAACCTTAGGTGCGACCCCTCTTTTTAACTGACACAGAACCTTCATGTTGCTTTCGAAGTGTTGTTATTTGGCGATAGGGCCTGTCCGATCATGGGTGCCATAGTTAGATCATTTTTATGTCTTATGTCACCCATGCAGTTGTTCCTCCTTAGGATTGGGATCCCTTCGTAGTCCCACCATGCCATTGCGATGAAGACTCATACTCTACTTTATCTTTATTCTGGCCACATTTCATAAGGATTCCCTGTTTAGGTCGAGTTGTGAATGCATTGCATTACCCTGCTTGCCTTTGAGCCTTGTGGCGGATCCTGCTTTCTTAGTTGTTATCCATTTTCCTGAGCACTTTTCCCTCCGATCCAAGCAAAGACTTAATTTATATTTCGCAACTTGATTACCCTTACCTTAAGGGAACAACCCCCCAAGTGTCTATATCCTGCACATGCTTCCTTACATTGAGCATAGGTATTTTCCATTTCCCGGAACTAGTTTGCTTTCCCGTTACACTCGTCCCCTCACCGTTGTATCATAAGCAATTTTATTATTTTTTAAGATTCATAATATGAAAAGAACAAAAAAACCATATAAATTAAAAAGTCAGACGGGACAATTTTACTACCTTCTATTGGCAGTTGTCATGTCACCTTTGAAAAGAGCACTCATGTCCACTCCATGTATCATGGGTCGAGATATTAGTATGACCTTAGGAAGCTGTACTCATTTATCAGATCTTACTCCACTGGCTGGTTAAGCTTCCAGTCATTATGGAGCCTTTTTTTATGCCTCATTCATCACAAAGTATTGTCAGTATCCAGTGTTGAGTCTATCCATCCGCTCATGCTCTTGTTTAAAGGAATTATTTAAACCAGAGTCGGCCACTCCTCAGATCTCTTGACTATTGCATCTCGGCCATCACTTATGAGTCCAATTTGATGACATACGGTTTTCCACCCTACACCATGGGTCTACTTTCATCATTGGTAGGTGACACTGAATTTAGCAGGTGACATTTCATCATTGGTCCTTGACTAAGTGGTTTTCCTTATGTTCGATGGCAAGACATATATTCACACATTGGGATTCGTGACATGCCTTGGTTTCCATTAGGCCCTATTGGTTGTTTCCTTGCTCCTATTGGTAGTATTCGTCATTGGCTTCTATTAAGCAGGTCTCTCCCATGCACTACTTGCATCTTCTACATGCATAAGTGATGCACCCAGTTTTTGGTTCATTTAGCCTGTTCATCCGAGTTCTTCCAAATCTTTCAGCTTAGCTACTACCTCGTGCTCACTGATGGGGGATCCATTAATGACTTCCTTCGAGCGAATATCATTCCATTGACTCCAACTCATTTATTCTGGAATCAATATTTAGAGTCCTTTGAGTACCTTGAGACTTGCAGTCATTAGTGTGTTGGTGCTTCGAAAATTGTAGCATCAATCAACAAGGGATTCTCAACGGTAAACAATCCTAATTAGATTGTCCACCATTTGATGTAGAGAACCATCCGGTTAACGGTTCCGGCTAGCATAAGATTTAAAGATTTTGGTTCATTACACCGGTTGCGGCCCGATCCACCATTTATGTATTTTATTTTAAGATGAAATGGAAGTTCCCTAAGCTGAATGCAAGTAGCTAATCTAAATTAATCTAAAACTGTATAAGCAAACTTAAGCTATCCTTGCAAGGAGCAAATTGTAAAGATGAGTAATAAGCTGTAGGAAACACCTAAAGATTATACAGATAACCATTTAATCACAAAGATGTACTTACAGTAGAATATGAAAGATATCGTTAATTTATTTAATGCATTCCATTACTCATTTGAGAAGAACATATTTGCACAAGAAAATGTAAGGGCATCCATCACATAGAAACAATTCATGATAGTAAAGAATGATCTCACAGTAATATGCAGATGATACAGGAATCATCCAGCACATATTTGACACATTTCCCAGGATAAAACACCTTCTCCCAACCTTTCATTAGGCAAAATCGAGTTCCTGGAGCAAGTAGCAAAATAATTCACGTACAAGGAATAAACTTCATTCACCTACCAAAAGTCCAGGTCCCTTCTCTTATCTCTCCATATATAGTTTCACAAATTGCTCCTTGAGCTGACAAGTGTACCCTAAGGTTCTGGAAACTTCTAATTTTCCTTTTAGTATGTAATTACAAAGCTGAATAATTCGTGGGGAACTCATTACAAAAAAGACAAAATAAAAGACAACTGTCTCTTAATGTATTTACATATGAAAACTTTCCAACTCATTTTCCTATAGTATAATAAGACAAATTAAGGCCCAGCTGTCTCTGCTAATTCATTGGGTTGCTCTTCTCCTATCAACTCGCTTTCTTTAACAGGCTAATTTGCTCCCACAGGCTCGCTTGATGGTGCTAATTTATCCTCCTATTCAGTATAGCTTGGCCACTGTCCAATTTCTCTCAAAATGGTTTTCCCTCTCAATGAGATTGTCACATTTCGTGCTATCTTATGTTTGCACAAATCTGATTTGATAGTTGTTGTCCCTATTACAATTATTTGTGCACAGATTTCTAGAAGGTGAGTTTGGACAACAATCTACCCAATGAATTGATGGAGGTCTTGTGGGGATATAGCTTTTACCTTCTTCAAATAATCTGATTTTGCGTTAAGATTATCTTTCAGCTCCTTCATGCATTGGTCTCTCTCAGGAAATTCATAAATGCTCTGTGGTAGAGGCATCTGACATGTCTCGTGAGACTCTCAGATCCTGGAATAGATAACATAGCACTTTTTTATTGTCTTTCGGATTTCAATACATAATATGTCGCCACAATCTCTGCAAAATTCCAAGACTCCTATATCCATATTCAACTCCTCATCGGTTAAAACATGCAGATTTGGGGAAAATTTTGACTTCCATTTTCTCCATTCCGACTATTAATCTGGACCGCACATTGAGTAAACATGTCTTTAATCTAAATTGTTTCAATCTTAATGGTTGTCATCTTTGCGATCATTTCCTTCATCCCACAAATTTCATCAGAAATGGATACTAGCAATTGATGTTGTTAACACCCATATATTTTTCTACAATATGCAGTTGAATGGAAGTAATGGATTGTCAAAATGTACCTGGTAGTGGAACTGAGATATCCTCCATGCTCTAGTGCTAGATGCTATGTGAAAGACTAAGGGGCCTAAGGAGGAACAAATGTGCAAAGGATGAAAAGATGTTGGATTATAGGAAAAAATAAACAAGAAACATAATTTATAGCCTATAGTCTGCCGATCAAATCATGGGAAACTAAGTGTCACACAAATCTACGCCGTAGATTTGACTCGAGGATCAGATCCATGGTCCTGTGTGTAATACCGCACAACCAAGTTGCGAGGGAGATAAGAAAGGAGCAGATGCGAAGAGGTTTCTCCACCGGCCAGGTGTAAACAACACACGTCGTCGCACGAATACAGATCAAAGGGCAGTATGTAAGAGCGGGTGCGTGCGATGGCATGAGTTGGTGGAAAGATCCACGGTTCAGAATGCAAAAGAGATATACATCAATGATGCTTGAAACAGCTTGCATAAAGAAGTATCGCACCAAATAATAAAGGGACGGATGCGCTGAGAGTTTCTCGCCTTCCAGATGTCGGCTGTAGAGTCCGTCGCACAAATAAGGGGAGTCATAGTAGGGACCACCCGGGTACATGCGAGGCTCGTCTTGTGGGGAAATGTGGACAGGAAGGACGGCATAGATGGAAATTTAAGCCAGATCTGACGGTGAGGAAGAATTGAATGTCAAATCAAGAGATAAAGAGGCAACATATCCGACAAAGGAAAACTAGCATGTGGGAGATCAACGGTGGGAATTTACGGACAACCTACCAAGAGAGCCGGCGTTATGAATATGTGGTTATATATGTGAGAACGCCTTTCAAAGTTTTCATTTTTACCCTTTCCGAGGCTTGTCTAAGCAGAAGGGGTTTTTTCCAGAAAAGTGATGTTCTAGCCCTGGTATAGGAGTTCGATGGATGGTCACTAGGAAGTTGGGTCGAAGCGTGAAAGTCGTGCGAACGCACCCTAGGAGGGAGGTCTCAAGAAGGACCTATATCAGTTTTGGTCCAGGCTATAATGGCTTTCAAAGAAGCTATCCTTGAAGACCTTGGCCTTGTGGGCCTGGTGTTGGCCCGGTTTTGCAACCAGGCTTAGTGCTATGGGCACCTGCTAACTAGTAGCAGCAGCTTCAATGGAAATAAATAACAATAAACTAATTAAACAAGACTATTCATGGATCTAAGCAAAGATATTAAGCAAATAACAAAAATAATTTAAAATCAAGAACAAGAAGATATTAAAGAATGAGCTTGTATTGAAAAATGGGGGCAAGCAAGTGCTTGCGATAATACCTTCAATGGTGAAGGTTGATGTTGAATGGCTCCAAGGATGAGCAACTCCAATCTCCAATGGTCTCTTCTCCAATGTGGTTTGCAATGGCTAAAATGCTCAGGGGATATTTCAGCAGCATAAGGATGAGATAATGGATGGATGTGAAATGAGGAGCCCCTACCACCTTTTTATAGGTTTTGGTGGTGGGAAATACCATTTGTGGTTTTGTGGAAACCAAATGGTATTGACCAACATGGTTTAGGTACTTTTCCCTCCTTTTTCCTTTTTTGAATAAAAATAATATTTTAATTCCCTTTTTAATATTTTTGGGAATTTGGACCCTTTTTGAGGGTTTTTTATGCTTTTTTGGGAAAAATAATCTTTTTTAATGGAAAAAGGGGTGTACTCAGGTCTTTTGGTGACCTTTTGTTGGTTTCAGAGGCTCTGATGGTGAAAAAGTGGATAAATGGTCATGTGAATAGGGAAATGAGCTAGTGAGCACTTTTTGGGTGTTAACAGATTGCCCCCTGATGTGTGAGGGCAGGAGCTCATCGTATGGCCGATAGACATCATAGTTCATTTGTCTTTTTCTGGGGTTTTAGGGGAGAGAAGAGACCGGTTGGAGGCTGGAGCCACGGCCCTTGGAAGCTGCAAAAACAAAAAATATTACATGGCCTCAATATGAATGAGGTATAATCTCTGATAAAGGACGAGGCGGGCATTCCCATTCTCGTATCAAGACATATACAAAACAATTAGTCCCAAGAAGGGGGATCTAATACATAAAGAAATATACTGGTACATCATAATGGTCGAGAGGGGACATTATTGTGGGATATACTCATGATCATGGCTGATCTCAATAACTGATACACTGGAATAACTGTTGAACTGCTGAAACTGAAGGTGTCCAACATCTGTATGGACTCAATGACTGTGAGCCATCTGGGATATTGTCGCCATACGCAACCCGGATATCGATAGAAAAAATGTAACTGGTTGTATCCATAGGTAGACTCTCAAATGTGGAGGAGTCAGGTGGTATCCGGGGTCTTCGAATAATAACTGAACGGACCAATACCCTGTGCGAGTCTCAACGATGCGATCAAGGTGTTGAAGTCGAGCATGTGAGAAACAACCATTCGGAGAGGCACTGAGGATTCCTCTCGAAATGATTCGTAGGCACTCATCATAAATGGTAATGAGTCCAAGACACAGGGACCTCTAGGTCTATCCTCTGGAATCAATGTGGTTGTCGTCGACAGAGGGAGACCAGCAACTAACAAGGCGATGATGTTTCCTTGATAGGAGCACAAGGTGTAAAACTGAAGTGCTGTAGTACTGATGGGAGGACTGACATACTTATGGAAATGGGAAATAACTGGGTCAAAAAATGGGTAGACTCAAACTTCCTTTGTTCAGAGCATGATGACATGGTTGACCTGGCAGTGTAAGGAATTGACTTGTAGGTGTGGGGATCATTGCTTTGACTGAACGGTATATACTGACTCTGGGGGGGAGGACGAGCTGATAGGTGCTGTCGAGGGATTGTCAAGGTGACATACTGCAGAATACTCTGAACAAAGGCGACCAAAATGGGGAAGATGCCATATGAGTCGATGTGATCTGTCGTGGCGCCAAGAGGCACCATTGATTCCTTCTTTGAGTTTTAATGAGCTCCAAGAAGGGATAAAAGTGTGCTCTGAAATGGTACGGTCCTGTGGATTTTGTGAGCCCAGGACGGCTCATGCTCATGGTTGCTTTCATGTTTAGAGAGTCTGAAAGCGGTAAGTGGACTCTATTGGTGTTTCTTTTTCGTGAGTTTAGTCTCCAAGGCCCGAAAAAGGATAAAATGATGCGGATGGAGAACTCTTCTAGCCGATGTGACTAGAGTATACCTTTTTCGTAATTAGTCTACGAGGTCCGGAAAAGGGGTAAACTTATACCAGGTAGACACCCTTTCAGATATGTTTAGCGAGCATGAAAGGAAGCAAGATTGCTCGGCGATCTTTTCATTGTTTTAGGAGTCAGAAAAGAGCTTAACAGAAACTCCATAAGTGCCTTTTTCGTAAAAGGGGTTGCTCGGCCCGAAAAAGGGATAAAATTATACCGAACAAAAATGGACTGATGAGGGCGAAAAAAGGTCTCAAGCATCGTCATCAGTGCGGAAAACTGGATCCGGTGACCTAAGGATTGTCGAAAACGTAGAACGGCCGATGTGGCACGCAAACCGAGGTGACGAGGGGGCATGGAAAAAATGCCCAAAAAATCTAAAGGTGAGAGCGAGAAATGATCTCGAGCATCATCACGAGCGCAGAAAACTGAATCCAGCGATATGCGGCACGTCGAAAACGGAGAACGGCCGATGTGGCACGCAAACCGAGGTGACGAGGGGGCGTGGAAAAAATGCCCAAAAAATCTAAAGGTGAGAGCGAGAAATGATCTCGAGCATCATCACGAGCGTGGAAAACTGAATCTGGCGATATAAGGCACGTCGAAAACGGAGAACGGCCGATGTGGCACGCAAACCGAGGTGACGAGGGGGCGTGGAAAAAATGCCCGAAAAATCTAAAGGTGAGAGCGAGAAATGATCTCGAGCATCATCACGAGCGCGGAAAACTGAATCCAGCGATATAAGGCACGTCGAAAATGGAGAACGACCGATGTGGCACGCAAACCGAGGCCACGAGAGAGGCCAAAAAATGGTGGAAAAATGGACCCCATGAAAACGGGAAAAGGAAGGAACTTGTATGAAGTTCTCGCTGTGCTGATCCCAATGATACCAACGGTTTGAGAAATGGACTTCGTATGATACCGCAATGGTTGTTGGAAAATTGGTAGATTTTCTATAAATAGGACGTGGGGCCCAAATGACATGTCATTGTTACGTGCGAGTTTGATAGAGCTGTCAGAGCTATTTCTCGATTTCCGGGAGATTTCACCGTTGGTTTTCGATTTAGCAAGTTGCAGGTAACTCTATTTGCCTTAGCCTAGTCAATTATGTCTTTTTTGTTTAGCGGCGGGTCCCCGAAGGCCGCGAAATTCCACGTTGACTCTCCAACGTGGAACCGTGCGGGTTTTGGGGCTAAACCCGCGATGAACCGCACGGGTTTTAAGCTCACAGTCGCGATGTTCATCGCGACTGTGATGTCGGAACCCGCGATGTTCATCGCGAGTTCATGGGGGATAGTCGCGATGTTCATCGCGACTGTCTGGCCAAAACCCGCGATGTTCATCGCGGGTTTTTGCATGGATCCCGCGATGGTCATCGCGGCTTTTTGTGGAAAAGCCGCGATGGGCATCGCGGCTTTTTGTGTAAAAGCCGCGATGGGATTTTTCTAAAATTTTTGTGCTGGTGCTAAAAATTTCTTCTGTTTTTTGGCAGGATGTTGTGGAGACCTCAGTCCGTGTGGCGGGAGAGGGAGATTGATGGTGATCTCATGCTGAGGATTGAGACTGATGCAGGGGTGAGACAGACCCTGGCTATGAGCGGACTCTTGAAGTTCGCTCAGATCCCGCCTATACGTTCAGTGAGACGGCTCCTGAACAAGCTTGTGCAGTGGTGGGTGCCGGCAGAGGGTGCCTTCATTATTGGTGGTGAGAGGTTAGAGATCACTCTCACAGATGTATATTTTTTGACTGGGTTGCCTCGCTTGGGTGAGGTGGGTGATATTTCGCCGAGGTTGCCTCCGGGTGTAGATATGGATGACCTCTTACAGACTTTCTTTGTGGATGATGCTGTTTTGGTAAACAGCTCTATTAGTCTGAAATTCCTACGTGAGTGGGATATGCGAGCTGTTGGTGCCTGCGTTATGAGGATATTGGGTGCTGCTGCACCACATCGTATGTCTGGGGGGCAGACGATGATGGTGGATTCTGTTCTACAGGGTACTTATTATGCCTGGGCGCAGATGTTCCTGGCTGGTGTCCGGAGAGATATGGACAAGGCCATTAGAGAGGGAGGTGAGTTTTGTTATGCCTCGTTTTTATGTTGTTTTTTCTTCGAGCGGGTGCCGACCTTGCGGCCACGGGTACCCGTTCGTGCTGGTATTCCGAGTGAGCCTCGTATGATGAGGTGGGGGCAGATGATGCCCCGTGCCGACGGTGGTGTCCGCGGCTACTTCACTGAGGATTTCTATCAACAGTGGGAGCAGATGCCTCTGGTTATTGAGGACTATCCCTACGCCGGCATGGACTACCGAGGTGACCCAGAGATGCCTCATGCCCCAGGACAGGCCTGGAGTTTAGACGGTATGTTTTATGTTTTATTTGATATTATATCATATGTTGTTTGATTTATCATTGATGATTTTTTGTATAGTATCTGATGGCTTACTTGCTTTGTGCAGATGTGGGTCCAGTGCCACCACCTGACTATGTGGCTTGGCAGGGGCGGGCGATGGTGGTCGCCCATCCACCTGTACCTGTACCTCCTCCGCGTGGTGGAGGATATGCAGCCTGTGGGCGAGGGGTTGGCCCTCATGATGACGCCATAGATGGTGTCCGACGGACCTTAGCCCGGATCGTAGCTGGGCTCCCCGAGGATGGTTGGAGAGACCTGGATTGGGATATTTTGCAGGGATGTCTCGGTGCGCCGCCTGAGTGGCAGTCGCTCCTGTTGAGGGCAGCGGTGTTCGTGGTGAGGCACGGGGATGGTAGACGAGATGCTCCGGCAGGGCCGGCTCAGGGGAGGATACGTCTGAGGGATGATCCAGCGGGGCCAGTAGAGCGGCGAGTTCGGGGTCGTCATGACCCGGCGGGGCCGGCGGAGGAGGAGTCGGAGGAGGAGCCGAAGGAGGAGCCGGAGGATCCTAGGGATCCAGATGAGTAGATATATTGTATCTGCCCCCAAATGCTGATGAGCATATGGGGAAGCATTTTTGTATGACAGATGTATTTTTTGTATATCGGGTGCTGAGGGCCCTTATGACATGTTGACTATTTGATTTATATATATATGTGGATATATATTTTAGATATATTGTCGTGTATGCACGTGGATGCACATTTGTCTTTTGTATATGCCCGTGGAGGCACATGTTATGCACGTGGATGCAGTATATTTGTTGATTTATGTATGCCCGTGGAGGCACCTGTTATGCACATGGATGCATTATTTGGTTTGTTTGTTTTATGCCCGTGGAGGCACATGTTATGCACGTGGATGCAATATTGGTTTTTGTATATGCCCGTGGAGGCATATGTTTTGCACATGGATGCATTTTTTGTTTATGGATATGACATGATGTGATTGGTGTGCCAGTCGAGGACACTATTGGCCATATTATCTGCTACACTATTGAGGTGTCTTGGGACATGTGTGAATGTAATGGATTCAAACTGTCTAACCATTTGTTTATTGCACAGGAATTTTCTGAAAAGACAGGGATCGCATACTTGGTAATCATTGTTGAGCTGGGAAACTAGGAGCTGTGAGTCCAAGAAAACGTTGAGGTGACGTATGCTCATCTGGAGAGCAGCGGCCAGGAGACCAGTCACGGCATCGTATTCAGCTTGATTATTGGTGGCGACACCTAAACATACTCCGTCAATGTGAATTAATTCATGTGAAGGGGAGTATATTACCCAAGCTGCGGAGGCGAGATTGGGAGACCAACGGCTTGCACCATCAGCGAAACCGACATGGCAGAGTGGAAGAGGCTCCATCTGTGGTCATGCAAAGAAAAACAAATATTTAGGTTTTTTGAAATTTTTTGTGAACGAAAAATGTATGCCTATACTAAAATGGACGATGGTGTCCATCAGATTTTATATGGGTAAAATCGTTTAAGGTACAACCCGTTGCGCGGGTTGCGTAGGGTGTTGCCTTCTGAATCGGTCAGAATGTATGCCCCCTGCCCGAGGCAGGTGTGTATGATGTAGGGGCCTTGCCACATGGACACGAACTTTCCCTTCCCGGTTTTATCATGAGCTTGATCGTAAGCGAGGACAAGGTCTCCCTCAGAAAAGGTTCTTGGGTGGACGTGTTTGTCGTAACTTAGTTTCGATCGTTGTTTAGCTGCTTCCATGTTTTGAATGGCGATGCGCCGATCTTCATCGGCCTGCTCTAGGAGTAGTAAATGTTGCTCGATCGGGGAAGTGTCCGGTAGGAGTTCAACGGCGATATGCAAGGCTGGGATCTGGCACTCAATAGGGAGGACGGATTCGACACCGTGAACTAAATGGAAAGGGGTAAAACCGGTGACGGTTTTGGTTGAGGTGCGGTAGGCCCATAGTGCCGGGAAAAGCATGTGGTGCCAATTGGATTTGTGCTTGTCTACAGTACGTTGGAGAATGGTCTTCAAGATTTTATTGATCGCTTCGACTTGGTCGTTTCCTTGGGGATAGTAAGCGGAAGAGAAATGGTGTTCAAATTTCAACATGGTTGATAATTCCTTCCAGACGGCATCTTCGAAGTGAGAGCCGTGGTCAGAGACTAGTTGCTGTGGTACTCCGAAACGAGCGATAACATGGTTGAAGAAAAAACGTGCTGCAGTGTCGGCTTTGCAATTATAGGTCGGCATGGCTTCTGCCCACTTGGTGAAATAATCTACGGCCACGACGATGTGTTTGTGACCGCCGGCTGACAGGGGGTTGCAGTCGAGGAAGTCAATGGCCCATTCGCAGAATGGTCCAACAGTGATGACTGGATGAAGGGGGGCAGGGGGGGTTCTTGCTTTGGGAGCAAATAGTTGGCAGTTCTGGCAATGCTTGACTGCGGTGATGCAATCAGTAAACAATGATGGCCAAAAATAACCGACCCGAATGATTTTTCTGGGCGGTAGCCATGCCGGAGAAATGGCCTCCACAGGCACCGCTATGACAATCATTGAGGACTTGTTCTGCCTCACTATGGGATAGGCAGCGGCGTAAGATTGTATCAACGCCGCGTCGGTAAAGTACATCCCCTATTAGGAGGTATCGGGGGGCGTGGTGTCGTATGCGACGGCGCCCATCACGATCGATGTGTGGTCGAAATTTTTGCGTACGAAGGTAAGTCAAAATGTCTCCGTACCAAGGGTCGTCGGACGAAATGATGAAGATCTGCTCGTCAATCAGGTCCGTTTGGATAACGGGTGATGTTGAGGAGGATGGGAGGTCCGTGATGAGGTGAGCAAGCGCGAGGGCTTTGGTGCTTTTGGGAGTTCTGAAAGTGAGGTCATATTCCTGGAGGATAATGACCCATTTAGCAACACGACCTTGTAGGAGCCGCCGGGTGAGGAGATAGACCATGGGGTTGGAGTCGGCCACGACCGTGGTATGACTGAGTAGGATGTAGTGTCGCAATTTTTGTACGGAAAAGACTACAACTAGGGCTAATCTTTCCTCGTATGGGTAACGTAGAGGTGGGCCAGACAAGGTTTGGCTAACGTAATAAATCACATGCTCTTTGTGGGAGGCATCTTCTTGGACCAAAACTCCGGACACAGCATGTTCAGATGCCGAGACATAAAGGGTGAAGTCTTGAGAGAAATCCGGTGGGGATATCAAGGGGGCTTGTGTGAGAGCTTTCTTGAGGGCTTCGAATGCCGTGTCTGCTTGCTCATCCCAAACAAAGGGTATGTGGGTGCGAAGCAAGCGTAAGAAGCCATGGACTTTGGTGGCATAATCAGGAACGAAGTGCCTAAGAAAATTGGACCGCCCTTGCAAGCTCTGAAGCTGCCGAAGCGTGCGAGGAGGGGGAAGTTCTAAGATGGCTTTGACTTTCAGGGGATCGACAGTGATTCCGTCTTGGGAAACAATGAAACCCAACAACCGGCCCGTTGGGATGCAAAAGACACACTTGTGTGGGTTCAAGCGGATTTTATATTTGCGACAACGCAGGAAAACTTGCCGGAGGTCGTTAAGGTGGTCTGATCGTTTTCGGGAACGAGCTGTGAGGTCGTCAAGATAGACTCGCAGGATATGGACCAAGTCATGAAAGCAATAGGTCATGGCTCACTGGAAAGTGGCACCAGCATTTTTAAGGCCAAATGGCATGACGCGATAGGCAAAGGTGCCCCATGGGGTGGTGAAGGCAGTCTTGTACTGATCCTCCTTGCGGATGTGGATCTGGTTATATCCGGAAAACCCGTCCATGAAGGATAGGACCTCATGGCCCGCACACTCATCAATGAGTTGGTCAATGAATGGCGTGGGGAAATTGTCTTTTGGACAAGCGTGGTTTAAATCGCGGAAGTCAGTGCATACTCTAAGGGTGCCCTGCTTTTTGTTGACGGGAACGGGGTTCGATACCCAAGTGGTGTACGGAATAGGGTAAATGAACCCTGCTTTTCGAAGTTTCTCGACCTCAGCCTTAACAGTGGGGAGCTTGGAAGGGTGAATGGGTCGCTGTTTCTGACGAACAGGGGGTACTTCAGGCCATGTATCAATGTGGTGTTCAATAATGGCGGGGTCGAGACCAGGCATCTTGGTATAGGACCAGGCAAAGACGTCTCGGAACTCTTGAAAGAGCTTTTTGTATGCCTGAGTTTCTGCTTGAGTGCAAGATGCGCCCAGCGAGATGAGCTTAGGTTTCCCTGGTGTTGTGGAAATGTCTATCTGTATAGTGGGGGAAATGTTTGACATGTTCCCTTCTTCAAAGGCATCCGGTGCTGGGATGGGGTCTTTTAACCAATCGACCTTAGTGGGTATGAAGTCTTTCGACTCGACTGATAGCTGGTTGGATGCGGTGGATGTAGATGCTTCTGGGAGGAAGTACGAGCGATGATGCATATCATCCCAAGGGTAGTCGGGTGTAGTGAGTGTCTCCAAAATTTTCTCATCAGTATTGAAGTAGTCAGACCATAAATCAAGGGGTTCTGGTTTGAAAGTTATTGAAATCATATAAATTGTATTGACTTCTTCCGACGAGGATGATGGCGGGGGGTGGATCTCTTCGATGAGGGGAGGAGATATCTCTAAGTCGACGTTGTTTAACTCGTACAACGCTTCTCTATAGTCAGGTAGATCAGGACAATGGTGAGAGTAGTGGCCATAAACACTGCATATAGCACAAGGATGGTTAGTGTGCAGTGATTTGTCGCGAGGCTGTAGAGGTGGCTCTAACCTGACTACTGGGATGCTGATGTCATCGTCCAACATATTCATATGCTCTTGGAGTGCCGGTAAGTGTGGGCATTGATGAGTTGGATGTCCTATCTCATCGCATAATGAGCATTTGGGGGGAGCTCGAAACACTGGTGGGGGTTTAACTGCCTTAGGAGGTGGTATCGCAGTGTACGGTTGTGGGCCTCTGCCCCCAGTGGGCTTAGCGAGAAGAGGGGGATTCGTTGACGTCGAAGCGATCGTGAGACCAGGAGGAGGTTTCATTGACGACGAAGGGATTGCGACACTAGGAGGAGGTTGATTTGTGGTAACAATAGGTTGTACCGGTTGGAGGATGACGTTTGGTGTCGGCGGTGGAACGGGAGGTGAAATATACCACACGGGTAATCCCAATGTTAACCCGGGTAGACTAAGGGTAGCCATAACCGGGGCGCTTACTACACCCGAAGGAGGAAATAGAAAGGGGATGGTGTGGATGGGTGTAACACCGATGTGACTCGGTACCAATGGTGGTTGACTACCGGGTGTTTGTGTATTCTGTGAAAGAGTACAGAGGTTTGTGACCTGGGTCTCTGGTGACGGTGGTGGAATGGCCTGGAATGTAGAGGTCATTGGTGTATCTGAGTAGAGTCTGGGTCCCACAGAAGACACAAAGGAGGTAACTGCACTAGAAGCGGGTTGTTCAATCATGGGAAGAACATTTTCGGGGGCTGCAGGGCCATTGGGATCATAGTAGGTGAGTTGGTCGATTTTGACCACGCGTCCCTCATGGGGGAACATCATGGTACGAAAAACGGAGGAGGCGACCGCTTTCATGGCGTACATGTAACTACGACCCAGTAAAAGGTTATAATCGAGCTGGGCGTTAATGACCTCTATGTCGATAAGCACAGTTTTCCCACCCAATTGGACGGGAACCTTGGGTAGTAGACCTTGAGGTTGAGCTGACCGGCCGTCATAGGCCCGCAATGCAGTGGTGGATTGCTGGAGAGTAGGGGATCCCAACTTATGCCAAACAAATGTGGACATGACGCATGTGGAGGCACCCTCGTCGATGATACATCGATGGATGACAAGATTCCGAATAGAAACAGAAACTTGGACTGCTATGGTGGAAGGCAGACGTGGTTCGGACTGGTCCAAATCAAAGGTCATCAATTTCGAATCATTTGGGTCAATTGCCCCAATGGCAGAAAGTAAAGTCTTGTGCTGCGTAGGACAGTTTTTCAAGACTTCTAACGCAGACATGGCTGCGGGAGATTGAGCTAGGTCATCTAGGATGTTGTAATTTGATGCAGCCCGTGCATTGGGGTTGTTGTTGATACGACGGAGAGGGAACCGAGGTGCTTTAGAAGCACCATCGAGTGGAAGAGGTGGTATCCGTAACGTCTGATCGGTGGGATTAGCGTTAGTATCCTTGTCGGCGGGGGTAGCCTCGGAGGTAGGACCATACTGGTTCCGTCGGGTTTGGATGTTGACGTCGGCAGTGGACATCATCAATAAGTGGTGAGTGCCTGAATCAAACATGGGTTGATCAGGAGCGGCGTAAGTGATTTGCTGTGGTTGCACGTTGCCCTGTGGGGGGGCTAACGGCTGAGTGTTCACCACTCCTTGTGTTGGGAAAGGGTTTTGTAGCACCAAAGGCTGTTGTTGAGGTGGTGGAGGGTTGGGTGGCGGCTGAGGAGCCGCCTGCCCTTGACGATGGGCGTCATCTGTCCATAGTTGTCGAGCTCGCTCCAGATGTGGGCAAGCGTGGCTATAGTGGCCATAGACACCGCAAATGGAACAAGGATGGTTTGTTCGTAGATTAGCATTTTTGGCTTGCTTAGGTGGCCGATTGGGATTTTGATGAGCAGGCGCCGCGTTATTGTTTTGCGGAGGATGGGTAGGTTGTGGAGCTTGGTTATGGTTTTGGTTGTTTCCACAGTTATGTCCTCTTCCGTGGTTTGGTTGCCCACCCTGGTTGCGTTGGTTATTTTGGTATTGGGGCTAATGTTGTTGTGCGTACACATGCCCTTGAGCATTGGGGGTATTCTAGGGAGCCGCAGGTGCGGGAGCAGGTTGCGGTGGGTAGTATGCAGGTGGAGCTGGAGGTGGTCCAGTTGCCTATTGGGGTTGTTGGTACCCCTGATTTATTGGATGTGGTAGATTAGCTGGTGCAGTTTGCTGTGGGTACTGCAACGGTTGTGGTGAGAACTGAATGGGGTTCTGTGTAGTAGGTTGAGCATAGTATGTAGGAGGTACATACGCTAATGGCGTTTTCCCATAACAATGTTGTGGACAAGAGGGTCCATGAATGTGATGGGTCTGGTTTGTTGGAGCATAAGAAGTTGTTGCTCCGGAACTGGATGTAGCCCTAGAGAGGTCTGGGGCGGGCATGGTGCTCACCATGCTGAAAGGTTTAGGTTGCGGGGTGATTTGGCCAATGATGCCATCAGCGGCATGTGATGCCCCCGGTGCGTCACCACGTGAAGAGTCACCTCGTGGGGCGTCAGGTATGATTGTGTATAGATAACCTGATTGGGCGTATATGAGATCAAACTGTTGGGCCTTGAGGATGGCCTCCTCTTCAGACTGGGGTCTTTCAGATGCCACATCCTTCGCAATGAGAGGGAGGAGGGATTTTAGGAACCAATCTAAGAAGATACGGTCGTCTAATTTGATTTTGCAGAGGCTTCGGCGGCGACGCCACTCATGAATGTGGTCCGTGATGTGGGTGGCCATATTCTGTCTGCAAGACAGTAGGATCTCGACGCCCACATCGTAGCGGACAGGTAATTGGAAGAATTGTAGGAAAGTCGAGGCAAGGGAGGTAAATGTGGCATGCGTCCCATGGGGCTGCTCGATATACCATTTGGCTGCGGAGCCAGTGAAGGTGCGTTGTAAAAGCCGGAGGTGGATTGAGTCGTCCACTATGGAGTTGGAGGAACACCATAAATGGAAGGACATGACATGGTTCTGGGGGTCTTCCCCTGCCTTACCCTCAAACTTAGGGATGCCAGAGGGAAGTTTGGTGGGCATATGGGGCCACGCAGGATCATGTCTGATGGGGTCATTTGTTAGCCTAGCTAAGTCTGGCAGGTTCAGACTCGCCATGTATGGTAGGCTAGCAGGTGTGGTAACTGGGGCGGGGACATGCCTAGCCATCGTGGTATGGTGTAGGGGTCTAGTAGCGCCTAAAGGTACGTTAGGTATGGAAGGTATGTGCCCTCCCATAGGTGTGGGCTGGTATGGGTTAGCGCTTCCAAGTGCAACATGGGTTACACTTGGGTTAGGAATTGCACTAGGGATTCCTGGGATAGCACTCCCAAGTGCAACATGGGTTGCACTTGGGTTGGGAATCGTACTAGGGATTCCTGGGATGGGGTTTGTGGAAACCAAAGGGGGTATGACCCCCATGTTGGGTATACCCATGACAGGTGGTGGCCCTGTGTTAGGAATTCCTAAATGTGGAGTGTTACCCATATTGGGCATACCCAGGGGGGTAGTTGTTGCCGTGGATGATACTACAGCAGAAAGGTCTGCGGATGTCTGACCTATGGTAGTTGTAAATAGTGGATCAAATGGTGTTCCAGACATAATTGTGGTTGGTGGTAACTCTGTGGGGTTTTCGGATTCTACCTCCAAATCAAAGGTGAAGTGAGGTATGTCAGAATCGGATGACTGTCTAATTGATTGACGATGTGTCGAATCAAGGGATAAGGCTCTGCGTCCGTGACGTGGAGAGCCAAGTGGACTAAACTCTGGGAGTTCGCCCTGTAGACGACGAGAGCGTCTAAAATTCTCAATGGTGAGAAAATGTGTTTGGGTAAAAACTTTGTTTAAGTATCAGGTGGTGATATATATATAAAAGACTCAAAACCCTAATGCAACCAAGGGTGCAAGAAGGGGAGTGAAAAAAGAAGGCTCTCAGGCCAAAAAATCAATCCTCAAAAAAGGCACTTATTCTAGCAGCTGTGCTACAATAAGTGGAGGAATGCAACAACTGGTCAGAATACCAACATGCAAACGGCTCCTAGAAAAAATAGGTGTAACTAGACCACAGGTAGGTTGAAATCATGTAAGCACCTAATCTAAAAGTATTGTGACTCAAACAGATGATATCCTCTGCAAGGTGATGAAATCCAAGTCAGACAATATGAATGTTGAGACAACGGCTAGATATCCCCCTACCGGGAGGGACACCGGGTAATCAATCCTAAAGACAGGCTACTAGGATACTCCGTTCATGACGCGTCGAGAAAAGGTAAATCTGCCGTTTGGTCCTTTGATCACAATATCCCAATACAGGGATATCCCGAGAACTGTGAATGGTAGCCCTTCGGTTACTGAATGGATTTCGGTATTCCACTCAGGCTTCCGGAACCATCCTCGCGACTTCAACCCTCCTAAGGGAGAGGCCTTCCCACAAACCGGTTGTGACCGCGCCAAAAAGTACTAAGAGATTTTAGCTCCCTAATTGGACAACTTCTATGTCTCATATGTATGAACTGAGGGGTGTTATTGGAACACCTATCCCCCCAATACTACCTAGCTACAAGAATTCTTTTAGTGTTCCCCAAGTGGGGTTAAAAGTGTGTTCAAATTAGGGTACGTTTTAAGGCTTAGTTCAATTAAGTGATCGTGTGAGTGCACGTGAGGTGTTGTAAACTGAACTTGAAAAAATTAAATGCTTTACAGGAAATTTTCAAAAAATAAAGGATTTTTCGAAAATAAAAAGCAAATATTTATGACTTTTCACTAAAAGGAATTTAAATGCTTTTCAAAAAATAACTCAAAAAATAATGGATTTTTTGGATTTATGAAAGCAAATAATAGACTTCTTTTTAAAAGAAATAAATGGTTTTCTTTGTTCAGGAAAATTGCTAAGGGTAAGATTTTAGAGAAGTAAACAAGACAAAATTTGAATCTAGATGAAAATGCAAAATGAGTCTTTCTTTCACTTTCTTGAAAATTTTAAAAAGATTTCTAGATATGCACTTTTTAAATAGTAAAATTTTTTTCAAAGCTGTAAAATATGCAGGATTTAATACTGTAAAAAATGTGCTATGGGCAGAAAGTACAGTAATTTTTTTTTTCAAAATCGGGATGGCCGAATGAAAAAATTCAGCCGCGCGGGTTTTGACAGGAAAGCCGCGATGGACAGCGCGGGTTTCTGTCGAACAGTCGTGCTGGACCGCGCGGGTTTTGGCCGCACAGTCGCGATGGACCGCGCGGGTTTTAGCCGCACAGTCGCGATGGGCAGCGCGGAAATTGGCCGCGAAGCCGCGGTGTGCAGCGCGGAAAAACGCAGATAAGTCGCGATGGACCGCGCGAATGTCTGGCAAAAAGCCGCGATGGACCGCGCGGAAAAATGCAGAAAAGTCGCGATGGACCACGCGACTGTCTGGCAAAAAACCGCGAGGCGGAAGCCATGCACGGAAACCGAGAAATGAACCCAAAAATTGAAAATTTCGGGCTGTTTATGGGGCCAAAACTCAGAGCAGCAATGGATCTGCTGTCTAAGATGGCAGATCTATGGATCTAAAGGTTAAAAACTCATAAAAAACTAAGATTAAAGGCAAAACTAGAGATCTATAGTTCAAACCAAAGCAGAGTCGCCAAAAACTGTTGACCCGGTTTTGCAACCAGGCTTAGTGCTATGGGCACCTACTAACTAGTAGCAGCAGCTTCAATGGAAATAAATAACAATAAACTAATTAAACAAGACTATTCATGGATCTAAGCAAAGATATTAAGCAAATAACAAAAATAATTTAAAATCAAGAACAAGAAGATATTAAAGAATGAGCTTGTATTGAAAAATGGGGGCAAGCAAGTGCTTGCGATAATACCTTCAATGGTGAAGGTTGATGTTGAATGGCTCCAAGGATGAGCAACTCCAATCTCCAATGGTCTCTTCTCCAATGTGGTTTGCAATGGCTAAAATGCTCAGGGGAGATTTCAGCAGCATAAGGATGAGATAATGGATGGATGTGAAATGAGGAGCCCCTACCACCTGTTGATCTTTGATCCTTTCTCTCTGGACAGACCCGGGCTGGCGGTAATCTTTTAGACCAACAGAACCCTTAGCTCACTGGCCCTTTCGGCAACAGGTCGCAGAAGCAACCTGAAGTCTCACCCGAAGTGATTCTAATGGGAGGCAGAAGACTCAAGTGTCCTCAGCCAAGTTCCGAGGCATCCAGGGTGGTTAAACCCTCCTTAACCCCTTTCACAGAAGCTGTCTATCTCATTCCATTACTCCGGCTACGCCTCTGTCTTATCATGGTATGCAGGGAATGCGATAAGTCTTTCCCTATGTGAAACCGTCTAGCGATACCCGAGATATCGTAGGTGCGATATCTTCCCCTTCTAGTTCCTGCGGCAAGCGAACTTTGACCGCTTCCTGGGTTAATAGGTGGTCTTAGCTATCCTTATCCTGGTACTGCAGTTAGCAACAACATTCAGCCTACAAGCCTAACCCTCGCTAATGAACTCGACCCTTGATATCTCGCAACACGTAACTAGGTAGAACATTACTTTGCGCAATGTCTAAATAAACCATTCATGCCTCATATTCAGTTCTTACTCGCACATTAACCTCCGTTTAACAATTATCTAGTTCGCAAAGAGGTTAGCTATGATTATCGCAATTGTTATACATCATTCAGAAGTTAACTGACGACCATGTACATTACTTATAACAGATTGAAGCATTCATATATATAGCACAAACACGTGAATGAGATCAATGGCTACACAATTACAATAGTGCTACTTAGATAAGCACATTGATACTCCCAGGGCAAAGACTACGCCCAGGGGAACTGCGGTTCTTGCTTACAACTCTGGGGAATAAACACAGCTCCGTTCCACTCTTTACAACAGGGGTCTTCTGGGAAACTCCACCTCAGTGGGAGCCCTTCTCTATAGACCTCTTTTCTCTTCTTGCCTTTACAGTGCACTCTCTTCCTCTCGCAATCCCTGCGGATTGCACTCTCTCAACAGGTCGGCCCTTGTTGTCTCAGGGATGTTCAGGCTTGCAACAACAAAAGACTTGACTAGCATCTACCTGATGTCTCTATCACTATGTGGCCAACCCCTTATCCTATAAAAAGACTACTATATATAGACGGCCCGAAGGTCTCATCGCAGTTACAAAACTGTGGGCCTTATCCCAACAGTGACTCAACCCTAACCACTTACAGTCAACTGGCTGTACTTCCATGGCCGCCTTCTGTCTCGTCGCCGCTTCCTGCAGTCCTTAGTCTTTAATGCATCGGCCCGTCGCTTCTTCTTGGTTCAAGCAACGCTGACTGTGGTCCTTCTTCTTTAATGAGGGTAGCTGAACCCTCTCTTCATCTCCGGCGCCTTTATTGCGGTGGTTGAGCTCTCCCTTCGGCCTCTTCTTTGTACCACATGCTTGACTTTTCTGTACCTATCGCCGTGATTCCCGCCGGAATTTGTGCTACGGCGATATCTTTGTCTTACCGCCAAAATTGGTACTTTCTCTCCAAAATTAGTTATCCTTCCCAAAATTAGCAGCTTCCTAAATGCTGCGGAAGTTCTCTCCAACAACTCCCCTAACACTTACTTGTGGCTCGTCCCCGAGCCACTTGCAACAACAGCCTGATTCATCTGCCTAAGCTTATCCTTTGCTGCTCGTGAGATTGCTGCGAATTGTGCCTTAAGCGCTTTAATACTTTCATCCATGTGTGTTACTTCTTCCTGCGCTGCGCTGAGCAGCTCAGCGGTTACCAAGGAGTCCTCTGTGCCCTCAATGACTCCTTTACTTGAGGTGAAGCTTTTCACCTTTTGCTCCAGTTCATCAACCAGATGTGCGATTTTGCTTTCATGCGGGCTAACTTCGTTAGCCAGGTTGATCTGCTGTTCTCTGTATTTCTGCACCTGCTGCTGAATTTGTGTGATTTCTCCTTTCTTTCTTATCTTCGCAAGAGCACTCAAGCCCTTGTACTCTTCTTCAGCTCTTGATATCGCATCTTCATAGTGCTTAATGTGCTGATCGAGCTCGGCTTTCTGTGGGAGCTCCTCTAGCTCCAGCCATGTCTTTGATGCATCCTCCAGGATGGCCTCTGCTGCTTCCACCCGACAGTGCATCTGTGTCTGTACAACTCTGAAAGCTTGCACTCGTGCTTCTTGGATCTCCTCTGGAGTAGGTGGCTTATTTGCTTCTAGTGCAGCAATCCTTGCTTCGTATTCTTCCTCCATCTTTCTCTTCTCTTCATCTAGAGCCTTTGCTCTTTCCGCTATTTTTCTGATCTTTTGAGTTATTTCTAACTCAGGCCTGATATCGCACTGCGGAAGCTCTGCTGCGATATTCTTTAAAACAAGAGAGACATCCTGCTCTCGCTGAACATATTGCGTCAACTGGGCACTCTCTGCCTCATGCTGCGCAATGAGCTGCACATTGTCGTTAGACAGCAAAACATTTTGCTCATATGTGACTTGTTCTCTGTGCCTCAGCTCCGTGCCTATCTGCTGGAAAATTTCGTACAACTGGTCCATAGGTACCTCTGGTAGGTTCACCTCAAGAGGATGAACCATCTGCACTTCCATAGGTACAGGGAACTTAATACTTCCCGGCGGTATACGAACAATGTTCGTGCGGTCCCTTGCAATGCTTTCTTCTCTGCTCTGCGAAGGGGGCTGCGAACTTTCTGCGACTGTAGTTGGAGCTGGCTGAATCTGCATGGAAGCAGTCTTCTCAGTGATTGCCTTCAACTCTCGCAGTTTGTTGTCGAGGCTGATGCGCATACGATCCTGCGATGACTAAATCGCAGCGAATTTATCCCGCATCTTCTCCTGTATTCGGCTGGCGATGAGATCATACTCATCCTCTGTCATGACTGGTGCCTGCGGTTCGTCGGAAGTAACCGCCTTTGTTCTCTTCTTCTTTGCTCGCACCGGAGAAGGGACTTCAATAGCCTTTCTCTTAGAACCCATTGGTTCTTTCTCTTTGTCTTTAGGATCTACCTCCTGAACATCTTCTGGATCCTCAGCTGGGGGATCAACTGGAACTAGGCCAGAGGATAGATCATCATACATTTGTTTCATGTCCTCGTCGAAACAGTTCTTAATGGTATCTTCGACCTGCTGGATTTCCATGCGATATGGGCCGGGGGCCCATTCGTTATGTTTCCTGAATCCTTTGGGTCTGATGTAGGTTTTATCCCTGTCGACTTTAAATTCCAGCTTGGACTGATAAAGATCAACGACCGGCGAGTCGACACGCGGAATCGTTGCGACGGATTCAAGCAATAGCGTATAATATTCATGGAATACCATTGCATTATTCTTGTGTTTCTATGGGTGACTACTCGCCCAAAGATTGGAGTACCTCGACCCTCTGCACGCCCCTGGCGGCAGTTGTGGAAACTGCGAATTGGGCGGCTCTTTCCATCCAATGAAAGCCATAAGGATCAGCAGCCACGAGAAGTGGAAGCTGTGAAGTGGATCCTGTTGCGCCTGCGCACAGTCTTGAAAGAAACTATTTAACAAAAATAAACTCCAGTTGTAAGGTTTACCGTTTATGACTTCGATCGCTAGGCGGATAACTGAGCCTGTGACCTCCTTCGGCCTCACCTTGAGAAGGAGTTTTCCGGCCAACAGACTAACAGTAAACCGCAAGGCATCATCCTGTATTGAATTGACATCGTAGGCGCAACCTCCTCTTTGCAGCTTATACTCCGCAACCTGCTTGGTTGAGAGCCTGGTATCCTTTGTGGCGCCATCAATATTTATCTGTGGGTCGAAACCAGTCTTCGACAGACCGGTAATGCGGTGAATGAGGTCAACATTGACATCTATTCGGTTACCCAACCATAAGTAACCGCCATGCACGCATGAAAGTAGCGTCCGCACCACAGCATTGACCTCCGGGCCCCATCCAAAGTGTGGAATCTCCAGGAGATTGAGCAGTCCCGACGGTACTAAATGGCTTACATGGTCCATGGGGACGAACTCATCGTGCTGTGTCCTTGGGTTCCTCTGAATCGTCATATAACGATCGCGGCGGAATTGTGGGTACAGCGTATAATCTCTCAGATTATAATCAGTAAACTTAACAGCATGCATATTCCCCCACAAGTTACCTTCTTCCTTCACTCGGTTATCCAGCGGCGGGAGTATGAGTTCATATTTAAAGTCTCTTGGAAGGACGATCGCTGGCGCATTCTCTACTCTCGGTGGGAAGTATATGGTAGTGACTGTAACTTCTTCCGGAAGTTCCTGATCCGGTTCTTCTGGCTCTGTGCTATTCAGGGTCTCGCTACGTTCCATATTAGCTAAGGTTCTCGGCGACTGGCGTATGGTCGAAGAGCCAGCAGCAATTTTCTTTCCTTTCTCCGCCACAACTGAAGTCATAGCGCACTCAATTCCACCCCTTTGGAATCTCTGCAACACGTCTTCGAGAGGCTCGTCTGGCGCGAGGCGCCTTCCCCTGTGGTACTCTGGACTTCCTATGATTGCTAATCTTAATGCAAATCAGAGTCTGCAACTGTTTCTAGTTTCCCTGTTCGGAACTCTGCTAAGAATACGCTTGGCTCGGCTCAACTGCGCTCAACTCTTTTGGTGAAAATGACTAAGTAGCCCCGTGCTTTGAATAGAACGTGTATTTATCATCAGGCGGAATTTCAAATGGCAACGGACCAGTGACTGGACCCGTTGGCGGTATTTAATGCATAGACAAGACAGCACCCCGCGCCTATTTATTGCAAACACCGTTTGAAATTTCGCTGGGAAACTGTGCGCCGGAGTGATGTCGCATCGGATTTTCCAAATCTAGAAGAATCGTCGTACTGCTGCCAAATCTTAGTACAACAGATACTTGTCAGCCGTGCAGTTAATGCTTGTCAGATGGCGAAGTGACTAGCCCTCTGATCAATTCAAAATTTGATATCGCATCAATCTGTTTTCTGTCCTCTGCGATAAGATATCGCATCGTCTGGAAGTGGAAAGTGCCAAAAACTCGCCTCTTATCAAAATTATCGCAACCACCAGGAAAACTGGCTGCGAATTCTTATCTGAAGCATTTCCCGGTGTAGACTCCTTAGGGTGCGATGCTTCATTTCAACTACACTGAGCATCTGCACCATTTGCTTCCTTCCTGGGCTAGGGCTAGGAGGTGGCATGGCCTTCGCGATACAGCTTAAGCCGACTGCCATTGATCAGGGTAGGAAGAAACTCCCCACTCATAGTACAAAGCTGTATAGCACCTCCATCTGTTATTTGCTGGATTTGATAGGGTCCTAACCAATGAGTTTTCAATTTTCCAGGGAACTTTATAAACTTACTGTCATAAAGGAGTACCAAGTCTCCGAGCCGAAAGATTTTGTTCTTGATATGCCTATCATGCCAAGCTTTTTCTCGTGCTTTCTGCACTTTTTGATGGAATCCTGCGATAAATCTGTCTTCCTCTAGATTGAGCAGCTGTGCCAATCCCTCCTCTAAAGTATCAGAATCAGCCATCTCTGTAAGCTGAGCAATCCTTAGACTGGGTAAGATGTATTCCATAGGCATAACAGCCTCTTGTCCATATACCAGGCCGAAAGGTGTGTGCCCTGTTAGTTTCTTACACGTGGTCCTGTAAGCCCATAATACAGCATTAACTCTGAGGTCCCAGTCATCCCTTTGACTGTTACAAATCTTTGTAAGAGCATGTTCTAATATCTTATTGAAAGCCTCCACCGTACCATTGGCTTGAGGGTGGTAAGGTGTACTCTTATGGTGCTGTATTTCAAATTCCTCTGTCAAGGCTTCTATGGTGCTATTCAAAAAATGTGTGCCTTGATCACTCATCAAAGTCACTGGGCATCCAAATCTAGTGATGATGTTTTCAAAAAGAAATTGTGCTGCTGTAGCAGCATCACAATTCCTGACTGCTTTTGCCTCAGCCCACCTGGTGAGGTATTCTGTTGCTGTAATTATATATCTCGCACCAGTTCGTTTTCCTGGGGGGTTAATAGGACCCACGAAGTCTATGGCCCACTTATCGAATGCGCGTAGCGTTATCTGTGGTCGCAACGGCATTTCATCTCTTCTGGAGGGCTTTCCTGTCCTTTGGCAGATATCGCATGATCTGCAAAACTCTTTACTGTCTTTATGTAATGTAGGCCACCATAGTCCTGCTGCTAGGATCTTCTGAGCGGTAGGCTTCCCTGCGAAATGGCCTCCTGCGATGCCCGAATGTGCTTCCTTAAGAATGGTCTGTTTCTCGTGGGGCATAACGCATCTGCGCAAGATTTCATCTGGTCCTAACTTATAGAGGTGTCCTGCAATCAGGGTGAAGTCTGCTGCTTTCACCACTAATTGTTTCTTTTGTTGCTTGGTAAACTCAGGTGGTGCCCACCCTGTAGTAAGGAATTGAATTATGTCTCCATAATATTCATCTGCGACCTGAATGGAGAACAATTGCGCATCAGGCAAGTTGTCCTCTAAATTACTTGGTTCTTCACCTGAGTCTAGCCTTGACAGGTGATCAGGTCCTGCATTTAGTCTTCCTGGCTTAACAATGATTTCGAAATCATATTCCTGGAACAACAATAGCCATCTGCATATTCTTCCCCCTAACACTGGCTTATTGACCAAGTACTTTAATGCAGAATGGTCGGTGAACATCTTGAACGGGGCACCCAATAAATAGTGCCGAAATTTCTGTAAGGCATACACCATTGCTAACCCTTCTCTCTCTGTGGTGGTGTAATTCTTCTCAGCTGTCGATAGTCTCCTGCTCGAATATGCGATAGGGTGGTCAATACCCCCTTCGCCTGGTTGCGTGAGAATAATGCCCAGTGCGATGCCAGATGCATCCACATGAACATGAAAAGGCTTGTTCCAATCTGGAAATACCAGAATAGGTGCTGTAACCATTTTTTCTTTTAGAGCGTCAAGACTCTTCTGACATTCCTCATTCCACTGAAATTTGATATCCTTCTTTAATAATTTCTCCATTGGTGCGGTAATCTTGGCATAACCTTTGATAAACTTTCTGTAATACCCAGTATGACCAAGTGTAGTTCTCAGCTGCTTTACTGAGTTAGGTGCTGGTAAATTGACAATGATGGCGATCTTCGCAGGATCTACCATCAAGCCTTGTCTGCACACAATGTGACCCAACAACGTACCAAAAGGCGCACAAAATATACATTTTTTTAAGTTAAGGGAAATCTAGTGCTGTCTACATTTTTCAAACATTAATCGCAGGTTTCCTATGTGCTTCTTGACTAGTCCAAATACAGTCCAATCATCAAAATAAACTTCTAGAAATTGATGGATGTATTCCTTAAAGACAGCAACAACTACTCTAGAAAAAATTGCTGGGGCATTCTTAAGACCAAAGGGCATTACCGTATACTGAAAGGAGCCCCATTCTGTCGCAAATGTGGTCTTGTGCCTGTCGTCTGGATGGATTCTTATCTGGTGATAGCCTGAAAAGCCATCAGTAAATGAATAGATTTCTTGTCCTCCAACATTGTCTAAGACTTCATCAGTGAATGGTGTCGGAAATGGGTCATGCAGCGATGCATCATTCAGTTTGCGCAAGTCGACACAGATCCTGATGTCTCCTTTTGTTTTCTTTTCTTGTACTACCATGGGACTAACCCACTCACTTTCTTCAACAGGTTCGATGATGCCTGCTGCTAGCATCTTATCTATTTCATCTTTTACTTTTGCTTTGTACCGCGGATTCAACCTGTATGGACGTTGCTTAACTAGCTTAGCGTCCTCCTTAAGCGGTATTCTCATGACTCCGAGGTCACCCACTATTCCCTTCATTTCTGTAAAGTTGGTAGGAAATAGGTCCTGATACTCATGTAATAGGTCTGTGATTTGGCCAATTGTCTCATCATCCCAATAATCTCCAATAGAGGCAAACTTAGGGTCTGTTTCTGTGCCAATATTGCTCTTTCTAATCTTGATTGGTTCTGTTACAGCTGGGATTTCTAAGTGCGGGCCTTCAACTTCACGTGTACCTTCTGTTTCTGCGATATTGATACTGCGAGGATCTTCATCCTCATCGCTTGAGTCTTGTGCGCAGTTGTAACATTCTAGTGCATGTTCCATCTGGATAGCCCACTCGGGTTGCGAATCCGCTGGTAATGGGCAATCCTCAAATATTTTAGTCTTTATGATCTTCAAGGCCCGATCAATGCTTGGATGCTCAGATTCAAAACTGAACGTGACCAAAAAGTTTTCAATCATAGTAGGCCATGAGATAGTTCCTTTTCTTAGCTCTGTTTCTGTATACCAATTCCGTGGAACTGTATCCAGTGTGTGGATAAACAAATGAACCCATTCTTCTGCTGGAATTTCTAGCCAACTCTGTTCACAGTTCCTAATGTGTGCTCTGGGATCACTCTCCCCTGTATATTTCCGCTGTGTAGAGTCTCTTTCTTTAGAGAATCTAATGCGCATCAATCTCTTACAATCATACCATGATGCGATATGTTCCTTGTGTGTGTACCACCATCTTGCAGGTGTGGCTCGAACTGCAAGGTCAAAAACCTCCATCCTCTGCTCTTGAGGAATCTCTTGTTCAAACTGCTGCAAAAAATCATTAACATCTGCTAATCCATCAAAAGTTGGAATATACCTGTTTTCTGTCCCAATCCATCGCAGTGATTTAGTCATGAATGCGCATCTGCGGATAGAAACTTCGTGGAGTCTATTTTGCCAATTCTCTAAGCCAACATCTGAATCTGATGTGCATGAACTATCACATCTCCAGCTGATATGTCCATCAGCTGTAGGATCAATGTAATCTGTCTGATTAGAAGTCATTTGGTACAAATTTTCCATGTTATGCACCTCCTCTTCTGCTTTGATTGGCTCAATGTAGCGAGGACCCTGTAAAGGGTCTAATGGTGCGATGACCCGGACTTGAGCATCTTCAAATGTCATCTGCCTTTTCTTTAAGTTGATAACAGCCTTGTTATCAAAAGCCCAATCAATACCTAATAGAGCTGGATAGGGTTTGGTGTCACCAATAATTTCTATGATCTCAAAATCGGCATATGTGTGAACTCCGTCGATGTCCACTGGGACATGCGATAGGCGACCCATCGGTGATATTCTCTGCTGATTAGCTAGTCTGAGATGGATAGGGGATCTGCTTAGTTTTGGACTTCCCATCTGTTCCCATGTCTGTTTAGTCAAGACATTTACTTCTGAACCTAAGTCTAGGATAACCTCATCCATTTCAAATAGTCCGATCTGCGCTGTGAGCCTCATCTCTCTTCCTGTCCTTGTATGGCCCATTATATGGTGAATGGTGCGCTGTGTATTGCTCACAGAAGGGCTCTGTTGACATTGGTCAATAACTTTCTGAAGTTCCTCTACAGCTTTCCCATTTCTTAGAAGTTTCAAACAACTCTGCAAGAAGGACTGTACACTCCCGGTCAATTCCTCTTCGTCACATCTTCCAGATGTGCTAGCCTGTGGTATCTGCGTAGTACTAACATCCTGCGGTGGTTTCCGTGGTATACCCTGAGATGGTAATAATAGTGATCTGGGCGGTGTTTGTTCAGCAAAGGAAGTCTTAGTTTGTTGAAATGCCTCCTTATTCTTCTGTAGATCAAGTGGGATAGGTTTTCCTGGAGCTTTGCGCACCCACTGCGTTCCTGTCATTTTTTCCACGTCCTGCGATATGTTGCTTGTGGAGAGACCACTGCGAGTTACAATATTGACCCGTGGTTCGGTTTCGTTCTGCTCAGCAGCGATAAACTGGATAGTCTGATTGGTTGCTGGCTTGGCGTCCTTGATCTTAGCTATCAGTATGGGACATTCCTCTATTGTGTGGTCATAAGATTTACAATACTTGCACGTTGTAGTAGGGTTCTGACAGTCCCTAGCGTAATGTCCTGTGCCTCCACAGTTATAACAGGTGATAGTTCCACGACCATGGCCAGGTTCATAGCCTCCTCCGCGTCCTCGGCCTCTGAAATTTCCTCCACGGCCTCCCTGATTCGGATCAGTTTGTGCACGTACTGCTGGTCCGGATGCTTCTGACTGAACTCTGTAGAGGTCATGCTTCCTTTCTATCATTAACTCATAAGCTCTACAATTATTTTCGTCATGTCCCACAGATTTACAGAAGTTGCAATATAGGTTCTTTGGTGTCTGCACATATTTCTGAAGGAGAGGGCATTCCTGAGGACTGTGTCCTCTGGTTCTACAGATCTCGCACCATGGCCCCTGGTTCTGCATCAACGGGTTAGGAGCTCCACTGGCGATATAGTCAGCAAAGACAGGGCAGTTATCCTTACTGTGTCCCTGCGCTTTACACTTAGTACACCAAATTTCATGCGCAACCTCCTTTCCTTTCTTAATTTCATGCAGCTGTAAGGTGAGGTTAGCTAGTTGATTTTGCAGATTAGTGATACCGGTGCTAGTTTCTGCTAGAGGTGAAGCCTCTAGTTTCATTGCCATTTCTAATGCTTCATCTTGTGTATTTAATTTATGTTGCATTAGCGGAAGTCTGATGTGTGGTAATATTGCTGCGATAAACCATTCTTTATGCTGTTGAGGCGCAAGCTCAAAGCTTACCTGATCAATGAGGGTCTTGAATCTCTGGTCAAAATCCCAAACCGTCTCCGTAGGCAATTGTTTAATATCTTTAAGTTCTGCTATGCATTGTGACTCGGATTTAGGTTTTTTAAACTCTTTAATCATAGCAGTTCTAACCTGTGCAAGCGTTCTGTTATGGCCAGTGGTATACTTCATATACCAAGTTAATGCTCTTTCTCTAAATGTGGTGGCCAGCTGGACAAGCTTGACATTATCATCTTGTATTTGCTTAATGGTCCATATGGCTTCGCATAAGAACCAGTGTTGCTCAGGGTCCTCCGACCCTGTACCTTTGAATGTTGGTAGCTTCATATCATCTCCCATTCTGTTTCTAGATGGTGGGTTCTGGTTTGCTGTATGACTACCACTCGGCTGTGTAGATGTGGAGGGTGTAGCGGTAGTATTCGCTGTATAAGAGCTACTGGACGGGGTTCCTGCGGGATTATTCTGAGTTCCGACTGGCTTTTGAGGAGTCCTAGGGTTCTGACTCTGCTGTCTCGGGTGATCTGAGCTGTCTTCTTCAGAAGAAGATGAATCGTTGACTCTATATCTTTTACCACTACGTGTATGTCCAAGATACTCGTAATCACTTTCAGAGTCTACTGACATTACAATATCATGCTACTATTCATCTGAGAGTATATCCAGTACTCCTTTTTCATATAGTAATTGCTTAATGGACAGACTTAGAGAATTTAGGTACTTACCACGATAACCCTTGAAGAAGTACCATTCTGCTGTGCTGAAACTCTTTCTCTGATCAACCGCGAACTCTGTGATGAAGCCTTCCAGCAGACTCGTAAGCCAGAAGTCTACTGCGCGTGAGATGGGGTTATCGACACCTTTCAAGGTCTGAATCAGCTCTCCTGTCCAGACAACTTCTCGACTCTTCTTGACACCGCTGTTGTCAACAAGCTTTGATAACCAACCATATAACTCAATAGCATAAGTTACGAAGAATATCTCGTGAAGATCTGTAAAAATGTGCTTCTGTAGCCAAGCCTCAGTGCTCAGTCTAGGATTCTTGTTTTCTTTTGCAGCAAACTCTCTTTCTTTTGACTCAACCCACTGGTTAAGTTCTTGCTTGGTAGGATGCCAACAGAACATCAGCTCAATGTGTTCAAACCGGCAACGGAACCATTTGTTGATCTTTGATCCTTTCTCTCTGGACAGACCTGGGCTGGCGGTAATCTTTTAGACCAACAGAACCCTTAGCTCACTGGCCCTTTCGGCAACAGGTCGCAGAAGCAACCTGAAGTCTCACCCGAAGTGATTCTAATGGGAGGCAGAAGACTCAAGTGTCCTCAGCCAAGTTCCGAGGCATCCAGGGTGGTTAAACCCTCCTTAACCCCTTTCACAGAAGCTGTCTATCTCATTCCATTACTCCGGCTACGCCTCTGTCTTATCGCGGTATGCAGGGAATGCGATAAGTCTTTCCCTATGTGAAACCGTCTAGCGATACCCGAGATATCGTAGGTGCGATATCTTCCCCTTCTAGTTCCTGCGGCAAGCGAACTTTGACCGCTTCCTGGGTTAATAGGTGGTCTTAGCTATCCTTATCCTGGTACTGCAGTTAGCAACAACATTCAGCCTACAAGCCTAACCCTCGCTAATGAACTCGACCCTTGATATCTCGCAACACGTAACTAGGTAGAACATTACTTTGCGCAATGTCTAAATAAACCATTCATGCCTCATATTCAGTTCTTACTCGCACATTAACCTCTGTTTAACAATTATCTAGTTCGCAAAGAGGTTAGCTATGATTATCGCAATTGTTATACATCATTCAGAAGTTAACTGACGACCATGTACATTACTTATAACAGATTGAAGCATTCATATATATAGCACAAACACGTGAATGAGATCAATGGCTACACAATTACAATAGTGCTACTTAGATAAGCACATTGATACTCCCAGGGCAAAGACTACGCCCAGGGGAACTGCGGTTCTTGCTTACAACTCTGGGGAATAAACACAGCTCCGTTCCACTCTTTACAACAGGGGTCTTCTGGGAAACTCCACCTCAGTGGGAGCCCTTCTCTATAGACCTCTTTTCTCTTCTTGCCTTTACAGTGCACTCTCTTCCTCTCGCAATCCCTGCGGATTGCACTCTCTCAACAGGTCAGCCCTTGTCGTCTCAGGGATGTTCAGGCTTGCAACAACAAAAGACTTGACTAGCATCTACCTGATGTCTCTATCGCTATGTGGCCAACCCCTTATCCTATAAAAAGACTACTATATATAGATGGCCCGAAGGTCTCATCGCAGTTACAAAACTGTGGGCCTTATCCCAACAGTGACTCAACCCTAACCACTTACAGTCAACTGGCTGTACTTCCATGGCCGCCTTCTGTCTCGTCGCCGCTTCCTGCAGTCCTTAGTCTTTAATGCATCGGCCCGTCGCTTCTTCTTGGTTCAAGCAACGCTGACTGTGGTCCTTCTTCTTTAATGAGGGTAGCTGAACCCTCTCTTCATCTCCGGCGCCTTTATTGCGGTGGTTGAGCTCTCCCTTCGGCCTCTTCTTTGTACCACATGCTTGACTTTTCTGTACCTATCGCCGTGATTCCCGCCGGAATTTGTGCTACGGCGATATCTTTGTCTTACCGCCAAAATTGGTACTTTCTCTTCAAAATTAGTTATCCTTCCCAAAATTAGCAGCTTCCTAAATGCTGCGGAAGTTCTCTCCAACACCACCTTTTTATAGGTTTTGGTGGTGGGAAATACCATTTGTGGTTTTGTGGAAACCAAATGGTATTGACCAACATGGTTTAGGTACTTTTCCCTCCTTTTTCCTTTTTTGAATAAAAATAATATTTTAATTCCCTTTTTAATATTTTTGGGAATTTGGACCCTTTTTGAGGGTTTTTTATGCTTTTTTGGGAAAAATAATCTTTTTTAATGGAAAAAGGGGTGTACTCAGGTCTTTTGGTGACCTTTTGTTGGTTTCAGAGGCTCTGATGGTGAAAAAGTGGATAAATGGGTCATGTGAATAGGGAAATGAGCTAGTGAGCACTTTTTGGGTGTTAACACCTGGAGGTCATCTCAGGAGTAGCAGTGGCTGCCTTCTTTTGTCAAAGTCCATCCAAAGGTTGTTGTACCTTTGTAATTCCCCGCCAAGGGCCCGACCTGGGAATTAGGGATAATTCCCATGACTTATCGAACGTCCAAAGTAGTGGTTGGTCTGTCCGAAAGCATAGGTGGGTCACTATTAAACCCTGATATCGAAGAATTTCTGACCCAAGGTATCCTTCCACAATTAACATTTTCCCCTGGTACTAATAGCTTCTGGCTCAGTTTCCATATAAATGGGAAGGGTTGGAACAAGCAGGTGAAGAAGACATGTCGCCCGGCCTTACTAAGATGAAGACGAAAGTTTTCAAAGGGTTATAAGCATCATAAAGGTGCTGGATGCTTATGACTGAGAGGTTGGAAAACAGGTGGAGGCTAGAAAAATTCTGTAAAGGATAAGTGAAAAGGGAAAAGTCCCTTGCGTGGATTGGAGGCTGGCTCGAAAGGTGATAGAGGTAATGTGACCCACATCTTTTGGAGCGTACGAGAAAGCATGAGATTAAGTGTTGTCACACGAGCGACGTGAGAAGAACAGACCTACCAAGGGGATCTCTGAATGTTATCCCAGAGCATTATCGGTATGACGGGAGACACTTTTGCATCATCATTGGCAATGCCGTCTATCTGGGACGACATCGCTGCAAATGCTGAAGGTCACCTCAAAGCCTTGGGAATCATGGTTACCTGATTGAAGAGACTGATTGTAGAGAGATTGCATTTTATTTATGAAGAAGAGACTTTGGTTTGACTTTCATTTAGTGGCATACATATTTGTATTGGAGGACGAGTCTAGTGTGTTCATGTGTGCATTATATTTAGTCATTTCATATCACTAGTTTCACAGTAATATTCCTTTGAGTAAGAATAACCAATAAAATTAACGCTTAATTAAAATTGATTAGAATGCTTTTTCTTTTCTAGGGTGCACCAACAAGTATAGGTTATAGAGTCTTGGAATAGAGCTTGTGGGAGTAAACAATCCAAGACTATCAAACAAACATTATGTGTCTGACAAGGAAGTGGTGAAACCCATTGTATACATCGGTGTTCTAAGGAGGCTCTACTGACGCCATTGTTAAGCACAAGGTCATGGGAGGTAGGTTGTGGAGATAGCCCTCCAATACTTGTTGAACGTGGGAGATATATACAGGATTTGTTCATATCTTGGGACTCTTGAGGGATTTGACCCTTTTGAGTTTTGGAATTAGCTACCCTTCCCATACGGTGGATCCCACCTATGACTGTTCGCCTGATCATTAGTTATATGTGCTGACCTTAGTTGCCTTACCTTGGTATCGCATAGGGAATTTGCAGCGGTTATTCTGTGGGCGTCCTGAGTCAGATAGGGGTCGGACAAGACATTGTGTTTACACATTGAATTATGAGGGCCCTTATAACTAATTATGTCACCTCCAGTTATAGTTTGGGATTCTCAGGCCTCTGCTAGGCGAGACATACTAGTTATAGTGTGGGGAGGTCCCTTGAGCTAGTCCTTGTTGTGTGCATTTTGGTTGTAGCTTCTTTTAGGTGTGTCCTCTGTGACATTTTAGAAGGCCGTTAAGAGACACTTATTTGTTGCCTCTTTGGCATCATCATGGATCGAGATCCGGTTCTCCGTCGATATTGTCGGTTGGTTGATTTACCAGCTAGCGATTCGTTATAGTCTCTTGATAAGATACAATAGAGGACTATCACTATCCCTTTATTCACATTGTACGAGCTTCAGTAAGATTCCACTATGAGTTCTGCATCTGGAACATTGGGAGTCCTAGTAACTCCATCCGCTGGCACAAAGAGAACTTCCCCTCCTTACACGTACTCTCTGAGGACTGGAAAGGAGGGAGGTTCATCACACATCACTCCTCATGGGTTTGGGACACCCCATCCCACTAGTAGGAACCCGCTTGATGATACATGGTCATCAGGTCATCTACGGGTGTGTCAGGTGTTGGTTCCACATCCGACTTCATGACCTCAAACCCTTTTACATTGGGTATGTCCAGTTTTATGTCAAGTGTTACTTCCTCCCTGTCCGGTAGTCACGCTAGCTCTAGCGTTGGGGTTGGGGGAAATACACCCCTTTTTACTACTTATCAGTTTGGAAGTGGTCACATCCCTCCCTCTTCTCTGAGTGTTAGAGGATGGAATCCTCCTTCGTCATCCCCTAGTGTTAGTGTGAATCCTTTCTCCAGTGGAGGTTTCACGGTAGGCATCGAATCTATGACCTATATCCCATCCATTAACCCGTATGCCTCTATGCTTGTGCCTATGCCTATGAATGCTTATATGATTCTAAATCCCCCTCCTAGTTTTTCGGGTCCCTGGGGTGGGAACATACCGCTTTCTTTTGGTCCTTACTTGGCTGGTTTTTCCGCGTCCAGTGGTTCTAGCGCACCCCCTTCTTATGGAGATAACTTTTCTAATTATTCATCCGGTTTCGACCCTTATTCCATTCCCCCATATGGAGCCCATTCTATACACGTGCCTGTGTATCCTTATACAGGTCAGGTTGGAGGAGCATATTATCCTTCTGGTCAGGGCCATGGGCTCTACCAGAGTTTTTCGGCACCTCAAGTGCTGACCTCAGTGTCCATGGTCTTATCCTTGGTTTCGCAGAGTCAGTATCTCTCAGGAGATTATACTCAAGCTTCGCAGCGTCAACTCCCGTTCTTCACTAGGTTAAACTTTCCTGATCTTTCTAAGATCATGAATAATCTAGTGTGTCATGACTATACATGGCCCCTACTTCCCACCAAACTCCCTTCCGATGTAACAAAGTTTGAAGGGAAGAAGGGTGAGGATCCAAGTGATCACATCACCACGTTCCATATATAGTGCTCCTCGAACTCCTTAAATCACGATTCCATATGTTTGGGGCTGTTTCAACACACCCTTATAGGGGATGCCACGAAATGGTATGTCAAGTTGTCTAAGGGCACATATAAGAGATTCAACGATTTGGCATTGGTTTTTCTAGACCACTTTCAGTTGCTGGTTCATTACCACACTGGCACTGAGATCTTGTCCACCTTCTGCCAGGGTAAAGCCATGCCTATTTCTGATCACATTCAAGAGTGGCGCCGATAGAAGAGGTTAGCAAAAGCCAACATTCCTCTAGATTTTCTCTAGGAATGGTTCCTCAAGTCTCTACTCCCTTATATTTCGAAGGATGTTTCATTGTCCGGAATTATGACTGAGGAACAAGCCATCTTTAGAGCCCATCAGTTAGACCTGGTCTATGCTTAGTCTGGGATTCTGTATGATGCTATACCTGATGCACCACGATCAATACATGAGTCCATGCCCAGTACTAGACCTCATGTCGATGGCAATGTTGGTTCCGCAAGTGCTCGTTCCGTAGATATGGTTACAAATCATATGCAAAATCTGTCTATTAACTAGTCTACTCCAGGAAAGGTTCTCTCCTTTTCCATTTTGACCCAGTCCTCCAATTATACAATAGGGAAACCCATCTGGTAACCAACAAACTGGTGGGAAAAAGAAGGGGGATAATAACCGTAGGGGTGGGAACAATAAGAATAAGAAAGGGAACGCTAACCCTCCTTGGGATGGATAAAATGTTGGTGGGGACCGCAAGCCCAAATGTAAGGTGAACTTTCCTTGTAAAATTTGCTCTCACGATCACCTCACACATTTCTGTCCTCACATGGAGGAAGCATCGAAGCACATTGCACAGAACCCAGTTGTGCTGACAAATCTGCTTCCTCGTCATCAGAATATGGCTTCTGGTGCTTCCATCGCCGATCACGGGATTACTGAAACTTCGACTTCTTCTACCCATGATGGTGGTTTTGGATGCGTAATCATGGTCAAGCCTAAGGTTTTTGTTGCTACTCACTCGCATGATTATGGAGATCCCAAACCTTCTTTGTGGAATGATCCCCCTCCACCTGAGACTCCATTGCATATCGAGAAGCCCAACCCTATGCCGCGGGTACTGAAATGTGTCCTCAAGTGCTCAACACATAATCCTAATGCCCAAGCCTCCGAAAACTACTTGATTGTGGATGATCTAGGCAAAACCCTATGTGCTATGTCGGCTCACGAGGTCCTTTAGGCTTGTCCTTCACAAAGGAACGCCCTTTTATTTGTTTTGGGAGTCCAAGATCCTTGTAGCCCAAATGTCAGCAAGTTTGACACTACTGATTTTCATCCTTGGTTTCCCTATCATGTGGCTTTCCAAGTTCATGTTAGGTGTTTAGAGATGATCGTTAAGAGTACGAGTCATTAACGAAGGTGGGTCCACTTTAGTGATGTCTTTATGTTGTTGGAAGGCTATCAACTCTCCTTCATTGTCGAAGTCTATGACCATGCTTACTGCATTCGATGGTCATTATTTCAGGCTGCATGGTATTATCTCCTCCCTTGAGCTCCACTTGGGTGGGAAGTCTATGCCTATAGAGTTCGAGGTGGTCAATGCTTCCATTGAGTACAACCTTTTACTGGGTCGAAATTGGATGTACACTATGAAACCGATCGTATCCTCTGTCTTTAGAGTCATCTTCTTTCCCCACGGAAGAAATATTGTGGCGGTTGATCAACTATCCTTTACTAGTTTGAATCCCATAGCATCGCTGGGACCTGTGGTCTCTCAGATCGATAATTCTCAGCTGGAAACTGAGAATGTTGGTGTAGGATTATATTCCTCCTTGCTGTTATATTTTGATTTTCCTACACCAATCTCCTTTATAGGAACCATCTCCGATGATGCTCCTTCATCCTCATGTCATGTACCATTGTAGACATCGTACTATAGTGATCTGTGGACTCTACCTTCCACGAGTTCCTTATCAGGAGACTCTTCGCACATCGTAATGGCTATGCCCTTGTCTGCAGCTGAGCTTGCTTACTGCAATATTCAACAAGTCATTCCAAATCCTTATCTCTCTTCTTCAGGGACAGAGGAAGAAGATCCCGTTATGTTTCCTGCAATGGTAGTGGACTCGTCTTGTTCACATGACTGCCTTGATGATACTTTACCTTTGGATGAATCCATTATATAGGCCATGAACGATGATGACAAGCCTGGGGAGAAACTCCATTATAAATCTTATTTCCTCCCCAACCTCGATATTACTAAGCAAGATGAGCTTCGATCGACTCTAGCTGAGAAATTTGGTCACCATGTGGTTCCTTTGGAGTCGCATGGCATTTATGCGGAGGGAAATATGGCTAATATCCCCGCTACTATCCCGATCAACATTTCTCGTACCCCCAAGAAAAGTAAAAAATGTATACATCACTGTTAATTGTTCCCCTGACGAAACTCATATTTACACTGATTTATTCAAAGAGTTTTGGGATGTTTTTGCTTGGTCATATGAGGAGATGCCAGGTATTGACCCTGGTATTGTTGAACACAAGATTAAGACTTACCCCCATGTTAAGCCTGTTTGACAGTGTCTTTGTCCTGTTAATCCTAGGAAGGCAGCCGCCATTAAGGAAGAGGTAGAAAAATTTCTTAAGGCCGGTTTCATCTACCCAGTTCCCCTTACCGAATGGGTATCTAACCCCGTTCTTGTGTTCTTGTGGATAAGAAGAAGAGAACCATCCATGTGTGCACTGACTTCCGTGATCTGAATAAAGCATATCCTAAAGATAACTTCCCCACCCCATTCATAGTTCAAATCTTGGATGAGTGTGCCTGAATCGAAGTATTCTCATTAATGGACGGATTTTTGGGCTATAATTTGATCCAAATCAAACCTGAGAATCAACATAAAACTGCATTTATATGTCTGTAGGGTACTTTCGCATATCGGAAAATTCCCTTCGGCTTGAAAAACACTGGAGCTACGTTTCAGTGAGCCATGACTTATGCTTTTCATGATCTTAAGCATATAGTGGATGCTTACCTAGATGATCTTGCTGCTCACTCTCATAGTAGAGATGATTACCCGGGTCACCTCCATCTCGAGAGATGCCATCGTTATAATATTCATTTGAATCCGAACAAGTGCATCTTCTGCGTGAAAGATAGTCACCTTCTAGGGTTTGTAGTCTCGAAGAAGGGTATTAGAGTCGATCCATTGAAGGTTGAGGCAATAATCCAGTTTCCTTCCCTATGTAATTTGGATCAACTTCAGAGCCTCCAAGGGAAGGCCAATTTCTTACATGTCCTTTCATCGTGAACTATGCCAGTCTTACTAAGGGTTTCATGTGATTATTGAAGAAAGAAACACCTTTTATTTGGGATGAGCGAGCCCAACAATCTTTTGACGCTCTTAAGAAAGCCTTGGTATCTGCCCCTCTTTTTATTCCACATGACTATGCAAGATAATTTTTTCTTTATGTGGCCAAATCTCAAGAGACGATTGGTATAGTATTGGTTTAGGAAGGCAATATGCTACAAGATAATGTTGTCTATTATCTTAGTCGAAACCTAGTAGACGTTGAACTAAGGTATTCTTGCGTGAAGAAACCAACCCTTGCGACTGTTCATGCAGTCTAGAGAATAAGACACTACATCTTACTTAGGATAACCACGGTTATAGCACATGTCAATCAATTTTAGCTTGTGCTTACATGACGCTTGATTGGGCAGGAGTATAATAAATGGATTATCATCCTTCAGGAATTCGAGCTTGATTTTTCCTCGTCGAAGTCTCTGAAGTATTTGGTTTTCACGGATCTGATGTCATATTTTATTAGACATGGTGAGGAAGTGGTCCATGAGGACTCATTTGTTGATGAGCATTTATTTCTTATCTCATCGTCACACCCTTGGTATGGAGACATCATTTTATATCTCCGGACTCTGAAGTTCCCTTCGCATATTTCGCGAGAGGAGCGACAGCATGTGAGACATCATGCCAAAGATTATGTCATCATTGGTGAGACTTTGTATCACCAAGGAAAGGAATCTCTCTTGCATCGTTTCTTGACTCATGAAGAGGCAGATTTAGTTCTCTATGACTGCCATAGTGGGGCATGTGGTGGTCAGTTATTTGGGCTTGCTACAACTCAGTGTATCTTACGAGCGGGTTATTTTTGGGCTTGCTATAGCTGAGTATATCTTGCGAGTGGGTTATTTTGGGTTATTGTATTAACACTGTAAAGAAATGCCACCATTGTTAGGTGGTTGTATATTACTTTACCAAATGCGTTGAGGCCATGCCGACCGTTAAAGCCGATGGTGAAACAGCAGCCCACTTCGTGTTCAATCAGATCATAGCTCGGTTTGGTATCCTGAGAGAGATTATCACTCACCATGGTAGTCACTTTCAAAATAATATGATGGTTGAATTATCGCTTAAGCTTGGGTTTAGATAGGATCACTCATCTTCGTATTATCCCCAAGTGAATGTCCAGATCGAGGTAGTCAATAAGTCCCTTAAGGCCATTCTCCAAAAGACCATTCAACAAAGCAAGAATAATTGGCATATCATGCCGTATCCTACTTTGCGGGCTTATTGAAACATAGTGAAGACTTCCATCAGTTTCTCACCTTTCCAGTTAGTTCATGGTGTGGAGTCCATATTACCGGTTGAATGTGAGATCCCTTCTTTGAAGCTACCCATAAAAATCATGCCTGATACTTAGTATGTCGAGCAACGCTTAGTCCAGCTCAAGTATCTTGGCAAGAAACATCGGGATGCTGCCCTGGAAATAGATGCCAATAAACGTCATTTCAAGGACTAGTATGATAGGTCTTTCCATCCCTCGAAGTATGCTGAAGCTGGTTCTTCTTTAAGATGAGGCTAAGTAACCCCTGGGGGCAAGCAATTTTAACCCGATGTGGCATGGTACTTACATTGTGAGGTGTGTCCTGGAGAAAGGAGCCTATGTGTTAGAATATTATGAGGGGAACGTCCCAAAGGAGCATAGAAATGGGATCTATCTCAAGCAGTGTTATGCTTGAGCTGATACTTTGTATACTATTGTATAATTTTTGTAGATAGTTTAGCTTTCATTTGGTTTTGTTGAGTCTGTTGATTCCATTATTTTTGGTTGACATATATCAGCAGAATCTATGGTGTTCTTAGGATTCGCATATGGGGCCATCCCTCATATGCAGAGGTTAGCTTTTGTTGGTTGGGTTATTTACTCGCCTGACAACCAATTTGTGTCTTTAGGAGGTTCTTGTCTCGGTCCTACATCGAACAGTGTGGCTAAGTATAGTGCCATTATTGAGTTGCTTCGCAATGCCATTTTGCATGGTATCCAATCTTTAGAGGTCCGCCTAGATTCACAACTAGTTGTATCTTAGTTGAACGGCCGGTACTGTGTGAGGGATCCTATGCTACTAAGGATATTATTAAGGGTAAGACTCTTGGAAAGTCATTTTTATTTTATTACTTATAATCATGTTCCAAGATGTTTTAATCATATTGCTTATGCTTACACTAACTACGTCCTAGATTGGCACTTGTCACATAATTAAAAGAAGCAATGAGTCACACGTTTAACATTCATACATTTGTACACATAATATAGTAGAGTTGAGAATATAATAGGTTTATCATTAACAAATTTTATATGTCCAAAAAAGTGATGTCATAGTACAAAATTGGAGCTCGTAGCTCTCAAATATACATATATCCGATACAAAAAATGAGACATCGTGGAATCTAATCCCTATGGGGAAGTCTCGCTTCCTCGGCAGGATGATTCTGCACATAGTAGTGCACATAATTGGCTATACATCAGAGCAGCCACACCCATGTAGCTGGTACCCCCACTACATGTGTCTGCATCACCTCAAGTAGGCGGTCCACCTCGATCATAGGTACCCTTGTGGTCATGCGAGTCAGGTTGACCCATATAGTCTCTAATGTGCAATTCGCTGCTACACCTACTATCTCTTCACCCCTACCTCTACGTCGATGTCGTGGGAGGCCTTCTGGTCTTTGTAGACCCAAGTATGTGTGCAAATAGTCGATGATTAATACATGATATCACACCAAAAATATTTTTTTTTTACTTAAACCAAAAATGAAAAAAAATTAAATATTTGAAACTTAAAAAGAGTGTCTTACCGATGTCTATGAAACCCAGCCCCTGGTAGAAGTGGAATGTATCGATCTCCTCTATTGTTGATCCCCTCATAGGGATAGTCATCTATGGTGATCACTTGTTGCCGCCACCAGTGGAAGAACTCATTTGTATATGGAGAGGCCAGTTGGACACCCCCCTGTCGTGTCAATATCTCTTCCCATCGGGTCTGAATAGGATCTTAGAGACTGTGAGGAGGTGCTTCCACCCTCATACTAAGGCCTGGTACCCTCTCGAAGAAGAAACTGCATAGTATGCTCCTGAAGCCAAAGTTTTTGGTCTTCCCAAACTTGCACTATGTTAGCTGGTGTTTCATTGTACCCAGTAGTGTAGTACACCAGTCATATATTGTAGGCCTCAAGCACTCAACCACATAGAATATCAACGGTCTCGAGGCTTGGTGAAGTGAAGTAGACCCAGATATCCTCCCGAGAGTGAGGATGATGATTTTCATACTTAGAATCGATATAGCCTCTGTGGGGATTTGGATACCCACTTTCTGGGTGCCATCAATGCAATATATATCAATGTAGTCACTTATTGTGACTCCTCCCCCTATGCTGTTAAATTTGAGGCTTGCCACCTCTCCTCGGTGAGATAAGCCGGTAATGAAGTATATGTCCTCCACTTCCAATGGAAATGGTTATCCATCCAAGTCAAAATGCTGAGCTTCTGGGTCCCAATAGTTTACCAATGTAGTGAGTAATCAGTTTTGGGCCCTTAAATCCCTGATACTCCAAAAATTATATAAACCACAAGCTTGTAGTGCTTGTTGGGTGGCCAAATCGCCTCCAACTTGATGATCAATTGCATCGTGCTCCCTCTCCCTCCATTCTAACACCATCCCATGGAAAAATCAAGGATTTTTTAGTGTCAAAACTTGTAAAAAACCTTACACACGGTGCTATACGCAGCATGTTTCAGAGATAGTTGCATGTATACGCGGGGTACTTTTAGTTTTCCCATGTATACCCGGGCCTATACGCAACCCGATGAACAATAGCTCGCTTACAGTGCACCATGGGAATAAAATAATTAAAAATACTAAAAATATACCACTAAAAAACAAATTTAAAGCCATAGATGTGAAGGGAAGTATGAGAGCTCTTACCTAGCCCCGACGACTCGCAATTTCATTACTCCTAGCTCTCGGAGTTGTCACTTGAAGAGTGAAGGTAAAAAACACCAAAATGCACTATGTTCGGTAAAAATGAAAATTGTATGGTAAAAATATTTCTTTTTACTATTTATTACTATTCCTTACCCACTTTTGTATAGTTTATATTGGTTTTTACTATTTTTAGATCCCTTTTTTACTAATATATTATTGTGAGGTATCTCTTTGAGTTGTTTTTTGCGTCAAGAGTGGATTTTGAACCTTGTCGTGCCTTCAGCCGGTATTTTCTATACCCACCATATAGGTTATGATGTCATTACACCTGGATTATTGCATCGACCTTATGACCATATTTATAAACCTTATGTGCGACCCCTCTTTTTAACTGGCACGGAACCTTCATGTTGCTTTAGAAGTGTCGTTATTTGGCTGTAGGGCCTGTCCGATCATGGGTGCCCTAGTTAGATCATTTTTATGTCTTATGTCACCCATGTAGTTGTTCATCCTTAGGATTGGGATCCCTTCGTAGTCCCACCATGCCATTGCGATGAAGACTCATACTCTACTTTATCTTTATTCTGGCCACATTCCATAAGGATTCCCTATTTAGGTCGAGTTGTGAATGAATTGCTGTTAACACTCAAAAAGTGTTCACTACCTCATCTACCCCATTACATGGCTCATTTGTCCATTTTCCTACCATATTTCCATTAAAAACCCTAAAAGTCCCACTAAAAAGCCTCCAAAAGTCCTAAAATGCCTCCAAAAGGCCACAAAACCATCTAAAAAGCCTCAAAAAGGCTAAAAAAACCCCTTTTTCCTCCAAAAATACCCAAAATTCCGCTAAAAATAGCAAAAACCCTCTAAAAAGGGAATAAAAAATATAAAATAATGAGGAAAAGGAGGAAAAAACCCTATACAACTGCCCTAAACCATATGGTTCCCAAAACCATGGGACAGCACTCCACCACTGAAAAACTATAAATAGGTGATGGAGACCCCTTATTTCATATCCACAATCATAAGCACCCTTACTCTGCCAAAATCTCTCTTGAAACCCTAGCTCACCCTTGAGCCACTTTCACCTTGAGAGCCCCTTTTGGCCCATTTCCACCATTGGAGAAAGAGAAGGAGCACATTGGAGCTTGGAGAAACCCTTTTGGACATTGCAAGAGCTTCACCAACCTTCACTTTGGAGGTAAAAATTAATACAAAAACCATTATTTACATTTTGTTGTTTATGTTTCATGCACATGTTTTAGAGTAGTTTGTATTTCTGCTTTAGCTTAATAATTTCCATTTACTGAACTGCTACTAAGGAGTCCTTTCTCCTTAGTAGGTGCTCATTTGCACAAGCTAGGGGTAAAACCCTCGCTACAGTTTTGGCGACTCCCCTAGGTTTGAATTTCTGGTTACAAGTTTTAAATATTTTTTCTGTTTGGATGTCCCATTCAGCTGCCGTAAACTGTGTCTTTTCCCTCTGCAATTGCGTCCCGACCGCGTCTTTCAGGCCTTTACCTGTGACCCGACCGCGGCTCTCAAACTATTTCCGGTGCCCTGCCGGCAGATTCAAGTCTGTTACCTGCGATCCGACCGCGGCTAATCAGCCTGTTTGCTGCGATCTGACTGCGCCTGTCGGCCATTTTCCCGCGTCCCGACTGCGTCTGTTAGTGTTTTTCCCGTGACCCGACTGCATTTTTTTCCCTATTTCCTGCGGTCCGGCTGCGTCTGTCGGCCAAAAAGCCGCGACCTGTCTGCGCTTGTTTCCCTCAAACCTGCGGTCCGACTGCTTAGATTCGCCACAGACCCGCGGTCTGATTTCTGCTCTTTTACCTGTTTTTGAACCCAACCCCTTTGCTGCAATATTTTCTGCATCTGCACAGCCATATGTCCAACCTGCAGCCCCACTTGCCTACAGCCTTTTTTGCAACATAATTTCTGTTCCCTTTACAGAAGCTTTTTAAAAAAAAAAAAAATTTCAGCATTTTTAATTCAGAAAATTTTGCAAGTTAAAGTTTCAAATTCATTGTTAGTTAAAAAGGTGTCCCCCTTGGCACTTTTATTTTGGGTTCATCACTTCACGAGCACACACTCTGTCACATAATTCAAGTGAGCCTTAAAAACTACTTAACTCAACCAATATTCTAACCCCACTTGGAGAACACAAAAGAATCTTTGTAGTTAGGTAGGATCGGGGGGATAGGCTTCCAATAACACCCCTCGGTTACTTACACTTGAGACATAGTTGTTGTCCAATTAGGGAACCAAAATCCCCTAGTACTTTTTGGCATGGTCACAACCAGTTTACCAGAGGGCCTCTCCCCTAGGAGGGTTGAAGTCGCGAGGAAGGTTCCGGAGGCCTGAGTGGAATACCGCACTCCATTCAATCACCGAAGGCTACCTTTCGCAGTTCTCGGGATATCCCTGTATAGGGGTATTGCGGTAAAAGGACCAAATGGCAGATTCACCTTTCTGGACGTGTCATGAATGAGGTATCTTAGTTTCCATTCTTCTAGGATTGACTACCCGGTGTCCCTCCCGGTAGGGGGATATCTTAGCCACTTGGCTTTTCTATTCATATTGTCTGACTTGGATTTCATCACCTTGCAGAGGATATGTCTAGTTGAGTCAGAATACTTTTAGTTAGGTGTTTGCATGCTCCCTTACCTCCTTTTGGTCTAGTGAGTCCACCATTTTTTATTTCTAGGAAACCTGCTGCTTGTTGGTATTCTGACCATTTCTGTTGACACTCCACCTATTGTAGCACAGCTGTTGTAGTGGGAATTTTGAGTTGGTTGTTGGCCTGAGTGCCTTGTTTTTTGAGCTCTCCTTCTTCACACTCGGTTGCATTAGGGTTTTTGAGCTATTTTTTACTCACCTCAACCCACAGAGATTTGACACCATCTATCACCATTGAGTCCCCGAGACATTCTCGGTGCCTCAGGGGCGAGCCCCCACAACACGGTTCACTTGACACCACCCGTCATCGTCACAGATCATCATCACTTGATACCACTTATCATAGATCTCGAGCCTTGTCCCTTGACTCCACTCGTCAGTGGCATAGGTCTCCGTCACCTGATATTGACGCCCCTTACTTTACCTCCGATTCTGAGGCAGAGTCTGAGAACCCCATTTACACTGCCCCTACCAACCCCATGGCTGGCATGACTTCCACTCCCTTCTTGGTAGGGACCATTGGTAACACATCCACCACTACACCAGTTACCACACCTGCTTTGGGTATGCCCTCCATGGGGCCCCCATCTACCGTTCCCCTCACGACACCTATTCCCGCAGCGGGAATACCTATTCCCACTCCATCAGTGGCTCACACTACCCATGGTGGTGCAGGACCATCCTATACCACCTTAGTTCACCCACTTGGGGGCAACATCCCAAAATCTACCCCTCCACTTGGGGGCATTACCCCCAACTTGGTCCACCCCACTACTGTGTCACATCCTTCTTCCAGTTTGCCATTCATGGCTAGCCTCAACCTACCTGACCTAGCCAGATTAACCAACGACCCTATCCGACACAACCCTGCGTGGCCTCACATTCCCACCAAGCTCCCCTCTGACATCCCTAAGTTTGAGGGAAAGGCAGGTGAGGACCCACAAAATCATATCATGTCCTTCCATTTATGGTGTTCTTCCAACTCCAAAGTGGACGACTCTGTTCGCCTCCGTCTATTACAGCGCACCTTCACTGGCTCTGCAGCCAAGTGGTATATCGAGCAACCCCACGGGACCCATGCCACCTTTGCTTCCCTTGCCTCGACCTTCCTATAGTTCTTCCAGTTACCTGTCCGCTATGACGTGGGCGTTGAGATCTTCCTATCTTGTAGACAAAACATGGCTACCCACATCACGGACCACATTCATGAGTGGCGTCGACGCCGTAGCTTATGCAAGATCAAATTAGATGACCGTATCTTCCTATATTGGTTCCTCAAATCCCTTCTCCCTGTCATTGCTAAGGATGTGGCATCCGAAAGACCCCAGTCTGAAGAAGAGGCCATCCTTAAGGCCCAACAGTTCGACCTCATTTACGCCCAGTTGGGTTATCTCTATACCATTATACTTGACTCCCCTCGCAGAGATTCCTCCCAGCACGATGAGCCGGGGGCATCCCACGCTGTAGACGGCATCATTGGCCGTGTTTCTTCGCATCCCTAACCATTTTCCATAGCACGTCCTAACCCTGGCCCCAACCTTTCGCGGGCTACCTCACAGTCTGGAGCAACCCACTCTTATGCTCCCATGACACATCACCACCATACTCATGGACCCTCATGTCCACCTCAGTGCTTCGATCATGCAACCCCCGCTTACACCCCCCCAGTCGCAGCTCAGCCCTACTACCACCAGCAGGCTGCACCTGCTCCTGCACCTTCACAAGCCCAACCCGTTTACTACCCGCCACAGGCAGCCCCTGCGGCCAACCCACACCCTGCTCCTCAGCCATATCAACAACCCCCTCAAGTTGCTACACCTGCGCAGCCTCCACCTACATATCATCCACCGTAACCTGCTCCAGCACCTGCGCACCCTCAGAACCCACCTGCTGCCCAAGGGCAAGTCTACGCCCAACACAATCCGCAGCAAAACCAGAACAACCAGCGCAACTAGGGCCAACAAAACCGTGGCAAGGGCCGTAATCATGGGAACAACCAACCTACAGACCAAGGTGGTCAACAGGCTAATCCTCCAGACAACAATAATGCGGCCCCCACTAACCAAAACCTTGAACGCCTGCCCAAGCAGGCTAAAAAATGTAATCTACGGACAAACCACCCTTGTTCTATTTGCGGGGTCTATGGCCACTACACACATGCTTTCCCACACTTGGAGCGAGCTCGGTAGCTTTGGGTTGATGATGCCCATCTCCAAGGGCATGCAACCCCTCAAGCACCACCCAACCCCCCGCAACCTCAACAACCACCTTTGGTGCTACAAAACCCCTTACCAACCCAAGGCATCATGAACGCTCAGCCGTTGGCTCCCCCTCAAGCCAATGCGCCACCCCAACAACAACAGATCACATACGCCGCTCCTGATCAACACATGTTTGACTCCGGAACTCACCACTTGTTGATGATGTCATTAACTAACATCAACCTCCAAACCCGTTGGAACCAATATGGCTCCACCTCTGAAGCCCCTCCCGTCGATAAAACCACTAATGCCCATCCCACTGATCAGGCATTACGTATACCTCCACCTCCACTAGATGGCGCTCCCAAGGCACCTCGTTTCCCACTTCACCGTATTAACAATAACCCCAATGCGCACGCTGCGTCAAACTACAACATCTTAGATGACTTAGCCCAATCTCCCGCAGCCATGTCTGCGTTAGAAGTCTTGAAAAACTGCCCTTCCCAATGCAAGACTTTACTCTCAGCCATTGGGGCGATTGACCCACATGATTCGAACTTGATGGCATTTGATTTGGACCAATCCGAACCACGCCTACCTTCCACCTTAGCATTCCAAGTTTCTGTTTCCGTTCGGAATCTTGTCATCCATCGATGCATCATCAATGAAGGTGCCTCCGCATGAGTTATGTCTACATTCATATGGCAGAAGTTGGGATCTCGTACCCTTCAGCAGTCCACCACTGCATTACGCACCTATGATGGTCGTTCAGCTCAGCCCCAAGGTCTCCTAGCCAATGTCCCCGTCTAGTTAGGTGGTAAAACCATCCTCATCGACATAGAGGTCATCAACACCCAGCTTGATTACAACCTCTTACTCGGTCGTAGCTACATGTATGCTATGCGGGTGGTCGCTTCCTCTGTCTTTCGTACCATGATGTTCCCCCATGAAGGATGCATGGTTAAGGTCGACCAACTCACTTACTATGATCCAAATGTCCCTGCTGCACCCGAAAATGTTCTCCCCATGGTTGAACAACCTGTTAGTGGTGCCGCTACCTCGTTTGTTTCTTCCTTGGGACTTGGAGTTTACTCAGACCCACCGATGACATCCACCTTCCACTCCATCCCTCCCTCGTCATCTACACCCGAAGTGTCTGACTTATGTACCTTGTCCCATGATAACCAAACACCTAACAGTCAACCACCCTTGTTTCCTAAACCACCATTGGTACCTAGCCACATTGGTGTTACACCTATCCATACAATCCCCTTCCTAGTCCGTCCCTCGACAGTAGTAAGCGCCCCGGTCATGGCTACCCTTAGCCTCCCTGGGTTAACCTTGGGATTACCCATCTGGTATCTTTGGCCTCCCGTTCCCCCGCCGACACCAAGCGTCATCCTACAACCGCTGCAACCCATGGCTACTACCACTCAGCCACCCCCCGGTGTCTCTACCCCTTCGTCCTCCACGACTCCTCCTCCTCCTCCCAAACCTACTGGGGGCAGAGGACCCCAACCTTACACTGCTGTACCACCTCCCAAGACCGTCAAAACTCCCCCCGTGTTTCGTGCTCCTCCCAAATGCTCGCTATGCGATGAGTTAGGCCATGCGACTCACCAATGTCCACAGTTACTTGCATTACAGGAACACATGTAGATGCTTGATGACGACCCCAATATCCCGGTTGTCAAACTAGATCCAACCCCCAAGCCTAAAGACAAATCACTGCGCACTAACCACCCCTGTTCCATATGCGGTATTTACGGGCATTACTCACATCACTGTCCCGATCTCCCCGATTACAGAGTAGCTCTCTATGAGATGAACAATCTGGATCTTGAGACAACACCAACCACCATTGAAGAGATTCACCCCCCGATCTCTCCCCCATCAGGAGAGGTCAACACCATTTACATGATCTCTTCAACCACTACCCCCTCGTCAACCGATTTGATGACGCAAACTTTTCGTACTGATGAGGAGATTCTTGAGGCCCTCACCGCCCCGGATTATCCCTGGGATGACATGCACCACCGTTCCTATTTCATCCCAGAAGAATCCTCCTCTTGCATAGCCACCCAGTTCACAGTTGAATCCAAAGACTTCCTTCCCACCAAGGTCGACTGGCTCAAGGATCCTATTCCTGCTCCTGATGCCTTCGAGGAGGGTAACATGGCCAACATATCACCTGTCATCCAAATTAATATAGCTGCCCCAGGACGTGCCCCTGAACTCATCACTTTAGGAGCCTTCTGTAGTAAACAAGAGATTGAGGAATACACACACCTCTTCAAAGAGTTCTGTGATATCTTTGCCTGGTCCTATACCGAGATGCCCGGTCTTGACCCCACCATTATAGAGCACCACATAGACACATGGCCTGATGTACCCCCCGTTCGTCAGAAATAGCATCCCATTCATCCCTCAAAGCTCCTCGCTGTCAAAGCCGAGATTGAGAAACTTCGCAAGGCTGGATTCATTTATCCTATTGCCTATACCACATGGGTTTCAAACCCCGTTCCCATTGACAAAAAACAAGGCACCATTAGAGTATGCACTGACTTCCGCGATTTAAACCGCGCTTGTCCCAAGGACAATTTCCCCACGCCATTTATTGACCAACTCATCGATGCGTGTGCGGGGCATGAAGTCCTCTCTTTCATGGATAGTTTTTCCAGATACAACCAGATTCAGATCTGAAAGGAAGACAAGTACAAAACTTCCTTTACTACCCCATGGGGCACCTTTGCCTATCGCGTCATGCCGTTCAACCTCAAAAATGCTGGTGCCACCTTCCAGCGGGCCATGACCTATTGCTTTCATGACATGGTCCATATCCTGCTAGTCTACCTTGATGACCTTACAGCTCGTTCCCGGAAACGATTAGACCACCTTAATGACCTTCGGCAAGTTTTTCTGCGTTGTCGCAAATATCAGATCCGCTTGAACCCACACAAGTGTGTTTTTTGCGTTCCGGTAGGCTGATTATTGGGTTTCATTGTTTTTCAGAAAGGAATTACTGTTGATCCCCTGAAATTCCAAGCCATCTTAGACCTTCCCTCTCCTCGCATGCTCCGCCAACTCCAAAGTCTGCAAGGGCGATCCAATTTCCTTCGACGCTTTGTTCCAGATTACGCCACTACCATTCATGGTTTCTTGCGCCTACTCCGTACCCACGTACCCTTCATCTGGGATGAGCAAGCAGGAGCTGCATTCGGAGCCCTCAAGAAAGCTCTTACCCAAGCCCCCTTGATTTCCCCTCCGGATTTCTCTCAGGACTTCATCCTCTATGTCTCGGCATCCGAGCATGCTGTGTCTGGAGTCTTGGTTCAAGAAGACGCTTCTCACCAGGAGCATGTCATTTATTACGTCAGCCATACCTTGTCTGGACCACCTTTACGTTACCCATATGAGGAGAAACTCGCCCTAGCTGTGGTCTTTTCCATCCAAAAATTGCGACACTACATTTTACTTAGTCATACCACCGTCGTCGCCGACTCTAACCCCATGGTCTACCTCCTCAAACGACGACTACTACAAGGTTGTGTTGCAAAATGGGTCATTATCCTCCAGGAATATGACCTTACCTTCAAAACCCCTAAGAGCACCAAATCCCTCGCGCTTGCCTAGCTCATCATCGGTCTCCCTCCCCTTCTCTCGTACCCTCAAATATCCGACGAGTTACCCGACAACCATTTGTTTACCATCTCGTCTGATGACCCATGGTATGGTGATATCTTGTTATAACTGCACACGCAGAATTTCAGACCCAAAGTCACCCGTAATGGATACCGTCGCATCCGTCACCAGGCCTCTCGCTATCTCCTCTTAGGCGATGTCCTTTACCGGCGAGGGATTGACACCATTCTTCGTCGTTTCCTTACACATGAGGAAGCTGAACATGTCCTCAATGACTGTCATAGCGGTGCCTGCGGTGGCCATTTCTCTGGGATGGCCACCGCCCAAAAGGTCGTCCACGCCGGATACTTCTGACCCACACTTTTCACCGACTACATCACTGCGGTCAAGCATTGCCATAACTACCAACTTTTTGCCCCTAAGGCCTGGACACCACCTGCTCCGTTACACCGAGTCGTCACCGTTGGCCCCTTCTGTAAATGGGCCATCGACTTCATGGAGTGTCGACCCCCGTCTGCCAACGACCACAAATACATCATTGTCGCCGTTGATTACTTCACCAAATGGACGGAAGCCATGCCTACTTTCAATTGTACCGCCGACACTGCTGCCCGTTTCTTTTTCAACCATGTTATCACTCGATTCGGGGTCCCTAAGTAGTTAGTCTCAGATCATGGTTCCCACTTCAAGGATGCCGTCTGGCGGGAGCTATCCACCCTCCTCAAATGTGAACACCAATTTTCCTCTGCCTACTACCCCCAAGGGAACGATCAAGTAGAGGCCATCAACAAAATCTTAAAAACCATCCTTCAACGCACTGTTGACCAGCATAAGTCCAATTGGCACCACATGTTGTTCCCTGCCTTGTGGGCTTACCGTACCTCCACCAAGACCGCCACTGGTTTTACCCCCTTTCACTTAGTTCACGGTGTAGAGTTTGTCCTCCCCATCGAGTGTCAGATACCTGCCTTACAAATCGTCGTCGAGCTTCTCCCCGATACCTCCCCACTCGAGCAACGTCCGCTATCCCTCGAACAAGCTGATGAAGATCGTCGTGCCACTCTCCAGAACATCGAAGCTGCCAAAAACCGCTCCAAAGTCGGTTATGATAAACATGTACACCCTCGAACTTTCCATGAAGGGGACCTCGTCCTCGCATATGACCAAGCCCATGAAAAAACCGGTAAAGGAAAGTTTGAATCTATGTGGTAAGGCCCTTACATCATGAAGACTTGTCTCGGCAAGGGGGCATACATCTTAGCCGACTCCAAAGGTCACCCTTTGCGCAACCCCCATAATGGGTTGTATCTTAAGCGTTTTTTCCTGTAAATGAAACCGTGGCCTCAATGGTCCACTTTGTACAGTTTGCTCTCTTTTTGTTTTTCACCCTTTTTACCATCATCTCACAATCATCATTTTTGCATGACCACATATGGACCATCTTCCACCTTATTACACTGGCTTCGCTGATGGCGCAAGCCGCTGGTCTCCAAACCTGGCTTCTGCAGCATGGGTCTTATATTCCCCCTCACATGAAATGATCCACCTTGATGGAATATGTATAGGCGCTGCTACCAATAACTGGGTGGAGTATGATGCTGTGACCGGTCTCCTGACTACTGCTCTCCAAATGGGCATATGTCACCTTCATGTGTTCCTAGACTCCCAACTACTTGTCTCCCAGCTCAACAACTGCTACTAGGTGCGTGATCCCTGCCTCTTTAGAAAATTCCTGCGCACAAAACAACTCAGCCGACAGTTTGAATCCATTACATTCACTCATGTCCCAAGAGCTCACAATCGTGTCGCAGACCAAATGGCCAACAACATCCTAGATTGGCACATCAATCACACCATGTAACATCATGCATCATCATCCCATCACATATCATAGGAAATATATAAAAACCCAAAAAGATTGCATCGCATCAACATTTGCATCCATGTCCATACGCCATAAAACCACATGCATATCCATAGGGGCATCCACGTGCCTAATCATACATACATCATAAAACCACATAAAATACACAAGGGGCATCCACGTGCCTGACATCCTATGCTACTTGCATCCACATGCAATACAAACATATCACATATCATAAAGCGCATCCACGTGCATACAACTACAACAACATCATAAAGAGATGCATCCATGTGCATATATATATATATCCAAAAATACATGTCATAGTGCTATACATGTCCTGAGTACCCCTGTGCTCAGTTATACAAAAAATGGCTATACATCCCTAAAGCCTCATAAAATACATGCCGTAGCTACAAAAATCGGGGGGAGTCCCCTGCACTCCCTAATGAGAGTCATACCCTGCATCACTACCTGCATCGGCTGCCTCTGAGTCCTCCCCTCGCTCCTCCTCCAGAAAATCCTCATCCCCTACGGGCTCCTGTGCCCATGCCCTGTCCACCAAGATAGCCACCCGGATGGAAATGGATCTAAACTCTCGGGGTGCCCTCATGCAATCCTGAACCACGTCCGGATCGACATCCCTCCACCCCTCATCGGTCACCCCCACCAACAAACGATCTAGTAATGCCCGTACGGACCCTAGCATCCCCTCTGCATCCCGGCAATGCACCTCCCCCCGACCAGGTAGAGCTGGAACGGCCACAATCCCCCTCCATGCCACATGTACTGGCGGTGGCCTCGGGCCCACATCTGCAGATCACCCATGTGTCAGTAACAGTATATCAATAAACTATCATATATCAAAACTTGACGTTCATAATGTGCAAGCAACAACATACGTACCGTCTGGTCCCCATGCTTGTCCCGGAGGCCGTGGAGCCTCTGGATCTCCAGTGTAGTCCATCTCCCTATACGGGAAGTCATCTAGTGTCAATGGTATCTGGAGGCACTGCAGGTACAACTCCTGCATAAAATACCTACCCACATCGTCGCCACCATGGCAGCGCATCATCTCACCCCACTGCATCATCCGCGGCTCCCTCAAACCTCCTGCTCTGATCGGCACCCGCGGCCGCAGTGTGGGTACCCTCTCCATAAAGAACGCACACAAGAAAGACCCATAGCAGAACCCCTTGCCAGATTCCTATGCACCCTCACCTCTGGACCACAGTACCTCTCCAGCATGTCCTCCATGTCTATGTCCGCAGATACCCACAGCTGTGTGTCTGCTACCCTGCCCAGACAGGGCAACCCCGTCAGAAAGTATACATTGGTCAAGGTGAGGTCCACCCTCTCACCCTGTACTTGGAAATCCTATATGTCCGGCTCCCAGAAACTGATCAGTCGGTTCAGCAACAATGTTGCTGACTGCACCATAGGTACCTGGGCAAACTTTAGAAGTCCGAATAGTCCCAGCACCGTTCACACATTGCGATCCTCTCGGATGACGGCCATGATCTCATCCGGAATCTCCCGCTCTCTCCCTAGAACCTGCGGCATCATGTCCATCACACAAAGTAGCCTCATTAGACTCATGACAATAAATAAGTCCTTCCCCTCCCCCCAGAAGACCCTTATAGCTCAGCCCAAAACCGCGGCTTTAGGGCTTCCTGTCGCAATTTTCGACCGCGGCTGTCAGGCCTATAGTCACGGTCCCTAACCGCGCCTGTCATCCCTTACCGCGTGGTTTGTCACTGCGTGTTCCTCCTTCGAACGCGCGGTACCAGACCGCGTGTCCAACCGAGAAACATGCGGTACCCAACCGCATGGTTCAGCCCGAAACCCGCGGTCCCCAACTGCGAGATCCATCGCAGAAACCGTGGTGCTTGACCGTGGTTCCCACCCGCTAACCCGTGGTCCACCCCACGTGGACCGTACAAATAGTACCCTGGGACCCACTACCCCCCCCCGAACCTAATGACAAAGCAGGCATGAGTTTGACGGAATACCTGTCTCTCCCGAAGCTGAAAACGGCTGGTCAGATCGTCCAGAAATGCCACCTCACCTCTGGTCCACTCTGATCACTCATCAAAGTCAAATAGTACAAATTACACTTGTCATGTGGGGCCCACTCACTATTTATAGCCAGTTGAATTTTTCTTGTTTTGGCCATCCTGAACCCATACAGAGTCCATTTTTTGAACCATGTCCACCATTGGAATCAGCACGACGAGACCGTCACGACGGTCACCTCGTTGCATTATTTTGTCTCCGTCATTTTTTGCCCTTTTTTAGACACCACTCATCGCCTCGGTTTGCGTGCCACATCGATCGTTCTCCGTTTTTCGCATATTTTATATCCTCGGATTCATTTTTCTGAGCTCGTGAGCATGCTTGAGATCATTACTCGCTCCCACCCCCAGATTTTTTGAGTATTTTTCTAAAAACGCCCCTGTCACCTCGATTTGCATGCCACATCGACCGTCATCCTTTTTTGACACCTTTTATATCGTCGGATTCATTTTTTCGAGGTCGTGATGATGCTTAAGATCATTCCTCGCTCTCACTTGGTACAATTTCCACATTGTGTCCTGACACCTTGCTGCCTCGGTTTGCGTGCCACATCAGCCACCATCGGATTGTTCCCCACTTTTACATGAGCCCTCCACTCCTATCATACTGCAAATGTTTCGTTATTTTGCCACCATTGCATTCCCCTGCAAGGAGGCCCACCAGTGTTCCCCCCCTACCCTCATTCTTGGTCATCATAAATGTTCCTTGATTGAACACTTCCTCCTTGCCTGGCCATTCCTTTTGTTCGGTATAATTTTATCCCTTTTTTGGGCCAGACAAGTCCTTTACGAAAAAGGCACTTAGGGAGTTTCCGTTAAGCTCTTTTCTGACTCCTAAAAGAATGAAAATATCGCCGAGCAATCTTGCTTCCTTTCATGCTCGTTAAAGTACCTGAAAGGGCGTCTATCTGGTATAAGTTTAAGCCTTTTCCGGACCTAGTAGACTAATTACGAAAAATGAATACTCTAGTCACACCGGTTAGAAGAGTTCTTCATTGCATCCTTTTATGCTTCTTTGGGCCTTGAAGACTAAACCTACGAAAAAGCAACCCCCTGGAGTCTTCTTATTTTCTTTCAGACTCTCTAAAATTGAAAGCAACCACGAGCATGAACTGTCCTGGGCTCGTAAAAACCACACGACAGTACCATTCCATTACTTCAGAGTCTTCTTATCACTTTCAGACTCCTTAAAATTGAAAGCAACCACGAGCATGAATTGTCCTGGGCTCGTATAAATCCACACGATAGTACCATTTTATACACCCTTCTTCTAGTTCCCTAACCCATGAAGAAGTTCCCCCCCCTGTGCCTCCTGGCACTACGATCGATCATCTTGGCAGCACCCCCAATCAGGTCGCCTTTGTTCAGAGTATTTTGCAGTCTCCTGCCATATCATACCAAGCTTGAGTCTCCCTCAGCCCAGTCACCATCCTTGATCCAATACAGCTATGATCCCTGTCCCATACGTCAGTTTTATATGCTGCCTGATCATCCCCGTTATCATACTCTGAACAAAGGAAGTTTGAGTCCACCCACTCTACTTGCCCAGTTATTCCCCCCAGTTTGTCAGTCCTGCCATTAGTACTATCACATTTCGGTTCTCCACCTCGCGCTCCTGTCAAGGAAACATCATTGCCTTGATAGTTGCAGGTCTCCCTCTGTTGACGACAGCCCCTCTATTCCAGAGGATAGGCCGAGAGGTCCCTGCACCTTGGACCCATCACCATCTGTGGTGAGTGCCTATGGATCATTTTGAGAGGAGTCATCATTGCCTCTCTGAATGATTGTTTCTCACATGCTCGACTTCAGCACCTTGATCGCATCGTTGAGAATCGCGCAGGATTTACATCCCTACCATTATTTGATGAAGACCCCGGATTTCCCCTGACTCTAGCACATTGGTGAGTCACTTCGGAACAACCAGTTATATGTTCCCTTGGATGTCCGGGTTGCGTTGGCGATTGTATTCGGAAGCCATCCAGTTCTATGCTTCCTTGAGTACCCAGTTCCGTCCCAGATCAGTTCCAGTTTAGTGTACCATTGAGAGTATGATCCCTATCACTTTGATCCAGCAGCCCCTCAGTTCCTTTGGTACCACATTTAGTAGCACTGCTGTCCTTCCAGTGCACCAGTTTGTTCAGCTCAGACATGGTCCGCCCAACAGTATGTCCTAGATTTTGTGTCCCCTCTGGACTCTTATGATGTACACAGTGGTTCTCTATGTATCTTACAGGTCCCCCTTTTTTCGGGCCTCACAGTTCTTTTTATGTATCTTGATACGAGCATGGGTATGCCCGCCTCGTCCATATATTGAGATTCTGCCTCATTCTTTGTTTGAGGTTATGTCTATTTTAGGTCCCCATGTTTTGGACCCCATTGTTATTATATCTTGATACAAGCATGGGAATGCCCGCCTCGTCCATATGATCAGATGATTCCTCATCCATTATTGAGGTTATGTACTTTTAGTTCTTGCAGTTTGTTCGGGATCATTGTTCCGGGCTTCAGTTTGTTTCTTCTCTTCTCCACACACCAGGAAAACCATACATGACTTATGATGTCCATCGGCCATACGATGAGCTCCTGCCCTCGCACATCAGGGGGCAATCTGTTAACACTCAAAAAGTGTTAACTACCTCATCTACCCCATTACATGGCTCATTTGTCCATTTTCCTACCATATTTCCCTTAAAAACCCTTAAAGTCCCACTAAAATGCCTCCAAAAGGCCACAAAACCATCTAAAAAGCCTCAAAAAGGCTAAAAAACCCCTTTTTCCTCCAAAAATATCCAAAATTCCGCTAAAAATAGCAAAAACCCTCTAAAAAGGGAATAAAAAATATAGAATAATGAGGAAAAGGAGAAAAAAACCCTATACAGCTGCCCTAAACCATATGGTTCCCAAAACCATGGGCCAGCACTCCACCACTGAAAAACTATAAATAGGTGATGGAGACCCCTTATTTCATATCCACAATCATAAGCACCCTTACTCTTCCAAAATCTCTCTTGAAACCCTAGCTCACCCTTGAGCCACTTTCACCTTGAGAGCCCCTTTTGCCCCATTTCCACCATTGGAGAAAGAGAAGGAGCACATTAGAGCTTGGAGCAACCCTTTTGGACATTGCAAGAGCTTCACCAACCTTCACTTTGGAGGTAAAAATTAATACAAAAACCATTATTTACATTTTGTTGTTTATGTTTCATGCACATGTTTTAGAGTAGTTTGTATTTCTATTTTAGCTTAATAATTTCCATTTACTGAACTGCTACTAAGGAGTCCTTTCTCCTTAGTAGGTGCTCATTTGCACAAGCTAGGGCTAAAACCCTAGCTACAATTGCATTACGCTGCTTGCCCTTGAGCCTTGTGGCGGATCCCGTTGTCTCAGTTATTATCCATTTTCCTGAGCACTTTTCCTTCCGATCCAAGTAGAGCCTTAATTTATCTTTCGCAACTTGATGACCCTTACCTTGAGGGAACAACCCCCCGAGTGTTTATATCCTACACATGCTTCCTTGCATTGAGCATAGGTATGTTCCATTTCCCGGAACTAGTTTTTTTTCCTGTTACACTCATCCCCTCACCGTTGTATCCTAAGCAATTTTATTATTTTTTAAGATTCATAATATGAAAAGGACAAAAAAACCATATAGATTAACAAGTCGGATGGGACAATTTTACCACCTTATATTGGCAATTGTTGTGTCACCTTTGAACAGAGCATTCATGTCCACTCCATGTATCATGGGTCGAGATATTAGTATGACCTTAAGAAGCTGTACTCATTTCTCAGATCTTACTCCACCAGCTGGTTAAGCTTCCAGTCATTATGGAGGCTTTTTTTGTGCCTGATGCATCACAAAGTATTGTCAGTATCGAGTGTTGAGTCTATCCATCCGCTCATGCTCTTGTTCAAAGGAATTATCTAAACCAGAGTTGGCCACTCCTCAGATCTCTTGACTATTGCATGTCGGCCATCCCTTATGAGTCCAATTCGATGACATATGGTGTTCCACCCTACACCATGGGCCTAGTTTCATCATTGGTAGGTGACATTGAACTTAGCAAGTGACATCTCATCATTGGTCCTTGACTAAGTGGTTTTCCTTGTGTTTGACGACAAGACATATATTCACACATTGGGATTCGTAATGTGCCTTGGTTTCCATTAGACCCTATTGGTGGTTTCCTTGCTCCTATTGGTAGTATTCATCATTGTCTTCTATTAACGAGGTCTCCCCCATGCACTACTTGCATATTCTACATGCATAAGAGATGCACTAGGTTTTTGGTTCGTTTAGCCTATTTGTTTGAGTTCTTCCAAATCTTTTAGCTTAGCTACTACCTCGTGGTCACTGATGGGGGATCCTTTAATGCCTTCCTTCGAGCGAATAACATTCCATTGACTCAAAATCATTTACTATGGAATCAATATTTAGAGTCCTTTGAGTACGTTAAGACTTGCAGTCATCAGTGTGTTGATGCCTCGAAAATCATAGCATCAATCAGCAAGGGATTCTCCCCGGTAAACAGTCCCAATTAGATTTTCCACCGTTTGATGTAGGGAATTCATCCAGTTAACGGTTCCGGCTACCGTAAGATTTAAAGATTTTGGTTCTTTACACCGGTTGCGGCCCGATCCACCATTTATGTATTTTATTTTAAGATGAAATGCAAGTGCCCTAAGCTGAATTCAAGTAGCTAATCTAAATTAATCTAAAACTGTATAAGAAAACTTAACCTATCCTTGCAAGGAGCAAACTGTAAAGATGAGTAATAAACTGTAGGAAACACCTAAAGATTATACAGATAACCATTTAATCACAAAGATGTACTTACAATAGAATATGAAAGATATTAAAGATAGCGTTAATTCATTTAATGCATTCCATTACTCATTTGAGATGAACGTATTTGCACAAGAAAATGTAAGAGCGTCCATCAGATAGAAACAATTCATGATAGTAAAGATTGATCTCACAGCAATATGTAGATGATACAGGAATCATACAACACACATTTGACACATTTCTTAGCAAAAAAGGGCTTCTCCCAACCTTTCATTAGGCAAAATCGAGTTCTTGGAGCAAGTAGCAAAATAATTTGCGTACAAGGAATAAACTTGATTCACCTACCAAAAGTTAAGGTCCCTTCTCTTATCTCTCCATATATAGTTTCACAAGTTGCTACTTGAGCTGACAAGTGTACCCTAAAGTTATGGAAACTTCTGATTTTCCTTTTAGTATGTAATTACAAAGCTGAATAATTCGTGGGGAACTCCTTACAAAAAATACAAAATAAAAGACAACTGTCTCTTAATGTATTTACATATGAAAACTTTCCAACTCATTTTCCTATAGTATAATAAGACAAATTAAGGCCCAGCTGTCTCTGCTAATTCATTGGGTTGCTCTTCTCCTATCAACTCGCTTTCTTTATCAGGCTCATTTGCTGCCACAGGCTCGCTTGATGGTGTTGATTTATCCTCCTATTCAATATAGCTTGGTCACTATCCAATTTCTCTCAAAATGGTTTTCCCTCTCAATGAGATTGTCACATTCCATGCTATCTTATGTTTGCACAAATCTGATTTGATAGTTGTTGTCCCTATTACAGTTCTTTGCGCACAGATTTCTAGAAGGTGAGTTTGGATAACAATCTGCCCAATGAATTGATGGAGGTCTTATGGGGCTATAGCTTCTACCTTCTTCAAATAATCCAATTTTGCGTTAAGATTATCTTCCAGCTCCTTCTTGCGTTGGTCTCTCTCAGGAAATTCATAAATGCTCTGTGGTAGAGGCATTTGACATGTCTCGTGAGACTCTTAGATCTTGGAATAGATAAGATAGCACTTTTTTATTGTCTTTCAGATTTCAATACATAATTTGTCACCACAATCTCTGCAAAATTCCAAGACTCGTATATCCATATCCAGCTCCTCATCGGTTAAAACATGCATATTTGGGGAAATATTTGACTTCCCTTTTCTCCATTCCGACTGTTCCTTAATCTGGACCGCACATTGAGCAAACTTGTCTTTAATCTGAAGTGCTTCAATCTCAATGGTTGTCATCTTTGCGATCATTTCCTTCATCCCACAAATTTCATCAGAAATGGATACCAGTAATTGATGTTGTTAACACCTATATATTTTTCTACAATATGCAGTTGAATGGAAGTAATGGATGGTCAAAATGTACCTGGTAGTGGAACCGAGATATCCTCCATACTCCAGTGCTAGATGCTATGGGAAAGACTAAGGGGTCTAAGGAGGAACAAATGTGCAAATGATGAAAAGATGTTGGAGTATAGGAAAAAATAAACAAGAAACATACTTTATAAGCTATAGTCCACCAGTCAAATCATGGGAAACTAAGTGTCACACAAATCTACGCCGTAGATTTGGAGCGGGGATCAGATCCACGGTCCCGTGTGTAATGCTGCAGAGCCAAGTTGCGAGGGAGATAAGAAAGGAGCAGATGCAATGAGGTTTCTCCGTCGGCCAAGTGTCAACAACAAACGTCGTCACATGAAGACAGATCAAAGGGTGGTATGTAAGAGCAGGAGCATGTGATGGCATGAGTTGGTGGAAAGATCCATGGTTTGGAATGCAAAAGAGATATACATGAACGGCGCTTGCAGCAGCTTGCATAAAGTAGTAGCGCACCGGATAAGAAAGGGGCGTATAGGATGAGAGTTTCCCGCCTTCCAGATGTCAGCTACAAAGTCCGTCGCACAAAGAATGGGAGTCATAGTAGGGACCACCTGGGTACATGCGAGGACCATCTTCTGGGGAAATGTGGACAGGAAAGACAGCGTAGATGGAAAGTTAAGACAGATCCGACGGTGAGGAAAAATTGAATGTCAAATCAAGAGATAAAGAGGCAACAAATCCGACGAAGGAAAACTAGCACGTGGGAGATCAACGGTTGGAATTTACGAACAACCTACCAAGAGAGCTGGGGTTACGGAGACGTGGTTATATATGTGAGAATTCCTTTCAAAGTTTGCATTTTACCCTTGTATGAGCGGAAGGGGTTTTTTCCAGAAAAGTGATGTTCTAGCCCCGGTACAAGAGTTTCATTGCTGGTCAGCAAGCAGTTGGGTCGAAAGTTGTGCGGTCGCGCCCTAGCAGGGAAGTCTCCGGAAGACCCTGTATCAGTTTCGGTATGGGCTATAATGGCCGACAAAGAAGCTATCCTTCAAGACCTCGGCCTTGTGGGCCTGGAGGTCATCTCAGGAGTAACAGTGGTTGCCTTGTTTCATCAAAGTCCGTCGAAAGGTCATTGGACCTTTGTAATTCCCCGGCACGGGCCCGACCTGGGCATTAGGGATAATTCCCACGACTTCTCGAACGTCCAAAGTAGCAATTGGTCTATCCAAAAGCATAGGTGGGTCAAGATTAAACACTGATATGGGAGAAATTCTGACCAAAGGTATACTTCCACAAGTAACATTTTCCCCTGGTAGTAATAGCTTCTGGCTCAGTTTCCAGATAAAGGGGAAGGGTTTGAACAAGCAGGCGAAGAAGACATGTCGCCCGGCCTTACTAAGATGAAGACGAAAGTTTTCAAAGGGTTATAAGCATCCTAAAGGTGCTAGATGCTTATGACTGAGAGGTTGGCAAATAGGTGGAGGCCAAAAAAACTCTGTAAAGGAGATGTGAAAAGGGAAAAGTCCCTTGCATGGATTGGAGGTTGGCTCGAAACATGACAGAGGTAATGTGACCCACGTATTTCGGAGCATGCAGGAAAGCATGAGATTCAGTGTTGTCACATGAGAGACGTCAGAAGAACGGACCTGTAAAGGGGATCTCTTAATGTTATCCCAGAGGATTACTGGTATGATGGGAGGCACTTTTGCATCATCATTGGCTATGTTGTCTATCTAGGACGACATCACTGGGCATGTTGAAGGTCGCCTCAAAGCCTTGGGAATCACGGTTACCTGATTGAAGAAACCAATAGAGTTATCATGGCAATTATGACCACTTGTAGCTGCCTTCATCATTACAGCAGTTATGGGTAAGGCTCTCACATCATTTATCTGAATCCGGTATAAGGGAAAGATGGTGCACCTGGCAGTTCGACCATCTTCTCTGTTGCGATTAACTCATGGAGAAAGGATGGGAGTGCTAAGTGGTGTTCATGCCAGAATAGGTGTGGGTTGAGATGGAGGAAAAGCCTACCACTCCCTTTCTTATGGCATTCAACCTCATAGAGTCTGACTCTGCCAGGGAGGATGAGAAGCCTGATAGACGACAAATGCCCAAAGGTAACCGGCAAAGAATGAAGAAGGAGAAACTCGGAATCAAGCGGAGCGGCCAACCAGGTGAAGAAATAGTTCATGATTTTGTACTCTCCACTAAGGAAACGACACCTGTCCTGCCAGATGATGCACCACCGGCTGACAGTTCATTGAAAGTGGAAGATTTCTTTGACTTGAAAGGTCATTTGCAAACCTAGGGTTAAAACAATCCTCTCTCTATAATATTTCGTTCCTTGTCTTAATCTGTCTGTTTGAGACATGACGCATATGTAATATTTTTTGAATTTTCGGGTGTAATGAGGTGTCCTTCTAATATTTCCATTAAGGCGAAAGATGAGTCATGCAGGAAGGCTCTATGGCATATATATATGCGATGTAATAGAATGAATAAGGGTTGAAAATCTTATGTTGAAAGCTTTTGGTAATTTTGAGGATTAGTCTATAAGACATCTTTTTGAGCTGTTTTAATAAAGTTTGCAGAGTTGAAGCCTGTGTTTTGACAGGGATTCCTATGTAATTGGTTTGGTAGTTTGTATTTTCTCTCTTTCCCATGTGAAATTGTATTTTCTTTCTTTGTAATCCTATTATGTGTTATTTCGTTCATGCTTGGATCAGGGTAATGATTAAGTGGAATTCATAGAAATTATGCTCTACTTATCTTTTCCAAGTATTTCACCAACATGTTCTACTAAATTTGATGTAGGATTCATCTTGGTATGTCTTACGTTGATGGACTATTTCTTTTCTCTTCTATTCCACAAAATTAAATTCTCGTTGACTACTAGCTACTTGCTACCTTGCCCTTGTGAATGCATTTGTAGAATCTTTGTGAATGATGTTTCATAGTTTGTTAGAGGTGACTCCATTGCCCAAACTAAATTCCATACATTTTCAACCAAACAACACGTGAATAATTTTATTTCCAAACAGAAAACTGATCTTCTGTATAATTGTTGTAATTGAATATCTTGGCTGTGAATGCTGGTGTTTCTTTTTCATTATTAACAATCTTGATTATTCCAGTCTTTTCATGAGATTATAGATAGAGCCCTCTCTATCTATGTTGGGTCAGTAGCACAGGCCAAAGATTGGTTAGTGGTTACCCAAAATTACCCTCTTTCAACTGTTAAACTTTCAGAATTTACTTCAATCTGATCTAGGATCTTAACTAAGAGAACAACATGTATAGCATATCTACAGCATATCAATCATGGACACAATAATGCAAGCACACAAGAGACACAGATTTTACTTGGGGAAAACCATAAAGGTGAAAAACCCCAATAACTTCCTCAGAGATAGATAGAGCAATGATACAACCAAAATACAAGAGATAGTCTTCTCCTAGTAGTAGAGCCTCCTCCTCCACAAGTGTGCCACTCTCCCAAGTGTGAGTGAGAGAATAGAATGATCAAATAGAGATCTCCTGATCTCTATTTATACTAGACTTGACTTGTGTAATAACCTTTACTAGGTCGGCCTTAACTTAACCACATAACACAATGCTCACTGGGCCGACACCCAATAGGGTGGTCTAATAACCCTTTGACCCACACGGGTGACCCCCACTAGGGTGGTCTAACGACCCTTTGACCCACATGACTTATACAGGGCCAACCCAAACAAGGTGGTCTAATAACCCATCAAGTATAAGTTACGACACTTACAATATAAATGATGACACTTCCGTATAGAGGAATAATAACATCTCTATAGGAATATAAAATACATATATGAAATACATGGGTGAAATACATTCTGAAGTTACATATACATCAACATCAGCCTTGGGGGTCAATTTCTGTGTTAACAAATTGGCATCGTTGCCGGGGACCGAAACTGTTTCCTGATCCCTGCAAGAATGACAAAGTTCAGATCTGAGTGGTAATGGCGAACAACAATCAGACATAAAGAAGGTTGTATCATTCACTGGGCGACTCCACTCAAGAAGAATTTCAATATGAAGGTGACCCCACTGGGGATGATCTGTGATCTTGAAGCAGAATTGAGATATTGAAAAATTCTCATGACGACTCCTCTGGAGAACAAACACATTTGCCTTAAACATGGAAGAATCAAGATTCAGGTATCAGAACACTAATCTCTTCAAAGAAATCTTGTTCTTCTATATCAATCTCCTTTTACCTTTATGTATATAAATCAAGAAAAATTTGTCCCACCGAAGAGCTCTAGGTCATGATAGAACTTCCTTTGCATATCCCTCTCTGAACCATACAAATGCCTACCCTCCTCTAACCCCTAGAGCAAATCCCATCCCGTCTTTCGAATCTCATACGATTCATGCTAAGCTTTGCGAATCCTAGGAGAATGAAGCTGAAGATGCTCCCCCTGCACATATCCCTTTTCCCTCCAGATCTCAACTAAGATATAGCCCTTTAAAACTGCCACCTATTCTATATGACTACCCTCCCAAACACCATAAATACCTTCCTAGATTCGATGGAGAATCCGAAAGCCTCACTGTTGAGAAGCATATTCATGGCTTTGAACACTTTTTGGATCTTTTTGAGGTAGAGCATGATGACATTTGCATGAGGGATTTGGCCCAGGCTTTCCAAGGAGATGTGAAGAAATGGTTCAACCATTTGCAGTCGAGATCTATAGACAATTGGCAAATGTTTTCTTATGTCTTCCTAGAATTTTGGGGAAGAAGACAATCATGGGACCTGATTCTTTCAGAATTTTACTCCATGGAAGCCTAGAGGGAGAGGCCATATCCAGCTTTAATAGAAGGTTTTCAAAATTCTATTATGATATGCCAAGGGAAATTCAGCCCCTAGAGAATGCTGCTAAGTTACAATATGCATCTACTTTCCCCCCCGAGCTATCCTTGCTCCTGTTGGAAAGAAGGTATCCGAATTTGCAACATATGCTCATTGATGATTTGGAGGTCAAAGACAATATTAGGATGTCCGGGAAATTATCAACCAAAGGTAGGGTTGCAAGGATTGAAGAAGAAACTAGATTTGAAGAAAGGCACGAGCAAGGGGAAGTTGCGCTGTGTCCCTGTTTTTCCCTGGATGCACAAGAAGACAATCGGGACGGGGAAATACCTGAAGAAGATAATCATAACAGGTTTCCTATAAATTGTGATACACTTGCTAAAATTCCTGTCGGTAATGTTTTTGAAGAGGAATTCGGTCCACCTAAATATGACGAATATGAAGGGGATTGCTCGGAAAACTTCATAATTTTTTTTGAGATCGATGATAAAGATAAAGAACAAGCATATAATCCATTCCAAGAAGAAGAAGCTCATAAAATTGAGTCTATTTCACTTGAGGTTGACGAAAGGATTGAAGCTATTGCTACTGCCTTTGATGATGAAAATCAAACCCTAAGCGTTGAGGTTTCATATGAAATTGGCGACGACTTTCATATCCCTCCTCTGAAGTGTGATGAGAATTTTTTTCAACAATACCGGCTGTCATATGATCCAAAAGAATAGGAGAAAGGTCGAGAAGAACTTATCCTGGGAGCCCTCACAGCTAGTCCTAGAGAAATAAGAGTTCTTCATGTTTGGTAGACCCTTTTGCTAATTTCTTGGAAAGATCGAAAACAGTAGGGTTTATATTGTTCTGGGAAACCAAGATTAAAAGATATATTCAGATGGGGCTATCATCTAGTGGGTTTTTCCCCACGACAGGAGGACTAGAATGGAGGAGTCATTTGCTTGATTGGCTTCATTAGAGGTGTGAAATTACTTGAGTTACCCTTGTATATAAATAAGCTTGCAGGTCAAGCAATTGCATTTATTTCAGTTAGTATTTTTTTAGGTGTTCGGCTCCGAATGTTCAGTTGCATCGTCGAGATGAAAGGTCGGTCGCAGGATTTTGCTTATGATAGTCAGCGCTTGGAAAAATGACCCAATGGATCAGGAACTTAGTCTACGTAGTTCTTCGCTACATCACAGGGAGGATAGCATCCCCTTTAGAGCGAGTTGTTAACACCCATATATTTTTCTACAATATGTAGCTGAATGGAAGTAATGGATGGTCAAAATGTACCTGGTAGTGGAATTGAGATATCCTCCATGCTCCAGTGCTAGATGTTATGGGAAAGACTAAGGGGCCTAAGGAGGAACAAATGTGCAAAGGATGAAAAGATGTTGGAGTATAGGCAAAAATAAACAAGAAACATAATTTATAGCCTATAGTCCGTCGGTCAAATCATGGGAAACTAAGTGTCACACCAATCTATGCTGTAGATTTGGCACGGAGATCAGATCCATGGTCCTGCGTGTAATACTGCACAGCTAAGTTGCGAGGGAGATAAGAAAGGAGCAGATGAGATGAGGTTTCTCCGCTGGCCAGGTGTCAATAACAGACGTCGTCTCACGAAGATAGATCAAAGGGCGGTATGTAAGAGTGGGCACATGCGATGGCGTGAGTTGGTGGAAAGATCCACAGTTCGGAATGCAAAAGAGATATACATCAATAGCGCTTGGAGTAGCTCGCATAAAGAAGTAGAGCATCGGATAAGAAAGGGATAGATGCGATGAGAGTTTCCCGCCTGCTAGATGTCGGCTCCAGAGTCCATTGCACAAAGAAGGGGAGTCATAGTAGGGACCACCTGGGTACATGTGAGGCCCATCTTATGGGGAAATGTGGACAGGAAGGATAGCGTAGATGGAAAGTTAAGCCAGATTTGACAGTGAGGAAGAATTGAATGTCAAATCAAGAGATAAAGAGGCAACAGATCCGACGAAGTAAAACTAGCACGTGGGAGATCAACGGTTGGAATTTACGAACAACCTACCAAGAGAGCCGGCGTTACGGAGACGTGGTTATATATCTGAGAACACCTTTCAAAGTTTGCATTTTTACCCTTTCCGAGGCCTATCTGAGCGGAAGGGTTTTTTTTCTAGAAGAGTGATATTCTAGCCCCAGTACAAGAGTTTGATGGTTGGTCACCACGTAGTTGGGTCGAAGCGCGAAAGTTGTGCGGTCACACCGTAGCAAGGAGGTCTCTAGAAGACCCTATATCAGTTTCGGTCTGGGCTATAATGGCCTGAGAAGAAGCTATCCTTCAAGACATCGGCCTTGTGCATCGGGAGTTCATGTCAGGAGTAATAGTGGTTGCCTTGTTTCGTCAAAGTCCATCCAAAGGTCGTTGGACCTTTGTAATCCCCCACCATGGGCCCGACCTGGGCATTAGGGATAATTCCCATGACTTCTCAAACGTCCAAAACAGTAGTTGGTCTATCCAAAAGCATAGGTGGGTAAAGATTAAATCCTTATATGGGAGAATTTCTGACCAAAGGTATCCTTCCTCAGGTAACATTTTCCCCTAGTACTAATAGCTTCTGGCTCAGTTTCCAGATAAAGGGGAAGGGTTGGAACAAGCAGGCGAAGAAGACATGTCGCCCGACCTTACTAAGATGAAGACAAAAGTTTTCAAAGGGTTATAAGCATCATAAAGGTGTTGGATGCTTATGACTGAGAGGTTGGAAAACGGGTGGAGGCCAGAAAAAGCCTGTAAAGGAGATGTGAAAAGGGAAAAGTCCCTTTCGTGGATTGGAGGTTGGCTCGAAAGGTGATAGAGGTAAGGTAACCCATGTCTTTCAGAGCATGCCGGAAAGCATGAGATTGAGTGTTGTCACACGAGAGATGTTAGAAGAACAGACCTACGAAGGGGATCTCTGAATGTTATCCCAGAGGATTACCGGTATGATGGGAGGCACTTTTGCATCATCATTGGCTATGCCATCTATCTGGGACGACGTCGTTGAGCATGCTGAAGGTCACCTCAAAGCCTTGGGCATCACGGTTACCTAATTGAAGAAACTGTTAGAGTTATCATGGAAATTATGACCACTTGTAGCTGCCGTCATCATCACAGCATTTATGGGTAAGGTTCTCATGTATTTTATTTGAAATCGATATAAGGTAACGATGGTGCACCTAGTGGTTTGATCATCTTATCTGTTGCGATTGACTCATGGAGAAAGGATGGGAGTGTGAAGTGGTGTTAATGCCAGAACAGGTGTGGGTTGAGATGGAGGAAAATCCTACCACTCGCTCTCTTATGGCATTTGACCTCATAGAGTCCGACTCTACCAGTGAGGAGGAGAAGCCTGATAGACAACAAATTCCCAAAGGTAACTGGCAAAGAATGAAGAAGGAGAAACTTGGAATCAAGTGGAGCGGCCAATCGGGTGAAGAAATAGTTCACGATTTTGTACTCTCCACTAAGGAAACGACACCTATCTTGCCAGATGATGCACCACCAGCTGACAGTTCATTGAAAGTGGAATGTTTCTTTGAATCACAAGGTCATTTGCAAACCCAGGGTTAAAAAAATCCGCTCTCTATAATATTTTGTTCCTTGTCTTAATCTGTCTATTTGAGACATAACACATATGTAATATTTTTTGAATTTTCGGTTGTAATGAGGTGTCCTTCTAATATTTCCGTTAACGTGAAAGATGAGTCATGCAGGAATGCTCTATGGCATATATATATGCGATGTAATAGAATGAATAAGGGTTGAAAATCTTATGTTGAAAGCTTTTGGTAATTTTGAAGATTAGTCTGTAAGACATCTTTTTGAGCTGTTTTAATAAAGTTTGCAGAGCTAAAGCCTGCGTTTTGATAGGGATTCCTGTGTAATTGGTTTGGTAGTTTGTATTTTCTCTCTTTCCCATGTTAAATTGTATTTTCTTTCTTCGTAATCCCATTATGTGTTATTTCCTTCATGCTTGGATCAGGGTAATGATTAAGTGGAATTCATAGAAATTATGCTCTGCTTAGTCTTTTCCAAGTATTTCACCAACATGTTCTACTAAAGTTGATGTAGGATTCATCTTGGTATGCCTTACATTGATGGACTGTTTCTTTTCTCTTCTATTCCACAAAATTAAATTCTCCTTGACTACTAGTTGCTTGCTACCTTGCCCTTGTGAATGCGTTTGCAGAATCTTTTTGAATGATGTTTCATAGTTTGTTAAAGGTGACTACATTGCCACAACTAAATTCCATACATTTTCAACCAAATAACGCGTGAATCATTTTATTTCCAAACATAAAACTGATCTTCTGTATAATTGTTGTAATTGAATATCTTGGCCGTGAATGCTGGTGTTTCTTTTTCATTATTGACAATCTTGATTATTCCAGTCTTTTCATGAGATTATAGAGCGAGCCGTCTTTGTCTATGTTGGGTCAGTAGCATACGCCAAAGATTGGTTAGTGGTTACCCAGAATTACCCTCTTTCAGCCTTGGGGGTCAATTTCGGTGTTAACAAATGTATCTTCCCCTGCATATCACTGGCCTACTTATAGAAGGTATACAAATCCTACCTGTTTTCTGTTATCTCTTTGAGCTGTTTCACTAACTCCTCCTTTTCCTGTATTAGCCTTTCAAACTGAGGTTTGAAGATATGAGTTTGTTTAGCCCGGCTGGCCTCGAGTTCCTCCAACTCTGATATACGAGTTTTTAAGTTCTTTTGTTCATCCTCTGAAATAGCCAATTGTGAATTTTTCTCATTCTCAAGCCACAAAGCTTTCGAAGTTATCCTTAACTTCTCTTACATGAGTTCTTTGTGTTTCCTCTTCAATTCATTTGCTTCTCGCACCTCATTCTTCCTGTCAGCTTTTATTTTGAAGCATTTCTCCCTATAATGTTTTACCTCTTCTATTGGCCGGTCAGTATTGGCTTTACTTTCCTTGGCTGAAGCTACAATGCATCCTTCTTGGAATGAAGGATCGATGTCAGTCCCTTGGACTAGTGTGGTGTCTGATACTTTGAATTCATATAAGTCCTCCCTAATTTCCATTTTCCTTACTCTTCTTTCAATGATAGCCTTCTTCCGTTCGTGAAAATAGATGGAATCTAGGTTGGCCACTTGGCGTTTCTTTCTGGGGTTGTATGGGTTCAGTGCTTATTCTTCAGTAGAAACAAACCCTTCATGAGATATCCCCGGTTGTTCTATCTCTAAAATACCTAAATCCATAGCCTGTGGATTGGATGGGTTTTGTTCAGGAGTTCTTTCAGCCTGCTCCCCCTCTTGTCTTTCAGCTAGCCCTACTAATTCTGCTTGTAATCTGTCTACCTCCTCCAATAAGATCCTCTCTTCTTTTTTTTCTTCCAGTTTAGTAGCCTGTTCCTGGAGGAGTCTATCTTCTTCTTCTATTCGGGCCCTTACTTCCTCCTCCTTCTGGATTCTAGCAGCCTCTTCTTCCAAATATTTTTTCTCCTACTCTCTCTGTGCTCTAGCAGCTTCTTCTTGCTACTGCAATTGAATAGCCTGCTCTCTCTAGATTCTTGCTGCCTCCTCTTGTCGAAACTGGGTAGCTTGTTCATTTTGAATCCTAGCTGCTTCTTGATCTTGTTGATGTTTGATAGTTTGTTCCCGTAAAATCCTGTCATCTTCCTCTTGTTTTATTCTTGTCAAATCTCCTGATTGGGACACTGATGCTTCCTGCTCCTTTTGGAGTAGGCCGATAGGCCTGGTGTTAGAGCTCTTTCCACCTTTCTTCTTGTAGCGCTTTCCTAATTCTGTTAAGTTCCAAGCACTATGTAAAAACTCTTCCTCTTGGTCCATAAGATGGGCATACTCGAAGCTAGTTTTGACATCAATAATATGTTCCGCAACTTTACCACAAGGGTCATTCCTTCTGAAAAACTTTGTACAAAAATGGACGATGTCTAAATCTTGAACATAGTTTTCTCCTTCCTTGGCCCTCGGGAGGCTGTATGCGCCAATAGTGAAAGGCATTGGCAGATATATCCCTTTCTTCCTTTCAATGAGGACTCTGCTAATTCCGCCGACGCTGAAGAGTTGCCTTATGGCTTCCCTATATATCACAAAATATGTAGCATATCTGGGAAGCAAAAAGGGAGCTATGGATCCTCCACTCATTCGGATATAGGTACCTTCCATACCATGGTAATAATCTCCAAATGATTCAATAATGGGCATGGCATTCTCTGACATGCAATCGGGTTCCTTTACAAAAATAAGTTGTTATAGAGGCATGATGAATTTCTCGCAAACCTGCTTGTAATAGGCCGCATACTTACTTGCCCATGTGAGTTGATAGGCCATGAAGAGAGGTGTCTCATTTCTGTTCCATGAGAAACCCAAGTCAGGGAAGGTGTGTTTGCTCAGTAGGTAGTCTATCAAGTATGAGGACATAAATAATTCTGCTTTCTTCTGAGTCATTCCTCCTTGGCCAATAATTAACTGTGATACCAAGCTGTCCTAAATTATATCAACCCAATTAAAGACGGTACCATGCATAGCTATATGGAATATTACTGGTACCCGTTCAAGCTTAAAGATATTTCTATTTGGCATACCAAAGATCCGGCTAAACATCAAAACGATGTGTCTATAAGGAGTCTTTAGGAGGTTTCTCTCATACTCATTATCATTCCTCCTTCTTATCTTTCTGTTGACTACCATCATTTTCCCAACAGTGTCCAGCGGGTCCATGAGATGTTCTACTATCCATTCATTATCTAAAGAAGTCTTAGCTAGGGGAAATCTATAGGTAGTCGTGATATGCTCAGGAGCAAAAGATGCTAGGTTCATTCCATTCTTATCATTTATAAACCAGGTGTCATTCTTGACATGAGGGATCATCCAGAAAAGCACTTAAGAACATGGCAATAACTCACGACGAGTTGCTGCCTTATGGAGACAGGACCTTCTGATATTTGCATATACCATAGCATCCTGTATGGGGTTTTGAGAGTTGTCTTGATCTCTGATGAATCTATATAAGTCACCCCACTGAAACTCTAGGGTAGAGCTTCCCAGGGGTACATTAGTGGTATCTTGTATATCAGTGAACATGGTTTCAAGTGAGGTATCTAGCAGGATTTCTACGTCCAAATCTGACTCAACCTTTTCCGCGGCCTTCTTCCTTGCTGACTTTCTATGCATGACAAACCTGCAGTGAGATGGGTAGCACAAATAAGGAGTACGTAGAAATTTAGCAATTATTGAACGCAATACTTCCTACAGATTGTGAAAAATGTGACAGAATTGGATTTTAACTAAATGATTTTGCAAACATTATCAGAGCATCCATAAAATTTCTGGAATGTGCATTTTCATGATATGAAAGCTATTTTGAAAACAATTAAGTAGTTTACAATACAGCTATCATTCTACTGTCGCACGATTTTACAAAAGAATGTAGGGTTAGTCATGGTGCTACTAGTGCGGACCAAGAGACTTTCTTAATACGTTTTTGTGACGATTTTGGCTCTAAAACCTGGATTTCGTACAAACAATTTTATTTTTCGGGATGTTAGCTATAGGTTTGGGCGTGGAGCGTGATCTATGCGAGCAAGCTACAGCTATCAAGCTGTAAAAGGAAATTTCAGGGATTGTTTTCCTTTTCAATGGGATTGCAGGGTGAGAAGTCTTACTTAGGATGTCGAGCAAGCAACAGTGGGAAAAGACCGAGACGTGCATGAGAGGATAAGGCCTTTCAGGCTCTGTTTTGCATATAATGGCTTCATGTTCTCGACGTATCAAATGAAAACTACCCACTTAACGTGTATGGGTTTCCTTCGACATATATATAGAAAGAAAACTATCAAAAGCGAGTATGATTCAAGCTAAGAACTTCAGATAACATAAAAACGGGAGGGACAGAGCACCTACTTGTCAATTTCGTGGTATCTCCTATTGGCTAGCGGGCATTTTGAGACAAACGGTGGTCCAAACAGAAATCCAATGGCGAGCTATGAATTCCATCGGCAATGGTGGTATGAATTTCCCAAACCCTGTCCTACGTGCTCATATAGGGGAAGGAATAACTTCACGTAAGTGAAAGGTTTGCGGATTGATGAGCACGGGGCTCGAGGAAAATAGGCAATTAAAACAACACATGGCCACACTAATGACCCTACCAACCCCATATTCGCACCTATGCCCAAATCGACTTTTGTGCTAAAGAAACAATCTTATTGTTAATTTTTGCGCCCGTAGCAGACGTCTTAGTCTTAAATTGTGCGACGATGAGTTGCGCCAAAAATTAAACTCATGGGCTATGTCAAAGGATGAAGCACGGTTATAATGTCGGACATTTTGGGGATAAAATTTGCGCATCGACAGAGGATTTCGTCACAACCTGTGTGCCAACGAAAGATGCACCATAGAGTCATGAGGAAAGATCCGACGGGTTTCCATATCGGCATCCCTTTTAGGGTTAAATCATGTGCCAAAGCACCCGAGATGTCGTTAGCAATTGCGCCACAGGAGGCCACCATAGGGTTAAGACTTGCGCCATAGTGGGTCCAAAAAATGAGTCCTTAGCGTGCGCCGAAAGCGGCAATATTGTTAAGTTTTGCATGATTTGCGGACAAGTTAAGTTTAAAAGATGCACAAGAAGCCCATAAATTGGTTGAATTACGGTCGGTATTATCGCCGAAGTGGTAGAGTTAATGTTAATATTTGCGCCGAAGCGACAGAGTTATAATTAAAATTCGCACCAAAGGCTAAAAGTGATTTTTCCTTAGAAAATTTTGGATGACAAACTTCTTTGGAAAACAAGTGTTGAAAATTGCAAAAATGGAGTAGGATAAGCTTCAAAGAAAAGAGATACATTTGTTGCAAACAATGTAAAAGGAGGGGCCCCAACATTTTCAAAAATTTGGGGAAGGATGTTGCAGCAGCAACAATTGGCGATTCGCTAGCGAACACAGATCTATGAAACAAAATCTTCTCATGATCAGAATGACTTTTAATTAGAAGCTTCAAGCGTAACAAAATGCCCTTCAGTTCAACTTCCAAGAATGTAGTGATCTCTTGATCATATTGGTCTTTTGGGAAAAAGAGGCTAAGACTTTTACTTCTTTCAAACTCTCCAAAGGTCGGGATATGGAGTTAATTCTTTTAGGATATGTCTTTATGGTGTTTTGAGTATAGGAGGACTCCACAAGATCATAACAATGTCTCATAGGTGTATTCATTTGTTCCTCATTCCCATGCTATTTGCGTCTCTTTTGGATGTCTCTTAAGAGACGATAAGACCCATGCTACAGAAGCCAGGTGATCAACAAAGGACCATCTTCCACCTCATTACATTGGCTTCACCGATGGAGCAAGCCACTGGTCTCCCAACCTGGCTTCTGCAGCATTGGTCTTATCGTTTCCGGGAACGAGCTGTAAGGTCATGAAGATAGACGAGCAGGATATGGACCAAGTTGTTGATGTATATGTAACTTCGGAATGTATTTCACATATATGTATACTGTATTCCTATAGAGATGTTATTATTCCTCTATGAGGAAGTGTCATCATTTATATTGTAAATGTCGTAACTTATTCTTGATGGGTTATTAGACCACCTTGTTGGGGTTTGTTGATGTATATGTAACTTCGGAATGTATTTCATATATGTTGTATGTTCTCCTATAGAGATGGTATTATTCCTCTATACGGAAGTGTCGTCATTTATATTGTAAGTGTCGTAACTTATACTTGATGGGTTATTAGACCACTCTGTTGGGGTCAGCCCTGTATAAGTCATGTGGGTCGAAGGGTTATTAGACCACCCTATTGGGGGTCAGCCATGTGGGTCAAAGGTTTATTAGACCACCCTATTGGGGGTCGGCCCAATCAACATTATGTTATGTGGTTAAGTTCGAGCCTACATGAGTTAGGTAAAAAGGCAAGTCAAGTCAAGTATAAATAGAGTGCAGGAGGCACTCTATTTACTCACTAACATCTCACACATGCACTCAAGGAGGAGTGGTGCACTTATGGAGGAGGAGGATCTGCTGCTAGGTTATGTCTATCTCTCATGGTTGGTTGTATCATTGCTCTATCTATCTCTGAGGAAGTTATTGGGGTTTTTCACCTTTATGGTTTTCCCCAAGTAAATCTTTGTGTCTCTTGTGTGCTTGCATTATTGTCTCCATGATTGATATGCTGTAGATATGCTATACATGTTGTTCTCTCAGTTAAGATCCTAGATCAGATTGAATTAAATTTTGAAAATTTAACATGGTATCAGAGCTAGCCTGAAAGAAGACATGATATGGCATGTATGACATTTGTTGCACTTACGATATTAGGGCTTGATATAGGAAAAACCAGTCATCGTAGCACTTTCGCTATAAATCCATTTTGACAAAGGTGTCAGATCTGAAATTGTTACAGGTCTAAGATTAAATCCTCATTTACCTTGTGTCCAAAGGACAATGTCTAATTCGTTTTACTTCGTGATTTATGATCTGTACAATATAGGGTTTCTACCTCTTCCAGATCTGAGTCAAAATCAGGTGACCTTGGGAAAAAGGTCATAACCTGGGCTAGGAAGCTCCAAATGAAATTTCATAAAAAGTGGTAGGTAGTACACAGACTGTACTATCTCAGGAAACGTTTTCAGAGGCCGAAGTTGAACCAGTGACATGTGGCATGCCGTACAAGTTCGCTCTCCTATATTATCACATAAACAGGTCACGTTGCGACACTTGGAATAACTCTCTCTTAGAGAGTCCAATTGAGGTCAGACCTATCAGGATGGAAATATAATAGGCCGAGCAATCTCAAAAAACTTTTTCAGAGGCCGAAGTTCAAAAGGTGACACGTGGCACGCCGTACAAGTTCGCTCTCCTGTATTATCCCAAAACAAGTCACGTTGCGACACTTGGCATAACTCTCTCTCAGAGAATCCAATTGAGGTCAGACCTGTTGGGATGGAAAGATAACAGGTAAGGATATCTCAGGAAAGTTTTTCAGACCCTGTGGATCAAAATGTTCGGAGTTACAACAGAAACAATCAGGTACATATTTCTGTCAAAACATAATTATTTTTGAGTACCTTCATTCATGGCTTCCGAAATTTAGGGCTTTGGAGAAAGTTGGAATTTTTGTAATCGGAGACCACGACTAAATGCTACTCATCAAAATAAAAATTTAGAGACCAAAATCAGAATTTTTGGTTGGGCAGAAGGCCGGACTTGATCAAACCCTAGTTCGGGACTTTGATCAGAAAAGTGAAAAAATAGGGCTTCTGTAAAAATGGGAATTTTTGAAATCTGTGACCACGGCTGGAAGCTCCTCAGAAAAATAGAAGCTTAGAGCTTTGGATCAAACCTTTTGATTGGGAAGAAGAGTGGGTTTCATCAAACCCTAGTTCAGGGTCACGTCCAGTGAATCCGAAAGTTTCAAAGGAAAAATTGAGGAGTGAAACTTTGCAGTTTTCAAATTCTGAATATACCAGCTTGATCAGCTCATCAAGGCGCATATTTCTATCCTTTCAGAAGTTTGAAATTCAAAGTTTGAATTTTTGGGGTTTCTCTGAGAAACCCATATCTAGTTCCAGTTCTAGTTCTTATAAATCAAGTGGATTGGGTTAATCCTAGAAGAAGATGGATTGGTCACCTGCATAAGTGAAGGAGTTCATGTTTCAGAGGGAGATGAGGCTAAGGCCTTACATAAGAAGATTACAAGCGATCTCGACAGGTATGACTCATCGAGGTATGTTTTGAGATTTGTTCATGATTAAGTTAATGGTATGTTTGTCTTCATGTTATTACGGTTAGTACAATCTTGATTTGTTGTATCACTTTAACAAAATTATGAATGCATGATAGAAGATATTCATTGGTGAGGGTGTTGACACTTATGATTGTACTAATACATTATGGTGTTGTATGAGGTTTATGTTGTCTACTAACATGAAAGGTACACCAAGAAAGACAAATCATGTTTCAGTTCAAGAACATATGATCATGATGACATGAGGATAAAGACTCATCCATTGTCATGGATCTCATAGAAGATCCATTTACGAGGTATGTATAACTTGGTTTTGTAATGGTTAACCTATGAGATATACAGGTTACTAGCACAAGTCATTGAAGAAGAACAAGAAGACATCATGTGAGTATGTTAGACATAACTAACTAGCATGCTAATCCAGGTATGTTTTTCCTATATCAAGCTAGAATCCTACCTTGGGTTAGGATCTTATACTGTTGTGTTGTTGATAATGATTATTCATGAAGTCATAAGTTTGAATAATCATGGGTATATGCATATTATGTGTCTTACCTTAATTAATGATATGACTAACCCAAAGAGTCATAGGTTTGAGTAATTATAGGTTTAGACATGTTATGTTTCTTATGATTTGACTAACCATAGGAATCCTACATAAACCTTGATTGCTAATGCTTATTATTTCTGTTTGAATTGATCCTGACTATACCTGCTTGAGATTATTGTGTTTTGATAATATTAAGATTATACTAATGAATTTTTGATTATGTATGAGACCTAGAGGATAACACAATCATGATACTAACAAGCATGCATAGGGACCAAGGATGAATATGAGTTCAAGAACAGGTAATTCAGGAAGCAAAGATCAAGAGGGAGAACACTCCAGTGGTTTATGCAAGGATGCAGATATTTAGAGGGAGTTGACCATCTCTCTACATTCCACAACATAAAGGTATAGAAGAAGCTACTTCAGATTAGGACTCCAGCAGATCTTGCAAGAAAGCGAAGACTCAGAGGGATTCCACCCAACGAACAAACAAAGATAAGTATTTTAATTATCATTTCATGCATATTTGTTTGTTTAAATAAAATTGTTCAATAATGTATATGCTCATGTTCCTAGACTTAGGATATGTATTGTGCATATTAGAATAGTTGCATTGATGAACAATATACTACTAATATACATGGGTAAGTGGCCTATGGCACTGTACAACATTCTATTGCTACTTATCTAGAATGAAACCTCTTTGCTGACATGTTGGGAGTTGTGCACACTCTTAACAATGTTCTGGTAGAGATTGGAAGGCATCTAGAAAGTTACGGGATATGGATAAATGTTGTATTGAAGCATTGGCTAAGATAATTGCATGACTGTATGACATATTTCTTTATGTGTAAGAATTTGTTCTGAAAACTATGAGATGTTTTCTAATCATGCAATTTAACTTGTTGTGTAGGAAAGATCATATGCCATCTCCTACAAAAGAAGAACTACAACATTTGTTCCAGCAACAAAGATATCTATTGAAGATATTGAAGATATTGAAGTTCCCGGGATCTGGGATGGAATGCCATGATCCGTCGATCATGAAGAATGATGTTTGGGATGTAGTCTCAAGATGTGAACGGAATTTTGTTATGACTTCCAAATGGAACTATCAGATCGAGCATGTTGCAGATGGCAGCATTGAGAAATATAAAAGTGATGAAATAGAAGATGCACCAGATGGATTTCAAGACAGCATGGTGTAGTCATATATGTGTGCAGATCTTGGTATGGTAGGATAGACAGCCTTCTATCCAGTTTGGGATTTACCAAGAATAAAGCAGATTCCAACCTTTTCTACAAGGTTGAGGAAGGAAATCCAGTGATACTACTTTTGTATGCGGATAACCTGTTTGTTACAAGTGAAGATAGATTGATTGCCGACACGCAGCGGAAGCTTACTACCGAGTTCGAGATGAAGAACTTGGGGATGATGCACTATTTGTTTTTGGCATGGAGGTGTGGCAGAGTGTAGATGGAATCTTCCTTGGACAAGGGAAGTCTGCAGTAGAGATCCTGAAGAGGTTCGGGATGATGGATTGCAAGGCCACGGCCACACCTATGGCATCGAATCTGAAGCTTCTTGGTGATGCTTCATCTGAGTTGGTTGATGTTTCTATGTATCGTCAGATGATTGGGTCCTTGATGTACCTGACGAACACGAGACCAGATATTTGCTTTGCTGTGAACACATTGAGCCAGTTCCTGACGGATCCGAGGAGTGTTCACCTGGTTGCTGTAAAGCATGTTCTGAGGTACCTGAAGGGTACAGTGGATTATGGGCTCAAGTATGAGGTGAATCAAAAGTTTAACCTGCAGGGTTATGTTGATTCAGATTGGGCTGGCAGTGCTGCAGATAGGAAGAGCACATCTGGGTGTTGCTTCAGTATGGGATCATGTGTGATCTCTTGGTTTAGCAGGAAGCAATCCTACGTAGCACTGAGTACAGCTGAGGCAGAGTATGTTGCAGCCTGTTCAGCTAGTTGTGAGGCAGTATGGCTACGAAAGCTACTGTCTGAGTTATTTGATCTCCCGTTGCATGCTACTGGTATCTTCTGTGATAACCAAAGTTGTGTGAAGCTGTCTGAGAACCCAGTGTTTCATGATAGGTCGAAACACATAGAGATCAAATATCACTATATCAGGGATATGGTATAGAAAGGAGCTGTGAAGCTCCTGTATGTTGCGACGGATGAGCAGATTGCAGATGTGCTGATGAAGCCACTAGCTAAGGTGAATTTCGAGTACTTCAGAGAGAGGCTTGGGATTCTCTAGATCGAGGACACTTCGAGGAAGAAGTCATGGACACATTTGCTGAAGCCATTCCAAGCATGTTGGAAGGAGGATCCTTCACATGGCTCTGGATGTAAGTGCTGGATGATGAGCATCAGGATGATGTTCTGGTTTCTGCTTGGATATGATCAGTTGGATCATTATATGTATATATGTATGCATCATGTTGGATGCTGGATATGATCGGTTGGATCATGTGTATGTATTTTGTGTATGCATCATGTTGGATGCTGGGTATGATCGGTTGGATCATGTGTATGTATTTTGTATGTACGCATCATGTTGGATGCTGATGGATACATTGTGTGGATCATGTATCTTTGTATGATCAGGTAGATCATGTATGTTGATGGATACATTGTGTGGATCATGTATCTTTGTATGATCAGGTAGATCATGTATGCTGATGGATACATTGTGTGGATCATGTATCTATGTATGTATCAGGTGGATACTTGGTGTGCATCAGATGGATGCATTGTATGATCAGGATGATCATGGATGACGAGCTTCTCTAGATGACATGCAGCAGGATGTTGCAGTGATGATGATCAGGATGATCATGTGTACATTAGGATGATGTCTGATGAGTATCAGATGATACTTTGTGTCCATGGATCAGGTTGTGCAGGAAAGCATGTAATTTGTGCCCTGGGAGATTTGTAGATGGTCTTTCGAGGTTTTTCCTATGGCATGTAATTCGGTGCCCTAGGACATCTGGCAAATGCTCTTGCGAGGTTTTGCTTGGGAGGACATGTAATTTGTGCCCTGGGAGATCTACAGATAGTCTTTCGAGGTTTTTCCTATGGCATGTAATTCGGTGCCCTGGGATATCTTGCAGATGCTCTTACGAGGTTTTGTCCTATGGCATGTAATTTGCTCCTGGGAGATCTGGATAGGATTAAAAAGGCCTCAGATGCTTCAGCTAGGTTTTGCCATGACCACATGTAATTTTCTCCTGGGAGATCTGGACAGGATGAAAAAGGCCTCAGATGCTTCAGCCAGGTTTTGTGGTGGACCACATGTAATGTGCTCCTGGGAGATCTGACAGGTAGAGATGTGTGCTCATAATAGCCTGGGATGCTTCAGCCAGGTTTTGTGGTGAGATCACATGTAATGTGCTCCTGGGAGATCCGACAGGTAGAGCCACGTGCTCGTAATAGCCTGGGATGCTTCAGCCAGGTTTTGTGATGGGTCACATATAATGTGCTCCTAGGAGATCCTATAGGTAGAGCTGTGTGCTCGTAATAGCCTGAGATGCTGCAGCTAGGTTTTGTGACGCACGTAATAAGTCCTGAGGATTCCATAGTATGGCCAGTGATGATGAAGACCTGCAGGTGGTGGGCCTACATCCAGTATGAAAAAGGACTGGCTCTGTAGAACTTCCTATGACGAGTAGATTCAGAGATTGATTGAGATAGCAGCAGCAGTGATGATGATGATGACTCGATGACGATTATCCAGTGACGATGATCTAGAGAAGATGACTTGTGCTAGAAGAACTGTGCTGAGAAATACCTTCCTAGTTAAGAGGGAGTGTTAATGTATATGTAACTTCGGAATGTATTTCATATATGTTGTATGTTCTCCTATAGAGATGGTATTATTCCTCTATACGGAAGTGTCGTCATTTATATTGTAAGTGTCGTAACTTATACTTGATGGGTTATTAGACCACCCTATTGGGGGTCGGCCATGCGGGTCAAAGGGTTATTAGACCACCCTATTGGGGGTCGGCCCAGTCAACATTATGTTATGTGGTTAAGTTCGAGCCTACATGAGTTAGGTAAAAAGGCAAGTCAAGTCAAGTATAAATATAGTGCGGGAGGAACTCTATTTACTCACTCACTTCTTACACATGCACTCAAGGAGGAGTGGCGCACTTATGGAGGAGGAGGATCTGCTGCTAGGTTATGTCTATCTCTCATGGTTGGTTGTATCATTGCTCTATCTATCTCTGAGGAAGTTATTGGGGTTTTTCACCTTTATGGTTTTCCCCAAGTAAATCTTTGTGTCTCTTGTGTGCTTGCATTATTGTCTCCATGATTGATATGCTGTAGATATGCTGTACATGTTGTTCTCCCAGTTAAGATCCTAGATCAGATTGAAGTAAATTCTGAAAATTTAATAGGGTCGGCCCTGTATAAGTCATGTGGGTCAAAGGGTTATTAGACCACCCTATTGGGGGTCGGCCATGTGGGTCAAAGGGTTATTAGACCACCCTATTGGGGGTCGGCCCAGTCAGCATTATGTTATGTGGTTAAGTTCGAGCCTACATGAGTTAGGTAAAAAGGCAAGTCAAGTCAAGTATAAATAGAGTGCGGGAGGCACTCTATTTGCTCACTCACTTCTCACACATGCACTCAAGGAGGAGTGGTGCACTTATGGAGGAGGAGGATCTGCTGCTAGGTTGTGTCTATCTCTTATGGTTGGTTGTATCATTGCTCTATCTATCTCTGAGGAAGTTATTGGGGTTTTTCACCTTTATGGTTTTCCCCAAGTAAATCTTTGTGTCTCTTGTGTGCTTGCATTATTGTCTCCATGATTGATATGCTGTAGATATGCTGTACATATTGTTCTCTCAGTTAAGATACTAGATCAGATTGAAGTAAATTCTGAAAATTTAACATAGTATCAGAGCTAGCCTGAAAGAAGGCATGATATGGCATTTATGACACTTGTTGCACTTACAATGCTAAGGCTTGATATAGCAAAAACCAGTCATCGTAGCACTTTCGCTATAAATCCGTTTTGGAAAAGTTTTCGGATCTGAAATTGTGACAGACCAAAGCTAAGATCCTCATGTACCTTTTGTCCAAAGGACAACCTCTAATTCTTTGTACTTAGGGATTTATGATCTGTACAATATAGGGTTTCTGCCTCTTCCAGATCTGAGTCAAAATCAGTTGACGTTGGGAAAAATGTCATAACTTTGGCTAGGAAGCTCCAAATGAAATTTCGCAAAAAGTGACAGGTAGTACACAGACTGTACTATAAAAGTGACAGGTAGTACATAGACTGTACTATCTCAAAAAACATTTTAAGAGGCTGAAGTTGAATTAGTGACATGTGGAACGTCGTACAAGTTCGCTCTACTATTTTATCCCATTAACAGGTCACGTTGCGACACTTGGCATAACTCTCTCTCAGAGAGTCCAATTGAGTTCAGACCTATTAGGATGGAAATACAACAGGACCAGCTATCTTAGGAAAAAATTTTAGAGGCTGAAGTTCAAATAATGACACGTGGCACACCATACAAGTTCGCACTCTTGTATTATCCCAAAACAGGTCACGTTGCGACATTTGGCATAACTCTCTCTCAGAGAATCCAAGTGAGGTCAGACCTGTCAGGATGGAAAGGTAACAGTTCAAGCTATCTCAAGAAACTTTTTTTCAGACCCTGTGGATTGAAAGGTTCGGAGTTACACCAGAAACAATCAGGTACATATTTCTGTCAAAACAGAATTATTTTTTAGTACCTTCATTCATGGCTTCCGGAATTTAGGGCTTTGGAGAAAGTTGGAATTTTTGTAATCAGAGACCACGGCTGAATGCTACTCATCAAAATAAAAATTTAGAGACCAAAATCAGAATTTTTGGTTGGGCAGAAGGTCGGGCTTGATCAGACCCTAGTTCGGGACTTTGATCAGAAAAGTGGAAAATTAGGGCTTCTGTAAAAATGAGAATTTTTGAAATCTATGACCACGGCTGGAAGCTTCTCAGAAAAATAGAAGCTTAGAGCTTTGGATCAAACCTTTTGATTGGGAAGAAGAGTTGGATTCATCAAACCCTAGTTCAGGGTCACATCCAGTGAATCCGGAAGTTTCAAAGGCAAAATTGAGGAGTGAAACTTTACAGTTTTCAAATTTTGAATATACCAGTTTGGTCAGCTCACAAGGCGCATATTTCTATCCCTTCGGAAGTTTGAAATTCAAATTTTGAATTTGTGGGGTTTCTCTGACAAACTCATATCTAGCTCCAGGTCCAGTTCTTGCAAATCAAGTGGATTGGGTTAATTCTAGAAGAAGATGGATTGGTCACCTGCATAAGTGAAGAAGTTCCTGTTTCAGAGGGAGATGAGGCTAAGGCCTTACATAAGACTATTTAAAACGATCTCGACAGGTATGACTCATCAAGGTATGTTTCGATATTTGTTCATGATTAAGTTTATGATATGTTTGTCTTCATGTTATTACGGTTAGTACAATCTTGATTTTAGATTTATCGTATCACCTTAACAAAATTATGAATGTATGATAGAAGATATTCATTGGTTAGGGTGTTGACATTTATGATTGTACTAATGCATTATGGTGTTCTATGAGGTTTATGTTGTCTACTAACATGAAAGGTACACCAAGAAAGACAAATGATATTCTGGTCCAAGAACATATGATCATGATAACATGAGGACAAAGATTCATCCATTGTCATGGATCTCATAGAAGATCCATTTACGAGGTATGTATAACTTGGTTTTGTAATGGTTAACCTATAAGATATACAGGTTATTAGCACAAGTCATTGCAGAAGAACAAGAAGACATCATGTGAGTATGTTAGACATAAATAGCTAACATGCTAATCCAGGTATGTTTTTCCTATATCAAGCTAGAATCCTACCTTGTGTTAGGATCTTATACTGTTGTGTTGTTGATAATGATTATTCATGAAGTCATAAGTTTGAATAATCATGGGTATATGCATTAATGATATGACTAACTCGAAGAGTCATATGTTTGAGTAATTATAGGTTTAGACATGTTATGCTTCTTATGATTTGACTAACCATAAGAATACTACATAAACCTTGAATGCTAATGCTTATTATTTCTATTTGAAATGATCATGACTATACATGCTTGATATTTATGTGTTTTAATAGTATGCTAATGAATGAATGATTTTATATGAGATCACAAGGATAACACAATCATGATACTAATAAGCATGCATAGGGAACAAGGATGAATATGAGTTGAAGAACAGATAATCCAGGAAGCAAAGATCAAGAGGGAGTACACTCCAGTGGTTTATGAAAGGATGCAGATATTCAAAGAGAGTTGACCATCTCTCTACATTCCACAACAGAAAGTTGTAGAAGAAGCTACTGTAGATTAGGACTCCAGCAGCTCCTGCAAGAAAGCGAAGACTCAGAGGGAGTCCACCCAACGAACAAACAAAGATAAGTATTTTAATTATCATTTCTTGCATATGTGTTTGTTTAAATAAAATTGTTCAATGATGTATAGGCTCATGTTCCTAGACTTAGGATATGTATTGTTCATATTAGAATAGTTGCATTGATGAACAGTATACTACTAATATACATGGGTAAGTGGCCTATGGAACTGTACAACATTCCATTGCTACTTATCTAGAATGAAACCTCTTTGCTGACATGTTGGGAGTTGTGCACACTCTTAACAATGTTCTGGTAGAGATTGGAAGGCATCTAGAAAGTTATGGGATATGGATAAATGTTGTATTGAAGCATTGGCTAAAGATAATTGCATGACTGTATGAAATATTTCTTTATGTGTAAGAATTTGTTCTGAAAACTATGAGATGTTTTCTAATCATGCAATTTAACTTGTTTTGTAGGAAAGATCATATGCCATCTCCTACAAAAGAAGAACTAGAACATTTGTTCAGCAAAGATATTGAAGTTCCCGGGATCTGGGATGTAGAAATGGAATGTCATGATCCGTCGATCATGAAGAATGATGTTTGGGATGTAGTCCCAAGACGTGAAGGGAAGTTTGTTATGACTTCCAAATGGATCTATCAGATCAAGCATGTTGCAGATGGCAGCATTGAGAAATATAAAAGTGATGAAATAGAAGATGCACCAGATGGATTTCAAGACAGCATGGTGTAGTCATATATGTGTGCAGAACTTGGTATGGTAGAATAGACAACTTTCTAACTAGTTTGAGCTTTACCAAGAGTAAAGCAGATTCCAACCTTTACTACAAGGTTGAGGAAGGCAATCCAGTGATACTACTTTTGTATGCGGATAACCTGTTTATTACAGGTGAAGATAGATTGATTGCCGACATGGAGCGGAAGCTTACTGCTGAGTTCGAGATGAAGAACTTGGGGGAGATGGACTATTTGTTTTTGGCATGGAGGTGTGGCAGAGTGATGGAATCTTCCTTGGACAAGGGAAGTATGCAGTAGAGATCCTGAAGAGGTTCAAGATGATGGACTGCAAGGCTATGGCCACACCTATGGCATCGAATCTGAAGCTTCTATGTGATGCTTCATCTGAGCCAGTTGATATCTCTATGTATCGTCAGATGATTGGGTCCTTGATGTACCTGACGAACACGAGACCAGACATTTTCTTTGCTGTGAACACATTGAGCCAGTTCCTGATGGATCCGAGGAGTGTTCACCTGGTTGCTGTAAAGCATGTTCTGAGGTACCTGAAGGGTACAGTGGATTATGGGCTCAAGTATGATGCGAATCAAAAGTTTGACCTGCAGGGTTATGTTGATTCAGATTGGGCTGGCAGTGTGCAGATAGGAAGAGCATATCTGGGTGTTGCTTCAGTATGGGATCTGGTGTGATCTCTTGGTTTAGCAGGAAGCAGTCCTGCGTAGCACTGAGTACAGCTGAGGCAGAGTATGTTACAGCCTGTTCAGCTAGTTGTGAGGCAGTATGGCTACGAAAGCTACTGTCTGAGTTATTTGATCTCCCGTTGGATTCTACTGGTATCTTCTGTGATAACCAGAGTTGTGTGAAGTTGTCCGAGAACCCAGTGTTTCATGACAGGTCCAAACACATAGAGATCATATATCACTATATCAAGGATATGGTGCAGAGAGGAGCTGTGAAGCTCCTGTATGTTGCGACAGACGAGCAAATTGCAGATGTGCTAATGAAGCCACTAGCTAGGGTGAAGTTCGAGTACTTCAGAGAGAGGCTTGGTGTTCTCCAGATCGAGGACACTTCGAGGAAGAAGTGATGGACACATTTGCTGAAGCCATTCCAAGCATGTTGGAAGGAGGATCCTTCACATGGCTGTGGATGTAAGCGCTGGATAATGAGCATTAGGATGATGTTCTGGTTTCTGCTTGGATATGATCACTTGGATCATTTTATGTATGTATGCACGCATCATGTTGGATGCTGGATATGATCAGTTGGATCATTTTTATGTATGTATGTACGCATCATGTTGGATGCTGGATATGATCAGTTGGATCATGTGTATGTATTTTTGTATATGCATCATGTTGGATGCTTGGACCATGTATCTGTATATGTATCAGGTGGATACATTGTATGATCAGGTGGATCATGTATGGTGATATGTATCATGTATTTGTATTTGTATCAGGTGGATACATTGTATGATCAGGAGGATCATGTATGATGATATGTATCAAGTTTATACTTGGTATGCATCAGGTAGATGCATTGATGATCAGGTGGATCATGTAGCAAGATGTTGCAGTGATGATCAGGATGATCATGGATGATGAGCTTCAGGATGTTGCTCCAGATGACATGCAGCAGGATGTTGCAGTGATGATCAGGATGATCATGGATGATGAGCTTCAGGATGTTGCTCCAGATGACATGCAGTAGGACGTTGCAGTGATGATGATCAGGATGATCATGTGTACATCAAGATGATGTATGGTGAGTTTCAGAATGATACTTTGTGGCCGTGGATCAGGTTGTGCAGAGGAGCATGTCTAGGAGATCCTATAGGTCGGAGTTGTGTACCCATAACAGCCTGGGATGCTCTTTCGAGACATTGCTCTGGGAGGACATGTAATTTGTGCCCTGGGAGATCCTTCAGGTCGGAGTTGTGTACCCGTAACATCCTGGGATGCTCTTGCGAGGTTTTGTCCTATGGCATGTAATTTGGGCCCTGGGAGATTTCAGGTCGGAATTGTGTACCCGTAACATCCTGAGATGCTCTTTCGAGGTTTTGCCATGACCACATGTAATTTGTGCCCTGGGAGATTTCAGGTTGGAGTTGTGTACCTGTAACATCCTGAGATGCTCTTGCTAGGTTTTGTGGTGGACCACATATAATTTGTGCCCTAGGAGATCCTACAAGTCGGAGTTGTGTACCCGTAACATCCTGGGATGCTCTTTCGAGGTTTTGTGGTGGGGTCACATATAATGGCGCCCTGGGAGATCCTACAGGTCGGAGTTGTGTACCCGTAACATCCTGGGATGCTCTTTCGAGGTTTTGTGACACACGTAATAAGTCCTAAGGATTCCACAGTATGGCCAGTGATGATGAAGACCTACAGGTGGTGGGCCTACATCCAGTATGAAAAAGGACTGGCTCTGTAGAACTTCCTATGACGAGTAGATTCAGAGATTGATTGAGATAGCAGCAGCAGTGACGATGATGATGACTCGATGATGATTATCAAGTGATGATGATCCAGAGAAGATGACTTGTGCTAGAAGAACTGTGCTGAGAAATACCTTCCTAGTTAAGAGGGAGTGTTGATGTATATGTAACTTCGAAAGGTATTTCACATATATGTATATTGTATTCCTATAGAGATGTTATTATTCCTCTATGAGGAAGTGTTGTCATTTATATTGTAAATGTCGTAACTTATTCTTGATGGGTTATTAGACCACCTTGTTGGGGTCGGCCCTGTATAAGTCATGTGGGTCAAAGGGTTATTAGACCACCCTATTGGGGGTCAGCCCAGTCAGCATTATGTTATGTGGTTAAGTTCGAGCCTACATGAGTTAGGTAAAAAGGAAAGTCAATTCAAGTATAAATAGAGTGCGGGAGGCACTCTATTTGCTCACTCACTTCTCACACATGCACTCAAGGAGGAGTGGTGCACTTATGGAGGAGGAGGATCTGCTACTAGGTTGTGTCTATCTCTTATGGTTGGTTGTATCATTGCTCTATCTATCTCTGAGGAAGTTATTGGGGTTTTTCACCTTTATGGTTTTCCCCAAGTAAATATTTGTGTCTCTTGTGTGCTTGCATTATTGTCTCCATGATTGATATGTTGTAGATATGCTGTACATGTTGTTCTCTCAGTTAAGATCCTAGATCAGATTGAAGTAAATTCTGAAAATTTAACACAAGTCATGAAAACAATAGGTCATGGCCCGCTGGAAGGTGGCACCAGCATTTTTAAGGCCAAAAGGCATGATGCGGTAGGCGAAGGTACCCCATGGGGTGGTAAAGGCAGTCTTGTACTGATCTTCCTTACAGATCTGAATCTGGTTGTATCCAGAAAAACCATCCATGAAAGAGAGGACTTCATGCCCCGCACACACATCGATGAGTTGGTCAATAAATGGCGTGGGGAAGTTGTCCTTGGTACAAGATCGGTTTAAATCGCGGAATTCAATGCATACTCTAATGGTGCCTTGTTTTTTGTTAATGGGAATGGGGTTTGAAACCCAGGTGGTATAAGCAATAGCATAAATGAATCATGCTTTGCGAAGTTTCTCAACCTCGACTTTAACAGCGGGGAGCTTGGAAGGATGAATGGGGCGTTGTTTCTGACGAACGGGGGGTACATCAGTCCATGTGTCAATGTGGTGCTCTATAATGGCGGGGTCAAGAACAGGCATTTTGGTATAGGACCAGGCAAAGACATCACAAAATTCTTGGAAGAGTTTTTTGTATTCTCCAATCTCATGCTCACTGCAGGAGGCTCCTAACGTAATGATTTCAAGAGCACCAGGTGGTTCAGAGATTTCAATGTGGATGATAGCTGAGATATTGGCCATGTTACCTTCCTCAAAGGAATCAGGAGCAGGAATAGGATCCTTAAACTAGTCGACTTTAGTGGGAAGGAAATCTTTGGACTCAACCGTGAGTTGGGTAGCTGTGGTAGAGGAGGATTCTTCGGGGAGGAAACAGGAACGATGGTGCATGTCATCCCAGGAATAATCCAGGGCAGTGAGATCTTCGAGAATCTCCTCATCATTGCGGAAAGTTTGAGTTGTCAAATTGGTTGAAAAGGGAGCGGTAGTCAAAGAGATCATATAAATGGTGTTAATCTCTCTGGATGGGGATGATACTAGGGGTGGATCTCCTCAATTGTGGGGGGTGCCGTCTCAAGGTCCAAATTATTCATCTCATAGAGAGCTGCTCTATAATCTGGGAGATCAGGACAGTGATGTGAGTAGTGGCCGTAAATACCGCATATGGAACAAGGGTGGTTGGTATGCAGTGATTTATCATGAGGCTTAGGGGTTGGGTTGAGTTCGACAACCGGGATGTTGGGGTCATCGTCAAGCATTTCCATGTGTTCCTGTAATGCAGGTAATTGTGGACATTGATGAGTCGGATGGCCTAAATCATCACACAAAGAGCATTTGGGGGGAGCACGAAACACGGGAGGGGGTTTAACTGTCTTGGGAGGGGGTACAACAGTGTATGGTTGTGGGCCTCTGCCCCCAGTGGGCTTGATAAGAGGAGGGGGATTCGTAGATGATGAATGGGTAGCGACACCAGGAGGTGGTTGACTAGCAATGACAATGGGTTGCACCGGTTGGAGGACGACATTTGGTGTCGGCGGGGGAATGGGAGGTGAAAGATACCAGAAGGGTAATCCTAAGGTTAACCTAGGGAGGCTGAGGGTAGCCATAACCGGGGCGCTTACTACTCTCGAGGGAGGGACTAGGAAGGGGATTGTGTGGATGGGTGTAACACCAATGTAACTAGGTACCAATGGTGGTTTGGGTAACAAGGGCAGTTGATTGTGGGGTGTTTGTGTATTGTGGGAAAGGGTGCATAGGTCAGATACTTCAGTCGTGGGTGACGGGGGAGGAATGGATTGGAATGTGGAGGTCATCGGCGTATCTGAGTAAACTCCAAGTCCCACAGAGGAAACAAACGAGGTAGCGGCTCCACTAATAGGTTGTTCAACCATGGGGAGAACATTTTCGGGTGTAGCGGGGGCATTTGGATCATAATAGGTGAGTTGGTCGACCTTGACCACGTGTCTATCATGGGGGAACATCATGGTACAAAAAATGGATGAGGCAACCGCCCGCATGGCATACATGTAGCTGCGGCCAAGTAAGAGGTTATAATCAAGTTGGGCATTGATAACCTCTATGTCAATGAGAATGGTTTTACCAACCAGCTAGATGGGGACGTTAGCTAATAGGCCTTAGGGTTGATCCGAACGGCCGTCGTAGGCTCGCAATGCAATGGTGGACTATTGGAGAGTAGGGGATCCCAACTTTTGCCAAACAAATGTGGACATAACGCATGTAGAGGAACCTTCATCGATAATGCACCGATGGATGACAAGATTCCGAACGGAAACCAAAACTTGGAATGCTAAAGTGGAAGGCAAGTGTGGTTCGAACTGGTCCAAATCGAATGCCATCAGTTCTGAATCATTTGAGGCAATAGCACCAATAGTGGAGAGCAAAGTTTTGTGCTGTGAAGGACAGCTTTTTAAGACTTCTAACGCGGACATGGCTATGGGAGATTGGGCTAAGTCATCTACAATGTTGTAATTTGACACAGTGCGAGCATTGGGATTATTGTTGATATGACGAAGTGGAAAATGAGGTGCTTTGGAGGTGCCATCGAGTGCAGCTGGAGGTATACGTAATGTCTGATCAGTGGGATGACCATTAATGTTTTTGTCGGCAGGAGGGGCTTCAGGGTGGAGCCATATTGGTTCCGACGGGTTTGGAGGTTAACATGAGTGGATGACATCATCAACAAGTGGTGAGTACCTGAGTCGAACATGGGTTGATCAGGAGTGGCATAAGTGACTTGTTGTTGTGGTCACGCATTCCCTTGAGGGGGAGCCAACAGCTGAGTGTTCACTACGCCTTTGGTTGGTAAGGGGTTTTGCAGCACCAAGGGGTGGGGGGGGGTTGGGTGGTGCCTGAGGAGCTGTGTGCCCTTGGCGATTGGCATCATCAACCCAGAGTTGTCTAGCTCGCTCTAAATGTGGGAAAGCATGTGTGTAGTGGCCATAGACCCCGCAAATAGAACAAGGATGGTTTGTTCACAAATTAGGATTTTTTGCCTGCTTGGGAGGCCGATCAGGGTTCTGGTTGGCAGGGGCCGAATTATTGTTGTCTCGGGGATTGGGAGGTTGACCACCTTGGTCTAGAGGAGGGTTATTCCCACGGTTACAGCCTTTGCCATGGTTTTGCTGGCCCTGTTGGCGCTGGTTGTTTTGGTTCTGCTGCATATTTGTTTGGGCGTAAACTTGTCCTTGGGCAGCAGGTGGGTTCTGGAGTTGTGCAGGTGCGGGAGCAGGCTACGGTGGATAATAAGTAGGTGGAGGTAGCGCAGGTGCTGAACCTTGTTGGGGTTGCTGATACATCTGCGGAGCGGGCTATGGGTTCGCCACAGGGGCTGCCTGTGGCGGGTAATAAGCAGGTTGGGCTTGAGAGCACACAGGAGCTGGTGAAGCCTGTGGATGGTAATATGGCTGAGGTGCGACCGTGGGAGTATAAGCAGGGGATGCATGTCCAAAGCACTGAGGTGGACATGAGGGTCCGTGAGAATGGTGGTGATGTGTCATAGGAGCATAAGAATTGGTTGCTCCATATTGAGATGTAGCCCGCGAAAGGTCGGGGCCAGGGCTAGAACATGCTATGGAAAAGGGTTGGGGACACGAGGAAACACGGCCGATGATGCCATCTGTGGCATGGGATTCCCCTGATGCATCGTGCTGGGAGGAATCACCGCGAGGGGCGTCAGGTATAATGGCATAGAGATAACCCAACTGGGTGTATATGAGGTCAAATTGCTAGGCTTTGAGGATGGCCTCTTCTTCGGACTTGGGTCGTTCGGATGCCACATCCTTGGCAATGATAGGAAGGAGGGATTTTAGAAACCAATCTAAGAAGATACGATCGTCTAATTTGATTTTGCAGAGGCTGCGGCATCGACGCCACTCATGAATGTGGTCAGTGATGTGGGTAGCCGTGTTCTGTCCGCAAGACAATAGGATCTCAACTCCCGCGTCATAGTGGACAGGTAACTGAAAGAACTGCAAGAAGGTCGAGGCAAGCAAAGTAAAGGTAGCGTGGGTCCCATGGGTTTGCTCTATGTACCACTTAGCTGCAGAGCCAGTGAAGGTGCGCTGTAACAGACGGAGGCAGATAGAGTCATCCACTATGGAGTTGGAGGAACACCATAGATGGAAGGACATAATATGGTTCTGGGGGTCCTCACCTACCTTGCCCTCAAACTTAGGGATGTCAGAGGGGAGCTTAGTGGGCATGTGAGGCCACGCAGGGTCATGTCTAATGGGATCGTTAGTCAGTCTGGCTAGGTCAGGAAGGTTGAGGCTAGCCATGAATGGCAAACTAGTAGAAGGATGTGACATACTGGTGGGTGTGACCAAATTGGGGCCAATGCCCCCAAGTGGAGTGGCTGGGTTCGGGATGTTGCCCCCAAGTGGAGGGACGAAAGTGGTATGGGACGGTCCTACACCGCCAAGGGTAGTGTGAGTCACTGATGGAGTGGGAATAGGTATTCCAGCTACTGGAATGGGTGCAGTGATCGGAATGGTAGATGGGGACCCCATCGAGGGCATACCCAAAGCAGGTGTGGTAGCTAGTGTGATGGTGGATGCTCCACCAATGGTCCCTACAAATAAAGGGGTGGAAGTCACGCCAGCCATGGGGCTAGTTGGTGCAGTGTAAATGGGGTTCTCGAACTCTGCCTCAGAATCAGAGGTAAAATAGGGGGTGTCTAGATCGAGTGACAGAGTTCTATGCCGTTGATGAGTGGAGTCAAGTGACAAAGCTCGAGATCTATAATGAGTGGTATCAAGTGATGAAGATCTATGTCTATGACGGGTGGTGTCAAGTGAACTGTGCTGTGGGTGCTCGCCTTGGAGGCGCCGAGAATGTCTCGGGGACTCAATGGTGACAAATGGTGTCAAATATTTGGGGGTTGTGTTGAGTGAAAACAACTCAAAAACTCTAATGCAACTGAGTGTGCAGAAGGAGAGCTCAAAAAATATGGCACTCAGGCCAACAACCAACTCAAAACACTTACTGCGATAGCTACGCTACAATAAGTGGAGTATCAACAAAAATGGTCAGAATACCAACAAGTAGTAGGTTTCCTAAAAAATAAAAATAGTGGACTCACTAGACCAAAAGGAGGTAAGGGAGCATGCAAACACCTAACTAAATAGTATTCTGACTCAACTAGACATATCCTCTGCAAGGTGATGAAATCCAAGTCAGACAATATTGATAGTAGAGCCAAGTGGCTAAAGATATCCCCCTACCGGGAGGGACACCGAGTAGTCAATCCTAGAAGAAAGGCAACTAAGATACCCCGTTCATGCCACATCCAGAAAAGGTGAATCTGCCGTTTGGTTCTTTTACCGCAGTACCCCATACAGGGATACCCCGAGAACTGTGAAAGGTAGCCTTCGGTTACTGAATGGATTGCGGTATTCCACTTAGGCCTCCGGAACCAGTCTGGCGACTTCAACCCTCCTAGGGGAGAGGCCCTCTAATAAACTGGTTGTGACTATGCCAAAAAATACTAGGGAAATTTTTTTCCCTAATGGACAATAGATATGTCTCAAGTGTAAGCAACCAAGGGGTGTTATTTGGATGCCTATCCCCCCGATCCTACCTAACTACAAAAATTATTATGTGTTCCCCAAGTGGGGTTAGAATGTTGGTTGTGTTAAGTAGTTTTTTAAGGCTCACTTGAATTAGGTGACAGAGTTTGTGCATGTGAGGTGATGAACCCAAATAAAAGTGCCACGAGGGGGGCGACTTTTTAACTAAAAATAACAAGACAGAATGTAAACTTTGAAATGCAAAATTTTCTCTTTTTCAAGTAAAATGATGAAATTTTTTTAAAAAACGATTATGTAAATGGAACAGAAATAAAAATGTAGAAAAGGCTGTAGGGAAGTATGGTTGCAGGTAGGACAGATGGCTGTGCAGGTGCAGAAAATAGTGCAACAAAGTGCTGGGTTCAAAAAAAGGAAAAAAGTGCAGAAAGCAGATCGTGGGTCTGCGTCAAATACCGGCGGTCGGATCGCGGGAAACAGAGCAACAGTCGCAGACGAATAGTGGGTTTTTGGCCGAAAGAGGCAGCCCAACCGCAGGAAACAGGTAAAAAGCCACAGGCGGGTTGCAGTAAAATGGCTGAAAGCCGCAGGTGGGACGCGGGAAAAAGGCCGAAAGACGTAGTCGGGTTGCAAAAAAATGGCTACAAGCCGTAGTCGGGACGCAGGAAAAAGGCCAACAGACGCAGTTGGGTTGTAGAAAAATGGCTGAAAGCCACAGTCGGGACGCCGAAAAATTGTTAATAGCCGCAGTCGGATCGCGAGAAAAAGGGTGAATAGCTGCAGTCGGATCGCCCCGAACAAGCTAATAGTCGTGGTCGGATCGCAGGTAACAGACTGAAAACGGCTGGTAGGCCGCCGGAAACAATGTGAGAGCCGCGTTCGGATCGCAGGTAAAGGCCTGAAAGACACAGTTGGAATGCAACTGCAGGGGATAAAATATGTGGTTTATGACAGCTGAAAGGGATAGCCGAATAGAAAAAATATTGCAGAAAATTAAAAACGTTTAAAAGTTTAAAAACTATAACCAGAAATTCAAAGGAACGCAAGCAGATTCGCCAAAACAGAGATTATGGGTTCAATCCCCAACGGAGTCTCCAAAACTGTAGCTAGGGTTTTCACCCTAGATTGTGCAAATGAGCACCTACTAAGGAGAATGGACTCCTTAGTAGCAGTTCAATAAATAGTAAACTAATGTAAGAAAACAATACAAATTCTAAACTAGCATGAACATTAATAAACATAACAAAATCATTAAATATGGGGAAGATCTTTCTTTTTTTGTATTAAAATTTTACCTCAAGTGTAGAGGTTGGTGAAGTTCTTGCAATGGTCCAAGAGGGTTGCTCCAAACTCCAACTTTGCTCCTTCTCTTTCTCCAAATGGTGGAAATGGGCCAAAAGGGGCACTCAATGGTGAAAGTAGCTCAAGGGTGAACTAGGGTTTCAAGAGTGATTTTGGCAGAGTAAGGGTGTATTTGATTGTGGATATGAAATAAGGGGTCTCCATCACCTATTTATAGCTTTTTAGTGGTGGAGTGCTGGCCCATGGTTTTGGGAACCATATGGTTTAGGTCAGCTGTATAGGGTTTTTTCCTCCTTTTTCCCTCTTTTTCCTCCTTTTTTATATTTTTTATTCCCTTTTTTGATGGTTTTGTGGCCTTTTGGAGGCTTTTTAATGGGATTTTAGGGTTCTTGAAGGTAAATATGGTAGGAAATATGGACAAATGAGTCATGTAATGGGATAGATGAGGTAGTAAGCACTTTTTGGGTGTTAACACCTTCCATAAATAACTTGCTTAAAATTTCCATATTTTGATCCGGGTTCTTCAATCCATAATGTCCTTTTGTGTGAGCGAGAGATTTTATTTGATTATCAAGCTTCATGGATGGAGAAGAACCTTGGTTGGGCTGAATTACTTGATCAACTTTATAGATTGAACATCTTGCTTCATCTTAGCCATGCTTTAATTGAGGCGAGAATTTCTTGAAATCAGACTCCCTGATATAATCTCTTGGGATTTTATTGGTAGCACGGGATCATTTTAAATACTATACACCTGTAAAACATGCTTCCTTTCCATGGGTCCATAATAGAAAAAACCTTGAGACAAGAATCAATATTAAAGTGGGTGGAGCCTTAATATAGTGAGAGAGAAATACTGCATAATTAGTCATTTAACCAGGGTTATTCTGACTAGACAGGAAAATATCTCTACATTCCTAAAGGCTGATCAGTGAAGGCAAATCACATAACTATATTTTCTTTATGCCTAAAATTCTGTCTTTCAAGACTTCGATTTTGCTCGGAGTTGTATCCTACAACTATGCCAAAAGTTGAGGTGAGCTTTATTAAATGAAGTAAAGAAAAGAGAAAAACAAGTGGAAAGGGGAAAACTCTCTATACAAACCAAATAACTTGAACTATTCATAAAAAAAGCAAGAAATAAGGGAAAGAAAAGAAAAAGAAAGGAAACAAAGAAATTGTTTATTTATGTACAAAGGTCTCAAATGAGACAAGTATTGTTTCAAGGCGAGGCCATTGAGGGGAAGGGTTACTTACTCTCCCTGGAGGTCTTTTAGCTTGTAAGTGGATGGGCCAAGTTTTTCAGAAATTAGATACGGGCTGACCCATAGATGTTGGAACTCTGTATGCATTCCCTTTCCTTCGTGTGGATGATCCCATTTCAGAACTAAGTCACCTTCTTCAAAATTCCTTTTACCGGACTTCCTTTTATCAAACCATCTTTTCACTATGTCTTGGTGTTGGTGGAACCGGTCTTTGGCTTTCTACCAAGATTCTTCGAGTTTCAGTAAAGTGTCAATTCTGGACTGTAAAACTTGACTGCTTGTACCTCTGGAGGTTTGGGCCAATTGCAAATATGGGAGTAAGAGGTTAGGGGGGAGGATGGCTTCTCTTCCGTAGATGAGGGTATATGGAGAAACCACCAAAGAATTATTTGGAGTGACTCTATCTGACCATAAAGCATTTGGGAGAGCAGTGTGCCAGCTTCTCTGGTTTTCAATCACAGTCTTCTTAAGGATCCTGATGAGGTTTTTGTTTGAAGATTCAGCTAATCCATTTCCTTCGGGATAGTAATTGGCTGAATAATGTAATTTAATTCCTCTTTCATAAACAAATTCATTTATTTTAAAAGACGAAAAATAAGATGCATTATCAAATTCTAGGGAAATTGGAGCCCCAAACCTGGTTATAATGTTCTCCTTTAAGAAACTAATGACTGTATTTTCATTGAGTTTGCACAAAGGGATAACTTCTGTCCATCTTGTAAAATAGTCCGTGGCTATCAAGATGTATCGGTGTTGGAGAGAGGAATTGGGTTTTATCTCTCCAATGGCATATATGACCCATTGTTCGAAAGGTTCTGAGATGATAACTGGCTGCAACGGTCCTACTGCTTTTGGCAATTTACCAACACTCCTTTGGAATACATCACAATTGCATGCGTAGGCATGAGAATCTTTGAACAAAGTGGGCCAATAATATCCGGCTCTTAGTATTTTGTGAGCTGTTGTATCCCTGGAATAATGTCCACCAGCAAGGCCGTCATGTAATTCCTTGACTACTTTATTTGCATCTTCCTTCTCTAAACATCTGAGAAAAACTCCATCATAATTTTTTCTGAAAAGTATTCCATCAATGATCTGATAGGTTGGTGACTTCAAATGGAGTGCCCTTCTTTGCTTAGAATGCAAATGTTATAGTAAGTATCATTGTTGCAAGTAATGCACTAAATCCCTATACCATGATTTAGGAGCTATGAAAATGGGACATACTTCGACTGTATTCAACTCGGCTTCATTTTTCCAATCTTGTTCTTCATCAATTGGATGTTCAGTAAGAAATTTACATAGGCCTTGTCCTTTAATGATGGTGGCCAGTTTAAATTCCTAATCATATTCTTGAAGAGCTATAACCCAATTTCCCCTTCTTTCTCCCAACTCCTTTTGAACGAAAAGGGATCTGACAACTAGGTGGGGAACTATAAATTTAGTATTGTTCTTAAGGATATATGGTCTGAACTACTTTACTGCTTTCAATACAGCATATGCTTATTTGTCAACAATAGGATAGTTCAATTCAACACTTTGTTAAGTTCAACACTTTATAGACAAGTGCTCATAAAAGAGATTGGGTATTCATCTCCTAATTCTGCCTTTTGCGTGAGCACAACTGCGAGAGAGTCATCTGAGGAAAAGGTATATAAAATAAATTTTTTGTCAAAATATGGACTACTTAGAGAGGGGGCATTAGCTATGGATGTTTTAATATCTCTAAATTCATCCTTTTCTAAGTGTGTCCATTTCAACTGTATGCTCTGCTTGACCATTTGCTGCAAAGGTTTAACAGTTTGAGCGAAATCAAGGACAAATCTTTGGACAAAATTGATAGTGCCCATAAATGACTGCATAGATTTTTTGTTATGGGGCATGGGAATTTTATTGATAACCTGCATTCTCTCTTGATCTATTTAAATTCCTTTTTTCGAAATGATATGACCCAGAAGTTTACCTTCAAGAATAGAAAACACACTTTTCTTGAGGTTCAAAGAGATACCATATTTTCGGCAGTGTTCGAAAATCTGTTTTAAATGAACAACATGGTCTTCCCTTTTCTTTGAAAAAACTGTCACATCATCTAGATAAACCACAACACAATGACTGCCCAATCCTCGGAAAGGGATGTCCATCGCTCATTGGAACGCGGCTCCAGCATTTATTAAGCCAAACAGCATTCTTTTGTATGCGAATGTTCCCCACTTAGTGCGGAAAGTAGTTTTAAGACGGTCTTCTTCAGCTACTAATACTTGATTGTAACCTGAGAAACCATCCAGCAGTGAGAAGAGTTCCGATCCTAATACCATCTATAGAATTTGTTCCATTGAAGGGATGGGATAGTTATCTTTATCGGAAGCTCTGTTCAAACTTCAGAAGTCAACACATAGTGTTATCTCTCCTAATTTTTTTCTTACATGGACTAGATTAGCGACCCATTCTGAATGTCAGACTTTATAGATGATCTTAGCATCTAATAACTTCTTTAATTCCTTCTGAATTAAAGGCTCGAGAGTAGGGTGCATCCTTCTTAGCTGTTGCTGAAAAGGTTTTACACCTGATTTCATTGGTATAACATGGTGAATGATACGAGTGTCATATGTTTTTAGATCTTCATATGTCCAAGCGAATAGATCTTTATATTGTCGAAAAAGTTTGATGAATTTGCCTTTCACCCAATGAACAGCTTCTACCGAGATTGACATATTTTGGCTTCGCTTCTATACCTAGATTTATCAATTCATGTTGCATAGTAGAACTATGAATTTTCACATTTGAGGGTCTCTTGAACTTGCTTTGCAAATCGAACAAACTTTCAAGTGATCTCAGTCCTTTAGGAATGAAATTTCCTTTGACTGCGTCCTTATCTTGCAAATCGGCATCATGTTTTTCTTCATCTATAACAACTTCTTGAAACATGTTTTCATTGGTAAGGAAACTAATGATTTGGTTGTCATCATTGAACACCATGAAATTTGTTATATTATCTGGAACAGAAGGCCTGAAAACCAATTCAATAGAACATTTATTATTAGTAGGCATTAACCTAGAAGCAAAGGTCACTAATAAGTCAGCATCAACATTTTGTAATCTGGGGACAGATTTTATATTGAAAGCTTCAAAGTTTGTAATCAGATCCCATACCTCATACTGATATCCTTTCATATGTGGTGAAAGACAATGGATGATGTCTCTTACCTGTCTGACGACTATTTTGGAGTCACTGAAGACTTTCAAATATTTCACATTCAAACATATGGATTTCTTCAATCCATGGACTAAAGCTTCATATTCAGCAGTATTATTAGTACAATCGAACTCTAATATATAAGACAAAATGTTCTTGTTCCTCTCCGGATCCATTAGAACACAACTGGCTCCAGATCCTTCTTGAGTTTTGGAACCGTCAAAGTACAACACCCAAAAAACATTCTTTGATCTAACTAAGTTAGCATCTGAAACATCTATGTCAGTAACTAAGTTAACTATGTTACAATCAATATCATTAGTCGGAGAAAATTGAAGGAGATTGGACTGTTTGTCTGATTCATTGCTGATATATTCTAATTGATAATTTCCTGATTCAATCTCTAAGAAACAATTTCCCAAGACCGAAGATGAAAAAGCTACAGCTTCATTTTTTCTTTCTAGCTGAGTCACATTCTGCTTCATGTGTGGTTCTTGTAGTAATTTGACCTGATTTTGCTTATTTGGGTATGGTAACCATAAGTGAGACCATTTTGTTGCAAAATAACCATCTAGTTTTGTAGACCTGTCCCTACTCAAGATCAAACCATAAGCTTCTGGGATATCAATGACCATTATATCTATGAATTGACACACTCTAGAGTCAGCAGACAATCTAATAAGCACATATTTCATTTCCCCAATTACTTTAACAGCAGTTCTATCTAGCTGAATAATCTGGGCTAGGGATGGAATTGGCTTCCCATTGATCTTTCTGCAAATAGATAGAGGCATTACATTCGAGGAAGCCCCAGAATCTACTAAACAATTATGCACGTTGTGATTGAAGATTTCAAAGGTCAACAGAAAAGGTAATGTTTGGGATTTAGATTTCCCTCCAATACTAGCTTCATTTATTTCAAGATCTTCCTGAGTGTCTGCTAATGGAGCACTCGATTGAGATTCAAGAGCTTGTAACAACTTCTTTCTTTGTTGAGGCAAACTACACATATCGAATATAGACATGTTTGCTTTTACTTTCTTTATGTCTTCGATTATGTCATATCTCATGTCACATTCCTTTACAACTTTTGGTTGATTGTCTGTCTTGTTTAAGATTACCTTAGTTTGCTGTGTCGTTTCTACGTTTGGTTGTTTGGTAGGTATTTTGTTAGCCTTGGCCTGCTGTGGAATAACCGTGACGTGCCTTTTAGGTAATTCTTTGGAGGCTTTAGGTTTGGCTGTGGTTGAGCTTGGATCGGTGATAGAACCTTTACTACAGGTAGTGATATTGATTGCTGAAACTTGACTTTCTTCAAGGTCATCTCCCATCAGCTCAGTTAAAGGTACCCAGTCCCATAAGACCATAGTGGTGCCTGGGTCGGGGTCTTTTGGTTCAGGAGTCTGTTCTTCCGGAGGATTGTTTTGATCTGGAAATTGTGAGTCTAGCATTTGGTTCATCACAAAGCTCATTGAATTTATCCATTGTGGACAGCTTTTTTCAGAGTGTGGTTCTTGATGAAAAGTGTAGAAATGTTCCATTCCTACTTCATTTAAATTTAAAATAGGAGAGTTGTTCATAGGCAGATGCGGCTAGTCATTTTCTTCTCTTTTCTCGTAGAAAGGCTTAAAAGGCTTCCTCGATGTACTAGCTGCTCTATCCTTTTCAAGGTCTACAACTTTATTTGACAACTTCTACATCATTTTGACTACATTCTCCATGTCTGTTGATGGCTCTTCTTTGTTTCTTGTTAACAGCACGGGTTTCTTCGTAGTTGCTGGCTTTGCTTCTATATCAAGAGCGTGTTTAGCAATGTTGTCTGCTTCTTCCTCCACCTTCCTATCTTCTTCAAAATTTTCTATTAAGGTATTTTTCTTGGTTCTTTTAACAAATATTTCTATGGGGCGATCGAGTGTTGTTGTATAATATTCAACTAAAGATTCTTCTGCGGGTTTAGTTGTTTCACTAAAATTATTTGACAGTGTAGTGAACCTTTGGTTAAATTCTTGAACCTTTTCTTTCTTCTCCATTCTCATGGACAACAATTCTTTCATGAGTGTAGCTACTGTCTTTTGATTCCCATATTTCTCTAAAAAACAATTCTCAAATTCTTCCCAATTCGAGATTGAGCTAGCTTGTAAACTAAAGTACCAGGATGATACATTAGGCTCAAAAGTATATGGAAAGAATCTACAGACTACATCTTCATGTTGCATATTCAAAAGACTTATAGATAAATAAAAGCTCTTAAGGTGATCCTCAGCAGAGATACCTTTTCCATGGTCATATTTAGGCAAAACTTTCTTAGGATTCTTAGGAAGATTATGAAAGGGTCCAACTAAATTTAATGCTCCTATTGCTCTCCATGCAGGAACAACCATATTTCCCCGTGAGGAATTAGGTGGAATATCGTGTGGAGTGCGAGGTGGATAATTCTTTGGGGTGTAAGGTTCCTTAAGATCTTGAAGGTTTTCAAGTTCAATTTATCCAAGAGGTTTTGTGATTTCTTCCAAGGATAAACTTACTAATTCTTAAAAGTTCTGGACCAAAATAGAATCGTGTGTGTATTTTCTTTCCCTTCTAGGAGCTCTTCTTCAAGGAAGAAAGGGAATCATGTTTAAACCGCCAAGCTGTTTAACGCAAGCACGGGTATGCCTTCTTAGGTTTGCTACTTCCTCAAAAGGTATAGCATACAGTGTTTCTTGATTTTCTTGATTTTCAAATTCAGAATTGGGATTTTCTTGATTTGTCACTTCCACATCTAAATTGTCTGGGATTGTTGTTTTAAGCGGGTTTCCAGATGGATCTCCTCTTAAAGAAGAGTCTCATGTATCAGCCATACATTAGTGGCCCTCCTTCTAGCGCCAAAACTATTGATGCCTCAAAAATCGTAGCGTCAATCAGTAAGGGATTCTCCCCTGTAAACAGTCCCAATTAGATTGTCCACCGTTTGATGTAGGGAATCCGTTTGGTTAATGGTTCCGGCTATCGTAAGATTTAAAGATTTTGGTTCTTTGCACTGGTTGTGGCCCGATCCACCGTTTATGTATTTTATTTTAAGATGAAATGCAAGTTCCCTAAGCTGAATGCAAGTAGCTAATCTAAATTAATCTAAAACTATATAAGCAAACTTAACCTATCCTCGCAACGACCAAACTGTAAAGATGAGTAATAAACTACAGGAAACACCTAAAGATTATATAGATAACCATTTAATCACAAAGATGTACTTACAGTAGAATATGAAAGATATTAAAGATAGCTTTGATTCATTTAATGCATTCCATTACTCATTTGAGATGAACATATTTGCACAGGAAAATGTAAGAGCATCCATCACATAGAAACAATTCATGATAATAAAGAACAATCTCATAGCAATATGCAGATGATACAGGAATCATCCAGCACACATTTGACACATTTCCCAGGAAAAAACGCCTTCTCCCAGGCTTTCATTAGGCAAAATCGAGCTCTTGGAGCTAGTAGCAAAATAATTCACATACAAGAAAGAAACTTCATTCACCTGCAAAAAATCCAAGTCCCTTCTCTTATCTCTCCATATATAGTTTCACAAATTGCTCCTTGAGCTGACAAGTGTACCCTAAAGTTCTGGAAACTTCTAATTTTCCTTTTAGTATGTAAGTACAAAGCAAAATAATTCATGGGGAACTCCTTACAAAAAAGACAAAATAAAAGACAGTTGTCTCTTAATGTATTTACATATGAAAACTTTCCAACTCATTTTCCTATAGTATAATAAGACAAATTAAGGCCCAGCTGTCGCTGTTGATTCATTAAGTTGCTCTTCTCCTATCAAATCGCTTTCTTTAACAGGCTCATTTGCTCCCACAGGCTTGCTTGATGGTGTTGCTTTATCCTCATGTTCAATATAGCTTTCCATTGTCCAATTTCTCTCAAAATGGTTTTCCCTCTCAATGATATTGTCACATTCCGCACTATCTTGTGTTTCCACAAATCTGATTTGATAGTTGTTGTCCCTATAATAGTCCTTTGCACATAGATTTATAGAAGGTGAGTTTGGACAGTAATCTGCCCAATGAATTGATGGAGGTCTTGTGGGGCTATAGCTTCTACCTTCTTCAAATAATCCAATTTTGTGTTCAGATTATCTTTCAGCTCCTTCATGCATTGGTCTCTCTCAGGAAATTCGTAAATGCTCTGTGGTAGAGGCATCTAACATGTCTCGTGAGCCTCTCGGATCTTGGAATAGATAACATAGCACTTTTTTATTCTCTTTCGGATCGGAATACTTAATCTGTTTCCACAATCTATGCAAAATTTGAACACACCTATATCCATATCTAGCTCCTCATCGGTTAAAACACGCAGATTTGGGGAAAATTTTGACTTCCCTTTTCTCCATTCCGACTGTTCCTTAATTTGGACCGCACATTGAGCAAACTTGTCTTTAATCTCAAGTGCTTCAATATCAATAGTTTTCATCTTTGTGATCATTTCCTTCATCCCACAAATTTAATCAGAAATGGATACCAGCAATTGATGTATCTTCCCTTGCATATCACTGGCCTACTTACAAAAGGTAGATAGATCCTGCCTTTTTTCTGTTATCTCTTTGAGTTGTTTCACTAACTCCTCTTTTTCCTATATTAACCTTTCAAACTGAGGTTTGAAGATATGATTCTGTTGAGCCCTGCTAGCCTTGAGTTCCTCCAACTCTGATATACGAGTTTTTAAGTTCTTTTGTTCGTCCTCTAAAATATCCAACTGCATCTCTAGTGAATTCTTCTCATTCTCAAGCCACCGAGCTTTCGAAGTTTTCCTTAACTTCTCTTCCACGAGTTCTTTGTGTTTCCTCTTCAATTCGTTTGCTTCTAACACCTCATTCTTCCTGCCATCTTTTATTTTGAAGCATTTCTCCCTGTAATGTTTTACCTCTTCTATTAACCGATCAGTATTGCCTTTACTTGCATTGGCTAAATCTACAGTGCATCCTGCTTGGAATGAAGGGTCAATGTCAGTCCCTTGGACTAGTGTCATCTTCGATACTTTGAATTCATATAAGTCCTCCCCAATTTCCGTTTTCCTTACTCTTCTGTCAATGATAGCCTTCTTCCGTTCGTGAAAATAGACAGAATCTAGGTTGGCCCCTTGGTGTTGCTTTCTGGGGTTGTATGGGGTCGGTGCTAATTCTTCAGTAGAAACAACCCCTTCATGAGCTATCCCCGGTTGGTCTATCTCTGACATACCTAAATCCATAGCCTGTGGACTAGATGAGTTTTGTTCAGGAGTTCTTTCAGCCTACTCCCCCTCTTGTCTTTCAGCTAGCCCTCCTAATTCTGCTTGTAATCTATCTACCTCCTCCAACAAGATCCTTTATTCTTCTTTTTCTTGCAGTTTAGTAGCCTGTTCCTGGAGGATTCTATCTTCTTCTTCTCTTTGGGCCCTTACTTCCTCCTCCTTCTGGATTCTAGTGTCATGCCCACTATATGCCAGTTAATTAAAACTTAACATGTAGAGTGCTAAACATAAATTATCAACCAGAGGAAGTCTTTTATTTCAAAGTTATCGTGCAAGATATATGCAAGCACAATTTCTACCTGCCATTGTTGATCTATTGATATGCAATTGAAACTATTTGTAAACTAAGTCACAACTTATTGAATGTAAATCAAACCTCAAACCTATTCATAAATCAAACTGTAAATCGAACACACTTCAAACAAGATCTATTCCTATGAAACAAGATCTGACTGCATAAATCTAAAATAAGTCTTGTGTTGTCCAACGATCTATCAAAATGAATTAACATGAGAACGCTATGATAAATCTAATGAATAAAAACATAAATTGAATAATAAAACAACTATGATCAATCTACTGATTGAAAGCATGAATTAACAATAACAGATCTACAAAATAAAACACTTACAATCAACACTACCAGCATCTGCTTAGGGAAGAGGGCCCTTCCTTCACTGAGCAGATTTGGATCTCCAAAATGAAAGTCTACAACTCCAGAATTAAGAAACTCTCAGCATGTATTATCATAATGGAAGAATTACAATAGATTTGGATCAAATCCTACACCATAACATTGTGTTCTCTCCTATCTTACATCTCTTATCATCCATCTCCTATCCTACCTAATCTATCATGATTAATCCCTATCCCCCATATGAGATTGATTACATATTTATACATAAAATTATCTTATGGAAATGAAGAACTGAACCCCCAACTTGTGATCTGTAACAGCTGAAACATGGCCATAACTGCTGGCAACTTTGGAACCGGCCGCAACACCAAATTTGGAAAATACCCTCTCGAAGAACCACCTGCATATTGCAAACCGTAGCTTTTCTTGGCGATTTCCTTGAGAGTTACGTAAATGAGGATGTTACGCACAAAACCCATGTCTCGGAGTTTTGAGATTCGTTTCCATCTGCCCGCAAATGAAGACGCGAATCAAGGTGTTCTTATGTGGCATGCGTTTTTAGTGAAGGCTATAACAGCTGGCTATGAACGTCTTGTACATAACAACTCACTCCTCAAACCATCATTAGTAAAATTATTCATAATAGTCTTTTAATTCATCAAACATAAAACAAAATAATCACTATTAACAACTTAACACATCAATGGAAGTAGCAGGCTGTTCAACGTGCAGCTACAACAAATGGATGAAAAATGGAATGATAAATAAGAAATAATGGTAGAAAATGGATGAAAGGTATGTCGATAAATGATGGAAAAATGGACAATTCCAGGGCCCAACAAGAGTTGATGCGTCAAATAAGCCAATAGTAAACATTCAAATTGTTTTGGAAACTAGATTCAAAGGGCTACTTGGGGTATAAACAGGTTTTAAAAATAAGTTCATTTGGTCTCCCAAAAATGGACTGTCCCATCTATGTTTTAGTAAATTTTTCAAGCCAAAATGTCACAAAAATCCAATAAATTAAATTTAACCCCCAAAAAGTGATCGAAATAGGTGTGAATGATTTTAATGATGTAAATTTAAATATAACACACATCCATACCAAAATTTTCAAGCATTGAGCACCTAGATTGACTTACACGGTTTTTTGCAGCCACAGCTGCAACTATTAAAAAATGACATAATGTTGAAATAAAGCATGTTAATTTTTATGGAAAATAAAAACTAAAGACATATCATGATGTGCAACACACACATATCTCAAACTCATAAATTTTTACCTGTAGCACAGTCACAACTAGGTGTTGCAGCTCCCTGTCACAGCGAGTGTTGCAGCTCATTGTTGTAGCTGAGAGTAATCACTCACAGCTGGGTGTTGCAGCTAACAAATTCATGTCAAATTTCAAGCTTGAAGTGTTCCATAATCATGGGCTCATTTTCCTGTCGATCGTCCATTCACTTTCCATAATTACTGTAATTTTGTTTTCATGATATTTTTATTTTTATTTGTAACAAATTGGGAAATTGATGAAAAAAATGACTTAAGCATTTTTGTTCAAATAGTCAACAATTCCAAAGCATTCATGAAAAAATCTCATACCCATTCCTCATCTTTCTACTTTCTGATCTTCCAGATCACAACAAGGCGCAAGAAGAGAGCATACTTATTCAAAAAAAAAAAAAAACAAACAAACAAAAGCATGGTTTTATTCTGATATTCTATCCTACCCTATGCTACTTGGAAATATAAAAATTGTTTAAGTGTATGCATATTTCCAATGGAGCCATTTTCGAAAAAGTGACTCAAGTATGCTCATACTCCCAAAAGAAAAATATAACTTTATGAATTCTAGGATATGAGAGATCAAATTCCCTTGAAATGATGGTGCCAAGAATTGGTGAAACATGGAATGATGCTGCAAACCGATGACAGATTGAAACCAAGCTTCAATATAGTCTTTGTTCCCTTGATTGCTCATGGATGTTACACCATGAAGATCCTTATTAAACTGATATTCCTCAATGCATAAGATTTTCAGATCTAATGATGTGAATGATGCTTTTGGTTCCAATGGTTGTTCTCCATCAAATATTACGTGTGTATTGTTGATCTTGTCTGCTTGCTTATGAGGACTAGAAGAAACTCCATCTGCAAAACTTGGATCTAAAACATGTTCAGGCCTCGTATGTATTTGCTGCAACAATGCATAACCTTTTTGTAGCAGTGTAGGTGAGGTAGAATGAGAGGCAAATGTAGAAACATTTTGCAATTCATCACTGTAAGCATACTGTACTGCTTTATTATGGTTAGGGTGGAGGGTGGATTGGATAGGAAATTGTGTTGGGTACCAAGGAGTTTGATGAGAAGATAGATGTGGCTGATGTAGATGATTGATCTGTGAGGTTGATATTGAAGGACCAACTTGTGTTGCAGCATGAGGGAGAGTGGCCATATGATCATAAGATGGGCCATTCCAACCTTGTGGGTAAGGTAGGTAAGAGTTAAATGGAGGCTGCAACAGCTGCCATGGTGGAAGAGTATTCAATGATAGAGTATGAGAGTAAGGAAATGGAAGGATAGAATTTTTAACCATAGATGTAGGCCATGGTTGACATGACTGTTGCAATGAGTTGGCTGCAAGTCCCAGATCTCTATGATATGTTTCTTTCATCTTTGGTAAAGAGGGACAATGATCTGTGGAATTATTCATGTCACATATACCACAAATTTCAAGATTATCCAAAGGTAAATCCCTTGCTTCTCTTATTTTCTCCTGCTTTTCCTTGTCCTGCAAAACAACCGATTGTGAATCAGCTTTAGAAATTTTAAATAAATTGTTGATTTCAGCTCGTAAAACTCTTGTTTTTGCAGCAGATTTCAAAAATAAAGATAAAAGTTCCTTAGAATTCTTACCAATCTTGAAGTTTCCTCTTGAATACCTTCTACATAACTCACAAATATCATCATATGCTAACTGAAATACATTACCTGTTCCGATCAGATTCAATATTTCTAAACATTCAACTTGGATTCCCTTGAGTAGAAGTGTTTTTAAGATTTCCTTCCCCAGTTTCCTCTGTTTGGATCTTTGGAAGTTATATTGAAATCGTTCTATGTATTCCTCCAGACTCTCTTCTTCTCCTTGTGTCATTTCGAAGATGTCTTCATTGACCCTGTAATAATCTTGGTACCTTTTCAAGAACACATGTTTCATGTCTTCCCAAGTTTATATACAATTCCCACCGAGGCTCATGAACCATCGGAGGGTTGTTCCTTTTAGAGTAAGGGGAAATACATTCAACTTTTGATCCTTAGCACAATAACCATATCCTCTACAAAGTACTTCAAATTGAAATAAAAATACATCAAGGTCTTCGTTTTCCAAACCGTGAAAATTTGGTAGAACATGTGGGGGAATTCTTTTTGTTGGTGCCACTCCGCTCGAATCTCTGATGGGAAATTCGAAGGTAACAACTTCTTCATCTTTTTCACCTGCCATCTCTTCATTAGATTCTTTGTGTGCTATCTTGAGGCTCCTCCTTCGAATGTTCCTTTCAACTTGTTAGTAGAATGGGTGGTGCTCACAACACCACTAAGGGGAATGATAAGATTTATGCTGCAAAGATTGAAAATGAAATAAAATTGAATGTAAAGACAGAAAATTAACACTCAAAATAAATTCAATAAACTGAAATGTAATCATGCAACCTACATGCCCTATTTTAACAATGCATCTGCAAAACAATGTCAGATATACTATTGCACAATTGATAACTTCCCCGGCAACGGCGCCAAAATGTCATGCCCAGTATATGCCAGTTAATTAAAACTTAACATGCAGAGTGCTAAACATAAATGATCAACCCGAGGAAGTATTTTATTTCAAAGTTATCATGCAAGATATATGCAAGCACAATTTCTACCTGCCATTGTTGATCTATTGATATGCAATCGAAACTATTTGTAAACTAAGTCACAACTTCTTGAAAGTAAATCAAACCTCAAACCTATTCATAAATCAAACTGTAAATCGAACACACTTCAAACAAGATCTATTCCTATGAAACAAGATCTGATTGCATAAATCTAAAATAAGTCATGTGTTGTCCAACGATCTATCAAAATGAATTAACATGAGAACGCTATGATAAATCTAATGAATAAAAACATAAATTGAATAATAAAACAACTATGATCAATCTACTGAATGAAACCATGAATTAACAATAACAGATCTACAAAATAAAACACTTACAATCAACACTACCAGCATCTGCTCAGGGAAGAGGGCCCTTCCTCCACTGAGCAGATCTGGATCTCCACAATGATAGTCTACAACTCCAGAATTAAGAAATTGCCAGCATGTATTATCATAATGGAAGAATTACAATAGATTTGGATCAAATCCTACATTATAACATTGTGTTCTCTCCTATCTTACATCTCCTATCATCCATCTCCTATCTTGCCTAATCTATCATGCTTAATCCCTATCCCCCCCTATGAGATTGATTACATATTTATACATAAAATTATCTCATGGAAATGAAGAACTGAACCCCCAGCTTGTGATCTGTAACAGCTGAAACATGGCCGTAACTGCTGGCAACTTTGGAACCGGCCGCAACACCAAATCTGGAAAATACCCCCTCTAAGAACCACCTGCATATCGCAAACCGTAGCTTTGTTTGGCTATTTCCTCGTGAATTAGCTAAATGAGGATGTTACGCACAAAACCCATGTCTCAGATTGTTGAGATTCGTTTCCATCTGCCCGCAAATCAAGACGCGAATCAAGGTGTTCTTATGTGGCATGCGTTTTTGGTGAAGGCTGTAACAGCTGGCTATGAGCATCCTGTACGTAACAACTCACTCTTCAAACCATCATTAGTAAAATTATGCATAATAGTCTTTTAATTCATCAAAGATAAAAGAAAATAATCACTATTAACCACTTAACACATCAATGGAAGTAGCAGGTTGTTCAACGCACAGCTACAACAAATGGATGAAAAATGGAATGATAAATAAGAAATAATGGTAAGAAAATGGATGAAAGGTATGTCGATAAATTATGGAAAAATGGACAATTCCAGGGCCCAACATCTAGCAGCCTCTTCTTCCAAAGATTTTTTCTCCTACTCTCTCTGTGCTCTAGCAGGTTCTTCTTGCTGCTGCAATTGAATAGCCTGCTCTCTCTGGATTCTTGCTACCTCTTCTTGTCGAAACTGGGCAGCTTGTTCATTTTGAATCCTAGCTGCTTCTTGATCGTGCTGATGTTTGATAGTTTTTTTCCGTAATATCCTGTCATCTTCCTCTTGTTCTATTCCTGTCGAATCTCCTGATTGGGACACTGATGCTTCCTGCTCCTTTTGGATTAGGCGGATAGGCCTAGGTTTAGAGCTCTTTCCACCTTTCTTCTTGTAGCACTTTCCTAATTCCGTTTAGTTCCGAGCACTACGGAAAAACTCTTCCTCTTGCTCCATAAGATGGGCATACTCGAAGCTGGTTTTTACATCAATAATATGTTCAGCAACTTTACCACAAGGGTCATGCCTTCTGAAAAACTTTGTACCAAAATGGAAGATGTCTAAATCTTGCACATAGTTTTCTCCTTCTCTGGCCCTCGAGAGGCTGTATGCGCCAATAGTGAAAGGCATTGCCGGATATATCCCTTCCTTCCTTTCAGTGAGAACTCTGTCGATTTCCCTGACGCTAAAGAGTTTCCTTATGGCTTCCCTGTGTATCACAAAATTTGTAACATACCTAGGAAGCAAAAAGGGAGCTACGGATCCTCCACTCATTCGAGTATAGGTACCTTCCATACCATGGTAATAATCTCCAAACACTTTGATAATGGGCATGGCGTTCTCTGACATGCAATCTGGTTCCTTTACAAAAATAAGCTGGTATAGAGGCATGATGATTTTCTCGCAAACTTGCTTGTAATAACCCGCATACTTGCTTTCCCATGTGAGTTGATAGGCCATGAAGAGAGCTGTCTCTTTTATGTTCCATGAGCAACCCAAGTCAGGGAAGGTGTGTTTGCTTAGTAGGCAGTCTATCAAGTATGAGAACATAAAGAATTCCACTTTCTTCTGAGTCATTCCTCCTTGAGCAACAGTTAGCTGTGAGACCAAGCTGTCTGAAATTATATCAGCCCAATTAAAGATGGTACCATGCATAGCTATATAGAATATTACTGGTACCCATCCAAGCTTAAAGATATTGCCATTTGGCATACCAAAGATCCGGCTCAACATCAGAACGATGAGTCTATAAGGAGTCTTTAGGAGGTTGCTCTCATACTCATTATTATTCCTCCTTCTTATTTGTCTGTCGACTATCATCATTTTCCTGGTAGTGTCCAGTGGGTCCATGAGATGTTCAGCTATCCATTCATTATCTAAACAAGCCTTAGCTAGGGGAAATCTGTAGGTAGCCATGATATGCTCAGGAGCAAAAGATGCTAGGTTCATTTGATTCTTATCATTTATAAACCTGGTGTCAGTATTGACATGAGGGATCATCCAGATAAGCACTTCAGAACATGGGAATAACTCAGGATGAGTTGCTGCCTTATGGATATAGGACCTTCTGATGTTTGCATATACCATAGCGTCCTCTATGGGGTTTTGAGAGTTGTCTTGATCTCCGATGAATCTATATAAGTCACCCCACTGAAACTCTAGGGCAGAGCTTCCTAGGGGTACATTTGTGGTAGCTTGTGTATCAGTGAACATGGTTTCAAGTGAGGTATCTAGTAGGATTTATACGTCCGAATCTGACTCAACCTTTTGCGCGGCCTTCTTCCTTGCTGACTTTCTATGCATGTCAAACCTACGGTGAGTCGGGTAGCACAAATAAGGAGTATGTAGAAATTTAGCAATTATTGAATGCAATACTTCCTACAAATTGTGAAAAACATGACAAAGTTGGATTTTAACTAAATGATTTTCCAAACATTAGCAGAGCATCCATAAAATTTCTGGAATGTGCATTTTAATGATATGAAAGCTATTTTGAAAACAATTAACTAGTTTATGATACAACTATCATTTTGCTGCCGCAAGATTTTACAAACGAATGCAGGGTTAGTCATGTTGCTACTAGTGCGGGCCAAGAGGCTTTCTTAATACATTTTTTTGGCGATTTTGGCTCTAAAACCTCGATTTGGTACAAACAATTTTGTTATTCAGGATGTTAGCTATAGGTTTGGGCATGGAGCGTGATCTATGCGAGTAGGCTACCACTGTGAAGCTATAAACGGAAATTTCAGGGAGTGTTTTCCTTATCAATGGGATTGCAGCATAAGAAGTCTTACTTAGGACGTCGAGTAAGCAATTGTGGGAAAAGACCGAGACGTGCATGAGAGGATAGGGCCTTCCAGGATCTGGTTTGCATAGAATGGCTTCGTGTTCTCATCGTATGAAATGAAAACTACCCACTTAACGTGTATGGGTTTCCTTCGGCATATATATAGCAACAAAACTATGAAAAGGGAGTATGATTCAAGCTAAGAACCTAGGATAACATAAAAAAGGGAGGGACATAGCACCTACTTGTCAATTTCATGGTATCTCTTGGTGGCTAGCGGGCATTCCGAAACAAATGGTGGTCCAAACAGAAATCCAATGGCAAGCTATGTCTTCCATCAGAAGTGGTGGTATGAATTTCCCAAACCCCGTCCTACGCGCTCATATAGGGGAAGCATTAACTTCACGTACATGAAAGGTTGGAGGATTGATGAGCACGGCACTCGATGAAAATGGGAAATTAAAATGACACATGGCCACACTAATGACCCCACCAACTCCGTATTCGCACATATACCCAAATCGAATTTTGCGCCAAAGCGGAAATCTTATTGTAAAGTTTTGCACCCGTAGCGGATGTCTTAGTCTTAAATCGTGTGACAATGAATTGCTTCGAAAATTAAACTCATGGGCTATGTCAAAGGACGAAGCGCGGTTATAATTTCGGCCATTTTGGGGATAAAATTTGCACATCGACGGAGGATTTGATCACAACCTATGCGCCAATGAAAGATGCGCCATAGAGTCGTGAGGAAAGATCCAACTGGTTTCCATATCAGCATCCCTCTTAGGGTTAAATCATGCGCCAAAGCACCAGAGATGTCATTAGTAATTGTGGCACAAGTGGCCACCATAGGGTTAAGACTTGCACCATAGTGGGTCTTGTTGGCTTGGTTTTGCAACCAAGTTTTGTGCAATGGGCATCTATCAACAATGTGATAGCAATTTCAATATAGAAAGCAAAGAAAACAATTATGAATTAAATCTAAATCTAAACTAACATGTGCATATAACAAATAAATTTAAAAACGATTCATGGAAACAAGAAATAAAAAGAATAGAGGTTTTGTATTAAGATACCTCAAATGGTGAGGATTTGTGTTGAGCAACTCCAAGGGTGAGTAGCTCCAAGATCCAATGGTCTCTTCTCCAAGATGCTGAAAATGGCCAAAAGTCTCATGAGAGATTTTGACAGCGTGAGGATAGGATGATGGATGGATGGAAAGTGAGGAGTCCCTACTACCTTTTTATAGTTTTTGGTGGTGGGGAATACCATTATGGTTTTGAGGAAACCAATGGTATTGACCAACATGGTCTAGGTACCTTTTTCCCTCCTTTTTCCTTTTTTGAATATTTTGAATATTTTTATTCCCTTTTTAATATTTTTGGGAATTCTAGACCCTTTTTTACGGTTTTTTATGCTTTTTGAGAAAAAATATTCATTTTGAGGGGAAAAAGAGGTGCATTATGGTCTTTTGGTGACCTTTCAATGGATTTAGAGGCTCAAATGGTGGAAAAGTGGACAAATGGGTCATGTGAATAAGGAAATGAGCTAGTGAGCACTTTTTGGGTGTTAACAGGTCCAAAAAATGAGTCCTTATAGTGTGCCGAAAGCGGCAATCTTATTGTTAAGTTTTGTACGAGTTACAGACAAGTTAAGTTTAAAAGCTTCCCAAGAAGCCCATAAATTGGTTGAATTACAGTTGGGATTATCGCCAAAGCAGCGGAGTTAAGGTTAATATTTGCGCCGAAGCGGCAGAGTTATGATTAAAATTCACGCCAAAGGCTAAACGTGATTTTTCCTTAGAAAATTTTGGATGACGACCTTCTTTGGAAAACAAGTGTTGAAGTTTTCCAAAATGGAGTAGGATAAGCTTCAAAGAAAAGAGAAACGTTTGTTGCAAACAATGTAGAAGGAGGGGCCCCAACATTTTCAAAAATTTGGGGAAGGATGTTGCAGCAACAACACAGTGGTACGTCCTCTCGCCATCAACAGTTGGGAATTCATTATGTCCCCTGATCGATGGATTCGTCAAGTGTTTGACCTCAACACATTTATTTACACTTGGTGAATGTACTCAGTGCCTTGGTACCCATTTTTATCATTGGTAGGTTATCTCGTGTCTGTTGATAGTATACGTCAATGACCGGTAATCAGAGGATGTCACATCGGGTTCGACATCAGTAGCCTTATTCACTTGATGGGGCATGCACCGTAGATGGTTTGTGTAGAAGACCTCCGACTTGAGTTGCATTCAGGATATGCTACTTATGATCATGATTGTACCTATGAGAGATTGTTCTCATACATCAGCAGTTTATACCATCAGTCTGCATCAGATATTTCCCCTTTAGTAGAAGACCATATCTTACTGTATATGGGTCATGGCAATGACCATTCATGACATGTATTCACTATGTACTTCCTATTCATGGCCATTGTATCATATTGCTATGTATTATATCGATATCATTAGAGAGATTTTGAGGTCAAAAAACGGCCTCCTAAGAGATGTACTACAAAAATATGAGATATATTAAAATATTATGAATTGGGGGTTTTATGGGGTAGGTATATATGACAAGTCACCTCTCACACTATTTTCTATGCACAATATAAATAACCATGGTTGAGTTACTTTTCAAAATTCACTAGAAATTAAATTAATAAAATAAGTCTACATTGATGTGACTAGGATTCATTGTAAATTCCCAAAAATGTATTGTCCTTTAACATTTATTTGTCTTGAACTTGCAAATGAAATTAAATAATAAAAAACATTTTTAAGAGTTTTTTTATAAATTTTATGTTGACATTTTATATTTAGTATTTTTCTCATGAATTTAATAATGTAATTTAATTGAGAATTTATTTACATGTAAAATGTCAATAATATTATTATAATCCACATTGCATTATTATTATTATTATTATTATTATTTATTAAATCTATTATTATTCTTTATTAGTTTGACATTATGTTATTAAATAGAATGGAGTGAATATATAATTTAAAATTAAAAACATAAAATGATAATATATTATTTTATTAAAAAATGTGAAAGGACTTTCTTTATGAATTAAGAGTACTTCACTTGAAAATGACAATAATATTATTTTATGTGAAAGTGTGAAAAGACATTCATTATGAGTACTTTACTTGAAAATGACAATAATATTATTTTATGAAAAGACTATCATTATGAGTACTTTACTTTATGACTTAAAAGTACTTACACCACTACCTTGGTTAACTATGTGTTTTCATCCACCATAGAAAATTTGACAAATAAGCATTCTTAACTCATGCAATGCCACCTCACCAAGGGGGATGATGTCATATACTAGAATGTGATTGGTTGTATTTTATAGTACATTTTCTTTGTTTTGAGGCCCTTTTCTGACCTCAAAATTTCTCTAATGGTACACAAAAGATATCATTGTATTGTGACGAGTGGGCCACTCCTTCCATTTGTGTCTCCATCACTCCACTTCTGAGATTTGTAATGTATTTCGGCCATCGTAGTACCTTCTCTGACCCTACACATTAGGGGGCATCTGTTACACTGTATTTTTCCGCCTTGTGAGCATTAGCACTCTGGCCTCCCTTACCCATCTGTAGACTCAAAAACATATTTTTGGTTCTCCTTGAACCCATTTTTCCCTACCTTTCCTTCTATACGTGAGCGACTTCAAGACAACTTGCCTACATGCAGGTTGCATCACTACAGCCAACGTACATCGACGTTTTTGGTAAATGGGAGTAAAATATATATTTTTCACTACAAAAGGATGCCATTGTGACCTTTGGCCCTCCATGTATCTTGAAACGACTCGATTCAACCTTTCACTTGCCTCTGGAGGGTTATATATTGAGCTATTGTGATGCATGGAAGGAGGGGAAAGATAAGAGCATTGAAGTTCTATTGAAATTTTTCCTTGATTGATATTGCTTGAGTCTACATCCATTGATCCTAGTTGTTGTGAACCATTTATGTTCACCTCCCAAACTCTTTCATATATTGTGAAGGATTTGTTCTTTTACTCACATGTTTTCCATTCTATGGGGGATTGAGGTGGTGTAGGGACCTAGTTCTTGGTTCAGATGAGTTTCTGACAGGAGGTTGTATCTTGTACTTCTTGTTTATATTAATAGAAATAATCATTTTCTCGTCCATTTATATTGTGAATGATAATTTAATATCATTAGGTACATTTGCTTATATATATCATGGATTATGCTATTGTATATGCTTACCTATTTTATATATCACATGCACTTGTTTGTGTTTATTGTTGAGGCTAAGCTGCGGGTTCAAGTGTTGTGATTTGAAATCTCAACGAAATTCTTCATCAGACGTCTGATTGAGGTAGGTACTTTATTTTTTTTATTAGCATTTACATTTATATAGCATATGTTGGGAAGTGAGTTTATTTCTTGAGTCCATTTGGCTGTTGTGATCTCTCCCGAGCCATAGGAATTTTTTCTCCGTAACATTGGATATTTGAACATCCAATACTCTATCAAGAGAAAATACCATATACCTTTTGGGAGGATAACATCATGTTTTTTGAGATGAAAGATGTCATGAAACAAAAGGAAAAGGTATTTGTGACAATCCTAAACAAAACTAGAGTATGTTGTCAAACAAACAATGATATTGAATTATCAAACAAGGATTGCTATAAGAAACCACCAAATGATCCAAATTTTTCATATATTTTATACAAGAACAAGGATGTTCATCACTACAATAATAGAATGTTGTCAATTATTAAATAAGAAACATTTACACTAGTAGCACAAGATAGCCAAATTGACTCAATTGAAAAACATAGCTTTGACCAAAAAACAATTTGTTTGCCTACCACAAATTTCACTTAAGAAAAATATGTGTGTTGAATTAGTTGCAGGAAACTATGCAATTCATGTCGGTTTGGTAAATGGAGAAGAAGACATTTTTAAATATTATGCAAAATCTCCAAATGATGTCATATGAATAGAGTTCCTAGATCCAAGAATTGGAATTTAAAAATGGTCTATGATTTAACTTCTCTATACATTTGACATTATGCTAAATTTAACTGCCATCAAAACAATATCTATGCAAATAACACTTGGAAATAAAACTACTATTGCTAGACAACAATTTCCTATTCAATTAGCATGTGCATGAACAATACATAGAGCACAAGGACTCACAATGTCCAAATTGACATTTGATCTGAAAGGAATCAGACAACATGGACTTGTATACACTGAACTTTCTCAAGTCAAAAACATACGATCTATTTATCTTGTTAATAAATTACAACCAAAAAAATTTCACTTTTTCCAAAAGTAGGTATAGAAATAAATAGACTTAAAAACCTTGCATCTTTGCGACTGTTAGGATATTCCTATACTCCATCCTAGTCCAACCAGTATTTTGATCCTTTACATTTTCAGTCATGCATGCACTTTTAGGGTTTTCATGCATTCTAGGGTTTGCATGTATATTGCATGCATCCCATTCATCAGTCCAACACCTAGACCTCAGTTAGCCAGCACCCAGGAACTTCTCACTATTTAGTTTTATCCCTCAAGTTGCTTAATGTGCCCTTCTTCCTTGATTTTAGGAAGCAACTCTCCCTCCTTCACCTACTAGTCTAGTTGTCTTCAGTTTATACTTAGTTACACTCAGTTACACTTTGTTACACTCAGTTACACTTAGTTACACTCGGTTACACTTAGTTACACTTAGTTACACTGAGTTGCACCTACTAGACTTAGTTTGAATAATGGTTGACAGTTACTTGAGCATTGATGACTCCACTGATGATCATGAGGACACCTAGTTGTGCTCCGATGACACTATATTGATCTTATGATCACTCTGAGAGGATAATTCAAATTGCCACCTTAGGAATTCGAATCCTCTCTACCATTGTACTATTTATTTGTCCATATTGTGATTAATTAACAAGTGTGTGTGAAGTATTATTGCTTCCATCCGAGTTCTATTGTACCATGTTATTATGTTGCTCATTATACTGTATAGTTCACTCTTCTTCTATTTTCCTGCTTAATCATAATTACTCTTGTGAGGTATACATCATCTCTTAGATCTGCTGTGAGGATTTTCACATGGAATCAGAGCATGTTGAGAGTATTGTTTATCTCCATTCTTGAGATTTTTTTGCAAGTTATTACCAAGATTTTGATTGCAGCAGTTTTTGCATTTTTGCAGCAATAGCAGTTGCAGTTATTCTATATTGTTTTTACAGGTCTTCTACAGCTTCAATGTATTCAGAAGAAAACCCTACTACTTCTCCATTCAAATGTGATCTTCTTTCTCTATTCAACTACAATGAATGGAAACTGAATATATTAGCACATTTGAACAGAAATGGTCTCTTTGATTATTGTTTTGAAAGAGATTTTGAATCCTCTAAAGAAAAGATTGACTAGTTAAATAATGGTGACAGAGCTTGTGCATCCATGATGTATGTTATGCCTTTTTACATGACACACCAATTCATTGATATTGAAACTCCAAAAGAGCTATGGGCTCACCTGGATGAAAGTTTGGCAGAAATAATGAAGGGATTGGTCTGAATCCATTCGAAAGCAATGCATTCGCTCCCCTTGATGGTCTCTCGGATCATGAACCAGTATCATCTCATATTGAAGTTGTTGACAAAGAACTTGCAGATTCTCCACTCATGCTCCAACTTTCTTCTCTTTCTGTGCCAGCTCACACTCTAGATATTGCAGAAGGTCCTAAATCCTCTCTTGCACTAGAGTCTGTTGGTTTGCATCATGATCACATGATTATTTCAGAGGTAAAATCAGCTATTGGAGGTAATGCATTCGCTCCTCTCAAGCAATCATCTCTTATTTACTACTATATGATCATTAGCACATGCTTTCAAAAGGTTATTGAAGAATATGGCCATTGCCACCCACTTGAGATAATTTCTCATGCATCCATTGGTTTTGATATCACCTCTTATGGTTCAAAGGAGATCTCAAGAAACCATTGCCATTCGCTTGGGATAATTTCTCATGCATATGATAGTTTTGATCTCACCCTTGCTGGTTCAAAGGAGATCTCAAGAAACTATTCTTCAAGTCTTAAATCTGATTTGGATTTCAAGCAATTATTATTTGATGGTTCTTTTTGGCATAATCTCACCCATGATGGTTCGAAGGAGAAGACAAAAGACTATCTGCATATTCATGATTTTGATCCTACCTCAGCTGATTTGAATCACAGGTTCAAGGATCATCCTCATACTTTTGGATTTGTTCTCATCACATTCGATCTGAGGAGCAAGTACAAGCACATGTTTTTTGAGCATGATCCACTTCTTCCAAAGAAGAAGATACCTCCAGACATATGACCAAGCATCACAGTCTATTTTTTGAGGATGGGGTATGTTTCCCATGAAATTTTCCCACTTCCTTGGTTTATTGACTGTTATTATTCATTGTATTGGGTGACCTCTGGTCTTAGTTACTAGGTCCCAGGATGGATTAACGGGGGGTGTTAGGATATTCCTATACTCCATCCTGTTCCCACCAGTATTTTGATCCTTTACATTTTCAGTCATGCATGCACTTTTAGGGTTTGCATGCATCCCAGTCATCAGTCCAGCACCTAGCCCTCTGTTAGCCAACACCCAAGAGCTTCTCACTATTTAGTTTTAGCCCTCCAGTTTCTTAATGTGGCCTTCTTCCTTTATTTTAGGAGGAAACTCGCCCTCCTTCACCTACTAGTCCAGTTGTCTTCAGTTTACACTCAGTTACACTCAGTTACACTCAGTTACAGTCAGTTACAGTCAGTTACACTTAGTTACACTCAGTCACACTCAGTTACACCTACCAGACTCAGTTTGAATGATGGTTGACAATTACTTGAGCATTGATGACTCCACTGATGATCATGAGGATGCCTAATTGTGCTCCGATGACACTCTATTGATCTTATGATCACTCTGAGAGGCTAATTTGAATTGCCACCTTAGGCATTCGAATCCTCTCTACCATTGTACTATTTATTTGTCCATATTGTGATTAATTAACTAGTGTGTGTGAAGTATTATTGCTTCTATCTAAGTTCTACTATACCATATTATTATGTTGCTCATTATACTATATTGTTCACTCTTATTCTATTTTCCTTCTTAATCATAATTACTCTTATGAGGTATACATAATCTCTTAGATCTGTTGCGAGGATTTTCACAACAACCTGAATATGGACTCCATTCAATTAAAAAACAAAATGACTTTTTGGTATGTTCATTGAACACACGTAATCTCCTTTTGAACATGGAAAATATTTTCAATGTCAAATAGTTGATGCAAGCATATCTTTTATGCTTACAAGAAACTCATTTCCATTTTGTCCTTAGACAAACTATGTTGGAAAATAAGTACAATTTCCTTTCAACATTCTCTTTGCATGGTCTTGTCACATGTCTAAAATAAACATAATGATTGATAGTTCATAATACCATGCAAGAAAATTCACATAAGCAATTTTCTCTAGATTTAGAGTAAATAATTCTTCTTTTAGACTATTGAATATTTACCATAGACCCCATTTACCAGATGATAGTCTCCTTGGATTCTTGGACTCAATCCTAATGGGTAGAAAATAAAAGACCCAAACCTTGATTGTTGGTGATTTCAACATTGACATGTTGCAAAATAGCACAAACTAGTAAACCCTAGAATCATTTGTGTGAAGCAATGGATTCAAACTAAAGACAACAAAGACAACAACAATTGCTACTTCTATGTTTGACCATTTTTGGATAAACATAGAAAATATTGATATTGTGTTTAATGTATTTGATTCCTATTATACTAATCAATATCTAACATGTCTTTTGATACGATTAACAAATGTACAAAATAATAGAACCATTGCATCAAACATTAGATTATATTTCTCTTCATTTGGAAAATTAGACATAATGTGGAGGGAAAAAGAATTTCGATTATTTAAACGAAATTCATGTCTTGTGTTACAATACACAATGCCATAGGGAATTAGTAAATATTTTATTGCTTTCAACATCCCTTCCACGCATAGATTGTCAAATTGCACTTCTAGGCAAACTGTGAAAACATATGGAAAAAATCCATGTCTGATGTTAAAACATATAGCTGAGTATGAACATCAACAACTATGTTCTATATTTAAAAATCATATTGATTTATAGCTTGTCAAATTGCACTTTAGGAAATTGAATTTTGCATACACATTAGACCTTAATTATATTGCTTCAATACAACTTTCCAAATACTGAAATATATTCATCATATATTCCTTTTTGCTACCCTTCTCTACCCTTCACTCTCTGCAAATCCGTCAAAGAAATCGGACAACTTTATAATAAAATTGTGAAAATATTTCTACAGCAGGATACAAGAAACAAGTTCTAGCTACAAATGAAAAAATACCACACAATTTTTGTCTTGTGAAACAAATTACTATAGAGCACAAGCATCAACAAAGATCCTATGGATCCTATAGATTTTTTATATAAACACTGCACAATTTTTATTTGGAAAGTTCACTTTTACATATCCGATGTGTAATATCCCTGATCTGATCTCAGAGGATTTCAACTCAAATTCAAAGATTAAAATCAGAAAATTGCATAACATAAACTAGTCTTCAAAACTTGTTAAGGTGAAACTAGTCTTGGTTGGTGATTAACTGACCCAAAGATTGAATGAAGGACACTTTTGGAACTTCAAAATGTATTGGGAAGTGTGAAGCAATGAGGAAAGAAGCATCATGCCCATATTATGATTTCTAAGGATAATTTAGTGGGTCCATTTATGTTTTGAACACCAGCCAGGCTGAAGTCTACTCCAAGGATCCCTAAGAACACCAACATATTCGTACTAAACTCTTCCACTTATACTTGAAATAAAATAGAGGTGTATGGAAGGTCATTAAACCTGTAATTTGATGATGTACAAGAGTTACTAATGATTTGGGAGGATCTGGAAATGTTTGGAGGTAAAGGGAGAAAGAACGTTATCTAAGATTGCTCCACTAGCTTGTTTCCAGAATCTTCCAAACAGACTAATATGGTCATGAATTGTGAATATGATGGTGGGATAATATTCATAAATTTATGAAGGACTCATCACGACTGATAGAACTGAAATTGAGCATACAAATAATTTTTAATTAAACAAACTGCAAAACTAGTCAAATTCGGGTGCCCAATGATCTAGTCTTGATAATCATGGACTCAAACAACCAGATATGGTCATGACTCTCTTATTTTTTGATTGTGATGGATTATACAGGAAGTTAAAAAAATACAACAACCTTCATAAAGTAAAATAGTTACTATGAGCTCTAAATATTGCAAATCGAGGAAAACTAGTGAATTAAAAGATGCTAAAGAGCTAGTCTTGAGAAAAGTCAATCCAAATAGATTCTAAGGATATAAAATTATACTTATTAAGGATTGATATAATTCATAAATGAATTAAAAATAGAGAAGAAAAATAACTTATTTTATTAAGTAAGCAACTGAGAAGTTTCATGGCTCAGATTACATAGAAATTCAAGAATCTTGGATTTTACAATGAATGGAGGAGAATGCTTTAGATAAGAATGAGAAGGGGAGGTATAACCACTTGATATGATCTGTAGGATGAACAAGGTATGTTGTATTATCATGGGAGGCACACCAAGAATCAATATCTTCTCATGGGCGCACTCACCAAACCATACATAAAAGCAAGGGTGCATTCTTCACAGCTGGAACCCTGGATCTAGTAGAATGGCCATAACATGCTCATACAAACACCTTTTTTTATGAGAAAAAAATTGTTTCCTAATCAATGGAATGAAATGGAACATGTCTGAACATCCAAAAATTCTCAAAAAGGTCAAAACCAAAATCTCCATTTCGACCCTCCAACATTGTTCCTACTGAATGAAGGATTTGAACCACACAACGAGAACACCAACCAATGGATCGTACTTCAGGACCTACAGTAGAATCAGTGATGAAGAATGGATTTCATCATCCTTTAAGTAGAATCATGGGGCACATCTCTCAGCTAGGACTAGGGTCACATCTCTAAGATCAATGAGGAAAAATTGCACTCAATTCAAATCACAAATGATCAAAATATGTGAAATGGAGTTGGAATCCTTCTTTTATATATTGAGGTGACATTTTGAGCTAGTAATATAGCTTAAGGCTCCCTCATGTAGTGGATAAGGTGGCTTTACTTTTTGCTTTAGCAATTTCCTTGGTTTCTGCTTCGTTTTTCTTTCTGCTTTGCTTTGCTCTCTGCTTTTGCTTTTTCTTTATCTTGCTTTTTCTTTTCTATCATGTTTTTTCCTTCTTTTCTACATTATCTTGTTTTTTCCCTACTTTTCTACCTTACCCTACTTTTCTGCTTTGTCCTTCTTTTTCTTGCTTTTCTGCTTTATCCTCCTTTTCTGCCTTTGTCCTACTTTTCTACTTTGTCATACTTTTGTCCTTCATTATGCTTTGTTATCCTTTTCCTACTTTCCTTTCTTTGACTGCTTTATATTTTCTTGTCTTGCAAGTTATCTCTTAGTCAACCTTATCTTCTAAGGCACACTTGTGGAGTATTATCCACTTTATTCCAAAATAAAAATATCTAATAAATAAAAATTAATTCTATCAAGTTCATTTTAAACTTAGGATAAAATTAAAATTAAACTTCCTAACTAATTAATTCCTTAACTTCATAATTAACCCCAAGTGAATGAAATTTCCTTCTCATCCCAAGGGAATTCATCGGATAGGAACTCCTTCAACTAATAATCAATGAGGGAACATGACAATCATCCCCTCCTAATATTTCTTATCCTCAATCAATAATAAAATCCAACTCAACTAAGCATCGTGATCCATCATACTTCTACTGCACCAATATGATTATAAGCTGCTCATGAGCTCTCCCAACAGATTGTTCTATTACGATCCAACCATGCCCTTAGTGTGGAGACCAATGAAAACTAATACCAAGATCCCAATTGATCCACAAGAATACAAGGTGCAATATATATTCTCCTGTGTAATGCATAATAATCACATGGAAGTCATCATAACACACTGCAAGAAAAACAAAAGTCCATAAAAAAATATGTTTTCCATGTAGGAAACAATCACCATTTACTGGAAAGATGAACCCAATTCAACCAACACAAATGTGCTCCCAATGAGCTACACATGATAAAAAATTCTCATGTCCCACTTCTTGTCCACCCTCCTAGTGAACAATATCATCAAGAACCAATCTAGCAATTATGGGATGCCAAGGTCACAACACTTGCGCACCCCATCACTATATAATGTGAAAACATATAGATCAAAATGTGGGATTCCCATGTCCCAATTCTTGTGCATTCCTATCATGCACAAGGTGTCCCAAAACAATAAATCAAAGTAGGAGGTGTACAATATCCTCCAAATTATTTCAACCAAGTGTGGAATACTAGGATCTCATAACTGGCGCATTCCATCAATGAGAAAAGTAGCAAAAAATTTTACACCAAGGTGGGAGATGCCAGGATCCCACTCTCTAATTAGAATCCTTCCAAACATCGTAAGTACAAAAGATAGGTCATCAAAGTACATTTCAACATCATACAAATGTACATAAGGAAGGTGCCTCACCAAAGGAGCATGAAAGTGCTTGTCCATCCAAGCAAGTAGACCACCACTTTTCAACTGCACAAAAGCATGAAGTGACCAATAAAATATGCACCAATGTGTAATGTCCCCATCCAAGTAAATCTCATGAAGGGAAATTTCCACCAATCTACTAGTTCCCTAGGTTGGGGTGGAAACATTTAGAATTGGAATAAGGAATATATAAGACCCCAAATGGTCATTATATTGTCAAATATATATTAAAGGGGCTAAGTAAATAATTATAATAAGAAAATAAGGTGGAACTTGGCCATGAGGGCACATAGGTGGTGTGGGACCCATACAAGGAAAGATTCTTCATGCAACATGGCATCCTATTCTCACCCATTCGAATCCAAGGTGGAGTCTAACGTTCTTGTGGGAGTTGGAGAGGCATTATTCATGGCATGAATATAAGAGGGTCGAATTAGAGTGGAAGAGTAACTCCCATGGAAGAGAAAGAGGCATATTAGAAGCATTGTGACACTTGGATTTAGATTCCCTAACTTCTATGACAACAATGATGAAGATTCTATGACTCTTATGACAAGTTTTAGACCTGATTGCTAGCATATGACATATATGACATGTCAGGGATAAAAATAGTCTCGAAGAAGGCAAACAAGGGGAGTTATGGTATTCAATATTCCCCCATTCGAATTGATAGAAGAGGAGGGCTAGGAAGTGTTGGAGAAGTGGCATTCTTGGGAATATCTCCCTAATTTGAATTGTGATTATTCTATTGGAGGGAATTCAAGCTATGGAGGCCTTGGAAGGTTAATACAATACAATAAGAAAGAAAACTAGTACAAAATGAGAAATTAGTGACTATGTGACTAAAAACGCTAGTCACCACAGTTTTTTCAAGTGATTTACTACCAAATTTGAGCAATTTCAGGTGACCCAACTATAACTGACTAACTTAACTAACTAATTTAGACAAAGGTTAAAAATTGCGACTAGATAATAAGTGACACAATTAAAAATGACTAACGTAAATGACTAATTTAGTCAAGGAGTAAAAATGACTAATTAGAAGAATATGAATTAGTTGTTTATGTTAGTCATTTTTAATTGTGTCACACCGACAATGAAAAATTACAATTTTGACAATGAATTGTTACAATTTACTAAATTTTGGCACTGCAGAATCAATAGTGCAAAATTTTTGTAAATTGTAACATTTCATTGTCAAAATTGTAATTTCTTAGTTGTTGAGTGACATTGCAAGGGTATTTATATCCACCAACAATGTTATAATTTACTAAATTTTTACCTAGGGGGTCTCTAAATACACATGCAGTGTCAAATTTAGTAAATTGTAAAAAATCATTGTCAACATTGCAATTTTTCATTGCCGGGTCCCATCAAATATTAACTTACTGGAAAGAAAATTAAGATTGAGGGATTGTGGTTTAAATGGATTAGTAATTAATTATGTGAGTTTAATATATATATGGGTTACTAATTAATTATGTGGGATTACCATGATCCATGTGTTGTAAATCTTGTAATGTAGGATGCTCCTCTTTTACATCTTGATCTTATTGTTCATCCTCTATTCATGTGGCTATGTTGAACCTAAGAACAAGGCTCAAATGAGTGTCAAGTGTGCCCAAGAGGAACCTCATGGTGAAATATATATGTCTCTATGAAAGTATCCACCAAGCCCTCAATGGTCCTCTACAACTGTAACCTTGCCCCAGATGAAAAGAAGTCCACAGATTGTAAGTTAGAACAAGGTGCATGGCCTCCGACTGAACTCCAAGGATCTGGTGTGGTAATGAGCGAAGAAAGACCTGTGAAAATGTGAAACAAACCATGCATTTTCAATGGATAACTAGAGCCAACATATCAACTTAATCTCTAAGCTCCAAAATATTCTACATATTTCCTTCAAATTATTAACTCTAGCTACCATGTAAGTCCCCAATAACCTCCATATATGGAGGGTACAATATATTTTAAAATTGAGTTCATTAAGAGCTTCTTGAGCAATATATAGAGGTAAAGTAGGCCTCATTTTTCATCATAATTATTACAAGACTTTATTTTAGAAAGTTGCGAACTTCTTCTAATTATAGAAATCCCTTGTTCTATAAGTAATAATAAAAGGTATATAGTTTTTATTATAATTAAAGTTGCAAACTTCTTCTAATTATAAATCCCTTGTTCTATAAGTAATAATAAAAGTTATATAGTTTTTATGACAATTTAAGTTGCGAACTTCTTCTAATTATAGAAATCCCTTGTTCTATACATAATAATAAAAGTTATATAAATTTTATTACAATTTGTTTTTAACATTGATTCAACACATGAAACCATGATTAATTTGTAACATTAATGTAATATATTGCATATTAATATAATATATAGGTCATACATATATCACGGGGGCTTCACTAGAAGGAAATATAATACCACGTTCATTCATATTGTGGTATTAAATATTCATGGAAACCTAAAAATTATATTGATTATATATTAAGTGGCAAAGGGTTTTTTTATTTAATGTAACAATACAAAAATACTTAGGGATCTTTTTTATATGGGCGGCCTGACAAATATCCTCCAAATGGAGATGGTAGGATCACGGCTAGATGAGAAATCGGGTTGAGGCAAGGCTCGCGCTTACCAGTACGCAGCGAAATCGTGTCTTGAGGCATGCTTGAGGCCAGGGGGTTTTGTGTTGAAGTGGGTTTCTAGTCGATCATAGTCGAGAGTTAGTGATCATTGAGAACCAACTACTACCAATAGCACTCAGCCAGTTGTTACCAATAGCCTTGGGTGGCTCTAAGCCTCCATGGCCTGTTATAGGCCCTCAATAGGCCTTGGGGGCTTGAATAACCAAATACTTGTGCCTATTACAAGCCTTGGGAGGTTTAGTCAGCCTCCTAGAGCTTGTTAAAGGCCCTGGGAGCTTGGATACCTAGCCCACAACAGGCTTAGTTAGCAATTTGGGAACTGCAACATGCAATCTAAATGGTGTACTATGTGCTTTGGTTCCAGTGACATACAAGAAGTGATCTCCTATCTCTTCATTATACCATTAGATGTTGCAAATCATAATGATATGTGGCTGAGTAATTGCATTGTGGGTGATGTAATGTGCATCCACGATATACATCGAAAGAAGTAAGGTGCATTGTAGAATGCATTTGGGATCATAAGAAGGCTATCATATCAATATACTAGGTAGAAATATAAAGGGGTATAAAAAAATGTTAATGAAAAAATTGATACATACAATATCTAGTGAAAATAGGGGTTTTTTAAAATTGGGAAGACATATTGGGAGGGGGTTCAAAAAATGGTTTTGAAGTTATTTTCCAATATCTAGTGAAATTAGGGGTATTGTTTCATATGCCACGAATGAAAGTGCTATGATAGCGGTTTATTGAGTGAATCCCCTGTGACATATATTAATATATTATAATTAACATATTTTAAAAAAATATATAACCAACAAGACAAATATTTCAAAGATTTAGTAAATATTTTTATGGCCATTCTCGGAGGCAGTGGTTACAGAAAGGCCGGATTGAAGATGATTCACATAATTTCTCCAAAAAGAACAATAGGGAATTCAATCCAATCAGTAATGGTAAGTGGGTTCTTAGTACAAGACATGATGTCAAAGTGGGTTTTCGGGTGTCTTCAGCACAAGTAAATATGGTTTAACCTGGGCCAGAAAATCTCCACCATTAATCTCTCAAAAACCATGGTTCTATGCTCTCTAAACCCCAAGCTGTCTTGTAGACCTCGATACAGAATCCCAATCAGCACCCTGTGAAACAATTGGCATAGGCAGTAGGTGGAGGCAGGGCGATCAAAATATCATGGAAGAAGCTAGGGTTCTTGGGGACTGTGTAAGCCATGTTTTCTCTGGGAAATATGTATCCTTTTGTCCGGGCTCCAAGATGGATGAAGAGAATTCACTTGATGAATTCATGTATAGGAGTCGATCCGGGGCTGTTCTAGATGTCCAACAGGACATTGATACTTTAAAAAGGTATGATGGAAAACATTGGAAAAACCTCTTTGATTCTAGAGTAGGAAAGATCACGTGTCCTTATGGGTCAGGTGTTTGGAGTAAAAATGGATGGGTTATGCTTGAAACCCTCTATTCAGAGGCTTTCCAGAACCCTCTACTAGTGACATTTCATGACATTTAGCATGCGGGGCAAGTCTTCAGAAGTCATCTCTTTAGAAAAACATATTAATTAAATGGCCCCATGGGCTGCAACCTCAATCTTGATCAATGTGTGGGTCAAATTTGTTAAAACATGAAGGAATTGGCATTGGAATTTCAATGAATAACCACAGTGATCTCGATAATAGAATGAATTTTGGGAATTCATGGTAGTCTCCAGTTCCATATTTGTTGGGTGGTTCCATGTTTCTTGTCATAAAATTCACTATAATCATTCTAGCATTCTCTTGATGGAGGTATTCTAGTACTAATGAAGCCCATGGTGATGAATCCCTTCAGCAGGGTGAAAAAGATGTTGTTGATGAGGAACAGAGTGAGGAAGTAGCTATGATTATGGATGGTGAAGAAAATCCCACCTTTATTGCAATACTAGCACCTATATCTACATGAAGATGGAGTCTCAGATGCGTAAATAGGTCATCCATATGTATGAGTTTAATTCTATTTCACAATTTTCTTTCATTATTGCATTAGAGTGTAGTTTATGTGTGTATCAGAAAAGGCATACTTTCATCTAATGAAAGTTTTGGGATTCTTTTATCTTCTTTCATTTCAATTTATTTTTAAGAGTACTTGATATGCCCCTCTTCAGTCTGTCTGAATCATAACATAATGACATGATTTACATACACTTCTCGGTTGATAATAATAGTTTTACTGTGCGTGGCTTCATTTAGAACACAGTTGAGACAAGGACTATTTCACACTGAAACCCTACTTTTGAATTCTCAAACGAATTCGACACCTACTTTTTCTTATACAGATAATCCGATTCCACATTTTTAAGTGAAATTTCCTTCATTGTTACTGAGCCTTTAACATAGACTTACTCTCCCAAATGGGCAATTCTCGAGCTCTCTATAAATTCGACTTCAATATCAGTTTGCAACATAGACTCGTCCTGTCTGTCTTACATACAGACTTAATATGCACAGAGATATTCCCCAATTTGTCTCAAAGCCCTAACTCATGATTTACCTCTGTCATATGACATATTTACCCTAATCTATCAATCATTCTAGATTCACATTCATGTACTGGAACTTCTTCAAATAAATTATACATTGCAATTGATCATATGAAATTCTATTCCATTCATTCAAATCTATACATGTACATATAATTCTACTCAGAATTCTAGTTTCTCTATATTTACTCCTTATGTCTAGTGTTATTTTTTTATAACAATTATTTGATTTCCAAATCTAAAATAGCATATGAAAAGTTCGCTTTTTTTATCCTTTCACATGTATTTTATCATAACAAATCATTAGTAGAACCTACACTTTTTTTCTTATCGTCAATATAATCAATCAGATAACCTGAATATAAGTTAATACAAACATAATGTTTTGATGTATAATGTGCATGAACGTTTATGATTCAATTTGTTTATAGGGGAATGATTATAAATTCATGGTTAACCATGAAGCCATGACCATATTGCGAATCTCGTAATAGTTGCGGATGTCCATTGTTTAATAGAAAATTTTCATGTGAGATAAACTCAATTGAAATAGTTATTTATGGAAAAGAAGGCATTATGATTTGTTGTTGTAATGCAATGCATAATATATATACTAGTGATGACTTATATTTAATTATAAACTTCCACATGTGACCGATTTCCTGTTAAAAGAGGCTTGCATTGGGACTACCCTTAAAAAAGATGATGATCTAGTTGTATTTTCATATTTTTAAAGGGAAGTAATAATTTTAGCAGAGAGATTGTAGCATTTCATCGTTAGTTATAGGGGATACAATTACATTACGAGAGGATTAATTTTGGAGGAAATAAATTGGACAAAAAGATTCAGAGTAGCAAAATGGATGTCATTATAGACATTTGCATTTAAAAAGTTTAGGAGTGTGTTAATGACTCCAATTTGTGCATCATTCTTTTTTTGGGTTCAGAATTTCAAGTACTTCACAGTCAAACAGTTAGTTTATTGAAAATATGTATTTGAGGTCTGAAAGTCATAGTCAAAGTTAGAATATCAAGAACAGAAGGATAGGACTAGTACCATCAGTTTCTACAAATTGTCATCATGGAGCATCTTGAACCTATAGAAAGCTCTATGATTTATGTGTGTAATTATTAATTAAATTGTGAGGATAATAATGAATGACAATGTTAGGAAACATTTAACCTTGCAATAAAAAGACTTGTGAAATATTGTTATAGGGAAAAATCTAATTGTGAGTGATAAGGGGCTTATAGGAAAAAAACTATAACAATGGCTATAATAGGTTTGACTGTGGATGAAGATATTGTCTTGTCTTCAGGGCCGTATTGATCAAAGAAGAATGGGAAATACTTAAGATATAGTATGACAAAAGTGAAATTTGAAGTAACAAGTGGCAAGCCTTCAATATATTAATAAAAAAATTGTCAAAGAAATTGGAGATTTGAAAAAGGCGAATGCTTCCTTAATGGATGAAATTGCAAAGATGATGGTAGATTTTCAAGTGATGAGATATAATAATGAATAAGTTGAGGATTTGATAAATAATTAGCACACAAAGATGGCGAAATAGGTCAATTGTAATTTGTTCCAGCAATACACAAATTATAGTTGTGATATATGAGAACTAGGACTCGTACAATGTCATTACATCTAGCAGAACATCACTGTTTGATAATCCCCTATCTTACAAGGAACATGACTTAACTGGAAAAGAATTGACAACGTTGTCCTGTGATGCAAAGACAATGGCATGCAATCATGTGGTCTAGACTTATGAAGCATTAAACATTTGACATTCAACATTTGTGGCAAAAGCTATGTTTGACAAGTTTGAGGCCCAGTTTGAGAAGTTGTAGGAATCTTTACAAGGTTGGAAAGTTTCATTTGAGTCCTCGGTGAGTACTTCTGTAGGTGACATAAAATGAAATTCAACTCATGTTTTAACTTCTATTTTCAATCTCAAACTAGGCGGGATTTTGATTGGAAACCCTTTAATTTTTTGTAAGGTTCATAAAGAAGATAGGAAACCACTACTAAGTTGACTTATTTCAGGAGCACATTGCTTCCTAAGTTTGTATTTTTTACAGCTATACTATTTCAGTGTTCACCATGGTTATGAATCCTATATATGACCTGAAAATTAATACAATCTTTTTCATGTAGAATACTTGAACTTGGGGTTGCTAATAAAATCCTATATAATTCTAGTCTCTCTCTCTACCGTGCATGTGTATATCCATAACTTATAATGAAATCTCCAATCTAAGAAATTTTAATCTTCGATTGGTGCTCTTGTATATGGACTTGTGCCTCCAATGGACAATCCCTATTTACACATAAGTGCTAGATTAAATGCCTATTGGTGCACTTGATCATAAACAATGACAATCAAAAGAATATATTAGTTCTCTAGAGGTCATCGAGTTTGTCAAACTTCTTACAAAAGCACTTCCATGCTTTAATACCTTTGGCTAGGTTGGAGCCCTAGTCATTGGAGTGGAATGAGTTGTCCAATATGGCTTTCCACTAGGTGCCTCCTCTAATGAACGAACTTTAGAATTCTTCTCAAATGAAGCTGAAGTGCCACTAGAAGGAATCTTCCTTGAATCAGGGGGAGCACCAACTCTGGATTCTGAAGCATATGTATAAGAAGCCTTGAAGAATTACCTATGAGCACCCTAGAGAGTCTTGCAGTCATAAAAAACTTTGGTTCATACTTGTTTTGTTCTAATTACCTATTTGACAGTTTTATAGGCTTAGGATTTTGTTCTGGGAAAATGTTGCTACTATTGTGATTTATGCTCCATCTCAAGCAAGGGAAGCAACAATGTGTGTAGACAACATGTGGGGACTAGGAAAAGGAGGAATACCTTATTTGTATGCTCTTCTATTTTCAATTCATCCTATTTAATATTTTCAATGGGCTTCCTATAATTTTCTTTCAAGTGATCTATTTAGCCATTTGGAATCAAAAAATAACTTCTTAGCTCCCGATCAGAAGAAAACATTGCACAAAATGGAGAGGTTGATCAAACTACATACATTGATTCATCTTCAGAAGAACCATATTTTATTAGTGATGAGATTCATTGTGTTCTTCAAACACCACCATTGGAGATATTTGAAAGCCATTTAACTACAAATAATAAGGTAATGCAATCCTGTTGTGCATTAACTGAAAATTTTACTACAACAAAAAAATTGTTCAAGTTGGGTTTGAGAAGTTACTTTTGATAGGCATTAGGTTTTTCATTCATGTCTCCCATGTGTATTATCTTGTATATTTGTAGGTTTGGTATCTATTAGCATGGTCATTATTTTTTACTCTTCTTCAAGCAATGTATTCTCTATCAGCAGTAAGGGAACTAATGGTACAATATGTACAAGATTTTGACAGTCCTTCAACATTGTTGGATTTCCTGTTTCAGCATATACCATTAAAGTAAATCTCATCACATGGTATAAAGAATAAAGGTAGTGTAGTTGTAATTGAAGAAACCAATGCTGCATCTTCTGCAAGAAAATCATCTGTGACAAACTCATTATCTTTTGTTGGGGAGGCATTATGGCCAATAGGGATAGAGGAAATGGCTACACTTGTTGGTGCATTTTATGGACTGATGCTTTGTGTTCTACCAACATATGTTCGTAATTGGTTCACCATTTTACAAGATCAATCTGTAGCATTTTCTATTGAGGCATTCACCACAACATGGTATAGGCCTCAACTTCTTGCTCATGATTTATATCTCAGGTATGGTGATTTATTTAATGTTTTGCAAACACATTTTTTTTTAATCGAAAAAATAGATTTCATTAATTTCAAAAATATTTTACATATACTCCAATGAAAAAAAAACAATGCAATTACATATATTTCATGATGAACCTTATAAAAAACATCAAATTATTCCATTAACAATGCTTATCAAATTTGGTGATTTTTGTTGAAATATTGTAACTTCAAAGAATATTCTATTTGTACTTTATTATTATTCATCCAAATATGTTTTATTCTCCTCCGTCGGGATGTTATTATTATGTAAAGTCATTGAGTTAAATCCTCCCATGTAAGTCGGGGCAATAGATCCCTAAGAGTCATTTGTAATGGGGTGTTTAAGTCCCCTAGAGGGTTCCGACCAGTCAGCATTAAGTTAAGTGGTTAAGTTGTTTGGGCCGACCTAGTTAGGGTTAAAATTCAAGTGAAGTAAAGTATAAATAGAGGAGGTCTGTTCCTCATTTAACACACACTCATTCATTCACTTGTGAACTCGCATAGGAGAGAGAGAGATTTACAAAGGAGGAGAAGGAGCTCTTGTTTGGGGATTACATATTTGTATTTGTTGGTCATCTATATTGAGGAAGCTTTGCTCAGTTTTCTATCCCATGAGGGTTTCCCAGGATAAATGTGTGTTTCTTGTGTTTATGCTGTGCTTGTTGTTCTTTCAATGATCCTGTATATGCTTTTGTTGTGAAATTGAATGTAATATTGATGTTATCTATCTTATCATATTGAATCTTAACATGGTATCAGAGCTAACCTGAAGGAAGGCAATGTATGGCACTTATGACACTTGTTTCACTTGCGAAAATTTGAAAGTTAGGGTTTTGAATAGCAAAACCTAGTCATCGTGGAACTTTCGCTATAAATCCATTTTGGTGAAGTTTCATGATCTGAAAATTGGAGACGCCAAAGATGAAATTTTCCTATACCTTGTGTTCGAGTTTTAGCTTCAAATTCGTTGTACTTTATGAGATATGATCCATACAAGTCAGGGTTTCTGCCTCTTCCAAATTGAATCCCTAAAAATGTGACCCAGGTAAAAAGGTCATATCTCAGGCTAGGAAGCTCCAAATAAAATTTCGTAAAAATTTACAGTTAGGGCACGAACTATAGTTTCATAGGTCCGATTTTTAGAGGCCAAAGATTAAACAGTGACACGTGGCACTCCGTACAATTTTGTTATTCTGTTTCATCCCTTAAATGGGTCATGTTGGGAAGCTGAGAATATCTCTCTGATGGAGAATCAAATGAAGCCCAAACCTATGGGGTTGGAAAGATGATAGATCTGGCTACCACAGGAAGATGTTTTAGACCCTGTAGATCCTAAATTTTAGAGATACACTAGAAACAATACGACACATTTGAAATGGATAAACAGAGGAAATCAAGGACGAGGAGGAAGAAGATCTCACTTAGGGTTTTCAATTTTTAGGTATGGAAGGACTTGATACAATGTTGGAGAAACGTGATGCAACATTGGAAACTTTTATAATGGATTTGGAATCCATTCATCATATATATTAATCCTCCACCAAAATGTTGTGGGAGGAAGGAGATTGAAAATTAGGGTTTCCAAGTAAGAAGAAACCCTAGCAAAGTTTGGAGACTCATAAGGCAGCAATGAAGGAGGTTTAAATGGCACTAATATTAATCATCCTATCACCATGAACCTATACAATATGTTTACAAGAGATCTACCTTGGATGGTTAGGGTTTTACCCTTATAGAGAATAGTACAAGCAATCTCAACACGTATGACTTGAGGAGATACAGGTACATCAAGAAAGACAAATCTATATGACCATAATGACATGAAAACAAAGAATCATCCATAGTCATTGATCACAAAGAAGCTCTACTTACAAGGATGAATAGAAGTTCAAAGATAGATAATCATGATGCTATCGTAAAGGGAAAATAGAGATCAAGAAGGAGGCAACCACACAAACATAAAAGATAAGTATTTGAGTTGTTATTTGAATTACCTCTTGAATCTCTAAATAGTAAATGATATTGCTCGTAATAGTTGTATGCATATTTGTATTCCTAGAATCAAGAAATATCATGCATGGTGTGAGAATTCATATAGCATTGAACAATATACTACCAATATGCATATGATGGGTAAGTTGGACAAACATTCCATTGTTGCTTGTCTAGAATGAAACCTCTTTGCTAACATGCTAAGAGCTGTGCACGCTCTTGATAGTATGTTCTTGTAGAGATGGAAGGCATCTAGATAGCCACTGTATGCATGCAAGATATGGAAAAGTGTTGTGCCAAAGTAATGGTCCAGATAGTTGCATAACTATGTGAATCATATCAGTATGCATAATAAGTTATCATGTCAACATGATTTGATGATTACGAAGTATTACTAATCATGTAAAAAAATTTGATTTGTAGGAAAGATCATGTGCTATGATCTACAAAAGAAGGACGATGAGCACCTGTTCCAAAGAACAAGTGATTGATGTTCAACAAAAGGACTTACAAATCAAACATACTATAGAAGTCTCGTGGCTAGAGGATTTCTTAGAAAGAGGGAGAGAATCATGACGAGATGTTTGCTCCAAGTGGCTAGACAAAACCATTCTCTTAAATGGTGTAATTGAAGAAGAAGTGTGAATCGAGGAAACTCCCAGAATTCGATAGAGAATCACACGATTGAAGAAAGATCTGTACGGGTACCCAAGATCGATAGTCATTTGATGAGCGTAATGATCACCATGGTTGATGTGGATTTCAACCTTTGCTACAAGGTTGAAGATGGTTTCTATATACAAATGACATTCTTCTCTTAGATGGATGCAAGAAGGAACTCACCACAGAGTTCGAATGATCTTGAGGCTCATATCAGTAGACCCATCTGATGGGAGATGGAATGGATAGATATGCATAAGATCACTCAATGCAGAGTGTGAATGATGTTCATTCACAGATGGATAATTGATAGATTCTTGACAAGCTTGGGCTTTACCAAAGTAAAAATTATCCTAACCTATACCTTAAGGTTATGGATGATGAACCTATCATACTATTACTGTATGTGGATGATCTCTTTCTTACAGGGAATGAGAAACAGATCATGGAATGAAAGAAGAAGCTAGCTACATAATTTGAGATAAAAGATCTCGGATTGATGCATTACTTCCTAGGTCTGGAAGTATGGCAAGGCCCAGAAGGAATCTTTGTCAACAAGAGAAAGTATGCTATGGAAATCTTGAAAATATTTGATATGTTGGAATGTAGGGACATGACCACTCCCATCAATTGCAACCTGAAGTTGTAGGCTAGTGAATCATCATAATTGGTTGATGTAACTTAGTACAGACAGAATATTGGGTCATTGATGTATCTAACGAATACTAGGCCAGATATATGCTTTGTTGTGAACACCTTGAGTCATTATATAGTGGAACCTAGACGTGTTCACCTGATAGCTGCAAAACATGTGATAAGGTACCTAAAAGGTATGATAGAATTTGGTCTATATTATCTTGGAGATCATGACTTCAAATTGTATGGTTATACAGATGCAAATTGGGATGGAAGTGTCTCAGACAGAAAGAGCACATCGGGTGGATGTTATGATCTCATGGTTTAGCATGAAGCAGTCCAATGTGTCTCTTAGCACGATTGAAGCAGAATATATAGCAGCTTGCTCTGCTAGTTGTGAATCCATATGGCTTCAAGATTATTTGACTTACAGATGGACTCCACTTTGATCTTCTGTAAGAACTAGAGTTGTATCAAGATGACAGAGAATACAATGTTCCATGACAAGTCAAAGCATATAGAGATCCAATATTTCTATACATGGGATATGGTGTAGAAATGAGCTATAAAGCTCGAGTATGTGAGCATTGATGTGAAAATTGCTAATGTATTGACCAAACCTCTGTCTCGAGTAAAGTTTTCAAGTATTTTCGAGACAAGCTTGGTGCAGCTCAGAAGGACCCTCCTTGAAAGGGAGAGTGATGTGGTCGATGATGAAATCTGGATACTGGTATCAATGTGGATACCTGTATCGATGATGAGGTTGCTTGTTCCAATGATGAGGTCAATGATGAGGATATTTGTATTAATGATATGGATACTTATATCGATGATCGATGATGTGGATACTTGTATCGATGATGAGGTTTCCTATTCCGACAATGAGGTTGATGATGATGATACTTGTATCGATGATGAGGATGCATGTACCGATGATGAGGTCGATGATGTGGATACTTGTATCGATGATGAGGATACCTGTCCCGATGATAAGGTCGATGATACCAACGATGAGGCCGATGATACTGACGATGAGGCCAATGAGTCCAATGATGAGGTCGATGGCAGTCCTTAGACTTTGTCTAAGTAGACGAGTGGATTGTATCATCCCTGGATTTTATGTCCGAAAGAGATCAGGGTTAACCATATTGTAAGTGGTTGAGGATTAATGATCCTTAGACAATAAATCTCGTAATTATGAAAGGAAGGATATTCTTAAATGCTGATTGTGATAGGATTGATCATCCTCAGACAGTAAATCCCGTAATTCAGAAATAAAGGATAGTCTTAAATGTTGATTGTGATGGGATTAATCATCCTTAGACAGTAAATCCCGTAATTCCGAAAGGAAGGATAGTATTAAATGTTGATTGTGGTAGGATTGATCATCCTTAGACAGTAAATCCTGTAATTCTGAAAGGAAGTATAGTCTTAAATGTTGATTGTGATGGGATTAATCATCCTTAGACAGTAAATCCCATAATTCTGAAAGGAAGGACAGTCTTAAATGTTGATTGTCATAGTATTAATCATCCTTTGATAGCAAATCCAGTAAATCCTAAAGGAAGGATAGTCTTAAATGTTGATTGTGATGGGATTGATCATCCCTAGACAGTAAATCCAATAATTTTGAAAGGAAGGATAGTCTTAAATGTTGATTGTGATGGGATTGATCATCCCTAGATAGTAAATCCAGTTATTTTGAAAGGAAGGATAGTCTTAAATGTTGATTGTGATAGGATTGTATCATCCCCAAACTTCGGTCCCCGAATTGATCCATAGACATATTGTTAATGTATATGTAACTTCAGAATGTATTCCATCTATGTATTTCATATATATTTATTGTACCCTTATTAGAGATGTGTTATTGCTCTATAAGGAAGTGTCGTCATGTGGATTGACAAGTGTCGCAAGTGTGTGTACTTGCCGATGGGTTATTAGACCACCATGTGTGGGGTTGGCCCTAAAATATATATTATATTGTGGATGTATCTAGATAGACAAGTTGGCCCCATAGTGTAACTGGGCAAAAAAGCTAGTATAAATAGAGATCGGGAGATCTCTATTTTCATCACTTGGAAACTCACACTTCTCTCACTCAGAAAGTGGCACACTAGTGAGGAGGAGGATCATCTGCTACTAGGGCACTATCTCAGTGTATTTTGGTTGTACTTTGGTTGAGCCATTGCTCTCTCTATCTCTGAGGAAGTTGTGGGGTTTTTCACCTTAGGGTTTTCCCCACAGAAACTCTGTGTCTCTTGTCTCTCATGCTTTTGATTCTTGTGATGCTTGTCATGCTTATTGTGATTGTTATGCATTGATATACTATATATGTTATTCTCTCAGTGAAGATCCAAGAGTATTGTGAATTAATGCTCAAAATTTAACATGGTATCAGAGCTAACCTGAGAGGAAGACATTTTGCAGTGACAGAAAGTTGAGTTTCTTGTTTATTGGGTTTCTCTTCACAGTTTTTGGAAAAGCAGTATAGTAGATTGACTCTACTAATCAAGGAGAATCTATCTGTCCAATCAGAATTCAATTCTAAGCATTTTCAGATTTGGCCCTAAAAATTAGGGTTTCCACAAAAATAGGAATTTTGGAAATCTGAAGACATAGTTGGAAGCTCCTTGCAGAAATCGAAGTTTAGAGCTTTGGATTGAGATTTTGGGCTTGGTATATCTCCGGGAAACTCAAACCCTAATTCAAGGCTCTCCTCAGTGAAACCATGAGGACAAAAAGGCAAATATGAAGGGTAAAGCTTTGCTGATCTCAAATTCTAAATAAACCAGGCTGATCAGCTCATCAAGGCACATCTTTCTATCCATTCAGAAAGTTGAAATTCACATTTTGAATTTTTAGGGTTTTTTTGACAAACCCTAATCTGGGACCAGATCCAGTTTTCAGCATTTCAAGTGGTAAGACCTATATCTTTTCTATTTCCATTTGAAGTACTCTTTAAGATGTCTCACCACACCAAGCTTGAGGATAAGCTTGAAGGGGCTGCTAACTTCCGAGCTTGGAAGTATAGGATTGGGTTAATCCAGGAAGAGAATGAGTTGGACTCATATATAAAAGAAGACATCCCTATCCCAGAGGATGAAGAGGCTAAAGTATTGCATAAGAAGAACTTGGTCAAGGCAAAGAGAATCATTGTTGATTCTATCAAAGACCATCTCATACCCCATGTGTCTTCTCTAAAGACACCCAAAGAGATGTTTGACTATTTGACCAAGCTATTTGAAGGGAAGAACATAAATCGGAAGATGACCCCGTGGAACCAATTGAAAGGAGTAAAGTTTCAGAATGGAGAAACCATTGAATCTTATTTTTCTAGGGTCTCCCAGATTAAGGAACAACTGGAAGCAGTAGATGAAATGGTGGAGAATGGGGAAGTTGTCATGACCACTCTAATGACCTACCTAGGTCATGGGATTCCTTTATTCAAGGAATTTGTGCAAGGAAGAAGTTGATCTCCTTCAACAGATTGCAGGAAGAATGCTCTCGAGAAGAAGCAAGGCTTGTGGCACGAGAAGAAAAGATGGAGAATGAACATCAAGCTCTCACAGCTCACACCAAGAAAGGAAGGTTCAAGAGGGAGCCAACCCATCACAAGAAGAAATCTTCTCATCATTATCACAAAGACAAGAAAGATCTAAGGTGTTTCACTCGTAATGAGAAGGGTCACTTTGCTTCAGAATGTCCCAAGAACAAAAGGGACAACCACAACAACAACAACTTCAACAAGAAGAAGAAGGGCAGAAAAAGAAGGTTTCATGCTCATGCTGCCGAGAATGATGAACCTCCCAAGAACAAGGCTAGAGCAGAAAGTGATGATGATAACTCATCAAGCGAAGAAGAGTATGTTCTAATCTTTGCTCTCACAGCTACTATCTCCCATGGTTGTAATGATTGGTTAATTGACAGTGGGGCTTCAAAAAACATGACTGTGTTTAAAGAATCCTTTGCTAACCTATCTAAACATGAGTCACCCCATAAGGTGAAACTTGGGAATGACTACCAATACCCTATCAAAGGAAGTGGGGAGGCCTCCTACAACCTAGATTCTGGAAAATCTTTGAAGATGAAAGAAGTTATTTATGTACCTGGGCTCAAGAAGAATCTTCTCTCCATCTTTGCATTGGATGCAAAAGGTATGAGGGTTTCATTTATGGATGGCCAACTCATAATGTGGCCAAAGGGTAAAACAATCGATGATGCAGTAGTGATTGGAGAGCAAGAGGGAGGATTGTACAATTTGAAGGAACAACATGAACATGCCATGGTGACATAAAGACAAAGATTCATCCATATTCATGGATCACATAGAGGTATGTATAATTTGTTTTTGCAAAAGCTAACTAATGAGTTATGCAGGTCATTGAAGAGAACAAGAACACATTGCTAGACATAACTAGCAAATATGGTGACCAGGTATGTGTTTCTTATATCATAGGATCTATTATATAAATATGCATGACATGATTGATGATGTTTATTCATGAAGTCATAGGTTTGAATAGTCATGGGTATATGCATATTACGTGTCTTACCTTATTTAATGTTATGACTAACCATAAGAATCATAGGTTAGAGTAATCATAGGTTTATACATGTTATGACTAACCTTAAGAATCCTATATAAACCTTGAATGCTAATGCTTATTATTTCTATTTGAAATGATCATGACTATACATGCTTGAGATTATTGTGTTTTGATAGTATTGAGAATATACTAATGAATGTATGATTTTGTATGAGATCACAAGGATAATACAATCACGATACTAATAAGCATGCTTAGGGACCAATGATGAATATAAGTTCAAGGACAGGTGATCCAGGAAGCAAAGATCAAGAGGGAGCACACTCCAGTTGCCCCTGCAAGGAAGCAAAGATCAAAAAGAAGCACACTCCAGTAGTTCCTGCAAGGATGCAGATATTCAGAGGGAGTTGGCCATCTTTCTACATTTCACAACAGAAAGGTGTAGAAGAAGCTACTTCAGATTAGGACTCCAGCAGCTCCTACAAGGAAGCAAAGACTCAGAGGGAGTCCATCCAACAAACAAACAAAGATAAATATTTCAATTATCATTTCTTGCATATTTGTTTGTTTAAATAAATTTGTTCAATGATGTACATGCTCATGTTCCTAGACTTAGGATATGTATTATGCATATTAGAATGATTGTATTAATGAACAATATACTACTAATATGCATATGATGGGTAAGTAGCCTATGGCACTATACAACATTCCATTTCTACTTATCTAGAATGAAACGTCTTTGCTGACATGTTGGGAGTAGTGCAAACTCTTAACAATGTCCTAGTAGAGACTGGAAGGCATCTGGAAAGTTATGGAAGCATGGATAAATGTTGTATTGAAGCACTAGCTTAAAGAATTGCATGACTGTATGACATATTTCTTTATGTGAAAGAATTTGTTCGAAAAATTATGAGATGTTTCTAGTCATGCAATTTAACTTGTTTTGTAGGAAAGACCGTATACCTTCACCTACAAAAGAAGGACTACAACATTTGTTCAAAGCAACAAAATTTATCTATTGAAGATATTGAAGTTCCCAGCATACGGGAAGAATGCCACGATCCGTCGATCATGAAGAATGATGTTTGGGATGTAGTCCCAAGACCTGAAGCGAAATTTTGTTATGACTTCTATATGGATCTATCAGATCAAGCATGCTATAGATGGTAGCATAGAGAAATATAAAAGTGATGAAATAGAAGATACACAAGATGGATTTCAAGACAGCTTTCTTGAATGGTGTAGTTAAAGAAGTGTATGTGGAACAGCCAGTTGGTTCTGAGACACATGACAGGAAATCATATATGTGCAGAACTTGGTAGGATAGACAGCTTTGTATCTAGTTTGGGATTTACCAAGAGTAAAGTGGATTCCAACCTTTACTACAAGGTTGAGGAAGGCAATCCAGTGATACTGCTTTTGTATATGGATGACCTGTTTATTATAGGTGAAGATAGATTGATTACCGACGTGCAGCGGAAGCTTGCTGCTGAGTTTGAGATGAAGAACTTGGGGTTGATGACCTATTTCCTAGGTATGGAGGTGTGGCAGAGTGCGGGTGGGATCTTCCTTGGTCAAGGGAAGTACACAGTAGATATCCTGAAGAGATTCAGGATGATGGATTGCCAGGCCATCGCCACACCTATGGCATCGAACCTGAAGCTTCTATGTGATACTTCATCTGAGCTAGTTGATATCTCTATGTATCATCAGATGATTAGGTTCTTGATGTACCTGACGAACACGAGACCAGATATTTGCTTTGCTGTGAACACATTGAGTCAGTTCCTGATAGATCCAAGGAGTGTTCATCTGATTACTGTAAACCATGTTGTAAGGTACCTGAAGGGTACAGTGGATTATGGGCTCAAGTATGAAGCGAATCAAAATTTTAACATGCAGGGTTATGTTGATTCAGATTGGGCTGGCAGTGCTGCAAATAGGAAGAGCACGTCTAGATGCTGCTTCAATATGGGATCAGGTGTGATCTCTTGGTTTAGCAGGAAGCAGTCCTACGTAGCACTGAGTACAGTTGAGGCAGATTATGTTGTAGCCTGTTCAGCTAGTTGTGACGCAGTATGGCTACGAAAGCTACTGCCTAAGTTATTTGATCTCCCGTTGGATGCTACTGGTATCTTTTGTGATAACCAGAGTTGTGTGAAGCTGTCCAAGAACCAGGTGTTCCACGATAGGTCGAAACACATAGAGATCAAATACCACTATATCAAGGATATGGTGCAGAGAGGAGCAGTGAAGCTCATGTATGTTGCGATGGATGAGCAGATTGCAGATGTGCTGAAGAAGCCACTAGCCAGAGTGAAGTTCGAGTACTTCAGAGAGAGGCTTGGTGTTCTTCAGATCGAGGACACTTCGAGGAAGAAGTGATGGACACATTTGTTGAAGCCATTCCAATCATGTTGGAAGGAGGATCCTTCACATGGCTTTGGATGTAAGCGCGGGATGATGAGCATTAGGATGATGTTCTAGTTCCTGCTGGATATGATCAGTTGGATCATTTATATGTATATGTATGTAAGCATCATGTTGGATGCTGGATATGATCAGTTGGATCATTTATATGTATGTACACATCATGTTGGTTACTGGATATGATCAGTTGGATCATTTATATGTATGTACACATCATGTTGGATGCTGGGTATGATCAGGTAGATCATGTATGTTGATGGATACATTGTGTGGATCATGTATCTATGTATCAGCTGGATACACTTTGTATGATGATATGTATTAGGTAGATACTTGGTGTGCATCAGATGGATGCATTGTATGATCAAGGTGATCGTGGATGACGAGCTTCTCCAGATGACATGCAGTAGGATGTTGTAGTGATGATGATCAGGATGATCATGTGTACATCAGGATGATGCATGGTGAGTATCAGATGATACTTTGTGGCCATGGATCAGGTTGTGCATATGAGCATGTCTAGGAGATCCTATAGGTCGGAATTGCGTACCCATGACAGCCTGGGATGCTCTTTTGAGACATTTCTCTGGGAGGACATGTAATTTGTGCCCTGGGAGATCTTCAGGTCGGAGTTGTGTACCCGTAACATCCTGAGATTCTCTTGAGAGTTTTTGTCCTATGGCATGTGATTTGCTCCTAGGAGATATAGACAGGATGAAAAAGGCCTCAGATGCTTCATCCAGGTTTTGTGGTGGACCACATGTAATTTGCTCCTGGGAGATCTAGATAGGATGAAAAAGGCCTCAGATGCTTCAGCCAGGTTTTGTGGTGAGATCACATGTAATGTGCTCCTGGGAGATCTGACAAGTAGAGCTGTGTGCTCATAACAGCGTGGGATGCTTCAGCCAGGTTTTGTGATGTGTCACATGTAATGTGCTCCTGGGAGATCTGACAGGTAGAGCTGTGTGCTCGTAATAGCCTAGGATGCTGCAGCCAGGTTTTGTGACGCACGTAATAAGTCCTGAGGATTCCATAGTATGGCTAGTGATGATGAAGACTTGCAGGTGGTGGGAATACATCTAGTATGAAAAAGGACTGGCTCTATAGAAATTCCTATGATGAAAAGATTCAGAGATTGGTTGAGATAGCAGCAACAATGACGATGATGATGACGATGCATTGATGATGATGATCCCAAGAAGAAGACTTGTGTCGAGAAATACCTTCCTAGTTAAGAGGGAGTGTTGATGTATATGTAACTTTGGAATGTATTTCATATATATTTATTGTACCTTTATTAGAGATGTGTTATTCCTCTATAAGGAAGTGTCATCATGTGGATTGACAAGTGTCACAAGTGTGTGTACTTGCCAATGGGTTATTAGACCACCATGTGTGGGGTCGGCCCTGAAATATATATTATATTGTGGATGTATCTAGATAGACAAGTCGGCCTCATAGTGTAACTAGGAAAACAAGCTAGTATAAATAGAGATCGGGAGATCTCTATTTTCATCACTCGGAAACCCACACTTCTCTCACTCAGAAAGTGGCGCACTAGTGAGGAGGAGGATCATCTGCTACTAGGAGACTATCTCAGTGTATTTTGATTGTACTTTGGTTGACCCATTGCTCTCTCTATCTCTGAGGAAGTTGTGGGGTTTTTCACCTTAGGGTTTTACCCACAGAAACTCTGTGTCTCTTGTCTCTCATGCTTTTGATTCTTGTGATGCTTGTCATGCTTATTGTGATTGTTATGCATTGATATACTGTATATGTTATTCTCTCAGTGAAGATCCAAGAGTATTGTGAATTAATGCTCAAAATTTAACACACGTGTCTCCGAGAAGTGGTCCCTAGCGGACGAGAGGGATTGTATCATCCCTAGACTTCAGTCCCTAAATTGATTTGTAGACATATGTCTCTGAGAAGTGGTCCCTATTGGATGAGAGGGATTGTATCATCCCTGGACTTTGGTCCCTAAATTGATCCGTAGACATATGTCTCCGAATAGTGGTCCTTAGATTTTGTTTAAGTTCATGAGTCAACTGCATTGTCCCTAGACATGATATGGTGTCTTAAATGGATAGGGATTGATCATCCAATAAATAGATTGTGTATGTTGCAGGGTATGCTGCTATGATGTTGTTGATCAGGAGATCCATATGGTGCTATTGATCAGAAGATCCAAATCATAATGTTGTTGATCAAGAGATCCAGATGGTGATGTTGATCGGAATATCCAGATGATGATGCTATTGATCGAGATATCCACATGAGGCTGTTGATCGGAAGATCCAGATGATGATGCTATTGATCGAGAGATCCATATGATGTTGTTGATCAGAAGATCCAGATGATGATGTTGTTGATCGAGAGATCCAGATGATGCTATTGATCAAGAGATCTAGATGATGTTGTTGATCAAGATATCCATATGATGATGTTGTTGTAGCTGATCAAGTGTTGCAGAAGATGAAGACTCGATACTGAAGATGTTGATGTTCCAGTATTGAATATCTTGAAGATGTTCTAGTAGCTGTTTGAGTTAATGATGATGATTGAAGAAAGATTCCAATGATTTATAGATGTATCATGTATCACTGTGATGTATTTGATGACTTCTTTCTCCTACAGATGTTGTTAGAATATCCTTCTTGTTAAGGGGAGTGTGGAAATATTGTAACTTCAAAGAATATTCTATTTGTACATTATTATTATTCATCCGGAGATGTTTTATTCCTCTGTTGGGATGTTATTATTATGTAAAGCCATTAAGGTAAATCCTCCCATGTAATTCGGGGCAATAGATCCCTCCAAGTCATTCGTAATGGGGTGTTTAAGTACCCTAGAGGGGTCGACCCAATCAGCATTAAGTTAAGTGGCTAAGTTGTTGGGTCTGACCTCGTTAGTGTTAAAAGTCAAGTGAAGTAAAGTATAAATAGAGGAGGTTTGTTCGTCATTTAACACACACTCATTCATTCACTTGTGAACTCGCATAGGAGAGAGAGAGATCTGCAAAGGAGGAGAAGGAGCTCTTGTTTGGGGATTACATCTTTGTATTTGTTGGTCATCTATATTGAGGAAACTTTGCTGGGTTTTCTACCCACTAAGGGTTTCCCAAGATAAATATGTGTCTCTTGTGCTTATGTTTTTCTTGTTGTTCTTTCAGTGATCTTATATATGCTATTGTTGTGAAATTGAATGTAATACTGATGTTATCTATCTTAGCATATTGAATCTTAACAATTTTTTAAGTTGGATTTATGTGAAACATCCAATAACTTTTTCTTAGACAATCACTGCAAGTGGTCCATGCATGTAGGATGGAAAGAAAAAGTGGTTACTTTAAATGGAAATAACGATATCTTCAGTTCATAGTTGGAGAGAGAAAGTAGTAACCCTAAATGAAAATAGGATATCTTTGAGATAGGAAGTGATATATCTAATGAAAACAACATATATTGCCATTAAAAGCACACTCGTGACCATCTTATGTAGACATTTACTTTTGGAAATTGTTTATGGTACATTAAAGCATTCAATGTAATAATCCTTACCTTATTGTTTCTCTTCTTGGTGGAAATGTGTTGTTTTTTTCCCTTTTATGTTATGACACCTTATTGACTAAAGAGTGCTTATTTTAGAAAACAGAAAATGAATTCTGGTTTGGATTGTATAGCATTGGTTTCTTTTAACTTTTATACATTCTTAAGGTCATCAAGCTGTTTTCTTTGCTTGAAATTTCTAATTTGGGTTTCGTTGAACATGTTTTTCTACAGCTGGTCTTCAGGAGCATATTAGAGATAATATTTTCCATCATTTGATGTTTTCCTAGGAGTGATTTAATTGTTGTCTTAAGGCACCTCCATTTCAACAAATTTCACTAGGAAGGTGACCTCTCTATGGGCATGCCTCACAGTTTAAGATTTAAGATATGATAGGTCTGGTTGGGCATGCGTTTCTCAGTCCAGCTGTACTGTGCAGATTTTGTAACACTCTGGTTTAGTAATAAGGGTTTTTTTAATTCCATGTATAATATTTCAGAAGAAATTACCTATCTGTGATGTTCTACTAAGATGACTCCTTTATCATTTGATTCCTTATAGGATTTCCATTTAGCGACTTTAGCTTCAAATTTCTGAGTTGTCTAGTGATATTATCAATCTCCTTTGTTGACTAAGTAGCATGTTCTATGTCTCCTTCAATGTGCTTAGTTTATGAGATGATTTTTTGGTTCTTTTTGATGACTGAGCCCTTGTTCTTCTAGATATACTATAATCTGTCATCTTCTCTACTACATGTATATCTGGCTTTGTTACATACTTAGGGTTTACCTTAACAAGGGAACCCAAAATATATATCAGTAACTCAGCAATATTCTCAGCATAAGGATCCATTTATTATTATTATTTATTTTTCCATTATAACTTTTATCCATTTTTAAACCCTCTCCCTCTGTGGGGTTTGGGTATTATGTTCCGGTGTTTTCTTTACAACTTTTGTTGCCTCTTCATCAAGTGATTCAAGCACCAATTTACTTCTTGAATACATAACTATGGAAGTTTTATTCTTAGATGGTTCAGTAGCATCATCATGGGACTATGCTTTAAGAGACCCTACAACTTCTTCATCCTGCGGGGCTTGGATTCCTTCCTCGGATGATCCTGGCACTACTCTCATTTCGGGAGTCTTTATTCATAAGAAATTTTTTGTATGACACTCCAGCCTTACTATGGAACTGTGGTTCAAGTGACTCAGTAGCCTCTATCGTCTCAAAGGCTTTAATTTATTCCTCATTTAATCAAGTGAATCCTTCCCAAGTAATTACAATTTGTTGTTGTGATAATGCATAAATCACAAACAGTCTGATAACCCCATCATGAGCTAGGGATCCTGAATTTATTTCTTCTACCTTGGTAGCCATTTATTTCAGAAAATTCAATAGATAGAGCCGAATGTTAATGCAATCTTCAGGATTTCAATGTCTGTAGAAACAAAGGTGCCTCAACATATAAAAATGGTAAGCATGTACCAAATTGTGTCTACCCTCGTAGATGATATAGCTGATTACATGCAATGCAACTTTATCCCAGGGCACAAACATTAAGAAAAAGTATGGGAAGGAAATAATATAAGATGTCAATCCCTGCTAATAGTGTATGTCTTGATTTGAAGCTCTAAATAACTGACTTAAGGCCAAAGGAAGAGGTGATTATCCCACTCCAAATATACGTGACTGACTGGACTTTTTATGCCACAGAGAGCAAGGGTTCAAAGAAGGAGAAAGATATTAATATAAAATTTGTTTTGTCCATTGATGTCCAAGAGTCTTGATACAAACACAAAACCTATATACCCGTAGGGGACTTGGGGTCTTATTTATAAAAAAACAGATCCCTGTAAATCCATCCTATAACTTTAAAATTATAATCAAGCTCGGGACCACAATTCAGGTCTATTTGATATTGTAAGGTCATTTTCCCATTTTGTTAATTTTGCAACAAATCTTGGACTCTCTCACTCTATAATTACGATCTTGCTGATATATTATAGGATATGATGTGAATTTTATTTTCTTATATGATGTGAATTTTATTTTATTACTTACTCTTATGACTAATTCTATCTGTTTACTGTGATGTTTTTATCTTGCAGTTGTCCATGTGGCATTGTAGTGATGAGCTGAGAGAACTTGAGGACCAAACCAAGAAAAATTGGAATTGCAGAGAGAATAGCATAGATCTGCCTGCCATAAACAGGTACCTGTGAGCCCATGATTCAACTTTGTGCTTGATTTTTTCTATGGAATTTATCCAACAAATTATCCCATAACTAGAGTCTGTAAGATGATATCCTAGGTACTTAGAAGAAAATTCACCTCTTTTAAACTCGAGAATGTCAATGATTTTCTTGTAAAGCATTGCACTAGGTCTCATGAAAAGCATAGTAGATTTTTTAGCTCTGTTATCTCGACAAGTTGTGGCCTCAAAAACCTGCAAAACATTCTTGAAAGACTTCACTTATTTGATGGTACAGGTACCCATCAACTATGTGTTATCTGCAAATTGAGTGAGATAAAGGAGGAATGCTTGAAGATACCTTGATGCCTTTAATGGCACCTTCATTCTATTCCTTTTTCAAGTATCTCCCTAATGTTTCCATAAGGATGATGAAAATGAAGGGATAGGGTGAACATCCTTTCCTTAGACCCCTAGAGACCTTGAAGAATTCATAAGGATATCCATTGATGAGAAAACATAGGCTGTCGTGGAGAAGCATTTTGAAACCCAATTCACCCATCGATATAAGAAGCAAAATTTGTGGAACACCTCTTGGACGATATCCCATCTGGTCTTTTCATAGGATTTAGCTAAATCCACTTTGAGAAGCATTCCATCTTCCTTTCTTGCTTTAAGGGAATGAATGACTTCTTGAATGATCAGCAAAAATTCATAAATTTGGTGACTTGTCACAAATCCTCCCCTCTCTTCATATATTAGGACCTACAATAAAGGCTTAAGTCTAGATGCTATGAGATTTGCTATAATCTTGTGCTCATCTATGTCTTTTAGCAATATGTGTTATATGTTTTAGTTTAATTATTCAGATCTATAATTAGGTTGTTTATATGCATTGATGCATTGACTATAATTCTAATAAATTTTGTTACAGATGGCAGAAGGGACTTACAGTTAATGGATGCTCTTGTATATGGTGGTGTGGTGAAGTATGCTAATGGAAAGATGACTGTAAGTATAGTTAGTGTGTTTTGAATCTTCATTTTGGTTGAAATATAAATATACTTGTAATTTACTTTTTGGTTATCGGGCAGCTTAATTGCTTTGGTGCAACAGTTTTTTTCCTTTTGTTTCATATGAAAATCAATCTATAGAAAACATTTATTGGATTTCTTCAAAGGCCAATTAACCTATGAAATCAATCTATAGATAATGGCTGCAGGAACAGATGAAGCATTGAAGTGCACTGGTGCTATTTTATTAGGTAGGAAAATATCAACAAATACAATGGGATAATTGAACACCCTATAGTTCCTATTTGAATCTTATCCTTTCTGCAAAATTTTATTGTGAGTTGTTATTCAAAGAATGCCAACATTGATGTTTTAAGACAATCAAATTTGAGTGAGAAACTATACATTATCAATGGTGGGGCTGAAGCTGGCAGGTATATATCACTGAAAAGTATCATTCTCTGAAGTATTTTTCAGGCAGTGAAAGAAAATAATTTTTTTCAGCAAACATTTGTAGGTCAGCAGTATGCTTTCTTGAGATTGTGAATGCATTGCTCAAGTAGGAATGTTAGAGTTCTTAATGTATAACTTGGGCTGTTCATATTGTACAAATACTCATTATTCAAAGGAAATTTAATTTCACTTTTACGAGTTTGTTGGTTTTGCTAGTTCTGTGAAAATGGTAAATCAAGTTCTTGCTAGGGTGCACATTGCATCTGTTGCTGAAGCAATGGAATTCAGAGCTCGTTTGGGTCTAAACACACATAATTTATTTGATATTATTTCCAATGCTGGTGGAAATTATTGGTATGTGCTAAAACCTGCTGCCAGCTGAAGTTGAATATGTGTTATCCCAATTTATTTTGAGAATTTTCTTTTCTATAAGTGCAGCTATTTGTTTCTCTTAAAAGTTTTGCTCATCCATACTTCCCCTTTCATAATTATTCTAAACTCAAGTTCCAAAGTCCACTTATTTGGAATGAAACCTACAATTATGACAATTAATACAACCATATTTTCAAGTTGAGGCTTTGAAGGAAATAGTATTGATAGTTTCGATTCTAGATTAGTATTTTGGAAACATCAAAATAGCATAGATTTTCAAATTTTCAATGAATCATTCTATATAGTCATTGCACAAGCTGTCGGACTCCAACTTTAGTTTCATTAATATTTAACTTTTTATTATTTTTCTTAAGGTGCTGCTTAATAAGCTCTGGACTTTGGTGTAGAATTTTGGAAACATATCCCCCCAAATGAACCTTTTAGGGTGATATTAGGAGATTTACGAGACAAATTGTACAATACTCGTGAACGTACTAACCATTGCATGAACGTACAATGAGAATTCCATGTGAAATAACCCTTACGTGTTGTACCATTATTTGGGAAACTTGCAGATCTACAGGATTCTCCTGCTACTTTGGCTAGATTGTTTTCAATAAACTAGTACATAAACATAATTAATGGAAAGCAAGAAGTCATGATTGGTTACTTTGATTCTGGAAAGAATGTTGGTAGGTTGAGTGCAGCTTGGTATTTGTAGAAATCCTGGGAGGACCTTATAAAAGTTCCTAAATAATTTGGTGCCAAGTTGACAATGTTCCACGGTCATGGAGGAATTGTAGGCATGGGGGAGGTCCGGCCCATTTGGCCATGGAAAATCTCAAGTCTCAAATCATAGAGTCAGAAGATGGATTCTACATAATAATATGCAAGGACTTCAAGGAAAATAGAGGACACATGTTGGGTATCAAGATGTGCGAGATATTAGTGGGTGTTGGTTAAATGACAATAAGAGAATTATTGGATTTGTGGGTGAAAGGGTTGTCTTCCCACTTTGTTATGACCACTCTTGTTGACCTTTGAACTTGTGTTGAACCTTGTTGTTCCTTGTGCTAGTGCCTCCCTCTCCTATTGTGGTACCTTGACTATTTTGTCATGATGACTTACCTTTATTGTTATGTGCTCCTTTTAATCCTCCTTGAGGCTTCTACTATGTATGGAAGTGTGCCACAGCCTGATGGATGTGCTAGAGTGTGGGTTAAGCTACCTCTACACATTTGAAAGGAGCTTCTATTTCCTTGATGTATGACTATCCTAAAAGACTGTCATTTATTGCAGCAATGAGATTGAAAGTTCATCCATATTTCTAGACTATTTTGATTAATACCTTGCGGTCTATATTTGTCCAACTCTGCCCTACAACTACCTATCTCTTTCTCTCGCAGGTATGTCCATTGTTTCGTTAGTGAATTGTATCCTAAGAGACAAAGTATGATCATAATGTATAGCTGAGTACATAAAGGAAGGTCTAAACAACATTTTTTTATCCTTTATGTATGCTAGTTTAACTTGTTTACTAATTTATTACTACTGTTGTTATTTATTGTCCTTTGATGCTTCAATTTTAACACAGTGACCTTTGGGAGTGTTAAGTTGAAAGAAATGAAAATTATGTTATATATGTTACCAGATTTTTTTCTCCTTTACGTATTCTAGTTTAACTTGTTCATTAATTTATTACTACTGCTATTATTTATTGTCCTTGGATGCTTCAACTTTAACACAGGAACCTTTGGGAGTGTTAAGTTGAAAGAAATGAAAATTATGCTATATTTGTTGTATTGCAGTCACTCAAAGTGTTTCATAGTTTGGACCTTCCTTATATGGTGATGATAAAACTTATTGTTATTGTAGAGAACAACTATGGACTATATACCTTAAGAGAGAACATAAAAGTTTGACCCTTGGTCTTGTGGGTAAAAGGGTTGTTTCCCCACCTTGATTGTACACCTTGGTCTTGTGGATAAAAGGGTTATTTATGTACCTTGATGGTACACCTTGGTCTTATGGGTGAAAGGGTTGTCTTCCCACTTTGTTATGACCACTCTTGTTGACCTTTGATCTTGTCGTGAACATTGTTAGTCCTTATGCTAGCTATTTGGACTATGCCGTGACCTTTTTTGGGCTGCTAAGTTGGGTTGCGACCTTTGTTGAGTCTTCTAGACTGAACCATGATTGTTCCTTGGGATTCCTTGACTCAATATGTGGTCTGTTGACGGTTCTGAGGTCTTTTCTATGAGTGTAACATTGTTTTTGCTGGCTACCATGACCTTTGAGGTTGCTAGTATTGAGTCGTGACCTTGTGGGATGCCTTGGACTGAGCTGTGACCTTGTGAGATTCCTTGGACTGAGCCATGACCTATCCTAGGATAGAACCATAATCTCTTTGGGTTGTTTGGACAAAACCATGACCTATGTCGGATGTTTGGATAGATTCTTGACATCTGTGAGGTGTTTCGACTAAGTCGTGACGTTTTTGGGGCTGTTAAGCTCGGTTGTGACCTTTGTTGAGTCTGCTAGACAGAACCATGAATGTTCTTTGGGATTCCTTGACTTGATCTGTGGTATGGTAACTATTCTGAGGTCTTTTCTATGAGTGTGTTGTTGTTCATTCCTACCATGACCTTTTCTAGGTCTTTTGTGGTTCCTGTTCATCCTATTGCAGCATGCCGAGCATGTTTAAACTTTACAAAAGTTTTTTGTGCTCCTTTTCAGCCTCCTTCAGGCTGCTATTATGCATGGAAGTGTGCCACAGTTTGGGATCTTCTATTTGCTTGATGTATGACTGTCCTAAAATACTGTCATTTATTGAGACAATGGAATTGAAATTTCATCCTAATTTCTAGATTGTTTTGATTAATACCTTGAGGTCTGAATTTGTCTCACTTTGCCCTATAGCTAGCTATCTATGTCTCTCTCATGTATGTCAATTGTTTCGCTAGTGAATTTTCTACTGAGAGGAAAAGTGTGATCATAATATATATCTGAGTATATAAAGGAAGGTATAAACCACATTGTTTTCTTCTTTTTGTCCATTTATAATTTTATTGCACATGCTTGACTAATTCTATTGTACAACTATGAGACTCTACATCCAATAGATAGGTAGAGTAAATTACTACTTTCATGTTTTCAATTTCTTTTTGTTTTGTTTAAACAGTGGCATTCCATGTTGGGACAAAGTTGAACAATTGTGGGAGATTTGCTAGTTTTTTTTTGAGGTATATATGATAGTGGGATTGGCATAGTCTATCTTTAACTTTTATTTTATTTTATTTATATATCAATCAGAACATGGTTTCTTTCCTTCATTGCAGATTAGTGGTTGTTTAAGTCGCCTCTAAATAAAATGATCACATAAGTATTCATACTTCTTGTCAGCAAGCAAACTCCAAGGTATTGTTGCTAATATTTCATCTCATTTCATTTCCATTTATATAGTGGCTAAGAGTACTTAGAGATAATGCCCATTCTTCTTGATGTGAAATGGAATTAGTAGTATATTTCTTTTTACTATTCTATATACATTTTGGTAATGAGTTGCTCCATTGGAGACTAAAGAAAATTACAAGGGATCCTATCTTGTTGACTCCAAAATTTCTATCTGATTTTTTAAAAATATTTTAGAGGTTACTTTTTCCTAGGGTGGGCATATACATCCTAGAAATGAACATCCAAATCTTATAAAAACTCTCCAAATGTTTTCTAACAATATGTCCATCCATTCTAATATCATGCAATAAGTAAATGATGTATTGGTTTATTACATGGGGAGATTTTTTGTACATATATTTTAAATATTCCAAATTTACTAGTTCAAGTTTTGGTCCTTTGAAGTGAAGATGGACATCCAATTATGATTGAAACTATCTGAAGATTGTGTAATATGTTCATGGAACATGAGAGAAACATGTACCTATGTTCATTTTATAGGGGATGGTGGCTTGGCCCACATTGGAGGAAGATGATTTTGGGACACCATTTACTCATCATTTGCTTCTATATAAACTGAAATTCTCCTTTCCATGGCATCATCCACCATTATCTTCAAGCTACCTATGATTTTTTAGTCAAATTTAGATATGTTGGCATGACTCTAGATGACTTGGTAGATAGTTTAACAATGGATGCATGCTTGTCATTCCTATAAATTTATGGTATTTGTGCACTTTGCATCATTCAAGCATACAAAATAATGATTGCCAAGTTATGATAGATCCATAATGGCTTACCTTGTACTAGACCTTCAAGTTCTTCAATTGATTTTATTAAGTGCAAAATTATATTTTCACTTAATCAATGCAGTTGAAATACTTGAAGGACTAGTACAAGGTAAGCCATTATGGATCTATAGTCGCTTGGTAATCATTATTTTGTATGCTTGAATGATGCAAAATTTGTTTGAATATCATTATTGTCAAGCAATAAAAACTTGTTAAATGGTGCCATCTCAATGGTAGAGCACCTACCTAATTTTAGGCAGGAGATTGATGGTTCGATTCCTCTATACCCTATAATAAATTAGTGACTAAGAAAATGAATAAATTCGCATATATACGACTATTAGTAGCTAATTTCCAGTATCTTATAGAGTGACTAGTGTTTATTTGTATTTAGCTTAGTCATTAATATGTTATCACCTAGTAGTTTATTTAGTTGTATATTTGGTCATTAATTGTGGAAATCAATGACTAAATCAGTGACTATCAATGACTAAATTAATGACTAAATTAGTGACTAAATCAATGAATATCAATGACCAAATCAATGACTAATAAGTCAACCAATTAATGACTAAGTAAAATACAACTAACTATAAGATAGTGGAAATTAGCTACTATTAGTCTCCGAATAAAAAATAGTCATTTATATGTGAATTTTAGTCATTAATTCCTCATTTTGTACTAGTGTAAGGAGACCAACTTTTTATCATTTCTCATTTGGAGAGCTTATCTTGTCCTTGCATAGTGGATGTTCATCCTCCCTGCCTCAGAACCAATTTCGAGGGTGGAAGATTCCCATCCAATTTGGTTTATGGAGATTCCATTCAGACCTATCAACAGAGATTCATGGATATTTTTGGATGTAGGTGCAGACCCCAACTGAGTTAGAGTTCATCTTCTCTCATTCTCCTATATTCTTATTCTACTATTTTTCTCTCAGTTTCATGTAAATGTGTAAGGGCGCACTTCTTGTTGCATATAGTTAGTGGAGGCTTGTTATTTCGACTTCTTGGAAATCTTAGTTTCTGCATACTCTGTAATATACATTTCATTAGAGCTACAACTCAAAATACATTGTACTTCAAGTGATATTTTCAATTAAAACTGAGATTTGAGCCAATTTTCCTCATAGTTATTGCATAGTGATTTTGGGATGATGGTGTATCTATTTTATATCACATTTTTCTGATGTATTTGTTCATGTATGAGATGTATATGAAGTTAATATGATGTCCCAAATTATTCTTTCATACCCCTAAAGTGTCACCATAGTCTATGACCAAATTCGAGAATCCTTGTCCACCATTTTCACCCCAAATTCTAGAGTCTAGAAATTGTTGTTCATTAAGATACCTATTCGACCCTAAAACAATATATAATGCTGCAAATATATTGCCATTAATGTATAATAAAATCTCCAAGTCTTATATAAATAATTAGTGAAGTATGTATAGTGTTTGGAAGAAAAATTAGGGGCAAACCTAGGGGGGATTTCCGCTACTCAAATTGACTAGTCTTGTCCCAAAAATTCTCTCCTTGGAAATTCCAGAACATGGATGGGTATATCAGGTGTTTTGGTTTCCGATATATGTGCTAATGTTTCTTATTCCCCATCAATACCTTCCTCCCAAGAATCGAAATAATTTGGACGTGTCTGGAACGAGTTGTAAACTACATCCCTAGAGTCGAAATAAGGTGAACCTAAGCACTTTTCTTTGGACGGATATTACAGTGGTATAATAGCATGGTCCTTGAACCTGATTTGGGTGACCATTTATGAGGTCAAGAATTCACCCCCAACCCCTAGGAACCAAAACTAAAATCACCTTTGGTCAAGAGGAAGAAGCAGGAGAAGAGGTGTACTCTACTGGCACTATTGCTAAGGATGAAAAAGAAACCTTAGAGATGGAGGATCAAGAGAAGTGTAGGGAATTCATGAAACCATTTTTTTAGTAAATTTCAAGGAAGATAATGAAAGGGTTCAAATTGATGGAAATTCAAATGGGAAGCAAATTGGCAATAGGAGGCCACTGTAGTTCTCATTTCAAGGAAAAAAAGATAGTTGGTGAAAACATTTTCTCAAACACAGGACCTCAAAATTGACTCAATGAATTTCAAATCTCAAAAAGAGCCACCACACCCAAGTTCCTTGAGCCCAAAGAGGATACTAACACCCAATATAAAATGCATCAAGTTCTAGCAGAATGGCAGCAGTTGAGTGAAGATTGTAAGAGGACCTTACCATTTGATAAATTCTTTATTGTCTCAAACAAGATCAAAATGAGAGAAGGTGCCATAATCCCTTTTCAAAATAAATATTTGAACTATTCCATAGATAAAATGTCTCTTCCTACCTTTGATGGATCATCTCAAAGTTCTGCAAATACTTGGGTACAAAAGTTAGATGTATATTTTCAGTTGAATCCAATGGTTTAAAAGGATGTTTTAAAAATGGCTATTTTGCATCTTGTGGGAGAATAAAATGATTGGTGGTTCCATGGACTTAAAACATTGGGCCATGATCATATCACATTATATGAAGGGTTTGTTAACATGTTAGTGGAAATATTTGATCAAAAAGACCCTGAAATCTCTTTCAAGGAACTAGCACAGTTGAAGCAAACTAGAACCCCTGTGGAGTACATGATGGAGTTCCAAAAAATATCAGTTATGGTGGTTGATGTATCTATGGTTCGATTCGTGTTTCTCTTTACTTAAGGATTGGCTAAACCTTTGAAATCTATATTTAAAGCTCACAACCCTACTTCATTAAAATATGCCATGAATTTGGCAATAGATTTGCAAAATGTGCTACCCAATACAAAGTATCCTACCAAGCCAAATTTTCCTTCCAAGTTCATATTTGACAAGATACCGGCACAAAAATATTCGTTTGGGAAGGACAAGAAGGAGGGACCAAGCAAGGAAGAACTCAAAAGAAAGAAACTATGTCTCACATGTCATCAACCATGGGTACCAGGGCATAAATGTGCTAAGGGGAAAGCACACTTCATTGAAGTATTATCTGGTGATGAAGGGGAGATGGAGGAAGAAGAAAAAATTTCAGCCCAATAAGAAGGATATGACACAGCAAAATAAGATCATCCATCACTTGAAAAAAGGAGGATGCCAGTGCTCTGAGGATTTCCTTGTTTTCACATCATCCGATGCAAGGGAGTGGTACAAGGGAAGAAGGTTTTGGTATTGGTAGATGGAGGAGAAACTCATAAATTCATTGATGAATCCTTGGTGGAGAGGATAAAGTTACCTACTGAAGCATTTGAAGGGTTCACAATCATCATTCCAAGTAACAATTCTATGGAATGCAACACATGGATTCCAAAGCTACAACTTACCATAGGGAATTACACATTTTCTAGTATCTTTTATGTGGTGAATGTTGCTGATACAAATGTGGTGTTGGGACTACAATGGTTGTACTAAAAAGGAGAACATACAGTGAAATACCAAATACTTGAAATGAGGTTAAAAGATTCAAAAGGAAAACAAAAGTTAGTGAGATGAATGCACACCTATCCTAAACAAGTGGTGTCTTCCCACGGTATGAGGTCCATATTGAGACATGGTGACATTGAATGGGCTCCATAATGTTTAATCACTTCCCCCGAATCAAGCATAAAGTTGCAGAACATCCAAGGGAGATAAGTCAGGTACTACACAAGTATGAGAGGGTTTTTGGTGACCTTCCCCCTCAAAGGCCACCTGATAGAGGAGTTGAACATACCATTGTTTTTGAGGTAGGTGCTTGACCTATCCAAATACCCCCATGTAGACACCCAAAAAGGTTCAAAGATGAGATTGAGAAGGCTATTAAAGAACTATTGGAATTGAGGCTCATTAGACCAAGATCAAGTCCCTATGTTTCTTTAGTTGTCTTGGTGAATAAAAAGGATGGAACCTTAAGGATGTGCATTGATTTTAGAGCCTTAAACAAGAAGACAATAAAGAATAGATATCCCATCCCTCAAATAGATGAGATCATGGATGAGATATTTGGATGAAAGTTATTTCCAAAAATTGATCTTAGATTTGGTTACCATGAGATTCGAATGAAGGAGGAGGATGTGCAGAAAACTACTTTCAGATGTCACTATGGTCATTTTGAATTTCATGTCATGCCTTTTGGTTTGACGAATGCTCTAGAAACCTTCCAATCATGCATGAAAAAAATATTTTACAAGAATCTGCATAAATTTGTTTTGGTTTTATTTGATAATATTTTAATTTATAGTAAGACATGGGAGGAACATTTGCACAATTTAGAAGTTCCATTGAAAATATTGCATGAACAATGTTTCTTTGCTAAGCTATCCAAGTGTGAGTTTCGATTGACATAAATTTTGTATATTGGGAACATCATTGGGAAAGATGGGGTAAGGGTGCACTTGAAGAAAATAAAGGCTATTCTTGAATGGCCATCACCCAAGAACATCACCGAAATGAGAGGCTTTATTGGGATCTGCACTTACTATAGGAAGTTTGTGAAGGGGTTTTCCAAATTGACTGCTCCTCTTATTGATTTGATCAAGAAGGATGCTTTCCAATGGGATGAAGAAGCTAAAAAGGCTTTCCAAAGAATGAAATAGGTAATGATTGGTTGTCCAGTACTTGCATTACCATATTTTTTTAAACAATTTCTTTTGCAATGTGATGCATCAAGGGAAGGCATAGGGGAAGTATTAAAGCAAAATCAACACCCCATAGATTTTGAGAGCATAAAATTGTAACTACATGAGAGGCTCTACTCCATATATGATAAGGAAATGCTAGCCATCATGCATGCCTTGGCCAATTTTAGACAATATCTGGTGGGGAACAAATTTTTAGTCAAAACTGATCATAATAGTTTAAAGTATTTCCTTGCACAAAAATATATCAATGAAAGGAAACAAAAATGGGTGAGTAAGATTCAAGCCTTTGATTTTGACATTGAATATGTAAAAGGATAGAATAATATTGTAGTAGATGCATTGTCTATGAGACCTTCATTTTCCCTTATGAACATCTCAAAAGATTGGAAAGATGAGATGCTAGTAGAGTATTCCAAATATAGATTTGATTGTGAATTGTTAGATGGGGTCAAGGGAGATGATAGGTATAAGATATTGAATGGCCTAATCTACTATAAAGACTGAATATACTTAGTTCATGGTTTGAACTTAAAGCACAAAATCTTGAAGGAAGCTCATGATTCTCCTTTAGTAGGCCATCATGGTTTCTTTAAAACATATAGGAAGCTAAGACAAAGGTTCTCTTGGAAAGGGTTGAAGGAATATGTTTTAAAGTATGTGAATGAATGCAAGGTATGTCAGCAAAAAAAATTTGAACACACCCATCATGCTGGTCTCTTACAACCATTTCCCATTACATAACAAAATTGGGAAAGCATCTCCATGGATTTCATCATAGTTTTTACCAAGGCTTTTGGTAAGGATTGTATTTATTTTGTGGTGGATAGACTCACCAAATTTTCTAATTTATTTGTCATTATATCATCTTTTACTGCTGCACAAGTAGTTGAGCTATTCTTTCGAGATGTTTTCAGATTGCATGGACTTCCCAGAAATATTGTGAGTGATAGGGATAGAATATTTAAGAGTGATTTTTGGAAAGAACTCTTCAAATTGGTGGGAACTCAATTGAATCCTAGAATAAGCTATCATCGTCAAACTTATGGCCAAATAGAAAGGGTGAACCAATGGTTGGAAGGGTACTTGAAAAACTATGTCGGTGAGAAGCAAAAAGCATGGGTTAAATAGATACATTTGGGTGAGTTTTGCTACAATGATACTTTTCATATGTCCATTGACATGTCTCCTTTCAAATACCTCTATGGCTATGAAACACTCACCTTTGTTGATCACATTTTTGGTGATAGTAGATCCCCAAAAGATAAATATTGGATTGAAGAAAGTCAAGAGATTTTGAATATTTTAAAAGACAATTTGCAGGTTGCCCAAAATCAACAAAAAAATAATGTGGATCAACATAGGAAGGAAAGAACCTTTTAGGTGAATGATTTGGTTTATTTGAGGCTGCAACCATATAAGCAAACCACCTTAAAAGGAAAATGATTAGAAAATATTAAACCAATATTTTATGGCCCATACAAGATAATTCGAAAGGTTGGGGAGGTAGCCTATGAGTTAGAACTTCTGGAAGGTAGTAAAATCCACAATGTGTTTCATGTTTCATTCCTTAAGAAGGCTATTGGTCAGAAAATTTCTATTTCAGAAACTATTCCTCCATTAGATGATGAAGGACAACTTATACTCATTCCAGAAAAAAATTTGAAAAGAAGAGAAAGGAATTTGAGGAGTAGAACTATAAGAGAATATTTGGTACAATGGAAAGATTCTCTGAGTGTGGATGCAACATGGGAAGAGGAACAAATTTTTGAGCATCCCAATTTGTAATTTCTCAGGGAAAAGAAATCTTTGGTGGGGAGGACTGTAATGTCCCCATCCAAATAAATCTCATGAAGGGAAATTTTCTACCAATCTACTAGTTCCCTAGGTTGGGGTGGAAACATTTAGAATTGGAATAAGGGAGATATAAGACCCAAAATGGACATTATATTGACAAATATATATTAAATGGTATAAATAAACAATTACAATAAGAAAATAAGGTGGCACTTGTCCATGAGGGCGCATAGGGGGTGTGGGACCCACACAACACAAGATTCTTCATGCCACATGGCATCCTATTCTCACCCATTCAAATCCAAGGTGGATTCTAACATTCTTGGGGGAGTTGTAGAGGAATTATTCATGGCATGAATTTAGGAGGGTCGAATTAGAGTGTAAGAGTAACTCCCATGGAAGAGAAAGAGTCATCTTAGAAGAATTATGACACTTGAAGCTAGATTCCCTAACTTCTATGACAACAATGATGAAGATTCTATGACACGTATGACAAGGTTCAAACCTGACTGGTGACATATGACATATATTACATTTCAGGGATAAAAATATCCTCCAAGAGGGTGCACAAGGGGATTTATGGAAGCAAATATTCTCCCATTCGATTTGATGGGAGAGGAGCACTAGGAACTTTTGGACAAGTGGAATTATTGGGAATCTATCCCTAATTCGAATAGGGATGATGATATTGGAGGGAATTAGAGATATGGAGGCCTTGGGAGGTTAATAAAAGACAAGAATAAAGAAGGATATCATATTTTGATCATTTCTCATTTGTCACATTTGGAAGGCTTAGCTTGTCCTTGCACGATGAATGTTCATCCTCCTTGCCTTAGAACCAATTTTGAGGGTGAAATATTCCCATACAAGTGGGTTTATGGAGAGGCCATTCATACCTATAGACAGAGATTTGTGGATATCTTTTTTATGTAGGTTCATACCCCAACTTAGTTCGAGTTCATATTCTCTCATTCTCCTATATTCCTATTCTACTATATTTCTCTCAATGTCATGTAAATGTGCAAGGGCGCACTTCTTGTTGCATATAGTTACTGGAGGATTTTTATTTTGACTTATTGGACATATTAGTTTCTTCATACTCTGTAATAGACATTTCATGAGAGCCACATCTCTAAATATAATGTACTTCAAGTGATATTTTCAATCAAAATTGAGATTTGAGCCATGTTCCTCATAGCTATTGCATAGTGATTTTCGGATGATGTTGTATCTATTTTATATCTGACTTTTTTGAGATTATTGTTCATTTTTTAGATGTATATTAAGATAATATGATGTCCCAAATTATTTTTTCATACCCCTAAAGTGTCACCATAGTCTACGACAAAATTCAAGACTCGTCGACCATTTTCACCCCAAATTCTAGACTCTAGAAGCTGTTGCTAATTAGGATACATATTCAACCCTAAAATCCGACATAATGATGAAAATATGTTTCCATTAATGTATTATAACAAAGACAATTCTCATATCAATAATTAGTGAAGTCCATAGAGTGTTTGGAAGAGCAATTAGGGGCGGACCTAGGGGAATTTCCACTACTCAAATTGACTAGTCTTGTCCCAAAACTTCTCTCCTTGCAAATTGCAGACCATGGATGGGTATATCAGGTGTTTGGGTGTCTGGTAGATGTGTTAATGTATCCTATTCCCAGTTAATAAATTCCTCCCAAAATTCGAAAGAATTTGGAGGTGTTTGGAACCAGTTGTAAACTACATCCCTAGAGTCGAAATAAGGTGAACCTATGCACTTTTCTTTGGAGGGATTTTATAGAATGGAATAGGCGAGGATCCCATGTCCTATAATTATGATCCAAAAAAAATTAAGAAGCTTCAAAATAATCATCCATGTGTTATTTCATCCAATAAGTGAATGAAGCACCTCCACCAAAATTTGAACCAAGTAAGGACCAAAGAAATCAAGGACACTTCAAGTGGCTCAAATAAGTCTCATCAATACATCCATGAATATGTATATCATAAATAAATAAAAAAGGATATTTATTCCAATAATCATGTGCTCCAATCATATATCTCTTGATACAAGCATTGGATCAAGTTCCTCCAAGATCAAATGAACTAAGCAAATAGCAAGGAACATTATGAGTCTTCAAGTGATTGAAGTGAACATCATAGGTGCATCCATGTATGTGAGAGTCATCAAATGAGAGAAATGGATACTTATTCTACAAAACGGAATGTGTTGTACTCATCATATAATCATCATGTAGTGTATGGGTCTCACGCTCCTCATATGGCACCAATAAAAATAAACCTTTCACCTATACTTCATTAAGATGAATGTTGCAAAATGTGGAAGTGTGGGATGTAGGAGAATGAACCAACTCACCCAAAAGATCAAAAACTGTGAAATTTTCATCATGTGAATGGTCCATAGGGGTAGGATCATGCACCTCTCTCAAAGTGCGAAACGTTTCTCATGGGTTGGTTCCAAGGTAATGGAATCATGCACTTCTTCAAAAAGTGTGTAACCATCAGTAAGAGGCAACCCAAGTTCGTATTCCACTGTAACAAGTGCTTGGATATCATAAATACCATCATCGAACACATCAAGAACATGAAAATTTCCATGTTTCTCATGATCCATCATGTCATGAGAATGCTCCAAGAAATCTGCCATATGAAAATCTGAAACGTAGGAGGAATAACAAGTATCTTTCAACCTCTCAAGAAGTTGCTCATTTCAAATTTTGAGCTTATGAATATCCTCATTATTCTTCAAGTATACCTCGTGTAACCATTCATTAAGCTCAACCAAATTGTTTCTATCAAAAATCAAATACATGAAATTACATTCGATGTTGCACATTTCTCTTTGAATCTTCTCCATGTCTTCAAGGAAGGATGGCTCCTCCAATGAAGAGACTCGCCAACAAGAATTTGATACCAAGGCTTGAGTTCCATGGAGTATGATAAGGGCCTCGTAGATATTCCTTTCACTCATCTTCAAAGACCCTTCAATGAAGGATGGTTCATGAGAGAGAACCTCCTCTTCTTCTTTCTTCTTGGGATCAATTTCACATGGAAGCTCAAGTGGTGACTAGGAAAATGATCTTGATTAATAGTTTTCTACTACAAGGTATTTTTTTTCGTGCTCCATGGAGTTGGGACTTGCAACAACCTCATCAAGGCTGATCTATATGTCACCAATATAGATATGAGAGCATCCATTAGTATATGTCTCCTCAAAACTTAGGAACCCATCAGTAGGTACCTCTTCATAACATCCATCAGGAGATGCTTCTTCATGCTTACAACCCTCTTCAGTAAGAATTGTACCTTCATCTTCTTCAGATGGATGATTTGTACTTTGTTTTTGCACCTTCATGTGAATTGATGTATCTTGCTCCTCTATTTTCTTAGAATTGGAATTATTGGAGACTTTGTTTGAAGATGATCTGAAAAGTCTCTTCATGCAAGAAACAATGGCATCCAATGTGGCTTCACTTTTGATTGCTCTTTATTCTTCTTTGATTTGAGTAGTAGAAAACTTTATTTGTTGCTCTTCAATGATTCCTCGTCTGCATTTTTAGGATCAAATACAAATTTACAATAAAAATCATCTTTGAAAGAAATGGCTTTACAAATCTCCTCCCCCAAGGAAAGATACTCCTGATAGTGGTGGGGCAAATTCTCACATGCAGATATCACATTTTCCAAATGTTTCTTAGGGTTATTCATCCATGTTTCAGCCTATTGATATTCACTCTACATATGATCACAAATGTAACCACCCTATTCTCTTGGTAGACCTCCATCAATGTAAATGATTTCTTCTTCCTCGTATAACTCAAAGCCTTCATCTTCCATGATTGTATCTAGTTTCGTAGTTGTAACTTGAAGATAGTTCAAAGATATTTCTTCATCTGAGATTTAATTTACATAGGATGAGCCAAGGAAGGTGCTATAATACCACTATAATATCCATGATTTGATCTCATAGGATATAATCTCAAATTCAAATATTAAAAACAGAAAATTGCATAACAGAAACTAGTCTTCAAAACTAGTTAAGATGAAACTAGTCTTGGTTAGTGATTAACTTGGCCAAAGCTTGACTGAATGACACTTTTGGATATGAAAAATGTACTGGGGAGTGTGAATTATTTATTATAGAATAATAAATGGCATATTATGATTTCTAATCACAATTTACTAAGGCCATTTATGTTTTGAACATCAACTAGGTTAAAGTCTACTCCAAGGCTTCCTGGGAACACCGGCATATGCCTACTAAATTCATCCACTTACAATTGACATCAAACAGAGGTGTATTATAGGTCATTAAAACCATGATTTGATGATGGACAAGAGTTACTAATGATTTGGGAGAATATGGAAGTGTTTGGAGCCAAAGGGAGAAAGAGCATTATGTAGGATTGCTCCACTAGCTTGTTTACAAGATCTTCCAAATAGATTGAGATGGTCATGAGTTCTCAATATGATGGTGGGATGATATTCAGTAATGTCTCAAGGACTCATCACGAATAACATAACTGAAATTGAGCATACAAAAACTTTTTAATTAAACAAACTGCAAAACTAGTCAAATTTTGGTGCGCAATGAGATAGTCTTGATACTCGTGGAATCAAAAATACAAAGAAGGTAATGAATATATTATTTTTGTATTGATATGGATTATAAATGTATTATAAAAAGTACATAAACCTTCATAAAGGAAATTAGCTACTCTGAGCTCGGTATATTGCAAATCCTAGAAAACTAGTCAATTAAAAGATGCTAAAGAGCTAGTCTTGAGAAAATTCAATCCAAATAGATTCTAAGGCTCTAAAATTATCCTTCTAAGGACTGATATCATTCATAAATGAATTAAAAATATATAATCAACAAGGACTCATATTATTAAGTAAAAAATCGAAGTCTCATGGATCAGATTACATAAAAAGTCAAGAATCTTGGATTTTAGAATGAATGGAGGAGAATGCTTTAGAGAAGAATCAGAAGGGGAGGAATAACTATTGTATCTGATCTATAGGATGAACATGGGATGTTGGATTCTCATGAAAGGAACAAAAATACTCGAGATATTCTCATGGGCGAATTAACTGAACCATATATAAAATCAAAGGCATGTTCTTCACAGTTGGAACCCTAGATCTAGTAAAATGGCCATAACTTGCTCATCCGGAAACCTTTTTGATGAGACAAAAATTTATTTCCTACTTTAAAAAATTATACGGATGTAATTGAATAGGTATAAACATCCAAAAATTATTATAAAGGTTGAACCTGAAACATCCATTTCGGCCCTCCAACACTATTCCAACTAAATGAAGGAGTTAAACCACACAACGAGAATACCAACCAATGAATCAGACTTCAAGACCTGCAATAGAATCAGTGATGAAGTCTATATGCCGTAATCCTTTCAGTATAAGCATGGGGCATGTCTCCCATCTAGGAATAGGGGCACATCTCCCATGTCAATGAGGAAAAATTGTAGTCAATTCAAATCACAAATGATCAAAAGATGTGAAACAAAATTGGAATACTTCTTTTATAGATTGATATGACTTGTGGAGCAAGTAATATATTCTAAGGCACTCTCATGGAGTGGATAAGGTTTCCTTGCTTTCTGGTTTATCCTTTTCCTTTCTTTCTGCTTTATGTTTTTCCTTGCTTTTTGCTTTAACTTTTGCCTTGATTTCTGCGTTGCATTTCTTTCTCCTTTTGCTTTTTCTTTTGTTTTTTCTCTATCATGCTTTTGCTTTTCTATACTACTTTTTCCTATTTTTCTACCTTATCCTGTTTTTCTGTTGTGTCTTTCTTTTTCCTTGCTTTTATGCCTTACCCTGCTTTTTTTCTTTGTCCTGTTTTTTCTTGCTTTTCTACTTTATCCTACTTTTCTGCCTTTGTCCTACTTTTCTGCCTTGTCCTTCTTTTATCCTTTATTATGCTTTCTTCTCAATTTTCTACATTCCTTCCTTTGACTAATTTATCTTTTATTGTCTTGCAAGTTACCTCTTAGTCAACCTCATCATATAAGGCACACTTGTGGAGCATTATCTACTTTATTCCAAAATAAAAATATCTAATTAATAAAAAATAATTCTACCAAGTGCATTTCCAGCTTAGGATAAAAAGAAAAATTAAACTTCCTAACTTATGAATCCTTTAACTTAAGAATTAGCTCCAGGTCCCAAAGTGCATGAAATTTCCTTCTCAACTCAAGGGATTGGTTGGGCTAGGAACTCCTTCCACTAATAACCAATGAGAAAATCACAATCCTCCTACCTATAAGGAAGGTTCTCTTCCATTGAGCTAGCACCCTTAAATATAATATATTATATAATTTTACATTAGTGATCTAAGACAGAAACATGGTCTCATTGAAAAGGTTCTATGGTCACAACAAAGGAAAGAGAGCACTCTATTTGACTAAGTATGGAACCTAACACTAAGAGAAACTCGTAGGAAAATCAGTCATATTGTATATGTTAATATAATCTTTTCTTTGTCTTTTGGAACAAAAAAAGCATAGACTAAAAATCACTCTATTACATAAGATCAAGAGGTGTATTCAAGGCAATAATTCTACCTGACCCTCCATAGAAAGCTTAATTCTAGATCTAAATAAAAGTTTAACTATCTAAAAATGAAATTCATACATAACATGAGAAGGGAAAATTATTTTAAGCAAAAGAAAACCAAAGTAAGAAAAAAACATACATAAAGAAAAGAAAAATACCATGCATTGGAGTAGGAAAAATGTTAACCCAATATAAAATTGAATAAAATACATGTAATTCTCCAAATGGAACAAAGCCTCCACCTAAACACACAACACGTATTCTTGAGACTATTCTTTACCTTGATTGAACTATCTATTGATAAACTCATGAGGATGGGCTCATTTACAAAAAAATGAAGAGAACATACTGAATAGTCGTTGGCATCTTTCATTATAGATTGTAGCCTTTTCTTTTCAAGGTTACTTATACTTATCACCCTAGAGGAACCTCCAACTGCTAAAAGAGGTTGTAGCTCATCTATATAAGAGAGGGATAGAAAATTTAATCATAAAATATAAAAATACTTAGCTAGGGGAGAACTTAAACCAAGTTAATGTATCATAGTTCAAAATCAAATAGAACACATAATAAAAAAGACTCATGAGAAAAAAAAGGGCCACAAAACTATATCCAAACTTAAGCTACGAAGAATTTCATGACATTTCCAAATTCATACAATTAAAAAAATGTATTATAAACAGAGAAAGCCCCATTAAAATCACAGGAAACAATAAAGTAACAAATACTCGGCATGAATTAAAAGTGCATGAGGAAAATATTGAGTATCAAGAATACAAATAGGTACATACATGTAATATCTCTTGTAAAGAATTATTGTGCTTATAGGAAACCATCAATATTCATAGAAACCTTTCATTTTCCCATGCACAAAACAAAAGGTCACTCCTAACATAAACAATGGACCTAGTTAGTATGTGTTCATTCTAAAGAGTGGAGTCTAAATAAAATTACAAAGTAGTGAAGTGCGTTTATTTCAAGGTTACAAGGGTTCCTATGTGTGGTGTCGGAGGAGGATGTAAATATAAAATCTCATAATCACTTTTACTATATCATTCTAATTTAAATTTGTAATACATTTATATTACAATAAATTATAATTCTATGATTTTATAACATATTGTAATTTTTATGCAGTACCAACTAGCCATAACCTAAATTGGAGAGAATTGAATTGAGTTCAAGCATAATAATGTATTCATTATAGTAGCATGGTAGGGGAACATAAAGTGGGGCTAGATATTTGGCATTTTGGCAGTGTACGCAAAGTTGTTACAAGTTTGCAAATCAAGCCATAGATTGGATGGGTCCATATATTATTCTTTAAGGGCCTAGTAGCCATCTTTGGCATGCCAAATTGTGTTGCACAGGTACATGAATGCCTATTGAGAATGGATGGAAAACATTTGTCTCTGATCATGCCATAGAGCTTGGTGATTTTCTGGTTTTTAAGCATTTTGTCAAATCCCACTTTGTTGTCAAGATATTTGGAAGAAGTGGTTGTAACAAAAAAGTGCTTTCACAATTACAAGAATTTAATTGAAAACATAAAAAATGAATCACGAAAAACAAGAGGACACAAATAAATATATACAAAACCCTAGTTTTATTATTTCTGCTATGTTTGTGGACACTGAAGATAAGATTAAATAAGATACAAAATAAATACTTGATACATGCATAATAGAGTTTTTCCCAGAGCACACAACAATACCAGATGAAAATATTTCCACATGGTCTGCTGCACCAAAAAGATATGAAATACTTCAGAATTTACCAGATACTTATCTTTCATCCACAAAGCCAGAATCAATTGTTTCCCCTTAAGAATGTAGGAATATTTCAAAAACAGGTAAACATGTTAAAGGTCTGGAGAGATTGACGTGTGTGATGTCACTTGAAAATAAAATAAAGATGCAGGACTTCAAGTTAGAGATGAACAAAATTAAAATATATGTTCCAAAACGTGTTAATGTTTCTAAGCACTGAAAAGCAATCAATGAAGCTATGTCATATAAAACAAGAAATATGGTGTGCTTGATTGTTATGAGCATAAGTCACGTTTGTTTAGAAACATTCAAACTTGTAAAACTCTCTCTCTCTCCCTATCTCTCAAATAGGAACATGATAAGTTGAGTAATACAATGATGTTTGAAATTTAAGGGCCATAGGAATTATTTGTTCAGGGTAGTCAACAAATGTCTATTAATTTGTGAGCATAATATTGGTCCTGCCTCTAATTGTTTGCACAAAAAAAAACAAAGAAGGATGGGGGATGTACATGAAACGATTAATAATGTTGTAATGTTAAAAATACCAGCTAAAGGGAACCTAGAGATTATAGCTTGTTGACTTAAATTGTAACATGATTCTTTATGAATATTAACTTGACACTTACTAGCCTTTCAATGTGATATTGCTTCTTTTTTACAGGATCTTTATTCAAATGCTTAACACAAACTTCCTTTTTAGTACATAGATCTTTGAAAAGCATAACTCAAAGAGGAAACACTATATTAGTCTATAATGTACTAGGAAGGTTACATCTTTATGAAGATCTAGGCATTTCCATAGATGGAATAGTGTTGAACTTCTGCTTAAAACCCCAAGGTTTTATATGTTGGAAGTTCCCTTGAAAGTTTGTTAGCATACATAGGATGAAGTTCATGATTACCATTCCACACTTCTTCTTACCACTGTGTAAAAGTAAGAAGGTCTTTTAAAGTAAGACATATTCACAAATCAAGTATAAAACTAAGATGCACCCCACTATTGTTAGACTTACATGGGATTTATACTAATTGTTAATAGTATCATTGGTTTCTCTATGCTTTCTTACCCTCATATTGTATCATGGAATAAATTATATTATGAAGCACATAGCCATTGAGAGGTCAAATTACTTCACCATTCATGGACATGACTACCAATGCCACGTCTCCAACAATCCATACATGATAGTATTTGGAGTAGTAGAGATCCTACTTTCTTATATCTAGATTTCAACCAAATGTGGTGGATTTCTACAGTTGATGTGGTCATGTCATTTACCTATTCTACAATCGTACATGGCCTCACTATCACATACAATGATATATGAGGAAGGCATAGATGGATGGTTAGAATAATATCCCCTCTAAATAAAACATAGATTCTAATTATAAGTGTTGTGTGTTGATACTAGAATCTGCCCCATTTAAAATTTTAGTTTCTGAGAGTGTGCATGCAAAGAGAGACCTCAATTTTTCGTTGTCGGAAAATCCAATAGCATTTTCTCCAAAGCCTTTAGTATTGTGTGTCAACTTGTCAAATTCCTTGTCACCAAAACTTAATCTTGTGAGCCTTGATGCTTCAAAATCACATTTTTCTTGTTCTACTATGTGTTTATTGTTCCGTGGTAACTTTGGTATTTTAATTTTTATAATTATTATTATTTTTATAAATAAATAGTTTTTATGAAAATTATTAAAAATTATATATAAAATGAAAATCCCTTTTTCATTTTATCTTATATCCATAAGTGTTACGTGGCTATAAAATATTTTGGTAAAAATTATGGGTCTTTACCCTCTTTTATGTTTAATGGTAACTTTGGTATTTTAATTTTTATAATTATTATTATTTTTATAAAAATATTATTTTTATCATTTATTTATATAATAGTTTTTATGAAAATTATTAAAAATGTATATATAAAATGAAAATCCCTTTTTCATTTTATCTTATATCCATAAGTGTTACGTGGCTATAAAATATTTTGGTAAGAATTATGGGTCTTTACCCTCTTTTATGTTTAAAGTCAATGTTTTATCTTATATCCATAAGTGTTACGTGGCTATAAAATATTTTGGTAAGAATTATGGGTCTTTACCCTCTTTTATGTTTAAAGTCAATGTCAAGCCACATAAAAATTATGGGTTTTTAAGTCATGTCCCATTTCATGTTTAGCCACCGTAATTCCCAAGTCTACGAACCCAAGATGCGAAGCCTTTCACTGGAAGTGAGTCAATACATGAAAGCACTCTCTCCAAGCACGAAGGAGAGCCCACAAATGGGGGGCCAAGTTAATATCTTGCACCATGCATCGAGTAAGAGAGGAAACGCTCGTGTATATAAAAGCATGAAATCTTGCTATCTTCATGTATGTGGGATAATACATCCCCATGCATTAAAATATGCAATCACTGCATGCCAAAAAAGCATCCAGCTGAAAATTATAGTGAGACTTCTCGTAGTGAATTCCAAACTCGCCAAGCCAGATTCAAACTTCGGCTTCAAAGTCATCACATGAAGGACCGAGCTCATTGTTAAAGTCAAAACACCACCAAGCTGCTAGAATGTCAAGAGAAAAATCACCAAACATGTCATGGGGAAGGTGGCACATAGCGTAAATATTCACAACAGTGTGGAGAACAATAAACAAAGCTATAATGTCAAGAGAAAAAACACCAAATCATGCAAACATGTCATGGGGAAGGTGACACATAGCATAAAATATTCAAAACAGTGTGGAGAACACTTGTAATGTCCCTAAAAACAATAAAAATTTTAAAAATTTCTTTTACAGCTATCATTTGTCTAACGAGTAATATATATCAAATTAACTTCAATACTGAGTAGTTACATCAGTCATTGTTGAAGAAATGAGAATCTGTGTTGTATTGAAGTTCGTCTTGTATGTTTTATGCGGAAGCGATAAAGTATGATAATGTGAGCACAAAATTGATGGTCTAGATGACTAGAATAATAGTAGTGTACAACTTTTAATGTTCGTATTTAATTATCTCGTTGCTTTTAACTCTAATGCATGCTTGGTTCCATTTTTTAAAAGTTGAACTTGTTTATATTATCAATTCAGGACTGATGGACTTTTTTTGAGAAGACTATGAATGTCTTGGGTTGGTAGTCCTACTACTAGCGGGCTATTGAGAGGTAAGGAATGGATATTTGGGATTTCCCGGGCTTACTTAGCAACTATTTGCTAAAGCAGTACTGGGATCATGTATTTGCAGGTGTACATAAAAAGGGAACTCATCCCTAAACCACCTTGTTCCACTACCTAACAAGGGTTCTAGTGCTATGATTTGAAAAGGGGTCTAAGGACTAACTCTTGCGAACAAGCCATGACATAAACGAATGGGGTTTGATACCATCACGACTTTAACTATATCATATGGGTAAAATATTGAAGCATTAATGGATGTTGGTTGTAGTTTTAAATGCTACATGTGATGTTCACGTGTTTTTGTTGCCATCATGGAATGAGGGTTTTTACCTTGGTCTTCACAAGTATGCTTTGTTATTTCGTGGTTTTGGCTAAGGGTAGTTTCTTGCTGCGTATGGTTTTCACAATGCTCTGACCTGAGCTACGCTCATGGTCAGTGCACTCATTGCTACTAAAAAAATGGAGATGGACAGAGCTACGACTATGTGACAGGTAAAACGCCTCCCATAGTTTAAAGAATTTCTTCACTATTCATCCTGTAAGTATTTTTTTCGTTGTTGGTTTAACTCATGGCTTTTTATGAATTTACTCGCAGGTTGTAGGTTATGGTTAACCTCGGTGTTGGGTTCCAGCAAGTGATGGGAAGATTGGGGTTTTGGAATTTTATTGGTAAGCCCGGGTCCTCCCAGTATTCGTCCCTGCATTTCGCAGCTATGAATGCAAGTTCTATAGCCTTGATCTTTTAAATGTGACTTCGTTGTGGCCTTTGCACTCGGTCTAAATAATTTCGAAGTTTCACTTGGGTCGTTTCTGGCCCGGTCATTTTTTAAGAGGGAAAATGGTTATGGTGAAGTTTATTTTGGACTCTCCCGGGAGTGTGAACTGCTAGTTAATGTCTATGATATTTTTATTTTGACAATGATAGAACAAATGCTTGAGGGTTTCAATTTCGCTGCTGTAGATGGATTGAATGTATGGCTCTGTGGATAAACATCTTTAAAGTTTTGTTGGGAACTACCCACACTATTTTTGTTCTGGATTTTGAATGTAATATTATGGTGTTGGATTTTAAATCATTTTCTCCATTGAGTATGCGATTCTATGAATTAAAATGTCGTTGGTGTTTGCTAGCCAAGCTGTTTGTTAAAGTTGATACTTCTCTAAGTTTCATTTTAAGTATTTAAGCGTAGGGTTTTAAGTGGATAAAACAAATCATGCCACTGGCAGAGAGGAAGATCTGGAAATTTCCTAGTAATTCCTAAGGGTGAGGACTCTATGTTTTACCTCTGGCATGAAGAATTTTTATTGCTAAAAAGATGAAAATGAATCCTTGATAGTGTAGCTCTATTTTGAACTCTCTGTGGGTTGATTTTATTTAATGGATGATTTTAAAATAAAATCGTGGAGCTAGAATATGCGTTTGATCTCTATTCTGAAATGTTTGGCTCTCGTCCGAGTTTAAGTTTTAAATTTGTTGAGGAAGAATTGAATGTATTGGAAACCCTAGATAGGGAAAATCTTGCTTGAGAGTTGTTTTCCTAGAAGTTTAATGATGTGGTCTTAATGCTGCATATCTATCAACACCAGTGATATAAAATGTTTCTTTTTAAAATAGTTTGGCAAAGAGTTTTGATATCCTGACCTGTGTTGATTTTTTTTATTTCTTTTAAGAAAGAGGATTGAGTTTGATTGTGTTGGCTTTGTGAAAACTTTCGTGGGTCCTATATTGTAAAATTGAATGCTAAAATGTACATTGAAATGTTGAAAGCCCTAACTAGGGGGTTCGTGTTGATAGTTGTTTGTCCTGGAGAATTTTATGCACAGTGGGTGTTTTCTTTAAGTTTTAGGTTTAAATATTCCAGTGATCTTGTTTGTGCTATGTTGATGGGTAGTTTTCGAAGCCTTGACCTACGTTATTTTTATTGTTTAAAAAATAATAATGAGATAAACTAAGTTTCAACTTCATTGGTTTCGTAGATCCTGAGTTTTGATTCTTAATGGATAAAAGTTGAACCCTAGGTTTCTTGTAATTTAATAATTTAAAAGTACATCTCGAGGGTTTGGAAGAATAATGTGATTTCACTCTGTGTGGAGACTAATAGTTCAGTTATCGACACTTCTAAATAAAATTTTTGACAATAGTGATTCTACCTATATAGGTATCTAGCACAGGCTAGCTAGGTTTGCCCTGCTAGATCCTTGAAACATTTAGGTAAGAAGCTTGAATTAAATAGAAATCTTAAATAAAATTTTATCCTAGAATGTAAAACCCTGAGAGCCCATGTCAATTCGCCCTTGCTCCATAAAGAAAAGAAATAAAAACCATAATGTATAGAAACATGAATGCAACATAATAATTCCTACTTTAATTTCTGAATCTAATTGAATTCTATGGAAATTTGTAGTTCATAGCTGGTTCTTGAAGATTGATCTTCCCTTGCAGAACCTGCACACTCAAACGCTAGTTAATGGAGAAATGTATGGACCTAGCTGACTTATAGGATGATATTTAACTCGATAACTTTGGGACTACCATGTTCTTCCCAACCATGACCATTAGACCATTCCTGGTTCTAACAGGACCTCCCCAAGTTGGTTCCAACATGCAATAAGAGAAGTAGAGGCCCTAGGGTAAGCTGTTGAATCAAATCTAGAAAATATAGTAGGCTGCTTCAGTTTTACAGAATAATTCTCTTCTGTTACCATAAGAGAATGATAGTAGAAAAGATGATCCCTCTCTCGGGATCTGCCCTTCTTTATATAGGTAAGTTTGGTTTGGAATATAGTTGTTTGAGTTTAAATAATAATATTCAATTTTTAATTTAATATGAATTATAATACCTATGAAAGATATTTTATTAATTATTTACTCCTAGTTTATCTAGGACCTTTATTTTTTTATAATTAGATGTATATTAAGTTAGCTCATAAATAATAATAATAATATTAATAATATTAGTAGTAATAATAAATATGAGAATTATCTTATGCATATCCTTTAAGCATTTTATTTATATAAGTAATCCTTTCTTTTAAAAATAATAATAATATTATCAATAATAACAACATGAGAACTATCTTATCCATAATCTGTATGCATGTTATTTACATTAGAAATCTTTTCTTTTAAAAATAAATAAATCTAACTTATTCAATAGTTAATTATGGTAACTCTTTGATCTAATTATGTACATACCATGATGATTCTTTTAAATATTAAGTACAAGGTCCAACTCTTTGGATGGGGTCTTTTGGTAAGCTTGGATAGTAGGCTAGGTTAGGTACTTCTAGGTCTCTCTCTTGCATGTTGGATTCCCTCGTTTAACATGGTAGTTCTCGCAGTCCTTGATGATAGATAGAAAATGATTCATTTAACCAATTTAAATAAATGTGATGAATAGAAGTGTTATTCAGAGTCTTGTCGACTCAACACTTTTAAGATCAAGTAACCCTGAGTGCTCCTCAGAGCTTTAACTCAACGCTCTCACATGGGCCTTACGCTAGTGCAATTCTAGAGCATCCCGCTCAACACTAGTACTAGAATGTGGTTGTGAAGCACATCTAGAATGTACAAATGGCCTTGGATCCGATATTAATTATCAATATTGGAGTACTCCAGGGCTTATGCCAAACACTCTACGTACATCATTGCTTTACGCCCAGTATGGAATAAAATCTTCTAGGTACATCGTGGCTTATGTCCAGTACATAGCTCATCCCTTTGTTCTTGATTCGACGCTCAACACATCATTTAAATCAATCATGTAAACATAACTCTGCACAGTATGTAACAAAAGATCATCTCAGTATATTAGGGTTTGTACCCAATTCTCATAATAAAACATAAATCAATACATTGGGGCGTTTTTCCCAGTATATAACAATAATTTGCATCAGTTAGGGTCCATGCCCAATATGTAAATCTATAAAAGAAGTGAATCATGTGCACTAGGGCTTATGCCCAATAAAAAAAAATAATCATATGTGTTGGGGCTTTAAGCCCAATATATAATATCATAAATAGTTAGTCAAAATTTGGGATATTACATCCCTCCCCGCGTAGAACAACACCGTCCCGGTGTTTTAGGGATTAGAAATGAAATCATGAAATAAGGAAGGGTATGCCTCTTTCATGGTTGTCTCATTTTCCCAAGTAGCCTCTTCTAGTCCGAAGTGCTTCCATTGCACTTTCAACTGGGTGACGGTCCTTCTTCTAAGTTGCACATCTCTCTTGTCCAAAATGTGGAGCGGCTCCGGCATCAATTTCCCTTCGGGTTCCACCTATAGTAAAGACCAATCAATCACATGTTTAGTATCGTATACATATTTCTTTAATAAGGATGCATGAAAAACATTATGCACTTTTACATGAGCTGCTAAAGCTAACTCATATGCTACTGTCCCTTTCTTGGCCAGTATCTCAAAGGGTCCACAAAATATCACTAGTACAAAATAAGAGATAAATGACAAAAAAACGACCAAAATCCGCATATAAATGACGATTTCTGAGTTGGTGACCATTGGTAGAAAATATGTGGCCATATGTAGCTTGGTCATTTATAGCTTATCTTGTGGTCATATATTTGGTCGTATATTTGGTCATTAATTTGGTCATTAATTTTCACAATTAATGACCACATTTTTTGTCACGTGATAAATGACTGCTAATTTGCTACCAACAATCGTCAACTCAAAAAGTGGTAATTTATATGCATATTTTGGTCACTTTTTTGGTCACTTATCTCTCATGTAGTATTGGTGGTCATTTCTATGCAAATTTTGGTCATTTTTAAGTCATTTATCTCTTTTTAGTGGTTTCAAAATATAAATAGGGTATGGAGGAATCGAACCACCAACCTCCTGCTTATAAGGCAGGTGCTCTACCATTGATCTAGCACCCTTAAATAGAATTCCTTATGGATTGATATGAGAATAAAATTTCCAACAATTAATACCATCTTGCCAAATTCTGGAAAATGGTCACATACCTAGGTAAGAAACAAAGATTACCCAATAGTCACCAAAAATAGTCATGTTAATGATAACCTTCTTTTGCCAAAATCTATCAAAAATATAGAATGCAATTGTATAGTAAGTTTAGTTCAAATATGTACCTTTGAATTATGATTTTTTCCATTAAAACTGTCAAATAAGATAATTTCTCTTGTACATCGTAGGCATAATCATTGTTGAGGCAAGCAATGTATCCATCTTGTTGATGTTCAATAGCAGAGTCTTGCACTAGATACTTCTACAATATTTGAACCCTCTTCATGGAAGTACCCTTGAAGAGCAGTTCATGCTGGTATGTCTACCTTCTTTGGTGTAATTGAATTCTAGTAACCTCTGATGAGAAAAGCAATGTTTCAACTATTTCAAGTTTATTGAATCATTATCTACTAATTGACTTATGAATGTAATTTTCACTATATATGTACAAACGTATGTGGTTTTAAATGATGCATTCCTCTTTACCATCCCTGTATCTCATCCCCTATCCACAAACCTTGGTGGAACTTAAATTAATGAAGGCCCACGTTACAAGAGAGGGCATCCCATCTCTAGAATTGTTTAATGTGTTCAGCTCTTGCAGGAGTGATCTTCACACATTTTCCATGGAACCAATTCTCACATATATCACATGCAATCCAAAATTCTGTAGTTGCAGAGGAATAAACTCCACCATAGGCTGCTCATAGTGTCTCCCCATGTTCATCATCCTCCTCTTCATCTAATATTTCTTCCTCATCCCTGGATAGTGGTAACTTTCACATTTTTGGTTGAGATTTAGATGATTGTTGTTGAAACCAAAATTAATTCAGTATATGAGCATATTGTACATCTTAAGAAAATATAATAAAGCATCATCAGTCCCGGTTAAGTTGTAATTGAAAAAAAATGTATTTGTCCATGAGAACTCACCACTTTCCCTCCTGACTCGTTTTTGCTACTGTTGTTGTTGGTGAATGTAGATATTTCTTTTATTTGCTTCTTTGCAGTTCCAATAACAACCTCATATATTGTTGGAATTTCATTCATCATGTTAAAAAGTCGATTTCTGTCATCAACAGACCAATTTCATTCAGACTTCAAATAAAGCTATGGAAAAACTCATCTAAATGTTTGTCTAGCTTTTAGAATTCATCTTCCTTTTTTTTTGCAAACTCATTTAGTGCACCTTAAGCCATCACCCTGCATGTGGTTGATGTTTACACAAAGAACTGCAGACTATTTTCCTAACCTAAATTTAAATGTTGCTCTCTATTTACTTTGGAAAAATATTTTATGTTCTTCTTCCAACTCTCTAGTTCCATAGTCCATAGTTCAGTTTGCAGGAAGAATTCATGTCACGATTGATTTTTCTTTTTATTTTATTTTTTTAGTCTAAACATTTAATGGCAGTTTTCCATGTTTTCAATTTTAGTTGGGTAAAAAATCCACATTACTATATTGTGTATGATGCCCAATGTTTTCTAGATTGGAAAATTGAAAATAGATAACAATGTCACCTTAAATGGTTTGTAGGCATGCACTACGTAATGGGAAATGATCAAGGGTTTAGGTGTTGAGACTTGAGACATAACAGTGTCAAATGCAGAAATCAACATTAATAAATAAAGGTTTGAAAAAGATTCATTCCCTGAGTACTAATAAAATCCTATAGGGGGGAGCACTCAAAACTAATCGACTAACTTAAATTCAATTTTCCATATAGATAATTTCTGTACATATTTCATGTTTTTATGCTCCAGGTTTGCATGGTATTTCACTTCATGTTTGACATTTATTTTATTTTGTATGTCTCAGGACATGAAAATTTCTATCCTCTAAAGGGTTTGTAGGCATGCACTATGCAAGACTTCTGCTATGGTCATTGTTGCACAGCTTTTGAGTTCAACAGATTTAAAAATGATTGAAATAAATACAAGTGTGAAAGGTTCTATACTTTCTGTAGCAAACACAACAAAAGGATTTGTAGGCATGCACTATGCAAGGCTTCTGCTATGGTCATTGCTGCATAGTTTTTGAGTTCCACAGATTTAAAAATGATTGAAACAAATACAAGTATGAAAGGTTCTATACTTTCTGTAGCAAATAGAACAAAATGGTAGAATAAATTTAAGACTAAAGGTGTACACAGTAAATTGTCATGATAACGTGTATCAGAGTGAGGATATGGTTATCCTAACAAAAAGCTTGTGCATCATTTGATGAGAATTATGCCTCCCAAAATGCATGTACAGTTGGATAACAACCCCTTAAATATGTAATTGCTGCAGAAAATCATAATCTAAAAACATATGAAAGAACATTAATGGGCCTTGCCAACACAGCTTATAATAGTATAAACACGTTTCCAAACAATTATAATTAATGCTTGCTAACATTATTTTTCCAAATAACACAAAACTCAACAAGATGCTCAAAATACCATTCAAAACTGTAAGTTGTTTAGAGTTCAAGATTATACCCTAAAACTAGAAGTTAATTTCAACCATGGCAATGCCAGATGAAATAACTGAACAAATATGGCCACCCTGGGTTTTTGTAATCAAGTAGACAGATGCATAAATTGCCCAAAATTCAGGAGATTCTATACTGACTCAACCAAAAATGTAATCATAAAATGCTGCCCACCAATTGTGCTTAATACATTCATAATTCACAACATACAAATCAAATGATACTATGATAGTATAGAGATCAAGCCAACAAGCACAGACAAAGAATTTCATTTTGGTGTCAAATCCAGTAAAGAGCCTCCTCTCATTTTGATGCATAAAGGAGCTCAACAAGGAAAGGATTTCCACCTAGTACGTGTAAGGAAGGAACCTGCTAGAATGTTGCTTTGCCGGGGACCTACCTACTTTTTACCGTCAATGAGTAGCCCAGATTTTCCTGTAATTTTAAACCACTCAAGAGACCTAACATGCCTTACACTAGTCACACTTTATTAAATAGCTTCATAGCTACTACTGCACCAATATACCTAATATTCTCGGGTTGGGATTATACTACTTATCTCCAGACACTTCTTACTACCTTCATCCCAAGAGCATTGTCACCACTGTTGTGGTTCCTAGACGGGATTAAATGAATTCGGTATGGTGAGGATTATCTCATTCATCACTCTCTTTTGAAGCCATGGTTTAATGAAATGTATTCGTATTCATGTTTTAGTAAATGACAATTTCATATACATTCGAATAATCAGTAACCATTTCATGTAAGTTTTAAATATTTTTCATTTCATAGTATGGTTTAAATCATTTCCATCGCATATATGTTCAATTAATGGTATTCAAGTGGAATTGGAGTTTGATTATAAGCATAAGCAATCCAAAAGTGAATTATTTACCAACTAAAGACATTATAACTATGTATGCAATTATTATGTTAAAGTTTGAGAATTGTCACATAATGAATACAGGTTGGTCATTAAGTTTGATGATGTTGAACTCTTCTAAGTTCTTGTGATTAGATAACACTACCATACAATGTTTAGATGCAAACAAACTCAACTTAATGCACTTACAAGAATTGCATAAGATTATCAATTTCTTAAGGATCTACATTGGTGAAATAGACATGCTATAAGCTATTTTTTTTTCCAAGAATTTTTTTTTTTTTAATTTATTTCTATCAAAAAATACAGTCCTTAGTGCTCTGAGCAAAAAAAAGGAGATCAGAGACTTTCTGATAATAATTGTATGATAGCCTAACAGACTTTTTGTGGGCTGCAAAGTCGAAATGATGGGAGGATGAGCATCTTGTGATCTATGTGATTTGTGTGGGTGTAAACAACAATTATTATGAAAGCAGAGACATTGGAGATGAAATCAAGAAAAGAACATACTATCCTTAATTGCTTCTGGTAACTCAAATGACCACCACATACTAGATTGTGTAGAAGCATACTGATGTCCTCGATGGGCTGCAAGACGAGCATAGTAGATGGGAGTAACAAATCAAATGGGTTTAGTGCACCTGGAAGATGTGTAGAAAATATTATTCATCACATGTGTAGTAAATTTATTCTCATCCCATATCACATGGTAACATGCGGGTATAGCCGTACCGTTGTGCGTATAATGACTGCACAGATAAAAATCATATTCTCTCTGTATCTACTACTATACCAGGAATAACATTGCCAGATCTTGTGCGCGACTGATCCTCTACAGGAAAAAGCATCGTCTCTTTGGCTCTACATGCTAAAATGAATGAAATTGCAGGCCTCCTATGCTTTTTTTGGTTTATGGCTTTCTTCACATTTATTACGAGGAAGATGTTTGTTTATGTGTAGGTAATCTTTCAGCAGCTCCTCGCACATCTCTCCTAAGTTTTCAATCATTCCTGCTTGATGTACCATATTGCCCCTCCTTTGAAATTTGATTTTGGCCAAATAGCAATTACAATCTGGCCAATTGATGCTGCCAACCACTGCTGCTATAGAGGGCGAGTCTTTTTGCAATCCATTCTACTATGGGCATGTTTAAATCACATGTAAAAGTACTGGAATCAATACACGATGTCGCATAGATGAGTGTTCCTAGACAATATCACTATGGAGACGTTGGTTGAACTTTGATCAATTATCCATTAATTGATATAACATTTATGCAATAAAATATTTTATATATAAAATATTATAATGTATAAAATGGCTAGATTCAGAGTGAAAGTCTACAGGAGCGGAGCCCTAGCTCGCTCGCATATTTAGGCACCAGGTGGAGGGCAGGCATCAAGTTGTTTTAATATACTATGTTGCCATACAGACGTCCTGGCAATGCTGCTATGGCAGCTTTCAACTACAACACGTTTTTTTTCTAGTTGGCCTTTCAAAACATATTTTGGCTTGGGAGATGCTAAAACGAGGTGTAAAAATGGACTAGGCATTTGTTATATGTGTAAGGGAGCAAAGGAATCCATTGGACATATAATGATATGCCATTCATATGCACAACAAATTTGGAAGGATGTAGAGAAAATAACATTAATAAAAATATGTATGGAATGTAAATACTGTAGAACAGTAGCTCATCCAGAATACTATCAGCAAATTATCCACAGAAATAATCTTCATGCTAAAGAAAGATATTACAGATAGGTAAATGTACCGATCATTTTTTTCAAAACCAAATCGTGGACCAAAATAGACAAAAACTGCGAGTAGGCCAGGAATCACTGTGTACAGCAATCAGTGATAGCCAATCCTTTTCTTCCATCCCATCTCTTAAATATTCCTGCGCCAAAGAAACGTTTGATTACAGAGGCCCACATTTACAGAATGTTGCTTCTTAAACTTAGCTTGTAGCCTTGGGTATGAACCATAGAGGTTATAAATTAAAGCTAGAATAGAGACTAAAAGCCATGCACCCAGCATGGTTTCCAAATCTAAAAATCAAAGCAATTTTTTTTTATATACTAACGTCTCTCTCCTCTATTAGTGCTTACAAATATTCCATTATGAAAGTAGCTCATTCCCACTAGTTTCCCATTTTTTATTTAGCTTTTAACCCGATCTTTGAAGGAACCTACCCTTTAACTTGACTCCTAACTTGCTACAAAATGAGGAATTCCAGTCTCTGGTCAGATCAAATTGGAAAAAAATTGCTCCCTCCACCGAGGAGGATGCGATGGTGGTCATGCAATTAAATTTTACAAGGGTTAAAGGCCTCACTAAAGCATGGGCTAAGCCTTAAAAAACGAGGAAAAGGATCTGGAAGAAGTGGATTTAAAACTCTAGGAGCATCAGAAAACAAATAAAAGTGACTGGATCAACGAAGAAACCCTAGAAAAAATAGAAATGTTGGAAAAAATAAAACGAGACAGCTAGCATGGAAAGATATAAAGTGGAAGATGAAAAGTCGTGCACTCAGACAGACTTTAACTAGATTTAAACAAACTAGAAAAATAACTGAGAACACGTTTAGGGTTTTGACTAAATACAGACATTTTGTATAGTATCTATGCCATTGAGTGCCAAAGCCATCTGAATGACAGGATATAACCAGATTTAATCAAACTAGAAAAATAACTTAGACCACATTTAGGGTTTTCTACTAAATACAGACATTTTGTATAGTATCTATTCCATTGAGTGCCAAAGCCATCTAAATGACAGAATATTGTCAGATAAATTTGCTTGCTTGTAGACATGTCTTGCAGCACATATATAGAAGAAGGATAATTATTATGTATGAACATTGATATGATAATGTTTATTACCTGATTTCTCATATCAACCATGTCGACTCTTCCATATCTGCCAAACAATCGTTCGCTCTCTATCATTCGAACAACGTACTCTATGTTTCCACATTATAATGGCTTCATCTTCACTATCACCCTATATATTTAAACAACTTTACCTGGAAACAAAATTAAAAGGGGGTAAAAACTAACCAAAAATTTGTGTTTAAACCCCAAAATACACAGATTATTTTTTATGTTGAAACCGTTGAAACCCTGGGAATGAAAAACCATAATTTACACTCAAACATTTCAGGGTTTCTTGTAGGGAACATAGAACAATTAATATAAAAAGTTCCCCAAAAGAATTCATCAAAACCTTTAGGTTTTTTTTAGGTACAAGCATCTGAAAATCGTTTCTCCCTACTTTCAATTAAAAAATAATCACATAATGAATCTGAATAGCCAAAATACAAAGTAAAACCTAGAAAACAATAGAGACAATTTACCTCAGATCGTTGGGCGTAATGGATCACTATGCACAATTCGTGGAGATCACATGGAGATCCTTGCAACCATATGGAGAACTTTATTTTCTCTTAGCAAGCAATTCGTAGGGATCAAATCTAGATTGGAGGCCCTATTTTCGTTTATTTTCTCACTCAATCTATTTTCTAATTTACTGCTTATTCACTCTTCACTTTTTTTGAGTTTCCCCCTATCTGTTACAAATTTGTTTTGTTTATATTTTTCTTTTTCTTAATTTGTTAATACTAGCTAAGTCATATATTAATTATATAAATATATATATATATAATAACTATACAATATATTAATATTATATATGGGTGAAAGACCAAAATATTAATGTATTGATTTTTCTAAGGGAAAGACCAAAAAGACTACCTCCTTCTGTCATCCTCAGAATAAAGCTGTAATATTCTTCGATGGTGCTACTGTTGGTGGAGGATGTGTGGCTGGGGGCATCATTTATATCAATGAGGAACACTTCTTCACATTGAAGCTTAATTGCGGTTATGGCACCAACATGAAAGATGAAATTCTTGGCTTATGGTGTGTTCTCACCATGGTATTCATTTTTTGTCTCTTTGATGTGGTTATTTTTGGGGACTCCTGTGTGACCATCATATGGGACAGAGGGGAATATGCATCGAATAATATTCCCCTATGTTATAGGTCAAATCTGCACTTCTTCGTCTGTGATCACCTTGAGCTGTCGATCACACAAAAGGACAACTTGGATTGAGGAGCATGTTGACCTTGGATGATACCTTGACCTAAGTTTCCCTTCTGCAAGCTAACAAAACCCTAAAAAACCTCATGTTTAGAGCTATGTGCTACTCTATTTCAGTATACCAACGCTCATGCGCTACTCCACAAGGCAATAGTAGTGCACACCTCCTACTGTGTGCTACTCCACTTCAGTAAACTAGTGCACACCCTCAAAAATATTTCAAATGATAGTTGTTAAACACTGATGTTGCATACTGTGTGCTACTCCACTGTGAAAAACTTGCGCACACCTTAAAATATGATAAAAATATATATTAATTTGACGAACTGGGACTAGTTGCAGCTAGTTCTGCAACTTCCCCAACTTCCATTACAACCACCTCTCGATCTAAACTGCCTTCCTTGTCTTATAAATACAAGGAGGATTGAGGAGAGGGGTTAGACATAAGACACAGTGAGACATTGTTGAGATTCTCATTCATAAGAAGAGAAGTTTGTATGAAGAGTTATTATGCTGGAAGATTTCAAGTCAGAGAAGAGTAGGAGCCTAGAATCCGGTTGCACAAGCATGCTGCATTGATCAGGTATAAATTGTAATCATTATATGCTTTTGACAATAAAGGTTGAAACATTCCTTCTTGTCCCAAATATAATGCCTAATGGATTGTGTATTTATTTGGTTAAATGATTGATTGTTCTTGATGTTTGAATTGTATTTCAATTTCATCATCTTTATATCAGTCAAGATACGTTGAGGAAGGTATCTTTATGTTGTAGGTCTACTGAAGTGGAAGATCAAGTTGAATATTGAGCACAAGATCAAGCAAAGCTAGGATCAAATGTCAGTAATAAGGTACGTCTTCAAGATATTTGATCTATTTCCATTTATAGATGTTTCTGTAGCGTAATTATTGTGTTTACCTATCTCCCCTTAAGTTGATAGTGTCCCTTTCCTCACTATAGGGTGAATTTCCCGAACAACAGACTCGCGACTCCGCTGGGGAGCCGGTTGTTTTTCTGCTCTAGGAAACCCATTTTGTTGTCTTTCTAGTACTTTTTGATCCTTTTAATCCTCTGAGGGGTCTTGTAGGTCATCCCTACCGGCTGTCGTTTGTCTGCCTCAACCTTTTACACCTCTACAAAGCTGGATTTTCTGACCTTTCCTGACATGTGCACTGCTCTACTGTACCTATAGTAGCGCATACCTAAGTTTGTGCGCTAGTTTATCTACTGCACAGTAGTGCACACCTTTCGAGAGTGCGCTAGTTTTCCTACTGCACAGTAGGGCACATTCCTGTAACTCTCTGTTTGATGTAAGGTTTGGTTTTCCACCTGTTTTGGTTTGGTTTTTGACTTTGTTATTGGCCTTCTTAACTGGTCCTTGAGGTTTGTAATCCATCTTTGAGTCTCTTTAGCCTCTTTTGAGTCCTTTAGGTCATTTTTTGGTCACTTAATTATTTTTGAAGTGTCTTGTTTGTTTGCGACTCGTTTTGGAGACCGTGCATTGTTCCTTAGTGAACGTATCTACTCGTCCATACCCTAGTAGTGTGTTGTAGGTATACAAACATTTGTGTTTAGCATTTGTTGTTTGTTGTGACACTTGTATGCTCTTTGGGTGTGTCATCCTTTGATTTAGGGTCTTGACCCATTTTTTGGAGCCTTTAGGGTGTCTTCAAAAGCTTTTTGAGTCCCGACATTTCTTGACCTCGCTGTTATTTCCAGTATCAAGTGAGTTTGAAGTACTTTAGTTTGCTTCACCTTTGAGCTTGTGTGTTAATAAGGTTGTCTTCAGTTCGCTTACCTACCTACTACTTGGCTTAGTGTTCTTGTTTAGGGTTTGGTGCTTTGGAGCATTCTTCTAAGTTTGATTTCCGTTTGTAAGCATCTTTCATCCTTATTTTCTCCCCACTTTGCTTCCAAGTTCAAGAGCTTTTTCCTTTGAAAAAACTTGTAGGACAAGTCTTTGTCAGATCATTGATTCGATTGTTGTGAACTTTAGAGTCATTTTGGCCATACTTGCACATCTTTTGTAGGTCTTACTTGCTTTCGCTTTCAAGTTCTTTTTCATTCATATATAACAGAAAAAGAAAAATAAGTTCGGTAGCTTAGAGTAGTGACACTTATAATCTTTGCAGATTAGCATAGTTTACTTTGTTCATAATTTGAAAAGAAAACAAAAAGAAAGATTTGTTTAGGTTTGCTTACTCTTCATTTTGGAAAGAATATAAAACGAAAAAAAAGTCTATTTGTTGTTGAAAGTTGTTTCATTTCATGCACTTTACATTTTGTTGCAACCACATCACACAATGCATTGCCCCATTGAGTAAAAAGGTAACCTTAAAAAGAATCTTAATAAAATCAATTAGAGATGATTTTCTTTCTAGGGATACACAACACCAACTAGTCTAGGCTAGAGTTTCGAGCTTAAAACACCTTAAATTGCTCAAAGCTTGTTTCATTACTAAAAAATTGTAGTGCGACTATCATATAGGTAAACCCATTTGTATCAAATATTCCTGGGAAAATATACTAAAACCATAGCTAAGCACGAGGCCGTGGAAGATCGGCTTTATTGAGGATATCCCCTCACTTTTCCCTTCAACCATAAACCAGGGTTGATTCACGTACGAGGGTCCAGCTGGACTTCGGGCTTTGCTACCCTGTCCACGTGTTTTGATCAGGGTGACGACTGTCCCCCTGGGATATTTCATACTTATGGTAGTCTTAGTATCATACCTATAGGATCATACACAGGTGACAGCAGGGGATTATAGCTAATGTACCTAGGACAAACGTGGGAGGAAATCCCTTGCAGGTCTTTGGGAGGGTGGTTGGGTGATTCCAGCACTTGCACCCTTAGTCATTGTATTGTGGACCCCGGGTAACTGTTCTTAATCCTTCATTGATCTGTTCTGGACCCTCATCATCCTAGACTCTTCTCCGGAAGGCATCTTGTTTGACTGGTTTGAATACTTAGGATTTTTTAGTGGTGTGTTGTTTCCCCCCTAGTCTTCGTGGCCACTAGGTTTTTGCTTAGTTTTATTTTTATATATAATCATGGAATAGCAACAAATTTGTAGGTCTTGAAGGTTGTAAAACCTTCTCCCACTTAGAGTGGAACAACTACCGCCACCTAGACGACAGAGGACAGACTCAAGTGGTCCGTTTGAAACTACTTGTGAAATAGAGGTTCCTGAGGAACCACAACCTAGCACTCTAGATCAGCAAGCTTTTAATACAGTTGAGATTGAGGATCTCACTTCTGGTGAGTTTAATGCTCCTTTTAATCCTCCTCTGACTGATTCTAGCATTCCGCTTCTGATACCCGTTGGTTTCCAACAACCTAATTATAGTGCATATTTGTTCACACCTTAGCATATTATGACTAATACAGGAGGTGAACAAGGAGTTCCATAGACTCCCATAATAGGTATGAACACAAATAATATAAATCCTCCTCCCACTGCTACACTGCGTTCAGCACATCCAACTTCTGTTTCGACTCCGTCCTTCAGCTTTAATGCCGGTACCCTAGGCACGCCGAGTTCAACAACTGTGGCATCCGCCTCTACACCCACTTTGGACCCAGTAGTACAGTGAATCTTGTTCCACCTCCTGCAACTCAACAGCCATATCATATACCTAGTACTTGTATTTCCACACCGAATGTAGGGCCAAACATCTTTGCAACTATGCCTGTCATGAGTACCATGACTGTGTCATCCACCTCGACTACCCCTGGTTTTAACACCTTTGCAGGTTACAATATGAATCAAAGTAATATACCTGCTGGAAACACCCCTTTTTCTTTGTTTTTTGGAGGAGGGGGGTAACATCCTTAATCAACAATATGGCGGGGCTAACACCCAGCCTCAGTGGACAAATGTTCAGAGTACTAACCCAATTTCATTTGGATGGGGTAATTTCAACAACACTTTCACACAACAACAGATGGCAGGGGGAAAACCCTACCAGCAGATGGCTGGGGGAAATCCCTACTAACAGATGGTCGGGGGAAACCCATACTAGCAGATGGCTGGGGGAAACCCCTACCAGCAGTTTACGGGTCAAACTATGGGTGGTTCCCCCTTTACGACCCCAGCTTATCAAATGCCATCTTGTAGACCTCGTTTACCATTTCTGGAAACTCTAAATTTTCCATACCTTTCCAAGTTGATGAATGATCCGGTGTACCATAATGCTACATGGCCACCAGTTCCTACCAAGTTACCTTCGGATATTCCAACATTTGAAGGAAAAACCGGTGAAGACCCTAGTGATCATGTCACCACTTTCCATTTATGGTGTTCTTCGAACTTGTTGAACGAAGATTCCATAAGGTTGAGATGTTTCCAAAGAACCTTAACCGATGCTGCGGCTAAATGGTACATTGAGTTACCTGCAACTACGTTTTTTAATTTTCAAGATCTCGCAACTGTTTTTCTGAACCACTTCCAGCTTCATGTTCGGTAAGATTCCGGGACAGATCTTTTGTCTACATTTAGGAAGAATAAGGCCACTCACTTATCTAATCACATTCAGGAGTGGTGAAGACGGAAGAGGCTCATTAAAGCCAATATACCTCCAGAATTTCTTCTTGAGTGGTATCTAAAATCACTCCTTCCTTACATTTATAATAAAGCAGCTACTTCTGGAGTGTATACAGAGGAAGAAGCCATTTTATGGACCCAGCAGCTAGGCCTTGTTTATGCATAGTCTGGGCTACTTTATGAGATGATACCAGACACACTGCGATCAAACACTGATCTTGGCTGACCTCAACCTGGACCACATGTTGACGGCATAGTGGGTTTAGTAGATTCTGCAGCTTTCGAAGCATTGACTAAGCATGTTCATGCCTTATCCGTCAAACAATCGACTGCAGAAGTAACCTATGTCACAACCTCTCCTTCTACTTTTGAATCTATAAACCAGGTTTAGAACAATCAAAAGTGCCCTCGACAGCCCAACAACAAAAAGAAGGGCAAGAAAGGAGAGGGGAACCAGCAAAATCCCAAGAACAAAGAGAATGCCGAGGAGGGTAACAAAGAAAAGAAGAAGTTTAAGTTCCCTTGTAAGCTTTGCAAGCAGGATCACCTCACTCACCAATGCCCTCTACTCGAAGAAGCCCAGAAGCTGCCTCAAGAAAAGAAACCTGTCGTACTTAAAGATCCATTTACTAAGGGGCAGGGTTCAACTTCTGGAACCTCCAAAGCTAGGGGCACTACTCATGCTTCGATTAATCAAACTTTCATTAATATGGTTAGCACAGATGCACTTTTGCAAACAAGAGCAAGAAATTATACTCTAGATGTGCAGAACAAGGATAAAGAGATTCCTGAATCTTCCATTCCTCTCCACATTCCAGTGGATTCGTTGCCCAAGATCCCGAAAGGTGTCTTGAAACGGGCCTCACACAATCCCAACACTCGGGCTGCCTCCAACTAAAATGTGGTTGAAGATTTACCCCAGACCCCTTGTGTTATGTCCACCTTAGAAGTTTTGCAAAGTTTCGTTACAACGAAATGCACTTCTGGCAGTGATTGGAAGTATGGAATCATCCAACATGACTACGCGCCTTGATATGTCTGATATCAAATATCGTTTTCCATAACACCTTGCCCTACAGATAGAAGTGGTCCATGGTCCTATGACCATCAGACGGGCTGTCGTAGATGAGGGCGCGTCGACGTGCGTGATGTCCATTTCTTGCTAGAAAGCTTTTGGTTCTCCTGAGCTAATTCCCTCTAACACGCTGCGTACTGCCTTTGATGGCAGGACTTTCCATCCACATGAAGTTCTACCATCATTTGAAATTACACTTGTCGGTAAGACAGCTCTTGTAGAGATTGAAGTTCTAGATGCTCTGCTTGATTACAATATGTTATTAGGCAGGAGCTAGACATATGCCATGTGAGCCATTGCATTGGCAATTTTTCGAGTTGTTATGTTCCCCCACGAAGGCAAGATCGTCACAGTCGATCAACTTTCGTTCTCTCGGCAAAACAACAAGACTTCATCAGATACCACTATTCCTTTAGTTGATCAAACTGCCCCAGTAAGCGAGAGGTTAGGAGCAGGGCTTTACGGGTCATTAATACAAACTTTTGACCTACCCTCTCGTGTTCTTTTCATGCATTCTAATGTAGATACTTCTACTGAAACTTTCACGGTTCGTCTTAGGACTGATCCGTGGATCCTTACTACTGTATCAGAACCTTCAGTGCCTTTAACCATTGTAGAGATAGAATACATGGAAGCACAACATGCTGCAACGGAACATATCGTGACTCCTCCAGTCTTTGCTGAGTCGGATATGGACTATGCTCCTGTATGGTCATTGAATTCTACCCACTCTTTCGACTATTTAGACATGGTCTTACCGTTTGATAAAGCCATTTTGGAAGCCATGATGGGCCTAGACCATCCATGGGAACATATGCATCACACGTCCTACATGCTCCGCGACATTTTTTCCTAGTCTTATGAGGAGATGCTAGGCATCGATCCAACCATAGTTGAGCATGTCATCACTACATACCCTAATGCAAAACCTGTGAGATAGAAGCTCCATCCTGTGAATCCTCGAAAAGTGGCCACCATTAAGGAGGAAGTTGAAAAATTGCTTAGAGCCGGATTTATCTACCCGATTGACATGACGAAATGGGTTTCAAACCCCGTTTCGGTTGATAAAAAGCAAGGTACCATTCGAGTTTGTACTAACTGCCGGGACTTCAATAAAGCTTGTCCGAAAGATAACTATCCAACACCATTTATCGACCAGATCATAGATGCATGTGCAATACACGAGATGTTTTCTTTCATCGATGGATTTTCGGGATATAATCAGATCCAAATCAAACCTGAAGATCAACACAAAACATATTTCATTTTACCGTGGGGAACCTTTGCGTATTTGAAGATGCCGTTTGGATTAAAGAATGTTGGAGCTACTTTCCAGCGAGCTATGAATTTCACTTTTCATGATATCAAGCACATAGTTGAACCTTACTTGGATGACCTCCAGGTGCGACCTCGAAAGAGATGGGATCATCCAGCTCATTTGAGACTTGTGTTTGAATGATGCAGACAATATAAGATTCGACTGAATCCTAACAAGTGCATATTCTGCATCGAGTCGAGACGTTTATTGGGTTTTATTGTATCCAATCATGGTATAATGGTTGACCCGTTAAAAGTTGAGGCGATTGTAAATATGCCTCCTCCTCCCACCTTACGACAACTTCAAAGTCTGCAAGGCATGTCTAACTTCTTGCGATGCTTTATCATAAACTATGCTAATATCACGAAAGGTTTTATGAGACTGCTTAAACAAGATACCTACTTCGTGTGGGATGAGGCTTCCCAAGCATCATTTGAGGCATTGAAAAAGGCACTACTTTCAGCCCCCTTGTTAAGCCCGCCTGATTATGCAAAATATTTTCTCTTATATCTAGCGGCGTCTATTTTCACAATTGGCATAGTATTAGTCCAGGAGGATGAGACATTCCAACAACATGTTGTTTACTATCTCTCTCACGCATTGATAGCTCCTGAGATCAAATATTCGCATGTTGAGAAGTTAGCACTAGCTGCAGTCTATGCGGTACAGAGGCTTCATCACTACATCCTTTTATGAAAAACTACTGTGATAGAAGAAGTCAATCCTTTTTAGTATGTTCTCACTTGACACATCATCGGTGGGAAGTACAATAAATGGATTGTAATCTTACAAGAGTTCGATTTGGTCTTTCAATCGAACAAGTCGAAGAAATCACTAGTGTTCGCTGAGTTAATCTCAGAGTTTCCAAGTGACTTAGAGCATATCGAGGACAAATCATCATTTCCGGATGAACATATACTCCTTATTGCCTCCTCTTACCCATGGTACGGGGATATTTTAGTATATCTCCAGACTTTGAGGTGTCCTACCACTTTTTCTAGAGAAGAACGATGCAAATTGAAAAGTCATGCAAAAATCTATCTCATCATCTCCGATACTTTGTATAGATGTGGGATAGATTCCATCTTATGACGTTGTTTGACTTTAGAAGAAACAGAATCAATATTCAATGATTCCCACAGTGGAGCCTGTGGGGGTCATCTTTCTGGATTGGCAATAGCCCAGAAAATACTGCGTGTCAGGTATTTTTGGCCCACAATCTTTAAAGATTGTGTGGAAGCTGTGAAATGCTGCCGTCCATGTCAGTTTTTAACCAGGAAAATGAGAGCACATCCATCTCCCCTTCATCATGTTATTACAGCAGGTTCCTTCACAAAATGGGGGGTTGATTATATGACTTGCAATCCAATTTCAGCTAGAGGACATTATTATATCATCGTTGCTGTCGACTACTTCACCAAGTGGGCCAAGGAAATGCTTATTGTCAAGGAAGATGGAGAAATTGTCGCTTACTTTATATTCAATCAGATTATTGCAAGGTTCGACATACCCAAAGAAATTGTGACTGATCACAGCAGTCATTTTTAGAATAGCATGATGACCGATCTGTACACAATGTTAGGTTTTCGGCAAGAACATTTGTCTTCATATTATCCACAGGTGAACGGACAAGTCAAAGAAGTTAACAAAACTTTAAAGGTAATTCTGCAAAGAACTGTTAATGCCAGTCGAAATAACTAGCACATCATGCTATACCCTGCTCTTTGGGCTTACCGAGCGAATGTAAAGACTGCTACCGGGTTCTGTCCCTTCCAGCTTGTGCATGGGATAGAAGCAGTTGTTCTGATTGAATGCGAGATTCCTCCGTTAAACCTGGTTGTTCAATTACTACCAGATACTTCAGCACTGGAATAACGTTTGTTACATTTAGAGCATCTAGATGAGCAGCTTTGCGACGCACTCACAGCAAATGAATTTCATAAGAAACAATTCAAAGGACAACATGACAAGTCTGTTAGACCTAGGGTGTTCCTTGAAGGAGATCTTGTGCTACTGTGGGATCAGGACAAGGAACCTCTACGACCTGGCAAGTTGAAGTCCATGTGGCTCGGGCCTTACATAATTTCTAAAGTACTGAATAAAGGTGCTTATGAGCTAGTATACTATGAGGGTAATAAGCTGCCTGAGACTAGAAATGGGCTCTACCTGAAGAAGTACTACGCTTAGGCAATTGTGCTTTTTCTTGTAACATAGCTGTATATTTTGTAGAGCTAGTTTTTGCTTGTAATTGTTAGTTAACCTTATGTGTGTCTTCATTTCATGTATCAGATGCCGACTGAACATTTCTTCGGATTTACTTATGGCACTAGTCGCCACACCTGACAGTTGGCTTCAGTAGCTTGGGTCATTTACTCACCCGCTAGCCAACTGTTCTCTTCGGGGGGGTTTGTTTGGGTCCTACTAAAAACAATGTAGCTGAGTACAGTGCAGTTATAGAACTTCTCCGAGATGCTCTTATTCATGGCATTTCACATTTGGAGGTAAGACTTGACTCGCAACTAGTTGTATTTCAGTTAACAGGTGTTTACCATATTAGAGATCCTGTTTTGCTATGGCAGTTTTTGCAAGTTAGATTATTGGAAAGACAGTTTGATTCCATTATATATCAACACATTCCAAGAAATTTAAATGCATTAGCTGATTCATTTGCAAATTATGTTTTAGATTGGCATTTGTATCATATATTTCCATAAATAGCATTTCACACATAAAGTTAAATACACACACATGTACATAATCTATACTGTATATATATACGATATTGTATCAAAAAATATAATATGAGTTTTGGATCACAATTCTATCACAACTCATGTCATAAAGTACAAAAATGGGCTCGGTGGCCTCAAAATATACATAATATATCCATCTCATATGGAGAAGGAGGGGCCTCATCATCATCTATTGCATCCTGATAACATATGACCAACCTAGCTATCTTCCGCAGCACCCTAAGCCATGCTGGGGGCACCCCAACTACATCTTCCTGCATATCAATACGTATTTGGTCCATACAGAATGCAGGAACATCATGAGTCAACTGACTCACTTTACGCTCTATGGTCTTTAACATAGAATCAGCTGCACCAACATCTGCTGGCCTCACGAAGATAGTAGGATGTCCCTCGGGATGAACGGGTCCAATATCTGCATTTGACACTTGTTTAGTACTTCAAAACTCATCATAAAAATCATAGAATTGAAAATTTGAGAATTAAATAATTCTCAAAACAAAACATACCAATGTCCCCCCAAGCACCACTTGGAGGAAGTACCAACTCCAGATCATGGCGGAAGTCCAAACCAGCATATGGAAACTACTTGAATGGCGGCACCTGTCTCTCCCACCACTGCCAGAAATCATCAGTATGATAGAAAGAGTGACTTTCACCACCACCCTAAGAGAGAAAAATGTCACACCAACGGCCCAATCTTGGCTCACGAGGATTGGCTGTAGGTAGAGGCATGCCCAAGCTAAGAGCAGGTACCCTCTCAAAGAAGAAGGTACACAAAATGTTGTCGTATCCAAAGTTCTTCATACTCCCATACTTACAACCCGTGATTTGAAGCTTCATATTTGCCAATAAACTAATGCACCAATCGTACACATGTCCTTGCAAGCATCTCACAATGATATGCATGGAATTCCTTGGGGCTAATTGTTGTGTGGCACTTCCTGACAATCGGTTTAACATACTCACAATAACCTTTAGAGGGAGGCTTTCAATGGTAGAAAGTAGGACTTGACTTCCTGATCTCTCGACTCCCGCCACACAGTATGCATTCAAATATTCTTGCACTGATGTAGCACCCACATTGCAAGAAGATCCTTTCAAATTTACCGCATCTACCCTCCTAAAGAGTCTGATAATGAAGTATATGTCGTCGACAGTAAGATCCAGGGTTTGTCCCCAGATATCAAATGCATTGGCATCTACATCTCAGGATTGAACGAGTCTTTGGAGCAATCAATTGAGTGCCCTCATGTTCACGGTTTGGTAAAACTTTAACAAAGAACATCTTCGGAGTGCATCGAGAGTGGCCAGGTCTTGCATTTCCACCCTATCCATATCCTCATGTTCTCTCTCCCTCCAAACAAGTACCATCTTGCCACAAAAATGTCAATTTTGAGCATCTCGACACTTTTTTTAACATGTTCAGGGGTGTGCGCTACTGTATAAGCTACATAGTCACGCATGGGCGCTACTATGTACAAGCATAGTAGTGCATACCTCCCAGTATTCCGTACTTTTCCTATAGCAGAGTAGCGCACATGCTTCTAACGATGTGAGCATGACCTTAAAACTGATTTTTAGCTCAAAAATTGAGAAATAAACAATGGAAATGCAAGTTAGGATGAAATAAACTTACTTGGTGGAGGAAAAATGTTTATTGGTTGCTTGAGTTGATCGACACAGAGGATTGAAATCCAATGGTTTGCTCCCAATTTTCTTGCCCTACAAAATCAAAATGAAATTTGAGTTTTAATTTTGAAATTGCATATATGAGTTTTTTTTAAATTTTTACCCACTTTGGTAAAATCTCTATAGTTTCAAATTCTACCAAATTGTTCTATTTAATCAATGAATAGCTACATATGGTACTACGGTAATTTTCAATCAATGGTTCTCAAATTTTCACTAAAATTTTGTAGTATCAATCCTTTAAGACTAAATTTCTTGATGATAGACCTTTTCAACTAGCTCATGGTTAAAATTACATGTCATTTAAGATTTTTTGTCATGATTACTAACATATTTGTTGAAGACCTAGTTTTGGCAGATTATGAGTCACGATCTTAGAAGCTGTCATTTAAGTCATTTTAAGCTCTTGTTTGGAATATTGAAACCTAAACAAGATTGCTGAGCAAACTTTTCCTCTTCAAGCTCGTTAAAGGAATTGAAGGCTCATCCACTCAGGTATAGAATTACCCCTTTTCCGGGCCTTGGTGGATAATTTACGGAAAGGTATACTCTAGGTATACTCTCGTATATGCTAGAAGAGTTCTTCTTCCATTGTTTTACACTATTTCAAGGGAGGAGACTAACTTTATGAAAAAGGACCTTTTGGATCCTTCTTTAGGGATTTCAGGCTCTCTAAACATGAAAACACCAAGCAAGCATTCACCTACTCTGGCTCGATGTGCAATCCACGAGATGGTTAATAGAGGATTGTTTATGTTTTTCAACTCTATAAGCAAGAAAACACCGTCAAGCACAGACCAATCAGGGCTCGACATAAAATCCACGGATAGGTGTAAAAAGGATTGTTTAAATTTTTCAGACTCTATAAACAGGAAAACACCGGCGAGCATTAACCTACTTGGGCTTGATATTAAAATCCACAAGTAGGTGTATGGAGTTAATGTTTAAGTTTTTCAAACTCCTTAAAATTGAAAACACCAACGAGAAAGAACAAATCTCTGCTCGATATTAAAATCCAGAGATCAGTATTATAGAGTAATCTTCTATCTCTTCTTCGAACTCTGTAAACAATGAAGAAGGTCCTGATTCTTCCTCCCATGGGCTCGTCAAAATTTTTACATGGTGGGATCTATTGAGTTTTCATTATTTCTTGGACTCATTAAAACAACAAGAAAGGTATTATTTTATCTAAAAAGAATAAGGGATAAGAAGGATGTATCATAGCTTCAATTTCAAAGGCAGCTAATTCAGTCCTATCCTTGAACACAACACCTACTTGAGTCTATCATGTCGGTTGGGTTTAGTTTTTGACCTTAGGGTGAACCTGATCTCCAACTTATTTACTCCCCCGGCTGGTTATTCTTCCAACCATATGGAGGGCATGCTAATGTCTCCTACATTACAGGTTTATATCATTTTCCCCATTATGTTGAAAACTGCCTAAGTCACTCTATGTCATGCTTATTGTTCAAGGATATACCCCATGTCGGCCATTATGCAGTTTACCTTGACCTCATGTGTCGGCCATCCTAGTGTCAATCTTGTTACATATTACTACATATCAGCTCATACCAGTTGAGTGTCCCTCGTGTTGGATGAAGGAGGATGCCTCAAGGCCTCCCTTCCAACGAAATTCTTCCCATCGACATCAACTCATCTTGCTCCGGGAATGAATTTTAGAGTTTTGGTTAGTACCTTGGATATTGCAGTCACCAGTGGAAATTTTCCTCGTTGTTGAATGATGAGAATACATCAATGTCTCTTATTTGACATGACCCTCAAGTGTTCAACTCCAAGCCCACTTATTCACACTTGTTGGATCGTACTAGGCACCTTGGACCCCATCATCATTATCGGTGGAAACCCTCGCATTTGTTAATGGTATACATCAAAGACTGGTAATCAAATGATGCCCCCCATGTTCGACTATCAGCTCATCTATTCACATGGTTAGGGTTTGTACCTTGGGTTGTTTTGGATGAAGACCTTGGGATATTGTTGATGTCACCTCACTCTGATATCTCCCAAGTTGCGCAAGATTGAGCATCACTTATATTCAACTCTCCATGAGACATACATCCAATTTGTTGTTATGGATATGATGTCTTAGTTTGACATGGATCCACGCTTGTATTTCAAGTGGCCATGCTATATACACATCTCCTAGTTATGTATTAAAGATCATGTTGTATCTTACCATACATATATATGATGTCAAGATTGGAATTGCTCACTGACCTTGATCTGTGTTTCAGGTGTTTCTGTGACTTGGTTCTACGGTTTCTTGCTCCTCCTCTGACTTGGAATTATAATGTATTTCGGCCATCGTTTCCCTCTGACCTCACACATTAGGGGGCATATCTTATAGGTCAAATCTGCACTTCTCCATTTGTGATCACCTTGAGCTATCGATCACACAAAAGGACAACTTGGATTGAAGAGCATGATGACCTTGGATGATACCTTGACCTGACTTACCCTTCTGCAAGCTAACAAAACCCTAAAAAACCTCATGTTTTGAGTTGTGCGCTACTCTATTTTAGTATACCAACACTCATGCACTACTCCACAAGGCAATAGTAGCGCACACCTCCTGCTGTGCGCTACTCTACTTCAATAAACTAGCGCACACCCTCAAAGAAGTTGCAAATGCTAGTTGTTAAACACTGAAGTTGCATGTTGTGCACTACTCCACTGTCAAAAACTCACACACACCTTAAAACATGATAAAAAATATATTAATTTGACAAATTGGGATTAGTTGCAGTTGGTTCTGCAACTTCCCCAACTTCCATTACAACCACCTCTCGATCTAAACTGCCTTCCTTGTCTTCTAAATACAAGGAGGATTGAGGAGAGGGGTTAGACATAAGACATGGAGAGACATTGTGGAGATTATCATTCATAAGAAGACAATTTTGTATGAATGGTTGTTATGCTAGAATATTTCAACTTAGAGAAGAGCAGGAGCCCAGAATTCGGTTGCACAAGCATGCTGCATTGATCAAGTATGACTTGTAATCATTATATGCTTTTGACAATAAAGGTTGAAACATTCCTTCCTATCCCAAATATAATTCCTAATGGATTGTGTATTTATTTGGTTAAATGCTTGATTGTTCTTGATGTTGGAATTGTATTTCAATTTCATCATCTTTATATCAGTCAAGATATGCTGAGGAAGGTATCTTTATGTTGCAGGTATATTGAAGTGGAAGATCAAGTTGAAGATTGAGCGCAAGATCAAGCAAAGCTAGGATCAAACGTCAGTAATAAGGTACATCTTCAAGATCTTTGATCTATTTCCATTTATAGATGTTTCTGTATCGTAATTAATGTGTTAACCTATCTCCCCTTAAGTTGATAGTGTCCCTTTCCTCACTATAGGGTGAATTTCCTGAACAACACCTTGTCTCATTGGTGTAGTAGGATAAAAGATCTACTTCATCATTTTGATCATCTTTCACTTGAACACATCTACCAACAGTTCAACTCCATGGCGGACTCACTATCCAAGGAGGCATATTCTGGGGGTGGAGGCACGATTTGTTGGGAAGAACATATTGACTCTGAGTTGATAGACTCTAGTTTTGTCCATATTTTTGATATCTGAAGATTTTATAGATCAATATTTTGCGATGGCTATAATAATGTTTTTAGTTTTTCTAGGAGTTTATTACATGTTTTTTAACTATTTCAGAAGTTATAGTCAAGTCTTGGTTACTAGGATGAGATTTGGACTCTAGAATATTTGTACTATTTGATTATTTTTTGGAATAGCAATAGTAGGGTTTTTTTCTGCTGGAAAAAATGGGTGAAATTATAAAAATATATATATAATAACTATACAATATATTAATATTATATATGGGTGAAAAGATACATGCAAAAAAGGTTTTTGATAATTTATTTATTTTATATGTGAAAGGAGAAGGGTTTACCTGAGATTATGAGGGTATTATTATTATTATTATTATTATTCAAGGAGATGGGAACAAATGGATTTTTACAAAAATGGAGAAATGATTTTTTCTTCAAAATGGAGGATATTGGTTATTTCTTGTAAGGGAGGGACCCACGGGGACTTTAAAGATTTTCAAACTCAGGTGCAAAGAGAACCATGGTGAATGAATATATGCATATGGATCAAAATTAATGGAGGTTGTGAAATTGACAATTTTTAGCTAACATGACCCAAAATACATGACCTTATCAAAACTTTAACAGACTATCAAGATGGTCAAACGATGATGGTTTTGTTGAAACAAAATATGAACACAACCAATACAACAAGCTGGACGAAGTGACACTAACTTCAAGACATGACAATTTTGAAAGGGAAAGACGACAAATATCTAAGACTCGACTCAACCACATGTACGAGAAGAACTCATCTATCACTTGATAAACTATATGCGAGACATGATGTATTATCTAGATATCCACTCACCACACTGAAGGCACTAAGTAGTAGAGAAACCCCTAAATGAACATCTCAACCATTCTCCTATCATCTAAGACAATAGGTATCGGGATGGCCTCAAATATATGATCCCTTAGAAGACATGTATTCAAAAATAATCCAAGTTGTGTACTATTAATGTTACAATTTACTAAATTTTAACACTGTAGATGGATTCAGAGACACGAATCCATCTGCAATGTTAAAATTTAGTAAATTGTACAAATTCATTATGAAAATTTTAATTTTCCATTGCCAGAATGACACAACTAAAAATGACCACATAAATGACCAATTGTTATGTGATCATTTTTAGTTTAGTTCTTAGCTCTTGACCAAATTGGTCATTTATCTTGGTCATTTTTAGTTTAGTTCTTATTACATGACCAAATTGGTCATTTATCTTGCTCATTTTTAGTCAGTTCACTTAAAATTTCTCAGTTTTGGTTATTTATCCCTTGAAAAAGCCGTGGTGACAAAATTGTTTGGTCCCCTAGTCACTTATCACTCATTTTGTACTAGTGTACGGGGGATAGCTTCCCACATCGCCCCAAGCTCAAGGATCTTCATTTTTCCTTTACTTTTAGGAAAACATGTTCGCCGACCTGGTAGTCTTTGTCTTTTCTTTTCTTATCTGCATAACTCTTTTGGCGATCTTGTGCCTCCTTGAAGTTTTGTTGTACCTTGGAGACTAGCTGCTCCAAATCTTTTAGTAAGTCGGGGCCTAGCATAAGTCTATCTACAGGACTATCCCAAGTTACAGGTGTCCGACACTTCCTACCATATAGTACCTCGAATGGGCTCATCTTGCCAGAGGTCTGGTATCCGTTGTTGTAAGCTAACTCTACGAGGTGCAAATAATCCTCCCACTTTGTGGGGTTGTTCATAACATACATTGTCAGCATATCCTCAAGGATTTGGTTTACTCGTTTTGTATGTCCGTGTGTTTGGGGGTGTTACGTGGTACTGAACTATAGTTGTGTCTCCAAACCGGAGAAAAATTCCCTCCAGAAGTTGCCAGTGAACTTCATGTCTCAATCGGAAATGATTTCCTTGGGTATCCCATGCAATCGAAAAATCTCCTTTAGGAAGATGTCTGCAATGTGAATGGCTTTGTAGGTAGACTTTACTGGTATAAAATGTGTTGCTTTGGATAATTTGTATACTACTACAAAGATGGAGTCATTCGGTCTCTTAATTCTTGGTAAACCCGTAATGAAATCCATACTGATGACCTCCCACTTCCACTCTGGAATTGGTAATGGTTGCAGTAGTCCCAAAGGGTGCTAGTGTTCTGCCTTAACTAGCTGACAATCCTGACATTTAGCAATGAATAAAGCTATGTCGGCTTTCAGTTTAGGCCAAAAGAAGTGTTTCTTTACTGTTGATATCATCTTTTGATATCTTGAGTGTCTAGAATAGGGTTTCTGATGGAACTCTATGAGGATGTTAGGTCTAATGTCTTTTCTTTCTGGAACATAAAGTCTCTCTTTTCACCATAGCAGTCCTGATTCGTCTATCTTATACTATTTTTGTTGTTGGAATAACCTATCATCCTGGATATTTTTAAGGATCTCGACATAGAATCAATCACTCTGACATGTGGTTCTAATCCTGTGGTGCAAATCTGAGTTGGTTTGACTCACGGTCACCTCATATAGAATATGGGCCCATCAACTTAAAGCATCAACGATCTTGTTCTCCTTTCCCTTTATGTGTTTTAGCACGAAGTGGTACTCACTAAGGAAGGCTAGCCACTTGGCTTGTCTGGCATTTAGGTCAGATTGGTCAAATAAGTACTTCAGACTCATGTTGTCTTTCTTTAATAGGAACTTCTTTTCCATAAGATAGTGCCTCCACATCTTCAAGGTGTTGATAATGGAGGCTAGTTCAAGATCATGCATGGCATAGTTCTGTTCGTTTTCCTTCAAATTCCTTGACTCATAGCATATAGCAAAGTCATTTTGCATAAGGACTCCATCAAGCTCTTCTTTGCTTGCATCTGTGCAAACCATGAAGTCCCCATCGTGGTTGGAAATCCGTAGGATGGGTGCACTAGTCAAAAGTTTCTTTAACTTTTGGAAACTTTCCTCGCATTTTTCCATCCAAAGAAATTGGGTTTTCTTCTTGTGCAAGGTTGTCATAGGACAAGCAATTTGAGAGAAGTTCTCAATGAAATTCTAGTAGGACCCAACTAACCCTAAGAATGATCTTATGTCAGTTACTCATGTGGGGGTAGTCCATTCCCCTATGGCTTTAATCTTCTCGGGGTCAACTCCTATCCCTTTCTTCGAAATGATGTTCCCTAGGTACTGTATTTGGGGTTTGTAGAAATCACACTTGCTAAACTTAGCATACAGTTGATGTTCTCATAGTACTCGTAACACTATCCAAAGATGTTCTTCGTATTCTTCTTCATTCTTTGAGTAGATCAGAATGTCGTCGATGAAGGCTAGAACGAACTTGTCTAGGAATTTACTAAATATGTTGTTCATCATGCACATAAAGTTGGCAGGTGCATTAGTTAAACCGAAACGCATTACCACAAACTCGTAATGACCGTATCAAGTTCGAAACACGGTCTTACTGATGTCTTCATCATAGATTCTCACCTGATGATATCTAGATCATAAGTCGATCTTCAAGAAGATATTCACTCCATCGACTTTAACAAACAAGTCATCATTTCTAGGGAGTGGGTAATGGTTCTTGATGGTCAACTTGTTGAGTTCGCGGTAATTGATGCACATCCGCATCGTCCCGTCCTTCTTTTTGACAAAGAGTATCGGTGCTCCCCAAGGAGACACACTAGGTCGGATATAACCTTTCTCGATCAACTCTTGTAACTGAAGCTTGAGTTCCACCAATTCAGGTGGACTCATGTGGTAAGGGCTTTTGAAACTGGTACTAAACCGAGTGTTAACTCTAAGGAGAAGTCTAGGTCTCCTTTGGGTGGTAGCCTAGGTATTTCCTTGGGAAATACATCCTTCAATTCTACAAGGACTGGGAAGTCTTCAATCTTCTGTTCCCTATCTGCTTCTATGGTTCACATGTTTACTGCAAAGAGTTTACAAACCTTTGTTACGCATTTATTTGCTTGTAAGGAAGATATCTGTCTTACGGATACTTTCTTAGGGATACCTTGAATCGTTTTCTGATTCCCTTGGTTATCCGTGCATAGTATTGACTTGTTTAAGCAGTCAAGCAGGGCATGATGTTCTTCCAACAAATCCATACCTATAAGTACATCGTATGGTCCTAGTTGTAGGATATTTAAATCCAACCTAGTTGGGAAACCATTCAAATCTATCTCACAAGTTTTAACTAGTTCGGATACTTTTCATTTGGTAGCAGTAGCTAGTTGTACCAGCCATGGTTTCTCATGACTTACTTGCTTTAACTTACAAGTATCAAGAATATTAGGGGAGACACAACTTCGGCATGCATGGGGATCTATTAAAACTGAAATGGCTATGTTTGAGATCTTACCCTGAATTTCAACCATAGTGTCCTGGTGGTCTTCTTGATGGCCATCAAGTGCAGCATAAATTCTTGGTGTTCTTTCCATGTCCCCTACTGTAGGGTTCACTTGGACATTGTGTAAAACTTTGTCCATCTTGTTGGGGAAATCTCTAAAGTAGTGGGGTCCTTGGCATTTCCAACAAGTAATGGTTGGTGGGGCATCCTTTGCCCCTTTGTTGAAAGTTGGTCTGTTGGCTTGAAGCGGGGGTGAATTTGGCCATGCATGAGGTCGGTTGAAGCCTTTGTTGGGAGGGAAACTATTGTTTTGTTTCCGGTAAGGTGGTGGTCTAAAACCTGGTCTTCAGTTGTCTGAAAAGGTTCTGAATCTATCTCTGTTTTTGTTTATGTTATCATTCCTTAGCTGTCCATGCTCATAATAGAGTCTTGCTTTGTGTAAAGTCACGTTTAAGGTTTTGGGCATGTCGAATTCAATCTTATCTCTAAAATTTGGTGGTAGACATCCCAAGAATTGTTGTATCTTGAATTTTTCATCCTTTATGTAAGGAACATAATGCAGTAGAAAGAATCTGTTGATGAAATATTCCATGGTTAGGGAGCCCACTTTTAATTCATGGAATTCTTTGATCTTATTGTCAAAGAAACTTTCATACATGTATTTATCCTGAAATATTTTGCTGAAAGCATCCCATTTTATGTCCCTCGTTTGCTGTCCTTTGGTGTGTTTCAAGTCCCTCCACCATCTGGCCACTTTACCATTTAGGTTGTAAATGGCCAGTCCAGCTTGCATTTCACTGGAATAGTTGTGGACCTTGAAATAGTTATTCATCCCTAACAGCCACTACTCAACATTCTCCCTAGTATTTATCTCTCCATCATAAGTTGGGACCTTGATTTTCCTAAATTCTCCTTGTAAAATGTCATCATTCTTCCTCCTTTTCTTACAAGGGGAAAGTGAGTCATTCTCATTAGAGGAGCTTTTACAGTCTTCTTCCATAAAATAAGGTATGTGTTCTTCCTGCATATCCTTTGTAGGGTTGCTCGACCTTCTTGTGTGACCGTTGTTTTCCTTGGTTTTGTTGGTTGATTGGGTGGACTGTCCATGGGACCTTGCCCCCTATTAAGCTCTGAAGTAGAGCTTCATTTATGGCCTATTGTTCCCATCTTTCCTACATATTATCATCCTTGAAACTCTACAACTCATTTCACAACTGTTGTATTGATTTCATTAAATCTGAGTTTAATTCCACCATGATTTCTTGCTCTCGTGGTGGTGAGTTCAAATTCCCATGTATGATGTTATCTCTTTCTGTATTCATACTCACACTGTGATTGTACCTGCATTGTCGTATCAATGGTAAGAACAGAAATTTGATAGTTCATATACACATATAAAATAAAATCATAAATGTATGTTTTTGATTTATAAGTACTTGCAGCGGGTCTTCTTCTCGTAATGAGCCCAATAGGTCACTTAGTATTCTAGCTCGGCTCTGATACCACTTGTAATGTTCCTAAAAACAGTAAAAATTTTAAAAATTTCTTTTACAACTATCATTTGTCGAACTAGTAATATATATCAAATTAACATCAGTACTGAGTAGTTACATAAGTCTTTGTTGAAGAAATGAGAAACTGTGTTGTATGGAAGTTGGTCTTGTATATTTTCTGCGGAAGCGATGAAGTATGATAATGTGAGCACAACATTGATAGTATAGATGACCAAATTAATACTAGTGTACAACTTTTAATATTTGTCTTTAATTATCTCATTCCTTTTAACTCTAATGCATGCTTAGTTCCATTTTTTAAAAGTTGAACTTGTTTATATTATCAATTCAAGCCTGATGGAATTTTTGGAGAAGAGTATGAATGTCTTGGCTTGGTAGTCCTACTACTAGCGGGCTGTTGAGAGGTAAGGAATGGATATTTGGGCTTTCCTGGGATTACTTAGCAACTCTTTGCTAAAGCATTACTGGGTTCATGTTTTTGTAGGTGTACATAAAAAGGGAACTCATCCCTAAACCACCTAGTTCCAATACCTAACAAGGGTTCTAGCACTATGATTTGAAAAGGGGTCTAAGGACTAACTCTTGCGAATAGGCCATGACATAAACGAATGGGGTTTGATACCATCACGACATTAACTATATCGTACAGGTAAAATGTTGAAGCATTAATGGATGTTGTTTGTAGTTTTAAATGCTACATGTGATGTTCACGTGGCTTTGTTGCGAGCTTGGAATGAGGGTTTTTACCTTGGTCTTCACAACTATGCTTTGTTATTTTGTGGTTTTGGATAAGGGTAGTTTCTTGCTGCATCTTGTTTTGACAGTGCTCTGACTTAAGCTATGCTCATGGTCAGTGGACTCATTGCTACTAAAAAAATGGAGATGGATAGAGCTACGATTATGTGATAGGTAAAACTCCTCCCATAGTTTAAATAATTTCATCACTATTCATCCTATAAGTATTTGTTTCATCGCTGTTTTAACTCATGGCTTTTTATGACTTTACTGGCAGGTTGTAGGTTATGGTTATCCTCGGTGTTGGGTTCCAGCAAGTGATGGGAAGATTGGGGTTTTGGAGTTTTACTGGTAAGCCTAGGTCCTCCCAGTATTCGTCTCTACCTTTTGCAGCTATGAATGCAAGTTCTGTAGCCTTGATAATTTAAATGTAACTTCGTTGTGCCCTTTGGGCTCACTGTAAATAATTTTGAAGTTTCACTTGGGTCATTTCTGGCCTTGATGTTTGTTAAGAGGGAAAATGGTTATGGTGAAGTGGATTTTGGACTCTCAAGGAAGTGCGAACTGCTCGTTAATTTCTATGATATTTTTATTTTGATAATGATAGAATAAACCCTTGAGGGTTTAAATTCTGCTACTATAGATGGATTGAATGTATGGCTCTATGGATAAACATCTTTAAAGTTTCGCTGGGAACTACCCTTAGTATTTTTTATCTCAATTTTGAATGTAATATGATGGTATTGCATTTTAAATCATTTTCTCCATTGAGTATGTGCTTCTATGAATTAAAATGTCATTGGTGTTTGCTAGCCAAGCTGTTTGTTGAAGTTGATACTTCTCCAAGTTTCATTTTAAGTATTTAGGTGTAGGGTTTTAAGTGGATAAAACAAATAGTGCCACTGGTAGAGAGGAAGATCTGGAAATTTCCTGCTAGTTCCTAAGGGTGAGGACTCTGCGTTTTAGCTTTGGCATGAAGAATTTCTATTGATTAAAAGTTGAAAATGAATCGTTGATAGTGTAGCTCTGTTTTGAAATCTCTGTGGGTTGATTTTTTTTAATGGATGATTTTAAAAGAAAATCATGGAGCTAGGATATGCGTTTTATTTCTATTCTGAAATGTTTGGGTCTCGTCCGAGTTTAAGTTTTAAATCTGCTGAGGAAGAATTGAATGTATTGGAAACCCTAGATAGGGAAAATCATGCTTGAGAGTTGTTTTCCTCCAAGTTTAATGATGTGGTATTAATGCTGCGTATCTATCAACACCGACGATATAAAATGATTCTTTCTAAAAGTGTTTGGTAAAGAGTTTCGATATCCCAACCTGCGTTGATTTTGTTTATTTCTTTTAAGAAAGAGGGCTGAGTTTGATTGCATTGGCTTTGTGAAAACTTTTGTGGGTCCTATTTTGTAAAACTGAATGCTAAATTATACATTGAAATGTTGAAATCCCTAAGTAGGGGGTTCGTGTTGATAGTTGTTTGTCTCAGAGAATTTTATGCACAGTGGGTGTTTTCTTTAAGTTGTAGGTTTAAATATTCCAACGATCTTGTTTGTGCTATGTTCATGGATAGTTTTCGAAGCTTTGACCTGCGTTATTTCTATTGTTTAAAAAATAATGAATGAGATAAACTAAGTTTCAACTTCATTGGTTTCGTATATCCTGAGTTTTGATTCTTAATGGATAAAAGTTGAACCCTAGATTTCTTGTAATTTAGTAATTTAAAAGTACAACATCAGGGTTTGGAAGAATAATGCGATTTTGCATTGTGTGGATATTAATAGTTCATCTATCGACACTTCGAAATAAAAGTTTTGACAATAGTGATTCTACCTATATAGGTATCTAGCACATGCTAGCTAGGCTATCCCTACTAGATCCTTGAAACATTTAGGGAAGAAGCTTGAATTAAATAGAAATATTAAATGAAATTTGATCCTAGAATGTAAAACCCTGAGAGCCCATGCCAATTGGCCCTTGCTCCATAAAGAAAAGAAATAGAAACCATAATGTACTGAAACATGAATGCAACATAATAATTCCTAATTTAATTTCAGAATGTAATTGAACTGTACGAAAATTTGTAGTTCATACCTAGTTCTTGAAGCTTGATCTTCCCTTGCAGAACACTAGTTAATGGAGACATGTATGGACCTAGTTGACCTATAGGATGATCTTTAACTGGATAACTTTAGGACTACCATGTCCCTCCCAACCATGACCCTTAGACCATTCCTAGTTCTAACTGGATCCCCCCGAGCTGCTTCCAACATGCAATAAGAGAAGTAGAGGCCCTAGGGTAAGCTGTTGAATCAGATCTCGAAAATATAGTAGGCTGCTTCAGTTTTGTAGAATAATTCTCTTCTGTTACGATAAGAGAATGATAGTAGAAAAGATGATCCCTCTCTTGGGATCTGCCCTTCTTTATATAGTTGAGTTTGGTTTGGAATATAGTTGTTTGAGTTTAAATAATAATATTCAATTTTTAATTTAATTTGAATTATAATATCTATGAAAGATATTTTATTAGTTATTTACTCCTAGTTTATCTAGGACCTTTAATTTGTTATAATTAGATGTATCTTAAGTTAGCTCATAAATAATAATAATACTATTAATAATATTAGTAGTAATAACAAATATGAGAATTATATTATGCATATCCTTTATGCATTTTATTTATATAAGTAATCTTTTCTTTTAAAAATAATAATAATATTAACAATAATAACAATATGAGAACTATCTTATGCATAATCTTTATGCGTGTTATTTACATAAGAAATCTTTGTTGATGTATATGTAACTTCGGAACGTATTTCACATATATGTATATTGTATTCCTATAGAGATGTTATTATTCCTCTATACAGAAGTGTCGTCATTTATATTGTAAGTGTCGTAACTTATACTTGATGGATTATTAGATCACCTTGTTGGGGTCGGCCCTGTATAAGTCATGTGGGTCAAAGGGTTATTAGACCACCCTATTGGGGGTCGGCCATGTGGTCAAAGGGTTATTAGACCGCCCTAGTGGGGGTCGTCCTAGTCAGCATTATGTTAAGTGGTTATGTTGAGGCCGACCTAGTTGAGTAAAGGTCAAGTGAAGTTAGTGTATAAATAGAGAGTTTGTCTCTCTCATTTTACACATTCTATTCTCTCACTCACACTGTTGAGAGTGGCGCACTTGTGGAGGAGGAGGCTCTACTTCTAGGAGAAGACTATCTCTTGTATTCTAGTTGTATCATTGCTCTATCTATCTCTGAGGAAGTTATTTGGGTTTTTCACCTTTATGGTTTTCCCCAAGTAAACTCGGTGTCTCTTTTGTGCTTGAATTATTGTGTCCATGAATGATATGCTGTAGATTTGCTGTACATGTTGTTCTCTCAGTTAAGATCCTAGATCAGATTGAAGTAAATTCTGAAAATTTAACATGGTATCAGAGCTAGCCTAAAAGAAGGCATGATATGGCATGTATGACACTTGTTGCACTTACGATGCTAGGGCTTGATATAGCAAAAACCTGTCATCGTAGAACTTTCGCTATAAATCCGTTTTGGAAAAGTTTTCGGATCTAAAACCTTTACAAGTCGAAGATTAAATCCCCATGTACCTTGTGTCCAAAGGAAAACCTCTAATTCATTGTACTTTGTGATTCATGATCTGTACAATATAGGGTTTCTGCCTCTTCCAGATCTGAGTCAAAATCAGGTGACCTTGGGAAAAAGGTCATAACCTGGGCTAGGAAGATCCAAATGAAATTTTGTAAAAAGTGGTAGGTAGTACACAGAATTTACTATCTCAAGAAAATATTTTAGAGGCCGAAGTTGAACAAGTGACACGTGGAACACTGTACAAGTTTGCTCTCTTGTATTATCCCATAAACAGGTCACATTGCGACACTTGGCATAACTATGTCTCAGAGAATCCAATTGATGTCAGGCCTATTGTGATGGAAATATAATCGGTCAGGCTATCTCAGGAAACATTTTCAGAGGCCGAAGTTGAAACAGTAACACGTGGCACGCCATACAATTTCTCTCTCCTGTATTATCCCATAAACAGGTCACGTTGTGACACTTGGCATAACTCTCTCTCAGAGAATCCAATTATGGTCAGACCTGTCAGGATGGAAAGATAACAGGTCGAGCTATCTCAGGAAACGTTTTCATACCTTGTGGATCGAAACGTTCGGAGTTACACCAGAATCAATCAGGTACATATTTCTGTAAAAACAGAATTATTTTTTAGTACCTTCATTCATGGCTTCCGGAATTTAGGGCTTTGGAGAAAGTTGGAATTTTTGTAATCGAAGACCACGGCTAAATGCTACTCATCAAAATAAAAATTTGGAAACCAAGATCAGAATTTTTGGTTGGGCAGAAGGCCGGGCTTGATCAGACCCTATTTCCGGACTTTGATTAGAAAAGTGGAAAATTAGGGCTTCTGTAAAAATGGGAATTTTTGAAATCTATGACCACGGCTAGAAGCTCCTCAGAAAAATAGAAGCTTAGAGCTTTGGATCAAACCTTTTGATTGGGAAAAAGAGTGGGCTTCATCAAACCCCAGTTCAGGGTCACGTCCTGTGAATCCGAAAGTTTCAAAGGAAAAATTGAGTAGTGAAACTTTGCAGTTTTCAAATTCTGAATATACGAGCTTGATCAGCTCATCAAGGTGCATATTTCTATCCTTTCAGAAGTTTGAAATTCAAAGTTTGAATTTTTGGGGTTTCTCTGACAAATCCATATCTAGCTCCAAGTCTAGTTCTTGCAAATCAAGTGGATTGGGTTAATCTTAGAAGAAGATGGATTGGTCACTTGCATAAGTGAAGAAGTTCCTGTTTTAGAGGGAGCTGAGGCTAAGGCCTTACATAAGAATATTACACGCAATCTCGACAGGTATGACTCATTGAGGTATGTTTTGATATTTGTTCATGATTAAGTTTATGGTATGTTTGTCTTCATGTTATTACAGTTAGTACAATCTTGATTTTAGATTTGTTGTATCACCTTAACAAAATTATGAATGCATGATAGAAGATATTCATTGGTTAAGGTGTTGACACTTATGATTGTGCTAATGCATTATGGTGTTGTATGAGGTTTATGTTGTCTGCTAACATAAAAGGTACACAAAGAAAGACAAATCATGCTCTACTTCAAGAACATATGATCATGGTGACATGAAGACAAGGATTCATCCATTGTCATGGATCACATAGAAGATCTACTTTCGAGGTATGCATAACTTGGTTCTACAATGGTTAACTTATGAGACATGCAGGTTACTAGCACAAGTCATTGAAGAGAACCAGAAGACATTATGCGGTAATGTTAGACATAACTAGCTAGCATGCTAATCCAGGTATGTTTTTCCTATATCAAGCTAGAATCCTACCTTGTGTTAGGATCTTATACTGTTGTGTTGTTGATAATGATTATTCATGAAGTCATAGGTTTGAATAATCATGGTTGTATGCATATTATGTTTCTTACCATAATTGATGATATGACTAACCAGAAGAATCATGAAGGTATATGTTTGAATAATCACAGGTTTTATGCATATTATATCTCTTATCTTGATTGATGATTCAACTAACCAGAAGAGTCCTATGATCAAATAAGAAAATGTATGAGTAAAAGAAGACTTCCCTGAAACCTTGAATACTAATGTTTATTATCTGTGAATGATCATGAATATACATGTTTAAAGATTATTCTGTTTTGATAGTATTAAGATTATACTAATAAATGTGTGACTATGTATGAGACCTCAAGGATAACACAATAATGATACTAATAAGCATGCATAGTGATTAAGGATGGATGTAAGTTCAAGGACAGGTAATCCAGGAAGCAAAGATCAAGAGGGAGCACACTCCAGTTGTTCCTGCAAGAAAGAAAAAGAGCACACTTCAGTAGTTTCTGCAAGGATGCAGATATTCAGAGGGAGTTGACCACTTCTCACAATCCACATAAGAATGGAGTTGCAGAAAAGAAGCAAAGATCGAGAGGGAGTCAACCCAACCAACAAACAAAGATAAGTATTTGAATTGTCATCACTTGCATATTTTATTGTTTAAATAATACTGTTCATTAATGTATATACTGATGTTCCTAGAATTAGGTTGTGTATTATGCATATTAGAATAGTTGCATTGATGAACAGTATACTACTAATATGCATGGGAAAGTAGCCTATGGCACTATACAACATTCCATTGCTACTTATCTAGAATGAAACCTCTTTGCTGACATGTTGGGAGTTGTGCACACTCTTAACAATGTTCTGGTAGAGATTGGAAGGCATCTAGAAAGTTACGGGATATGGATAAATGTTGTATTGAAGCATTGGCTAAGATAATTGCATGACTGTATGACATATTTCTTTATGTGTAAGAATTTGTTCTGAAAACTATGAGATGTTTTCTAATCATGCAATTTAACTTGTTGTGTAGGAAAGATCGTATGCCATCACCTACAAAAGAAGAACTACAACATTTGTTTAGCAACAAAATTATCTATTGAAGATATTGAAGTTCCCAGGATATGGGAAGAATGCCATGATCCGTCGATCATGAAGAATGATGTTTGGGATGTAGTCCCAAGACCTGAATGGAAGTCTGTTGTGACTTCCAAATGGAACTATCAGATCAAGCATGTTGCAGATGGTAGCATTGAGAAATATAAAAGTGATGAAATAGAAGATGCACCAGATGGATTTCAAGACAGCATGGTGTGCAGAACTTGGTATGGTAGGATAGACAGCTTTCTATCTAGTTTGGGATTTACCAAGAATAAAGCAGATTCCAACCTTTTCTACAAGGTTGAGGAAGGCAATCCATTGATACTACTTTTGTATACGGATAACCTGCTTGTTACAGGTGAAGATAGATTGATTGCCGACACGCAGCGGAAGCCTGCTGCCGAGTTCGAGATGAAGAACTTGGGGATGATGCACTATTTGTTTTTGGCATGGAGGTGTAACAAAGTGCAGATGGAATCTTCCTTGGACAATAGAAGTACACAGTAGATATGCTGAAGAGATTTGGGATTATGGATTGCAAGGCCATGGCCACACCTATGGCATCGAATCTAAAGCTTCTGTGTGATGCTTCATCTGAGCCGGTTGATGTCTCTATGTATCGTCAGATGATTGGGTCCTTGATGTACCTGACAAACACGAGACCAAACATTTTCTTTGCTATGAACACATTGAGTCAGTTCCTGACAGATCCGAGGAGTGTTCATCTGGTTGCTGTAAAGCATGTTCTGAGGTACCTGAAGGGTACAGTGGATTATGGGCTCAAGTATGAAGCAAATCAAAAGTTTAACCTGTAGGGTTATGTTGATTCAGATTGGGCTGGCAGTGGCGTAGATAGGAAGAGCACATCTAGGTGCTTCTTCAATATGGGATCAGGTGTGTTCTCTTGGCTTAGCAGGAAATAGTCCTGCATAGCACTGAGTACAACTGAGGCAGAGTATGTTGTAGCCTGTTTAGCTAGTTGTGAGGCAATATGGCTACGAAAGATACTATCTGATTTATTTGATCTCCCGTTGGATGCTATTGGTATCTTCTGTGATAACCAGAGTTGTGTGAAGCTGTCCAAGAATCCAGTGTTTCATGACAGGTCGAAACACATAGATATCAAATATCACTATATCAGGGATATGATGCAGAGAGGAGCTGGGAAGCTCCTGTATGTTGCGACGGACGAGCATATTGTAAATGTGCTGATGAAGCCATTATCCAGGGTGAAGTTCGAGTACTTCAGAGAGAGGCTTGGTGTTCTTCATCACTTCGAGGAAGAAGTGATGGACACATTTGCAGAATCCATTCCAAGCATGTTGGAAGGAGGATCCTTCACATGGCTGTGGATGTAAGCACTGGATGACGAGCATCAGGATGATGTTCTGGTTTCTGCTTGGATATGATCAGTTGGATCATTTTTGTATATGTATGTACGCATCATGTTGGATGCTGGATATGATCAGTTGGATCATTTTTATGTATGTATGTATGAATCATGTTTGATGCTGGATATGATCGGTTGGATCATGTGTATGTATTTTGTATAAGCATCTTGTTGGATGCTTGGACCATGTATCTGTATATGTATCAGGTGGATACATTGTATGATCAGGTGGATCATGTATGGTGATATGTTTCATGTATTTGTATTTGTATCAAGTGGATACACTGTATGATCAGGTGGATCCTGTATGATGATATGTATCAAGTAGATACTTGGTATGCATCAGGTAGATGCATTATATGATCAGGATGATCATGGATGACGAGCTTCAGGATGTTGCTCCAGATGACATGCAGCAAGATGTTGTAGTGATGATCAGGATGATCATGTGTACATCAGGATGATGTACGGTGAGTATCAGGTTGATACTCTGTGGTTGTGGAACAGGTTGTGCAGATAAGCATGTAATTTTTTCCCTAGGAGATTTGCAGATGGTCTTTCGAGGTTTTTCCTATGGCATGTAATTCGTACCTTGGGACATCTGGAAAATGCTCTTTTGACGTTTTGCTTGGGAGGACATATAATTTGTGCCCTGGGAGATCTATAGATAGTCTTTTGAGGTTTTTCCTATGGCATGTAATTTGTGCCCTGCGATATCTAGTAGATGCTCTTTCGAGGTTTAGTCCTATGGCATGTAATTTGTTCCCTGGGAGATCCGATAGGTTGATCCGTGTGCTCGTAATCAGTCCTGGGATGCCCTTTGGAGGTTTTTCCATGACAACATGTAATTTGTGCCCTGGGAGATCCGACAGGTTGAGTCTTGTGGTTGTAATCAATCTTGGGATGCGCTTTCGAGGTTTTGTGGTGACCACATGCAATTTGTGCCCTGGGACATCCGATAGGTTGAGCCTTGTGCTCGTAATCAGTCCTGGGATTCTCTTTCGAGGTTTTGTGGTGGGGTCACATGTAATAAGTCCTGGAGATATGGACATGATGAAAAAGGCCTCAAATGCTCTTTAGGGTTCTTGCTAGTCAAGAGACTCTTTTAAGGTTTTGTGATGCACGTAATAAGTCCTGAGAATCCCATGGTATGGCCAGTGATGACGAAGACCTGCAAGTGGTGGGCCTACATCCAGTATGAAAAAGGACTGGCTCTGTAGAAATTCCTATGACGAGTAGATTCAGAGATTGATTGAGATATCATCAGCAGTGACGATGATGATGACGATTATCCAGTGACGATGATCCAGAGAAGATGACTTGTGCTAGAAGACCTGTGTCGAGAAATACCTTCCTAGTTAAGAGGGGGTGTTGATGTATATGTAACTTCAGAATGTATTTCACATATATGTATATTGTATTCCTATAGAGATGTTATTATTCCTCTATACGGAATTGTCGTCATTTATATTGTAAGTGTCGTAACTTATAATTGATGGGTTATTATACCACCTTGTTGGGGTTGGCCCTGTATAAGTCATGTGGGTCAAAGGGTTATTAGACCACCCTATTGGGGGTTGGCCATGTGGGTCAAAGGGTCATTAGACCACCCCAGTGGGGGTCGGCCTAGTCAGCATTATGTTAAGTGGTTAAGTTGAGGCCGGCCTAGTTGAGTAAAGGTCAAGTCAAGTTAGTGTATAAATAGAGAGTGTGTCTCTCTCATTTTACACATTCTATTCTCTCACTCACACTGTGGAGAGTGGCGCACTTGTGGAGGAGGCTCTGCTGTTAGGAGAAGACTATCTCTTATATTCTGGTTGTATCATCGCTCTATCTATCTCTGAGGAAGTTATTGGGGTTTTTTACCTTTATGGTTTTCCCCAAGTAAACTCGGTGTCTCTTCTATGCTTGCATTATTGTGTCCATGAATGATATGCTATAGATTTGCTATACATGTTGTTCTCTCAGTTAAGATCCTAGATCAGATTGAAGTAAATTCTGAAAATTTAACAATCTTTTCTTTTAACAATAAATAAATCTAATTTATTCAACAGTTATTTATGGTAACTCTTTGATTTAATTATGTACATACCATAATGATTCTTTTAAATATTAAGTACAAGGTCCAACTCTTTGGACGGGCTCTTTTGGTGAGCTTGGATTGTTGGCTAGGTTAGGTACCTCTAGGTCTCTCTCTTGCATGTTGGATTCCGTCGTTTAACATGGTAGTTCCTGGAGTCCTTGATGATAGATAGAAAATGATTCATTTAACCAATTTAAATAAATGGGATGAATAGAAGTGCTATTCAGAGTCTCCTCGACTCAACACTTTTAATGTCAGGTAACCCTGAGTACTCTTCAGAGCTTTAACTCAACACTCTCACATGGGCGTTACGCTAGTGCAATTCCAGATCATCCCGCTCAACACTAGTACTAGAATGTGGCTGTGAAGTGCATCTAGAATGTAGAAATGGCCTCAAATCCGATACTCATTATCAATCTTGGAGTGCTCCAGGGATTATTCCCAACACTCTACGTACATCGAGACTTTACGTCCAGTACGTAATAAAATCCTCTAGGTACATCAGGGCTTATGCCCAGTACATAGGTCATCCATGTAATCCTAATTCCATGCTCAACACATCATATAAATCAATCATGTAAACATAACTCTGCACAATATGTAACAAAAGATCATCTCAGTATATTAGGGTTTGTACCCAATTCTTATAATAAAACATAAATCAATACATTGGGGCTTTTTTTTCAGTATATAACAATAATTTGCATCAGTTAGGGTCCATGCCCAATATGTAAATCTATAAAAGAAGTGAATCATGTGCACTAGGGCTTATGCCCAATAATAAAAAATAATCATATGTGTTGGGACTTTAAGCCCAGTATATAATATTAGAAATAGTTAGTCAAAATTCGGGATATTACAACACTAAACAAGCATCCGGATGTTGAGAATTGAATATTTCAATGTGTCACAGGCTGTTGATAGCCAAGAACTGGAGGTTCCCAACAATTGTGTTTATCATCGATCCAACACATTGTGCAATGGAGATTGCTCAAATATACACTTATACTCATATTTTGGCTCTTAGCGTGGGCTATGATATTGCTTTGGATCTCTTCCCCACATAATTTCCTTCTTTGCATTTGGAAATCTTTCCCATTTTGGATCTTACATTGCCTAGTTCATAATATGAGATATCAAGTCTAGTTTGGGTGGTCCCTAAAAAACACTATTGACTCCACTAATGTCTCCAAAACGTTTAGTGCAAGATAAGAAGAATTTGTGACTGCTATTCCATTTGAAGCTTATGAAGATTGAGGAAAACATTAAGAGATTACCAATTCCATCTCCACTAGGTTTATGAATTCTTATAATATTATGTCTATAGTTTAGTTAGAATGATGATTGCTTATAGTTCCTACGTATCTCAAAAATTCCAAGTCTACCATGTAGGAACTCTACCGTGTGTTTATGCAATATCATGAATGGCTTAGATGGGGTTTGATTGGTTTGAAACTAAGATGTTTGGATGCAGATCGACTAAATTGACATGTTTGTTGGTGAGAGTGTTTGTCATCGCATCAAAATTGGTGTCTGTGAAGGAGAATATGGATACAAAACCAGACTTGCTTGTCACATCGGAGGAGGGTTTGTATTATATGAAGATATGGTGCTTGGTAGTTTGTTTCAAGACATGTGTACCCAGGTGTATTACAAAAGAAAAATGAAGATAATGCAATTTCTACAAATCTGGAAAGACAAATCTTTGTGGAAAGGTTCGATCTTCTACTGGGGTTGGTCTTATGATGAGTGACATGAAGAGTATGATCCTCTGTGCACACATATGTAAGCCTTTTTATGATATTGATGCAGAGAAAATAAAATATTATTATTTCGACTACACTACATGGAGTACATCTTGCATTCTTTTAGGGATTAATAAGGGGTAATATCTTCTGACTAATAAGAGTTTTGCTGGCTTCCTTCAGTCCAAATTTATATTTATGAGCCATAATTCCATGAATGCATAATTTAATACAATGGGAGATCAAATTCACTCACCTTAGCTCTAGGTTTATTGGGATTTAATCAATAAATTCAGGCAAACTTTTAGTAGTCAAAGGACACAGGTGGCAAGAGATCAACATTCAAATAATTTCGTATGCACATCGGATCATTTCTATGAAGTGATGGGGGAAGCCAATAAAATGAGGTCTCCTTAAGCATTGGCCTAGATAGGGTTTACGTCGTCCAGCAACACTTGTGGAGCAAATGAGGTCTCACCCGAGATGATCAAGGGAGATTCAACAAAACCATGTTTCTGTCGAATAAAGGAGGATGGTTGCGGCTCAATGACACAACTTATTGCAACATTTCAGAAACGAATCTATGCATTTGAATCAAACATCATTTATATTCGTACATCATTCAACATTCATTATCACAGCAATTAAACAGTAAAACATTCATTGCAGGAAGAGAGCATAGCATGATTCATATATTGCAACATGCATTGCCATAATAGAAGAGACACAAGGATTCCGCAAAACAGTTCTGTAATATCATATTAATCCTGCAAAACCCAGATATAATATCTCCGCAAAGTACAGATCTCACGGATAACTCTCGATCGTAGATACACAACTAGAAGATGCATAATCCAAGATGATTCAACACATACAACTCTATGACTATTTATAGGCTTCCGCCCTTACAATGCTTGTCCACTTTCTAATAAATTCCTAACTGAAACTTTGAGCAAATGACTCAAAATCTAACTGACATGGTGCAAATGACCCAAAATCTAATTGACATGGTGCAAATGACCCAAAATCTAACTGACATGGTGCAAATGATCCAAAATCTAATTGACATGGTCCAAATGACCAAAAAACCCTCATAACATGGTACATTTGACCCAAAAATACATAAAATATTCTTCTTTGTGCCCAGCTTTCCACCTTCCACGGTATCTTCTGACTTGTTGCAACATCTGCGATGCTGCGATGCTAACTTACCAAACCACCTGCCAACAGGCCCCCAACACAATCTTGTGGCTTGCCCTCGAGTCACATTAGTAGGACATTGTGTACTCACTGGTCTTGACTCTGAAGTATACATACTGCTATCGGATTTTGTTGACCTACTGCAGAACTGTTGCAGCAATTTCCTTACTATTATAGAGGTCTGTTGCCAGAGGGTTGTCACACAAGTGCGTGTCAACTTTCTGCTTCGCTTCCTGCACTGACTGGAGTGTAGAACCAGCGACGGTATTAAGCTCGGCACCAATTCCCTGAAACTCGTCCAACTGTGTAGAGCGCTGCTTCTACCATTCCTCTGCTTTGGAAAATCGTTGTTGCAAGACCTTGATCTCCGCCTTTCTATAGACCCACGCCATCAGTGGCATGGTGCGCATGGTGGTCTTCAGTGTAGCTAGCTGCTCTTCCGCCTCACATCATTTCTTGGTCATTTGTTGGAGCGGCTCATCATGGACGATACTGCCCAAAAACATCACAATCTCCACAATGATCCTTGTCACCTCCTGCTCTAACTCGATCAGCTGAGTTGTCGGTTCTTCAATGGCACTTTTTCGTTCTGCGACTACCTCCGGCGATGTGGTAGGCTTTAGGGCATGGGTTAAGATCGAATTGTCCTCCCACAACTAGGCAATAACATCCCCCAGCTTCTGTGCTTGCTCAATCGGGTCTAACTCTGCTATTGGCTCGAAGACATGGTGACAGGTTTCATTGATGGCCTGCTCCAACTGTGCTTGACTTGTCTGCAAGGCCATTTTTTCCACTTTCAACTGATCCTGTTCCTTCTTCAGCTCTGTCATCTCAGTAGCCTTTTCATCCAAGAGGCTCTCCATAGTCTCCTTCATCTTACCAACCACTTCCCATGCTGCCGTGGCCTTCCCTCTGAGATCCTCTACTTCCTTGCTGACCGCTGCATCCACCTCTTATGATCACACTAGCTGATGCCGTACGTCACTTTCTCTATCCTCCAATTCTTGACTGGAAACCACTTGTATGAAAACCAACATTGGTGAGGATAGCGCATTCATATTCACTGTCAAATATTCAAACTGCTGCAGCATTTCCCTGAGAGCTGCATCATCGATCGCAATGGCAGTGGGTGGAATTTCAACATTCCGAACCCACGGCTCAGTGTCGATTGTGCCGATTGTCTGTACCGCTGTGCCCTCAGGTGCCTTCTTCAAGATGATATCGCACAATGCATCCAAGCGGGCAGTGACCACATGGAAACCTTCATCCATCTTCTTTGTCATGACCCAAGCAGATGTATTGGTTTCCTAAGTAACCGCATGAATGAGGCATCCCAACTGATGTTCCATGGCCGGCGACGCCCCATTGATCGTAGCATGCTCAAGGTGTTCCTTCGTCCTACCCTCCTCGACCCATTCTTATGGAATCCAACCCGATCGTTCGTAATCATCACTAAATCCCGCATTAACTCGGACTAAATTCTGTATTAATGACCCAAATCCACCGTCGATCCTCTCAGTCGGATCCGCCATTAATGTTGATCATTTGAACAAGCGTCATTAATTAATTATCTTAACTTTTGGCATTTATTACTGATTTGACCCAGTCGCAACCCTGCCACTGTCGCAGACTGCTCCTAACTTGTGGCACAAGCCTCCCTGTTTGCGCATTATATTCCTGTCAGTGCGCCAACCTACCACCGATCAACGTGTAAAATGTTTATTTATTTATTTTTAAGCAGGGAAGGAAACAATCTTTCCTCCCAACCACCCAAGATACAACTAATGGTCCCGGCAATAGAACCATTTCTTGACTTGAACCCAATCGACAGGGGTTCCACTCATTGTCGACACCAAACCACCGTAATCTCCCTAAGCATCGGCCTAGACAAGTACCCCATCGAGCAACACCTGCGGAGCAGATGAGGTCTCACCCGAGATGATCAAGGGAGAGTCAATGGAAGCATGTTTGCGCCGAATGAAGGAGGATGGTTGTGGCTCAATGACACAACTTATTGAAACATTTCAGAAATGGATCTATGCATTTGACTCAAACATCATTTATATTCGTAGCATCATTCAACATTCATTATCGCAGCAATTAAACAGTAAAGCATTCATTGCAAGAAGAAAGCATAGCATCATTCATATATTGCAACATGCATTACCACAATAGAAGAGACACAGGGATTCCACAAAACAGTTCTGTCATATCCTATTAATCCTGCAAAACCCAGATACAATATCTCCGCAAATTATAGATATCAATGATAACTCTCGATCTCAGATACACAACCACAAGATGCATAATCCAAGATGATTCAACACATACAACTCTATGACTATCTATAGGCTTCCGCCCTTACAATGCTTGTCCACTTTCTAACAACTTCCTAACCAACACTTTGAGCAAATGACTCCAAATCTAACTAACATGGTCAAAATGACCCAAAATCTAACTGACATGGTCCAAATGATCCAAAATCTAACTGACATGGTCCAAATGACTAAAAAACCCACATACTGTGGTACATTTGACACAAAAATACATAAAATATTCTCCTTTGCGCCGAGCTTTCTGCCTTCTGCATTATCTTCTGACTTGTCGTAGCATCCCCGATGCTGCAATGTTAACTTACCAAACTGCCTGCCAATAGACCCATTGAACCAGTTAGGATACATAATTCTTTGCTTCGTTCAAACAATAACCCAAAAGATATAATTATACCTGTGTTCAAGTGCTAAGTATCGTCAAAGTAGTAGGTTTGTCCAATAATTAAATCTACTCATTTCTTTCAACCATTGCGTTGTTCACAACACGTCTAAATTAATAGATATCATAGCTTTTTTAGCCGGCTTACAATACGTTTGGAACTGTTTTAGAGGTGTAACACTTAAGAGGGAGCCTCATAGGAGCCACCATTGATACAGTAAATAAAGCTGATAAAATACAGAATACGTTCCAAGCTGTTGGGAACGTTGCATTTGTTCACTCCTATTCATTGCTTCTCATTGAAATGTAGGTACCATTTACAATATTACCAAATCCCATGTTATTTTATTAGATAATAGATTAGTGGCTTCAAGATGGCAAATGCTGGGACACTAATTCAATTCAAAATGCATGTAAGACACAAAAAAATAGCCTCCGTTAGAGAACATGATGATGAAGAAAGCAACGCTACTGGGTGTGGAATCCAGAACGATGTTCGACATGTTGTGTGGTTGCATGGGTACACACCTTTTGGAGACAATGCACCAGGAAACCTATTGTCAAGATTTGGTTTCTACAATCCCTTTTGGTTGATGACATTGCCAACGCTGCCATTGTCAGTCGGTGCATATCAAGTAAGTATAACCATAAGTAAGATCCCTTATTTTGAGTATTTTGTGATTTGGTATCTTATCATACAACCTATCTTCATATTATGTTCTCAGCATCTCTAGACATTGTCACCAATATGGAAACCAAGTGCAAATAAACCTCTCATTAAAGTACACGAAGTAAGCATAAGTGATAGAAGTGATCGATTTCCTGTAGTTTTCAAGGCAGAAATCGAAGAATTCCATTGTTTGAAGTGGCATGTGAAAACCATTTTGAAAGGAAAGGTTTTAAGGGATATTTTTAGGGTCATATTTCACAATTAATAATCTCTGAACTATAAGGATCTTGTGTGATTTTTGGGCTTAGTTGCAGCGCATACCATAATAGAATATGAGACGCATAACATTATATAATCAATAACCATATGAAATATTTCAGTGCAAATTGGAGATATAATTAGTTGGATGCAGGCATACCCGAGTGCCAATATTTTCACAGTTAAGCGGTGACAAATAATAAGCTTCCACTCTTCCAATGTTGAGTTCAAAATGGAGCACACCTCTTGGAAATACGATAAGGTCTCCCGGATAAAGAATATCAATGCATCACACAACTAATTAATTTATAGCTAATCAAATTTACTAATCATATCATCTATATATAATGAGAATACAGTTGATGATCTTGTTAATAAGAAGATTTGTTGATAGTAAGATTATCAGTGGTGTCAACAAGCCAACTTGAAGGGGTACACCAAACAAAAGAGACAGAACTTCTGAAGCTCTTGGGTGTGTATGAGGACAGTTTCTTCCATGGGGAACCCTTTTAAACCTCACCACAAATAGCCCTTGTGTTCTGTAAAATCATTTAGCACCATTAATTATATATCATCAAAATCTATACGCCATTCATGAATATATCATGAGAATATCTAAAAGAAAACATCATCTATATGTATATGAATAAGACGAATATATTGAATATACCGCACTACAGGGAATTTTTGAGGATTGGTTGCAACTCAAATCACCCCGATATCACTACTAACATATCCATTCTTGAAAATGTTATGTAGAGTGAATATAATCAATCCTGTTACAAAGTATGTCATGGGGTCTGGATCTGCGGAGTTAGCACAGGTAAGAAAAGTAACAAATACTATCACAAGGGGAATTAGGAGTGCACTCGCCATCATCATTACCTGTAATAAATAAACATATATTGGATTTCGGTATGAAAATGAGCTCATAAACGAAATGATATCTTACTCTACTTGCTTGCTTAAATGACCCTTAAAATATGGATTTTGCTATGAAATCCTCGCTATCTGGGCTTCCTCACCGAAAATGTCCATTTGACTCCATTGAACTCTAGTCAGTTAGTCCTCTCCATTCCTACACCCTCTACAACAATATCCTGAGAAAAATCATCAAACACCAAACAACAAAACCCTCACACCCCACGAGCCCTATAACCCCAAACACGACAAACCCTAAAAAAACAAATACTGCAAACGCTAAAAATCAATCACGAGTCAAAGCTTACAGATCTCAATCACAAAATTACTTGGAGAACATTAAAGACTCAATAAATAAAAAATACCCAAATGTTGAAACCCTTGTAACCCTCTCAAACCCTTGAAACCCTAGACACCGTTAAATAAAAAACCTTGAAGCACAACGTTATAATCATGTACAGAGATAAAGAAAGATAGAAAGCAAGTGAGAGAAGTCCAGAGAAGTGAAGGGGAAGGAAGTTACCATACATACCTTTAGAGGTGGGAATATGGGAGGAATCCCCTTAAGCCCCCTTTAAGGGAGTTTATTCCTGCGTGCCTATATTTTGAGCTCGTGGTATACTGTAAAGTGGTGAACGTAATACTACCACCAAGATCTACATCCAAGCAATTCTGCTTGAATGTGAAGATCGATGTTCAATTCTGCCAGAATGTGTAGATTCGAATGTGTAGAGTTCATGCACATCAAATCTATTGGAGTTATATTTTGAAAATGATCTATTTTTATTTATTTTCCTTAATTTTCCTCGTAATCTATTTTTTAATTTTATATTTCCCCTCCCATTGTTTATTTTCCCTCTTTTTATTTATTTTTAGTTTAGTTTGCCTCTCTATAATATATTTGTTTTGTCTATATTATTGTTTTTTTATTTTTTAATATTAATATATTACATGTATTAACTATACAAATATATGTGTATATATATAATAACTATATAATATGTAAATATGTTAAATATGGTTGAAAAATGAAATGTTAATAGGGATACAGGGAAAATAAGGGTTTTTTTATAATTTCATTATTTTAAATGGGAAAGGATGGAAAGAAAAGGGGTTAGAAAGTATGAGGGAATAAATATTATTATTATTGTTATTCGAGGATATGGGAACTAAGGGATGTTTACAAAAAAAGAGGAACTTTTTTTCTTTTCAAAATGGAGGATATTCGCAATTTTTTGCTAAAACATTAATAAACTATTGAGAGGGTCAAACAATAGCAATTTTGTTTAAACAAAATATGAATGTGACCAATACAACGAGCCAAACACAATGGCACCAAGTTCATAACAGGACATGTGTGAGGAGAACCATGACAAATTGATGCATATGGAGAATTAGTGAAGGTTGTGAAATTGACAATTTTTAGCTAACATGACACAAAATAAATGAACTTGTCAAAACTTTAATAGACTACTAAGAGGGTCAAATGACCATAGTTGTGTTAAAAAAAATATGAATGCAACCATTACGATGAGCTGAACATAATTGAACAAACTTCATAACATGACAATTCCCAAAGATAAAGATGACAAATATCCAAGACTCAACTCAACCAGCACACTAAGATGACGCACATGGTGTAACTTGGTGGATTTGTGGAAGGGATAATATAGAACTAGATATTATATGAATCCATCTACAATGTTATATATAATTTACTAAATTTTAACACTTCAGATGGATTCAGAGACCCCCTAAATTTTAATACTGCAGATGGATTCAGACACCCCCTAGAGGAGTCTCTGAATCCATCTACGGTGTTAAAATTTAGTAAATTGTACAAATTGATTGTCAAAATTGTAATTTTCCATTGTCAGAGTGACACAGCTAAAATGACCAAATAAAAAACCAATTCATATTGTTAATGTTATTGTTATGTGGTCATTTTTAGTTTAGTTACTTGTTATCTGGTAATATATTTTATCTTGGGACCCAATTGGTCATTCCTCTGGTCAGTTTTAGTTGGATCACTCAATTTTGGTCATTTATACCTTGAAAAATGGTGGTGACAATTTTTTTGGTCGCCTCATCATTTTTCTCTCATTTTCTACTAGTGTTAGCTTAATGCTTTCTCATAGTTTTCTAGGTATTCAAATTAACCTATGTTGGTTTTTATTTCTTCTAATGTTGTTAGCAATTTTCTAATCAAATGGAACAAGTTCCTGAGCAAACAATTGACATTTTCTTCCATAGATACATGGAGAAAGAGGCCAATATAACAATGGAAAAAACAATAGTTCCTAATGTAAAAAGAGAGAGACAATCACAAGATTCTAGTGAAACAACATCAAATGATGAAAGGCAAAAAAGGTAAAACTAATTCCGTTTCAACATTAACATAAGATATAGGTTTCCTTGCAAAAACATAATTGCACACCGAAAAAACTAGTCCACAGTTTTCTTGTATTTATGATTAATTTCTTGTATGTACTCTCATATTCAAAGAATACCCTATGGAACCATCAACAATAATTCAAATTTTCTCAGGAGCATATAACAACATTTTTTAATGTGATGTGTTGTCATTGTATTTACTTGCAAACAACAAAAACCAATATTGTTGGAAACTCATAATTGTTCCATGTGTAGATTTAGTAAATAAAGATGGTCAAATGACTATAACAGTGAAGATAAACAACCACTTTCTTAAACGTTTTGTTAAGCAGTTTTTTTCTTGGAATGATTCATAATATATGACATTGCATTGAAAATAAAAGGGCAATATGATAGGGGTGATTCTGTTAATATTTGGTTCGTATTTGATATTTAATTCTTTTAGATACTGAAAGTTGAAACAATGAGACAATTCAATCACATGAAATTCATACATCCATAACACAAAATATACCCTAGGGAAAATCATCAAAACTATGAGAACAAAAACCCCAACAATTCTTCTCAATATAATATAATGGATAGCGGAGAATGATTTCTTTTACAACATAGCAGATTTATTTCGAAAGATAAGAGATCACCAAAACACTTTTGGTGAAGATACAAACACAATATAAAAGAGAGATCAATTGGATGTGTTTTCCAATATGCCCAACACATCAATAACAAGGAAGAACAATAACCTACGCAAAGAGAAGCACCTTTCCTTCAATGGAGAAGAGAATCCGCTTCACCCTAGATTCATTAATCCTGTATGACATATTCATAAATTATTTTCATGCATCGGCTTCTATTTTTAGTTTCTAACTTCATGATGAACTCGATCTCCATCTAGATGGCTCAATATTGCATGAAGAATTGCACCCCACTTCTCATGCAGTCCATTAACTCACTGAACTTATTATTAGGATGAACTCACCCCTTAACTGAAATCTTTCCCACTTAGTTAGGTGGCTAACTTAAGTATTTTCATGCAAGTGTTTCAACTCAAGTATCATCTTTTAGTTTAACATAAGTGTCATCATGTAATAACACTTAGTTAACTAGATCTTCTATGTTGTCACTTAGTTAACTCTCGTTAACTGATTCTTTCTTGATAACATCACTATAATGATCAATTCGAGTTCTCCTTGATTTATTGAAGTGTCTTCTTTTAGTTTAACTAAATTGAAAACACTTTAGTTAACTAGTCCTTCTTATTTAACACTTAGTTAACTGAAATCATGATGATTGATTTACTTCTAGTGACCACTGTGACTTTGTTAGTTTAACTGAGGCATATATTGCTAGTTTAACTAAAGCTTGAAAATTTGAGTTCACTTAGTCATCTCCATATGAATTCGAATTCTCTTTTTCTCTATGCATTTATCTTTATCTCTTTATATTTTACTGCATTGCCAATATGTGCTAACTTTAATTATCCATTACACTACATTATACTAAGAATAATTATTGGATGTTGTGATAATAGTATATTCTTCCGGACCAAATGATCATATGCTAAAGCAATTGACTTTAGAGGTGATCAATCTCTAAAGGAGAGTTAATAGTAATCTAGCGATCATGGTTAATAATACATCACACAACATTAAATGCTTTTAAGTAAAGCATGACCTTTATACAAAAGCTCCACCTCTATACAGCAGTTGCATTCGATGGATACCTTTATATGAAACGTTCGCATGAAAATCATGACTTGACACAAAAGTACGGAGACTTGTCCAACAAGACCTTACAACATCATTCTTTGATCAATTACCTATATACGAGAAGAATAACCTTTACACAGAAGGAAATCAAAGTGTTCACTTCTATATGGGAGGATCAATCTTGGTTGCACAAGATTGGTTTGGAGAATTTCTCTTGATGTTGTACATTTAACACTCCCTCTCAACAAGGGAGGCATTCTCTGCCATACCAAGCTTGTCTTGAAAGTACCTGAACTTCGTCACAGACAGAGGCTTTGTTAACACATTTGCAATCTTCACATCAATAGCAATTTTCTTGAAGTTTCACTATACCTTTCTAGACCATGTCTTGGATGAAGTGATACTTCATTTAAATTTTCTTCAACTTATCATGAAACACTGTGTTTTCATAAAGATTGATGCAACTCTGATTGTCACACATACTAACTGCAGGCTCAAGCTTTTCACCGAACAACCTTGCAAGTAGCTTTCTAAGCTACACTGCTTCTCAACAGGAAACACTAGCATCTATGTATTATGCTTATGTAGTGCTCTGTGTAATATCTTGAGGCATGGACTACTTTATTATGTGTGGAGCGTAAGTGATGTATCACATGGACTAATTTTTTATGTGTTTAGCATAAGTTCTGGATCACATGGACTAGTTTTTTATGTGTTGATCATAAGCTCTAGATCACATGGACTACTTTATTGTGTGCTGAGCATAAGCTCTGGATCACATGGAATATATTGTTATGTGTTGAGCCTAAGCTCTAGATCACATGGACTACTTTGTTATGTGTTGAGCATAAGCTCTGGATCACATGGACTACTTTATTATGTGTTAAGCGTAAGATTTGGATCACATGGACTACTTTGATATGTGTTGAGCGTAAGCTATGGATAACATGGAATAATTTTTTATGTGTTGAGCATAAGCTCTATATCACATGGACTACTTTGATATGTGTTGAGCATAAGCTCTTGATCACATGGACTACTTTGTCATGTGTTGAGCGTAAGATCTGGATCACATGGATTAATTTGATATGTGTTGAGCATAAGCTCTGGATCACATGGACTACTTTAATATGTGTTGGGAATAAGCTCTGGATCACATGGAATATTATATTGGGTGTTAAGCATAAGCCCCAGATCACCTAGAATTTGATCATTGTCTTTAGGTGTGGCTTTTATGAAACCTATCCTAGTGTTGAGCATAAGCTCTGGGAGAGAAATATAGTTACTTTACTTAAAGTGTTGGTCATAAAGCTCCGGAAGCACTCAGACGCATTATATTACTGATGTTGAGCTAAAACTTTGGATCACTAGTAATCATCTTTTTCTATTATTTAAATGAATTAACTTCTTCTATTTCTAAAATTGACTCACACTACCACTTAAAGAGGAATCAAGCATGTAAGAGATTAGAATGACCGAGTAGTTGCTAAATCAACTAGATGATAGGGTAAGTAAACGAAATACTCTATTAAACATTGAGAGATTTAATTATTAAAATATAAAATAAACACTAAGAGTTTAAAAATAGATTGAATTATTAAAAGATAAAATAAACACTAAGACTTAAAAAATAGATTTAATTATTAAAAGATGAAATAAACACTGATATTTTTTAAATAAAACAAATAGTTAAATAAAGGTAAGATAAAGAAAACAAATTGTCAAGACTATCTAGTAATTGAAGTAAGTGATCTAAAAATAATAATCCCTCGGATCCTTCTCATTGAAAAAAATATAAATAGGAAGACAATACGAAGGACAAGGATGTCGAAAAGATGATTGGGAGGATCCAATTCATAAATACTTGAGTACGGATTGAGTCATTTAGTAAGAAATATAACAAAAAATTCCCTGGGAATTTTAGTCTCTTGGCATGCTTGATTCTGCACGGGGGTTATGTCAAACAAACCAGGAACAATTCGATATCTATGTTTGGGAGGAACATGGCAGTTTCCAAGTCAGTTAGAAATCATAGAAAGGACCGATAAGTATTTTTGTTATGTTTATTAATGATAAAATGGTTTTGATCTAATTTGATCTTCTTTATATTCTGAATATGGATTTCTGTCTCATTATGATGAAATAAATGTTTATATTCTAAATATGGATTCCTATCTCATTATGATGCAATAAAAGTTTGTGTTTTGATTTTTTCCATTGACAAAATTATTATTCATGGAATGTGGGTTTTTACATCCTTATTAGCTTTCATACTTGGTTGAAATTCATATTTTAATTAGTCAGCACAGGTTATTCCAAACTAGGGATAATCCTCCCTTCAAGCATAGCCATATTATTTAAATGATACAAATTAGATATATATATATATATAATAAGCTAGGTATAAATTATTAAACTATTATATACAAATGCATACAAGAAGTTAGGGATCATAAAACTACCAATACAAACAATTTTACAACATAAAAACACGAAAAGGGTTAATCGTCCCTTTTAGAATATTTTAAACCAAAACATATAAACATACGCCCAATTAGAAATAACAAACATGAAAAGCAAAGGTTCATGATTTTCATGACTAAACCATCCAACTAGAGTTTAACCCAGAAATAAAATTAACATTAATTAGATAAACTATTGTTTTAGATCGAAGGTCTGATCCTTAAACTAAACATTTACAAACTCATAATGATAAAAAAAACATAATGATTCATAGGAGTCGAAATTCATTGACTAACGACCTTCTTAAAGGAAAACACTCACTTACAATGAAAGTTCCCAAGTTTTCAAGTCATACGATGAGGGATGGAATCCTGTGAAGGACCAACAATCGGTATGAAGGGAAGCAAAAATTTTGCTTTTCCCAAACCTAGATACCCTCTGACCAAATGTTTAAAACACAACATAATCCTATTGAAATGGATCAAACCCGACTTTATATTTCTCAAATCATACAACCTTCCCATAACAAAAAATAGAGTACATACATGGGCTGGTGCAAGGTAATGATACCCACTTATGACATGTTCGTTTCAATGGCATGCTAGAAAAACATAAATCTTATCATTAAGATGAATTATTAGAGGTGCCTACAATTTTTTTTAGAATTAGATGTAAAAAGAAGAAACGTAGAAAAATGGATCACCTTCCGGAATATATAACTTTTATTTATGTAAAAGTGGTATAACTACCCAAAAATGTCATTATTTTAAGATTGGTACATTATTGTTTCTCTAAAACATAATGCATATGTTTCTGTTGGTCCACTGATTTGTTATGTAAATTGTTAATTTACGAGGAAACAAATATATAGAGGTGTAGGCAACAGACGATATTTCCAAAATTTTAAAAGTTAATTTTATATTTTTTTAAAATTACGAAAGTCAGTGAAGCCTTAAAACGTCATGATCGAGTGTTGGTCCACCATATCATTGTCTGAACATAATCAATTTTTTTATTTTTTATTTTATCTTGTAGGTATTCTTGTACTCTGTGCGATTTCTTTTCCGTTTTCGAAATAGGTAAGCCAATCAAAAGTTATAGGCCAAATAAACGACCTATGTTTTTTACAAATTTGACATGAGTGCAGTTAAAAATGAATTCAAAATAGAAAACAATAACAGATCTATTCAAAAAATATATAGTTAGAATTTGCACACATAGATCGACAAGTGTGTGCAATTTCATCAGTAGTGCACAAGTGGCGCATATGCGGAACTAAGCATGAAGCTAATAACTCAGACCAAGGCTCAAGGTTTGACAATCTGAAGCTAATACAAAACCTGCAAGGGATCCAAAAAAAATTGAATCCAAACACGTGTACGCGCAAATGCATGCACACATATTTGCATGCACGCGTTGTTGTGCACGCACATGTGAAAATGTGCATGTGTTCTTTTTCACACATTGATTTGTACTTATGTGTCCCTAAACCCCCCCTCCCTCTCTATAAACCTACCTCCCCTCTCTTCCTATCCACCCAATCCTCCCTACTCTCTTCCAATCTACCCAATCCGTCCTCCCTCCCTCACCCCTCTCTTTTCTCCTTCACCACAAGGGTTAAGATATATACTATTATACAAAATCACTAACTCGCAATATCATCATGTAAATATAAATATTCATCCTTGTAACCATAAATCCAAGACCCTTATATATCAATCCCCAAACCCTTCACCATTAGTCCCTAGCCACTGCAATCCCTAGTCCCTAGTACAACTAACCACCATAACTCTTGGCCCACTAAAATCATAAACTAGTATAGCCCCTAAAACTCCTAAATACTAACACATAATGATATATATCCCTTAACCCCTATAATTCTAACCACATAATTCTAACCTCTAAAGTGTCTAGTTAAATAAAAATTAACCCCTAACCCTTATAACCTCTAATTCTCATCAACCCTAAACTCTATCATCAAACAACCAAACCTTAAAACTTATAACCCATAGCAATTTTAGAGAGATATTAAGAGAGAGAGAGACCTAAATCTTGGACCCTAAAGGAATATTCTATCCATAAATAGCTATGATGATTTCCTCCACTAACCACACATGACCTCTTAATGGTATCATTGGCCTATGATTAAGGATGTCGATACCATGAAGTGGTTTTGAGCAATATGTATATGCCTGATCAAGGATTTTGGAATTATTTTTTATGGATAAATATCGTGCCTTTGGCCATAAAGAAACCATTTACACATCCAAGGCCATGAACAATGTCGAAAAGCACTGAACAAGACTTTGTAGGGGTATCCATTGCACTATGTATCCAACTCTTGGGGACTTAGGGAATTGGACATGGTCGAGAGAGGAGACCTAAGACTTGGTAATCTTATATCAATATAGGTCTAAGAAGGTTACCTCCACCAACTACACATGGCCTCTTGAGGTATCATTGTCCTGTGATTAAGGATGGAAGTGCCATTATATGGTTTTGAACATAGTATCTACATGTCTTAGCGCCTTGGAAATGGTTTTCTAGGGAATAATACCATGAATTTGGCCCTAAATAAACCGTTGAGGCATCCATACCCATGAGAAATTCCTCGAAGAACCATGCATTATCTCATAGGGATATATGTGGAAATATGTATCTATGTCTTAGGGCCTTAGGTCCTTGGACATAGTCAAGGGAGGAGAGTTTATCCTATGGACCTAAATGAATCTTCTAGCCATCCAAGGATACAAATATTTCATCCACCAACCATGCATGACATCTTGAGGGTATCATTACTCTATGATTGAGGATATTAGTGCCATTCGGTATTTTTAAGTAGTATGTACATGTCTCGGGGCCTCTAGGATGATTCTCTAGGGAAGAAAAATTTCACTTTATCCTTAAATAAATCATTGAGTCATCTAGATCCATGAAGAATGCTTCAAAGAGAAACACAGATGACTATGCCAATGGTATTTATGATGCTCTATATTTATGTCTTGGGGCCTTGGGGCCTTGGACATGCTTAGTGGGGGATACAGAAACATTGGGCCTTGAAGAAGTATTCTAGCCATCAAAGGCTAAGAAGGTTTCCTGAACCAACCAACCATGGTTTCTTGAGTGTGCCAATGGATTATGACTAGGGCTGTTGGTGCAATTAGGTAGCTTGGATAAATATGTATGTGTCTCAAGCCTTCGGGAATGAAATTTGACGGGAAAATACCATGCATTTGGCCATAAAGAAACCATTGAGGCATCCAAAGCCATGAAAAATGTCTCAGAGCACATGTATGACTTTGTAGGGATATACATGATGGCATGGCGCTATGTATCCAATCCTTTGGAATTGGGGATTTGGAAATGGTTATTGGAGGAGACTTGAAGCTCAGGACTAAAATGAATTTTACATCCATTTAGGGATAACAAGGTTTCCTCCACCAACAACATATACCATTTTGAGGGTATCATTCGCCTATTGGCCCATGCGTTCTTTGTCAAACCTTGATTTTTATTTATCTCTACCTAAACCCCCCCTCCCTCTCTATAACCCCACCCCCCACCTCTTCATATCCACCGAATCCCCCCCATTCTCTTCCACTCTACCCAATTTTCACGTCCCCTTCCATCAATCCAGTGCAAGGGAGGAAACATGACCAAACATAGCGGGCTTATTTGACAATCTCATCCCCATACATTACTAATAAATTAATGGGTAGTTAAAAACTTATGTATACATATTCATACTCCACAAACACAACGGAATTAAACACTAAATGCACACACAGTTTCATCATGAATTCAACATATAAAAAACAATCATTAATTAAAACATTACAGAGCACAGAATTAACATAACTCAACCACAAAGAATACTTATCTTGAAGATGAAGCTGTCCAAACAACTAGCTATGTGAGAGCAACGTTCCACCCAACCATAGATCTCTGTCCATCCTATATTATTTCAGATGAGAGATCACCCCCGAGCTGGGTTATGTATCCACTAAGGAGGAACTAGATGGTCTCACTCACAACCATGGTTTCACTCAATAACTATGCTAAGCCAACACACAGTTGGGTTTATCAAGCATACAAAAGACAAAGGAGGGAAATGCTAATCCAGTGAGCTCAACCATAGAGCTACAGGCATCTCGAGATAATTCAAACAGTCAAGGAACCCATAATACCTACCACACCCAACACAAGGAAGGTCCCCTTCTCTGTTGCACAGTCTCTCAGGAATCCCTTCCCTCCAGTGCTCTTCGGGATGGGTATAGAAAGGTCCAAGCTGCTAAATCATTGAGATTCCAGCATTCTCTAGGTTTATCAAGCATTCCCAACCTCTATTCTAGAATTCACACTTGGATTTCTCACAATTGTGTCATCAAATAACTCAATCCCGTCACTGGATTTCTGGGCTATAAAAACTAGGTTCTCTAAGGGATTTAGGGGTATCTAATACTCTCAAATTCACTCCAAGGTTCATATCTATGGATCCCCCATTGGATTTTACTATCAATACCAAATTCTGGGCACTTATGGCTCTTCAAAACGTGGGTTCTTGCAAAGTTGCGATTTTTGTTTTTTCTCATTGTTGGGCATGTGTAATGGATGAAAGTTGAAGCTTAGATCCTCCACAATGGAATGGGAATGAGGAAAAATGAATTCCCATGAGGTAGAGTGACTTTTGGGTCAACGAAACAGAGCCCATTCTCTTCCATATGAGTTTTTGGGTTTCCCGTGCTCTATTGAAGCCATGGACTGAATTCTTCAACAACTTTCATATACAGAATTAAATGTCAGCAAGGAAAGTCAAATGGGTTCTCAAAATAACATTTGGAAGCATATGGTTCATCCCACAACCCCCTCACTACTCCCTAGTGGAATACACATGGCCTCTTCTCATTCGTTGCTTCCATAGCGAGTTTTCGTATTTTATTGCAATAGTAAATATTTACATCTATTTACAATGTACCATGGCTTAATAGCACATGGATGACAAAATATCAAATACTTGTATATTTTAAATAAAATCTGGGCATACACTAGCGGGGCCTTGGCCTTGAGCTCTACGCTAGGGAAACATACCTCGCATGTATACAATATTTACATTAAAAGTCAATATTTCATAAGGTTAAAAATTGGGGTATTACACCAATCCCTCCTTCCTCCCTCACCCCTCTTCTCTCCTTAACCACAAGGGTTAGGAGATATACTATTACACAAAATCACTAACTCGTATTATCCTCATGGACAAACAAATATTCATCCTTGTTACCATAAATCCATTACCCATATATCTCAATCCCCAAACCCTTGACCATTAGTCCCTATCGACTACAATCCCTAGTCCCTAGTACAACTAACCACCATAACTCTTGGCTGACTATAATCCTAAACTAGTACCTAAAAATCATAATACTAACACATAATGATATATAACCCTTAAATCCCATAATCCTAACCACGCAATTCTAACCTCTAAAGTGTCTTTTCAAATAAAAATTAACCCCTAAAACATATAACCTCTAATTCTCATCAATCCTTAAAACCTATAACCCATAGCTAGTTTATAGAGATATTCAGAGAGAGAGAGACTTGAACCTTGGTCCCTAAAGGAATATTCTATCCAGAAAGAGCTATGATGATTTCCTCCACTAACCACACATGACCTCTTAATGGTATCGTTGGCCTATGATTGAGGATGTAGATACCATGAAGTGGTTTTGAGCAATATGTATGTGTCTGATCAAGGATTTAAGAATGATGTTTTATGGAAGAATATCATTCATTTTTCCATAAAGAAACCATTTAGACATCCAAGGCCATGAACAATGTCAAAAATCACCAAACAAGACTTTACAGCGTATCCATTGTGATATGTATCCAATTCTTGGGGACTTAGAACATTGGACATGGTCAAGGAAGGAGACCTAAGACTCGTGCCTTAAAGGAATCTTATATCCATCTAGGACTAAGAAGGTTACCTCCACCAACTAAACATGGCCTCTTGAGGTATCATTGTCATGTGATTGAGGATGGAAGTACCATTATATGGTTTTTCACTTAGTATCTACATGTCTTAGGGCCTCGGAAATGGTTTTCTAGGAAAGAATACCATGCATTTGGCCCTAAATAAAACATTGAGGAATCCAAATCCATGAGAAATTATTCGAGGAAACATGCATTATCTCATAGGGATATATGTAGAAATATGTATCTATGTCTTAGGGCCTTATGTCCTTGGACATAGTTATAATATCCAAATTTTGACCATTATGAAATATTGGTTTTTAATGTAAAAATTGTAAACATACGATGTATGTTTCCCTAGCATGGAGCTCAAGGCCAAGGCCCCGGTAGTGTATGTTCAGATTTTATTTAGAATGGACAAGCATTTGATATTTTGTTACCCATGTGCTATTAAGCCATGGAATATTGTAAATGGATATAAATATTAATATTTCAATAAAATACCAAAACTGGCTATGGAAGCAATGAATGAGAAGGGGCCATTTGTATTCCACTAGGGAGTGGTGAGGGGGTTGTGGGGATGAACCATATGCTGCCAAATGTCATTGTGAGAACCCATTTGACTTTCCTTGCTGACATTTAATTCTGTTGTAAGGAAGTTATTCAAGAATCCAGTCCATGGCTTCAATGGAGCATGGGCAGCCCAGAAATTCGTATGGCAGTTATGCACTCTGTTTTTCTTGTACCACAAGTCATCCTACCTCATGGGAATTGGCTCTTCCTCATTCTCATTCCATTTGTAAGATCCCAACATCAATTTCATCCAGGAAAAATGCCCAGCAGTGAGAAAAACCAGAAATCGCAACTTTGCAAGAACCCACGTTTTGAAGTGCCATAAACACCCAGAATTTGGTATTGACAGTGAAATCCAATGGGGGATCCATAGATATGAAATTTTGGGTGAAATTGACAGTATTACATACCACAAAATCCATTGGAAAACCTAGTTTTTATAGCTCGTAAATCCAATAACAGGATTGAGTGAATTGATGACAAAATTGTGAGAAATCCAAGTATGAATGACTGAGCAGAGGTTGTGTTTGCTTGATAAACCCAGTGAAGGCTAGAATCTTAAGGAATTAACAGTTGAACCTTTCTATGGTCATCTTGAAGAGCATTGGAGGGAAGGGACATCGGAGGGACTATGCAACAGAGAAAAGGACCTTCCTTGTGTTGGGTGTAGTAGGTACTGTGGGTGCCATGACTGTTGAGTTCATTTGAGATGCCTGTAGCTTTGTGGTTGAGCTCACTGCCTTAGCATCCTCCTCATTTGTCTCAACATGCTTGATAAATCCAACTGTGTGTTGGCTTAGCATGATTGTTTTTGCAAAACCATGGTTGTGAGTGAGCCTTGTGAGTGAACCTTTTTAGTTCCTCCTTAGTGGATACACAACCTAGCTCGGGGGTAATCTCTCAGCTGAAATAATATAGGCTGGACAGAGATCTATGGTTGGGTGGAATGTTGCTATCACATAGCCAGCTGTTTGGACAACTTCATCTCAAATATAAGTGTTCTCTATGGTTTAAATTATATGCATTATGTGTTCTACAATGTATTACTTCTAAATGATAGTTGTTCATGTTCATAGTATTAAAGGCATCCTGTTTTATTCAATGGGATAATTGATGACTATTATATGCATGATGAAACTGTGTGTATATATAGTGTCTAATTTTGATGTGTTTGTTGAGTATGAACATGTATACATAAGTTTTTATTTATTCTTGAATTTCTTAGTAATGTATAGGGCTGAGATTGTCAAATAAGCTCGGTATCATTGGTCATGTTTCCTCCCTTGCACTGGATTGATGGAAGGGGACGTGACAGTGTGGTATCAGAACCCAGGTTGCAGCACTGGGGCTGCTTGGGCCAAACTCTGAGTTTGCAGACAAGTAATAGAATGTTTTAACGTGGTATTGGTGAAGTTGGGGCATCATTTTGGAATGGAAAAATTGTAGGATCAGAGTTCTCAGATGGGGTAGAGGACCAATAGCTGCATAGAGCTCTACAAGAGCTTTCCAACGGTACTAGACTCGTCTCATTTGGATAAGGGACGAAGGACATATGCACCCCGCAAGTTGCAGGAACGAAGGTGTTTCTACAGTTGTGAATTTCGGGATTTCGGGTTGTGAGAATGCAAATTTTTGAAAATTGCATTTTGGATTTCCGCAATTCCAAACCCACAATTTCGGGATTTCGGATTTCGGGTTGCAGGAACGCAATTTTTTTTTTTTAAATTTCTTTTTGGATTTCCGCAATTCCGAACCCACAATTTCAGGATTTCGGGTTGCAGGAACGCAAACTTTGAAAAAAAAATGCGTTTTGGATTTCCGCGTTTCTGAACCCGCAATTTCGGGATTTCGGGTTTCGACTTGTGGGTTGCGGGAACGCAAATTTTTAAAAATTACGTTTTGGATTTCCGCAATTCCGAACCCGCAATTTCGGATTTCGGCTTTCAGTTTTCATGTTCGGGTTAAAAAAAAACATATAATGTCTGAAAATCAATTTTTGGATTACAGGAGCATGCAGGATTAGAATTGGATGAGTTCAGTGGCGTTCTGAGGCCATTAACAAAGGCCATGGAAAGTCCAGTGAGGATACCGAGCCCATTATGCTCCAATTTGGCATAAATTTAGGATTAATGGCTTTTACAAATCGATGTCCCAATGCTTGACAGAAGGTTGGATTGGGCCGAAATTGATATGGAGTGGTCATGGAGTAGACACAGTGTTAAGTTTGAAATTTTGGAGCCAAAATCTAAAGGATGTGGAGACAGGGTGAGTGTGGAGGCCAAAAAGCACTATTCTGGGCCACCTTTTGGAGATTTTGAAAAGCTTGCAATGGATGAAAGTGACCCTGTAATTAGGATTCAAGAAATTTACTGTACTCAACATTTCATATTCTCAGTAAAACAGACATTTTCTGTTAGACAGATATTTTCTAGAGCCATTTTTGGCTCAAAATCTTGAAAATTTGGAAAATGTCAAAAGTTAAAAGTAGACAAACCCATAATTTTATAGAAGATGAATGGAGTATCGGAATAGAGATCCACAAGTTGCTGAGTGTTCCTTGTTGTATGGACTAACTTCTCCCAATAGAAAAATTTTCATGATTCTGCATAGATTTTATTCCACAGGTGGCTGAAGTTGGTAGTCAAAGATATTTTGCAACTATGTAAAAAGTGCAGAATTTTGGTAAAAGTTGTCATTTTTTAAGTAATGCAATTTCCACACCCGATGTCGGAATGGAGCACGTGGATAGGCATTGGAAAGCTTATCCAATAGGGAACAATGGATAGTGACCAGAATTTGAAATGGATTATCATACACCATAGATATTTATAGTAGAAAAGTGCCAGTGACTGTGTTGACATATTGTTGACAATATGGGCAATTTCCAGAATTGCATGAATGGGCAAAATAAATGAAGACATATTAACTCTTTAAATGATTCTATGAGTTGGATTATGTTAAATATTGATTGTTTATGTTTCTATAAGCATTCCTAAGATGTCTATCACGTATTTTCATAATGCACAGTGCTTGCAGCTCATAAGATTTAATAGTGTAGCATAAGTAGCATATAGGGAAGAGAGTCTCCAAAGAAAAATTGTGACCATAAATTATGCTCAGGATTCTTATGAGCATGAAGAAGATGTTCTAGGAGAAAATGTGCAATAAGGGAATGCTGAGACTAAATCCAATGGGAGAAGGGAGCAAATAACTCCTCAGAATTTGGTTGAAACCATGGTGAGCTTTGATGAAAGGTTGATGAAAGCTCAAGAAGAAAAAAACCAACTCAATGCTGCTATTTTGCAAAGCCTCACTGATATGCAGCATAAGATAAACCTTGGTCCCAACCCAAGCAATGTAGGTGAAGAAGGAAGAGATGTAGAAAGTCGCTCTAAAGGTCATTCAAAGAAGAGGACTCCAAGCCCATGGAAGAGTTCTATGAGCAAGAATTATAAAACACCTTCCTCTAGATCTTCTTCTAGCAAATCATGTGACTCCATAGGTTTTCAAAGAAGTCCAAGGCATACGCCCAAGAGATTTGATGGAAGAAAGAAGTTTAAAGACATCCCACAGGGAGAAATCAGGAAGCCATGATCTCCCACATTTGATCGAGAAGACAACACTGGCCAAGAGGCAGAGGCATGGCTTCTTGGAATGAAGAAATATTTCAAAATTCAGGACTACTCAGGAAATGAAAAGGCTAAAATTTCCATTTACAATCTAAATGGTAGAGCTTCAATTTGGTGGGACAACCTCTTGCAAGTGAAAGGGATCAGTGAAAGGAAGATCAACTAGGAGAGATTTAAGAAGTACTTCAAGGAAAACTACATTTCTGCTAGGTATTATGATAGTAAGAGAAAAGAGTTTAATGAACTCAGGTTGGGAAAAAAATATATGGAAGAACATGTCCATAAATATTTTGAATTACTAAGGTATGTGTATTACATTAAAGATGAGAGAGTAAAAATCCAATGCTTCCTTGGGAGTCTACCACAAAGTTTCAAAGATAGAATTGAATTTGTTAATCCACCAAGTCTTGATGAAGCCATTAGAATGGCAATGCATTGCTATGAGCAGAGTAAAGGAAAATCATAGGTTAACCCAGCATGGAAAGGAAATACAAGAGGGAGGTTTGACCAAAAGAAAAGTGACTTCAAGCCACCATTCGAAAGTCAACCCAGGACCTTTCCACAGGGGCAGCAAGCAAGCAGTGGATTCAAGTCAGCAGTAGCAGTAGATAAAGCATCAAAAGGACCACTTGAGTGTTGGGGATGTCGAGAAAACGATATGCTAAAGGATTGTCCACATCGGAAGGAGAATCCCCGAACGTTTCACAACTTAAAGGAAGCAACTACAGTGGAGGAAATGGAAAGGGAAACACCTCGAATTTATGCACTGCTGGATAATCATCAGGTAGATCATCAATAATCAGTGGTGGAAGTTGAAGGTAAGATTGCTAAGCAATCTATTTCTGTTTTGATTGATCCAGAATCTACTCATAGTTATGTTTCTCCAAAAGTGTTTGAAGGTTGTTCTCTTAGAAAAGTGAAGCATAATAAGTCTTGGCTAGTTCAATTAGCCACAAGGACCAAGAAAGAAGTTAGTGAAGTAGTGGTGGAGTGCCCCATAGAATTGAATGGACTCCACACACATGCAGATTTTAATGTACTACCATAAGGATCTTCTGATGCCTTAATTGGCATGGATTGGTTGGAAAGATGTTAACACCCAAAAAGTGCTCACCATCTCATCTCCCTCATTACATGACTCATTTGTCCATACTTCCTACCATATTTGCCTCCAAGACCTTAAAAAACCATTAAAAAACCACCAGAAGGGGTTTTTTAACCTTTTGGTGGCTTTTTAATGGTTTTTTAAGATCTTGGAGGCAAATATGGTAGGAAATATGGACAAATGAGTAATGTAATTGTGAAAATCCTCACAGCAGATCTAAGAGATGATGTATACCTCACAAGAGTAATTATGATTAAGCGGGAAAATATAAGAAGAGTGATCAATATAGTATAATGAGGAACAAAATAATATGGTACAGTAGAACTCAGATGGAAGCAATAATACTTCACACACACGAGTTAATTAATCACAATATGGAAAAATAAATAGTACAATGGTAGAGAGGATTCGAATGCCCAAGGTGGCAATTCGAATTAGCCTCTCAGAGTGATCATAAGATCAATAGAGTATCATCGGAGCACAACTAGGTGTCCTCATGATCATTGGAGCACAACTGGAAGTCTTCATCATCATCAGTGGAGTCATCAATGCTCAAGTAACTGTCAACTATTATTCAAACTAACTCTGGTAGGTGTAACTGAGTGTAACTAAGTGTAACTGACTGTAACTAAGTGTAAACTGAAGACAACTGGACTGGTAGGTGAAGAAGGGCGAGTTGCTCCCTAAAATCAAGGAAGAAGGGTGCATTAAGAAACTGGAGGGCTAAAACTGAATAGTGAGAAGCTCCTGGGGGCTAGATAACTGAGGGCTAGGTGCTGGACTGATGATTGGGATGCATGCAAACCCTAGAATGCATGCAAACCCTAAAAGTGCATGCATGACTGAAAATGTAAATGATCAAAATACTGGTGGGACTAGGGTGGAGTATAGGAATATCCTAACACCCCCCCTTAATCCATCCTGGGCTTTGGTAACTAAGACCAAAGGTCACCCAATACAATGAATAATAACAATCAATAAACCAAGGAAGTGGAAAAATTTCATGGGAAACATACCCTCTCCTCAAAAAATAGACTGTAAGGCACACATAAAAATAAATGCTCCAAACTCAAGCAGGTGTGATGCTTGGTCATATGTCTGGAGGTATCTTCTTCTTGGGAAGAAGTGGATCATGCTCAAAAAGTATGTGCTTGTACTTGCTCTTCAGATCGAATGTGATGAGAATAAATCCAACAATATGAGAATGATCCTTGAACCTGTGATTCGAATCAGCTGAGGTAGGATCAAATTTATGAAGGTGTATATAGTCTTTTGTCTTCTCCTTCGAACCACCATGGGTGAGATTATGCCAAAAATAACTATTACATGTTTGCTTGAAATCAAAATCAGATTTAAGACTTAAAAAATAGTTTCTTGAAATCTCCTTTGAACCAGCAAGGGTGAGATCAAAACTATCATATGCATGAGAAATTATCCCAAGCAGTAATCGCTTAGAATCCAAATTAGATCCAAGACTTGAATCATGGTTTCTTGAGATCTCCTATAGAATAACTGCAACTGCTACTGCTGCAAAAATGCAGAAACTTCTGCAACTGCTACACTCGAAATCTTGGCAATAACCTGTAAAAAACTCTCAAGAATGGAGATAAACAATACTCTCAACATGCTTTGATACCATGTGAAAATCCTCACAGTAGATCTAAGAGATGATGTATACCTCACAAGAGTAATTATGATTAAGTAGGAAAATAGAAGCAGAGTGATCAATACATTATAATGAGCAACATAATAATATGGTACAGTAGAACACAGATAGAAGCAATAATACTTCACACACACTAGTTAATTAATCACAATATGGACCAATAAATAGTACAATGGTAGAGAGGATTCGAATGCCCAAGGTGGCAATTCGAATTAGCCTCTCAGAGTGATCATAAGATTAATACAGTGTCATCGGAGAACAACTAGGTGTCCTCATGATCATCGAAGCACAACTGGAAGTCTTCATCATCATCAGTGGAGTCATCAATGCTCAAGTAACTGTCAACCATCAGTCAAACTAACTCTGGTAGGTGTAACTGAGTGTAACTAAGTGTAACTGAGTGTAACTGACTGTAACTAAGTGTAACTGAGTGTAAATTGAAGACAACTGGACTGGTAGGTGAAGAAGGGCGAGTTGCTCCCTAAAATCAAGGAATAAGGGCACATTAAGCAACTGGAGGGATAAAATTGAATAGTGAGAAGCTCCTGGGGGCTGGATAATTGAGGGCTAGGTGCTGGAATGATGACTAGGATGCATTCAAAATGCATGCAAACCCTAAAAGTGCATGCATGACTGAAAATGTAAATGATCAAAATACTGGTCAGACTAGGATGGAGTATAGGAATATCCTAAAAGTAATGAGGGAGATGAGACGGTGAGCACTTTTTGGGTGTTCATCATCTTGTCCGATGACCCATGGTATGGTGGTATTTTGCTATGCCTTCGCACACAAAATTTTTGACTGGACATGAATCGCGACGGCCGCCGTCGTATCCGTCACCACGCCTCTTGGTATGTGCCATGCGTATGTTTTTCTAATTGACACTTGTCATGTTGGGTCCACTTACTATTTATAGCTCAATCCATATGGAGTCCATTCTCCGAACCGTTCCCACCACTTGACTCAGCACGATTAGACCATCATGATGGTCGACTCGTTTTTTTTTTTCGAACCGTTTTTTGAGCATTTTTTCTAGACACCTCTCGTCGCCTCAGTTTGCATGTTGCATCGGCCGTAGCATGTTTTTGATAAATTTTATGTCGTCGGATTCATTTTTTTGTGCTCATGATGATGCTTGAGATCATTTCTCACTCTCACCCTCAGATTTTTCGGGTATTTTTTCCAAAACAGCCCCCGTCGCTTTGGTTCGCGTGTCATCTTGGACGTCATTTGTTCTTATGTTCCTTATATCGCCGGATTCATATTTCTATGCTTGTGATGATGCTTGAGATCATTTATCACTCTCACAAGAACCTTTATTGACATTGTGCCATTGTACCTTGTTTCCGCAATTTGCGTACCACAGCGGCAGTAGTGGATTTTTACACACCCTTTGCATCACAACTTATTCATGATCCCTTCATTCCATCCACACTGTAGTTATAGTGTTTTTTTTCTACCATTCATCATCCTGCAAGGAGGCCCCACTAGTGTCCCCCCCCCATTCCTTACTCTCATTCATGTCCCTTGAATGAGCACTTCCTCCTTGCCTGGCCATTACTTTTGTTCGGTATAATTTTACCCCTTTTTTGGGTTGGATAAGTCCTTTACGAAAAAGGCACTTAGGGAGTTTCTGTTAAGCTCTTTTATGACTCCTAAAAGAATGAAAAGATCACCGAGCAATCTTGCTTCCTTTCATTCTCGTTAAAGTACCTGAAAGGGCATCTATCTGGTATAAGTTTAACCCTTTTCTGGACATGGTAGACTAATTACGAAAAAGGAATACTCTAGTCACACCGGCTAGAAGAGTTTTTCATTGCATCATTTTATGATTTTTCGGGCCTTGAAGACTAACACATGAAAAAGAACCCCCTTGGAGTCTTCTTATCACTTTTAGACTCTCTAAAATTGAAAGCAACCATAAGCATGCACCGTCCTGAACTCGTACAAATCCACATGACAGTACCATTCCATTATTTCAAAGTCTTCTTATCGCTTTCAGACTCCTTAAAATTGAAAGCAATCACGAGCATGAACTGTCCTAGGCCCGTATGAATCCACACTATAGTACCATTTTGAGCACACTTCTTTCATCTCCTTAAACAATGAAGAAGCCCCCACCAGTGCCCCTTGGCACTATGATCAATCCTCTCGGCAACACCCCCAATAAGGTCACCTTTATTCAGAGTATTCTGTATTCTCCTACCATCTTACACCAACTTGAGGATCACTCATCCCAGTGACCCTCCCTCATCCATTAAAGTTATGATCCCCTTCCCACCAGTCAGTTTCATATGCTGCCCGATCACCCCCGCCATCATACTATGAAGAAAGGAAGTTTGAGTCCACCCACTCTATCTGCCCAGTTATTCCCCACCCCCATAGTATGTCAGTCCGACCATCAGTACTCTCACACTTCGGTTCTCCACCTCATGCTCCTGTCAAGGAAACATCATTGCCTTGGTAGTTGCAGGTCTCCCTCTGTCGACGCTATCCCATCTATTCCTGAGGATAGACCTAGAGGTCCCTGCACCTTGGACTCATCACCATCTGTGGTGAGTGCCTACGTACTATTTTGAGAGGAGTCATCAGTGCCTCTCTGAGTGGTTGTTTCTCACATGCTCGACTTCAACACCTTGATCGCATCATTGACAATCGCGCAGGGTATATATCCCTTCAGTTATTGGTCGAAGTCCCCGGATTTCCCCCGAATCTACCACATTGGTGAGTCACTTCGGAACACCAAGTTATATGTTCCCGCGGATGTCCGGGTTGCGTTGGCGATTGTATTCGGAAGCCATCCATGCATATGCTTCCTTGAGTACCCAGTTCAGCTCCAGTCCAGTGTACCATTGAGGGTATGACTCCCCGTTATTATGATCCAGTAGCTCATCAGTTCCTCTGGTACCATACTCAGCACCACTATTACTATTCCAGTGTTTCAGTTCTTCACCTCAGACCTGGTCAGCCCGGCAGTATGTCCCAAATTTGTGTCCCCTTTTGGACCCTTATTATGTACACAATGGTTCTCCATGTATCTTTCAGGTCCCCATTTTTGGGCCTCATTGTTATTTTTATATATCTCTTAATAAAAGCATGGGAATGCTCGCCTTGTCCATATATTGAGATTATTTCTCATTCATTATTGAGATCATGTATTTTTAGTTTTTGTAGTTTGTTTGGGACCGTTGTTCTGGGCTCTAGTTTGTTTCTTCTCCTCTCCACATCCCAGGAAAACCATACAAGACTTATGATGTCTATCGGCCATACAATGAGCTTCTGCCCTCACACATCAGGGGGCAATCTGTTAACACCCAAAAAGTGCTTACCATCTGTGCTCCCTCATTACATGACTCATTTGTCCATATTTCCTACCATATTTGCCTCCAAAACCTTAAAAAACCATTAAAAAGCCACCAAAAGGCCAAAAAACCCCTTTTTCCCTAGAATAAATTAATTTTTCTCCAAAAATAGCAAAAACCCTTTAAAAAGGGAATAAAAAATATAAAAAAGAGGAAAAAGAGGGAAAAAGGAAACAAAAACCCTATACAATTGACCTAAACCATATAGTGCCAAAAACCATGGGTGAACACTCCACCACTAAAAACCTATAAATAGGTGATGGAGGCTCCCCATTTGATATCCACAATCTTCCCTATCCTCACTCTGCCAAAATCACTCTCGAAACCCTAGCTTATCATTTGAGCTAGCTTTTCCCATTTGAGTGCCCCTTTTGGCCCATTATCCAAACACGTTGGAGAAGGAGAAGGAAGACATTAGAGCACGGAAGTAGCCGTCCTGGACTACTGCAAGAGCTCCACCAACCTCAACACTGGAAGTAAATTTAATACAAAAAGGAAAATCTTTATCATATTATCATGTCTTCTTTTTTTTGTTAATGCTCATGTTAGGTTAAATTTAATACTGTTTTACTGCTTTAATTTATTGTTTATTGAACTGCTACTAAGGAGGCCCTTCTCCTTAGTAGGTGCTCATTTGCACAAGCTGGGGTGAGAACCCTAGCCACAAAATACATAGAGATAAGTTGGGTTGTTATGAGAAAGCACTTGAATGTATTGATGAATAGAGAAGACCAAGATTGGTAAGAGGAATTCCCAAGCAAGTTTTAGTAAGACAAATTTCAGCCTTACAGTTGAAATTTTTTTGCAAGCATGGTTTCCAATTATATGCAGTCCATATATCAGATTCGTCAGAGGAAAAAGGTCCAAGGATAGAAGACTTCTCATTGTTGCAAGAGTTCCAAGATGTGTTTCCGGATGAAGTGTCGTGACTACCACCAAAGAGAGACATTGATTTTAAAATCGATCTTGTTCCAAGGGCAGCGCCGAATTCCAAAGCTCCTTATAGAATGAGCACACTGGAATTGGTAGAGTTGAAGATGCAGCTACAGGAGTTAATGGACAAGAGGTATATCATGCCTAGTGTGTCTCCTTTTGGAGCACTAATGTTATTTGTTAAGAAGAAGGATGGGACTTTAAGGTTGCGTATTGATTACAGGCAATTAAATAAAGTAACATTCAAGAATAAGTATCCGTTTCCAAGAATTGATGACTTATTTGATCAAATGAAGGAAGTTAAGGTGTTTTCAAATATTGACTTGAGGTTTGGCTACCATCAAGTGAGGATTAAAGAAGAAGACATTCACAAGACAACTTTCAGAACTAGATATGGTCATTATGAGTTCATTGTGGTGCCATTTGGTCTTACCAATGCACCTTCTACATTCATGTGTCTCATGAATAGCGTCTTCAACAAATATTTGGATAATTTTGTGATTGTCTTCTTGGATGGCATTCTTATCTATTCAAATAATGAAGAGGAACATGAGGAACATCTAAGGATGGTGTTGCAAGTCCTTAGAGAACATCAGTTCTATGCCAAGTTAAGCAAGTGTGAACTTTACCAAAAGAAGGTTCAATATTTGGGTCGTGTCATTTCTGAAGAAGGAATTTCAGTGGATCCAAAGAATATTAATGCGATCATGGATTGGTCTACTCCCAAGAATGTTTCAAATGTTAGATCTTTTATGGGACTTGCTGGTTACTACAGAAGGTTTATTGAAGGCTTCTCCAAGATAGCTCATCTAATCACTTCATTGCAAAGGAAGAATATCAAGTTTGTATGATCTAAAAAATGTGAGAAAAGTTTTCAATAGTTAAAGGAGTTACTTACCAGTGCTCATGTTTTGAAGATAGCAGATCGAAAGAAGGATTTTGTAGTGTGCATAGATGCTTGCATTGAAGGGCTAGGTGGAGTGATTATGCAAGAAGAATTTGTAATTTGATATGAGTCAAGGAAATTAAAAGAGCATGAAAATAATTATGCCACACATGATTTAAAATTAGCAGCCATAGTACATGCTCTCAAGATGTGGAGACATTATTTGTTGGGAAGAAGATTCGAGCTTAAAACAAACCACATGAGCTTGAGGTATTTGTTTGACCATCCAAACTTGAATGCTAGGCAAGCTAGATGGATGGAGTTTCTTTGTGAGTTTGATTTTGAAATTAAGCATGTAAAAGGGAAAAAGAATAAGGTTGCAGATGCTCTTAGCAGAAAATTTCATGTTGCATCATTAAGTGTGTGTAAATCAGATTTAAAGACAAGAGTTCTTGAAGCCCAAAACGGCGATGAAACTTGCATTCAAATTAAAGAGAAGTTGCAGCAGGGTAATATAGATGAAAAGTGTATAGGATATCAGCTTGGTGAAGATGATAGCCTCATCTATAAAGATAGACTGTACATTCCAAATATTGCAAATTTGAAGAAGCTAGTGATGGATGAAATACATCAAATGCCATACTTTGGACACCTAAAATATCAAAAGAGTATAACAACAGCAAGAGAACAATACTTTTGGCATGGTATGAAGAATGACATAGATGAATACATTGCTAGGTGTTAGAAGTGCCAACAAGTCAAGGCAGAGCAGCAATATCCAGCAGGATTGTTGTAGCCCTTACCCATTCCGGAGTGGAAGTGGGAAGTGATCTCTATGGATTTTATAACAGGTCTGCCCATGACAGTGAAGAAGCATGACTCAATCATGGTTGTGGTGGACAAGATATCAAAGGTATCTCACTTCATTCCAGTCAAGTCCGCTCACAAGGATAATGACATTGCAAATGTCTTCATGAGAGATATATTCAGATTGCATGGATTGCCCAAGGCAATAGTTTCTGATCATTATACTAAGTTCACTTCCAATTTCTGGAAAGGATTATTTCAGGAATTGGGGACTAGATTGAATTTCAGTACAACATATCATCCTAAAACAGATGGCCAAACAGAGAGGGTTAATCAGGTCCTTGAAGACATTCTGAGAATGTATGTGATGGATAAACAATCCAAGTGGGAAGATTACCCACACTTGGTAGAATTTGCATACAATAATGGACATCATGCATCATTGGGGATGAGTCCATTTGAGGCATCGTATGGCAAGGGATGCAGAACTCCAGTGAATTGGGACAGCCCGGTGAATAGAATAGGACTTGGACAAGAGATGATCAAGGAAATGGAACATGAAGTTGCTAATATCAAGCAGAATTAAAAGGCGGCTCAGGACAGGCAAAAGAGTTATGCAGATTTGAAAAGAGTGCATAAGGAATTTTAGATTGGGGATCATGCTTATTTGAGAGTGAAACCAAGGAAGAGTTCTCTCAAGTTGGGGAGTCGTGCCAAGTTGTCACCAAGATATTGTGGGGCATTTGAAGTCCTAAATAGGATAGGGCCAGTTGCATATAGAGTTGCATTGCATGCTAACATAAGAGATCATAATGTTTTCCATGTATATTTTCTTAAGAAGTATGTACATGATCCTAATCATATTATTGATTGGAATGTGATACAGGTGGAACCCGAGGGAGAGTTACAAGTAGAGCCTGTGCGCATCCTCGATAAGAAGGTCACTTTGCTCAGGGACAGAGCCATTGGGCAGGTAAAGGTCCAATGGGAGCACCTTAGTTCTGATGAGGCTACATGGGAACTAGAGGATGCAACGAGAGAGGCATTCCCATTTTTGTTCAGTTTTGAGAACCCGAGGATGGTGTTGTTCTAAGGGGGAGGGGAATGTAATACCCCAATTTTGACCCTTATGAAATATTGGTTTTTAATGTAAATATTGTGTACATGCGATGTATGTTTCCCTAGCTTGGAGCTCAAGTCCAAGGCCCTGCTAGTGTATGTTCGTATTTGATTTAGAATGGACAAGCATTTGATATCTTTTTATCCATGTGCTATTAAGCCATGAAATATTGTAAATGGATGTAAATATTAATATTTCAATAAAATACCAAAACTAGCTCTGGAAGCAACAAATGCGAAGGGGCCATGTGTATTCCACTAGGGAGTGGTGAGGGGGTTGTGGGGATGAACCATATGTTTTCAAATGTCATTGTGAGAACCCATTTGACTTTCCCTGCTGACATTTAATTTTGTTGTAAGGAAGTTGTTGAAGAATTCAGTCCATAACTTCAATGGAGCATGGGCAGCCCATAAATTCGTATGACAGGTATGGGCTATGTTTTTCTTGTATCACAAGTGACCCTACCTCATGGGAATTGGTTCTTCCTCATTCCCATTCCATTATTGAATATCCCAGCATCAGTTTTCATCCAGGACAAATGCCTAGCAGTGAGAAAAAACCAGAAATCGCAACTTTTCAAGAACCCATGTTTTGAAGTGCCATAAACACCTAGAATTTGGTATTGACAGTGAAATCTAATGGGAGATCCATATATATGAACCTTCGGGCGAAATTGAGAGTATTAGATAACTCGAAATCCATTGGAAAACCCACTTTTTATAGCCCAGAAATCCATTGATGGGATTGAGTTAATTGATGACAGAATTGTGAGAAATACAAGTGTAAATGACTGAGCAGAGGTTGTGTTTGCTTGATAAACCCAGTGAAGGCTAGAATCTCAAGGAATTAGCAGCTGGACCTTTCTATGGCCACCCTGAAGAGCACTGGAGGGATGGGATGCCTGAGGTATTGTTCAGTAGAGAAGGGAACCTTCCCCGTGTTGGGTGTGGTAGGTACTATGGGTGCCATGACTGTTGAGCTCATTTGATATGCCTGTAGCTTTGTGGTTGAGTGCACTCGCTTAGCATCCTCCTCATTTGTCTCGGCATGCTTGATAAACCCAATTGTGTTTTGGATTAGCATGACTATTTGTGCAAAACCATGGCTGTGAGTGAGCGTATTTAGTTCCTCCTTAGTTGATACACAAACCATATGGGGGGTGATCTCTCAGCTGAGAGAATATAGGATGGACATAGATCTATGGATGGGTGGAACATTGCTCTCACATAGCCATTTGTTTAGACAACTTCATCTCAAAGATAAGTGTTCTCTGTGGTTTAAATTATATGCATTATGTGTTCTACAATGTATTAATTCTGAATGATAGTTGTTCATGTTGATGGAATGAAAGGAATCATGTTTTATGCAATGGGATAATTTATGAATGTTATATGCATGATAAAACTATTTGTATATATAGTGTCTAATTCCGTTGTGTTTGTTGAGTATGAATATGTATACATAAGTTTTTATTTATTCATGAATTTCTTAGTAATGTATGGGGCTGAGATTGTCAAATAAGCCCAGTATCCTTGTTCATGTTTCCTCCCTTGCACTGGATTGATGGAAGGGGACGTGACAATAGTCAAGGGGGGAGAGTTGATCCTATGGACCTAAATGAATCTTCTAGCCATCCAAGGATAAGAATATTTCATCCACCAACCACAAGTAAGATATTGAGGGTATCATTACTCTATGATTGAGGATATTAGTTCCATTCGATATTTTTAATTAGTATGTACATGTATCGAGGCCTTTAGGATGATGCTCTACAGAAGAATACTTTGACTTTATCCTTGAAGAAAGCATTGAGGCATCTAGATCCATGAAAAATGCTTCAAATCACAACACACATGACTTTGCCAATCGTATTAATGATTCTCTATATTTATATCTTGGGGCCTTGGAGTCTTGGACATGCTTAGTGGAGGATACCAAAACCTTGGTCCTTGAAGAAGTATTCTAGACATAAAATACTAAGAAGGTTTTCTCAACCAACCACACATGGCTTATTGAGTGTGCCAATGGCTTATGATTAGGGATGTTGGTGCAATTAGGTGGCTTGGAGAAATAAGTATGTGTCTCAAGGCCTTGGGAATAACATTTGAGGTAAAAATATCATGCATTTGGCTATAAAGAAACCATTGAGGCATCCAAATCCATGAAAAATGTCTCAAAGCACCACGTATGACTTTGGAGGGATATCCATGATTCCATGGCACTATGTATCCAAGTCTTTGGAATTGGCGGTTTGGATATTGTCATGGGAGGAGAGTTGAAGCTCAGGACTAAATGGAATGTTACATTCATATTGGTTAGGTCATGTGGTTGATATAAAATCAAATTTTGAATATGTATTTCAAGTTATCTTGATTTCTTTATGTGTTAAATTTTCATGATAATTTGTACATTCAATTTTGCATAACTCATATAATTTTAATCAATCATAATTCACATTTTAATATTGGTATATTTTTATTTTTATATAACCTTTAATCCCATAACTTACCTACAATCCCTATAGCGTTTAACTCTTAACCTACAATCCTTATAACCCTAACCCCAAAACCCCTAAACACCTATAAGCACTTAGGCACTTAGGGATTATCATTTAGAAGAGAGCCTAAAGGCCTTTATGGGGGAGGGGCTCTAGGAATAAATCGACACATATAGATTTATTGGGTAATAAATGAACTAAATGTTAACCATTGAACTATGCAACGTTCAGCGAAGTGCGCACGCCCGAGAGCCTTCGGATCATAAATGACCTCCTTGAGCAAGATTGGCATGCCCTTCACTAAGAAAAAACCTAGTTCCTGAGATGGAACAATAGCACCGTTTCTGAGCGTTCGAGGCATGGTCTGTGGGGGGCGGCAGTTGAAACCCGGCACCTTGAATCAACCAGAATCGGCGGATTCGCGATCAAAGTCACAGTTTTGGTTCTATGGGCATTTTGGTCAGGCATCCCGTGGCCGTTCAAGGACACTTTGAGGTATTTATCTGGGGTCATGGAACCCAAACTAGTGAGCGTACTTGGGTTCCTTTAGCTCCCACACATGCATGTGGCCATTGTGGATGTGTTCATGATGGCCATGCACACCCAGGAGCCTTCAGATCATAAATGACCCCCTTGAGCAAGATTAACATGGTCGTCACTAAGAAAAACCCTAGTTCCTGAGACAGCACAATAGCACTATTTTCGAGTGTTGGATGCATGGTGTGGGGGGGTCCCATAGATAAAACCCGAGCACCCAAATCCAGTGGAATTGATAGATTCACGATCGAACTCACGTATTTGGTGCTATGGGAATTTTCGTCAAGCACCCTGTGGCCGTTTAGGGACACTTCTCGGGGCACGGAACCCAAACCGACGAGCGAACTTGGGTTCCATCATCTCCCACACATGCATGTGGCCATTGTGGCTGTGTTCACAATGTCCACACATGCCTGGTAGCCTTCGGATCATAAATGAGCCCCTTGAGCAAGATCGACCTGGACTTCACCGAGCAAAACCCTAGTTCCTGAGATGGCACAATAGCACTGTTTTCGAGCATTCGAGACATGGTGTGGGGGGGTGGCAACTAAAACTAGACACCTCGGATCCACCGGAATTGATGGATTCGTGATCGGAGTCATTTTTTTGGTGGTATGGGCATTTTGGTTAGGCACCCCATGGCCATTTAGGGACACTTTGAGGATTTGCTCCGGGGGCATGGAACCCAAACATGCAAGCGGACTTGGGTTTATCAGCTCCCAAACGTGCATGTTTCCATTGTGGATGTGTTTATGATGGCCATGCACACCCGAGAGCCTCCGTATCATAAATGACCCCCTTGAGCAAGATTGGCATGGCCTTCTCTGAGCAAAACCTTGGTTCCTGAGATGGCACAATAGCATCGTTTCTAGGCATTAGAGGAAATGTGTGGGGGGGGGGCCTAGCTGAATCCTTAGGTCACGGATACACCAGAATCGACGGATTCGCGATCAAAGTCACATATTTGGTCCTATGGGAATTTTCTTTAGGCCCCCCGTGGCCATTCAGGGACACTTTGAGGAGTTGCTCTTGGGGCATGGAACCCAAACTGATGAGTGGACTTGGGTTTTGTCAGCTCCCACATGTGCATGTGGCCATTTTTGATGTGTTCACGATGGCCACACACATCCAGAATCCTTTGGATCAAAATGACCTCCTTGAGCAAGATTGGCATGGCCTTCACTCAGCAAAACCCTAGTTCGTGAGATGGCACAATAGCACCATTTTCGGGCATTGGACGCATGGTGTGGGGTGGGGCTTAGCTGAAAACTAGTGTCTCAGATCCATCAAAATCGATGGATTCACAATCAGAGTCACAAATTCGGTTCTATAGGCATTTTCTTCATGCACCCTGTGCCATTCAGGGACACTTTGAGGATTTTCTTTGGGGGCACCGAACCCAAACTAGTGAGAGGAATTGGGTTATGTCAGCTCCCACATGTGCATGTGGCCATTGTGGATGTGTTCACAATGTCCATGCATGCTTGGGAGCCTTCAGATCATAAATGACCCCCCTGCAAAATATTGGCATGGCCTTCAGTGAGCAAAACCCTAGTTCCTAAGATGGCACCATGTATCAACACATATATAAGCATATTATGCATATCACATGCCAATATATAGATTCTTGAACGATTATCCAAAATAAAACATATTTGGATGGTGCAATCCATAGCATCACATAAGAGAAATATCTCCAAGAATATCCGAGATTATGAAATTGCATTACTTTGTGCAAAAATTCCAATGCCTCTCAATGGCGATGGTGATTTAGTTTGAACTTACAAATCATTCAATTATATTTGTAACTCCAATATCAAGAAGCCATACCTAGAGTTACATATGACAAATTGAGAGAAAAAAATCGTTGGAAATATTTAAGAATGAGGAATATGTACACATACTAATTTTTGGGTGTCACATAGTATGTGAGTCTACTAACAAGTAAAATGTACATGTGCTTCCTTCTTACACAAAAAAATCACTGCAGCGTATTATTTTCAAGGTTCATATCCTTGTTCATCATTTTAGGAGCAGCCAAACATAAAATCATAATTCATGACTACTGTTCATGCACATGGGCTACTGGATTCCTTGGATGTGCTTTTTTTTACTAGAAGAACCATTTTGATGACCAATATTGATTGGTGATCATGAAGGATGAGTACCTTGTTTGTAATGGAAATCAAGGTGTATCCATGAATAGTGTGATCTAGCCTATATGTTTGTGCTACCCATAATTTTCCATTCAAAGTAGATTTGATAGTCCCACTACTTATTAGAAATCCTTCTGAATGTTTCCATACCTTTTAGATAAAAGGAAATTCAAATTTCACATAATTTCCCACAAAGGGTAGATGCAATGGTAACTATAAATAAATTTCCCCCATGATACTTTGGTTCACCTTTTCATAGAAGATGAATACCATTGTTGGAATGAGGAATGTGAGATGAATGTCATTGTTGGAATGAGAAATATGAGATGTGTTATAGGAAATTGGATGATCAATTGAGTGTGGACGTATTATATTCAAGGGTAATTGGATTCAAGGATATAGTTGATTAGTTTCACATTGAATTTAAATGAAAGTCTTCACCAATTAGTAAGAATATCTAATATTGATGTATACAATGATTTAGGCTTCATATGTTATTTAGGCTTTATTTCATATGTCAAATTAATGAATTTTATGCTTATTATCCTGAGTACATATTCATTCTTATAATATATGAATGAATGGGATTTCCACCTTCTCATAAATTCATATATTAATGTATCTCCTCTAGTAAATTATGTATATGCCCATTTAAATATGTATGTCTTTTATCCTACAAGAAAGGCTCCCAAGGTATAAGGCTATGTAGGTTTTTGTTTTAGATTTATTGTGCACATTTTCTTTCATGTTCTTTGTTTTAATGCTTATGTTTCTAAAGTTGTCCATGTTATAACTCCATAACTCAATGGTTTCTAAACAAACCCTAACACACCATGAGACAACAAGATACAAATATAGAGAAGTGATATATAACTCACATAACTAGAAATCCATGTACATCAAGGCTACAAAACTCAAACAAACGTTTAAATTTTATTATCAAATAGTGGAACATGGTTTCCAATGTACATACGATGGAAACTTGTGCCCTATACAAAATCCGACAACTTGTGCCATAGATCCAAAATACATGGCAACTTGTGCCCTATACAAAATCCAACAACTCGTGCCATATATCCAAAATACATGGCAACTTGTGTCATAGATACCAAGTACATGACAACTGGTGCCCACAAGTTCCACATCATGGATAATGTACAAAACATGGTGTGTCAAGCATTGTGACCACCCCTATCATTCCCAGGAACATCTCCAAAATCGATCTTCCTCTTCTTGGAGCTACTGGTATCTCGGGTCTTCTTTCGACTAGGAGTAGACCGTGTCTCTAGGATCTGAAACAAATGATATAAGATACCATCATTTTCAATAATTTGTAACATTTACCACATTTATAAAATGAATGTAGAATTCAAATATTAAATAAATCACCGTTGATGCAAGTGGGAGACATGGGGCAGGTGTCTTGGATCTGCTGATCCTCTTAGCAATTCCAACCTGTAACATTTACGACAATCATTTCATCGAAAAATAATAGTTTCTTAAATTAATTTTCGTTAATGCATCAAAATATTTTCATAAATTAACTTGATTCTCACCGTGAACACCTCTGACAATGGACATGACCAAGGTTTCAAGGCTAGCAAGTGGAGCAGTTGGTTGGAAAACATGCTCTGATGCAGTCATGGGTGGGGGGTGCAGATGTAGTTGCAACAACTATGGGTGCAACCATTGTAGATAAGGGAAGATACTAGAAGAGTAGTTTCCACAATAGTTGCGGTGGAAGTGGATATGGTGGTATGGGGTGGAGGAGGACATCATGGACGATGAACCCCTACAGGATATACGATAGGGGGTATCGACCCAAAAGGGATAAGGGGAATGTGGAGGGTGGCATTGGATAGAGGGAGGAGGATGGATAGAAGGGAGGTTGTCGATGAAGGGGGGAAGCTAGATGGAAGGGGGGCCGTGGACGAATGGGGGAGGATGGATGGAGGGGGGAGGATGCACAAAAAGGGGAGTATTGATGGAGAGGGGAGGCTGGATGGAAGGGAGGGGTTGGATGGAGGGAGGGGTATGGATGGAAGCGACATGGGAGACTCATGGAGAGGGTGAAAACATGGGAATAAATGGGGGACAGGAAACTGTTCCACCTGCAACTGTTGGTGGCCCCTGCATACACATTTGTAATATCATAGTTTAGTAAAAAAAAAACAAATTAAACCATAGTAAGTCGTAACAATTCAAATTAAAAGCGTGCTTTAACTATACATTGTACCTATGTATATGGTGATATGTCGATCCTTGGTGGAGATGGTTGATCATCGTAGTCCAGGCATACCTGTTGACACCAAAATGCATGCATGTTATGAATATATTAAACAAGTAATTATTTAGGCAATCAAAATATTCAAAAATATTGTACGAACTACCATCGTGTATGTCATAAATATAAAAACATAAATAATATAAATTCCATAAGTAATAACAATATTGTGTGAGGTAGTGAAAATACATCCATGTGAGGTGTCGCAATTTCAGTTGCAATTGCCATTGCTACGTTCAAGTTGGGAGATCCTACATTTTCCCATGATAGCGTCTCAACTCTAAATAACTAGGCATTGAAATAATAGTTTAATTCAAACACAAATACTTTAAAATTACTTTACAAATTATCAAGTCATGATTGAAAACACATTAAAAAAATTGCTAACCTTCTCCATATAGCAGCCCTCGATCTAGCCAAGGCAAGTGTCCTCGCAATGGGGAAAAAGATGTGGCATTGTCCCCGTCGAACTAGAAGGCGCAACATGGCTACCACTAGTCACAGGTCTATCCTAACTCTGTCGTGAAGGCCCTGCACCTCAATCTCTATTAGGGTCAACCTGTCTCTCCATTGTAGTCACTTCTATAAAGGCAGTGTGTCTAAGGAGTCCACATGAAATACTCCTCATCACCCCCTCGATATGATCAAGTTTGTTGGGTAACTGAGGTGGTTGGGGAGAGGGGTTGGGCTCACGCTTAGGCACCGGTGGCCCTTTTAGTGGCTTCCTCCTGGCAGCAGGTTGATCTTTAGCAGAGCCATGCCCAACACCCTAGAACTCAGCTATGTCAAAATATTTTACATGTAAACCGAGCGCAAACTCAGCCCACTGTTGCTAAAGGAAGTATTATGGAACCTCCCTATTATTGCAGGGAGGTTTATCGTAAACCATGAACCACCTATGATTCCAATTGTCTCTCCATGGTCGGAAATGACACCAATCCATGCAGAAACATGGCTTTCTAATGTCCGGTGGTTGTTGTGTTCCTGGATCGGCGAACATGCTGTATAATTGGGGCTTTGTAATTTTCAAATATTTTATTTCCTTCTTGGAAATTCCAGTGGAATAATACTCTAACATCCTAGCTCTATATTCAATCATGTCCGTCAATTGGCGATGTGCATGGATGAGGGAGTCAATTGAGCTGTCAATTGAGGTGGAAAGGGACACTCAATATGGTTCCCCTGTGTTTCTTATTTCTCAAGTGTGCACTCTCATTTCATTTACATAATGGTTCAAGTCGTCTTGGTCAAAATTTTGTTGGGGGTTTTGATTTTCTTTGGCATTTTGATTTTGTTGAGGGTTTTCATTGGTTCCAAGATTTGTGTGTCCTTGTGTTCCACCGAAATCCATGTTAAAATTTTGTTCATTCATTGTATAGGTTTACACTTTGCAAATGAAAAATTCTCTATTATTTTATGAATTTGGGAATTATTAAAAATTTAATAAACAAACAAAAATCAATAAAATAACCAAAAAAATGAATAAAATGACAAAAAAATGGATCTTACCTATCCAATGCACTCGATGTTCACTTGGTGGATGGATTGAGAGAGTTCTTGAGTGGAAATGGTGAAAATGGTTGTCTATAGCTTCGTGTGCGATGGGTGAGTGAGGCTCGACCACAATGGAAGGAAATAGAATTCCTTTGCCCTGTGTTTTTTAATTATCTTAACAGGGGCACGTGTGCGCTTTTGAGCACATAGAATCATGCATGTGCAACACCATGCACACACCTAGGTTTGGTACCGAACCTAATGGCACATGCGTGCTTCCGTAGGTGCGTGTGCATGTTTGGTTTTTCCCCGATAGAGTGGCCCCATTGCAATGATTTTAGGGAGCATATTTGTGTACCCTCCCACATACATTCTCTTTTTAAAACATAGTAGTAGCTATAAAGTAGACGACTGACCACGATCCATCAAACTCACAAGGGAAAGATTTACGTTTATGAATTTAGAGATAGAGACAAAACTGATAATTAAACCCAAAAGGGAATGAAAAGGGGATTTTTCTTTTTTATAGACCAAACACAATCATTTATATCAAAACACTAGCTTACAGGATTCTCCTTTAGAAGATTAAACATATTCTATTGGGTCGCAAATCCAAAAGTATGAAACCCTTGAATAAGTTATTACATCTCTTCCAAAATAAGAAACCATGCGAGAGGAGAGTTCTCCTTTTAAATAGAGAGCAGGGGAAGACCCTGCAAAGACTTTGATAAATGAGCAAACCCTTGTCTCTCCATCAAAGGAATAGTCAAAACAAGAAACAAAAACCCCAAACAATTCAAAAAAGACAAACATTTGCAAATATGTCCCTCCATAGAAGAAAGTGAAACCTTAGAGAGCCACGAGCTTACCCATTGAACAAAGCCCTTCCATAAAACGCAAGTAGGATGACCTTGAGTTTTTATCCTCGCTACACTTAAAACTCACGCACAACCAGCGAATCCCATGATTAGTTAAACCATAAAATAAAATTGAAATAATAAAAAACCAATTTCCTCAAAGGAAGTGTTCACACTAAAACAAAAACATAACAACCATATCTGAGTTTCCGCCGACAACATCAATGCATACATTAGCAGGATAAACAATTTCCACTCCAGAAATACAAAATCTTGACTCTACCTTTGTACATCGACTTGCAGAGATAATGTAGGGATGAAGTCCTTGTCTTCCCTCTCCTTCATCCAAAACACTAATACCTGGAAAGAAATTCACAAAGGAGTACAAGCGAGTAAACCCCCCCACACTGCAACGTTAAATGAAACGATTAGCATGTAGACCTGCTATTCATACCCTTCTATCCATCACATGGGCTGCCATAAAGACTCAACCTACATCCACTTCAACGCTTTACCTGAATCTACCAAAACCAACGAATTCGCCTCAAACGTTGATCAAAATCCTTCACTTAGAGAAAATCTAGCATAGTCGAAACATAAAATAATTAATGGTTACATAGTGTAAACCCATAGGATTTTCATGGTGCATGCCGAATTGTTACAAGCTACCCATAACATTTTATTTGGTAAGTATCAACTCCTTTTTATATATACTTTTCTTAGGACTTAAGACCCGCGTCATAATCCGCTACGATCGTAAGTTGAGTAATCATTTACATGTAAGAAGGGTACGTAAAATACATTAGCTTGTTACAACTAAGTAAACTTGGGCTCTTTAAAGATCACGTTTTCAACCATAGAAAGCATCCTCCCTTAAAGAAGGAATAAATAACTTTGATACATCATAGATAAATAAAGAATAGTCATACTTTAAAAATCATCCTCTAAACATAAATAGGTAGATTGTTTTTAATATACCAATCAAAGAAAAAAAAGATCAAACCACTCCTCGACGAAACAAAACAAATATGTTAGTCGGATTGCAAACCAGTAGATTTTACCATCTCACTTCTCAGTACTGAAGTTAATTTAAAGAATCATGTGTGATTACAATAGTTAAAAATCAGTTACAGTTTTTTTTTAAAGGTGTATTTTTAGGGACATGACAAGTGGCATCAGAGCCCAGATTTAAAAATACACGAGACCTTTTGAGCTTATTACTTAAAAACTGTCAGAGAAAAAAATTTCAATTTTTAATTTTTGTTTGTTTGTAAACTAATAATATATTGTTTATGGCACGTTTCCTAATTCAGAACTAAAAGAGAAAAAAATCATGAACACTGAAAAAAATATCAGTCAACATGCGAATTAAATGACAGCCTCAGGACAACCAATCCATATAAACTAATGAAAATAGTGCAGATCCTGGAAGCTGAATTTCAAATTTTTAAAGATGACAACCTTAATGAAAGACAAGAACAAGATGTAGTGAATGAATCACTACTCTAGAACTTGACAGGAGTAAGACCCCAAAGACAAACTACTCACTCAAAACATAAATCTATGGGTGAATATCACCATAAAAGAAGGACTAGCAGTCCAAGACTTAAGAAGCCAGAAGAATAATTAGAATCATCTAATAACATGGATAATGATTATGGAAGTTCGTTTAATGACTATTCATCATATCCTCGGAGAAAGAAACACAAGGGTGATGATACCTTACAAGGATAATTCAGGAAGATCAAATCCCCAACATACGAGGGAGAGATAGACACAAGAGAGAATACTAAAGAATGGATTTTATAGGGATGACCAAGTAATTTCGGGTACATAGCTATTTCGGCAAGATGAAAGGCCATCTGGCCATCTATAATTTAAAAGGAAAATCCATCAGATGGTGGCGAGATATTAAGCATACTAATAAAGGAAGGGTGAAGAGTCTTAGGTGGAGTACCTTTAGAATATAGTTTAAGGAAAAGTATATGTCTGAAATATTTTTCAACAAGAAGATAAACAAATTCCATGAGCTAAAAATGTGTTCCTTAACCATGGATGCTTTCATCCACATATTCTTAGAATTGTTACACTATGTTCCTTATATTAAGGACGAGAAAGTAAAGATACAACAATTCTTGGGATTTCTTCCTCCCATTTTCTGAGAGAGAATTGAATTTGATATTCCCAAAACATTGGATATAGCCTTACACAAGGAAAGCCTATACTATGACCATGGCCAACAGAACATTGAGAGCATGCATAGGAATAGAGAAAAGTTTGGAAACTGTCCAAACAATAAAAGGAGAGGGTTTAGACCGCCTCCTTACAGACAAAAAAAAACAGTTTTCCTCCTAACCGAAATTTAACAAATTTGGGACACAACCAAATATGCCAGCACCATGTGTCAATAAACCAACGATGGATAGAGGAGATAGGGTAGCTCTGCTACAAGTTAAGTGCTGGAAATTTTAGGGATCCCACTACTACAGAGACTGTCCAAACAAGATAATGGAGTCCTAAACAACTTACAAGAAAAAGAAATTGTCGATGATATGGAAAGAGCAACTAGGATTTATGCTGCTCTTGAAGGAAGACAGGTAGACTATCAATCTACCATGGTCGATATAGAAGGTGTTAGGACTCAGAAATGTCATATTTTCATCCACCTTTCCCTTCACTATTCCTTACATTTCATCGCCCTATTAAACCTTCATCATATCATTTGCATAAATACATTTGGGTTTCACATTATTATTTTCCACTTTATTCATTTTAGTATTAAGAGTGAATTTATGATTAAATATTAGAAAATATACATGTTTTCATATATATATCTCAATTATGTGTGAGCTTTGTAATGTGTAGGAATATGTGAATGATTAAATCAAAGAGACTTCTCAAATATCTCTTACACCATTCCAAAGGAGATAGTTATTCAAGCCTATTCTTAAGGAGAAGATCATGGAAGATTTGGTTGGCATATCTTATCTAGGATTCATGAGAGACATGTGGAGGATTTGAAGGCACCATATCTTGTAATAATAGGAAAGTGGTTGAGAGTAGTTGAGAGAATAATGGATCTGTAATTAATGCATTCTTATCTTTTTCTTAAGGACTCTCATGTATAAAGGAGAGTGCTCCCTCTCCATTCCATTAAGTTGGAATTAGGATAGATTAGCTTGTAAGAGGGTTGTAATGAAGTTGGATTGGATTGGATTTTGTACTTGTTAGATTAGTCTTTGATTTGAGATTCTTAATGTGAATTAAGCTTCCATTGTTATGCTTTCATGTTGCCATTTGATTATGGATTTATAGATGTGAGCTCACTTATGTCATTGTTGTTAACTCTTCACATGTTGTATTTTTCTTACGCAATCTCAATGCTTTCCTAGTTAGTGTTTCCATGCTTTCCTAGATTAATTTGATTTCAGCAATTTAGATTAAGTTAGATTAGATCTACTTTAGTCCTGCACAAACAGTGCACGTGCTTCGTCAATTTACGTACCCCGGATTGACAAGTAAATACTTGGGCAACTTACTGCAACGTAATTATTATGACATATAACTCACCTAACATTTTGGCGCCATTGCCGGGGAAGATTTGTTTTTCAGCAAACTGTTACACATGGGAAGATTTGATGAAGCTGAGACTAGTAGTGCTGTTAGGACGTGACAACATGCAGATCTGAAGAAGTCTATCGATAAACAGGCAGATGGAGCTCCCATTTGAAGTCATCTAAAAAACAAGAGACGCCTTTTTGCTTGTTTTTACAGGTTTGAAAAATTTAGATTCACTGCAATGGTATAAGTATCAGTTTCATTGACCAAAATAATATGATGTAGGATGTTGTTTTGAATTGGTACAATTGGACTCTCAATTGCTATATTGCACATAATCATTTCTTATATGAGAACCAATAATTCACAACATTGTCTTTTCAGTTTTGGTCTATGATCTTTCCCTTCGACCATGCCATTGCTTAAGAATGCATAAAGATGTCAATAACAATTGAGGATTCTTACTCAGCAAACAAAAAAACAATTGAAATTAATGCAACAAATTGATGAGGATTGAATACTCTGGCACAATTTCTAAATAGCTTGAATAAATTAAAACCTTTGAAACAAAGGAATGCAGAATTGCTGATTTTAATTTTGAGTGTTTTGTTTTCCATTTTCCTTTAACATCATTTTTTTTCTTGTTTTATAATAAAAGTAAACAAAACTATTTTCTTTTCGCATTTTCTTTTGGTGTGTATTAAATAAATAAACAATAAAAATTATAAAACCATGAAAAGATTAAAAAAAAATTAAAAATTATAAAAATAAAAATTTAAAATTATAGAAATTGCAAATGGACATTCTATCATTCCTGAAAACAATACAAATGCATGGTTATTTACGCTTCACGCTAATTTGTTTTTCTCAATTCACTTCAAACAGGAATTGACGAAGAAACTAGATTCACCAGGACCGCCAGGTAAAAATGCATTTCATTTTATTTTGAATTTGATTTCCTAAAACACATATTTTTCCTGCATTTTATATTTTTCGATGCTCTCACACAAAATTTGCAGCAGGATTAGTACTCACATTTTTTAGGTTTCGGAGACAATCACATTTCATGCCAAAATGATTTTCGAGAATCACAAAAATTTTCAACGACACATGCTTTGATTGAACAGCTGCGTATTGAATAGCTGCGTATTGTATAGCTGCACATTGAAGAGTTGCGCGTAGTGTAGCTGCGCATTATGTAGCTACGCGTTGAACAGCTGCGCAATGTATAGTGTAGTTGCGCATTGTGTAGCTACGCGTTGAACAGCTGTCCATTGTGTAGCTGTGCGTTGAACAGCTACGCATTGTATAGTTGCGCATTGTATAGATGCGCATTGAACAGCTGCGCGTTGAACAGCTGCGTATTGTATAGATGCGCATTGAACAGTTGCACGTTGAACAGCTGCGTATTAAACAGCTACGCATTGTATAGATGCGCATTGAACAGCTCTGCGTTGAATAGCTGCGTATTGTATAGATGCGCATTGAACAGATGCGCGTTGAACAGCTGTGTATTGAATAGTTGCGCGTTAAACAGCTGTGCAAGCGCAATGGCAACAGGTAACAATGTCTTTTATTTTAATTTTCTGCATTAATACTTATTTCTCCATGTTATATTTTTGAAACTCTGACAGTTTTCATGCAAGATTGGTACTTGGTTTCTTTTCAGATTCACAGACAATCAATTTTAATGCTGCAGTGATTTACAAAAATAAAAAAATAAAAAAAAAATCAGAGAAAACATGATTTGTTGATAGCTTGAAGGAGCTGCTTCTCATCGCACATTTCATGACATTTGCAGTTACACAGAAACCAATTACGTCATGATTTGTTTATCCACATTTCTCCTTCAAAGCACATTAGTCATCCATGCTGGAGTCCAATATTCCATTGCCTTATCTGTCATGACTTCACACATGCCTATTTTTCTGAATTGCATACAGTTTACCCCATTTTTCAGTTCATCTTTTTCCTCGCCAATAAAACCATTTCGCTCCCTCTCCATAATTACATTCCCTTGCCATAAGCATTGTTGCTACTGAGATCTTTTCGACAGTCCTACCAATCTTTTTGTAAAAAATCACGTTGACTGATGTGGGATTCCTTAAGGCCCACCTTTCAACAGTCTTGCCCCATCGACTTCAGCACCTTATCTGGGATATAGACTAGAGTCCATTTTGAGTACCTAGAGGCTTGTATGCCTTAATGGCAAGTTCTCTCCCTGACGATCATGGGAATACATTAATGTCGCTTGATCATCAGATCTTGCAAGTGGCTTGACCTCAGCACATCCATTCGCACTTCACAAGATGTACTCGGGTACCCTGGCACTCATTGACATCAATGGTGAGTTGCCTCGCACTGGTTAACGACATTCATCAATGGTCGGTAATCCAGTGATTTCTCTTCATGCTCGACATCAACACATCCATTCGCATGATTAGAATTGTACCATTAGGTTTGTAGCGGATGAAGACTATACACTTTTTCCTGATTCCCTCAGCAGTTACAACAGCTTGAATTCATCTATGAGAGTCTGACAGTTCCACAGCACCAGTTCAGATGCCTCCACCTCCCATTCTCTGATTCAGCAGTGATAGTCCTTGCAGTTCCCGCAGTTGCTGTTACAACCATCATTGTTATAGCAGTTGCTGTTATGGCAGTTACATCAGTTCCGGCGGTTGTTGTTTTAGCAGGTCCAGCACTTGTTGTTATAGTAGTGCTGCTACAGTAGCAGTCACCTTTCCCATGTTCCTACAACAGTGTCATCTTTCATGTTACAGCAACGACGCCATTCACAACTACATTTTTATGATCCTACAGCAGTGACACCTTCCATCTTCCAGCCGTCGCAGTCCCATATTCTTTCTGCCAGTCGTTACACTAGTTGCAGCTACAGTATTGGTCACGATTTCCTGCTCCAGCGGCCGCAACAACTACATTCCTATTGCATAGTTCATCTACATTTTTGGTGAGTGGAGGTATGTTGTTTTCTAAGCTTTGATCATGAAATTCCTTCTATGCTGACTTGAATATTTTGGAAAATTCCCTCACCACACTTCATTTCGTTTTCCCTTCCATGACCTACACTATGTTGCATGAGGGCATGCAACCGATTGTCATAATCACTACATTTTTCCTTTATCATCATTCCATTTTCATCCCATTTACCATTCCCAAAAATTTCTTTTCCAACAATCCCCTGATGCACTTTACTTCATGCATTGATATACATTGGCATGATTCATACCAAATTGAGAAATGGATTTCTTATACTCAATGATGCTCTCTTATGCACATTGATAGCTTATGATTTCCAGTGAAGTGTGTGGTTACAATTATTATCATAACAACAAGCGAAAAAAAATAAAAATAAAAAAATAAATAAAAAATAAAAATAAAAAAAATAAAAAAATGAATGTTGTTAACACAAGAACCAACATTCTTATATTCATGGTTGTTACACAAGAACCAACCATAGGAAAATGCCAGCTGTTACTCATGTATCCCACATATCTTGGAAACATTCATCATTAAAAAGACATCATCAATCAAAGCCAAAGTTTAGATGCCAAAGGTTCTTCAGAAGATCCATGCATTGTTGCAAGAGGACATGCCACACCTTCAGTTGGGGAGGATGTTAGGACTCATAAATGTCGTATTTTCATCCACCTTTCCCTTCACTATTCCTTACATTTCATCGCCCTATTAAACCTTCATCATATCATTTGCATAAATACATTTGGGTTTCACATTATTATTTTCCACTTTATTCATTTTAGTATTAAGAGTGAATTTATGATTAAATATTAGAAAATATACATGTTTTCATATATATATATCTCAATTATGTGTGAGCTTTGTAATGTGTAGGAATATGTGAATGATTAAATCAAAGAGACTTCTCAAATATCTCTTACACCATTCCAAAGGAGATAGTTATTCAAGCCTATTCTTAAGGAGAAGATCATGGAAGATTTGGTTGGCATATTTTATCTAGGATTCATGAGAGACATGTGGAGGATTTGAAGGCACCATATCTTGTAATAATAGGAAAGTGGTTGAGAGTAGTTGAGAGAATAATGGATCTGTAATTAATGCATTCTTATCTTTTTCTTAAGGACTCTCATGTATAAAGGAGAGTGCTCCCTCTCCATTCCATTAAGTTGGAATTAGGTTAGATTAGCTTGTAAGAGGGTTGTAATGAAGTTGGATTGGATTGGATTTTGTACTTGTTAGATTAGTCTTTGATTTGAGATTCTTAATGTGAATTAAGCTTCCATTGTTATGCTTTCATGTTTCCATTTGATTATGGATTTATAGATGTGAGCTCACTTATGTCATTGTTGTTAACTCTTCACATGTTGTATTTTTCTTACGCAATCTCAATGCTTTCCTAGTTAGTGTTTTCATGCTTTCCTAGATTAATTTGATTTCAACAATTTAGATTAAGTTAGATTAGATCTACTTCAGTCCTTCACAAACAGTGCACGTGCTTCGTCAGTTTACGTACCCCGGATTGACAAGTAAATAGTTGGGCAACTTACTGCAACATAATTATTACGACATATAACTCACCTAATAGAAGGTAAAATATCGAACACACCAATTTCAATTTTAATTGATCCAAGAGCTTGTTGTGTCTATGTATCGCACATAATTGTTGACACTTGTAAATTAAACAAAGAGAAGCATAATAAATTGTGGTTGGTACAACTAGCCACTAACACAAAGAGAAAAACACTGATATGAACGGTTAGCCACTAACATAAATTGCAAGATTGATATAAACGGTTTCCATCCAGAAGAAGACTTAAATACACTACCTTTAGGATCATATGACTTACTGATAGGTATGGATTGGATAGAAAAACACCATGTCATGCTTGATTTCCTGAACACATATTTCATATGCAACGATAAGCAAGGAAATCAAAGAAAGATATAAGGGATATCTAAAAAGGTCTCTATCAGATAGAAATCAGTCTTACAAGCTAAAAAGTCAGTAAGGAAAGGCTGCAAACTTTATGCAATTAACATTCACCACTTGGAGGAATAGAAAGAACATAAAATTGAATACTTTACACTTCTAGTAAATTTTAAAGATGTATTCACAGAGGAAATACCAGGGTTACCGCCAAATAGGGATATAAACTTCTCAATAGAACTAATAACGGGATCAGTACCAGCTCCAAAATACCCCTACCACATGAGTGCCCTTGAGTTACTGGAACTAAAACTACAATTTCAAGAACTAATAGAGAAAGGATACATCAGACCCAGTGTGTCCCCATGGGTAGCACCTATATGTTTTATAAAGAAGAAGGATGGTACGATGCGGGTGTGCATTGACTACCAATAAATAAACAAACTAACCATAAAGAAAATGTATTCGCTCCCCATAATAGATGGCCTATTTGATAAGGTTGGGGGAACAAAAATATTTTCTAAAATTGAATTACGATTTGAATACCGTCAAGTGAGGATCCGAGACGAAGACATAAAAAAAAATTCCTTTAGGACCCGGTATGGTCACTATGAGTTTGTGGTAATTCCCTTTGGGATAACTAACGCACCAGCAAATTTCATGTGCATGATGAACAATATTTTCATTAAATACTTGGATAAGTTTGTACTAGTATTCATAGATGACATACTAATCTATTCTAAGAGTGAGAAAGAACATGAAGAACATCTTAGGATTGTATTGCAAGTCTTACGAGAACATCAACTATATGCTAAGTTCAGTAAGTGTGACTTCTATAAACCTTAAATACAGTATCTAGGCCACATCATCTCAGAGAAAGGAATCACCATCGACCCAGAAAAGATCAAGGAAATTGAAGAATGACCTACACCCACTTGTGTCACAGACATAAGATCATTTTTGGGTTTAGCAGGATATGATAGTATTTTCATTGAGAAATTCTCTTGGATTGCTTGTCCCGTGACATATGTGTAGAAAAAGGAAACAAAATTCCTATGAACAACTAAATGTAAAGAAATATTTCAAAAACTAAAACAATTATTAACTAGGGAACTGATACTAAGGATTGCAGACCCCGATGGGTATTTTGTTGTTTGCACAGATGCAAGCAGGGAAGGACTTGGGGGAGTCCTTATTCAGAATAATTTTTTTATCTATTATGAATCATGAAAGTTGAAAGAACATGAGCAAAACTATTCAACACATGATCTTGAGTTAGATTCCATCATCCACGCCTTGAAAATGTGGAGGCACTATCTCATGGGAAATAAATTCCTCCTAAAGACAAACAATATGAGCTTAAAATACCTTTTTGATTAACCAGAACCAAATGTTAGGCAAGCCAGGTGGTTGGCTTTCCTTAGTGAATACCACTTCGAGTTAAAACACATAAAAGGTAAGGAGAACAAAATTGTTGATGCTTTAAGTTGCAGAATCCATCTACTTTATGAGGTAACAGTAATTCAAACAAACTCGGACTTACATAACAAAATCAAAACAACAAGTAAATATGATCGTTTCTATGTTGAAATTCTTCATAAAATACAAGAGAACGGGTTGTTTCAACAACATAAAGAATATAAAATTGATGAATTAGGGTTGTTATGGTTTAAAGAGAGACTCTATGTTCTAGAGAGTGGGGACATTAGATCTAACATATTAACTAAGTTCCACAAAAACCCTATTCCATACATCCAGGATATCAGAAAATGATATTGGCAGTAAAGAAACACTTCCTCTGGCCAAAGTTAAAAATAGACATAGCATTATTTATTGCAAAATGCCAGGAATGTCAGCTAGTTAAAGGTGAGCATCAACATCCTTCAATATTTCTTCAACCTCTACTCGTTCCAAAATAGAAATGGGAGGTGATTAGCATGGAGTTCATCACAGGTTTACCTAAAAGCAAGAAATAAAATGATTCTATTATGGTAGTAGTAGAGAAACCATCCAAAAATGCACACTTCATCCTAGTAAAATATAAATATAAATATATTCACATTGGAAATATATTTTTAAAAGAGATATTTTGGTTACACGAAATACCTAAAGGAATTATCTCAGATAGAGACACAAATTTCACCAGTAAATTTTGGACATCATCATTTTCAAGTTTGGAAACATAGTTAAATTTCAGTATGGCCTATCATCCGCAAACAGATGGGAAAACAAAATGGGTAAATCAAATATTAGAAGATATGGTTAGAATGTATGTGATGAATAATCCCACAAAGTGGGAAGACTACTTACACCTTGGATATTTCGCATATAACAATGGTTATCAGACCTTCACCAAGATGAGTCCTTTTGATGTACTCTATGGTTGGAAGTGCAAAACACTGATAACTTGGGATAGCCCGGTATACAGGCTCATGTTGGGGCTAGCTTTGCTAAAATATTTAGGACAATTGGTTACCAAGGTACAAAATAACCTAAAGGAAGCGCAAGATCGAAAAAAAATTTATGCTGATAGAAAGAGGAAGGATAATAATATCATATCGGTGAACATGTTTTCTTAAAAGTAAATAAAGAAAAAACTTGTTGAGTTTGGGTAGATGCAGCAAGCCAGCTCCTATATTTTGTGGGCCTTTTGAAATATTGTCCAAAAAAGGCTCAGTGGCCTATGAACTAGCACTACCTACCCATGTGAAAGTTCAGAATTTTTTTCACGCATATTTAATAAAGAAATGTGTTTATGATACTAAACATCTGATCGATTGGTCATTGTTACAAGTAGAACCTGAAGGTGAATTTATCCCAAAACCCCTTCATATATTGGACAAGAGAGAGGTACAACTCAGAAAGCAAACCATTTTTCAACTAAAGGTGCAATGGAATCATTTCGTTCTTGATGAGACCACATGGGAAAATGAAACCATGTTGAAAGAGGCCTACCCCTTCTCATTTCAGGGTTTCATTTAGAGTCCCTAAAACCGAGACGGTGTTTCTCTAAGTCGGGAGGGATGTAATATCCCGATACATGGACTACTTTATTATGTGTTGAGTGTAAGCTTTGGATCACATGGACTACTTTGTTATGTGTTGAGCATAATATCTATATCACATGGACTACTGTTTTATGTGTTGAGCATAAGATTTGGATCACATGGACTACTTTACTATGTGTTGATCATAATCTATGCATCACGTAGACTACTTTGTTATGTGTTGAGCGTAAGCTTTGGATCACATGGACTACTTTTTTATGTGCTGAGCATAAGCTATGGATCACATGGACTACTTTCTTATTTGTTGATTGTAAGCTCCATATCACATGGACTACTTTGTTATGTGTTGAGCATAAGCTCGAGATCACATGGACTACTTTGATATCTGTTGAGCATAAGCTCTGGATCACATGGATTACTTTATTATGTGTTGAGTATAATCTCTGGATCACATGGATTACTTTGATATCTGTTGAGGATACGCTTTGGATCACATAGACTACTTTAATATTTGTTGGGCATAAGCACAGGGGGTTCACTATCAAGGCAATATCATATCACGTCGATTCATATTGGAGGTTTGAATACTCTTAAAACCAAAAAAATATATTTCTCCATATTAAGGGGTCAAAGGGGATTTTTAATTCGACATAGTAATATAAATATTGGGGTTTATTTTATGTTGGTGGGTTCAGGAATAACTTCCAAATTTTGGGATGGATGGATTCATACCTCCAAATCATGGGCTAAATTCATACCCACCTAAAACTTAAGAACCCTCCATTTTTATTTGATATTGCTTATGATCCTAATTTTTGCATAAATCTAATAATAGTGTACCAATGATAATATCGATGGACATCTCTTTGGATTAATGGCCTTGAGCTATCCTCATTTAATAGATTATTTAGGCTTGTTTTGAATTGATGTTATATTTTTGTTAATCTTTAGGTTAAGAGATGTAGTTAATTCGGAGTTCCAGAGTTTAACAATTGTATTGTATTTTTTTAGGCATTCAAGTAAATGATCTAACTCTTCATTTTTTAGGTCGAGGTTTAGTTGGGTATTGAGATTCAATCAAACCTTACTCTATGACAACCAAGAAAAGTGAGATCAATATTTCTTAACTATTTATTTCTTTCAAATTTGTGTATTCTTCTTTAACATTTTCACATTGTCATTTTGGAATAATTGTTAGATTGAGTTATATTTGGTACATTCATAATTGTAATTTCAATTCTTATATGCAAGGTATATGTCTTAATATTGTATTGGAACTGATATGAACATAGGTTAAAATATAGATCCTTATTTACATACCCTATGTGTTATCATTACCATGAAATGGTATCATATAAGTTTCACCATCTATTTATATTTATAACTATTGAATGCTTGAAACCAAACAATGGATATTTTTCTCTCTCCTGTAAATATTAAAAAAAACTAGATATAACCCAAAAAAATGTAACTAAATGTTGTTAATTCCCTTGATTACAAGAATAAATGTAGAGGAAGTGGAGGAATTTCATATATTACATCTTCCGAATGACCCAAATCCAATCTATGCACATGATCATATTGTTTTATTGGAAAGTAAGATGAATTTTTCTATGTTCATTTGGGTTCAAATATCAATGATGTTTGTTTTGATAGGAAGGTAGGGGAGTCCATCCATGAAAGGGTTTTAATTTTGAATTTTTATGGAGTTCAATTTATTGAGCTTATAGAAAACAAGAGCTGTCTATGGCTATACCTATATTAACATGATATAAAATTGGTAGATTGGCAGGCTGTGGTGTGAAACATCTACAATTCTCATATTTTCTAAACATTGCACTAACTATTGGACTATCAGCCTTACATTCTTTGTTATGTTGATCTCTTGACTGGGTTTCCTTTTATGCATTTTTACTTCTGAGAACTATTTTGTTGGGTCTTCAACTATCCTACACTACAAATTGATCACTGACCCCTGCAATCCTGGTGGGATCATTATTATCATTATACTATTATTTTATTTAGCATCATGTTTTCTTATACTAAGATGTGTTAGGACTCCTGTTTATTAAAAGTAGATAATATGATATAAAGGGGGTATTACAAATGGGTTGATAAAATGGGATACATACAATATTTGGTGAAACTAGGGGTTTTCTTAATTGGAAGGCATATTGGGAGGGGGGTTCAACTATAAAATTTTATGAGGAATTTTCCAATATTTAGTGGAATTAGGGATATTCATTAATATCATGCGAATGATTGTGCTATGTAGCAAGCTCACTAAGTGAACCCCCCATGGGCATAAGCTCTGGATCACATGGACTATTATATTGGGTGTTGATCATAATATTTGGATCACTTAGAATTTAATCATTGTCTCTAGGTGTGGCTTCTATGACACCTAGCGTAGTGTTGAGCATAAGCTCTGGGAGAGCACTAGAGTTACTTTACTTAAAGTATTGAGCATAAAGCTCTGGAAGCACTAGAGTTTCTTTACTTAAAGTGTTGAGCATAAAGATCTGGAAGCACTCAAAACCATTATAGTATTAATGTTGAGCCAAAACTATGGATCATCAGTAATCATATTTTTCTATTATTTAAAAGAATTACCTTCTTCTTTTTAAAATTGATTGGTGCTGCCACTGAAAGAGGAATCGCGCATGCAAGAGATTAGACTGACCAATTAGTGGATAAACTAAATCAGCTAGATGATAGGGTAAGTAAAAGAAATCCTATATTAAACACTGATATTTAATTATTAAAAGATAAAATAAACACCGAGAGTTTAAAAATAGATTGAATTATTAAAAGATAAAATAAAAACTGAGAGTTTAAAAATAGATGTAATTATTAAAAGATAAAATAAACACTAGGAGATTTTGAATAAAACAGATAGTTAAATAAAGGTAAGATAAAGAAAACAAACTGTCAAGACTATCGAGTAACTAAAGTAAGTGATCTAAAATTAAAAATCCCTAGGATCCTTCCCCTCATTGTAAAACTTATAAATAGGAGGACTGTACAAAGGACACGGGTTTCAAAAAGATGATTAGGAGGATCCAATTCTTAAATCCTTGAGTACGGATTGATTCCTTTAGTAAGAAAGATAACAAAGTTTTCCCTAGGCCTTTTATTCTCTTGGCATGCTCGATTCGGCTTGGGGGTGATCTGTCAAATGAACCAAGAATTGTTTGAGATCTAGGGTTGGGAGGAACGTGGCAGTTTTCGAGTCAGTCGAAAATAAGATAAAGGACCGATAAGTATTTTTGTTATGTTTATTAATGATAAACTGGTTTTGAACTGATTTGATATTCTTTACATTCTGAATATGGATTTCTATCTTATTATGATGCAATAAATGTTTATATTCTGATTATGGATTCCTATCTCATTATGATGCAATAAAAGTTTGTATTTTGATTTTGGCCATCGGAAAAATTATTAGTCATGGCATGTGGGTTTTTATAGCCTTATTAGCTTTCATCCTTGGTTAAAATTCAGATTTTAATTAGTCACCACAGGTTATTCTGAACTAGGGAGAAGCCTCCCTTCAAGTTTAGCTAGATTATTTAAGTTATACAAATTATATATATATATAATAAACTAGGTATAAATTATTAAAATATTATATAAAAATGCATACAAGAAGTTAGGTATCATAAAAATACCAATACAAACCATTTTACACCATAAAAAAATGAAAAGGGTTAATCGTCCTTTTTAGAATATTTTAAACCCAAACATATAAACATACAGCCAATTAGCAATATGAAACATGAAAAGAAAAGGTTCACGATTTTCATGACTAAACCATCCAACTACAGTTTAACCCATAAATTAAATTAACATTAATTAAATAAACTAATGTTTTAGATCGAAGGCCTGATCCTTAAACTAAACATTCACACACTCATCATGATAAAAAAAACATAATGATTCACAAGAGTCGTCATCCATTGACTAGTGACCTTCTTAAAGGAAAACGCACAGTTAAAATCAAATTCCACATGTTTTTAAGTCATACAATCAGTGATCAAATCCTCTGAAGGACCCACGATTGGTATGAAGGGAAGTGAAAGTTTCATTGTGCCCAAACCCATCTACCCTTTGACTAAATGTTTAAAACACAACACAATTCTATTGAAAGGGATCAAACCTCAACTGTAGATTTTTCAGATCATACAACCTACCCATTAACCAAAAGCAAAGTACATACATACAATCTCTTTTTAAAACAAAGAAATAACTACAAACTAGAAGATTGTTCACACAAAAAAAAGGGAACCACAATCCATTAAACTTCACATGGGAAATATTTATGTTTACGAACTCAGAGAAAGAGACAAAACTAATAATTAAACCTACAAGGGAATGAAAAGGGTATTTTTCTACTTTATAGACCAAACACAGTCATTTATATCAAAACGATAGCTTACAGGTTTCTCCTTTACAGGCTTAAACATATTTCAATGGGCCGCAAAGCCAAAATTCTGAAACCCTTGAATAAGTTATTACATCTATTCCAAAACAATAAACCCTGTCAGAGGAGAGCTCTCATTTTAAACAGAGAGCAAGGTAAGACCCTATGAATGCTTTGATAAACACCCAAATCGTTGTCTCTCCATCAGAGCCGCAATCAAAACTAGAAACGAAAACTCCAAACAATTCATAAGATACCAACACATTTGTAGAGATGTCCCTCAATAGAGGAAAGAGAAAACTTAGAGAGCCAAAAGATTACTTGTTGAATAGAGCCCTTCCATAAAATGCAAGAAAGACAACCCCAAGTCCTTAGCCTCCCTACTAATAAAACTCACGCAAAACCAGCGAGACCCGCGATTAGTTAAACAATAAAAGAAAATGGAAATAATACAAAACCAATTTCCTCAAAGGCAGAGTTCACACTCAAACAAAAACGTAACACCCAGACCTAACTTTTCGTCGACACTAGCAACGCATCCATTAGCAGGATAAACGATTTCCACTCCATAAAAACAAAATCTAATATATGCCTCTGTATATCAAATTGTAGAGATAGTGTAGAGAGGAAGCCCTTGGATTCCCTCTCCTTCAACCAAAAAACTAATACTTGGAAAGAAATTCATGAACGATTACAAGCAAGTAAATCCCCCCACACTGGAGCATTAGATGAAATGATTAGCATGGAGACCTGCTATTTGTTCCCCTCTATCCATCACATTTTCTGCCATAAAGACTCAACCTACCTCCACTTCAACACTTTACCTAAAGCTACTAAAACCAACGAATTCACCTCAAATGATGATCAAAGGCCTTCACTTAGATTAAATATAGCATATACCAAACTTACAACAATTAATGGTTACCTAGTGTAAACCCATAGGATTTTCGTGGTGCATGCAGAATTATTACAAGCTACCCATAACATTTTACTTGGTAAGTATTAGCGCTTTTTTTGTATATACTCTGCTTAGCACTTAGGACCCACGTCATAAGCTGTTATGAGCATAAGTTGAGTAATCCTTTAACTGCAAGAAGGGTATGTAAAATACATTATCTTGTTACAACTAAGTAAACTTAGGCTCTTTAAGGATCACGTTTCAACCATAGAAATCATCCTACTGTAAAGAAGGCATACATAACTTTGATACATCATAGATAAATAAAGACTAGTCATAAGTTCAAAATCATCCTCTAAACATAAATAGGCCCAGTGTTGTTATTATACAAACAAATAAAAACAAAGATCAGAACACTCCTCGACGAAAGAATTCAAATATGTTAGCCGAATTGCAAACCAGTAGATTTTACCATCTCAATTCTCAGTACTGAAGTTAATTTAAATAATCATGTGTCTTTACGATAGTTAAATATGAGTTACAATTTTTTTCAGGTGTATTTTTAGGGACATGACACTCTCAGATATGGAGTCCTGCTTCCTGTTGGACCAAGATATCATAGTTGATCCTAGGCTATAATAGTAGTCTGATGTACTCGTATGGTCCATAATACTTCCTCCCCAATCTGAGTCTGTATAACCAAGTAACATGACTCCTCCATTGTAGGTATATCTGAGTCCATATGAAATTGTAACTCGAAGGTACCTAAGTAGAGCTGCGAAGATATCGAGTGTATGTGTCTCGAATCATACATAAATTGACTTATAATGCTCATGGCATAACATACATCAGGCCTCAAATGTATCAATTACATTAGCGAGCTTATAAGCTTTCTATACAAAGTGGGATCTACTGGATCTGATCCAGAGCTTGACTCATGAAGTTTCCTCAAATTGGAAACCATCGGTGTAGTCATAGATTTGAAATCTATCATGCAAACTTACACAATATATCCATAGTGTACTTCCCTTGAGATAGAAAATTTTCATCTTTTCTTTGTGACATCTCAATGCCAAGAAAGTAGTGCATCATACCTTTAAGTATTTCATCTCGAAATCTTATAAGAGATCCCTCCTGTACCAGTCAATTAGATATTCCTCTCCAGTGAGAAATAAATCATCAACATACATAAACAATATCAATGGTTGCTCCTTCACTACTTTGAAGTACAAACATGGATCATATTCATTCTTACAGAAACCTAGTTTTTGAAGGTCGTTGTTGATTCTGGAGTACCAAGCCCTAGGGGTTTGCTTAATCCCATATAGAGATTTTTTTAGATTGGAAACATGGGAATCCTTCCCATGCACCACAAATCCTTCAGGATGCTAAATATAAACCTATTCCTCAAAATAACCATTGAGGAAGGCTATCTTCACATCCATCTAATAAATTTTTCATCCTAGAACAGATGCAAGTGCAATTATTGCTTGGATTGTGGTGTACCTTTCCATAGGGGAAAAGGTCTTATCATAATTGATACCTTATTTTTTAGAGAAACCTCTGGCAATGAATCTGGATTTAAATACTTCTCAATGTTTTATCATGTAAAACCATCTGCAACATGATTTATGTTGCAAAACCATATGGAAGTCATAATGGACTTCCCATCAGGTTCGGTAAAAACCTCCCAAACACCATTCTTCATTATAGAGTTATACTCTTCTGTCATTGCATCTTTCCAAATTTTTTGGTTTGCAGCTTCTTCATATGCAGATGGTTCTTAGTCACTGATGTGACTCATCAGTGCAACATACCCTGAATATCTGTCAGGTTTCTTGCACTCTTTGGATGAGCCTATTGGTGCTCTAGGTTTCTCTTCATTTTGTAAGATATATTGGCACTGGGAAGATCTTCTTTTAGCAGGAGGTTCATTAGGTTACCTCTCAACTAGTTCTATTGGTTCTTTAGGAGATAGTGAATTTGAGGCATCTTCTGGTTTCTCCCTCTCAAACTCTGAAGGGGGTGAATCAAACTTAAGATTCTCCATCTCTAAATCAAATTGAATCTCGTTCTATCTTTTGAAAGAAACTTCCTCATGGAAGGTAACATCTCAGATGACATCAATGTGTCTCTCATCAAGTAGATATATTCGGTATGCTTTGGATGACTTTCTATAACCAACAAAGGTTCCTTTCTTTCTATAAGGATCCATCTTTGTTCTATTTTTTTTGTGTACATGAATATATACTGGGCTCCCAAAGATCCTCAAGTGTGAGATGTCTGGATTCTCACCGGTAAACACTTCTTCGAGTGTATTCTCATCTATAATGGCATTCATGATTCTATTCTAGATGTACACAGTTATACTAGTGGCTTATTCCCATAATGAGGTAGACATATCTTGATTCTTGATCATGCATCATAGCTTTTGCAGCCTCACATATGGTTCTATTCGTTCTTTTGGAAACTCCATTTTGATGAGGGTTGTATGGTACTGTTAATTTTTTACATATTCTTGCATCACTACATAACTCATTAAATGAATATGAATCAAATTCACCTCCAGTATCAAACCTTAAAGCATAGATGTGATTTTCTATCCAATTTTCAACTACAGCTTTAAACTCTTTAAATTTTCTAAGAGTTCACTTTTAGCCTTCATGAAATAAATCCATGACTTCCTAGAAAAATAATCTATGAACAATACATAATATAAGATGCCACTCAGGGAGGGGGATGACATGGGACCACATACATCAAAATATATTAAATCTAAAATCCCTTTATATCTAGTAGTATTGCTGGAAAAATTTTTCTTAACATTCTTCCCAAGTGCACAACCCCGACTTACACTATCATGCTCAAAATAAAATACAGGCATACGTTTTACCATCTTTTGAAGTCTTGGTAGCGCTTTGTAGTGTAGGTGTCCAACCCTTTAGTGCCATAGCTCACATGGAATGATAGTGTGGTTTATCATAGCTTGAATGTACTTCCCAAGTACCTTGTAGAGTCCTCCCTCTCAAACTCCAATCATAGCAGTAGATTCTAGGATTTTGTTCTTTGGCCCTAAAAGTGCTTTGTTATCCATGAAGATAACTCGGAATCCTTTATCTTTAAGAACTGAAATTGAAAGGAGGTTCTTCTTCAATCCTGGAACATATATAATTCCATCCACATGTAGAATATCACCGGTAATCAGCTGGAGTGAGGTGGATCCAACACCTTGGATCGAATATGTTGTGTTGTCCCCCAACTCTACCATGCATGTGAACATTTTCTCCTTTAGCTCAGTGATGGCACACTTGTAACCAGTCATATGTTTGGATACACCATTTTCAATCAACCATTTTTATGCACTTGTGATGATGGATATCAAAAGGGATGAGACAAGGTAAAAATCCCTTCTTGCCTCCTTTTATTCACATGCATTATTTTGAGTGGTTTCATCGTCTATGGCGGTAGAAGCATGAAACTTTGCTTTCTGCTTTTCTTTTCACTCTCTTGAGAAATGGCCTTTCTTGTTGCAATTGAAGAATCTAGCTTTTCACTTTTCAAAGCCTTTGTTTAACTCCTTCTTCTTTGGATGAGATAACTTCTTTTGGAAGAAGGTTTCCTTTCATTTCTTCATTATTTCCATGACTCGGGAAATATTTTCTTCTTTAGTGCACATATGTTTGATTTGGATTCGCCCTTCCTCTTGGATACAGTCATTCCACAATATTGTTAGTGTTTTCACTTTAATTCAATTATGTTAGATCTTTAATCTAAAAGATAGGCAAGCACAATAATACAGAAGAAAACAAGATTTTTTGGGGGGGAAGCCATAAAGGAGAAAACCCCAAAATATATTCAGTAATAGATTCATTCTTTAGTAAAATACCAAACGAATATAGAAAACCCAAACATAAGATGACTTATGCAGCTTCCTTATTCTTCTTCAGCGAACTTGTCTTTCCCTTCCTTGGAGAGAACTTGCTTTTTGGTGTGTATCCAAATGAGGGAGAGAACCTCCCTATTTATACTTTACGTGTGACTTACCTAAATCCCCAATGGGGCCGACTTCCTCAACTAACTAGCTGACCTCTCCTAGGGACACTCAAAAATACATTTTACATTTATCCTTTTGGGGACTATTTTCCTGACTTACAAAGGAGGTTTTACCTCTATATTATTACGTGGCCAAATACAATAATGACATCCCCGAACGGAGGAAAAAAATCTCCAACAGAGGTACAATAAAAGTACAATAATAATATAATAATAATATACAAAAGAATATATTCCGATGTTACATTTACAACAATACTCTCTCTTAAGTAGGAAGGTATTATCTCGACACAGTCATCATTACACCTGGACACAATCTCTGGACAATGTCATCATCACTAGATCATCATCATTGTTGGATCATTATCATTGCTACTGCAGTACTTCTCATCTTGTTGATCATTGACTAGTGGCATCTCTCGAATCTGCCCATAATGAGAATTTCTACAGATCCATCCATTTTTCATGTTGGATCTAGGCCTAGCTCTCATCTAGGACTTCATCATCTATACTAGCAATCCATCAACTAGGTAAAACCCAGCACCACATATTACATTGCCATAGAAATCATCTGTGTGTCCTAATATCATCTCAGTGTATATGGATCATCTCATGTGGAGAGCAACCAAGGTGCATATACCATCTCCACCAGACAACCTACGTCTTCCACCTAGTGGATACATCCCAGGAACATTTGCATATTCCACCCAATGGATAGATCCCAAGAACATCTACGTCTTCAACCCAGTGGATAAAACCCAAATGTATTGTGTTTCTCTCTCACTGAACCTACCTCTTCCAACTAGTAGATATAACCAAGGGACATCTATGTCTTCCACCGAGTGGATACATCACAGATGTATTAGGACTCTCTCAATCAGACCGCTTCTTCAAACATTGGGATACATCCCATAAGCATCCCATATTCATTATGTCCTTTCGGACCACCTCCGTCTTCCACCATGTAAGATACAGCCTAGGCGCATCCCATATGCTTTATGAACCATGGACCACCAGCATCTTCTCACATTTGGATATGACCAGGATCATCCCAGATGTATTACGTCCTTCCGGACTAACTGCATCTTCCATCATGTAATATACATCCCTGGTGCACCTATGTCTTCTGGACATGTCACATCACTCCCTATTTCAAGGAACATCGATTTGGATATGTTCACCAATCTTCTCTCTAAAGTACTCAAACTTCACTCTTGATAACAGCTTGGTCAACACATCGGTTGTCTACTTGTCTGTCGCTACATACTGGAGCTTCATTGCTGCTTTATGCACCATATCCTAGATATAGTGGTAGTTGATATCAATATGCTTCAACTTTTCATGGAACACCGAGTTCTCAGAAAAGTTTACACAACTTTGGTTGTCACAAAAGATACCAGTTGCCTCTAAATCGAGACCAAATAAATATGACAGTAGATTCCGAAGCCATATTGCCTCACAAATAGCCGATTATGCTACAATATACACTTCTTCAACCATACTCAGTGCCACAATTGACTACTTCCTACTAAACCAAGAGATCATACTAGATCCCAAACTGAAGCAGCATTCTAAAGTGCTCTTCTTGTTTGTGGCATTACCTGCCCAACGTGAGTCAACATAACCATGCGGGTTAATCTTCTGATTCATCGCATATTTGAGCCCATACTCAATTGTACCATTCATGTACCTCAATATATGTTTTGTAGCAATCAGTTGAACATGTCTCGGATCTGTCAGGAACTGGATTAGGGTGTTTACATGAAAGCATATGTTTGGTCTTGTGTTTGTCAAGTACATTAATGAACCAATCATACCCCTATACATCGTCGCATCAACTGTATCTAAAGAAATATCACACAGGAGTTTCAAGTTTGATGCCATTGGTGTGGCCATTGCCTTGTAGTCCATCATTCTAAACCTCTTCCGAATCTCCACTGCATACTTTCCTTGACCAAGGAAAATCCCATCTGAACTCTGCCACGCTTCTATACCTAATAAGTAGTGCATCGTTATAAGGTCCTTCATCTCAAACTCTATGACAAGCCTTCATTTTGTTTCTGCAATGAGTTTATCCTCCCCTGTTAAGAACAGGTCATCTACATATAGCAGTAACATTACTTTTCTTTCGCCCTCAACCTTGAATTAGAGGTTTGAATCTACTTTACTCTTGGTAAATCCTAAGCTCATCAGAAAACTATTCATCCTGTCATACCCTGTCCTGGGTTCCTACTTCAAACTGTACCACATAAACTTCCTCTTCATGAGGGTAGACATTCGATATCATTCGGAGAAAATCACTAAGATATTGTGGAAAAAACCTTTTCCATGGATAGAGGTTAAGTTATAATGTCTCTCCATATGTGTGGTATTCACTCCCTCCGAAGTGGAGGTTTCCACCTCCCTGTATAATTGAGCACTATCCTCCTTCTACATCTTCTACTCTCTGCATCGGTACATTCTTTACTGGAGTGACTAGAAGTATTCTCTTTTGATGATATTCTATGTATCCATCTATGTCATCTCTCTAGGTCACTGGATACCAAGATATTAAAGTTCTCTCTTGGACAAATCTATGAGCTCCTCATCTTCAACCTTGTAGTAAAGGTTGATCTCTCATCACTCTAGGTGATCCTCGATCTCATCATTCTATCCCATGGGTGCCTTATGAGCCCATACAAAATCTTCTTCAATCTGTGCACATGTGGTTTTCTTTAGAGAGTATCGAGTCCTTCAGGTTTCTCGATATCCACTTCTACTTTGATTACACCATCTGTCTAGTGTAATAACCACCAATAATAAAGTGTGTCTGGCCACTAGAGAAACATCTCGTTATAGTCGACTCCCTCTTTCTGAGAGAACCCTCGCTTTGTACAACTGTAGTATGCTTGATTTCATAAATATTCTTGAATATTATAGTTGAACCATTGTCACTTGTTCTTCGGAACAAGTCTCATCATTATTATCTTGTAGGTGATGGTACATAATCTTTCCAACAAGTCAAATTCATTTGTGTGGTTAGAAAAATTTCATAATTTTCAAATCATAGTCTTATGCATAAATACATAGGTCATAGAGTCATGCAACTCTCTTATCCAATGCTTCAACACAACATTCATCCATATCTCGCATTCATATGGTAACTTTCTAGATTCCTTCCATCTCTACTAGAACATCATTAAGAGCATGCACTACTACCAAAATGTCAGCAAAGAGGTTTCATTCTATATAAGTATCAATGGAATTTTGTACAGTACCATAGGCCAATTATGCATCACATGTATATTAGTAACTTATATTGTTCATCAATGTAATAACTCTAACATGCATAACACACTTCCTAAATCTAGGAATATAAATATGTACACAATTGAACAATATCATTTAAGCAATTTGATAACAATTTAAAATACTTATCTTTGTTTCTTTGTTGGGTGGACTCCCTTTTGATCTATGCTTCCTTGCAGGAACTACTAGAGTCTTTGACAGTTTGTTCTACTTTATTGCATGATTCTGAGGACTTGTGCATTTCTTGCTTATGATCGGAAATGTTGAGAAAGTAGTCTACACCCTAGATCACTTGTTCTTTGTACTGTAGTAGAATCTATGTGTTCCTTCTTCTTCATCTTAACCAATGCTAAAATGGATGAGAGGTTCTTCCACAAAGCATTGATCTTTATTTGTTTTTTGGAGTCCAACTTTGTTGGAGCTTGTCCTACTCCTTTCATGTAAAACTGAAAGTCATCTCTAGATTCACCTTATCAAGTGGAACCTTCTGAACGAACCCTTGTAACCGGTTACCTTCATTTATTACAATACATATTATTCATCACGTGCAAAATCTTCTTTTGTTCTTTTGCTTGCGGGTTCATCATCTTCTGCACTATGTGCATGATGCCTCTTCCTGTTGATTTTCCTGGAGGATCCTTTGTTCCTAGGACAATTTCTTGAATAATGTCCTTTCTCATCACATGTGAAGCACATAATACTAGAGAGGTCTCTTTTAAATCCATGATTTTTCTAGGATATTTTAGACTTCTTGTGATGTGATTCTCTCTCTTGTCTTGATCCCTGTTAGTATGAGCAGTTAGGGATTGGTAATCATTAGCTCCCATATTTTCTTCTCTTTCTATTGATCCAGCTTCTTCTTGGGTGCATTCTTCCCATAATCTTTTGAACTTGATTAGTTTCTTTCTGGTGCATATTCCTTGAATGAATGGTCTCATTATCTTGGGAGACTATTCAAGGTAGTCATCACAATCTCTCCTTCTTCAACATTCTCTTCAATTTCCTCAAGTTGTTCCTTGATATGAGATACCCTTGTGAAGTAATATTGAATAGTTTATGAGAGTTGAATCTTCACATTCTTGAGTTGGTTCCTCAGAGTCATATCTCGATTGATGTTATTCCCTTCATATAACTTTGTCAAAGCATCAAACATCTTCTTAGGGCTCTTCAAATATTTGACATGAGGTATGAGATTGTCCTTGATAGAGTTAGCAATGATCCTTTCGGCCTTGATCATGTTCTTCTTGTGGATTGCTTTGTCATCATCTCCATTTGGTTCTGGAACCTCCTCATTCACTTATTTTTCCAAATCATTATCTTCTAGAAAGAGAGAAATTCTATACTTCCATGCCTTGAAGTTATAAGCTCCTTCAAGATTGTGCTCAAGCTTGGTGTGATTTATAATTTTGATGTGAGAACCTCAAATGTAAATAGAAATGAATTAGATCTTACCGATTTGATATGCCCGACCTCGTTCTAGAGCTAGTTGACCTAGGGTTTGATAGAGAAACCCTAATTTTTTAAATTTGGAATCTTAAATTCTGTGTCGATAGAAATATCTGCCTCCTTAAGGTGAGTTGAGAAATGTATTCCTTTTCCAAACGTGTTGATAGAATTTCAAAATAACTGGTGCCCTAGTTCCCCCCCACCAATAGTGATAGGGCCAAAAATGAAAATTCTTCGTTTTGAATTCTGCTTCCACAGGGAAATGAAACCTTCTAGGATGAGTTGAAATGACCTGCTTTTCAATTTTATCTCTAGATGGAACTACCTAGAACAAGAATCCCTAGTTTTCCTGGTTCTAACCGAAATTAGGGAAAAATTTAAAAATCCTCCAAACTGAATTTTGCTACAACCAAAAGATGCGCCTCCTTGAGGCAAGTTAGCCTAGGCCTCTTTTCTGGATGATTTGTTGAGAGAATACCTTGGATTTGGAAATCATAGCTTTCTGCTTCTCTAGAGTGCCTTCTTTCAGAGTGTCTTTGATACCATGTTAGTGTTTTCACTTTAATTCAATTATGTTAGATCTTTAATATGAAAGATAGAGAAGCGCAACAATACACAAGAACACAATAATTTTTTTCGAGGAAACCATAAAGAAAAAGCCCCACAACTTCTTCAGTAATAGATTCGTCACTTAGTACAATATCAAACTAATATAGAAAACCCAAACATAAGATGACTTCTGCATCTTCCTTCTTCTTCTTCAGTGAACTTCTCTCTCTTCCTTGGAGCGGACTTTCTTGTTGGTGTGTATCCGAATGAGGGAGAGCATGTCCCTATTTATACTTTATGTGTGACTAACCTAAATCCATAATGGGGCTGACTTCCTCAAATAACTCGGCCGACCTCTCCTAGGGAGGCTCAAAAATACATTTTACATTTATCCTTTTGGGGACTATTTCCCCGACTTACAATGGAGGTTTTACCTCGATATTCTCACATGAAAAAATACAATAATGACATCCCTGAATGGAGGAAAAACATCTCCAATGGAGGTACAATAATAATACAATAATAATATAAAAAAGAATATATTCTGGAGTTACATTTACAACAACAAATATTTCGAACCTAGGTTGCACTTCTCGACCATTGATAACAACCAAGAATGTCTCCCATGAAGAGGGGATACCATCAATGGCAGTTTGGATGAGATCATATTCATCCGTGCAACAACTCCAATGCTAACAAGTTGATCTCTTACCTGAGATATCTTAGTGAAGAAGGAAGCCACTGTCTTCAATGCCCTATTTTGAGTTGGGGCCTTCTTCTCATATAGATTAGTCAATGTATCATAACATTATTTCACGATCTTCAGCGGTGTGATCACAAGCATCAAGTTATCTTTTACCGACTCGTAGATGATATGTTTGGCCTTATCTTGATTCTTCTTGAATTTTATTTTCCCCACATTAGTTGTAGGCTCCTCCAACATAGTGGATACGTAGTTATCCAAGTCATGTTCCTCTAGGATGTTGGGAATCCTAGTCTTCCAAGTGTTGATGTTTGAGGTTCCCTCAAGATGGTCATCTGGTCGTATACATATTGATGCCATAGTCTTCAAATATTGTGCTAAAGTTCTCAAGATCTACATAGACTCTAGATGGCAGGCAAAACTGAGCTCCTTCACGCCATGAGCTCTGATACCATGTTAATATTTGGTTGATATTTGATCTTTCATTCCTTTAGATGTCGAAACTTGAAACAATGAGAAAATTCAATCACATGAAATTCATACATCCATGACACAAGTAATACCCTGGGGAAAATACACAAAACTATGAGAAAAAAACCTTGAAAATTCTTCTCAGTATAATATAATGGATAGCATAGAATGCTTTCTTTTATAACATAGAAGATCTCTTTTGGTAGATAAGAGATCACTAAAACACTCTTAGTGAAGATAAAAAAGCAATAGAGAAGAGAGATCATTCGGATGTGTTTTCCAATGTTCCTAACACATCAATAAAAAACAAGAACAATAACCTACACAAAGAGAAGCACCTTTCCTTCAATGGAGAAGAGAGTTCACTTCACCCTAGATTCATGAATCTCATAAAACATATGTATACATTCTTATCATGCACTGAATTCTATTTTTAGCTTCTAACTTCAGGATGAACTGCCCCTCCATATGGATGCATCAATCTTGCATGAAGAAGTGAACCCCACTTCTCATGCTGTGCATTAACTCACTGAATTGATTATTTGGATAAACTCACCCTTTAACTGAAAGCTTTCCCACTTAGTTAGGTGGCTACCTTAAGTGTCATCATACATGTGTTGCAAATCAAGTGTCGTCTTTTAGTTTAACATAAGTGTCGGCATGCAATAACGCTTAATGAACTAGATCTTCTTTGTTTTCACTTAGTTGATTCTTTTTAACTGATTCTTTCTTGATAACATCATTGTAGTGATCAATTGGAGTTCTCCTTGATTTATTGAAGTGTCGTCTTTTAATTTAACTAAAGTGAAAACACTTTAGTTAACTAGTCCTTCTTATTTAACACTTAGTTAACTGAAATCATGTTAATTGATTTACTTATAGTGACCACTATTATTTCTTTAGTTTAATTGAGGTGCACATTGTGGCTTTAACTAAAGCTTGACAATTCGAGTTCACTTAGTCATCTCCTAATCAAGTTGAATTCTCCTTTTCTCTATGCATTTATCTTTATCTCTTTATCTTTTACTGCATGTCCAATATGGGCTAACTTTAATTATCCATCACATTACATTATACTAAGAAGAATTATCGGATGTTGTTATCATAGTATATTATTCTAGACAAAATGATGATATGCTAAATTAACTCACTTTAGAGGTGATCAATCTCTAAAGGAGACCTAATATCAATGTGGCGATCATGGTTAATAATACATCACACAACATTAAAATATTTTATGTAAAGCATAACCTTTATACGAAAGGTCCACCTCTATACAGGAGGTCTATCCCATAGATACCTTTATACGGAAGGTTCATATGAGAATCATGACTCGACACACAAGTCCGGAGCCTTGTCGAACAAAACTTTACAGCGTCATTACTTTGATCAATTACCTCTATGTGGGAGGAATAACCTTTACACGGAAGGCAAACAAAGTGTTCACCCCTATATGGGAGGATCAATCTTGATTGCACAAGATTGGTTTGAAAAATGTATCCTCATGATGTACATTTAAAAAATTCAAATTACCCCATCTTACTGTTAGAAAAAGGTTATACTGATAGCATACATAAAGTTTTCACTTACTACAAAATACCACGAGACACCTCTATCAATGTGCTTGTGGTATCAAACAAAGAATATGTTGTTAGTTCCATTGCCGCAATTGTCTTTGGATGCCAACAAAACAATACATAGTATGAATTGAATGTCAAGGATGGAGAATCTACAAACAATCATGCAACTGTAAATCTTGTTTATTTTGACATAAATCATTTGTCATTTAGTTGATTTGAAAATTCCTCGTTCTATGGTACTATTTAGATATAGTAAATATATCAGAGATCTTAATGGTGCAGGAGTTAAAATTAATTTGGACAGAGATCAATTGGTATGGATTGAAAATCCTAGTACAAGGTCTGTGAGAGCAAAGACAGCCTACATCAGAATTATTCAGGATAAACATATATTCCCTCAACAATGGTGGTATAAGAGGTTATGGCAGTGGAAAGTCTCCTTGAAATTGAAATGTTTTATATGGCTAGCTTTGCAGGGTAAACTCAAGACTTTGGAGAACCTGTTGAAAAGAGGTTGGACTGGTCCGAAGATGTCGTATTTGTTTAAATGCAGATGAATCTTCCCAACATTTATTTGTGGAATGTTGTTTTACTAACAAAGTTTGGAATTTCCGCTCTTTGAATAACATTGTTCACTAATGGGATGTTGGTGATTTTAGTTATTGCTTGTTAAATTGGTATAGAAACTGCAAGCCTTTCTTTACAGTAGCTATATGTATTGCATGGGCAATTTGGTACACTCGGAATTGTGCTTTATTTACAGACATAAAACCTGATATAATGAAATGTAGTGTGGGATGCATTAAATATGTACCATCTGCACAAGGATGATAAGCAAAAGCTACAAGTTGACACGGTTACTTTTTTTTCTTTTAAGGTGAGACAACCTGTTTTATTTTTTGATGGTGCTGCACAAAATGGGATATGTGCCATTGGAGGGGTGATTATTCTAAACAAAGACCATTTTTTTTCAGTTTGTCTCAACTGTGGGGTTGGAAGTAATATGAAGGCTGAACTTTTGGCTCTCTAGTGTGTTGTGAATATTTTTGGATTAGTAGAGGTCAAAGTTTATGGAGATTCACGTGTTACAATCAAATGGGCGACATGTGAATACAATCTAAATGTTACTAATCTTCAGCACTGGTGTATTCGCACAAGGAAGGAAATCTCTATGATTCAGAACATATCATTTAAGCATATTTATAGAGAACACAATTCACAGGCTGACAAGCTTTCCAAACAAGCTCTTGATGGTATTGAATGGGAAGAATGGTTGAACAGTGACATTCAAGATATGGTTGTCACATATTTTTTTGATTAACTACCCTTATACTATTCGCTGAAGTCTATTGCTAGTTTTTGAAGGAGCTCTTTTGGTCAAGTTTTTTGGGAAGATATTATTTTTTTCGCCTTGTCTGTATTAGATCTTAAGTTATAATTGGATGTTTTGAGAACTGGTTGAGTAGCTTGGTCCTGCTTTGTCTAGGCTGTTATAGCTGGGTTTGTTGAAGCATATGGTTTCTTGTTGAAGAACTAGGATGATCATTGTACTATTTGATTCACTATGAATATCAATACTAGTTTTTTTCTGCTGAAAAAAAATAGTTTTAGATTTGGCAACTATAAGCCATTTTATGAAACTAATTATGTTTTTGAAATCTGAATTACTTTAAGATACATCTAGCTCACCATTACAAAGATCTTGTTTTACAAATACAGGAGAAATTATATATTGACATCGCCCCCATTGTACCTCTTCAAAAATATTGTTAGAACTAGTCCTAGAGAAAGCCACATTTTTCATCTTTCTTCGGCAGCATTTCTTCATGTTCTTTATGACGAATTTACAAAGCAAAAAATTCTAAGGGTTCTAGAATCAAAGACTCAAGTAAATTGTATGTTGAACTCATTTTTATATACATCAATAGTTCATACTGTTGTACCTTTCCAATCGTTTTCCCTCCCAACAAAAAATAAAAAATAATACTTGCACAAGAAGTGCTAAAAAACCATAGTTGTATAGATATTCGTAAAAAAAAGACTATTTTAATATAATAGATTTTACTATATTTTGCCTATTTGTTCAGAGCCTTGGCTTTTCTTTTTTAGGGGGAGGAGGTCGAAACCTAGAAAAAAAACCTAAATGAACTAGTAAATATATATACCCAATGCAGATAGAAGGATTGCTAAAAGCAAAACATGTGTTTGCACCTCCATTCTGGCGATGGTGTGAAATGTGGTATCGGCAATTTGCACAAAATTCATTCAACTATGCATCCTACAAACAATAAACAAGAAGCAAATCCAAACCACTGCATAGAATTCATTTTGCAGACATAAAATAGTACGACTGGATGCAATAGAATTCATTTTTCAGACATAAAATAGTACGATTGGATGCACTTTGCAGAGACCACAGCTAGAAGAGTATTTTCTAGCCATTGCAGAAATTTCATATAAACAATATTCAAAGAGCATTTAAGCCACATTGTCCCATTTTCTAGCAATATGCCAACAAGGACTCTTTACACTAGCTATGGACAACATAATTGCTGAAATTAAGAAAAGATGATGTCTACAAATATAGCACCAAACACTTTTGGATTTTGGGGAAAAAATCAAGTTTTTAAAGAACCTAGAATCCTATTTCATTTTTCAATAGTATTAAATCTAACATATGTCTTTCTAGTTCCATTGGATAACAGACTAAGACATATATGCTTAAAGCTACATTATCTTCTTTGATTCCAATGCTTTTTTTTTTTTTGCAAGAAACAGAAACTTAGTTCACGTGTCATATGCATTAATATGCATTTGGTTCCATTGCAAATTCCTTTTTGATATGATCATTTTTATTGCATATAATAAATTTACTATATATCGAGACTAACAGTCGTCATTTTATCATCTGAAAGTTTAAAAACCCCAAAATATTTAATTGTTTTTTGCTAAGCGACATAAACATATTTTCCACTATATGATTCTCCACGGAGTGCAAATTTGAAGTTTCCTGCCTATTCTTAAAAAATAGCATGAAGTCAAATTGTATGAAAAACTAGAAATAATTTTAATTTTGTTCTTTTGCGGAAAAACATTGTTCTTTTCTTGGCGCCAACAAATCCAAATGTTTGCCTGTCAATAAATGCTTAAATTTTGTCTAACGGATGCTGCACATGAAAAAACATCATTTTATTAGAACAAAGGAAAACTGGAATTTGAGCTTTTATACAAAGCATTCACTTTTTTAATGGAATCTATGCAACTGTTTGATCTTTTTCAAATTTGGTTTTTAATCAAGAAAAAAAAAAGTATGGAAAAAAACGGTGTTTCATCTGTTTGGTTTCTCATCATATCATATCGACTAAAGATATTAGCCTTTTTATAGACACATGGCATTGTTCATATTTGCAAATTACCAAATTCGTTATTCCATGGACTAAGCCATATAAGCCATTGGCAATCAAATTAAATATTGGTCATGTCACTTTGCATTCGTGCACATAGTTATAGAACATATAATACTAGCTATGTACCATTTCTTTTTATTCTTGGACTACTAAGACTAAATTCATTCCCTTACATGTTTTCATACACAAAGTATTTCTAAGCTCTCTTTCTTTCTCTTGCATCTTTTGTTTAGATTTGGTATAAAGTCCATTAGCAAAAAAATATATATATATACGCCTCCAGAGTGCTTGTTCTTACAGAATCTATTAACAAAAAATGCAATTCACTAGAGACTATGTTAGTATCTAAGTTGTATTTGCTCCAAATTTTGAGATAGCGAACAAAGAAATGCCCCAACTTTATTAGAATAGATCCCATGGACAAGGTGTGCTAAAAGGTTTTACTATACTTACTTCATGATTTTGTAGAGAATTCATACTTATGTATCTGTCTGATCTTTTCTGTGCATTTTCTGAAACATTGACATTTGACATATTTTCGTTCGCAACAAACCTGGGGTTCAAATTCTCCAAATGATCGCAAGTACATATTATGGTAAGAAACATGCATCATTGTCATTGTGGTCTCCTGCTTTAAGAACAAAGTATGCATACTATTGAATATATGCAATTGCCTTTCCTTTATTCGCAACTAGATGGTTCAGGGAAGACAGGATAATGTTGCAATGTTTTCTTATTAATACTGTAAGCTTTCTTAGTTTCTCTTTTGCTTTCATGTCTTACTAGAATACTCATATACTTCCAAACGTCCATTCCACAGCATCAAGTAAAAAGCAAAATTGTCAATCTCTACCTGCTATTTTGCTTTCCATGTAGATCCCTACATTGTGCATTTTTTGCATTTACCAATGTATCATACCATGGCTACAGCACACAAAAAAAAACAACTGCCTGTTTGTTATTGTTATTCATGGAATCATAGAAAGAACACTTGTCCAAACGGTTGTTGGTCTTTTGATGCTCCTGGTTCTTGCTTTTTATTCTTGATCTAATAATACAACAAAACTTCTTCTATATTGACTATTTATTCGACAGGCTTAAAATGCTCTTCGAATTCTAACTTCCTAAGTTCAAGCTCAAGTTATCTTGTATAACTTGTACATTTGAACCAAATGATTCCCCTTGACGTTACAAATTAATTCACTGCTGGTAAAGATAGTTTTAGGCTCATGTGCATTACGATATAGGTTTTTATTGCTTGGATTCTTGGAACTGAATTAGATGGCCATTCCGTTTTGATCTACAAATGATTCTAAGATTTTGTTATCTTGTTCTTGTAACTTTTCTACAGAACTTGCCTCCAGCCAATCCCAGTAGCGAGTATCTGCAACATGGTTACTGCCCTAGAGTATATTTGTTGAGAAAAAACCACTATGTATGGTACTGTCTTAATGTATGAATTGTCCTTGCTACAAATCTCAAGGTACACACAACAAACAATTGCATATAATATGGTACAAGCTTATTATGTCATATATTCAAGAATTTATGTAACTTTTACAATTGGCCATCTTTTTTCACTTTCTCCTTCAGATACTACCAAAAAGCATTTTACAGAATTTGCTTTGACAACGAACCAAAAATACAATTTACGCAAACAATGTCGCACACTATGGTAAGAATCTTGTTTCATGTTTGCTGAATTCTTATGTTTCTATAATAGCGGCCTATTTCAAGCTTTGTTGCCTAATGACATAAGCCATATTGTAACCTGTTTTTCTTTTCACTGTCATTTTTTTTATTCACTACAATAAATTCCCGAACAAACTATGGACAATTTTTCATGTTTATAGCTATTTAAGGCATGTGCAACATTTTCAGGCCTCTATCTGTTGGCCACACTTGTATGCCAAACAAGAATTTACAATGCCCAGCAGGAACTCTTATATGGCATGGAAGCATTTCTACAACACTAGAAAGCATTTTTCTATGCCCTACAGGAATCTACATGCAGGGAGACACATTCTTCTATGCCCTACGGGCGTTTCTAGAAGCCTGAAAAAAAATCACTAACAGGCAATTGCATTGGCTCACATGAATTTTACATTGGCTGCTGGGATTTTTTCTATGTCCTCCACACATTCTTATTTTTATCCTTTGTTTTTTTGTCCTTCTTTTAGCTCAATAGCCAAAAAATCTAGACATGCCATACAATATTCCATCCTAATTGTCAATTGTCAAATAGTACAAATGTTTTCCTTTCTACGCCATTGACATAGAGATTTTACACTGCCAATTTCTCTAAATAAAAAAGAGCACCTTCCTTGTTCTGTCTGCATCAACAATTTCATGTAAATGCTATAAATTCTGTTACTAGGGAAACTTATTAACTAAGTGTAATATCATGTAAATGATATAAATTTTGTTACGAGGGAAACTTATTAACTAAGTGTAATGTTGCCTATTATATATAGACTAGACCAACAATACTCAGTGTCAACATTTGATGGTTTACTCATAAACCCATGGCTCCTATCTATTATCATTGAAGCCCATGAGTATATATATAAAAGGAGGTGGTGCTCTAAGCCTTGCCTTTTTAGCCAGAAAGCTTGGTACTACTTATTGATCTCATAAGATGACTAACTATTGGAGGATTTAATAACTAAACTAGTATATCATTAATTGAAGGAAGAGTCTAACTATTTCCTTTATATTTTTTATTTACTAAGTTCATTACCAACGGGTGTACAGAGGGTTGGAATTTCATTTTACATCTGTCCTTTCAATTAATATTTTTTGAAGTTTTGAACTTTTATCTTGCCATCTACACAAAGTTCTAGTGCAAAAGTAACCCTTGGATAATGAAGTTTTACTAAAACAAATATCCTTTAACAATAATGTTTTTATTAAAGAATTTATTTTTTGATTAAAATAAATGCTTTTATTAAGGAGATTAATTTTGTCATGTCCCAAATTTGGCATTGGGTCACAATGGCCTAATCACATTGGCCCTATTCATTAGAGTTTGTCAAATTGATGCTAAAGGTCAAAAAATTGCCAAGGAGGAAAATTACTAGTTTCCTAGGTTTGGGGTGGAAGCTTTGGGATTTGGAATAATGGGGATAATAAATGATGTATGAACATTCGAATGGCATAAATATTTAATAAATGAGCTAAATAAATATATACAAGTAAAAATCAAAGTGGCATTTGATCATGAAGACACATGGAGGAAGTGGGACCCACATATGGCTAGATTTTTCCACTACACTTGGCATCATTCTCTCACCAATTCGAATTCACGGTGAATGGTAACATACTTGGGGGAGTCCAAAAGGTATTATTCATTGCATGACTCATCCAAGGTCGAAATATAGAGGAAGAGTAACTCCCACGGAAGAAGAAGAGGCAATTTGGAGCTAGTGAGACACTTGGGCTAGATTCCCTAGCTCTATGACAACAATGATGAAGATGCTATGACACCTATGACACAAATCAGACCTGAAGGCTGACATATGACATATATGACATGTTAGGGCTAAAAATAGAATCCAATAGGGCGCTCAAGGGTGTTAGGACAGCTAATATGCTTCCACATATGATTTGGTGGAAGTGGGAGACTAGGAATTGTTGTACAAGTGGTGTTCTTTGGAATCTCTTCCCAACTTAAGTTGGCATGAGTCTCTTGGAAGGAATTCGACCCATGGAGGACATTAGAAGTTTATAAATGTCAATAACAAAGAATGAAACCAACTTTTGATCATTTGTAGAATTTGTAATTGCATTTGTGAAGAGGGAGAGCTAGTGGATGACTAGCTTCTTGCCTTAGACAATTTCGAGGGTGAAAGATTCCCATCTAAGTTGGTAATTGGAAAGGCCATTCAGACCTTTCATTTGGAGCTTTAATGGAGTCTTTATTTGAAGGTGTAAGCTAGAGGGAAGCTCATGGTTTCTTCTATTGCAGCTCACTCCTTCAACCATTTCCAGTTTTGATGGCATATTCTTGATCCTTGAGGGAGGACATTTTTGGTGAGCTATTGTACTTTTTGGGGGAGCTTCTAATGCCCGATTTCTTTTGTAATATGAAGTAAATACTCTGTTCTTCATCTCCAGAAAGTTTCAAGTCTAAATTCCAAGTAGAAATGTATAAATCTCATTTTTAATGGAAGAACAATGCAATTTCCCCACTACCTTGTTGTGAACCAATGTATTGATGATGATTTCGAATGAATGGATGATTCTCTAATGCATTTGTGATTAATGGACTGCAATGGATGTATTTTACAAGTTTCATGTACTGTACTTGAGCATTTGAAGTATTTTTACTCAGTTCAATTGCATTGGGAGAAAAAATAGTGCCATTTCCCCAAGGGTCGAATTGGTGATTTTTGTAGTTGAATGGAAGAGGGTTGAAATAGATATAATAATCAATTAATGGTGCAAATGAGACATTAATAACATCCTTAATACATTCCCTACCTTTTTTCATAAATTTGAGTGGCTTTGGAGGCATTTGGGAAGCCATTTTCACTACTTACCCCAGGGGGATTTGAACCCGAAATTACTAGTAAAATTGCATACTTGGTCCAGAATTTGAAGAGAGTTTGCAGAGGTATTTTGGTGGCCATATATCATCCCTGAACATCATATTCAAGTCCTAATATTATTCATACACCTTCCTTGAATATTTGAAGGCATTTGGAGTCAATTGAAGACCTGGAGACCAATACTAGTCAAAGGCAAATTACTAGTAAAGTTACCTACATTGGCCAGAATTGAAAGAGTATTTGCAGAAGTATTTTAAAGGTCCAATGGCATCCCTAAAACACATATTTATGTTCTAATCTCATTCATATACCTTCTCAGAAGATTTGGGATCATTTGGGGCAAATTTGGCACTTAGAGATCAAAACTAGTCAAAGGTCGAACTACAAAAAAAAGTGGAAAATTGCCATTTTAATAAAAAAATTAACAAGGGACATTACAATGGTATGAGAGCATGGTCCTTGCACCTGTGGATTAGGTACATACATTCAAGAATAATAGGCAGCCATGTCTTACTATTATGATGAATCCTATGAGTACAATTCTTATGAGGAATATGCAGATGCTTATGAGCAATATGAAGCAGAATGTAAATGGTACGAGGAAGAGATGCCATCATGCAACATTTCTTATAATTTCAAGAGAAATGAAGATTATTCTTATGAATTTAAATCTGATGAATATGAGTGTGTCACACCAACCAAGGATAATTCTATGAGTGAGTTCCAAAGATGGAGAGCAAAATATAAAACCTTGTCCAAACAATATAAAAAATATCAAGAATATCTTGCTTTTAGCAAAAACACACAAAATGCCATGTCTTTTGAGTACTTTGTTGAACATGTTTTTGAAAATAGGCCCAAACATGAAGATGTGGAGTTAGTAAAGAAAGGTTTATGCCCTTCTTGTAAAGAACCTTGGAGTGAGTATCATACATGTGTGCATAAAATTATGTCCCACTTGAGGAGAGCTTTTGGGAATTCTTCAAAAAGAGATTCCAAAGATATTGATCATAAGGAAAACAAGGGGCAAAATGCATCATCTTGCTTGAAGGATAAAAATGAAGAGACATCACAAGAGCATGAAGAAGATTCTATTAAAAATATGGAAGATCATTTTGAGACACCTTCTAGCTTAGACATGAACCAAAGAGCATCTACTGATGGATGCTTAAACTATGAAGGAGTACTTACTGATGGATGCTCACACCTCTATCTTGGTGACATAGAGATTACTTTTGAAAGTGTTGCTGCAAGCCCAAGTTCCATTAAGCATGATAATGAAAACCTTGTAGCAGTTGAAGAAGAACCAAGATCAACTTTCCCATCACCACTTGAGCTTCATGAAGTTGGTCCAAGCAAAATTGAAGAAGATGAGGAGTTTCATTTGCAAGAGCCTCATTTTCTTGAAGGGTCCTTAAAGATAAATGAAAAGAAGATCCAAGAGTCCCTCAGCATTCTCCATGACACTCAAGCATTGGTGTCAAATTCTTGTTGGAGAGCTACTTCATTGGAGGAAACATCCTTCATTGAAGACATGGAGAAGATTCAAAGAGCAATGTGCCACATCAAAGGTAATTTCATGTCTTTGCTTTTTGATAGAAACTATTTGTTTGATCTTAATGAATTGTTACATGATGCATACTTGAAGAATAATGAGGATATTCATAAGCTCACAATTCAAAATGAGCAACTTCTTGAAAAGTTGCAAGATACTTGTTTTTCCTCCTATGTTTCAGATTGTTAAATGGTAGATTGTTTGGAGGATTCTCATGACATGGTGGATCATGAGAAATGTGGAAATTTGAATGTGCTTAATGTGTTTGGAGATGAACTTGAAGATATCCAAACACTTGATGTGGTGGAAGAGGAACTTGAATTGTCTCTTGATGAAGGTTATGCATTTTTTAAAGAAGAGCATGATTCCTCTACATTGGAACCAATCTATGACAAAGGTTTCACACTTTTGAAGGAGCTGCATGATACTACCCATATGTATCCTTCCCATGATGAAACGTCTGCACTTTTTTATCATTTGGGTAAGTTAGTTCATTATCCTACATCCTACAATTCCATGTTTTGCAGCATTAGTCTCAATGAAGTATCGGTGAAAGGGTTCTTTTTGATGGTGCCACATGAGAAGTATGGAACTCCTAGATTTAACTTTTATGATGACATGGTTGGAGCACATTGTTATTCACATTTGCAGCAACATCCTTTGTTACTTTATGATGATGCACATCTACACGAATGCACTTATGATATGCATTTGAGTCACTTGAAGACTCATGGTTCTTCTTGCTCAACACTTGATTCATTTGATGTTGGAGGAACTTCATCCAACACTTGGGTGAATAGATTTATGATTGGAGAACATTTTTCTTGCAAGACACATACTTTGTTATATCTTTATGACTCTCACATTCAGGGATGTATGGGTGAGACTTGTTTGAGTCATTTGAAGTCTCCTTGTTTTTTCTGCTAATTATTTGGTTCAGATTTTAGTGGAGATTCTTCATTCACTTCTTGGATGAAAGAATACATGGTTGAATATTTTGATGCATGTCACATCCTTTTGGAGCAGCATTATAGGACATGGGATCCTCACCTATGTCATTGGAGCATATTTGATTGGTCACTTGAAGCTTGTATGTACTTGGAAAATGGTGGTTTACTTGCTTGGAGGTATAAGCACTTTCATGACTCTTTGATGAAGCATATCCTTGATGTACATTTTCGTTATGTTGTTATGTACTTTGATGATATATATGTGGTACTCATGATGTTTGGAAGGATGCATACAAAAAAATGGGATCCAGGAATCATCTTAATTAATCGTGTGGGTTGGAGAGCACTCTTAATTATTGGGGTGCAATACAAGCAATGGGACCCTGGAATAATTTTTATCTCATTGGTTTCAAATTTTTTGGGAAACAAGCAGTATGGGAGATAGATTTCCCCACTTAATAAAGTGATTTTTATCAGAGTGGTGCAGCAACAAGCATGGTGGTTCCTCTCTAAAATCTTCATGGAAACTCAAAGACTCAAGGTTGGAAAACTCAATGGCAACTTCAAAGAATTATATAGAAAGCAGGTTCTTCAACACCCATGTTTAAAATTGCTTGAGGGCAAGCAATATTAGGAAGGGAGGATTTGTCATGTCCCAAATTTGGAATTGGGTCACAATGGCATAATCACATTGGCCCTATTCATTAGAGTTTGTCAAATTGATGCTAAAGGTCAAATAATTGCCAAGGAGGAAAATTACTAGTTTCCTAGGTTTGGGGTGGAAGCTTTGGGATTTGGAATAATGGGGATAATAAATGATGTTTGAACATTCGAATGGCATAAATATTTAATAAAAGAGCTAAATAAATATATATAAGTAAAAATCAAAGTGGCATTTGATCATGAAGACACATGGAGGAAGTGGGACCCACATATGGCTAGATTTCCCCACTACACTTGGCATCATTCTCTCATCAATTCGAATTCAAGGTGAATGGTAACATATTTGGGGGAGTCCAAAAGGTATTATTCATTGCATTACTCATCCAAGGTCGAAATATAGAGGAAGAGTAACTCCCATGGAAGAAGAAGAGGTAATTTGGAGCTAGTGAGACAGTTGGGCTAGATTCCCTAGCTCTATGACAACAATTATGAAGATGCTATGACACTTATGACACAAATCAGACTTGAGGGCTGACATATGACATATATGACATGTCAGGGCTAAAAATAGACTCCAAGATGGCGCTCAAGGGTGTTAGGGTAGCTAAGATGCTTCCACATGTGATTTGGTGGAAGTGGGAGACTAGGAATTGTTGTATAAGTGGTGTTCTTTGGAATCTCTTCCCAACTTGAGTTGGCGTGAGTCTCTTGGAAGGAATTCGACCCATGGAGGACATTAGAAGTTTATAAATGTCAATAGCAAATAATGAAACCAACTTTTGATCATTTATAGAATTTGCAATTGCATTTGTGAAGAGGGAGACCTAGTGGATGACTAGTTTCTTGTCTTAGCCAATTTCGAGGGTGAAAAATTCGCATCCAAGTTGGTAATTGGAAAGGCCATTCAGACCTTTCATTTGGAGCTTTAATGCAGTCTTTATTTGCAGGTGTAAGCTATAGGGAAGCTCATGGATTCTTCGATTGCAGCTCACTCCTTCAACCATTTCCAGTTTTGATGGCATATCCTTGATCCTTGAGGGAGGGCGTTTTTGGTGAGCTATTGTACTTTTTGGGGGAGCTTCTAATGCCTGATTTCTTTTGTAATATGAAGTAAATACTTTGTTCTTCATCTTCAGAAAGTTTCAGGTCGAAATTCCAATTAGAAATGTATAAATCTTATTTTTGATGGAAGAACAATGCCATTTCCCCAATACCTTGTTGTGAACCAATGTATTGATGATGATTTCGAAGGAATGGATGATTTTCTGATGCATTTGTGATTAATGAACTGCCATGGATGTATTTTACAAGTTTCATGTAATGTACTTCAGCATTTGAAGTATTTTTACTCAATTCAGTTGCATTGGGAGAAGAAATAGTGCCATTTCCGCAAGGGTCGTATTGGTGATTTTTGCAGTTGAATGGGAGAGGGTTGGAATAGATATAATAATCAATTAATGGTGTACATGAGACATTAATAACATCCTTAATACATTCCCTACCTCTTTTAAGAAATTTGAGTGGCTTTGGAGGCATTTGGGAAGCTATTTTCAGTACTTACCCCAGAGGGATTTGAACCCCAAATTACTAGTAAAATTGCATACTTGGTCCAGAATCTGAAGAGAGTTTGCAGAAGTATTTTGGTGGCCATATATCATCCCTGAACATCATATTCAAGTCCTAATATTATTCATACACCTTCCTTGAATATTTGAAGGCATTTAGAGTCAATTCGAAACCTAGAGACCAATACTAGTCAAAAGCAAATTACTAGTAAAGTTCCCTACATTGGCCAGAATTGAAAGAGTATTTGCAGAAGTATTTTAAAGGTCCAAAGGCATCCCTAAAACACATATTTATGTTCCAATCTCATTCATATACCTTCTCAGAAGATTTGGAATCATTTTGGGCAAATTTGGGACCTAGAGATCAAAACTAATCAAAGGTCGAACTAGTGAAAAATAGTGGAAAATTGTCATTCTAATAAAATTCCTAACAAGGGACATTACAAATTTCCAATTAAAAAATAACAATCGACTCATTTACCATGTTTTTTGTTGATTGATGTGCTTTGAAAATTGAGGGTGGAACAAAACAACCTACTAAGAATGACACAAACAACTCAAAAATAGCACACCCAAGAGTCATGCATATGATTTCAATTAAGTGATAAACTTAAGAAACAATAAAAGGTGGAAAAGTAATATGCAGCATACCAAATTATATATATGTAACATGATCTTGTGAGAAAGTTTCAGTCTCCATTATTATATATACCAATTTTTTATATAATTATCGAGAAAGCTCTAAATCTTATGAGAAAGTTTCAATCTCTATTATTATACATATAATAACATGTTACCTGCTGCTGCAGGATACTCATACACATATATTAATAAACCTATTAATAAAAATTAATAACTATTTGAAAAAATAATTAACCTTAAAAAATAAGTCCTAACAAATTATTTACCGATTCTTTGAGATTGTTTATTAAAATTTTTAACCATATTTTAATAGATAAAATGCCTCATAACTAACATATACTGTCAAATTCCAACCCTCGTAACTAACATATACGGTCAAATTCCAACCCTGGGCGTACGAGCATGCTAAGTGTACCTGAATCTTCTAAAATGCATACAAGTAGATTTCACTAAACAATTTTTTCATGTTCAATGGACCTGTTGTGCAATACAAACTAAGCACGCAGCCCATAGTTTTCTAGATAAGACTTTACAAATAGATCAGGTTGTCCCAATTGCGCAGACAAAGACGACATCTGTCTATCCTAGACAACAACAAAAAAATGATCAAACACAGTCACTCGCTTGCACTTACGTCGAAGTCCACCTACATACTTATTATATACTAGTCAAAATGCTCGAGATCATATCCTTTTAGTCAATATTCTATTACGTCAGAGTTGCATTCTTTTCTCTTCCTTGTCAAATATCTGTCATTGCATCTTTGCAAAATATCATTGGTTGAAAAGCATATTGATGTTGACTCTGCAGCTGCCAATACAATGCTTACGCAGATGCATATTATTCCAGGTAATTGCAGAAACAAAACATCTAGGTACGTTGACCAAAGCTGGCATCTGGATTTCAAGTTTCACTAATATTCTAACCATGGCTACATAGCCCATGTGTTTTCCCATTTTACTCAAAATATAGATGATGATATGCAAAGCAATTTTTTGATTAAGACTTTATGCGATCTAACATGTTCAACCTTTCACATACATCATTATCTTTTTATTTAATATGAATACCAGAAATAAAAATAAATTCTAGATTTGTGATGCTATGGATTTCTTGAGTCTCCTGAACCTTTTGTAGAATTTGCAATGTCATGGTTATCTTGAGTTAAATTTTCTCTAATACAAGGCTTGTTTCTTGTTTCAATGATCTTAGTTTCTTGATTCACTTCTTTCGTAATATTTTTTTATCTAATTTCCAATCTTCTAGCTATAAATATCTTATGCTTTGGACTGAAAACAATAGTCTTCTGCAATAGTTATAGTGAACATAGTCTTAAACATGCTACCTATTTATGAGCAACAACACCAAGTATACTTGCTCGACATGCTTGCTCGTGCTATTGGCATATGCTTCATTGTATAATACTTTGGTTCCTTGTCAACACACTAACATGGGCCTTGTTGCAAAGTGAAAACTACAAACAGGAAACTTATGTCTCTATTCCAAAGTGATTACATTGCTTCTGTATGATGGCACGTTTATTTGTCCAATGCTTTATTGCATTAGCATCCATGGACATTTCAAGGCATTATGCCATTCCACTTGCAAAAATTCAATCCTTACTATGCTTCCCATTAAATTAACTTATACATTAAAACAAAAAAATGGTCCAATCAAATATCCAAAAATGAATTATCCATTTCTTTGAAACAAAATAAATGGAAAATTATTTTAATTTAACTTTCCATTTATTTTAACTTCTATTTTTTTATAAACTTTTAACAAGAGCTGCAAGCAGTAATGTCGGTGTGATAGCAACAAAGGATGACTGTGAAGACAATGAATAATGCCAGTGCATAAGGAGGACCATCTTGATCCTCAAGTCTTCATGTAGTTGAGGTATAACAGATGATGGTTAGTTTCTAGTTATAAAAGTTTCATGTGCCAATGTCCATGACAAAGCATGTAAATAGAGTTTGCGAATGCAAGTAGCATAGTCCATGGCATAGCGAGAAAGCATTGTGTCCAAAAAAATCTAAAGAATTGAGCGAAGTAAAAAGCAGTAACAACGAGAAACAATATAGTTTTTTTGTTGGGTATATATTGATATACTTAAGTTGGACCAGATGTGTAAAGTTGGCGAAGATATAGCTATACTTAAGTTGGACCAAATGTGTAAAGTTGGCGAAGATATAGCGATTGGAGCATTGTATAAAACTTTGGTTGTTGTATGTTGATGCCTATCTGAGTTAGAAGAGCTGCTAAGTATGAAAACATTGGTATCTTTGGAAACCATGCGGGTACGTAGATGTGTGAAGCTGAAGAGGATACAAGGCTCATTATTTTCAGTGGAGAGTTTTTACGATGATGATATCCAATCAAGCCACTGTCTAACCTTGATAGTTGATGGTTCTATGCATTGTCTTCGATCAAAGATTAGAATCCCAAGCGCAACGTTTTCTCACAATAAAATATCTTATGGCTCAGTTCGCCAATTTATGGGACAAGTGGGGTGGAGAGTTTTTACGGTGTGGATAGCCAATCAAGTGACTGTCTAACCTTGATAGTTGTTGGTTCTATGCATTGTCTTCGAAAAATGACAGCTAAAATAAAAATAATTCATAGGGAGTTTTTGAATGAAGGAGATGGAGTGTGCTAATTGTGCTCATCAGATCCATTTTGGTTGTTAGAAGTATCGCCTATTTAAGATTGAGGTTTTGACGACTTAGTTTCTCCTTCTTTGCATTTAAAGCTCATGTCAAGAACACAAAACACTAGACATACTAGGCAACTAAATTATAAAGAAAATATTTCCTTAACATGATACATTCTTGATGAAGATTATCACTAAAACTGGAATGAAGTACATTGTCAACGTTGTCCAGTACTGCAGATGTTGTCATAGATGATTCCATACATATAATTGCAGAAATTGCATAAGCAGATGTACTTCATTCCTAAACATAAGTCTCGCGTATGCTGCCATGATTATATAAAATGACATAATTATTAATAACAAGTCAAGAAAACAATTATAAGTCAAGAAAAAGACCTAGGTAAATAGGCAAAAGAACCTTACCATATCAAAATTTTACCTGCATATTTGGTTGCTGATCTACATTGCAATTGATAATAGCTTGCAATCACATATTCTGCATTTTTTTGTGAAAATAAGGAAGACATGTCCTTACACAAAATTTGTGTGAAAGTTTTTTTTTAATAAAAAACCGGCTATACAGATTTCTTAAACCAAATGCATGAATCCTTTAGATATGTGACACGTATACCATGTCTTAAATATTTGTGACACGTAACAGTGCAATCCTCACAACGGTTGACGTTTGATTAGGTGATCATTCCTTAAACATAAGGTTCCTCATGAAGACACTTGATTAAGGATAATCGTTGCTTGATTAAGGATGGCTACCATCAGCTCAAACCTTATTTCGCTAGGTTCTACCACTTTTCAAACATAACTTTTGCACGCTAAGCGATCACCACATATTTATCTATCATCATGATAAATGATCAACCTTTGCACGCTAACCGGCTGTCCAGGTATCATTTTGAATTACAACATGGCTAGCAGGTTTATACGTTTGAGTGTCCTCGACTTAACACTGGTTCGGGAGAAGGAGGTGCAGGTTGTCGTCTAGATAATAATTTGTGCGATTCTTTGCTTTTATAGCTATCATGGCAATCTTGCCGCTAATCTTCTAATTTCATCTCAGATTGAAGGGACATGAGCAGGTATATCCATATTCCCATTTTATCCCAGATTTGAAATTTATTTGGTTCAAAATTGTGCAAATTCTCACCACCAAAGTTTTATAACCAGTTGCATGGCAACATTCCAGCCAACAAACATGTTCTCTATAATGGAATGCTTCAATATTCTCGTATGCAGAGAGCCTCGGTTTATGTATTGTATAAACTATTACCGCCATTGTAGATACAACGTTTATGATGGTAGACTTGTAAATTGAGTTAGCCTGCTAAAAAACAATGCTTCAAACCAAACTCGATCTAGCTACCTCTATAGGCTTGGTCTTCCTCAGCAAACTATGCCATTATTCCTCTCTCTGATCATCGTTCTGATCGCGATTGGTGTGCATACGAGCTGGTATGCCTTTGCTGCAATCAGTCATGCACGTTCCCCTATGCATGGGCTAGTATTAGGTATGAACCAGTGCTTCGCATACCTTTGCTGACGTTCCTGGCCGACACGCGGCCATCCAAAGTCCCCGCTACGCTACAGTTTTCGAGCTGCTTTTACAAAAGTTTAACTATAAAAAAGATTGCAAATTTGAAAAGTTAGCTAGTACGGAGGGACTAATAGGTTCAAAACCGTTGGGATATGTCACAGGACATAATAAGTATTTAGCAACATTTTACGTTGTTAGAAAAATGTGAACAATTAAATCCATCCAATCATCTATAACAACAATATTAAATGCTCAACAACATTACACGTTGAACCGTGGAATACTTTTTAAACTGCCTATAAAAATCATATATATAACTGTAAGTTTCTACATTTTATCACTGTATGTTTCTATATGTGAACGGATGGGACATTTTTAACGACTGGATCGTCTAATCAGAATTCCCTGTGAACTCTCTATCCCCATCTCTATCCCCATTGGTGAGCCTTTTCTTGATTTGATGTTTTTAGTTTTGGTGAGAATTTAGGAGTCTGGTTGCATTGGCTATTGTGATTGGGCATTCTACAGATTAGTAGAAGAAGATGTGTAACTCCTTCAATATTCATCTTAAAGTTAACACCTTTTTTTTTAAATAAATAATAAAATATTATAAAAATACATGTTTCCTATTTAAAACATTTACAAAGGTATATATAAAAAACTACATAAATTAGATAAATTAAATGGCTTCTTTAACATTTGCATTCTAAAAAGAAGTTTGCATTTCCAAAGATTTGATCTCTCTATACACTTGGTAGATTCCCTTTAAGATAGATTTATGCTGATCGCTTACCTTATGTTCTTAAATAAACTTACAACCATATAAAAAAATAATTGCTAAAAGGGCTATTAGCAATTGTGAAAATTGACGAGCAGCATATTACCACGAGTGGGCGTTACTTGTGACTTTGACGTTCATAAATGTTTAGCCACCCAGCCGCGACCATTTATAATTTCATTAATAATGCACGCATTTCTGTATGAATTATTTTCAACTTCATCAGCTAACATCTAATCTCTTTTGTTGTTGTGTTGGAAATCGGAAATGGATTAAGGTCATGTTATAACTTTTTATTATTAAACATCTTTTATAGGAAAAAAATCTACAATACAGCTAAATATTTCTTTTTAAAGCTAGTACCCTCTTTACTTAAAAGTACACCCATCATTTACCGTCTATTCTACATCCATACAGCTAAATTCTATTATAAAATCAGAGCAGATGCAATTAAAGATCTCTTTTTCGTCGAGAGACTGAGAAACATGCAGCCATGAACCGATTAATGGTTCCTAACTACTAAGAACGGTCGAACAACCGTCTGTTGTAACCGTCAGCAGTCAGAAATAGTCTCCGGTATTACCAAAATTACAGATGGAATTCCGATTAAAAGAGATTTGAAAGTATGATACGTTGTTGATGATCGTATACGTAAATGAATTCAATGCATTCAGATGTTTGCTGCTTTGCTACTGTGTCACACCATTTTCAGGATGAGTGTGGTTCAAACAAACCTATCCTTATTAATATTTAGGTTTTAATTTGGTAAAGCATTTGAGAGGAATATTAGTTCATATATTTCACGATCGAACTGTTTCAAGAAGGTTAATGAATGAATGCTGTGGCGCACTGAAATCATTTTTTTTAATTAGAAAAGTTTTTTATTGTGATCTAAATATGGGTTTTTTTGTATGTTCCTTAAGATCCAAATTCTAGGTTCTATCAAGTGCTCAGAGGGATCAAATCTACCCATGCAAAACCTCTCCTTGAATAGCTCCTTGAGAAAAATAAGGTAGTCACCTAATCCTAAGATCTAAAGTCTCTACTTTAAGTCTCATATTTAATTTTTACTTTGTATATTTTTTTTTGTTTATGGCGACATAATATTTATTACTTTTTAATTTGTATTATTATTTTGTGCTTACTTTGTATTATTTTGTTACTAGACAAACACTCCAAAGACTCTAAAGTCTTATATTTACTTTTTACTTTGTATTAAAAGTAAAAAGTAAAGTCTGTAGTTTAAGTCTCATATTTACTAAATTTACTTTTTATTATTCTCTTTTTGTTTACTTTGTATTATTTTGTTATTCAAGAACTCTAGACTCACAAGATCTCCCTCATATTGGGTTGTAGAGTGCCTACTTTATTATTTATTATTATTATTATTAATGACTTTTTCAATGAAATATAAATATTAGCACACTTACTTAACTTGTATCTCTCATCTTTACATTAGTTACAAGTTATACACCATCAAATACTAAGCATAGATGATAATCCACCTCAAATTCTAAAATATATAAACACATATCATATAATTACTACTTTATTATTATTATCAATAATTTTCTTTATTATTTTCAAATTAGAAAAAAATAATAAAAAGATAGATTTAAGTTACATGCATTAATTGTATTGTTGATTTACTATTATTATTATCAATTGAAACTATTTACTACTCTATTTTAAATTTCATTAATAAACAATTTTTTAATATTTTATTTTAAAAATTTATAATAACATATAAAATTAAATTTATAATAACAAAAATATAAATTAAATTTATAATCATAAAAATATAAAATTATTTTTAAATAAGTTTTTTAATAAACTCATTTAAAATTTAATAAATAGACTATAATTTTAAAATTATATATTTAATAAATAGACTATAATTTTAAAATTTTATATAAATTTTATTAACAAACTTAGAAATAATAAGAGAATCAACTTGCTTATTAATTATATAAAGCTCTATCATTATATATGATCATTTTTTCCTACAATTCCCAAATAACGTTTTGATAGTATATTATATTCTCATCACAAGTTATCTAGTAACATACCATATTCTTTTCTCTTGACAAATTAACTCCATACTTTAACATTGTGCTGAAACGTGTAGCAAGTACACCATGTATAAGAAAGGTAACACTTGTACTATTAAAAAACTTAAGATCAACTCAATGGATTCTCTTAATCTTAAAATTGTTATGAATAAATGATTAACACGTATACTTTTTAAGATTGGAATTTTAATGTTTTGAGAAGTTTTAGTATGTATTAAGATATTATTTTTATGTATAAATTAAAATTATAATATTGTATTCAGTAATAATGTTGTAAATAAATAATGAATTGATATATATAAAGAAAGAGTGCGTAATGTGTTTCTTATGTTTTTAAGAAATTTAAATCTCTTCTTTATATTAAATATTTGAGCAATATTAAATTTTATTTTTAGTCTTTTAATGTTTTTTATCATATTATTTATATTCATAATCCTTTGCATTAAATATTTTTATTTATTTATTATGATTTAATAATTTTAGTATTTAGTAATTCATATAATTTAATTATGATTTTATTATTATAACTACTTATATCCCTCATATTGTAGTGGAAAATATATTTATGTTATAATTTGATTGTTTCTAAAATACATTACCCAATTTCATCATCATTCTATCTACTTATACCTACTTATAATGGGTTTATTATCATGTAAAGTATTGTCAATCAAATCCTGGGTACACATATACTTTGATGAGTTGTGCACTAGGACCTAGCATTCATGGGAAGATCTTACGGTGATATTGTTATCATTATTTTCAAGAAAGTTCTGTTTCAGTAGATTCTCATTATCTTTTTGTTTGGCTGTTTGTAAGTAGTGGATGAAGGTGTCCACCCGAGCGAGCTGCTCTTAAAATATTGAAGAGTGAATCCAATCAGAAGGGTTAATTGTATAATAAATTAGATATGTGTTTTAAAATTAAATTCCTTTAACTAATCTCATGGTTTATGTTTTTTTTTAAACGAATCCCAATTATATCAAGTATTTAGTTGATATAGTGTAATAAATTTCAAATATACAAGATAAGAATATTTCATTTTAAGATAAATTTTATTTTTATCCTCATCAAATTGTTAATTATATGGATAGGTATTTTTATTTTTGAATTTTGGGTGGACTAGGACCTAAGCTTTTCTACTTTTCTAAAATTGTATAAGGATGAGACAAGTGTACCGTTAATTTTAAGTGGATTAAGATCTTAGACAAATATACTATGTTAATTGATAATATATATATAATAATTAATGGTTGAGTGATGAATACATGAGTCACTCTTACTAGATAACTCATAGTAACACTTAACCTATAAATCTTCACCAACCCCAAATTAAGTAACTATAATAATAATAATAATACAACTCAAGCATACCCTGCTTAACCCACAATATACCTCTCCAGCATACCCTGCTTAACCCACCATATACCACTCCAGCATACCCTCCTTAACCCACAATATACCATTGTTACTCGCCAAACAGCCAAACTGCTTTATTCGATTAATTACTTGGAACTATAGTCCGATAAAATCCATCGGTTTCACTTCTCGAACCTTATTTTCACTGGTTACAAGGATTGCGCCAGTACTCACTGCGTATAAGAACGCTACTCAGCCAGTCTTCTCCAAGCAGGTTACTACAGCATTTAAAGATCCCACTAGGTCGATCGGCAGTCTTATTATTATGATGGTTTCTTTCCAGCGAATTAAGAAATTCAAACGCCATCCTTCTCAGAATATATATCAGGCAAAATCTGCAGGAATGTATATCATCGTCAAAATAGCAATTTTTAGTATACTATCGCGCCATTTGCTTACATTGTAGAGACACAGTGTCCACTCATTCTTATATCTATGTTTAGATCTCGCTTTAAGTTTTTTCAGTGATGTCAATCAATTTCTAACAAAGTAAACTGTTATCTCTTGAAGAAGAGATTATAATGTCTAAACAGATGAGTTTTCATCAATCTTGGCTCATATTGTAAAATCAACGGAGTGTTAGGAACCAGCATTATTAATTTCCTCACTCGGAATATCACTCACTCAGATTGTACAACACTTTTGCGTTTGGCTCAGCGAGTCATCAACATTTCATCTCCAATCCCTTTATTATTCAGCCTCTTGCAGGCCATTTAATGCGGCTGTAGCAGACCTCTTAGCCATTGAATGTCAAAATCCACCTGCCAACCCAACATTAAATGACTTACAGGAGGTTGAATAATGTTCCCGATCCCTTTTCATATTTGCAATTATTCGTCATGTGTAAGCTCAATATTAATATTTCATGCCAACCAATTTTTTGGAATAAGTCCTACTTATCACCTAGACAAGTTCATCTAGTTTTAAATATGGATTCTACTGGTTATTGAGTTACAACGCATGAGTTGCATAGATTAATATTTGGTATGCCGGCTGTATAATGATTCTATTTCAACTTGGCTTTTGTTTGGACTCGAATCAAGAATCTTAATATCAAAAGTTTAGGAGTACAGTTATCTATGGCTGGCTTGGAATGGTCATGACGTTATAGAAAGGCCCAGCTCTTAAAGTTGTCACCTCATGTAAAGAGACATTGAATTACATAGGCCTTTGGAAGCGTCGTGCTTTGGCCTGGATTTATAGCTTTCCAGGTGATATTCCGGATCAACTCTTATATCATCATTCTACCTAATCCTTCCACTAAATGTATTCTCTTTATAATTATTTGAAAGTTGATGGATATGGAATCGCTAATCCTTCCACTAAATGTATTCTCTTTATAATTATTTGAAAATTGATGGATACAGAATCGCTAATCCTTCCACTAAATGTATTCTCTTTATAAATATTTGACAATTGATGGATACGGAATCGTTTACAGTGGCAACGATTTTGAAAAGTTATCCGGCTCAAATATCGTTAACAGCACTCACGAGTCTTACTGGAGTTGTCGAATCTGCTCTAATTGCTGTAATCTGCGAGCATAAAAAGTCCAATCTCTTGGCTATAGAATGGAATATTGAACTTCTTAGCGCTGTATAATCCGTAAGCATCTAGATATTCCAAAACAAATCATTGGGATAGAACGCTTTGACGCCATTACACATGGAGCATAGCAAAGAAGATATTAATTGGAATACACAGCAGTTGCATCACAAATGCATTTAATGTCTCAGGGAATAATATGCTCTGCATTGGACATGTTTTTGCTCCCTGGGTGTAGAATCAAAGGGCATGTTTTTGCTGGATACAGCAAAGTAAAAGACGGCCTGTATTCGTTGGAGTTTTCAATCCACTTGCCACCAATGTCACGGCATTTTGGAAGTCACTGTAATCTTCCAGGTAAGTAAAGAATAGATGCAGTAACCCTCAATATATCTGTCCTGAAAATATTTTTTGTTGTTTTGTTGATTTTAATGATAATAGCAAGAGTCAGGATTGGGAGTTAATGTTGAACATTTAGATATAAGCTTATCTAAATATATCAACCTAATGTGGTGATATTTGGAATTGGTAAATTATTATTATTTTATTGTTATTATAAAAACTAATCTAAATAAAAATATAGAAAATAAATAAATAAAAATTAAATAATTAATATAAGTTCAATTATTTATACCATGTTTCAACATGGTTGATCTTAATCCAGAGGTATCATTAATCAATGTAGACTTTGAATAATGGTTGACAATTGTTTATGGATAGGTGAATTTAGTGCAACATGGTTGACATAACCAATAGCATGTTGAAGTTTACCATGGTTGACATAACCATGAGAACATGGGCAACCTTTGTTTGACAAATTAAAAAAAAACATATTAAGAAACCAAAACAATGATTTTAAAAGTGGTTGATTGACTTTGAACCATGGTTGACTTCAATCCATAGTTTACTTTTAAGAAAGGTTGACTTCAATCCATAATTGAATTTTAAGTAAGCTTGACTTTGAACCATGGTTGACATCAATCCATAATTCACTTCAACCCATAGTTGACTTTTAAGTAAGGTTGACATTGAACCATCGTTGACTTCCATCTATAAATACTAATAGTCAATGGTTGGCTTCAATCCATGGTTGTCTTCAATACAAGGTTCAAGACTGACTTCAATTTAACATTCACTTCAATCCATGGTTAACTCCAATCCAATGATGACTTCAAGATTGACTTCAATCCAAGGTTGGCTGCAATCCAATGGTTGACTTCAATCCATTAATAATATTAACATTAATGACTTCAATCCATTGCCCATGGAGGTAGAGCAATTGTAAATGAGTAATTGAATTGAGAAGCTGTAAATAGAAGGTCACAAGCTCAAATCCCGGTGGGTACTTACAAAAAAAATGACTTCAATCCATTAATAATATTTACATTAATGACTTCAATCCATGGTTGACTTCAATCCGTAGTTAATTTAAATCAATGGTTGACTTTAATCCAAGGTTGACTTTGAACCAAGTTAGACTTCAATCCACAACCACATTTTTAAGAGTGGTCAAGATTGACTTTGAACTCTGATTGACTTCAATCCATAATTAACTTTTAAGCAAGTTTGACTTCAATACATAGTTCACTTTTATGCAAGGTTGACTTCAACCCATGGTTGACATCAATCTAAGGCTGACATCAATAGAAGGTCGACTTCAATCCATAGTTGACTTTTAATCAAGGTTGACTCAAGGAAGGTTGAGTTCAATCCATGGCTAACTTCAATCAAATGATGACTTCAATCCATAATTGAATTCAATCCATGATTGATTTCAATCCAAAGTTGACTTCAATCCATGGGTGACTTGAATCCAAGGTTAACTTCAATCCATGGTTGACTTCAGTCCAAGGTTAATTTCAATCCAATGATTGACCTCAATCCATTAATATTATTAATAATAACGACTTCAATCTATGGTTGAATTCAATCCATAGTTGACTTTAGTCCATGGTTGAATGTGAACCATAACTGACTTAAATCCACAACCACACTTTTAAATGTGGTTGATTGGATTTAAACCATGGTTAACTTCAATCCGTAATTGACTTTTAAGCATGGTTGAATTCAATCCATGCTTCACTTTTAAGTAAGGTTGAATTCAATCCATGCTTCACTTTTAAGTAAGGTTGACTTCAATCCAAGGACTATTGCAATTCAATGGTTGACTTCAATCCAAGGACGACTGTAATCCAATGGTTGACTTCAATCCATGGTTCACTTCAATCCATAGTTAATTTAAATCAATGGTTGACCTTGAACCATGGTAGAGTTCAATAAAACACCACATTTTTAAGAGTGGTTGATTGACATTGAATTGTGGTTGAATTCAATCCATAATTCACTTTTAACCAAGTTTGACTTCAATCCATAGTTCACTTTTAAGCAAAGTTTATTCCAACCCATGGTTGACATCACTCTAAGGATGACTTCAATAGAAGGTCGAATTCAATCCATAGTTGACTTTTAAGCAAGGTTGACTTCAATCCATGGCTAACTTCAATCAAAGGATGACTTCAATCCATGATTGACTTCAATCCATGGGTGAATTGAATCCAAGGTTAACTTCAATCCATGGTTGACTTCAATTCAAGGTTAATTTCAATCCAATAGTTGACTTCAATCCATTAATACTATTAATATTAATGACTCCAATCCATGGTTAACTGTAATGTACCTTGCTAGGAATTTTATTAAAATTGCAATTTTCCACTTTTTTTTCCCTAATTCGACCTTTGACTAGTTTTGATCTCTAGGTCCCAAATTTGCCCCAAATGATCTCAAATCTTCTGAGAAGGTGTATGAATAATATTAGAACATAAATATGTGTTTCAACGATGCCTTTGGACCTTTAAAATACTTCTGCAAATCCTCTTTCAATTCTGATCAATGTAGGTAACTTTACTAGTGATTTTCCTTTGACTAGTATTGGTCTTTAGGTCTCAAATTGACTCCAAATGCCTTCAAATCTTCAAGGAAGGTGTATGAATGATATTAGAACTTGAATATGATGTTTATGGATGAAATATGTCCACCAAAATAACTCTGCAAACTCTCTTAAGATTCTGGACCAATTATGCAATTTTACTAGTAATTTGGGGTTCAAATCCCCCTGGGGTAAGTACTAAAAATGGCTTCCCAAATGCCTCCAAACCCACTCAAATTTATGAAAAGAGGTATGTAATGTGTTAATTATTTTATTAAAGTCTCATATGCACCATTAATGGATTATTACAATTGTTCTCACCCTCTCCCATTCAATTGCAAAAATCCCCAATTCGACCCTTGGGAAAATGTCACTATTTCACCTCCCAATACAACTAAACTGAGTAAAAATGATTCAAATGCTCAAGTACAGTACATGAAACTTGTAGATGGAATCCATGGCAGTATATTGATCACAAATATATCATAGAATCATCCATTGATTCGAAATCATCATCAATACATTGGCTCACAACAAGGTAGTGGGGAAATGGCATTGTTCTTCCATTAAAAATGAGATTTATACATTTCTACTTGGAATTTCGACCTGAAACATTTTGTAGATGAATAAAAGAGTATTTACTTCATATTACAAAAAAAAATGGGGCATTAAAAGCTTCCCCAAAGAGTACAATAGCTCACCAAAAATGCCCTCCCTCAAGGATCAAGAATATGCCATCAAAACTGGAAATGGTTGAAGGAGTGAGATACAATAGAAGAAACCATGAGCTATCCTATATCTTACACCTGCAAATAAAGACTCCATTAAAGCTCCAAATTAAAGGTCTGAATGGCCTTTCCAATTACCAACTTGGATGGGAATCTTTCACCCTCGAAATTGGCTAAGGCAAGAAACTAGTCATCCACTAACTCTCCCTCTTCACAAATGCAATTGCAAATTATACAAATGATCAAAAGCTATTCTCATACTTTATTTCTACATTTTATAACCAACATTAGCCTTCTAAGAGTCGAAATCCTCTCAATAGATTCAATAGATTTCCATTTATGAAATATTCCACATTTGCCACTTCTCTCCTAGTTCCAACCTTCCATCTTCTACCAAATTCGATTTTGAGTCTCTTTGGCTTCTCCAACTCCCAAATTTGCCTTCTTTGAGCCTATTTTTGGGGCTGACATGTCATAGTGGTCAGATGTCAGAGGTCAAGTCTACAATTTGTCATAGTTTTCATAGATGCTCCATCATTGGTGGCATAGGGGCTAGGGAATCTAGCCCAAGTGTCCGCAAACTTTTACTTTGACTCTTTATCTTCCATGGAGGTTACCAATCCTTCCCAATTCGACCTAATATTCTCAATGACATGTGTTATGACTTACCAACTCACCCAAGAGTGTTCACATTCCCATTAGTTCGAATTTGCAAAAGAGAGATACCATGTATTATGAAAAATCAAGCTAGTGTGGGTCCCACATCCTCTATATGTCTCCAAAACCATTTGGCACCTAGGATTTCTCTTGAATTTCTTTATTCACTCTATTTATTAAATACTTGAACCCTTCTAATGTCTAAACATCATTTATTATCCCCCTTATGCCAAATCCCAAAGCTTCCACCCCAAACCTAGGAAACTAGTAATTTTCCTCCTTGGCAATTATTTGACCCTTAACATCAATTTTACAAACTCTAATGAATATTGCTAATGTGATTAGGCCATTGTGACCCAATTCCAAATTTGGGAAATGACATTAACTTCAATCCATAGTTGAATTTAATCCATGGTTGAATGTGAACCATACCTAACTTCAAGTCACAACCACACTTTTAAATGTGGTTGATTGAATTTAAACCATGGTTAACTTCAATCCAAAATTGAATTTTAAACATGGTTGAATTCAAGCCATGGTTCAGTTTTAACTAAGGTTGACTTCAATCCAAGGATGAATGCAATCCAATGGTTGACTTTAATCCAAGGACAACTACAATCCAATGGTTGACTTCAATCCATAGTTAATTTAAATCAATGGTTGACTTTAAACCAAGGATGGCTTTGAACCATGGTAGACTTCAAACCATAACCACATTTTTAAGAGTAGTTGATTGACTTTGAACTATGGTTGACTTCAATCCATAATTCACTTTTAAGCAAGTTTCACTTCAATCCATAGTTCACTTTTAAGCAAGGTTAACTTCAACCCATGGTTGAAATCAATCTAAGGATAACATCAATGCAAGGTCGATTTCAATCCATAGTTGACTTTTAAGAAAGGTTGACTTCAATCCATGGCTAACTTTAATCAAAGGATGACTTCAATCCATGGTTGACTTCAATCCAAAGTTGAATTCAATCCATGGGTGCCTTGAATCCAAGGTTAACTTCTATCCATGGTTGAATTCAAACTAAGGTTAATTTCAATCCAATGGTTGACTTCAATCGAGTAATGCTATTAATATTAATGACTTCAATCTATGGTTGACTTCAATCTAGAGTTTACTTTAATCCATGGTTGAATGTGAACCATAGTTGACTTCAATTCACAACCACACTTCTAAATGTGGTTGATTGAATTTAAACCATGGTTAACTTCATTCCATAATTTAATTTTGTAATGTCCATTTTTTTATTTTTATTAAAATAGTGAAAGTTTCAACTTTTTTCCCTAGTTCAACCTTTGACTAGTTTCGAGGTATAGGTCTCCAAATTGCTCCAAATGCTCCCAAATATTCAGAGAAGGTGTATGAATGATATTATTACTTGACTATGATGTTCAGGGATGATTTACGACCATCACAATACTTATGCAAACACCTTTAGTATTCTGTCCAAGATAGGATTTTTTACTAGCAATTTGGGGTTCAAATACCTGAAAGGAAAATGCTGAATATGGATCTCCAAAAGCTCTCAAATGCTCTCAAATTTCTTAACAAAGGCATAGGACATATAAGGGACAATTTTAAGGTAATATGTGCATCTTTATTCAGTTTGGTAAGCCTGTCACAACCCTCTCCAAACAACTACAAAATTACTAGTTTCGACCTTTGGGGAAATGGCATTAAATCCTCTCCAAATGATATAAAAATGAGGAAGATGACTCCAAAAGATTAAGTGCTGAACATGGAACTTGTGAAAATCATTAATAACATTCCATTCATAATAAATACACCATTTAAGCACTCTTCCATTCGAATTCATCAACATTTCATTGGTACACATCAATATAGTGGGAAAATGATCATTATTTGCTCATTAATGATCAATTTTACATATATCCACTTGGAATATCGACCTGATAGAGTTCTGAAAGTGAAGAATAGATTATATGCATCTTATTACAAAATAAATGGGGCATTAGAAGCTCTCCCAAAGAGTACAATAGCTCACCAAAAGCGCCTCTCCTCAAGGATGAACAATATGCAAAGAAAATTTGAAATGGTTGGAGGAATGAGCTACACTACAAGAAACTACGAGTTGTACTGTAGCTTACACCTACAAATAAATACTCCATTAAAGCTCCCATGAAATCTATGAATTGAATTTCCACACACTAACTGGGATGAGAATCTTTTACCCTCGAAATCGGCTAAGGCAAGTAGACTAGTATTCCACTAGCTCTCTTCACAAATGTAAATTCTCAGAATGATCAAAAGCCCTTGTCTTGGTTGATCCCTATATTTTATAAACATCCTTAGCCTTCTAAGGTTCCAATTCCATCCAAATACCCCAATCCAATTCGAATTCGGGAGTGGTTCATGATTTGCCATGTGTCTTCCACCTTCTTCCAATTCGAGTAGGAATCCTTTGAGCTTCTCTAACTCCCATGAACGCTCTCTTGGGTTCTATTTTTAGACCTGGCATGTCATAATGGTCAGATTTTAGCAATTGGATCTGCAATTTTTCATAGGTGTCATAGCATCTTCATCATTGTTGTCATATAGGTTAGGGAATCTAGTCGAAGTGTTCAATAACTCCTCATTTGACTCTTCCTCTTCTATGGGAGTTACATTTCCATCCCAATTCGACCTATACTGCATATTTCCAAGTGTATGAGCCTTCCAACTCGTCCCAAGAACCTTAGGCTTCCCATGGATTTGAAATTACAAGAGGAGGATGTCATGTGGCACAATATTTCTAGCTTGTTTGGGTACCACAACCTCCATGTGTTTTCATGAACCATTGCCACTTTGATTTTCCCTTGTATTTATTTATTCATATCCTTTTTTAAATATTTATTCCATTCTAATGTCCAAACACCATTTATTAGCTCCCGTATTGCAAATCCTCATGTCTCCATCCAACCTAGGGAACTAGTAGGATTGATGGAATTTCCTTGTTATGAATTTATTTGAATCGGACATTACAGTCCTCCCCACCCAAGATTGCTTGTCCTCAAGAAATTTCAGATTTGGATGCTGCAAAATGTGTTCCTCCTCCCATGTGGCATCTTCACTTGGGAGATCCTTCCATTGCACCAAGTATTCTTTGATAGTTATTCTCCTTAACCTTCTTTCCCTAGTCTTCAAAATTTTTTCTGGAACAAGTGTGAGCTAACCTTCATCATGTAAAGGAGCAATTTTTTTCGAAAAGACAATTTGCTGACCAATGGATTTTTTGAGACATGCAACATGAAATACATTATGGATTTTACTTCCCTCCTGAGGTTCTAACTCATAAGCTACCTCTCCAACCTTTCGAACTACCTTGTATGGGCCATAGTATCTTGGTTTTAGCTTTTATGCTCCCTTCTTTTTCCAGGATGTTTGTTTATATGGCTGCAACCTCAAATATACCAAGTCATTGACCTCAAAGGTCCTTTATTCCCTATGTTGATCTGCATATTGTTTTTGCTGATTTTGGGCTACCTGCAAGTTGTCTTTTCATAGCTTTAAAATTGGTTGGCTCTCTTCCACCCAATATTTAGCTTTTGGGGATCTACTATCACCAAAGATAACCTCAACAAAAGTAAGTGCATCATAACCATATAATGCTTTGAAAGGAGACATTCCTTTGGACCCCAAGATTTGGGAAAAACTGTGATGAAGTCCATTGAAAGACTCTCCCATTTTTGTTCTGGAATGGGCAATGGTTGCAATAAACCAGTTGGGCATGTAAGTTCAGATTTGTTTTGTTGAAATATGTTACATTCATTCACATATTTCAGAAAATATTCCTTCATCCCCTTCCAAAAAAACCTTTTCCTTAATTGCCTATAAGTTTTGAAGTTCCCCGTATCGCCAGCTAGTGGGGAATCATGTGCTTCTTGCAAAATCTTGTACATGAGTTTTGAATTTTGAAACAAATAAATTATTCCCTTAAAATGTATCAGCCCATTCAAAATCTTGTAGTAATCATCCCATTCGATCCCATCTAATACATCAAAAACAAATCCATCTTTTGCATATTCAACCATTAGCATTTTTTTCCAATCTTTTGCATTGTCCATGAGAGAAAAATAAGGTCTTCTAGATAATGCATTAGCTACAATGTTATTCTTCCCTTTCACATATTCAATATCAAAATCAAAAGCTTGGATCTTGCTTACCCACTTTTCTTTCATCTCATTAAGATCTTTTTGGGTGAGGAAGTGCCCTAAACTGGTGTGATCAGTTTTCACCAGAAACTTGTTTCCCACTATGTATTGTCTAAGCTTTGCCAATGCATGCATGATGGCCAAAATATCTTTGTCATAGATGGATTAAATATTTTCACGTGGCTGAAAATTTCTTGTCTCAAAGGCTATAGGGTGTTGGACTTGCTTTAGGATAGCCCCTATCCCTTAACCTGAAGCATCACATTCCATAACAAAAGGTTTAATAAAAAATCAGGTATTGTAAGTATTGGACAACTACTCATTACTTCTTTCATTTTTTGGAAGACCTTCTCAGCCTCTTCATCCCACTTGAAAGCATATTTCTTTGTCAAATCAGTGAGTGGAGAAGTAAATTCGGAGAACCCTTTCACAAACTTCCTATAATAGGTGCATATTCGAATGGATCCTCTTAATTATGTGATGTTTTTTAGTGATGGCCATTCAAGGATAGCCCTTATCTTTTCCATGTGCACTTTCACTCCTTCTTGTCCAATAATGTACCCAAGATACAGGATTTCCTTCATCCCAAATTCACATTTAGACAACTTAGCAAACAAGGACTGTTCATGCATAATTTTCAGCACAACCTCTAAATGATGCAAATGCTCTTCCCAAGTTTTGTTGTAAATGAGAATGCCATCAAATAAAACCAAAAAAAAATTTCTTAGATGCTTGCAAAAACTATTATTCATGCATGCTTTGAATGTGGATGGAGCATTAGTTAATCCAAAAGGCATAACAAGAAACTCAAAGTGGCCATAGTGGCATCTAAAAGCAGTCTTTTGCACATCTTCTTCCTTCATTCGAATTTGATGGTAACCTGATCTAAGATCAATTTTAGAGAAATATTTTGCCCCAAATATTTCATCCATGAGCTCATCAATGCTAGGAATAGGATACCTATTCTTGATTGTCTTCTTGTTCAAATCTCTAAAGTCTATGCACATCCTCAAGGTTCCATCTTTTTTCTTCACCAACACTACTGAAGAAGCATAAGGGATAGAGCATGGTCTATTGAGTCCCAAATATAGGAGTTCTTGGATGGCCTTTTCAATTTCATCTTTGAATTTCTTTGGATGTATATAGGGTGGTATTGGGATGGGTGAAGTACCCTCCTCCGAAACAATGTTGTGCTCAACCCCCGTATCTTGTGGTCTACCATGTGGAAGATCTCTAAAACCTTTTTCTTATTTTTGTAGAAGTTTATCAATCTCCTTTGGGTGTTCAAAAACCTTTGTGTTTGGCTTGGGGGAGGTTATGTGACATTTAGCAACCCATTCAATATATCCATGCCTCAATATAGACGTGATACTATGTGAGGTCACCACTTGATTCGGGTAGGTTTGTAGCCCTCTCATAACCCTTAGTATTCCTTTCGAATCTTGGAATTTCATTTCAGGAATTTGATAGTTTATTGTATGCTCCCCTATAGAGTACATCGATTGCACTCCCAAAACCAGATTAGTATTAGCAACATCAACCACATAAAAGCTATCAGAAAAAAGTATAGTTACCTATGGTGATTTGCAGCTTTGGAATTGATGTTTTGCACTCCATTGTGTTGTGACCTAGAATGACAACTGTGAAGCCATCAAATGGTTGAGTAGGTATCTTCCTTCTCTCCACCATGTCTACATCAATGAATTTATGTGTGGTTCCTCCATCTACCAAAACTGAGGTCCTTTGTCCTAGTACCACACCCTTGCATCGAATGGTGTGATAACGAGGCACTGCTGAAAGTACTGTCATTCTTACTTTGTCAGGTGAGGGATGATTTTCTTCTTGTTTTCCTTCTTCTGCTATATCATATCCCTGTTCTTTATCTGAAATATGTCCTTCTTCCTCCATACCCCCTTCACACTCATCATTATCAAAAATAACTCTAATGTGTTGAGCTTTTCCCTTAGTACATTTATGCCCTGGTGCCCATGGTCGAAAGCATGTGCAGCACAATTTTTTTCTTATAAGTTCTTCCCTGTTTATTCCATCTTTCTTATTCTTTTCAGATGCATCCTTTTGCCAAGGCTTCTTTTCAAATGTATCTCTTTTCCAAGGCTTCTTTTCATATGTATCTCTTTTGCAAGGTTTCTTTTCAAATCTGAAGTTAGGCTTGGGAGGAAACCTTGTTCTAGGAAGTACATTTTGGAGATCTCTAGTCAAGCTCATTGCATCCTTTAATGTAGTTAGTTTGTGGGATTTAACTAAAAATTTTAAGCGTTCAACCAAACCTTTAGTGAACAATAATAATAACCTTCCCATAGATACATCAACCACCTTGACTGATAATATTTTAAATTCCAACATATAATCAGCACGGGTTTCCACTTGCTTCAATTGGACTAGTTCTTTGAAAGGTAATTCTGGGTCGTTTTGCTCAAATCTCTCTAATACTGTGTCAACAAATTATCCATAGGTATTAATCTGATCATGACCCAAAATTTTCAGACCATGAAACCATCATTCATTGGCATCTCCTTCTAGATGCAAAATTGTCATTTTTAAGGCATCCTCTTCCTCTTCCACCATTGGATTCAGCTGAAAATACACATCTAGTTTTTGCACCCAAGTGTTAGCAGAACTTTGAGAGGAACCATCAAAAGTAGGAGGTGGCATTTTACCATTAGCACAATTTAATTCTTTGTTTTGGAATAGAGCTCTATTATCCTCCCTCTTCTTGAGTTTGTTTGAGACAATAAATTATTGGTCAAATGGTAGAGTCCTTTTACAATCCTCACTAAACTTTTACCATTCTTATACCACTTCATTCATATCAAATTGGGTCTTAGGATCTTCTTTGGGAACAAGAAATTTAGGTGCAGTAGGCCTTGGTGTGCTCTGAAATTCATTAGGTCTATTATGTGGTTCTATGTTTGAAAAAATATGCTCACCCATTTTCTTCTTTCCTTCTGAATGTGAACTACTGCTGCCTCCTATTACTGTTTTGCTTCCAAGTTGGCTAGCCATCAATTCGAATCCTTTCATAAGCTGTTGAGCCATGTTATTGTTCATATCTTCAAAGAGGGGTTTTATGAGTTTAATATATTCCTCCTTGTCATCAGAGAGTCCCTTATTCATAGTTTCAACAAGATCCTCTTCTTCTCCTACTTCTTCCTCTTCAAGAACAACACCTTCAATTTCAGGTTCTAAGGGTGTGGCTTATTTGTTTAACTCCTTGTTGTAATATCCCGAATTTTGATTGACTATTTTTTATGTTATATACTGACTATTTTGTATGTTATATACTAGGATTAAAGCCCCAACACATATGACTTATTTTGATTATTGGGCATAAGCCCTAGTGCACATGATTCACTTCTTTTTATAGATTTACATATTGGGCGTGGACCCTGACTGATGTAGATTATTGTTATATACTAGGAAAGAAAGCCCCAAGCATTGGTTTATGTTTTATTATGAGATTGGGTACAAACCCTAATATACTGAGATGATCTTTTGTTACATACTGTGCAGAGTTATGGTGTACATGATTGAATTGTATCATGTGTTGAGCATGGACTCAGTAACACACGGATGACCTATGTGCTGGGCATAAGCCCCGATGTACCTAGAGGATTTTATTATGTACCAAGCATAAGCCCCGATGTACATAGAGTGTTGGGCATAATCCCTGGAGTACTCCAAGCTTGATAAAGAATACCGGATCCGATGCCATTTGTACAATCTAGATGCGTTTCACAACCACATTCTAGTACTAGTGTTAAGCGGGAATGCTCTGGAATTGCACTAGCATAATGACCATGTGAGAGTGTTGAGATAAATCTATGAAGAGCACTTGGGGTTACTTAATCTTAAAAGTGTTGAGTCAAGAAGACTTTGAATAGCACTTCTATTCATCACATTTATTTAAATTGGTTAAATGAATCATTTTCTATCTATCATCAAGGATTGCAAGAACTACCATGTTAAATGAGAGAATCCAACATGCAAGAGGGAGACCTAGAGGCACCTAACCTAGCCAACTATCCAAACTTACCAAAAGACCCTGTCCAAAGAGTTGGACTTTGTACTTAATATTTAAAGAATTATTATGGTATGTGCATAATTAAATCAAAGGGTTATCATAATTAATTATGGAGTAATTAGATTTATTATTTTTAAAAGAAAAGATTACTTATGTAAATAAGATGCATACAGGTTATGCATAAGAGAGTTCTCATGTTGTTATTATTATTAATATTATTAATAGTATTATTATTATTTGTGAGCTAACTTAAATATACATCTAATTGTAACAAAATAAAGGTCCTAGATAAACTAGGAGTAAATAATTAATCAAATATCTTTCATAAATATTATAATTCAAATTAAATTAAAAACTGAGTATTATTATTTAAACTCAAACAACTATATTCCAAACAAACTCACCTAGATAAAGAAGGGCAGATCCCAAGAGAGGGATCATCTTTCATACTATCATTCTCTTATGGTAATAGGAGCGAATTATTCTACAGAACTAAAGAAGCCTACAATTTTCCCACATCTGATCAGCAGCCCATCCTAGCTCCTCTACTTCTCTTATTGCATGTTGGAACTAGCTTGGGGGGATCTAGTTAGAACCATGAATGGTCTAAGGGTCTCGGTTGGGAGGAACATGGTAGTCCTAAGGTTATCCAGTTAAAGATCATCCTACAGGTCAGCTAGGTACATACATTTTTCCATTAACTATTGTTTTGAGTGTACAGGTTCTGCAAGGGAAGATCAAGCTTCAAGAATCAGGTATGAACTACAAATTTCCATTCAGTTCAATTAGATCTATTATACATCATTCATGTTTCCTGTATAGTGTAATTTTTAATTCCTTTTATGGAGCAAGGGCCAATTGGCATGGGCTCTCAGGGTTTAAACTCTAGGATCAAAATTTCCTTTAATATTTCCGTTGAATTTAAGCTTCTACCCTAAATGTTTAAAGGATCTATCAGGGCTAGCCTAGATAACCTGTGCTAGATACCTATATAGATAGAATCACTAGTATCGTACTCTTATTTAAATATTGATGCCTGAACTATTAACCCTTCCAAAATGAAATCATCATATTGTACATTTAAATTATTCAAATTTGAGAAATATAGGGTTTAACCTTTTTACCCAACAAGATCTAAACTCATATTTCCAAAACAAAGGATCCACGAAACCAACACAGTCGAAACTTAGTCCATCTCATTTATTATTTTAAATAACATAAATAACGTAGGTCAAGCTTCGAAACTATCCATTAACAGAGCATATTTCGGATCATTGATATACTTAAACCTACGGCATAAAATCACCCACTATGCATATCATTTTCAAGACAAACAAACTACCAAACACGAATTCCCTATTTAGGGCTTTCGGCATTTCGTTCTCCCGAAAAGAAATCGATCTCGGACTTGGATGAAAACCTTGTATTATAGTATAGAAATCAAATACATGCCTAGCTTAACTTTTTAACTAAATAGTAATCCATTAAAATAAAATCAACCCACGAATTTTATAGAGGATTAAAACCATCATTTAAAAAGAATCCATCCACGGGCCAACATACATTCAAAACAGAGCTACGCTCTCAATGAATCATACTCACATAATTATCAATAGAAATTTTTTCCTGTCAAAGCTAAAACACAGGGCCATCACACCTTAGAAATTACAAAAACATTCCAGGATCATTCTCTCTGCCAGTGGCACGATTTTTGCATCCACTTAAACCCTATGCCTAAATCCTTAAAGAAAAACTTACAGAGATACCTAAAAACAACAAATAGCATTTTCTAGAAAACACCATTGATATGTCATAAGCAGTAAGAAACACAAGTAAAAATCCAAAGACTATTATTTATTTCAAAACCCCAAAACATACGTTGTGGGTATTTTCCATTTAGAAGCTCTAAAGATTTTTACAGAGCCATACATTCATCTATGGTAGCAAAAATGAAACCCTCAAGAGTTTATCTCATCATCTATCAACGAAATAAAAACATCATGGGAATTGATCATCCGGTTCAAAACCCAACACAATCCAAATCGACTCCCTCATAGTAGTTTCCTCTCAGTCACTGACCAAACCAGCAATGACCCATTTGAACTTCGAATTTAGTTACAGTAATCCCAATGGACTCAACGAAGTTACATTTCAAAAGAGCTCAAGGATACAGAGCTTGCAACCATAGCTGCGACATGAAGGAATACATATTGAGAGGACCTGGGCTTACCGGTATTACGTCAAGTCCCATATCTTCCTATCACTTGCTAACACCCAACGCAGGGGATCCACGCACCTGCAAACTTGCCAGCGAATCAGTAAAAAAACCACGAGTTAGATAGGCGTAAACCATCACCTACAGAAAAGATATCGAAAGACACTTTATCTAAGGGAGGAAGTTTACTTGCCATATATTCATAGCACCCTCCATCACCTTGCAACCATAGTTGCAACTGCGTTGACCATGAGAAAATCTCAGGTCAGAGCAGAGTCAAGACCAAACGCAACATGAAATCGTTTCGCAAACCAAAACCATGAAATGGAAACACTATCATTTTATACCAAAACATAAACCATCCTTCCAGCTGGAAAGTAAGCCATGTGAAGACCACTTGGGTGGCATTTAAAGCTACAACCAACTATCCACTAGTACTTCAATTTTATCCAAATGATATAGTGAAGTCGTGGTACTGCAACCCTTAGTTATTTTAATTCATGTCTTATTCGAAATATTCCTTAGACCTTTTCAACTCATATAATTAGGGTCTTGCTAGGTAGTTGTTGTAGGTAGTTTAAGGAAGAGCCCTCTTATGCATGCCAAAACACAATCCAAGAAATGCTTTAGCAAAGAATTGCTAAGTAAGTCCGGATAACCCAATTACTCATCCCTTACCTCTTGGAAGCACCGCCAGTGGTATGACTACCAACACAAAGTCCCAGAAGTATTCATACTCGCTTTCATAAAAGTCCATCAAGCCTGATTCAGGGTTATAAACAAAGTTTAAACATTTAAAGGAAACCAAGCATACATTTAAGCTTTACAAAGGAAGTAACTAAAGAGAAACCTTAAAGTAGTATACTAGTATTAAAATTATCATTTACACCACATATGATTGTGCTATGCAAATCACACTATGTAATGTCCCTAAAAATAGTAAAAATTAAAAAAATTTCACTTTACTATTAAGATTTCCTAAACAGATAATGTAATGCAATATAACTTCAGTACTGGGAAGTTATGTCGGTATTTGTTTGATGGAATAAGAAACTATGTTCTAAGAGAGTTGGTTTCACAATTTATGTTTTCTGCGGAAGCGATGAAATGAGGTAGTATGATGTGCATAACACCAATGTAGCAAGTCTAATGCTAGAATAATACTTGAGGTTTCTCTTTTGAGTACTTCATTTCTAAAGCTCAGATGCATGTTAGTTTCATTTAAAATGTTTAAAGTGGTTTATTTTATTAATTTAGGCATGATGGACTTTATTAAAGAGAGTATGACTACCTTTGGAACTTTGTGTTGGTAGTCATACCCCGGCAGTGCTGACGAGAGGTAAGGGATGAGTAATTGGCTTAGCCGGACTTACTTAGAAATCTTTCTAAAGAAATTACTTGGATCATGTTTTTGCAGGTGTATAAACAAAAAGGGGGCTCATCCCAACTTACCTAGTTTCACTACCTATCCAGTCCTAGTTCTAAGAATTGAAAAGGGTCTAACGACTAACTCCTTGGAATAAACCACGGCATAAACATATGGAGTTTTATAGCATCACGACCCTAACTATACTGTATGTGTAAATTATTAAAGCACTAGTGGGTATTAGTTGTAACTTTAAATGCTTACACAAGTGAACTTCACGTGGACTATTTTCCAGCTGGGAGGAGGGTTTAAGCTTTGGTTTAAACGATAGTGTTGTCATTTCATGTGTTTGGATTGGGGAAGACTTCGTGCTGCATTTGGTTTTGACTACACCCTAACCTGAGCTATGCTCATGGTCAGTGTGGTTGCAGCTATGATAGCGAGGAGATGGGAAGAGCTATGATTATGTGACAGGTAAAACTTCTTCCGCAGTTTAAAGAATTTCTTCACTATTCATCCTGTAAAAATTTGTTTCGTCACTGGTTTAACTTGTGACTTTTTATGACTTACTGGCAGGTTGTAGGTTATGGTTATCCTCAGTGTTGGGTCCTAGCAAGTGATGGGAATATTAGGGTTTGGCATTTTTACTGGTAATCCCAGGTCCTCCCAGTATTCGTCCCTTCCTTTCACAGTTATGGTTGCCCTATTTTGTAGCGTGGAGCTCTTTTACATTGTAACTTCGTTGAGTCCTTTGGGCTCACAGTAATGAAATTCGAAGTTCTGTTGGGTGATCTTTGGTTTGGCCAGTAACTAAAAGGGAAACAACTATGCAAAAATCGATTCAGCTATTTAGGTTTTTGTACTTGGCAAGTGTTTATAATGTTTCTATTTTATTGGTAGAAGCTTGAAAATAAACCCTGGAGGGTTTCGTTTTTGTTTGCTACTATAGATGGGAGTATGGCTCTGTAAAAATCTTTAAATTTTGATGGGAATATACCCACAATGTCTTGTTTTGGGGTTTTGAATGTAATATGATGATGTTGGTTTTAAAATCGTGTTCTCCACCGTGTATGTGCTTCTATGGGATGAATAATCACTGATGTTTGCTAGCCATGATGTTTGTTGAAGTTTGAACACTTCTGGAAGTCACGTTTTTAAGTTTCTTAGGAGTAGGGTTTTAAGTGGATAAAAGAAGTCATGTCACTGGCAGAGAGAAGGATCCTGAATAGTCTTGGTAATTTCTAATGTGTTCAGGCTCTTCATTTTTAGTTTTGGCATGAAAAGATTTATAATGGTAATTGCTGAGAGCGTAGCTCTTGTGTTTGGGCATAGGCTAGCTCGTGGATTGTTTCTATCCAAATGATGTATCTCGTTCTTTGTTGTTTGGTTTTATTTTAATGAATGATTTTTTTAAAAGAAAATATTGTGATAGAGAATGTGTTGATCTCTAATTTGAAATGTGGGGTTTCGCCCAAGCTTGAGATTCAAATATGATAAGAAGAATATTGTAAACCCTAGATAGGGAAACCGTGCTTGATAGTTGTTTTCTTGGAAGTTTATTGTTGTGGTTTCATGCTGTGTATCCAAAGATACTAGCGATATTAACTGTTTAAAGTTTGATGTGTTGGTACGGAGTTTTGATACTATGACTTGCATTTATTTCTCTCTTTTTAATGGAATGGACAGAGTTTGACTTCATTTTCTTTATGAAGATCTTCGTGGGTCCTATCTTGTGAATCTAACTGCTTAGTTTGTACATCTGATAGTTGTTCTGCTAAGAAGAATTGAAATGTTGAAATGCCCTTGGTATGGAAAATCGTCTTTGTCACGGAAATAACATGTACAATGGATATTTCTTTATGCTGTAGGTTTAGATGTATCAACGATCCTGAATATGTTATGTTAATGGGAAAATTCGAAGACTTGACCTGCGTTATTTCTTCTGTTTAAAATAATCATGAAGTTTTAATCTACGTTAGAAATACAATGGCTAAACCCTAGTTTTCAGATAATCGACCAATTTAAATGTACAGTATGATGTCTTCGTTTTGTAATGGTTTAATAATTTAGATAATGAAATTTGTAAATAAAAGTCTTGATACTATTGAATTTATATAAGTAGGTATCTAGCATAGGCTAGTTAGGCTAGCCTTGCTAGATCCTTGAAACATTTAGGGCAGAAAGTTTATATTAAATCAGAAATATTAAATGAATTCTTTGATCCTAAAATATAAACCCTGAGAGCCCATGCCAATTGGCCCTTTCTCTATAAAGAAAGGAAATAAAAACTATAATGTACAAAAACATAAATGCAACATAATAATTCCTACTTTAATTTCTAAATCTAACTGAATTGTATGCAAATTTGTAGTTCATACCTAGTTCTTGAAGTTTGATCTTCCCTTGTAGTTCATACTTGGTTCTTAAAGATATTTTATTTAATTATTTACTCCTAGTTTATCTAGGACCTTTATTTTGTTATATTTAGATGTATCTTAAGTTAGTTCATAAATAATAATAATACTTATTAACAATATTAATAGTAATAACAAATATGAGAATTATCTTATGCATAACCTTTATGCATTTTATTTATATAAGTAATCTTTTCTTTTAAAAATAATAATAATAATACTATTAATAACATTAATAATAGTAACAACATGAGAACTATCTCATGCATAACCTTTATGCATGTTATAAGAAATAAATTTAATTATTCAATAATTAATTATGGTAAATCGTTGATTTAATTATGTACATACCGTAATAATTCTTCTAAATATTAAGTACAAGGTCCAACTCTTTGGATAGGGTCTTTTGGTAAGCTTGGACAGTTGGCTAGGTTCGGTACCTCTAGTTCTCTCTCTTGCATGTTGGATTCCCTCGTTTAACATGGTCGTTCCAACAATCCTTGATGATAGACAGAAATGATTCATTTAACCAATTTAATAAATGTGATGAATAGAAGTGCTATTCAGAGTTTTCTCAACTCAACACTTTTAAGATCAATTAACCCCGAGCGGTCTTCAAGGCTTTAGCTCAACACTCTCACATGGGTGTTACGCTAGTGCAATTCCAGAGCATCCCGCTCAACACTAGTACTAGAATGTGGTTCTAAAGCACATCTAGAATGTACAAATGGCCTCGGATTCAGTATTCATTATCAAGATAGGAGTGCTCCAGGGCCTATGCCCAACACTCTACATACATCGAGGCTTACACGCAGTATGTAATAAAATCCTCTAAGTATATCAGGGCTTATGCCCAGTACAAAAGTCATCCGTGTGTTCCTGAGTCCACGCTCAACACACCATATAAATAAATCATGCAAATCATAACTCAGCACAGTATGTAACAAAATATCATCTTAGTATATTAGGGTTTGTACCCAATCTCATCATAAAAACATAAATCAATACCTTGGGAATTTTTTCCCAGTATATAACAATAATCTGCATTAGTTAGTGTCCATGCCCAATATGTAAATCTATAAAAGAAATGAATCATGTGCACTAGGGCGTATGCCCAATAATAAAAAATAATCATATGTGTTGGGGCTTTAATCCCAGTATATAATATCAGAAATAGGTAGTTAAAATTCAGAATATTACATCCCTCCCCGCTTAGAACAACACTGTCCTGGTGTGCTACGGACTAGAAATGAAATCATGAAATAAGGTGGGGTATGCCTCTTTCATGGTTGTCTCATTTGCTAAGTAGCCTCTTCTGGTTTGAAGTGCCTCCATTTCACTTTCAACTAGGTGATGGTACTTCTTCTAAGTTGCACCTCTCTCTTGTCCAAAATGTGGATCGGCTCTGACATGAATTCCCCTTCGGGTTCCACCTGTAAGAAGGACCAATCAATCACATGTTTAGTATCATATACATATTTCTTTAATAAGGACGCATAAAAAACATTATGAACTTTTACATGAGCTGGCAAGGCTAACTCATATGCTACTGGCCCTTTCTTGGCCAGTATCTCAAAGGGTCCACAAAATCTGGGGGCTAGTTTCCCGCATCTCCCCAAGCTCAAGGAGATTCATTTTTCCTTCACCTTTAGGAAGACATGTTTGCAGACCTGGTAGTCTTTGTCTTTCCTTTTCTTATTTGCATAACTATTTTGGTGTTCTTGTGCCTCCTTCAAGTTTTGTTGTACCTTGGAGACTAGTTTCTGCAAGTCTTTTAGTAAGTCGGGGCCTAGCATAAGTCTATCTGTTGGACTATCCCAAGTCACAAGTGTCCAACACTTCCTTCCATAGAGTACCTCGAAGGGGCTCATCTTGGCACAGGTTTGGTATCCATTGTTATAAGAAAACTCTACGAGGTGCAAATAATCCTCCCACTTTGTGGGGTTGTTCATGACATACATCGTCAACATATCCTCAAGGATTTGGTTTACTCGTTTTGTCTGTCCATCAGTTTGGGGGTGGTATGCGGTACTGAACTGTAGTTGTGTCTCCAAACCGAAGAACAATTCCCTCTATAAGTTACTAGTGAACTTCGTGTCTGAATTGGAAATGATTACCTTGGGTATCCCATGCAACGAAAAATATCTTTTACGAAGATGTCCGCGATGTGAACGACTTTGTAGGTACATTTGACTAGTATAAAATGTGTTGCTTTGGATAACTTGTCTACTACTACAAAGATGGAGTCATTCTTCCTCTTACTTTTTGGTAAACCCATTAGAAAATCCATATTGATAACCTCCCACTTCCACTCTGGAATGGGTAATGGATAACTTTTCTACTACTACAAAGATGGAGTCATTCTTCCTCTTACTTTTTGGTAAACCCGTTATAAAATCCATATTGATAACCTCCCACTTCCACTCTGGAATGGGTAATGGTTACAGCAGTAGTCCTGAAGGGTGTTGGTGTTCTTCCTTAACCAGTTGACACTCATGGCACTTAGTAATGAATAAAGCTATGGCAAATTTCTGTTTAGGCCAAAAGAAGTGTTTCTTCACTGCCGATATCATCTTTTAATATCCTAGATGTCCCGAATAGGGATTCTGGTAGAATTCTGTGAGGATTTTAGGTCTAATGTCTCCGCTTTCTAGAACATAAAGTCTCTCTTTTGACCATAGCAACCCCAATTCGTCTATCTTATACTCTTCTTTTTGTTGGAATAATCTATCCTCCTGGATATTTTTAAGCATAATGACATAGATTCCATCACTCCGACATGCCGTTCTAATCCTGTGGTGCATATCCGAGTTAGTTTGACTCCCGGTCACCTCATATAACATATGGGCCTATCGACTTAAAGCATCAACGATCTTGTTCTCCTTTCCCTTTATGTGTTTTATCTCGAACTGGTACTCACTAAAGAAGGCTACCCACCTGGCTTGTTTGGCGTTTAGGTCAGGTTGGTCAAATAAGTACTTTAGACTCGTGTTATGCATCTTTAATAAGGAATTCTTTCCCAAAAGATAGTGCCTCCACATATTCAAGGCGTGGATAATGACGGCTAGTTCAAGATCGTGCGTGGGGTAATTATGTTCATGTTCCTTCAACTTCCTTGACTCATAGCAGATAACAAAGTCATTTTGCATAAGGACTCCACCGAGCCCTTCCTTGCTTGCATCCATGCAAACCACAAAGTCCCCATCGGGGTCAGTAATCCGTTGGATGGGTGCACAGTCAAAAGTTGCTTTAACTTTTGGAAACTTTCCTCACATTTTGCTGTCCAAAGAAATTTGGTGGTCTTCTTTTGTAAGGATGTCATAGGAAAAGCAATTCGAGAGAAGTTCTCAATGAACTTCTGGTAGTACATACCTAACCCTAAGAATGATCTTATGTCAGTTACGCATGTGGGGGTAGGCCATTCCTCTATGGCTTTAATATTCTCGGGGTCGACTGCTATCCCGTTCTCTGAAATGATGTGCCCTAGGTACTGTATCTAGGGTTTGTAGAAATCACACTTGCTAAACTTAGCATACAGTTGGTGTTCTCATAGGACCCGTAACACTATCCGGAGATGCTCTTCGTGCTCTTCTTCATTCTTGGAGTAGATCAGAATGTCATCGATGAAGACTAGAACAAACTTGTCTAGGTATTTACTAAAGGTGTTGTTCATCATGCACATAAAGTTGGCAGGTGCATTAGTTAAACCGAAAGGCATTACCACAAACTCATAATGGCCGTATCGGGTTCGAAACGTGGTCTTACTGAGGTATTCATCACGGATTCTCACCCGATGATAGCCGGATCGTAAGTCGATCTTTGAGAAGATCTTCACTCCTCCGATTTGATGAAACAAGTCATCGATTCTAGGGAGTGGGTAACGGTTCTTGATGGTCAACTTGGTGAGTTGGCAGTAATCGATGCACATTTGCATCGTCCCATCCTTCTTTTTGACAAATAGTATTGGTGCTCTCCCAGGAGACACACTAGGTCAGATATAACCTTTCTTGATCCACTCTTGTAACTGAAGCTTGAGTTCTACCAATTCGGGTGGAATCATGCGGTAAGGGGCTTTGGAAACTGGTATGGAACCAGGTGTTAACTCTATGGATAAGTCTAGGTCTCGTTTCGGCGGTATCCTAGGCATTTCCTCGGGAAATACATCATTGAATTCTACAAGGACTGGGAAGTCTTCGATGTTTTGTTCCCTATCCGCTTCTACGGTTTGAATGTTGACTGCAAAGTGTTTACAACCCTTTATTATGCATTTATTTGCTTGTAAGGAAGATATCTGTCTTACGAAGACCTTATTAGGAATACCTTGAATCGTTTTCTGATTCCCTTATTTATCCATGCATAGTATTGACTTGTTCAAGTAGTCAAGGAGGGCATGATGTTCTTCCAACCAATCCATGCCTATAAGCACATCGTAAGATCTGAGTGGTAGGATACTTGAATCCACCCTAGTTCAGAACCCATTGAAATCTATCTCACAAGTTTTAACTAGTTTAGAGACTTTTCGTTTGGTACCAGTGGCTAGTTGTACCGGCCATGGTTTCTCGTGACTCACTCAGTTTAATGTACAAGTATCAACAATCTTAGGGGAGACGTAACTTTGACATGCATCGGGATCTATTAAAACTGAAATGGTGGAATTTGAGATCTTACGCTCAATTTCAACCATAGTGGCCTAGTGATCTGCTTGCCGGCCATCCAATGCAGCATAAATTTTGGGTGTTCTGGCCATGTCGCCTACTGTAGGGTTTTCTTGGACATTGTGTAAAAATCCATCCGTCTTGTTCGGGAAATCTATGAAGTACTAGGGCCCTTGGAATTTCCAACAAGTAATGGTTGGTGGGGTATCCTTTACCACTTTGTTGAAAGCTGGTCTGTTGGTATGCGGTGGGGGTGCATTTGGCCATGCATGAGGTCGGTTGAAGCCTCTGTTGGGAGGGAAACTATTATTTTGTTTCTGGTAAGGTGGTGGTCTAAACCCTAGTCTTCGGTTGTCTCAAAAGGTTCTAAACCTATCTCTGTTTATGTTTATGTTATCGTTCCTTGGCTGTCCATGTTCATAACAGAGTCTTGCTTTGTGTAAAGTCATGTCTAAGGTTTTGGGCATGTCAAATTCAATCTTTTCTTCAAATTTTGGTGGTAGACATCCCAAGAATTGTTGTATCTTGACTTGTTCATCCTTTATGTAAGGAACATAATGCAGCAGATCTAAGAATCTGTTGATGAAAGCTTCCATGGTTAGGGAGTCCATTTTTAATTCATAGACTTCTTTGATCTTCTTGTCAAAGAATCTTTCAGACATGTATTTGTCCTTAAATATTTTGCTGAAAGTATCCCATTTTATGTCCCTCATTTCCTTCCCTTTGGTGTGTTTCAAATCTCTCCACCATCTGTCTACTTTACCATTTAGGTTGTAAATGGCCAGTCGGGATTGCATCTCACTATAATAGTTGTGGACTTTGAAATACTTGTTAATCCCTAACAACCACTCCTCAGCGTGTTCCCCGGTATTTATCTCTCCATCATATGTTGGGGCTTTGATTTTCCTGAATTCTCCTTGTAGACTGTCATCATTCTTTCTCCTTTTCTTACAAGGGGAAGGTGAGTCATCCTCATTGGAGGAGCTTTTACAGTCTTCTTCCATATAATTAGGTATGTTTTCTTCCCACATATATTTTGTAGGACTGCTAGACCTTTCTGTGTGACAGTTGTTTTCCTTGGTTTTGTTGGTTGATTGGGCGGACTATCCATGGGACCTTTCCCCTGTTAAGCTCTGAAGCAGAGCTTTATTTATGTCCCGTTGTTCATGTCTTTCCTGCATATTATCATCCTTGAAACTGTGAAACTCATTTTGCAACTGCTCTATTGATTTCATTAAATATGAATTTAATTCCACCACGATTTCTTTCTCTCGTGGTGGTGATGTCAAATTCTCATGTATGTTGTTGTCTTTTTCTGTATTCATACCCAAACTGTGATTGTATCTGCATTGTCGTATCAATGGTAAGAACATAAATCTGTAAGTTCATATACACATATAAAATAAAATCATAAATATATTTTTTTATTTATAAGTATCTGCAGTGGGTGTTCTTATTGTAATGAGCCCAATAGGTCACTTAGTATTGTAGCTGGGCTCTGATACCACTTGTAATGTCCCTAAAAATAATAAAAATTAAAAAAAATTCACTTTACTATTAACATTGCCTAAATAGATAATGTAATGCAAATTAACTTTAGTACTGGGAAGTTATGTCGGTATTTGTTTGATGCAATGAGAAACTATGCTCTAAGAGAGTTGGTTTCACAATTTATGTTTTCTCCGGAAGCAATGAAATGAGGTAGCATGAGGTGCATAACACCATTGTAGCAAGTCTAATGCTAGAATAATACTTGAGGTTTATCTTTTGAGTACTTCACTTCTAAAGCTCATATGCATGCTAGTTTCATTTAAAATGTTTAAACTGGTTTATTTTATTAATTCAAGCATGATGGACTTTATGAAAGAGAATATGACTACCTCTGGAACTTTGTGTTGGTAGTCATACCCCGGAGGTGCTGCCGAGAGGTAAGGGATGAGTAATTGGGTTAACCGGGCTTACTTAGCAATCTTGCTAAAGCAATTACTTGGATCATGTTTTTGCAGGTGTATAAACAAAAAGGGGGCTCATCCCTAACTTACCTAGTTTCACTACCTATCCAATCCTAGTTCTAAGAATTGAAAAGGGTTTAAGGACTACTCCTTGGAATAAACCATGGCATAAGCATATGGAGTTTTATAGAATCACGGCCCTAACTATATTGTATGGATAAATTATTGAAGTGGTAGTGGGTATTAGTTGTAACTTTAAATGCTTACACAACTGAACTTCACGTGGACCATTTGCCAGCTGGGAGGAGGCTTTAATATTTTCTTTCAACGATATTGTTGGCATTTCATGTGTTTGGCTTGGGGAAGACTTCGTGCCGCGTCTGGTTTTGATTACACCCTGACCTGAGCTATGCTCATGGTCAATACAGTTGTAGCTATGATGGAAAGTATATGGGAAGAGCTACTATTAAGTGACAAGTAAAACTCCTCCCGCAGTTTAAAGAATTTCTTCACTATTCATCCTGTAAATATTTGTTTCATCGCTGGTTTAACTTGTGACTTTTTAAGACTTACCGGAAGGTTGTAGGTTATGGTTATCCTCGGTGTTGGGTCCTAGCAAGTGATGGGAAGATTGGGGCTTGTCATTTTTACTGGTAATCCCAGGTCCTCCTAGTATTCGTCCCTTCCTTTAGCAGCTATAGCTGCCCTGTTCTGTAGCCTGGAACTCTTTTACATTGTATCTTTGTTGAGTCCTTTGGGCTCACAGTAATGAAATTCGAAGTTCTGTTGGGTCATCTTTGGTTTGGAAAGTAACTGAAACAGAAACAATTATGCAGAAATCGATTCAGCTATTTGGGTTTTTGTACTTGGCAAGTGTTTATAATGTTTCTATTTTATTGGTAGAAGCTTGAAAATAAACCCTGGAGGGTTTTGTTTTTGTTTTCTACTGTAGATGGGAGTATGGCTCTGTAAAAATCTTTAAAGTTTGATGGGAATATACCCACAGTGTCTTTTTTGGGGGTTTGGAATGTAATATGATTATGTTGGTTTTAAAATCATGTTCTCCACCGAGTATGTGCTTCTATGGGATCAATAATCAGTGATGTTTGCTAGCCATGTTGTTTGTTGAAGTTTGAACACTTCTGGAAGTTTCTTTTTTATGTTTCTTAGGAGTAGGGTTTTAAGTGGATAAAAGAAGCTGTGTCACTGGCAGAGAAAAGGATCCTGAATAGTCTTGGTAATTTCTAATGTGTTCAGGCTCTTTGTTTTTAGTTTTGGCATGAAGAGATTTATAATGGTAATTGCTGAGAGCGTAGCTCTTGTGTTTGGGCATAGGATGGCTTGTGGATTGTTTCTGTCTAGATGATGTATCTCGTTCTTTGTTGTTTGGTTTTATTTTAATGAATGATTTTTTTAAAAGAAAATATTGTGATAGAGAATGTGTTGATCTCTAATCTGAAATGCGGGTTTTCTCCCAAGCTTGAGATTAAAATATGATAAGAAGAATACTGTAAACCCTAGATAGGGAAAACGTGCTTGATAGTTGTTTTCTTTGAATTTTATTGTTGTGGTTTCATGATGTGTATCCAAAGATACCAACGATATTAATTGTTTAAAGTTTGATGTGTTTGTAGGGAGTTTTGATACCATGACCTACATTTATTTCTCTCTTTTTAAAGGAATGGACAGAGTTTGACTTCATTTTCTTTATAAAGATCTTCATGGGTCCTATGTTGTGAATCTAACTGTTTAGTTTGTACATCCGATAATTGTTCTGCTAAGAAGAATTGAAATGCTGAAATGCCCTTGGTACGGAAAATCGTGTTTGTCATGGTAATTATATGTACAGTGCATATTTCTTTATCTTCAGCAGAGGTAGAGTATTGAGGAGGAGTCAATGCTTGCATTCACGTAGTTTGGTTGTAGGGTATTCTAGCAGAGTTTGAGTTTGGTAGCACCACTTCGATTATCATATTTTGTGACAATCAAAGTGCTATCAAGATATCGACAGATCCAGTTCAGACACAGATGACCAAGCACATCGAGATCCACATGAACTACATTTGATAGCTTGTGCATGACATAACCATTGTTTTTCAATATTGCCCCACAGAAGATAAAATTGCAGACATCTTCACCAAGAGCTTCACTGCGAAGAAGTTCTCTTACCTCTATTCACTATTGGGGGTGAGTTCCATTATGGTGGAGATAGATTAGATCCTTCTATGTTCAGCTTGAGGGGGGATTTCTTTCCACTGGGTTTTCCCTCTTTCCTCACTTAGATTTTTTATAGCATTTTTGTATTATTTTATGTATTTGGGTGACCTTTCGTCTCAGTTACCAGATCCCTATCTTTTATTTTTTACCTCATAGTATAGCTTGTGGGGGGGTGTTAGGATATTCTCACCATCATGCAATCATGCAGTCACGAAGTCATGCATTTTCATGCATTTGCATGCAACCCAGCCATAAGTGAGGTGTCACCCAACACCTAATCCCCAGTTTGCTAGCCCTGAGAGTTTCTTTCCATTCAGTTCTAGCCCTCCTAGTCAGTGATGCACCCTCTTTCTCACCTACCACATGTGAAAGGCTCATTCTCTCACCTACCACCAGTGACACTTCATTTAGTTGCTTGATTTGTCGATGTTTCCTTGATTTAAGGACTGATTGACTAGTTAACTAACGGAAACACTCCATTGGACCTCTAGTGAGACTAGATTGCTAGTTCCAACTCCAGTCATCTCCTCATGTGCCCTCCGTGGATTCTCCTTCACTCCATTAGTGCTCCATGCGCCAGTTACACCTACCTACATTTAGTTAGACTCAGTTTGATCCCTGGATGATCGTTACTTATGCATTGATAAATCCACTGATCTGATGATGAGGACTCCTAGTGGATCCAAGCTATTCCATGCAGGCTATTCGAATGACCTCCTTGGTTAATTGGAGTCATTCAGTCATTGTGACTACACATTGTATTGTATTCTACTTCTGAGTTCAATAGAGTACTGATGCAAGCCTTTTTGCACAGTTTATACATATTATTCTTTATGCATCTCTTGTAATTGATTGTCTTGTTCAATAGATCTATTGTGCTTCAATTTCACACTTCCCTGAACAATATGGAATGGGATCAACCTTGTCGATCGATTCACATAATTGTTGTATGCAAACTTTGCTTGCGCCAACACATTCTCCCACTTCTTGGGTATGTCGATTTTCAAACACCTTAGAAGGTTTCCCAAAATTCTATTCACCACCTCAGTCTGTCCGTCTGACTGCAGATGACATGCCGAGCTAAACTACAACCTGGTGTCTATTTTCTTCCATAGGGTTCTCCAGAAATGTCCCATAAACTTGGTATCTCTATCTGATGTGATACTCTTCGGCAACCCATGCAATCTGACTACCTCCTTGAAGAATAGTACAAAAATTCCTATGGCGTCACTTGTCTTCTGACATAGAATAAAGTGTGCCATTTTCGAAAATATGTTGACTACAACAAAGATTGAGTCGCTCCCTTGCTGCGTCTTTGGAAATCCTAGCACAAAATCCATGCTCAGGTGCTCCCATGGTCTATTTGGTATAGGTAATGGTGTATACAACCATGTATCCTGACATTTCCCTTCTGCCAACTAGAAAACTCTACTCTGTCTTACCCACTTCCCGACATCTGTTGTCATTCCTCGCCAATAATACTTTTCTTCGACCAATGCCCTAGTCTTGTTGATGCAAAATTGACCTACTAATACGTCGTTGTGCAACTCTTGGATCAGATTCTCTCTTATGGATCCTCTGGGAATACACAAATGTTGTCCCTTGAATAGGTATCCCACTTCCATCTTGTAACATGTTTGCTTCTGCTCTTCCATCTTATGAAAGAAACATAACACCACTTTTGGAAACTAAAACAAAAAGGCAAGTATCCTTGCAACAATTAGCAAAAGAAAAAAATATTCTAAAGAAATAAATAAAGGAGTTGAAATCTCGAGTGGAAAATTTAAAAAAGGGAAGGGATTCATATTCTTCAATAGTAGCAAGCACTTCAGAGAATGAAGAAGAAAGCACTAATGCAGAGAAAATAGATGAAGATACATATTCTACACAATATCAAAAGGTCACATTTGTCCATAAGAAACTGTCTAATTTCCATGCCTTTCATATTAAATCCATCATACACCAGAGATACACAGTCTCTATGGATATAAAAATTACAGGAGAACTTTTCCATTTCCCTGTCCTAATTGATATTGGTTCTGATGTAAATATGTTAGACATGGAAAAAATCCCTACTAAATATTGGCATATTACCTCCAGAATAATCCATTCATTAGGGTCTGATTCAAATATAAACTTTGAAGTTCCTCATGCAACCATTTTCCTAAACCAGTACAGATTAGATGTCATCTTCTACCTCATGAAAATGTATAATGCTTGTATACTAGGAACTCCCTTCTTGAAATCTGTAGAACCTCATGGAGAGTGTACATATCAATGCAGACCAAGAATTTTAAAGACTATAAATCCCTTAGATGGTCCTGTTTTCTTCCCTTTAATATCTATTCCAATGGAGTCTGACATGATTCATAATATCATAACCTGACCTTTCCTCATGTATAAAGATAAGTTGACAACAAAGGAATTACAGATGAATGAAATAAAAGGATATATGAAAACTAGAAGAATAGAAGAATAATTTAAATCTGGTAAGTGGCAAAAGGTGAAGGAAGACACATAAAAGGAATTTAAGAAGCTTGTCTATGTTGATTCTCCTTATGCATTCAGACATAGAAAGAGGCATATGATAAAATTTAGACTCAATCAAGAATTCAAAGGTACTCCTGGACATTCTAATGCAGTTTCAATGTCTAAGGAGATGCAGGATTATTACAGAAAATAAGTCAGAGAATTGCTAGAAAAGGACCTCATTGTTCCATCTAACAATCCTTGGAGATGTTATGGTTTCTATTTAAATAAGCATTAAAAGAAGGTAAGGAAAGCCCCAAGAATGTTGATTAATTATAAGGCTTTGAATGATGTCCTAGACTAGAATAGGTATCCAATACCTAACAAATAAAACTTAATTAAAAGAATTGCAGATGCACAATGTTTTCAAAGTTTTATCTAAAGAGTGGTTTTTGGAAAGTAGAAGTCGATCCTGCAGATCAATTCAAAAATGAATTTGTAGTGCCTCATGGACACTATGAATGGACGGTGATTACCTTTGGCCTCAATAATGCACCATCATAGTTTCAAAAGATAATGGAGGACATATTCAAACTATTTATGGACCGGTTAATTGTATATATCGACGACATTCTCAATTTTTCTAAGACTTTAGAAGAACATCAGAAACATTTAAAAGTATTTTGGAATATAGTTCATGATAATGATATGGTTTTATCTGCAAATAAATTGAGGCTTTATTAGGATTCAATTGAGTTTCTTGAACAAAATATTGAGAAAGGTTTCATAAAAGTACAAGAACATGCTATTGAATTTGTAGATAGGTTCCCTGATGTAATTAAAGACAAGAATCGGCTGCTAATATTTCTTGGATGTTTAAATTATTTGTCACCTTATTACAAGAATCTTTCTAGTGACAGGAAAATATTAAATCAAATATTAACTAAAGAGCCAAGCCCCTGGAAGGATGAACATACCAAAGCTATCCAGAGAATTAAAAGCAAGGTCAAAATCTTGCCTATTCTGCGTGCCATAGATGATGATATCCCCAAGATAATTGAAATAGATGCTACAAACCTTGGATGTGGAGGAATCGTAAAACAATCAAGGCAAACAAAAGAGAAGAAAGATGAATAGATAGTTCAGTTTTCCTATAGAACCTGGAACAAAGTCGAGTAGAACTATGCCACAATTGACAAAGAAATATTAGCTTCTCTTAGGTGTATTGAAAAGTTTCAGATTCATCTCTTAAATCATGATTTCACTATAAGAACGGACTGTTCCAGTATTCCCTTTGTTCTAAACAACACACTCAAGAATGCAATAGCTAAATAAAAGTTTCCTATATGGCAAGCTTTGTTTTCTTGTTACAATTATTTAGTCGAGCATATTTCTGATAAGACGAATTGCATTCCTTATTTTCTAACAAGAGAATACCTATCACAGAAATATGATATTAATTTTGATCAAGGAGCCTGAAGAAAAAACAAATGAGCCTAAAAAATTACCAAGCGAACCTGAAATAAGTGATCTTGAAAAGCAATCAAGTGATTGGGAGCAAGTGGGCCCATAACCCATAGGTCAACATGATAATATCAACATGGGTAGATGGAGCACACAACACCTACAGTATCTGGGATAATATGACATGGGAAAATTATATTCAAGTATGGAAGAAAAGGTGGGAACTAAGACATACAAAGGTATTGGATGAAGACCTACAAGTATCTAATGTATTTATGATATTATTCCCTTAAGTTGGAAGGATGCCCATGGGATAAAGTATAGTCCCAAAGATGATCTACAACAAATCCTTGAGAAAAGCTACAGATACAAGTAATTTGCTGACTCATCATTACCATAATTTAAGTCTGATATGGTCCGAAGTTTCATCTGACAGCAAAGACTATAGCTCGATCATCAATACTATTGCATCAATCAAATGAAATATCTGAAAGCATGGCCAAATCATGATGTCAACCTAAGATTCCCATCAACCAACCAAACCTATGAAAATTATAAAAAATTGTGGTGGGAATTTCTCCAAAAAGAGAATGATACAAGGACCTATTATACTTTGCTAAAACATGTCCTTCAACGAACTCAAATCTTTGAAGATACTCTGCTATTTGGTTGTGATTGGATGGAAGAATGGTGGAAGACATTCAAAATCAATTTGACTGCCCTAGAACCAGCTGTCATCCATAATCAGAAGCAAGATGTCAAGGAGCCTCTTGATTGAGTCAAAGATATTGTACAGATAAGAATCACCGAAAAGCAGATCTTATAGTACTATATCCAAAATAAAGAGCAATGGCTAGTCAATACAAGAATTGAAATTCACATGCATCATAACTGACGAGTTTTCCTAAGGTCATTTTTTTCCAAATCCTTGAAAACTTAGTCTAATTTCCATGAACTTTATGTTCCACCTCATTCGGATGAACCATAAAATTGTACTTTTTATTCTCTTTCGGCTATGAATGGGGCTTGTCCATTCAAATATGTCTGTCATAATAAAGATTCCTCGTGATTAGGAGAGTGGTTCTTTCCTCTCCATTGTCTTTTTCGAGAGTAGGCCTATCCTCTCATGACCTTGTTTGACTGAAAAATATCTCTAAGGACGATTCCTTCATATGATTTAGACCACTTATCCAAATTGTGATGTGGTTTTACCCATGGCGTATGATCGAATCTTCGGAAAAGAGATTTGGGTCCCGTATTTAGATAGATCCTGAGGATTTCTTTCATGTGAAGTTTTTCCTTTCCGGATTCCTTAAGTTTCTCTCGGTTGCCACCGGTGATGCTTCTCTATAGCTATAAATAAAGAGAGGCAAAATTCATTTGGAATTCATATTTTGGAGAGAGTTGGAGTAAGAGTCTGATCAAGTCATATGCTCTGCAACTGGCCTTCGTGGTATCAGATTGCATCAGAAATCTTCTCAAAGTTTATATAATTAAGTCTCGAGTTTGTTAGGAAGAAAAGAAGACGTATTCTATGTGACTGGCCCTGGTGGTATCAAATCACATCATAATTTTGAATTTTTCTAAGTCTGTATATTTTGTGTTTGTAATATCCAGAGGAAGTATACTTTGTCTCTTTGCCTCGAGCTAAAAGAAGACATCAGAAAACTCCCAGTATAATTGTTCTGTAATCTATCATGATTAATGAAAAAACAGTCTGTTTGAATTCTGTATTTGTTGATTGAGATCTCTGTTATACACTTAATACGCTCATGGTTCTCAAGTAATTATCCAAAGGCAACTAAAGTTGGGTGCAATGCTAGTGGCTTAAAATCCTCATGAAGGAAGGTGGTCGTTGAGAGGTGGGTTTCAGGAATGAAGGACTATTAGTGTTTCCATGGGGACAGATAAGAAACCAGTTGATAGGCATGTAACAAAAAGTCTTCAGAAATTCTTCTGCATTAGAGTTGTTTTGTGCAATCCTTAGAAATGCGGAAAAATGATTTACTTCAAAGACACAATAATCGCTTTTGTTATAGTAGATTTGGTGTGACAAGGGGTTTTCCAACTGAAGTGGATATTGTATAGGGGGATATGGATTTTTTTTCAATCTCGCCTATTCAAAAGTGCCCTTTCGATGCCACTTATGTAGAGGAATGGGTGATTTTTGTGCTATATGTCCAAGCATCATATTTGATTCAGTTGATGATGAATTTGAGGAGGTTTATGAACCAGAAATTCCTCAAAGTAAAAACCCTACCGTGAGTTCAGGTATGGGTTTCTCTCATGTGGGAATGAAGAATAGAATAGTAATTTATGTCGATCCTACTATTCTTCTCTTAGAAAGTGACAAAGGTATGTTGCAGAGCTCCTCTCCTACTGATTATGAAGGGGTTTCCCCAGAGGAATTATTTTTCATAAAAACTATTGAATATGAATATGATAAAAAATCAGTAAAAGATGCAAAGGTTTTAGGATCGAATTTGGTTGGTCCTTCCTCTCAAGATTTGAATAGGGCTACAATTAATGATTGGATAGGATTTAAATAGCGCTACAATTAATGATGGGGTCTTGAGTAATCCTCCTAGGGTTCCTCCAGTTAGTACTGTTGAATATTGTGCTACGGATAGCGATGATGTTACTGAATCGACCAGAATTATGAATTTTTATTTACTTGTTTCTCTGCACAATAATGCTAGGTTCACTAAAAAAGGTTTTAAGACTTCCTATTATCACTCCTTACAAAATAATTTGGACAAAAATATTTTCTCCAATCTATCTTCAGAGAAGTCGGATGTCATCCCTATTAATTATATAGGTGATCAAAATGTCACCATTACAAACAAAAGCAAAAAGAAGGGAGCTAGTTCTAATAAAATTGTTGGTATGGAAGAAAACACCCCCGCCCCCCGATAAGGCATACATTCCCTTGTCCTCTCCTCTAAAGGAAGCTTCTTTGTCTCAATATTTTGGATATGATACTTGGGCCCTTTGAGCATGTGAGCCCATAAAAATTAGTGATTAATGATAATTTTGTTATTTAGTATTTGGGGGAATGGGGGATCCCCTAAAAATCATTCCCTCAGGAGATTGTTGGAGAAAATCAAACCAGATATTGTATTAGTACAAGAAACCATGTATTCAAAGATGAAATCTTGTGAGGAATCCCTTAAGTTTTTAATAGGTTGTGAGGATCGTGCCTTGCATGCCTAAGGCCTTTCGAGTGGACTTATGTCCACTTGGAACCGTTTGGTGGCATATTTTAAGCCATATAAAATTTGTGCAAGCATTCTTTTAGAAGGTAGAGTCAATGGAATTTATGAAATCTTAAAGATCATTAATTACTATTCTCCTTACATAGAAAGACTAGCATTCTGGGAGATTGTAGATTCTAGATCAATCCTCAGAGATCCTAGTTTAATCATAGCTAGAGATCTTAATTTTACTCTCTCCGCCTCTGATATTTTGGGAGAAGATTCCAGATTGGATGCTATGTTATATTATTTTCAAAAACTCTTCCACATATCTCATTTACATGATATATTGTTGTCCAAATTATTTCCTACTTGGAAAAATGGCAGATCTAGAGCTGCTAGGTTAAGCAAACAGTGGGAAATATTTTTAATGGGAGATTCTTTAGGTGATTCTCTAAGAAGATATATGTCATGGGTTATCAACTCTTCAATCTATGATCATTCTCCAAAATGGTTACAACTTATTGAATATTTTATAATCCCTAGGTTTCCTTTTAAGTTCAACCATGTGTAGTTGGTTGAACATGACTTTTGTCCCATGGTTAGGAATCATTTGGAAAATGTTGAAGTTCATGAGGATTTTGCTCCTGTCGATAAGATAAATTTTAAGCTCAAATATCTGAAGGATTTGGTTAGGATATCGGAGAACGCAAAATATCAAAAATCTCATGAGGAGATGATAAATATTGAGGGGGAAATATAATTTTTATATGAGGCAAACTTTATTGGCTCCTTATCTAATGAAGGAAAAGAATATATGGTTGAGTTGGAAACATGAAAGCACGATTGCTAAAAATAAAGGAGGAAAACTTGAGATTAAAGAGTAGTGCGATTTGGATTGCCTAGGGGCGTAGTAATACAAAATTCTTCCATTGGTATTCCAATTACAGAAGAAATATAAACACTATTTTGGACTTGAAGGAGGAAAATGGAAGGTGGGTTTCTTCTCAAAGGAAGTTAGAAAATCTGCCTGTCAAATATTTCTCAAATAATTTTCAAGACTCTGGTGGAACATACATTAGTTCTCAACTGAAGGTTATTAGTCATTATCCAACCCTTTTCTCTATTGAATAAGGATCTCAAATTGGGAATGAGGTCACAATAGGGGAAGTTGAAACTGTTTTAAAATAATTTTCCAAAAACAAAAGTCTAGGACCGGATGGATAGACTATGGAGTTCTTCACAACTTTATTTGATAGACTGGGACATGCCCTCCTAGTGGTAGTTGAACATTCTTGTATCCATGGTTACGTCTCTGGTGCTATTAATTATACTTTTACACCTTGATCCCAAATTGTGATAAGCCTGAATCATTCTCTAATTTCAGACCAATATCTCTTTGTAATATGGTTTATAAGTTATTCACAAAAATTATTTCCAATAGGCTAAAACCTAAGCTATCATAGGTGTTATCTAAGGAGCAATTTGTTTTTTCAGCCAACAGACAAATTTTAGATCCTATTGGGATTACTTAGGTGTTTGCATACCATTAAAACAAAGAATATGGAAGCCTTAATCCTAAAAATGGACCCACTTAAAGCATATGACAAAGTGAATTGGGTCTTTCTTAGGATTTTACTTCTACAAATTGGTCTTCCTCTGTTGGTCACTTATTGGATCATGGCTTGTGTATCATGTGCATGTTTTGTTGTTCTAGTTAATGGAAGCCCAACAATTTTTTTCAAATGTTCAAGAGGGCTTAGGCAAGGTTTCCCTCTATCCCTTTTGTTATTTTTTTTCAATATTGAAGGACTTTGTAGGCTAATAAATGCTTCTAAATTTGATGGAAAACTGACATGTATTAAAATTGCAGCTTCAAAATATATCACACATCTACTTTTTGTCAATGATGTCATAATATCTGGTAGGGGCATTGTGGATTAGTGGGATTATTTTTCAGAAATCATTTCATTATTTTGTTTTGCAATAGGCATTGAGATTAGCTCAAACAAATCAATTTTTTTGAAAAATGTTGTGTTTGAGGATACATTTGCATAGATGAGTACCTTAATTCCTTACAAAGTTGAAGAGATTGAATTTGGGTTCAAAGGTGTAACATACACCTTTACCTCTACTCTTTTGAAACAATGTAAAATGTAAGATCTAGTTCTTGAAGACGAGCTCAAGGCTACGACCCTGTCAGCAAACTCTGTAATCATTTTCCCAAGTTGTTTTTTGTATTGTGAAATTTATAGACTTAGCAGACTGAAGGCTTGATACAACAAAAGATGGGGGAACGAACCCACTAGAGAACAAGTCTAATGGGTGGTAAGCCATGAATTTGATGATGGGTGTAATCATAGTGTAAAATTAGTCACAACAGATCTATTTAACAAGAAAATCAATCACAATGATGTAAAACAAATTGGAGTAAAAATTGTGCAAGAGAGATGCATCAGCGCTCTATAATCCAGAATAGTAGAATTACAATACAATACTATCACAATGAGTGAGCAATTCGAATTATCCAAGGAGGTCATTCGAATATACTGTATGGAATAGCTTGGATCCAACTAGAAGTCCTCATCATCAATCAGTGGTGGTCATCAATGCACAAGTTACTGTCAGCCAGGTGTCAAACTGAATCTAACTGAGTGTAATAAGTGTAACTTATGGTAATGGCACTAATGTAGGGAACGAGGATCAGTGGAGGGTGCATGAGGAGATGACTGGACTCAGAATAGGTAGTCAAGTCTCACTGGAGCTCCATCGGAGTGATACCAACAATTAGGAGTCAGTCTAGCCTCAAATCAAGGAAAGACAACTAGCTAACTGAAGTGAACTTGAGTGGTAGGTGAGAAAAGGTGCCCCTCTTAGGTGGTAGGTGTACGCTGGGTGCACTAAGCACTAGGAGGGCTAAAACTGAGTGGAAGAAAGCTCTCGGGTGCTGACAGACTAGGGACTAGGTGTTGGAGGCATCAAATTGGTGACTGTGCAGCATGCGGATGCATGCATGCATGCAAAGTGCATGAAAAGTACATACTGAATGATGAGATATCCTAACACCCCCCCTCAAGCTATGCTATGATGTAAAAAATAAAATGTAGGGCCCCGGTTACTGAGACCAACGGTCACCCCAATACAATAATCCAAAAATGTTGAAAATAAGCTAAATGAGGAAGAGGGAAAACCTAGTGGAAAGAAAGCCCCCCCTCAAGCTAAACATAAAATGGATCTAATCTGTCTCCACCATGATGGAACTCACCCCCAACAGTGAACAGAGGTAAGAGAACTTCTTCTCAGTGAAGCTCTTGGTGAAGATGTCTGCAATTTGCTCATCAGTAGGGCAATATTGCAGAATGATGGTACGATCATGCACCAACTCTCGGATGTAGTGCATGTGAATCTCAATGTGCTTGGTCATTTGCCACTAAATTGGATCTATGGAGATCTTAATAGCACTTTGATTGTCACAAAATATGACAGTCGAAATAGTGCTACCAAAATCAAATTCAGAAAGAATACCTTGTAACCAAAATCCCTGATTTTTGCTTGACTACCAAATAGGGCCATGGACAATCTCGAAATCATATCGAAAAGTGGACTTCCGATCAATGCTGTCACCCTCCCAATCTCAATTAGTGAAACCAATCAAATCTAGCTCAGAATCTACAACAGAGTGTATGCCAAAATGTCTTGTACCTTGCACATACTACAAGATCCACTTAGCTTCCCTCCAATGAATCTCATGGGGCTGCTGCATATACCTTGATACAGAACTCACGGCATAAGAAATATCAAGCCTTGAGTGTGTCAAGTAGAGTAGTGAACCAATCAACTATCGATACATAGTGCAATTTGCAAGCGGTGTAGAATTTCCCTCCTCAAGACTGATTCCTGAGAGGAATGGAAATGGAGCAGCCTTACATTCTGCCATATTAAACTTTAATAGCTGTTCTGAAGCATACTTTTGCTGAGATAATGTGATCCCATCAAATTTTTGAGCTATCTCCAAGCCCAAAAATTGTTTCAGCAAGCCCAAATTGCTCATGTCAAAAGCTAGATTTAACGCAGTTTTTAACTTGTTGATTGTAAGGAGAGTGCTACCAGTAATGAGAAGATCATCAACATAATGAAAAAAAATCATCAAATTACCTTTAACTTGCTGTAGATACACATTCGGATCAAATTTGCATCTTTTGAAGTTCTGAGAAAGAAGGAAGGAGCCCATCTTTGCGTACCAAGCTCTTGGGGCCCATTTCAATCCATACAAAGATTTCTTCAATCTGCAAACTAATGATGGATCTAATATGTATCCTTCTATATGCTTCATATATACTTCTTCATCGATATCTCCATGTAAAAAAACACTCTTCACATCCATATGGTGCACTTCCCAGTGCTTGGATGTGGAAATAGCCAAAACTGGGTGGATTGAATCCATATTTGCAACCGGTGCAAAGGTCTTAGTGTAGTCCACTCCTTGGACTTGGGATAAAAATTTTGCCACTAGCCTAGCTTTGTATTTGTTGATAGATCCATTAGAAATGACTTTCATGCGGTAGACGCACTTACATTGGACCAATTTTCTTCCAGGTGGAAGAGAAACTAACTCCCATGTATTGTTCTTTTAAAGAGAATAGTACTCTTCATCCATGGCGGTTTGCCATCTTGGGTATCGGTGGGCATCATAGTATGATTTGGGATCTGAACCAATCATCAAATATAATTTCTCAGATAATAATGGATCAGAAAAAGAAAGAGCCATACCTACTCTTTGAAAGTATGCTCTTGTTCTCCTTGGATCAGTAGGATTTCCAATGTTTGGAGCAGCAGATTATAGAGTGTTTTGGGCCCACTTTGCTAATTGAGGAGGATCATTATGGTTGGATTATGAACTTGATATGTCATGGACATAAAAATCTAATAAAATATCAGAGATATCAAATCCATTGCTTTCTTCATATTCTCTTGAATCTTCTTCTTGTGGAGGCTGCGGATTGGTAGTGTTTTCCTCGACTAGTTTCAGATCTTGAAGCGGTTCTTCAAACTTCTTACTTCGCTCTATGAATATCTTTTTGGATATTATATCCATAAGTTTATATGCTTTTCTATTATTCTCCATATCCTATTAGGATGCATTCAGTACTTTTTGGATCCAAAGCTTTTCTCTTTTCAGAAGGAATTCTAGCCCATGCAGTGGATCCAAAAACCCTCAAATTGGACACATCGGTTTGTGACTAGCAAATGCTTCGAAAGGAGTTTTACCTTTCATGAATGAATGTGGAACTAGGTTCTGAATGTATGAAGAAACATTCATGGATTCATCCCAAATATTTGCATCCAAACCTTTTAACTCAAGCATCTAGGTAGCCATCTATTTCAGTGACCGATTCTTCCTTTCCGCTACACCATTCTGCTGGAGTGTGTAGGGAACTATATGTTGGATCTGAATTCTGCTTTCGGAACAAAGTTGCAGAAAGTTAGTCTTGATATATTCTCCTACATTATCATATCTAAGAGATTTTATCTTCCTCTCAGTGGCAATCTCAACAGAAGTCTTAAAATCCTTGAATTTTTCAAGCACTTCTGACTTGTTTTTGAGAAAGAAGACCTAAGTAAAGTGGGAGAAGTCATCAATGAATGTCAAAACATACTTTGATCCATTCATGGACATGTTGGGAATTGGACCACTGATATCAGAATGTATCAACCCCAAAACAGCAGAAGCTCTGCTAGCTTTGTCGTGGTCGAACTTGTGCTCGGGGTGCATCCCAAAGATGCAACCTGGGCAAATTTCCTTCGAGGAATGGAGGTGCAGAAGACCATCAACCATGGATTTGTTTTGTAACAGCAGCAAATACTTGTAATTAAAGTGTCCAAATATTTCATGCAAAATCCTACTAACTCCATTTCCATGAATGAGAAGATCAGTGGGCTTTTCAAGCAGCACAAAGTGTGAAAACTCATAGTATTTTGCACTATGATTTGCCTTTCTGACTGCAATAAGTATTCCACTTTCAATGTCAGAAATTTTAACTTTGTTAGGGATGAATGTAACTTGCTTCGGTGCACCAATGTATGTCATTTGATACATAGAAAGAATATTAGAATCCAAGGAAGGCACATAAATAACATTATGAAAACTCCCATGCTCTAAATGGATGGTACCTTTACCCTTTGATGAAATTTTTGAGTCATCTCCCAAATGGATGGGGATGGAGTTGTTTGGATCAAATGAAGAAAAGGAGTCAATATTTGCAGCCATATGATTCGAGGAACCAGAATCTATCAGTAAAGTGGTGGGTTCCGAAAAATTCACCATGAGTGCTTGACCTCTTTCATAAACATCATTTCTTTCTTTCTTCTGTGCACCGTCGAGAGGAGTTATGTTATTATTTTCCAAACGGAGGGCCATGCGATCTATTGTTTTCTTCATGCATGAAATTTCAGGATGAAAGCCACGGTTGCAATAAGAACATTTATATTTGTCTTTACCCTCTGTAACCTTTTGCTTGTTCCTTGAACCGGATGGTGCATCCGATGGTTTTCTTTTCTCTCTTTGCTTGGAAGGTTCGAATTCGGGATTCTCTTTATTTTGCTTCCCTTTTCCATTCGAATTCTTGGATCCTCCAACAAAGAGGGATGAATATTTGGAGCTTATGGACCCCATTTGAATTAGCTTATCATGCTCTTTGGTAATAGACTCAATGAATGCATTCATGGTAGGCATCTTCCACTTTGGGGCAGTTAGTCGATCGGAATTGAAAGTAGAGACAAATACCGAGAAATATTTACCAAGCATTCAAAGAATGGAGAGGATCAATTGCTTATCCTCTTTGACAACTCCACTATTCTTCAATTGCAAAGCCAAGTGCTTGAATCTTGTGAAAAGCTCATTGATGGTCTCAAAATTCTTAGGAATAAGAGCAATCAATTAATTTTCCAATTGAAAAGCTCTAAGCTCATCTTGCTTGCCAAAAAGTTTGTCAAGTTGCTGCCATACTACTTTTGGAGAGTTCAATCCATTGAGATGGAAATGAAGATCCTTAGAAATGGATAGGCAAAGAAGACCATAAGCTTCACCAAGCGTATTGAAGTGTTTTCTTTTCTCAAGAAATGTGTTTGGCTCCAATTCGAGGTCCATGGTGACTCTATAGAACCCTTTTGAGCACAATATTATCTCCATGTCATCTTTCCAATCAAAATAATTGAAAGGAGTTGTCATAGGCTTTAAAGAAGAGTAATCCATCACTGATAGCGAGTGCAATTGATGGAGAAGAACCTGCAACTCACAAGATAGCGAATGCAATTGATGGAGAAGATTAACCTACAAATCACAATCAAAGCAAGAACTGTAAGGTCGAACAATCCACCCTTTTAGAGTCGCATCACACCTAGGATTGTAGATCAAGCAAGCTTGAAGATCCAATGTATCAATTCCAGGAATTCTGTGGAAAACTGAAGCTTCTGGAGTGGTATTGGAGAGAAATTTTCAGCATTAGAGAATGCAAGATGAGTTTTGCATGCCAAAACTGCAGTATTTTTTAGCAAATTCACTCAAATATTCATGTAGAACACATGTAGAAGAGAGATATTGTCCCTGCCATGGCTCTGATACCATGTAAAATTAGTCACAGCAGATCTATTGAGCAAGAAAATCAATCACAATGACATAAAACAAATTGGAGTAAAAACTGTGCAAGAGAGATGCATCAGTGCTCTATAATCCAGAATAGTAGAACTAGAATACAATACTGTCACAATGAGTGAGCAATTTGAATTAGCCAAGGAGGTCATTTGAATATACTGCATGGAATAACTTGGCTCCAACTAGGAGTCCTCATCATCAATCAATGGTGGTCATCAATGCACAAGTAACTGTCATCCATGTGTCAAACTGAGTCTAACTGAGTGTAATAAGTGTAACTGATGGTAATGACACTAATGTAGGGAAGGAGGCTCAATGGAGGGCGCATGAGGAGTTAACTTGACTCAGAATAGGTATTCAAGTCTCACTGGAGGTCCATCGGAGTGATAACAACAGTTAGAAGTCAATCTAGCATCAAATCAAGGAAAGACAACTAGCTAATTGAAGTGAACTGGAGTGGTAGGTGAGAAAAGGTGCCCTTCTCAAGTGGTAGGTGCATGCTAGGTGCACTAAGCACTAGGAGGGCTAAAACTGAGTGGAAGGAAGCTCCTGGGTGCTAGCAGACTAGGGACTAGGTGCTGGAGGGATCAAACTGGTGACTGGGCAGCATGTGGATGCATGCATGCATGCAAAGTACATACTGAATGATGAGATATCCTAACACATAGTGCCACGGGAACCTAAAAGAAGTGAACTATTATGTTCACTTGACTATACCTTAAGTGAGAGTAAATAGTTAGTCCTACATAGGACAAAGAAATTAATTTTTGCCAAAAGGTAGTAACAAACTCATAAGACTTAACTATTATCATATGGTTAATCATTACTAAGAGATATTATGTAAGACTAAGTACTTCTTTCAATTCCTATAGACATGATTCATATCTTGATCCCGATAAAAAATGCTAGGAGATTACATAGTTGAGCTCCTAAGTCTAAAAGAAGGTAAGTATTTAGCTTCTCTTTGAAAACATTAATAATCATTAATAAGTTTTTATTGAATGATTTGGGCCAATAATGAAGCTAAAGGATGCCATATTGCTAATGGGATCATCCCAACAAAATCTTTGGTTTTATGAACAATAATTATGATTAATTAAAGAAAAGCTAAGGTTCTTGTTATAAACACGTTGAGTATAAGGTGGAAGATTACCTTAAATTATTTTTGCAATAGAGTATATATTTTTGTATACTTTTTCACATAATGTTTATACATAAATATATGCTTCAAATAAATTATATTACAAATAATATTAAGAAGGGGTTATCGCTCCTTCTAAGACATATTCTTCAAAAGGAGTAGCAACTATAAGTGATGGAAAGACTTGACCTCTCAATCAAGGGGGAAGCATACATCAATATAAAACTAAAGTAAAGAGTTAAGGCGGTTATATTTTTTCTTCCTAAAAGGAATCTAATCCTAGTTTTGTGCGGAGGTGCATTCAATTCAAAAGAAGGGAGAAAAAGCACACGATGGGAGGCTCTCTCTTTAGAGTCAATAATTTTCTTGAAGTTTTTATCCTGATTTTCTTGTCCTTTGAAGGAAGAAAAGGTTCTCTTGGAGAAGTCAGCTTCTTTTCCGTTTCCTTATTTTGATAGTCCCTACCTAAGACAGGAGGGAGGGATTCGGCCTCCCTAGGAGGGAACAATGCTTGAGGAAAAAGGAAAAAATATGCAAGAGAAAAAGAGGTGCAGATTTGGAAATCGATATTTTTCTTGAATAGAAGGATTTTCCTTAAAACTCCTTTTCCATGTTGTTTATTCCAAGAAAATAAATATAGGGGAAAAGAACAGTCCTGGTTCAAGTTATCATGACAGAAAAGATGTAGACTTGGTAAAATCATGCCATCTTTTGCTTGTGTTTATGTTTCGTCAAAGAATGCTTATTTTCTCTTATTTTCCATGACATGATAGAGAGGAAAATGGATTTGCTCTTTCTCTCACTTTTGGTAGTTATGATTATTAATGAGAAGAGAGTCCAATATTCATGTACAATATACATCTAGAAAGTGTTATTTCAAGTTATCTTAAGCTTTCCCTTGACTATTTAATAAATGTGTTCTAATATTCTTCTTTAGGAAGAATTACGTATGAGTATTTTCATGATTTCGCAGCCTTAGTTATGCTATCACAATCTTTTCATAATATGCTTGGAACATGTCTAGTCGTAGACTCAGTTTCCAAGTTTCCAGGGAATTCGATATGTTTCCTAGTATTGAAATTATCTTTGAGCCAAAAAGGGGGCTCAACTTCTCGTTAGAAAGCTAGAGCACAACTTTTTGAATTTTTATAACTCTTGTAAGAGGGCAGTTAGGCTATAGGACTAGCAATTATTTTATATCGTTGAATGGTATTGAAGGGCATAGCCCCTAGATCTCAATACAAATGGTATAATGCTTGCTTACAAGAAAATAAATTTACTGTTTAAAAGAGTTTAGGATGTGTGGACTTGTAGAATGTCATCCTTTTAAGATGTTTTAGACACTTTTTCCCAGAAAGACAAGAAAGACAATGGCAGCCTCATTAGAGAGGACAAACATGTAAACTATATTTTTCAACTGTTATTTAAAGGTTTTCTTTTCTTAGAAAATATAGAGGCGGCTTGTTAAAAGAGAGAACCAACCCTCTTTAGTAATTAAAATTTATAAGGGAGTCATTTTCAATGGAATATTGCCGACTAATAATGATTGTTGTTAATCGTTGAACGAAGAGCATGTTAAGAATTGTAATCTCAATAGTTATGATTTGGTTAATTAGTTGAGTTTGTTAGTTGACTAGGACACTTGGTTGTCTCATAGTATTTCCTTTCCCATAGTATTAGACAAAAGTACTGATGTGATGTAATTCTATATAAGCTTGAAGTTAATAATCATAAGGAAACGAATATGCCCATTTGTGTTCTATCTTCTATTTGCGTTTCTATTATATATTCTAACATGGTATCAGAGCGTATGGCCTGATCCATACATGTTGTTGTTGGGTAATCCTTTTCACATAGTGGAAAGCACAGACATGTATATCAAAACGGAACACATTGGCGTGGAGAAGTAGCTTCACAGCTTTGGCGCCCCATTAAATATTTTTTAGTTTTCCTTTGTAAGCATCGACGCACCTGACCCTTTCAGGAACTGCAGCACAATGCATCTATTTCATAGAAGAGACGCATTACCGATGCACTCTATGCACAGACGAGTCGTGTCACCAACACACTTGTTGTTAAGGAGAAGCACGTCGAATACTGTTCACTTGCACGGATTTTATCCGACGCACCCTCCGACGCACTATGTTAGCTAAAGAAGTAGCGGCACTCTGTCTAAAAAACATTCATACAATATGGCAAGTACCAGCATGAAGAAGATCTCCGGACCAATGTTAACCGACAAAAACTACATGTTTTGGTCAATCAAGATGAAGACATTCCTCCAACTCAACAAATATTGGGATATGGTTGAAAATGAGTTCACGGAACCAGCAAAAACTGCTATGGCTGCTATGACCAATGCTCTCAAGAAATCCCTTGAAGAAATCCGAGATCGAGATCTCACGGCAAAATGTTTGATCCAAAGCTGCATTGAGGAGTCCATTTTCCCATGGATCTCAGGAGCTACCACCGCATATAAAGCACGGAATCTCCTTGCAACTGCATACAAAGGTAGCTATAGACTTAAAACAGTAAGACGTCAAACCCTTAGACTTCAGTTTGAAAGTCTTAAGATGAAGGAAACTAAAACAGTATATCAGTTAATGACTAGGATTTTAGGTATTGTTACTCAATTCCAAACCTATGGCAAAGCCTTGGAACAAAAGGTTGTTGTTCAAAATATTCTTAGATGTCTTACTAAGAAGTTTGCTATGGTAGTCACTGCAATAGAAGAATCTAAATATCTATCCAAGTTTACCCTAGAAGAGTTAACAGTGTCCCTTTTGTCCCACGAAGCTTGACTCAGTCAAGAGGAAGAGTCTCCGTCAAATGCATTCAGCACTCAGGCTTCATTCAATAGATCTCGAGGCAGAGGAAGTAGAGGATGAGGCAAAAGAGGAAGAATTTCTCATTCTACAGAGGATAGAACTACTCATGAACACTCAGATCACTGAGAGCACTCTCACAACTCTTAGAGAGGGAGAGGCAAGAGATGGAATAATAGGTCCAACATTCAGTGCAACTACTGCAAGAAGTATGGCCACTATGAACAAGAATACAGAAAGAAGCAAGCAGATCAGAATAGTGGCAGATCCCATGTTTCCAATGTTGAATAAATCTCATCAGAAGTCATGTTTATCTCATGCCAATCGAATGAAGAAGAATATCATTCAGATGCATGGTCTCTAGATAGTGGCTGCAATAATCATATGACAGGTAACAAATCATTATTTTCTAATCTTGATTCATTTGTCAATATAAAAATCAAGCTTGGTGATCATTATCTTGTTCCTCCTCAAGGAAAAGGTATTGTACCTGTTCCTACCAAACAGAATGAAAATAAGATAATACATGATGTATTCTATGTTCCTAATCTGAAAGTCAATTTGATCAATGTGGATCAAATGATTCAGAATAAATATGACGTCAGGTTTATTGATTCATATTGTGTTATCTATGATAAAACCTCGAGTAGAAGAATCTTATCCAAAGTAGAAAAGACCAAGAATAGAATATTTCCACTCAATCTCAAAAGTGCTATATTGTCATAGTCATATGCACATACTGTTTCCAGTCTAGATGAAACCTGATTGTGGAACTGTAGGTATGGTCATGTACCCTTTCAGAGTCTCATTCATCTGCAAAAACAGTCCATGGTCAAGGGGTTACCAGTTATGAATGAATAGTCTAGTTTCTGTGAAGACTGTATCTTAGGGAATCATCAAAGGGACAATTTCCTCACTTCTACATCTCTAGCCAAAGAACACCTTGAGTTACTTCACATAGACCTATGTGGACCCAAGCAAAACCAATCCATAGGAGGTAGTCTGTATTTTCTGACCTTTATTGATGATTACAACAGAAAATTATGCATCTACTTTCTTAGACACAAATTAGATGCATTTTCCAAATTCAAAGAGTTCAAAACATTGACTAAAAAACAATCCGGTAAATCCATAAGAGTACTCATATCAGATGGTGGAGGTGAGTATGACTCACATGATTTTGTAGAGTTCTTTAAGCAGCATGGCATCCAACACCGGTTCACTACAAGATACACTCCGCAGCAGAATGGAGTTGCAGAACAAAAGAACTAGACCATAATAAACATGGCCCTAAGTATGTTGTCATACAAGAAGTTGTCAAACGATTATTGGGATGAAGCTGTTGCATGTTCAGTTTACTTACTAAACATATCTCCCACAATAAGTGTTAAGGATAAGATACCTGAAGAAGCATGTAGTATCCCTAATATTAGTGTTTCACATCTCAGAATATTTCAATGTTTATCCTTTTCACACATACCTGATGAAATAAGGATAAAACTAGGCAATAAGGGTGAAAGATGTATCTTCACTAGCTACAGTAAACATTAGAAAGCCTAAAAACTGTATAATCTTGTCACCAAAAAGGTTGTGGTGAGGAGAGATATTAAATTCCTTGAATACAAATGTTGGAATGACACAACATATATTCACTAGAATGACAGTCCAGTACCACCAGAACCACTTAGAATGCCTAGAATGGAGGTACATCAGCAACAACAAAAAGCAACATTAGCAGATAGTCCACCACAGAAACCAGAGAACCATAAGCTTAACGGATTTATATGAGCAAACTCCTTTTATTGATGAGCAACTACAATATGCTATATTTTCCTGTCAGCCAACATCATTTGATGAAGTAGTAAAATATGCACAATGGGTATAAGAAATGAATGAAGAAATTGATTCTACTAAAAGGAATCAGAGTTGGGATCTTGTTGATATCCCATCAAACAAAAACAATATTGGAGTAAAATGGGTATGTAAGACCAAATTGAATGAAAAGGAAGAGATAGAGAAGCACAATACAAGGTTGGTTGCAAAAGGATTTGCTCAACAATATGGTGTAGACTATGATGAAACCTTTGCTCCAATAGCAAGGATGGACACCGTCCGCACTGTACTTGCAATAACAGCTCAAAACCAGTGGCTTGATTATCAAATGGATGTGAAATATGCCTTTCTCAATGGCATACTTGAAGAATAATTCTATGTAGACCAACAACCTGGTTATGCAGTCAAAGTTGAAGAAGACAAGGTATGTAAGTTAAAAAAGGCATTGTATGGTCTAAAACAAGCTCCACGAGCTCGGTACAACAGAATTGATTCTTACCTCATCAATAACGGGTTCAATAGGTGTAGTAATGAACCCACTCTGTATGTCAAAACAGATCAGCAACGTAACATTCTACTTGTATGTATTTATGTTGATGATATGATTTATATAGGAAATCTGATGCTAGAATAATTTAAGATAGTCATGAAAAGGAAGTTTGAAATGAATGATCTTGGTCTCATGAAGTATTTCCTTGGTCTAGAAGTTGACCAGAGTGAAGCTGGCATCTTCATCTATCAACATACGTATGCTACAGATATTCTACAGAGGTTTGGAATGGATAAATGCAAACCAACAGAAACCCCCATTGCTACAAGAACCAAGTTAAGTAAGAATGATGAAGGACCAGAAGTAAATTCTACAATTTAAAAAATATTGGTAGGCAATTTAATGTATTTAACTGAAACTAGACTTGATTTGATGTATGTTGTAAGTTTGATATCTAGATTTATGGAGTCTCCCAATGACTCTTAGTGGAAATTTTGTAAAATAATTCCTTGATATTTTGCAGGCACAATTAGTTATGGACTTTCATACACCCATTCACCAGACAATACTCTTACAGGGTACAGTGACAGTGATTTTGCAGGAAGTATTGGTGATAGGAAAAACACATATGTTTATGGTTTCCATTTTGGTACCAGTCTGATTTCATGGGCCTCTTCTATATTTACTTGTCTCCTTAAAGTGTTTATAATTACTTTGACTTGTGCATACATATGATAGGAATTGTTTAGTTTTTTTTATGCATATTACTCAGACGCGCACCTAATAGCTAATTTATGTATAAATTGGTATCCTTATGTTTATTCATGGGTGTGAATCACTTTTAAAATATATGCATGCTTATCAAGATGAATTAAGTCTTTATAGATTTTAATTGCATGTTATATGCTCAAAATAGGTTAAGCATAGTCATTCTAAGGGTATATTACCTCATGAAAATGTAAGTTCTCACTTAAACAATGTCAAGGAAATTAATGCATGTCCCTCATTGAAGGAGTTGGAAACTAAGTTTGTTTAGTTAAATGCATGGTAACGTTTTGGAAGACTTTGAGTATTTAGAAAATCAGCTTGACTTATCATAACAAGTTATGTATGTAAATTTTAGTATCATATAACTAATCTGTTATTAAATGTGGTGAGTTTTTCAGTAATATAATTCCGTGACCAATAAAATTAGCATTTATTATTGTATGGAAAAATTTTAAATTTTTATGAAATTTTGGGTTCAGGACAAACCATCCATGTATGCACAGATTTCAGAGATCTGAACTGAGCATGTCCGGAAGACAACTTCCCCACTCCATTGATAGATCAGATCTTGGATGCGTGTGCAGGAAGAGAGGTTTTTTTTGTTTATGGACAGTTTCTCAGGATATAACCAGATCCAGAATAAGCGTGAGGATCAACATAAAACTGCTTTTATATGTCCTTGGGGTACATTTGCATACAGAAAAATTCCCTTTGGCCTTAAAAACATCGGAGCTACATTTCAGTGAGGCGTGACCTATGCATTTCATGACCTTAAGTGTATAGTGGAGGCTTAATTGGATGATCTTGCTAGCCATTCTCATAAGAGAGTGGGCCACCCCAAGCACCTCCGCCTCATTTTCGAAAGATGCCCATGTTAGAAGATTCGATTGAATCCCAACAAGTGCATTTTTCTTGTGAGAATGGGTAGCCTTCTTCGGTTCATAGTTTCCAAAGAGGGTATAAGAGTCGATGCTCTTAAGGTTGAGGAAATACTTCGGTTTCCTCCCCCGCATAACTTAATTCAGCTTCAGAGCCTCCAGGGGAGAGCCACTTTCCCACGACGCTTTAATAGTCTTACCAAAGGTTTCGTACGACTTTTGAAGAAGGACATACCGTTTATATGGGATGAGCGAGCCCAACAGTCTTTTGACGCTTCGAAAAAAGCTTTGGTATCGGCCCCTCTACTTAGTCCACCTGACTTTGCTAGAGATTTCTTGCTTTATGTGGTCGCATCTCTTGAGACAATTTGCATGGTCTTAGTTCAGGTATATGATGCACTACAAGAGCATGTCATATATTATCTTAGTCAAAATCTAGTAGACGCTGAGTTGAGATACACTCACATGGAGAAGTTGGCACTTGCGACTGATCATGTAGTCCAACATTTATGACATTACATTATGCTTACGAAAACCACTGTCATAGCGCACATCAATCCATTTCAATTTGTTCTATCACGACAGCTAATTGGGGGGAATTATAATAAGTGGATTGTTATTCTTCTGGAGTTTGATCTTGATTTTGTTTCAGCGAAGTCGGTGAAATCCTTGGTTTTCACTAAGCTCCTGTCAGATTTTCGATGACATGATGAGGACATCGTCCATGAAGATTCCTTTGTGGATGAGAACTTATTTATTATCTTGTCAGTGGATCCTTGGTATGTGGATATCATTGTATACCTACTAATTATGAAGTTCCCTTCGCACTATTCATGGGATAAACGACGGCGTGTGAGACATCACGCTAAAGATTATGTCATTGTCGGAGACACTTTGTATTGTCGGGGAGAAAACTCTCTCTTCCATCATAGTTTGACTCATGAAGAAGCGGAGTTAGTGCTAAATGACTACCACAGCGGGGCATGTTGTGGTCACTTATCTGGGCTTGCGATGACCCAACATATCATGCGAGATGGTTACTTATGGCCTTCGATCATCAATGATTGTATGAATGGTGTGAAGAGATGTCACCCTTGTCAGGTGTTTTCTCGATATGTACAATCGCATCCTACGCCCCTTCATCCAGTCGTCACCGTTGGTACCTTCACTAAGTGGGGGATGGCTTTCATGGATTTCAAACCAGCTTCAACTAGGGGTCATCACCATATCATTGTGGTCGTGGACTAATTTTCCAAATGGGCTGAGGCCATGTCGACTATAAAAGATGATAGTGCTACTGCATCCCAATTTTGTTCAATCATATTATCGCTCGGTTCGGTATCCCGAAAGAGATTGTCACTGACCATGGTAGTCACTTCAAAAAAAAAATGATGACAGATTTGTCACTCGAGCTTAGGGTTTCGTCAAGATCATTCATCTTCTTACTACCCCCAAGCGAATGGTCAGGTCGACGCAGTTAATAACTCTTTAAAGACCATTCTCCAATGTACCAACCAACAAAGCAAGAGAAACTGACATATTATGTTATATCTTTCTTTGTGGGCATATCGAACCGGAGTTAAGACTGCCACTGATTTCTCACCATTTCAGCTAGTACATGCTGTGGAGTCTATATTACCGATTGAATGCGAAATTCCTTCATTGAAACTAACCATAGAGCTCCTACCTGACACCACAGATATTGACCAATGTTTAATCCATCTTGAGCAGCTTGACGAGCAGCGTCGAGATGTCGTCGTGTCTATAGATGCCAAAAAACGTCATGTTAAGTTTCAGTATGATAGGTCTGTCCGTCCTCTGCAGTATTGTTAACACCCAAAAAGTGCTCACTAGCTCATTTCCTTATTCACATGACCCATTTGTCCACTTTTCCACCATTTGAACCTCTAAAGCCATCAAAAGGTCACCAAAAGACCATAATACATCCTTTTTCCCCTCAAAAGATATTTTTTTTTCAAAAAACATAAAAAAAACCCTAAAAAAGGGTCCAAAATTCCCAAAAATATTAAAAGGGAATAAAAATATTCAAAATATTCAAAAAAGGAAAAAAGAGGGAAAAAGGTACCTAAACCGTGTTGGTCAATACCAGTGCTTTCCTCAAAACCATAATGGCATTCCCCACCACCAAAAGCTATAAAAAGGTGGTAGGGGCTCCTCACTTTCCATCCATCCATCATCCTATCCTCATGCTGTCAAAATCTCTCTTGAGTTTTTGACCATTGTAGCAATCTTGGAGAAGAGACCATTGGAGCTTGGAGCATCCCAACCTTGGAGTTGCTCAACACCACAAATCCTCACCATTTGAGGTATCATAATACAAAACATTCTTTCATTTCTTGTTCTTTCCATGAATCATTTTAATTTATTTTTTATATGCACATGTTAGTTTAGATTTAGATTGAATTCATAATCGTTTTTTGTTTTCTATATTTAAACTGCTATCACATTGTTGATAGGTTCCCATTGCACAAGCTTGGTTGCAAAGCCAATCAACAATTTTTGGAAACTACGCTGGATTCGAATTCTTAGATCTTGGTTTTTTGCTTTAGATATTAGTTTTTATTAGTTTTAAATCATTTTAATTTATATATCTTCCATACTAGACAGTAGATCCATTGTTGCTCTATATCTTGTTAAGTTTAAACCAAATAGACTAGCAAGATCACTGAAAGAAACATAATCATAAGATAGACACAGAATTTACCCTGGGAAACCCTCATGGGGTAGAAAACCCAACAAAGCTTTCCTCAATAAGATGTCAACCAAAATACAAGATGTGCTCCAAGACTTGACCTCCTTCTCCACCTCCTGTACAGACCTCCCAGACAAGTGTGCTACTTTTCTGAGTTGTGAGTGTGTGTGTATAATGAGGAGCTCTCCTCCTCTATTTATACTAATTCCCAACTGACTAAAATCCCTAATGGGGCCAACCTCTCCAGGAGAAGTCTAATAACCCCTAAAATATAATATCAGGGCCGACCCCCACATCGTTGGTCTAATAACCCTAGTTACCACAACTCCTCGGAGGAATAATCATCTCCGGATACATAATAGAGTCACCTCGGAGGGATGGAACATCTCCGGAATAATAATGTACAAATATAATATTCTTAGAAGTTACAATATTCAAGACTCCCCCTTAATGAGAAGGATATTATAACAACATTTGCAGGAGCAAGGAGTCGTCGACTACATCATACATGATACATCTATAAATCATCGGAAGCTTTCTTCAATTCATCATCATCAGTAACCCAACTAGTTACTAGAACATCAACATCATTAGTATCGTCATCACATGATCATTAGCATCATCATCATACAATCATCAGCATCGTCATCACACGATCATCAGCATCGTCATCACATGATCATCAGCATCGTCATCACACGAACATCAGCATTGTCATCACATGCACATCATCATCGTCATCACACGATCATCAGCATCGTCATCATACGATCATCAGCATTGTCATCATATGATCATCAGCATCGTCATCACACGAACATCAACACGATCATCAACATCGTCATCACACGATCATCAACATTGTCATCACATGATCATCAGCATCGTCATCATCAACATCGTCATCATACGATCATATTGCAGGATGATCAATCCTGCTCTCTTTAGGACATAGGTCCATGGATGATGCAATCCTATCATGTACCTTTTTGAACCGAGGTCCAAGGACGATCCAGTCCTACCATGTACCTTTTGAACCGAGGTCCAAGGATGATCCAGTCCTATCATGTACCTTTTGAACCAAGGTCCAAGGATGATCCAGTCCTATCATGTACCTTTTGAATCGAGGTCCAAGGATGATCTAGTCCTATCATTCAATTCTCGGAGACCTCATGCCTACAGCTCAATTCAAAGGACCAAAGTCCGAGGACGATCCAATCCCCTTACCTATTCATTCATGCTTTTATTTTCAGAGACATCTTGTCTACGACTCAATTCAAAGGACCAAAGTCTGAGGACGATCCAATCCTCAACCGTACATTTAGGACCATGTCCAAGGATGACTTAATCCTCAACCGTACATTTAGGACCACGTCCAAGGATGACTTAATCCTCAACCGTACATTTAGGACCACGTCCAAGGATGACTTAATCCTCAACCGTACATTTAGGACCATGTCCAAGGATGACTTAATCCTCAACCGTACATTTAGGACCACGTCCAAGGATGACTTAATCCTCAACCGTACATTTAGGACCACGTCCAAGGATGACTTAATCCTCAACCGTACATTTAGGACCATGTCCAAGGATGACTTAGTCCTCAACCGTCCACGAAGGACTTCATTCTCGAAGACATATGTCTATGGCTCTCTTTAGGACTGAAGTCCAGGGATGATCCAATCCTCACATGTCCACCAAGGACTTCATTCTCGAAGACATATGTCTATGGATCTCTTTAGGACTGAAGTCTAGGGGTGATCCAATCCCCTCATCAATATAGACACTAGTATCCTCATCCATACAAGTACATCATTAAAATATGTATTTTCATCAATGCATCAAAGCACATATACATATATCGTGCATCCTCATCGATACATATATCATCATCAATATATAAATCATCAAAACATGTATCCTCATATATCATCAAAGCATGTATTCTTATCAATACATAAATCATCAAAACATGTATCCTCATCAATACATCAAAGCATGTATTCTTATCAATACATAAATCATAAAAACATGTATCCTCATCAATACATCAAAGCATGTATTCTTATCAATACATAACTCATCAAAACATGTATCCTCATCAATACATCAAAGCATGTATCATCAAAGTGTAAGAAGAAATAGTGTAAGTGTTCTAAGTGTAAGAAGTCTAAATCTAAATAGGCATAAATAACTAACAGTGGTAAACATGTATCCTCACCATTAGTGACGATACTACTCCCCCTTTCGAGGAGGGTCTTTTAGAGCTACACCAAGCTTGTCTTGGAAGTGTTCAAATTTCACACGAGATAGGGGTTTGGTTAATATATCAGCAACTTGTTCTTCAGTACTTATATATTCGAGTTTGATAGCTCCTCTCTGCACCATGTCTCGTATGTAAAAGTATCGGATCTCTATGTGTTTTGATTTATCGTGGAATACAGGATTTTCTGTCATTTTGATGCAACTTTGATTGTCACACATGATCACAGTGGGATCCATCTCTAAATCAACTATTCCAGATAATAGTTTTCGAAGCCATACTGCTTCATAGCTAGAGGAGCAAGCAGCTATGTATTATGCTTCAGCAGTACTGAGAGCCACACTGGATTGTTTCTTGTTGAACCATGAGATCATGGCAGATCCAAGACCATAGCATCCACCTAATGTACTCTTTCTGTCTGAGATACTTCCTTCCCAATCAGAGTCTGAGTAACCATGTAAATTGAGTTCATGATTTCTAAGATAATATAGACCAAAATCTAAAGTACCTTTTAGGTACCTCATCACATGCTTTGCAACTATTAAGTGAACCTTTCGAAGGTTCTACTAGATACTGACTCAGGGTATTGACGACAAAGCATATATCTAGCCTAGTATTTGTTAAATACATTAAAGACCCAATGATTTGTCTATATAGAGTTATGTCCACTAATTCTGATGTGTCATTAATTAATAACTTCAAGTTGGAATCCATGGGAGTGGCTATGGCTTTACACTCCAACATATCAAATCTTTTTAGAATCTCCACAGCATACTTACCTTGATTTAGAAAGATTCCTTTTGGTTCTTTCCATACTTCTGGACCTAAGAAGTAGTGCATTAATCCGATATCTTTCATCTCGAATTCTGAAGAAAGCTTCTTCTTGCATTCGATAATATGTTTCTCATTTTCGGTTAGAAATAGATCATCTACATAAAATAGTAGTATAATTGGTTCATCATTCATTACCTTAAGATAAATATTAGGGTCAGCTTTACTCTTGGTAAATCCCATGCTTGTTAAGAAATTGTCAATCCTTCCGTACCAAGCTCTGGGAGCTTGCTTTAATCCATATAATGCCTTTTTCAGCTTGCATACATGAGTTCTCCCATCTTTAACCTCGAACCCTTGTGGTTGCTCTATGTACACTTCTTCTTCAATTACACCATTTAGAAAAGATGTCTTAACATCCATTTGATGTAGTTTCCACTTCATCATGGATACAAGTGCCATGATAGTTCTAATTGAAGTATACCTAGCAACTGGTGCAAATTTTTCTTCATAGTCAATTCCCTCTTTCTAAGAGAATCCTCGGGCTACAAATCTTGCCTTATATTTTTCAATGCTACCATCTGCAGCATGTTTTATCTTGAAAATCCATTTGGAGGAAACTACACTTTTGTCTTTTGGTCTGGGAACTATATCCCAAACATCATTTTTCATTATTGACTAATATTCTTCTGTCATTGCTTCTACCCATTCTTTCTTTTGAGCTGCTTCTTCATAGCTAGTAGGATGTTGATCCACAAGATCACACATCAAGGCTACATAGTTGGATACTAGCTTTGGTTTCTTTCTTTCTCTAGTGGAGCCTTCAGGAGCTCCATATCTTTTAGCTCCTTGAATAATGTCTCTAGCCCATGCTGGCCTTCTTTTCCTAGATAAATCTGAAATAGGGGGTTCTTGTGGTTCTATCATGTCATGATCCTCTGGAGTATCATCTTCAGGAATGTGCACAGCTTCTGTGATTCTAGGAGGTGTATCTTCTTCATAGATTTCTTCAAGTTGACACTTCCTGGATTTCTTGAGAGCTGCTTCTTCATCAAATGTCTACTTATTTCCATATGATAAAAACCTGGTATGTAAATTCGGAAGGCTTTGGATGATTCACAGTATCCAACAAATATTCCCTTCTTACCAGAAGGATCCAACTTGGTTCTCTTTTCTTTTGGAATGTGAATGTACACAGGACAACCAAATATTTTGAGATGACTTACCTCAGGCTTCTTTCCTGTGAACACTTCTTCTGGAGTTTTGAATTCAAGAGCACTATGGGAAAGTCTATTCTGCACATAGACTGCTGTCCTAGCTGCTTCAGCCTATAAACACATAGGTAGATCTTGATCATGTATCATAGTTTTTACAGCTTCCATTATGGTTCTATTCTTTCTTTCAGCCACCCCATTTTGTTGGGGATTGTAGGGAGTGGTAGTTCCCTCTTGATTCCAGCTTCCTTACAAAAGTCTTCAAAGTCCTTTGAAGTATATTCTCCCCCATTATCTGTTATGAGAATCTTGATTTTCTTTTCAGAGAGATTTTCTATTAAGGCCTTGAACTCTTTGAATTTTCCAAAAACTTCATTCTTACCTTTTAGAAAGTATATTCATGTCTTCCTTGAATAGTCATCAATGAATGAAATATAGTATTCAAAACCACTTAGGGAAGTGGTGTGCATTGGTCCACATACATTTGAATGTATTAGCTCCAAAATGTTCTTAGTCTTTGTTTCACTTTTTGGAAAAGGGTTCTTGATATTCTTCCGTTTTTCACATCCTTTGCATGAGCCATTATGATCAACCTTTAAGTCTGGTAAACCTATGACCACCGTGCTTACATAAGGTAGGGATTTATAGTTAATGTGAGCTAATCTTCTGTGCCATAGCTCACTGGGGCTAGATGTTTCATGAGCAAGGGCAACTTCTGGATGTCCCTTGAGCTTATAGAGGCCTCCTTCCTCTTCACCAATGAGAGCTGCATCTTCAATAGATTTTCCTTTGGGCCACATAAGTACTTGACCATCTATGAAGGCAACTCTAAAACCTTTCTTATGTAGTGTTGAGATAGAGAGTAGGTTTTTCTTCAATCCTGGCACATATAAAATTTCTTTCATCTTCAAGGGTGTTCCAGAATCTAGCTTGTAGCTTGCTTCACCAATCCTCTTGATGGGATATTGGTAATCATCTCCTAGAGATACCTTTTGTGTAGAAGACTTTTCTTCAAGATTTGAGAAAGTCTTTCTTTGACCTGTCATGTGCTTAGAGGAACCACTATCAATGAGCCATGTATCTTCTCCAGGAGATACAGATCCAAAGAGTGCAGAGAATAGGATATATTCTTTTGGATCTTCTTTCTTTACTTTAGATCTTTTCCTTCGAGGCCTTTCCTCTTCCTCTTCTTCTTCTTCTTCTTCTTCTTCTTCTTCTTATTCTTCACTATCATCTTTTGCCATATGTGCATGGTGTCTTTTGTGTACAAAATTCTTCTTCTTTTGTGAAGGACAAAATTTGGCAATGTGTCCTAGTTTAAGACAATTGTAACACTGGACTGTGGAGAGATATCTGACTGGATTGGGTCCTCTATTCCTTTTAAATTTAGATAAGTGTTGAGATCCTTTGTGGTCAACTTTCTTGAAGTGACCCATTCTTCTTCTCTTGGTGTGAGTAGCCAAGGCTTGGTCATCCTCCTTGAAAAGTGCTTCTCTGTTGGCTACCCTAGCCTCTTCTTGAACACAATCCTCCCATACTACATCAAACTTCATACTTTCTTTTCTGGCACACATAGTTTGTATAAATGACTCCCAAGTTCTAGTGAGGCCATTTAGGGCAGTCATCACAAGTTCATCTTCATCAAGAGTATCACCAATGGCATCTAGTTTCTCCTTGATTTGGGAGACCCTTGAGAAGTAGTCTTGAATGGATTCTCCTTTGTTCATCTTGGTATTCTTCAACTGAGTTCTTAGGTTCATTTTCATGTTTATGTTCTTTCCCTCATACATTCTTCCTAGGGCATCATACATTTCCTTTGGATTTTTCTTGGAAGCCACTTGGGGAATCAAGTGGTCTTTAATAGAATCAACTATGATTCTCTTTGCGCTAATCAAATCCTTTCTTTGCTTCTCTTTGGCTTCATCTCCTTCAGGTTCTGTAACTTCATCCTTGATGAACTGAGCAAGATCATTCTCTTCAAGAATGAGACCAATTCTGTATTTCCATGCCTGGAAATTCTCTATACCTTCTAACTTGTCTTCAAGCTTAGTGCTTGGAGCCATATTCTCTTGGGGGAGTCCAAGAGACAAGAGATAGAATAGTACTTACCTGGAAACTTTAACCTTTTTAATTTTCTGGATCCTGGGACAGAATTTCTGGTTTATCGCACTTTTGGTAAAACTAGGGTTTGACTTTCCCAGAGTTCTACCTAACCAAAAAGTTTGATCTAGGGCTCAAAAGATTGGTTTTGAGAAGGGCTATCCAGCCATGTAATCAGAATTCAACAATACCAACTTTTTACAGAAACCAATTTCTGGTTTATCGCACTTTTGGTAAAACTAGGGTTTGACTTTCCCAAAGTTTTACCCAACCAAAAATTTCGATATAGGGCTAAAAAGATTGGTTTTGAGAAGGGTTATCCAGCCATGTAATCATAATTCAACAATACCAACTTTTTGTAGAAACCCTAACTTTCACCGAAGAGAGAGAGAGAGATATTCTTACCTTGTGAAAGATGTCCTATTCAAGCCAGCTCTGATACCATGTTAATTTTAAACCAAATAGACTAGCAAGATCACTTAAAGAAACATAATCACAGGATAGACACAGAATTTACCCTGGGAAACCCTCATGAGGTAGAAAATCCAGCAAAGCTTTCCTCAATAAGATGATCAACCAAAATACAAGATGTGCTCCAAGACTTGACCTCCTTCTCCACCTCCTGTACAGACCTCCCAAACAAGTGCGCTACTTTTCTGAGTTGTGAGTGTGTGTGTATAATGAGGAGCTCTCCTCCTCTATTTATACTAATTCCCAACTGACTAAAATCCCTAATGGGGCTGACCTCTCCTAGAGAAGTCTAATAACCCCTAAAATATAATATCAGGGCCGACCCCCACATGGTGGGTCTAATAACCCTAGTTACCACAACTCCTCGGAGGAATAATCATCTCCGGATACATAATAGAGTCACCTCGGAGGGATGGAACATATCTGGAATAATAATGTACAAATATAATATTCTTAGAAGTTACAATATTCAACAAATCTTGGCCCTTTCTATAGCCATTAACAGCCTAAAATTTCCATTTTCGGGTTCTTTTTTTGGCGTCCGTTTTTCAGTTTCGCCTCGCGGCTTTTCTCCTGACAGTCGCGCGGCTCATCGTGACGTCACGACACTTTTCCGCATGGCGCACTGCAGCTTCACGGTCTTTTTCCGCGCTACACATTGCGGCTTCGCGGCCTTTTTCCGCGCTGTACATCGTGGCTACGCAGCCATTTTCCACGCTACACATCGCGGCTTCGTGGCCATTACCCACGTTGCACATCGCGACTTCGCAACCGAAACCTGCGCTACACATCGCGGATTTTTCCCAAAAACCCGCGATGCTGTTATTTTGAATTCGGCCAATTTTTTAGAAAAAAAATTTCTGTATTTTTTGCCCATTTAGCCAATTTTACAACATTATTTTTCTGCATTTTTACAGCCATAGTGAATTATTTTCTATTTATATATGTTCCATTAAAAAGTCTTTTTAAAATTTTTCAGAAAGTGAAGAAAGATTTTCAGCATTAGTTTTAGATCATAGGTTTCACTTTAAATTTGCTTAATAGTTTGTCCAAGCAATATTTTTTAAGAAATCCATTTATTTCTTGAATTTTTTATGTATTTTTCTTTCCTTTAAAAATTATCTCAAAAAGTCCATCATTTTTTGAATCGTTTTTATTAAAGCATTTACATTTCGAAAACACCTTTATTTTTTGCAAACTGGAAATGTCTTATTTTTTCATTTGTAATCAATCACCAAAGAGGCAAATCAATTTCAGTTCAATAATCACACTTGCACCCACTCTGCCACATTATTTAAACTGAGCCTTAAAATCTACCTTAACTCAACAAACTTTTTAACCCCACTTGGGGAGCACTTAAAAGAATCTTGTAGTTAGGTAGGATTGAGGGGATAGGTGTGCCAATAACACCCCTCGATTTTTTACATCTGAGACATAGTGGTTGTCTTTTAGGGTCCCAAAAATCCCTTATAATTTTGACACAGTTATCAACCAATTTATCGGGAAGGCCTCTCCCTTAGGAGGGTTGAAGTAGCCAGACTGGTTTCGGAATCCTGAGTGGAATACCGCAATCCATTCAGTAACCGAAGGATACCTTTTGAAGTTCTTGGTGTATACCTGTATGGGGGTACAGTGGCGATAGAACCAAATTGCAGATTCACCCAACCGAACATGTGATGAATGGGGTATCCTGGTTGCCATTCTTTAGGATTGTCTACCTGGTGTCCCTCCCGGTAGGGGGATATCTAGCCATTGATTCAACACTCTATATTGTCTGACTTGGATTTCATAACCTTCCAGAGAATATCGTTTATTGACTCACAATACTTTTAGTTAGGTGTTTGCATGATATAATACCCACCTTTGGTCTAGTGAGCACCACTTTTTCTAGGAACTGTTTGATTGTTGGTATTCTGACCAATTTTTTGGATCCCTCCACTTATTATAACACAACTATTATAATAAGTGCTTTTTGAGGTTGGTTGTTGGCCTGAGAGCCGTTATTTTTTCACTGCCCTCTTGCACACATTGTTGCACTAGGGTTTTGAGTTTTTTACATCACCACCTTCCACTGGAATTTTTATACATTTCTCACCATTGAGAATTTAAGACAGTACCTCCGTTTTCAGGGTGAACCCCCTCAGTTCGGTGCACTTGAATTGACACGTCATCAACATAGAACACCGTCATCGGATTCTGACGCGCCTCACTTCACATCTGATTCTGAGGCTGAATCCGAGCATCCTACTGAAACATCACCAACCAACCCCATGGCTGGATCACAATACGACCCCCTTTTCACCAGTGCTATTGGAGATACATCGACAAACCCTACTACTACTGTGCCACCCATAGTAACAACAACCCCTTTAGGCATGCCTAATATAGGGGCCATTCCCCCTTTAGGTTTTCCCAACACAGGACCACCACCTATTAGGGGTATGCCCAACATATGGATCACACACCCTCTCATTACCACAACCCAGATCCTAGGAATTCCTGGCACTATTCCTAACCCCTCTGCAACCCATTCTGCACTTGGGAGTGCTGGTCCTTCCCACACCACATTAGTTGGAGGACACATACCTTCAACACCTAGCATACCCTTAGAGGCCATTGGACAACTACATAATGCCACCATTAACAATTATGTCCAAGTCACTATGCCACTGTTGGGAACCCATGTCTTTAGTTTGTTAGTATGTTGTTGTTGGACGTATATGCTTTGTAAGTCATCCCGTAGTATTTGTTGATCAATAGTTTGTGTTATTGTTATTGGCGCATATGCTTTGTAAGTTTCCCATAGTATTGTTGATCCATAGTTTGTAACGGCCCATGGTTTTGACCCATAGTATTGGCGCCTAGAATTAGTATATAAGTGTGTGTCGAGACCTATGAAGGCACTGTGAAGTTATTTGTATTGAGCTTGCTCAAAGGAGGTTTCCCCTCGAAGTGGCCTATGATCAATATAAAAGTGATTCTGAGTTCTGTCATTTCTGCTATTTCGCGTATTCTTGTTAATTAATTGTTGCAGGTGCATCACATCTGGTATCAGAGCACTTTCTTGGGCTCGTTGGGTGAAATTTCTGCCAAATTTTTTTTCGCATCTGTTGCAGGTTCGGATTTGGGAATAATCCCTATCCGCTTAACTGTGGGAAGTACTTGGGCATAAGCCCTAAAACACGTTGTGAGGAGTACCACAGGAACCCCAAAGTAGCTGGCCCATTGAGAGGACCTGCCAGCGAAAAGGGCAACGACCACTACCTGATTGACTAGTTCCCACCCGTGAGGTAAACCAAGAGCTGTCGTTTGTGGAAAAGCGGTTATCAATTTTACCTGAGCCATGGAGTGAGGGGTATTGCCCCAATATGCAAGCTGTCAGACAGCATTGGTGGCCGAGTGAAACCCCTGAACTGTTAGGAAGCCGCACATACCTGGGGTCCATATCTACTTTCAGCAGAACTATTGTCGATCACTGCTGCGCCGTTCAGATCTATTTTGCAATCCATTCTAGATTCAACCATTTTAATTCCATTCAGCGCTGTTCCAGATCTCTTTCGAGCCGTAGCCTCTCCAGTCTGAAAAAAAAAAATAAAAAAAATCTCCTGGTTATGGTTGTCACTCGTGCAGGAGCAAAAACCATGGAGGAAGCACTTGCAGCCATCCAAGCCAAACTTCAAGATCTGGATGAAACATTTCTCGGTATCCATCTTGAACATTCAACTATGAACAATAAACGGCAGTCCAAGTCTTCAACAGACAATGGGTTCTCTTCTTCCAGCAATTTCCATGGTCCGAAGCTTGATTTTCCTCGCTTCAATGGTATCGATCCAACTGGATGGATCTATCGTGCAGAGCAGTATTTTAGTTTGCATAATACTTTTGATGTCAACAAAGTTCCGTTGGCATCCTTTCATTTGGAACAGGAATCTCTTCAATGGTGCCGTTGGTACATCAAGGCTCATCCAGAGCCCAAATGGCCAGACTTTTGCCAGCTCCTTTTGCAATGATTTGGTCCTAGTGCTTTTGATGACTTCACAGGAGCCCTCACTAAACTTCGCCAAACTGGCACTGTGAGAGAGTATCAAACTGAATTTGAGAATATGGCCAACCACACCGAAAGATTGTCTGATGACTTTTACTGGAGTTATTTTATCAGTGGTCTAAAGGATGCCATCTGCTCTGAGCTCAAAATGTTTTGTCCCAACACAATGATGGAAGCACTAGGGTTGGCTAAGTTGGCAGAAGACAAGATTGCATCCCAACAACGCTCCAAGCCCACTTTTGTTCCCTTCCGAAATATGGGTTCTCAGCGACCACCTATACCGCAGGCTCCTCGACCGACTCCTATCAAGAGTTTGTCTGAAATAGAGATGCAAGCACGTAGAGAAAAGGGGCTTTGCTATAATTGTGATGAGAAATTCACTCGGGGACATAGATGTGTTCAGCAAAAGCACTATCTCTTTGATGTGGAGTCTCCGCCTGCGTCTGAAATTGGTGACGAAGATCCAGAAACACTAGATGCTCCGGTCGACATTTAGGAACCGCCTATTGACCCTCTGTCTCAGGATGACCAGCCAGAGATATCTCTCCATGCTTTAGCTGGAATCACCACCCCCCAAAGAATTCGGGTCAGGGGTTACTTCAAGAAGCTTCCTCTTACAATACTCATTGATTCTGGGAGCACTCATAATTTCATTGACCCTCGGATCGCCAAACAGGTTGATTGTTTTATCCATCCTTGCTCCAACTTTGAAGTCATGGTTGCCAATGGGGGCACCTTACCTTGTAAAGGGAAGTGTCAAAATGTGCATATCTCTATGGGAGATTATACCTTGCGCTCTGACATGTTTGCCTTTCCCTTAGGCGGATGTGATGTGGTTTTGGGCACTCAATGGCTACGCACACTTGGCCCAATCTTATGGGATTTTGCTGAACTTTGGATGCAGTTTTCCCTCAATGGACAAAAACACACATTGACAGGATTACAACCAGGTTCTCTCAGCATCATCAGTTCACATCGCATGGAAAAAATCCTCAAGAAGAATTCACATGGTGTCATCGCTCAGATCCATTCCATCCAGATGCAACCATCAGCAGTCTCCACTACTCCTTTGAATCTACAACAAATTCTGGATCGATATATAGGTGTCTTTGCTGAACCAGTGGGATTGCCACCTTCCAGGCCAGAAGACCATCGTATTCAGCTCCTTCTCGTTAGCATTCCTCCCAACATCAGGCCCTATCGCTACCCATTTCACCAAAAAACGGAGATTGAAATGCTCGTTTGGGACTTATTGAAGCAAGGTATTATTCGCCCAAGCACTAGTTCCTTTTCTTCTCCAGTTATTCTTGTCCGCAAAAAGGATGGGTCATGGTGCCTCTGCATTGACTTCCGAGCACTTAATCACCTCACCATCAAGGATAAGTTTCCAATTCCTGTTGTTGATGAGCTTCTTGATGAGCTTCATGGGGCTCACTTTTTCTCCAAGTTGGATCTTCATTCTGGGTATCATCAAATTCGGGTTCATGAGGATGATATCCCTAAAACAGCTTTCTGCACACATGATGGCCATTATGATTTTTTGGTCATGCCCTTTGGCCTCACTAATGCTCCTTCCACATTCCAGGCCTTAATGAATAAAATATTTCAACCCTACTTGCGGAAATTCATTTTAGTATTCTTTGATGATATCCTCATCTACAGTAAAACATGGGAGGAACATCTCCAGCATTTGGATCTTGTCATGCAACTTTTCTCTGACCATCATCTCCATGCCAAGCAGTCTAAATGTGTTTTTGGAGAGAAGGAAGTTGAGTATCTCGGGCACATTATCTCAGCACAAGGGGTTCGCGTGGATCCTGCCAAAATCGATGCCATGAACAATTGGCCATGTCCTCAGACACTCAAGAGCCTTCATGGTTTTCTGGGGTTGACTGGCTACTACCGCAAGTTTGTCAAGGATTATGGGAAGATTGCAGTCCCATTAACTTCTCTATTGAAAAAAGATGCCTTCACATGGACACCTGCTGCTCAGTGTGCATTTGACAAACTAAAACAAGCTATGTGTACTACACCTGTGATAGCTATGCTTGATTTTTCCAAGCCCTTCACTATTGAGAGTAATGCTTGCGGCAATGGACTTGGTGTTGTTCTCCTTCAAGATGAACACCCCATTGCATTCACTAGCAAAGCCCTTTCAGGTAAGAATTTAGCTGCCTCTACTTATGAGAAGGAAATGATGGCTATTTTACATGCAGTTCAGAAGTGGTGCCCATACCTATTAGGTAATCATTTCTGCATCAAGACTAATCACCAGAGTCTGAAATATTTCTTGGACCAGCGTGTCTCCTCCTCGGCACAACAAAAATGGGTTAGCAAAATCATGGGTTATGACTATGAGATCACTTACAAGAAGGGTAAAGACAATATTGTGGCAGATGCTCTTTCTCGCACATTTGATGCCCAAGGTTCTCTTTCAGCTATTTCTATGCCTGTTCCAAATTGGTTGCAATCTGTTCAACAGGGTTATGTCAATGACTCCTCCTTATCTCAAATCATCCAACGCTTGACCAACAACCCTTCTGTTGTACCGCATTACTCTTGGGATGGTGCTTCTCTGTGATACAAGGGTCGTCTGGTGCTTCCCCAGAGCACAGATCTTGAACATGCTGTCTTCTATGAACTCCATGCTTCTCCATCGGCAGGGCACTCTGGTTTCCTCAAAACGTATGAATGAGCACGATGTAACTTCTTTTGGCAGGGCATGAAAAGGACAATTCAACAGATGGTGGCCCAATGTGATACCTGCCAGCGCAATAAGGGTGAAACACCACTCCTTCCAAGATTGCTTGAACCCTTGCCCATACCTACACGTATTTGGACAGATATTTCTATGGATTTCATTGAAGGGCTCCCTAAATCTGGCAGGAAGACAGTGATTCTCGTTGTGGTTGATCGCCTCTCCAAATATAGTCATTTTTGTGCTCTCAGCCATCCCTATACAGCCTCCTTTGTCGCTCAAATTTTTCTGGACTAGATCTTTCGTCTTCATGGCATCCCTTCTTCCATTGTCTCGCATCGTGATGCGACTTTCACCAGTCATTTTTGGACAGAACTATTTCGCCACACTGGCACCAAACTAAAGATGAGTTCAGGGTATCACCCACAAACAGATGGTCAGACTAAAATTGTCAATAAATGCTTGGAAACTTATCTTCATTGCTTCACCTCGGAACAACAACACCAGTGGGAAAAATGGCTCCCTCTCGCTGAATGGTGGTACAATACCTCTTACCACACTGCCTCTAAAATGACCCCATATGAAGCAGTCTATGGTCAGGCACCTCCGGCTCTTCTTCCATACACCCCCACCAGTTCACCAGTTCAGGAAGTTGACACGGTCCTTTGAAACCACGATCAGATTCTTCGCATTTTGCGGGACAATATTCACATTGCAAGAAATCGCATGAAGCAACAAGCTGATCAGCACCGTTCCGAGCACACTTTTCAAGTCGGCGATATGGTTTTTCTTCGTCTCCAGCCATACAATTAATCATCCTTGAAACTCAAAGGGCGTCATAAGCTCACTTCAAAGTTCTATGGGCCATATCGGATTCTTCAGAAGATTGGGTCTGTTGCTTATAAATTGGAACTTCCTCCTTCTTCCCGCATTCATCCAGTCTTTCATGTCTCTTGTCTGAAGAAATTTCTTGGCACCAACATCAGTGGACAAATGATTTTACCCGAACTGGATAATGAAGGATCCATCCTTTTGGATCCAGAGGCGATCCTCAATCGGTGCACGCGTCAGCTTCTCTCTCGCTCTATCACAGAGGTCTTAATTCAGTGGCACGACATGCAACCAGAGGATGCTACATGGGAACCACTCCTTCAGATTCAACAACAATTTCCACATCTAAAGCTTTGAGGACAAAGCTTTTTTTAAGGGGGAGGGGATGTTAGGAACCCATGTCTTTACTTTGTTAGTATGTTGTTTTTGGACGCATATGCTTTGTAAGTCATCCCATAGTATTTGTTGATCAATAGTTTGTGTTATTGTTGTTGGCGCATATGCTTTGTAAGTCGGCCGTAGTATTGTTGAGCCATAGTTTGTAATGGCCCATGGTTTTGACCCATAGTATTGGCGCCTAGAATTAGTATATAAGTGTGTGTCGAGACCTATGAAGGCACCGTGAAGTTATTTGTATTGAGCTTGCTCAAAGGAGGTTGCCCCCTCGAAGTGGCCTGTGATCAATATAAAAGTGATTTTGAGTTCTGTCATTTCTACTATTTCGCGTATTCTTGTTAATTAATTGTTGCAGGTGCATCACAGCCACACCCATCTGCTAGTTTACCATATATGGCTAGTCTGAACTTGCCAGACCTAGCCAGGTTGACCATCGATCCTATCAGGCACAGCCCTACATGGCCACCCATGCCTACAAAGCTTCCCTCAGACATCCCCAAGTTTGAATGAAAAGCTAGGGAAGATCCCCAAAACCACATAATGTCATTTCACTTATGGTATTCATCTAACTCCATAGTGGATGACTCCATTAGACTAAGACTGTTGCAACAAACATTCACTGGCTCTGCAGCTAAGTGGTACATTGAGCAACCACATGGGACCCACCATACATTTACGTCATTCGCCTCCACTTTCTTTCAGTTTTTTCAGCTACCTGTATGGTATGATGCAGGAGTTGAAATACTGTTGTCTTGTAGACAAAACACGGCTACCCACATCACCGGCCATATCCATGAGTGGCGCAAGCGTCGTAGTCTCTGCAAGATAAAACTGGATGACCGCATATTTTTGGATTGGTTTCACAAATCACTCCTACCCCTCATAGCCAAAGATGTAGCTTCTGAATGACCCCAGTCATAAGAAGAAGCTATCTTAAAAGCTCAATAGTTTGACCATATTTATGCCCAATCAGGATATCTCTACACCATCATACCAGATGCCTTACGAGGCGATTCTTCACACGGTGACGCTCCAGGGGAATCACATGCCACTAATGGTATTTTCGGCCAATTCATGGCACAAAATAAACCTTTTAGCATGGTGAGCACCATAAACACCCCAGACCTCTCTAGGGCTACATCTAGTTTTGGAGGTACGACTTCATATGCTCCAACGAATCAGAATCATCACACTCATGGACCCTCTTGTCCGCCACATTGCTACGGGAAAGCGCCAACGACCTATATACTACCGACATACTATAACCAACCGGCCACCCAAAACCCAATTCACTTACTGGCCCAACCAATGTATTACCCCTAGCAGGCTATACCAGCTAACCCAACACTTCCAATAGCTCAGGGTTACCAACAACCCCAACAGCAAACTAGACCTCCCCCAGCCCCACCAGCGTACTATCCACCACAACTTGCTCATGCACCTGTGGCACCCCAAAATCCTCCCACTACTCAAGGGAAAGTGTACACACAACACAACCAACCGCAGCAACAAAACAACAACCAATGCAACCAGGGCAGACAACAAAACCGCGGAAACAACCAGCAACATAATCAAAGTCGACCACCACCAAATCCTCCAAATAATAACAACGCTTCTCCCCCCAACTAGAATCCTGATCATCCTCCCAAACAGGCGAAAGAAAATAACCTGAGAACAAACCATCCATGTTCTATATGTGGAGTCTATGGCCACTACACTCACGACTGCCCCCATTTAGAGAAAGCACGTAAGCTTTGGGCTGACGATGCCCAATGCCAAGGTCACGTTGGATAGCCAGCTTCACTTAATCAGCCGCAACCCATGATATTGCAAAACCCATTGCCAAACCAGGGAGTAATAAATGCTCGCCCAATGGATCCCCCACAAGGATCTATTGCACCTCAACAACAAATCACCTATGCCGCAACTGATTATCAGCATACGGATTCAGGCACACACCATTTATTAATGATGTCATCCAATGACATCAACCTCCAGACTCACAGGAATCAATATGGCCCACCCCCAGAAACTCCTCCCACTGACGCATCCACCTCCCTTCGAACATATCAACCACTACGCATACCAAATATGCCGTTGGACGGAGGACCTAAAATCCCTCGCATCCCTTTGCGAAGGATTAACAACAATCCCAATGCTCACGCAGCATCCATTTATAATGTCGTGGAAGATTTAGCACAATGCCCTACTGCTATGTCTGCTTTAGAGGTATTGAAGACATGCCCTGCACAACGAAAACTACTACTATCCGCCATCGGAGGAGTAGACCCTAACGATACATATATGATGTCTTTCGACTTAGACCAAGCCGAACCTCGATTGCCATCAAATTTGGCCTTCCAAGTATTCGTAAACATTTGAAACCTTGTTGTGCATCAATGCATCATTGATGAAGGAGCTTCAACCTGCGTTATGTCCACTCTTGTGTGGCAGAAACTTGGCTCCCCCACTTTACAACCATCCACCACAACATTATGAGCTTATGACAGGCGCTCAACTCAACCACAAGGCCTCTTAGCGAACCTACCTGTAGAACTAGGCGGCAAATTGGTTCTCATCGACATCGAAGTGATCAATGCCTAGCTTGACTACAACCTTCTTCTTGGACGTAGCTATATGTACAAAATGAAAGCCGTCACTTCATCTATGTTCTGCCGCATGATGTTCCCACATGAAGGATGTCTTATCAAGATTGATCAACTCACATATTATGATTCTAACACCCCCACAGCCCCTCAAAATGTGCTACCAATGATTGAACAAACCATTCAAACTGCACCAAGATCACTTGTCTCGTCAATTGGTCCTGGAATCTACACCGAATCACCTATGGCTTCCACATTTCCATTGATCCCACCACCTTTACCGATAACAAAAACATCCGATTTGTGCACCTTGTGACACACCACATAGTAGCCCTCATCACTGCCACAAACACCCACAGTGCGTACTCATATAAGAACAACTCCAATTCACACTATCCCTTTCTTGTTCCCGTTTTCAGGAGTTGTTAGTTCGCCAGTAATGGCTACACTCAACCTTCCTGGTATAACATTAGGACTTCTAGTATGGTACTTACCTACTCTGAGCCGCCCGCCGACTCCGACTATTATTTTACAACTGGTACAACCTATCGCTACTACCAACCGCCCACCCCCTCCTATCACTCATCTACAAAACAGACCACCCCCAATAGTGACTACGACATCAACGTATAGAAACGCCCCACCTCCGCTACAAAACACAGGGGGCAGAGGCCCACAAACTTATGACACCAAACCCATAACTCGCACCCCCCCAGCAACCTCCAAGGTAACCAAGAACCCCCCAACTCTTCGTATTCCCCCTAAGTTCTTGTTGTGTGACAACGTAGGCCATGCCACTCATCAATGTCCACAATTACCTGCAATCCAAGAACACATGAATATGTTGGATGATGACACCAAAATTCTAGTCATAAGACTTGAGTCACCTCCTCAACCTCGCGACAAAACACTTCGCACTAACCACCCTTGTGCAATATGTGGCACTTATGGCCATTATTCACACCACTGCCCTGATCTCCCAGATTATAGGGAAGCTTTATACGAGATGAACAATGCCGATTTAGAGATATCTCCTCCCCTCATCGAGGAGATCTACCCTCCACAGTCATCTTCTTCAGAAGAAATCAATACCATCTATATGATTTCAACCACATACAAACCTGAACCAATTGATTTATGGTCTGATTACTTTCGTACTGATGAGCAAATTTTAGAAACACTCACTGCACCAGACTACCCTTGGGATGATATGCACCATCGATGATAATTCCTCCCTGAGGCATCTACATCCACTACGGAAAACCAACTATCAGTTGAATCAAAATATTTTCTACCAACTAAGGTTGATTGGTTCAAAGACCCCATCCTAGCACCAGATGCCTTTGAAGAGGGGAATATGTCCAACATTTCCCCTATCATACAAATCGACATTTCCACCACACCTGGAAAACCTGAGCTCATCTCGCTAGGTGCATCATGCACCCAAGCAAAGACCCAGACATATAAGAAACTCTTCCAAGAGTTTCGTGATATCTTTGCCAGGTCTTACACCGAGATGCCTGGCCTCGATCCTAACATTGTAGAACATCACATCGACACTTGGCCCAATGTGCCTCCTGTCTAGCAGAAACAACGCCCCATTCACCCATCTAAGCTCCCAACTGTTAAGGCTAAAATTGAGAAACTCCAAAAAACAGGATTCATATATCCTATTACCTATATCACCTGGGTTTCAAACCCATTGCCAGTGAACAAGAAAATTGGCACCATTCGCCTTTGTACTAATTTCTGAGACCTTAATATAGCTTGTTGCAAAGACAACTTCCCCACACCATTTATCGACCAGCTCGTTGATGCTTGTGCTGGTCACGAGGCACTATCCTTCATGGATGGTTTCTTCGGTTATAACCAAATCAAGATCCGCAAGGAGGATCAGTACAACCATTGCGGTATCATACGATGTCCATTTCTCAAACCGTTGGTACCATTGGAATCAACATAGCGAGAACTTCATGATAGTCCTTTCCTTTTCCCATTTTCACCAGGTCCATTTTTTGAGCATTTTTTCATGCCCTCGTCGCCTCAGTTTGCGTGCCACATCGGTTGTCATCCATTTTTTACGAGTCTTATATCGTCAGATTCAGTTTTTCATGCTTGTGATGACGCTTGAGATCATTTCTCGCTCTCATGCCCAGATTTTTCAAGCATCTTTTACATGCCCCCTCGTCGTCTTGGTTTGCGTGCCACATCGGTCATCCTCCGTTATTTGATGAATATCATATCGTTGGATTCAGTTTTCCATGCTCATGATGATGCTTGAGATCATTTCTCGCTCTCACACCCAGACTTTTCAGGCATCTTCTACATGCCCCCTCGTCATCTCGGTTTGCATGCCACATCGACCGTCCTCCATTTTTGACAAATTTTATATTGTCGGATTCAGTTTTCCGCGCTCGTGATGATGCTTGAGACCATTTCTCTCTCTCACTCCCATAATTTTTGGACATCTTTTCAAAATGCCACTCATCACCTCGGTTTGCATGCCACATTGGCCGCTGCACGTTTTTAACAATCTTTATGTCACCGGATTCAGTTTTCCACACTCATAACGATGCTCGAGACCATTTCTCGCTCTCATCAATACCTTTTTTTTTGGTATAGTTTTACTCCTTTTTTGGGCCGAACAATTCCTTTTACGAAAAAGGCACTTAGGGAGTTTCTATTAAGCTCTTTTATGACTCCTAAAACAATGAAAAGATCGCCGAGCAACCTTGCTTCCTTTCATGCTCGCTAAACATATCTGAAAGGGCGTCTACCTGGTATAAGTTTACCCATTTTCCGGACCTTGTAGACTAATTACGAAAAATGAATACTCTAGTCACATCGGCTAGAAGAGTTCTCCATTTGCATCATTTTATGCTTTTTCGGGCCTTGGAGACTGACTTACGAAAAAGAACACCAATGGAATCCACTTACCGCTTTCAGACTCTCTAAACATGAAAGCGACCACGACTAATCACCATCCTGGGCTCATAAAAACTCACAGGACGGTACTCCACCACCACTGTAGAGTCTTCTTATCATTTTCAGACTCCTTAAAAATGAAAGCACCTATGAGCACGAACAGTCCTGGGCTCACAAAATCCACAGGATAGTACCATTTCAGAGAACACTTTTATCCCTTCTTGGAGCTCATTAAAACTACGAAGAAGGACCCAATGGTGCTTCTCAGTGCCATAGCAGATTATGTCTACTCATAGGGTAGCTTCCCCATTTTGGTCACCTTTGTTCAGAGTATTCTACAGTATGTCACACTGAGAGACCCTATACAGCATCCATCAGCTTGCCCCCCCCAGAGTCTCTCCAGTGTACAATACATACCCTTCAGTGCTCGAAAGATATGATCCCCGCACCTACGAATCAGTTTCCTACACTGCCAGGTCAACCATGTCATCGTGCTCTAAATGAAGGAAGTTTGAGTCCACCCACTCGGTGACCTTAGTTATTTCCCATCCCCACAGTATGTCAGCCCTACCACCAGTACTACCACACTTCAGTTCTACACCTCACACTCCTATCAAGGAAACATCATTGCCTTGTTACTTTCTGGTCTCCCTCTGTCTATGACAACCAAATTGATTCCAGAGGATAGACCTAGAGGTCCCTGTGTCTTGGACTCATCACCATTTATGATGAGTGCCTACAAATCATTTCGAGAAGAGTCCTCAGTGCCTCTCCAAATGATTGTTTCTCATATGCTTGACTTCAACACCTTGATCGCATCGTTGAGACTCGCACAGGGTATTGGTCCTTTCAGTTATTTATTGAAGACCCCAGATACCACCCGACTCTTCCACATTTGAGAGTCTACATATGGAAACAACCAGTTACATTTTCCTATAGATATCTGGGTTGCGCATGGCGACCGTATTCATATGTACCCCCAGTTTTATACTCCCTCAAGTATACAGTTACACATACTCCTCACAGTTGACTCAGAGTTGTTGAGTGCCTACAGATGTTGGACACCTTCAGTTTCAGCAGTTCATCAACCCTCCTGAAACCTTATTCGGAATGGTTTTTGCATTTCCAGTGTATCAGTTATTGAGATCAGACATGTTATGATCATGAGTACATCCCAAAATAGTGTCTCCTTTGGACCATTATAATGTACCACTATATTTTTTATGTCCCCCTTCTTGGGACTAATTGTCATGAATATGCCTTGATACGAGAATGGGTATGCCCGCCTCGTCCATTATCAGAGATTATTCCTCATTCATATTGAGGCCATGTAATTTTTTTGTTTTTACAGCTTCCAAGGGGCCGTTGATCCAGTCTCGAACTGGTCTCTTCTCTTCCCCAAACCCTAGGAGAAAGACAAAATAACTATGATGTCTATCGGCCATACGATGAGCTCCTTCCCTCACACATCAGGGGGCAATCTGTTAACACCCAAAAAGTTCTCACTAGATCATTTCCTTATTCACATGACCCATTTGTCCACTTTTCCACCATTTGAGCCTCTAAAGCCATCAAAAGGTCACCAAAAGACCATAATACACCCTTTTTCCCCTCAAAAAACATAAAAAACCCTAAAAAAGGGTCCAGAATTCCCAAAAATATTAAAAGGGAATATAAATATTCAAAAAAGGAAAAAAGAGGGAAAAAGGTACTTAAACCATGTTGGTCAATACCATTGGTTTCCTCAAAACCATAATGGTATTCCCCACCACCAAAAACTGTAAAAAGGTGGTAGGGTCTCCTCACTTTCCATCCATCCATCATCCTATCCTCATGCTGTCAAAAACTCTCTTGAGTTTTTGACCATTGTAGCAATCTTGGAGAAGAGACCATTGGAGCTTGGAGCATCCCAACCATGGAGCTGCTCAACACCACAAATCCTCACCATTTGAGATATCGTAATACAAAACATTCTTTCATTTCTTGTTCTTTCCATGAATCGTTTTAAATTTATTTGTTATATGCTCATGTTAGTTTAGCTTTAGATTTAATTCATAATTATTTTTTTCTTTCTATATTGAAACTGCTATCACATTGTTGATAGGTGCCCATTGCACAAGCTTGGTTGCAAAACCAAGCAACAAGCATGTTGAAGGTGACTTGGTTCTCTTTTATGACCAAGCTAAGAAACCCTTGGGGTCAGGCTAGTTTAACCCCATGTGGCACGGGACTTACATAGTGAGGCGTGTCCTTGAGAAAGGAGCCTACGAATTGGAAGACTATGAGGGGAACACCTTGAAGGAGCCTAGAAGTGGGCTCTACCTCAAGCGGTATTATGCTTGACGTTCCAGCTTGAGCCAGTAGTTTTGTATACTATTGTATAGTTACTTCTGTACATAGTTTAGATTTCTTTTGGTTTTTCGGATCTACTGATTCACTTCCGTTTGATTGACAGATGTAAAACTAATATCCTGTTTTCTTGGGATTTGCGGATGGTGCTAGCCGTCATACGCAGAGACTTGCTTCTGCTGCGTGGATTATCTATTCACTTGGCCACTAGATTGTGTCTTCAGGAGGTGCTTGTCTCGGTCCTACATCCAACAATATGGATGAGTACAGTTCCATCATTGATCTACTTCGTGATGCCATTTCACATGGCATCCCATCTTTAGAAGTCCTCCTAGATTCGAAACTGGTTATGTCTCAATTGGTTGGTACCGTGTGAGGGATCCTACATTACTACGAAGGTTCTTAAGGGTAAGACTCTTGGAGCGTCATTTGTTTCCATTACATACATTCATGTTCCAAGATGTTTTAATCATGTATTTGATGCATATGCTAATTATGTCCTAGATTTCCATTTGTCTCATCCTTAAAGAAGCATTTCCATTTAAATAAACATTCATTCACACATTTGTACATATACATATAGTAGAACCGAAGAATCGTAGTTTTTTATATATAATATGTCCAAAACGTAGTGTCACAGTACAAAAATGGAGCCCATAGCCCTAAAAAATATACATAATCGATACAAAACTATAGAACTATGAGATATCTAACCCCTACAAGGAGGCCTAGCTGCCTCGGCAAGATGTGTTTGAATATAGTAATGCATTGCATTGGCTATGCGCCACAGTAACCGCACCTAGGTACCCGGTACTCCCACAACATGGCGTTGCATCACCTCAGGAAGATGCTCCACCTCAATCATGGGTACTCTGGTAGCCATGCAGGATAGGTTGACATGCACTATCTCTAGTGCGCGCTTTGCTGCAGCGCCAACCACCTCTCCACCCCTGCCTCGATGATGATGTCTCGGGTAGCCCTCTAGTCTCCGTGGACCAGTATCTGCGAGCAAACAATAGAATGTAAATATGTGATACTAGACCAAAACAATTTTTTCATTTTCATATATAATAAAAAATCCCAAAAAATTAAATACACAAAACATAAAAAGAGTAACATACTGATGTCTCCAAATGCGGCCCCTGGATGCAACGACATGTCGCGGTGGCCCCAGTAGTCTATCCCCTCATATGGGTATTCATTGATGGCAATGACCTGTCAAGCCCACCAGTGGAAGAACTCATCATATGGTGATGCCTGTTGGACACCACCCTGTCGTGTCAATACTTCAGTCCACCGGGTTAGGGCTGGATCAAAGAGACTGTGTGGAGGGACTTCAACCCTCAGACTAAGCCCTGGAACTCATGAAAAGGAAGAAGAAACTGTAGACTATACTACCGAAACCAAAGTTATTTTCCCATACTAGCTTGCACTCCATTAACTGGGTCTTCATAATAGCCAGTAACGTTGTGCACCAGTCATACACTACAGGTCTCATGCAATCGGCTGCATAGAACATCACTGGCCTCGAAGACCTATGTAAAGCCGTTGAACCAGTTATTCTCATGAGGGTGAGCACTATGATCTTCATGCTCAAGCTCACAATGGCCCCAATGGGTATCGAACTCCCCACCTTTTGGGTACTGGGAATACACTACCGATCTATATAGTCAGCAATGGTGATCCCATCACCTATAGTGTGAGACCAGAGACTAGCCACCTCCCCTCAGCAGGACAACTTGGTAATAAAGTATATGTCATCCACCTCTAGTGAGAGTCTTTGACCATCTAGGTTGAAGTTCTGCATATCTATGCCCCAGTAATCAATCAATCTATGGAGCAATTGGTTTTGGGCCCTTAAACCCCCAATGCTCAAGAACTTGTAGAGACCACACACTTGTAATGCTTGTTGTGTGGGTAAATCTTGAAGGACTTGCTTATCCACAACATCATGCTCCCTTTCCCTCCACTCTAAGACCATCCTGGAGAAAAAACAAAAGTTTTTTATCTTTTATCATTTAAAAAATCATCCTCACGGTCGCACGCACGGGAAAAACAGTAGACAAGGGTTTCTACCCGCGGTCAACGCAAGCGTTGACCGCATCTAGCAGGCCCTACCCACGAATCGTAGAGCTATAGCCCACGTACAACACAGTGGAGATGTAGGGATGGGCTAATAAAAAATCTGGACCACTAAAAATTGAAATAAAATCTATCAAATTAAAGAGGAGAATGAGATGGCTAACCTTCTCTAGACGGCTCAAAGAATGGACACTTGTAGCTCCCGGAATCAACAGCTGAAATCTGAGGTGAAAACTAACCAAAAACTCCTATTTGGGTAAAGTGTGAAAATGGAATAGTAATTATAATTTTTTATTACTATTTAGAGTTTTTAAAACCTAGTTTCTTATAGCTTTTACCGTTTTAAGTTATTTTGGACTAATATGTCTTGTAATACCATTTTGAACAGGTTTTTCCAATGAGAGTTGATTTTTGACCGTTCTGCACCTACGATAGGTATATTTTACACACATCATATAGGTTAGATGTCATTTTCACCTGCATTATGCATTTGACCATTGACCATTTGTCATTAACCCTAGGTGTGACCCTGCTACTTAACCAACATGGAGCCTTCACATTGTTATAGAAGTGTTTTTATTTGGCGGTAGGGCTTGTCCAAACATTGGTGCCCTAGTTAGAGCCTTTTTATGCCTTTTTATGCCCATGCCATTGTCTCTCCTTAGGATTGGGAGTGCTTCATAGTTACGCCATGAATTTGTGATAAAGATTCATACTCTACTTTGTCTTATGTTGGCCATCTCCCATAAGGAATTCCCCATTTTTATCAAGTTGTGATTACATTGCATCATACTACTTTCCACTTCAGTCTTGTACCAACTCCCGCTTATTCAATTATTAGCCGTTTTCCTGAGCACTTTCCCTTTCGAGCCAAGGAAAGCTTTCATTTGTTGTTTTCAATTTGATGACCCTTCACCGTGAGGAAACACCCCCCTGAGTGTCCACATCCTGCACATGCTTCCTTGCATTGATCATAGGTATGTTCCACTGCTTGGGACTAGTTTGCTCGCCATTTGACACTCGTTTCCTCACCTATTGAAGTATAAGAAATTTTATTCTTTTTAAAGCTTTTCCAAATATGAAAAAGACCAAAAAAATCAAATATTCCAAAAAGTCGGTCGAGAAAATTGTTACTTCTTTTTGTTGGCAGTTGTCGTGTCACCTTTGAATAGAGCATTCATTCCACTCCATCCATTATGAGTCGGGACTATAGTAGGACCTTAGTAGTTGTACTCGTTTCTCAGATTTTACTCCACCGACTAGTTAACCTTCCAGTCATTATGGAGCATCACACAGTGTTATTATCATCTAGTACCTGATTCTATGCTGCCTGAGTCTATCCATATTCTCATGCTTTTGTTCAAAGGAATTCCTGAAACCAGAGTCGAACACTCCTCAGATCTCTTGAATATTGCATGTCTTCTATCCTTATTGAGTCAGTCCATTCAACTGAGTTCTTCCAAATCTTTCAACGCAGTTGTTACCTCGTGTGGGTTGATGGGGGATGCTTTAATGCCCTCGTTCCAGCGACTTTCGTTCCGTCGAATTCAACTCAGTTATTCTTGAATTGAGACTTAGATTCGGTTGAGTATCTTGAGTCTTGCATTCATTAGTGGTAGGTTCTCTCGCCATCGAGAGTTCTGGGAATACATCAATGTCCCTTGATCGATGGATTCATCTTAGTGTTTGACCTCAACACATCTATTCACACATTGATGATTGTACTATGTGCCGTGATTCCCATTTTCATTATTGGTGTGTTATCTCGCATCTATTAACAGTATACATCATTGACAGGTAATCAGACGATGTCGCATCAGGTTCGACTTCAACACCTTTATTCGCTTGATGGGACTTGCACCATAGATAATTTGTGTAGAAGACCCCATACATTAGTAGCATTCAGTATGCTTCCCATGATCGTGATTGCACTTATGAGATATCATTTCTCATACATCAGCAGTTTGTACCTCCAATATTGCACCAACTATTTCCTTTTGACAAGAGACCATATTTTACTGTATGGGTCATGGCTGTGACCAACTATGACATGTATTCACTATATACTTCCTACCATGGCCATTGTATCAGATTGTTGTATTGTACCGACATGTATTCAGAGATATTATTGTATGATGACGAGTGGGCTACTCTTTCCATTTGTGTCTCCATCACTCCACTTCTGAGGTTTATAATGTATTTTGGCCATCCTAGTATCTTCTATGACCTCACACATTAGGGGGCATCTGCTACAACGTAATTTTCCACCTTGTGAGCATCAACATTGATTGGCCTTCAATATCCATTGTATTGACTTAGATCCATTATTTTCCCTTCAGGAACCAAGTTTCCCTATTTTTATTCCTCTACACTTGTTGTTCCATTATACCCAGCTTACACGCATGATAAACCTAATTATCCCACGTACATCGAGTTACATGGTAAAAAGCAGTAAAAAATCTATTTTCACCCCCAAAAAGCAGTCTTAGGGTGACCTTTGGCCCTCCATATACCCCAAAACGACTCGATTTGACCTTTCACTTACCTTTGGAAGGATATATATTGAGCTCTTATGGTGTATGGAAGGGAGGAGAAAGAGAGAGCAACATAACTCTAGTGAATTTTTGTGCTGACTTGAGTCTACACTCATTGATCCTTGTTGTTGTGAACTCCTTATGTTCACCTAGAATTCCTTTCATAGTTTGAGTTTTCTATTGCATGGGGGATTGAAGTGATGGATCTACAAATGGAGAAACCTAGTTCTTTGTTTAGATTGGTTGCCAGCAAGAGGTTGTATTATGTACTTCTTGTTATTAATTAAGGAAATACTCATTTTCTTGTCCAATTGATGTTGTGAATGTTGTTTAAATTACATTGAGTTACATTTTCTTATGATATCATGGAACATGTTATTGATTATGCTAATATCTTTCACGTATTATATCCACTTGCTTGTTATTGTTGTTGAGACTAAGCTGCAGGTTCAAGTGTATATTGGAAAGCTCAATGGGGATCTACTTCGAACATCTGGTTGAAGGTTGGTTTTATTCTCCATATCTTAGCATTTTCGTTATAATAGCATTGCATTGGGAATTGAGTCATTTTCTAGTAGTCATCTATCTGTTGTGGTCTTCCCCGAGCCATAGGAAGTTTTTCTCCGTAACATTGTTAGATATGATCATCTCACTTGAATGGGATATTTGAACGGTAGATATATTCTTTGTAGAAATGTAAGCCCTTTGTTTAAATTTCAATTTAGTAACTAAAGTATTAAGTTTGGATTATCCTCATTTTAAAGTGGGAGCAATTATTATACTTCAAGAATGATAGTAAGTAGAATTATAATGTTTTCGTACTCAACTCAAAAGCAAGAATAAAAATGCATAGATAACTACTTGCACGAAGGAAAACATATTAAGGCACAATGAGAAGAAAATGACTTAAGAATCGAAGGATTCTGATGGTAAGGTAATAAATGTCACTAGGTTTTTTGGACCCAAAATCGGATGACAAGAATGTTGGATTTTCTACATCTTGTCATTGACCATCCGACAACCTTCCTTTCGTTTAAACGTCAGTCCAAATTTGGCTGGTATCCGACGGCAGGACTCTCCGTCGGATATTTGACACCTTGCAGTTAATATGAAGTCAAATATCCAGCACCGATCACTTAATATGAAGTCGGTTATCTTAGCTGTGGATGTCGGATATCCAACGGCTGTTCCATGTAAAAATGGATGATATCCGACGTTCTTTGTTGTCGATTGTATGGAAAGAATGTCGGATATCATAGAGCAAGAAGTTGGATATCCGACTACCATGCCATGTAAAAGTGGCTAATATCCGACGTTCTTTGTCGTCAATGGTATGGAAAGAACGCCGGATATCATAGAGCAAGAAGCTGGATATCCGACTGTCATGCGATGTAAAAATGGTTGATATCTGACATTCTTTTCCATTGATGGTATGGCAAGAATTTTGGATATAATAGAGAAAGAAGTCAGATATCCGACGGTCGTGCCATGTAAAAATGGATGATATCCGACGTTCGTAGACATCGGTGGTATGGCAAGAACATCGGATATCATTGTTATTGGACAATCCACTCAAGCGGACGCGAGCAGGATCTCCCTAGCTCAATGTGAGTCTAGAACAAATAGAACAGACTACAAGTGCATTTCCTAGATCTACTTAAGGACCAAGTACTAGATGTCTTACCTTTTTACTATGCAATCATTTATCTTGAATGTTGATCCACGTTCCGCAGTCATCAGATCCAAGTTGCAAGAGCTGTCAAGACAAAGAAACAAGAGGAACCAGTAAAAGACATCTATACAATAAGCGATCTAAGTACACAGTTAAGCAGGTAAACTACTCAATATCATTGCACACGAGAACAATATTGGTGGAAAGAATTTGTATTACTGTAAATAGAGGAGTACATGATAGAGATATAGAACTACAACCAAGACTTAATGCAGTAGCCCTTCTTTGACCAAGCCAATTCTCATGTCGTTCCAAGGAATTATGATTTCTCCAATTGGTGAATGGAGGTGTTCTAAGAGAGATTTCACCAGCATGTAGATACCATAGTCTTCCTCCCTTTGGGATGGGAGTAAACCTCACTTATATAGGACTAAGTGGATAGGGTATGGATAGGATAGGTTGAGAGATGGTAGGAGAGAGATAGGGGATCCTCCCAAAGAGTTAGGGGTCGAGTACGAGCTCCCCTAGAGGTCAGGGATAAGCCCCTAAATGAGAAAGTTTCGAGAAGGATATCGAATAAGCTATTTTTTTCGATTGACTGACCTCGTTGCACCTTGGAGTGGAGCAAGATGCGACGTCGCGTGTTGCTAGTGTGCAACCTACGACGACCTCTCAAAAGATTGCAGAACTGAGTGCAAATCCTCCCAAGATGATTACTTAGTCCAGGTATCTTCAGGGGTGTATACACTAAATATGATGATGAGTAGATTTTGGGTGTAACAGAATGCCCCCCAAAGCATGAAGCTGTTGAAGATAGACAGGTGAAGTGCTTTGACAGAAGTAATGGCAATAGACTCGTCGGACGAAGGACACTACTGCAGCACAACTGACTCTGAACTGACAATCTCATATGAAGTACAACATGGTTTCCAACCAATACATTGCAAATCCATGGTAGTAATGACCAACTAAACACAATCATGGATACTAGACACAAGCATAGATCCATGATGAGATGATAACACAACCATGACCAATACAAGAGTGGATCCGTGTAATATGACTCAATACAAACTCCATTGCAACCTCGGTAAACATGACTCCCTAGGGTTTTCAAGCTGAACCCGCAATGATACGAATCTATCCATGTGATTACAATTGTCTTGACGTCGAACATGGTAGAAACCACTTGATTACTGGCCATTGATGTAAACCGTTAACAAGCACGGGGGAGATCACCATTGATGTCAATGATTCCCAAGGTATCACAGTACATATCATCAAGCGTGAATAAATGATTTGAAGTCGAACGCAAGATGAAATCTTTCAATCAAGCGCCAATGATGTAAACTCATGATGAAAGCAAGGTAACCTGCCATTGAGGCATGCAGGGCCAAGGTAATTGGTTGGTTTCTAGATTCAATCCTCGGATGATGAGTTGAAGTCGACAAGGATGAATCCGTCAAAGGAGGGCCATGATGAATCCCCAATCAATCGACACAAAACACGACAAAAGATGTGTAGAGTGGATCGGATGGTACAGTAACATGCAAGACTGACTCAAAGTCACAACGGCATGACAGGGTGATTCCATGAAGATGGGTAACTCTTTTTGGCCAAATATGATAGTGAAAAACATAAATTTTACCCATGTATTAAATTGAAGCCGTCGAAACTCATACTTGCCACATGAATTTTGACATGCGGTTGAAAAACGAAATATAGATAATTATGTTGGCTTTCGAATGATATTTTTTTTGAAATATACCAATGCCATATATCATGTCGAATTTTCATTTAATGAAACGTGTGTACTTAAAACTTTGAAGAGCAATTAACAAGTAGTTTGTGTGCGTGCACAATAAATTAATGTTAAAGTAATAATTTAAAAAAATGAAATATGTGAACATGATCTAGATAGAGTGCACTGGGGCTTACATATTTTTCTTTTAATTTTTCTCGAAAAATTATATTTATTATTTAAGTCGCATTTTGCACACATGTGTGTGCATGCACGAAATCTTTTGATTTTTTACATAATTTGCAAAACTAAAAATACCCTTTTAAAGAGGAGGCGTTTATCTCGGGCTTGTGTATTTTTTCAAATTTCTTGGATGTGTATTTTGAATGTTGTGGATTTATCTTTGAGCTCAATCGAAGTTGTCGGCATGGTTTTTAAGGGCAAGTTTTAGTAGAAATTTAAAAACAACAGACATATGAAGATAAAAATTCGTAAATTTTATATATCTGGATAGAGGATTCGTTGACGAATCCAATGGTATCAAGTCCGCTCATTAATGAGAATTTAATGACATGGTTTAACTCTGTGGAAGGTAGACAAAACTTTCATTCTGCAGTGAAAAGGGCTCTCGACCTATTTTTTAAGCCCTCGAACGAGCTAAATACCTCGATCGAGGGTTTAACAACACCTCGATCGAGGGTTTAACAATACCTCGATCGAGGGTTTAACAATACCTCGATCGAGATATTTTAAAACCCTCGATTGAGGGCCTAAAATGAGCCTTTTTATGTTTTTCAAAAGCTAGATCGAGCTTTTGCATGCTTTTCAAAAGCTCGATTGAGCTTTTGTGAGCTTTTCAAAAGCTAGATCGAGCTTTTTCGTGCTTTTCAAAAGCTCGGTCGAGCTTTTGCGAGCTTTTCAAAAGCTCGATTAAGGTTTTGTGAGCTTTTCAAAATATCGATCGAGGGTTTTAAAACCCTCGATCGAGGTATTTTAAAACCCTCGATTGAGGTATTTTAAAACCGTCAATCGAGCTTTTAAAACCCTCGATCGAGCTTTTAAAACCTCGATCGAGGGCTTGAAAATACCTCAATCGAGGGTTGGAAAAATAACTTTTTTAGCTTCCATCCACCAAAAATGGTGAACCACCTTTGTGGAATCACCCGACGACGTGTGTACTGACTGTAGATGATAGATAGTGAACGTGTTCTTGAACATGGGCATGGCATGACTTGGCAGTATTGACACAATGAGAATGACACAAACTTCTAATGCAACTGATAATGGAAGCTTTCTATGAAAGAATCGGAGGAGTAACAGGAATTAGAAAGTAAGTGGGGAATCATAGATAAACAGATGACCCAAGTACTGTATGTGAATGCAGATGAGTGCCATGTTCGAGAACAATTATATACTGCCACTAAGGTATGTAACACAAACACTTTCCTTTTTCCCCATCATGAATGATGAGTGCCTCATTTGTTTTTTACGAGCTTGATGAGGGTAACCAAATGCTCGGTATAGCTCATCTCATAGATGAGTCCAATCCCAAATATTTTCCAAACCTGGGATAGGAGGGGTTCGTCCCATGATGGGCCCTTCAATACGAAAATTTTAACGAGTCCATAGAAGGTAAACTCGGTCGTCATTTCATGTTTAGAGAGTCTGAAAAGAACAAAAGAAGACTCCAACGGTCCTTTTTCGTAAAGTTACCCTCATCGCCCGAAAAAGGGTAAAAAACGTGGAAGAGGACTCTTCCAGTCATGATTGGCTGGAGTATTCTTTTTTCGTAATTAGTGCCTCCTAGTCTGAAAAAGGGGTAAACTATCACCAGGAAGATGACCATTCAAATACTTTAACAAGTGTGAACACGACAAGTTCACTTGGCAATCTTTTCATTTTTTGAAAGCCTGAAAAGAGCTTAACAGTAGACTCCGGGGGGTGTCCTTTTCCGTGGAAGTTTAACGAGCCCAGAAAAGTGATAAATCATAACTCTGTACTTCTCTCATGGTTTCATGAGCAAGAGAACAAATGGAGAGTAAACTCATCCTCATGCAATAATTGTGACTAACCAAAAATAATAATGACAAAACATTCAAAGGGGTGTTCATACCTATAGTTACCATTGGTGATGCGAGAAACGACACAAAAGACCAATTTATGACTCATGTACACTAGAGAAAGTGCCAAATAGCCCCAAATATAATGAAAAATGGTCGAAACTATAGTAAATGGCCCAAAAGCATCAAAATATTTGAAAAAGAATATTCTATTCTATTTATAAATAGAAATATGGGCCAAAAATAGAAAACATTGTTTCAATTGCCAATTTGGGTCGAGAAGTACCAATTTGGAGCCAAAACTTCCGTTGCCGATTTTGGGAGCTACGATCCACCATTTCACCAACCGTCCAGATCAGGTAGGCCTAAACAGCATCCAGCAACTTTCCAGTGGTTTAGTTTTTGCTTTTAGGTCCATTTTTTGGGTTTTTGATGGTGTTATGGAGGGCTTCATTCGCCCTCGGCTCATTGCAGGTTTCCCTTTCGGGACCTGAGACGAGACCGATTCATCGCAAGCCTCGAATGCAAAAGGTACAATGTCATTGCACTGTACCTAAATGTATAGTGCAACGACGGAGAACCATAATCCAAACATAAAAAAGAATTCAAAAAATGGACTTCTGAGGTTTGAAGCAGGACCTAACAGTGTTTAAATGTCCTTCTTAGCAGGTTACCAACTAGCAAATATGGTATTACAGTGGTGAGAGAGAGAACATGAACTCGAAGATGAACAAGCTACAAACGATCCACAATGAGTGGATTCTTTGAGAAACTGCAGGTTACTGAAGTTCTTTGAGATATAGGGGATGAGATCCCAGATCCCACTATTGATGCACATGCTCTAGAGTTGGGATGCGGCCCAACGGTACTTTGTGATTGGTGAGCATATCCTCACGATAGACATTGAGGATATCTACTTTCTTACCGGTGTGTCTCGAAGGGGGGACATTGTACATCTTACTGGAACATGGGCCAGTGACCGTATAGTTGAGGACATGGTGTCGTAGCATTGTGTTGCTACTTCTTGGCCTTCTAGCGAGAAGATTCTCATCTGGGATGTGCTGAGTCATCCATTGCGGACCATATTTCTTACCATTACTAGGGTGGTAGGTAGCCAAGCCCCACACATGGCTACTCGGACCCAGATGCTGTATGCGGAGGACTGTATGTCCCCCATTTTTTTCAACTAGTGCGAGGGTCTCCTTGCAAACATCCGAGCTCAGCTGACCAAGTGTCGGCAAGGGGAGATCAAGCAGTTTGGGTATGGATCGATCATAGTATCACTCCTCTTAGAGTGGATTCCTCTTCTACTTCCGCAATTGCTACTTGATGACAGGGAGCCCAGGGATACCCATATGCTCAGATGGGCTGAGGTCATGACCTGTCATGGTGGCGGGGCCATCATTAGCTTTGGTCCCGATTTTTTCAGCTGGCTAGAGGGCCAGTTACTCATGGTCGAGGGCTAGACGGCCATTTATAGCAGCACGGACTTCCGAGATGATCCTGACTTAGTGTTTCTCAAGGGTGCAGCATGGGGTGACATAGGTGAGAACAAAAACCCTTATATTTTAGTTTTGTATATTATATCATTTTTTGATGTAGTGCTAACAAGTACGTAATATGTGTGTGTAGATGTGGGCCCTGTATGGCCAGTGGGTCTCTCCCTTCTGGCGACCAAAGACAGAGGCGAGGAGGCAGTCGTTCCTGCAGGTGCTCATGCTTCCATAGAGGAGATGGAGGAGGTGTAGAGGAACCTATATTAGCTGACCTTGGAGGTACCAGAGCTAGCTATTGATGACTTACCAATGCCCATGTAGAGATTTGGGGTTGGAGCATCTGTGCGCTTCAACGCCTTACTCCGCAAGGTGGCTCGGACCGTAGACTACTTCCTCACCTAGTAATAGCATGCCGTCTGTGCTAGGGGTGGTGTGCAGGTCAGGAGTCAAGCCTGATGACACTACTATACTTGTACTGAGAGCTTGGAAGCCTCAGATTTTGTACTACTGAAAGCTATGATGCTTTAGATTTTTGTAGAGACTGACTGAAAGCCATCGTGCTTCAGATTTTTCACTGGCACTACTTTTTGAGCGATATATATACATATACAGACATTATTGGTGATTTATACATTATGTCTTTTTAAAAAATGATTAGTGATGTGATATTATTTACATGTTTGCTTTTACGATATTTACATGTCATGAATGCTTTTACATATTATGAATATTATGTGTGTGTGATGTACCAATCCAAAATGAAGTTGGCCATCGAGTCAGCAACTGTGTTTAAATCTCGTGGAATGTGTAGGTATTGAACGGATTCAAATGACCTTTTGAGGAGACATACTCATCTGAAGAGACAGAGTAAGGTGGGATCACGGATGGCGTAGACCCGTTTTAGATGGGAAACCACTAATTGAGAATCCATGTGGATGACAATGTGGTTCATACCCAAGGAAAACGCGTTAGCTAGGGTTCCAATTACTGCCTGATACTCTGCGGCATTGTTGGTCGCAAACCCTAGGCAACTTCGTCCTAAACTAATGAGCTCACCTATTGGGGAATATAGTACCCAAGCTGCCGAAGCAAGGTTACGGGTATGTCGGCTGGCGTTGTCCATGAATCCATAACACGTTGCCATATACACACGTAGAAAAAACATGGTATAAGAAGCAGAAACAAGATCAAAAGACATTCGAAAAAGAAATGTGTCACACCACACAAAAACACAAAAAGACGCAATGTATAGTATATACAAGCAAGTTTATGCATGAGAGATCAAGCATAGTATCTCTTTAGGTAAAGCCCATTGCGGGGTTCACCCAAAGAGATTCCATCATAGTCTTCAAGCTCGTAAGCACCTTTTTCCAACACACGTTTTATAACGTAAGGTCCATGCGACATGGACTCAAACTTTCTTGATCCTAGTTTGTTGTGCTTCTAGTCATAAGTGAGGACTAGGTCACCCTCATTAAAGATACGAGGTTCAACTGACTTATCGTATTGGGCTTTGATGCATTTCTTGTGCGTTTCATTAGCAAGAGCTGCATCTCGGCGAGACTCGTCAAGTTTTGCTAAGTGCAAGAGACGTTCTTGCTCAGCAGTAGTGTTAGGAAGAAGTTCGACAACGAGTTGCAGAGATGAAATTTCACACTCTATTGGCAGGACAACCTCCAATCCATATACCAATTGGAAAGGAGTGAAGCCTGTGGCGGTTTTGATGGAAGTTCGGTAGGCCCATAACGCTGAAAAGAGCATGTTGTGCCAATTGGACTTATGTGTCCCTAGCATCCTTTGGACCATAATTTTCAAGACCTTGTTAATGGCCTCGACCTGTCCATTGGATTGCGGGTAGTAGGATGTTGAATTTTCATGGCGAAAACCCAACCTGTCGCTCAATTCATCAACCATATGGTTCTGAAAATGAGAACCATGATCGGTAACAATTTCCTGAGGAACTCAGAAGCATGCTATTACATGATTGAACATGAAGAGTGTGGCAGTTTTGCAGTTGTTATGGTATGTAGGCATAACTTCGGCCCACTTTGTAAAGTAATCCGCAACTACAATTATGTAACTATGCCCCCCAGCCAAGGTAGGATTCTAATGCATAAAATCAATGCCCCATTTTGTAAATGGGAAAATGGAAATAACCGGATGTAATGGGGCAGGATGAGTGCACTTCTTCGTATGGAGGTGTTGGAAAGGAGGACAATTTTTTTACGGCCTCAATACAATCTTTGAAGATAGTAGCCCAGAAATATTCTGTGCGCAAAATATTCTGGGTTGTAGCCATCCCAGAGGGGTGACCGCCACATGCCCCAGCATGACAGTCATTTAGAACGCGTTCAGTCTCATCGTGAGTGAGACAACGTCGAAGAATTGAATCAATGCCATGACGATACAAAGTATAATTGATGATTAAATAATACTTTGCATGGTGATGTATCTTACGACGGTCGTAGCAAGAAAGTTGAGGGTTGAAGCATTGGGTTTGAAGATACAATAAGATATCTCCATACCACGAATCAGTTGTACTGATGAGAAACAATGATTCATCTAGAAAGGATTCATTGTGCTCAACTTCTGCATCAGGACGGGGAAGGTCGCAAATGAGCTCGGCAAACACCAAAGACTTCTTAGACTTAGCTTTCTCAAAAAGAAGATCAATTTCTTGTAGTATCACAATCCATAGTGAATACTTGCCCCCAAGCACTTGACATGTTAGTACGTGGTACATGGGGTTCGAATCGGCGATGATAGTGGTGGTGCGGAGCAAGATGTAGTGCCGGAACTTTTGGATGGAAATGACCGCCGCGAATGCGAGTTTTTCGACATGTGAATATCTAGTTTTAGCGTCGGCTAGACCCTTACTTGCATAGTATATTACATGTTCCTGGGTGTTTTGATCCTCCTGTACCAAAATCATGGCGATAGTGGTAGCAGAAGCGGCGAGATATAAGATGTAATCTCGATAATAATTAGGCGGTTGGAGCACAGGGGCATGCGTGATGGCATGTTTGATACTGTCGAAGGATTTTTGAGCCTGGTTGTCCCAAATGAACGGGATGTCCTTCTTGAGCAGTCTCATATACCCTTGAGTCTTCTCCACGAAATTGCAAACAAAATGTCTTAGATAACTCACCTTCCCTTGGAGACTTTGAATTTCCATCGCATTAGTCAGGGGTGGTAGGCTGATGATGGCCTCCACCTTTAAGGGATCAATGCGGATCCCATCCCTCGAAACGATATATCCTAGGAGGCATCTGGACTCAACGCAAAAGATGCACTTATGAGGATTCAGATGGATATTGTACCGTCTGCATCTGAGGAAAACGGCTGTCATATGATCAATGTGGAACTCGCACTGCTTTGAGTGAGCAGGGAGATCGGCGAAGTAAGGTTCCACAAAGTCCTTAATGTCATGGAAGGCATACGACATAGCCTGCTGAAATGTGGCGCCAGCATATTTAAGGCCAAACGGGAGTTTGCGGTATGCAAACGTTCCCCATGGGCAAATGAAAGCTGTCTTATGTTGGTTGGCTGGGTTGATCTCAATTTGATTGTAACCAGAAAAGCCATCCATGAATGAGAAGATGACACTTCCGGCACAGTTGTCGATGATCTGGTCGATGAAGGGGGTCGGGTAGTTGTCTTTTGGGAAAGCCTAATTAATGTCCTGATAATCGACATAGACGTGGATGGTGCCCTGCTTTTTGTTCACAAGAATGATGTTTGAGACCCAATCCATCAATGGGACAGGATAGATAAAACCAACCTTTAAGAGCTTTTCAATTTTTTCCTTTATTGCCACAGTCTTTCGGGGGTGTAGTGGTCGCAACTTTTGGCATACAGGTTTGATGTTGGGATAGGTTTTTATTTCATGAGAAATCATTGCGGGGTCTATCCGAGGCATCTCCTCATAGGACCAAGAAAATACGTCTCGAAATTACTTGAAAAAGGCCGTGCTAACAGCGATTTCTTCAGGGGAACTCTTCTGACCTATGTGAATGTGTTCCACTATACTAGGTTTCATCGAGATGTCTACCGGGGTGGTTGGATCAATATTGGCCAAGTTGCCCATAAGACATGTGAGAATGGGGGAATGAGGGGATGGGTAGATATCTGGTGAAAAGAGAGTATGGATGTTGGTCTCTATGTACTCCAAAGGAGGAATAAAAGATGACCTATGGTGGATATCATCCCATGGACTATCGTCAACATTCATTACTTCCATGATGGACTCATCTGAATGAAAATTCCAAAGTAAGAGATCAAGTAGAGATGACGTTCGTTGTAGAGAACAAGATGGAGAGGCCATGGTTAAATGGTCCTCCAATGCTGATTGGATAGCCTCATAAATACGTTCAGCGGGTGAAAGAGGCATCATATCTCCAAGCAGGTTTGTTGTGGCTTCATCCAGTACAAGCCAAGCATCGGTAGAGTGAGATAAAATCTTTGGGGAGATCATGTTCACCGTAGCAACATGATTAGGGGGGTCCACGACTAGAAAAAATCCCATGAGAGATGAATCTTTCAGAAGGCCAACCCCTACACTCTCATACTGGTTTGACATCTATCCAATGGAAGGAACATGGTCACCAGTATGAGTAGTGGCATCTCGTGTACAAAAATATAATTGGTCGATAGTAACAATTCGTCCTTGGTGGGGGAATTGTACTATGTGGAAGACTGAAGAGGCTACCTCCTGCATGGTGTAAAACTAATTGCGACCAAGCAAGAGATTATAATCTAATGGGGACAAGACCACTTCCACGTTAATGGTTACAGTCTTTCCGACCAACTCAACTACAAGGGCTTGTAAGAGCCCATGAGGTTGAAAGCCATGCCTGTCGAATGCTTTCAATGTGGTAGGAGAATGATTCAATTCGAGGGAGCCAATGGATCTCCAACAGGCGATGGACATGACAGAAGTGGAGGCTCCTTCGTCCAAAATGGTATGATGGACAATCTTCCCTGCAATGTTCGCAGAAAATTGGAATGTGAGCTGGTGTGAGAGCCTCGACTTAAAGTTGTCAAGTCGGAACATGATGGTGTTCGAGGAATCTGAGTCGACTGCAACAAAGGCTGCAAGGAGAGTTTTTCATTGATTAGGACAATTCTGCAAAACTTCCAAGGTAGACATGGCACAAGGAACTTGTGCCAAGTCCTCTACGATATTGTAATTTCGTGCCGCTCGAGCATTAGGATTGAAAACAACTTTTTGAATTGTACTCTTGGGTAGTCACAATATTGAGTCTAAGAAGGGCTTCTCAATGGTGAGAGAAGTCGATGGTACAGTGACATCAGTTAAGGAGTCGGAAGCTTTTTCAGCATTACTTCCAGTGGATTCTTTCGAAGGGACTAGTTCGTAAGATCATGAGCGAGTGTTCAAATTGATTTCCTCGTTACACAACATGAGAACATGCGCGATATTGGATGGTTCCCCCTGGGATGGGGGGGTTTGAGCAATCATCTGTTGGTTCTGAGTAGGAAACGGATCGTTGAGGATCGCGGGAGTTGGTTTACCCGTAAGAAACTTTTGTTCTTCGTCTCTATGGGGACACTCTTCAGAGAAATGATCATCTCCACACAGTAAACAAGGATACTTTAGTTTCCGTTTCTACTTGGTATCATCAGGAGTGCCCTTTTGTTCCTGCTTGGCAGAAGACTTTTTGGGTTTCCCTTTGTTATTCCTTTTGCTATTAAACTTCTGAGATGAAGCTGATTGGACAGAATTCACCTCTTCAGTTACAACATGAGCAGTGGACTTGGTGGTGCTGTGGCCAGCGAGAGTCAGGTTGGATCATCCAAAAGTGCTAGCAGTAGGCTGGGTGTTAAGGGAACCAATGATTCCATCAGTTTGGAGTCCCTTATGTGGTTTCATAGGGTCATTAACGTCACGGGGTGCATTAGGCAGAATATCAAACAAAGTGACAGATTGAGTGTAGACTAAGTCTAGCACATGGGCACTCGTGATGGCTTGTTCCTCAGTGACAGCACCTCGCATAGCGATGTCTCTTGCTATGGTAGGGATGAGGGATTTTGTGAACTAGTCTCCTAGGAGCTGGTCTGGAAAGGGAGCTTTAATGAGACGTCGTCTCCTTCTCCACTCGTGGATATGATCCGAAATGTGAGTGGCGGTATTCTGACGGAGAGAGGTTAAAAGCTCGGTACCAGTCTCATACCGTATGAGCAGTTGGAAATGTGTCAAAAAGTTCATGGCAAGAGAACCAAAATCAGGAAAAGAGTGTGGTGGCAGCTCAATGTGCCACTTGGAAGCTGAACCGGTGAGAGTCCTTTGAAACAATCTAATACAAATTGAATCGCCCATTAAGGAATTAGATGAATACCATAAGTGGTATTTCATCATGTGGTTTTTCGGGTCTTCACCCGGCTTGCCGTCAAACATGGGGATATCAGATGGAAGTTTCACTGGAATCGGTGGCTAGTTAGATCCATGGTAAATAGGATCATTGGTTAAATGGGATAGGTCAGGTAGGTCCAAAATAGCTAGGAAGGGCAGCTGTGGGTTAGGATGTGTGTATTGATAATAGGGATAAGGCGTGTAAGGAACAAACTGACCATAAGGTGTACTAGGATGAAACTGACCTTAGGGGGGTGTGCCGCCCGGATCGTAAGGAGGTCCACCACCATAAGGTGGTCCATTCCAATAAGGTGGGGGTCTTCCTCCACCTCCGGGAGGGGGTGGAGCTCCACCGCCACCACCAGGAGGAGGCGGGGGTCCATAACCATAATAAGGTGGCCCAATACTACCTCTGCCTGGAGGGGGTGGTGGACCACTTCCGCTACCAGAAGGATGGGGCCCCCACCACCTCCACCGCTGGAAGAATGAGGGTCTCCACCACCACTGCCACCACCATAGTAATTAGGTCCTCCACCACCTCCGCCTGGAGGGGGTGGTGGACCACTACCGCCACCCGAAGGGAAATGTCCTCCTCCACCATGATAGGGTGGTCCCCCGTTGCCTTCGTCGAGAGGGGGTGGTGGACCATTCCCGCCACCGCCGGAGGGGTGAGGGATATTGTAGGAAAAATGAGGTGAGTGTTATAGCTTGAAATGACACCTCTCCGTTCGTGACGACACTTGCTTCCCTTGGTCGCATGACGACACTTCTTGAGATCAAGTTCAGTCACACAAAAGGACATTTGTGGATGGAGGAGTCATTTGGGACACTAAAAATGGTTGAAATTACCTCATTCTTGACCCATTTGATGTATATGACCCTTAGGAACATTTTTTCAGACCAAACCATCTCCTGAAAATGAGCAGAAAAGCCTGTTTTTGGCCATTTTTCACTATGAGCGCGACTCTACTGTTATAATAGTAGCGTGTGTACGCGACTTTACCTCATTCAAAGTAGCGCCCATTGCCATATGTACGCGACTTTGTCTACTATAGAGTAGAGTACACACCTGTTTTGGTCAAAATCTCGAAATTCGAGTAAGTTTAGTTGGTTGGGAAACCTCTTGAGTGGTTATAACTTCTTTTCCTCTTCCTCATTGACTATATAAGGAGGGTAGAAGGGTCATGTGATAGGAGGAAGCCCAATTGCAAAGTTATGCTGGAGGAATGGAGACCCTCATCCCCCTCTCTTGTGCTTCAGTTTTGGTAAACCCTAGTACAATTGCTTAGAGGCTGGGATCCTTGGAGAACGGAAGCAGGAGATCTTGAATCTAGGTTTCGTGAAGTGCCAAGCTTGAAGGAAGGTATAATTGTATGTACTTGCTTTCATTCATTAATAAAGATCAGACGTTCTTCTCTTTCCAAATATGACCTATTAATGTGTCTTAAGATTTGATCACTGTTTGATTATAGTTTGATGTCTCTTTCCATTATAGATATCAGTATTATATATGTAGTCAAATGTATTTGAGAAAGGTATCAAGTTGTTTTGCAGGTCTGGGCATTGCGACACTGGATAAGCATTGAAGAGCAAGGGAGGAAAAAGCTAGGATCAACCTTCTGAATGAGTTGCCTACATCTCTAAACCCTAATCTCTTCATTTATTTGTTGTACTTGCAGAATGCTTGTAAGTCTATCTTTATCACCGTAAGTTGGTAGTTTCTCCCCTTAACTATAGGTGCATTTTCCCCACAACAGAATGGCGACTCCGCTGGGGATAGCCTAACTGCTTAGGGGTATCCAAGGTCATTTCTTCAGTTCTGTTTGATGGTCTTTGTTCCTTTTCTTGATCAGGATTATTTAGTAGGCTCTGTTTGACCCTCCTGGGCTTTTTACAGACCCTTCCCAGTCCTTGTAAACCTTTGTGGACCCAGTTTGGGGGTTTTAACCCCATTTTTTAGACTTTTTTTCTTGTACGCTACTGTTTGTACCACACAGTAGCGCCCATACGCTACTTTGCCTCTGCACAGTAGCGCCCATACTGCTATGAGCGCTAGTTTCCTTCATACACAGTAGCGCTCAAAATCTGGGTTTGATTTTTTGAGCTTTTGGGTTGTGGACCCAAATCTGGGGGCTGTGGCTGCATTTTTTGGGGTCCCTGATGACCTTAGGTCTGTGTAAAACCCCTGTAAGTGGTCTCCCATCCTTGTATTGATCCTACATTCATGATTTGAACCTCTTTTGATCAATTTGGGCTTGTTTGGAAAGTTTTGGGGTTTGTTGACTTAAGTTGGGGGGTTGTGGACCTGTTTGGTGTTTTGTACCCTAATTTGAGTCTGATTGAACTTGCTTGCCCCATTTCCACTGGATTTGAAACCTCTTGAGTCTTTTTGACCCTGTTTGTATCTATTTGAGTGAAATTTCTCTTTTAGGTTGGTTTCTTGTCCTCCCTTATGCTTTTAGTTTTTCTTTTGTAGTGAAAGCTCAAGTGTTTTGGCTGTTGTTCAAGACCTTGTTTGCATTGTTTACGTGCAGACCTGACTTTACCAAACCATACTTCTTTGTAGGTCATTTGCTTCGTTTGGGTCTAAAAGTAGTTTTTGTACTCTTTTCCCAATGTTTGGCATGCTTACATCAATAAGAATTTGAAAGTCATATTGGTAGCTTTTACTGTTTCATAAAGAGAACCTGAAAGTTTCTTTGCTTTGCTTTGATAGTAGGTTAGTTTCAGTTTTTGTTTCCTACCTTTGAAAAGCATAAAGAATTTTGATTTATCTTATAAATAGAGTACCTTGCAAGTGGCTTAAAAGATTTTAGAGTGCTTTGCATCAAAAAGAACAAGTTTTCTTTTGCATACCTAGTTGCTTGAGTAGCTGCATTCTTAGGTTTTGAGTTTAATTTTTTACATTTAGACTTTATTTTTACCTTTTTTTGCATTCAAAAGATTAAAAAATTGCATTTGCACATGCATTCTAGATCAGAATTTTAAGACTTGCATTGAAAAGAAAAATATTTGTTTGGTGGTAAATATTTCATTTTCAGTACTCTATTTCTATTATAACCACTCTCACACACCCACTACCTTTTTGAGTAATCAAGTAACCTTTAAAATGAACTCTAATAAAATGAACTAGAAACATTTTCTTTTCTAGGTTACACTACACCAACTAGTCTTGGTTAGGATCTTGGGTTTAAAACACCTTAAACCACCCAAGATCACACATTGCGCAAAAATCGTAGTGAGACTATCATTAGGCAAACCCACCTCACTCAAAATTTGCCTGGGAGCATATGCAGTAGGTCAATGTGAGATCAGTTTGTGGGAATACCCCTCCTACTTTCTGTTCGAACATACGCCAGGATCAGATTGCGTATTGGGGACTCTTTCGAGTTTCGGGCTTAGCTACCCTGCCCACGCTTTCTGATTCGACCGGTGACTGTTCCCCCAGGAGTTTTCGGTGTTGTGGTATCCTTAGTATCAGACTCTAGGTTCATACACAGGTGACAGCGGAGGGTATATCTGCTGTACCTAGGACAGACGTGGCAGGAAATCCCTTGCAGGTCTTTGGGAGGGCGGTTGGGTGATTCCAGCGCTTGCACCCTTAGTCATTGTATTGTGGACCCCGGGTAACTGTCCTTCATCCTTCGTTGATCTGTTCTGGGCCCTCATCATCCCAGACTCTTCTCCGGAAGGCATCTGTTTGCCTGGTTTGATTTACTTAGGACCTTTTTTTAGTGGTGTGCTCTTTGTGCTACTTGTTTTTAGTTTGCCTTAGGGAACTTCTTGTTCATTTGAGCGAGAAACTATGTCTAACATTCCGGCGAGTGCCAATCAAGGTACCCCTATTCCGGGGGATCCTTGTGCTGTTCCATTCATTGGAAACATTGGTGCTCCCTTAATGGCTACTCTGAATCTTCCTGGATTCACTATTGGGTTGCCGGTTTGGTTGTTTTCCACTCCGAATGCCTTGCATGCTCCTGACGCTTCTTTTGTGAGCACCTCAAATCAAGAGCATCAGAACCCTGTGCCTCCTTTGCCAGTAACATCTTCTCCTCCTCCTTCTACCTCATGTGGCGAAAGTAGCAATACTAGTAACCAGCAGTCTAAAAGGAATAGACAGGGGAAGAATAGGAAGAAGATGCCAAAACAAGGGGGCAAGCACCCTGCCACTGCAAATCATGCAGGGGGCACCCACCCAGCCTCTGGAAGTCATGCTGGGAGAAAAATTTTAGTCACTGAAAATCATACTGAAAGTTTGTCTTCAACCACTGTCAGTCATGTTGAGGACACGTCATTGATCACTGCTAGTCATATTAATGACAAGTCACCAGTTCCTGTGAGTCATACTGGAGACACCAGATCAGCCACTGCAAGTCATGCTGAGGGAGTTGACATTGTCGACAAACCCAACAAACAGAAGCTTAAGTTCCCTTGTAAGTTTTGCGAGGGAGACCACCTTACTTACTTGTGCCCTGTACTTCCAGAAGTGCAAAAAGTGTGGTCCTTAGTTCAAAAGTCTTCTGCTTCTGAGCAACCAGCCTCTGTGAGTCATGCTGGGGGCAAGCTGTCAGCCAATGCTAGTCATGCTGAGAGTACTGACGTTGTAAAGGAGTCTAAACCAATAGGACGGAAACCAAAGTTCCCTTGTAAACTTTGTAAGGGAGATCACCTTACTCACCGATGCCCTGCCATTCCAGAGGTACGAAGAGTGTGGTCCATGTCTGAAGGAACCTCTGTTCTTGAGTTGTCTATAGATTCCCTACAGCTAGATCAACCTTTGGTTGATAAAGTGGTTGAACCAATGCAATCTTTGGTCGACCCCACTCTTCCTTCGGAGAGTGAAGTGATTGAATCGATGCAATCTTCGACCGATCCCATCAGTCCTTCAGAGATTGATGCACCTACTACTGAAGTCTTCTGCATTTCCAGTTTGGATGTTCCTAAAAAAGGGGGCACTTCATCTGTGCCATGTGAACCCTTACCAAGCCCTAGGATTGTTTCCTTTGATTGGAATAGTCTAGCCGAGCCTCGCCTTCCTTCTTCGACACCTTTCCAGATAAAGGTTGATATCAGGAACCATACGGTTGATCGATGCATTGTTGATGAAGGTGCTTCTGTTAGTATCTTATCCGCTTATGCTTGGAGAGATTTGGGTTTCCCTAATGTTATTCCAGCTGTTAATTGGCCGTTGACTTTCGATAGAAGACCTAGTGAACCGATCGGATTCCTCCGTCAAGCACCTGTTACCTTGGGTGGAAAAACAGTCTTAGTTGATTTTATGGTTTTAAAGGACCCTATGGACTTTGATATGATCCTCGGGCGTGATTACGTTTATGCTATGCATGCTGTGGTGTCTACGCTTTTTCGTGTGATGCATTTCCCTCATAACGAAAACATTGTCACCATAGACCAGCTTGCATTCGTTGATCCTCCTTATTACCCAACTGAAGACCAGTCTGATCCCTCGTCATTAGGCACTACTATGTCACATGCGCCTCATGTGGCATATTGTTCCTTGAGTTCAACTGCTACTGAGAAGAAGTCTCTGAGTTCATGCTTACCTTCTCGGGACTTGGTCCCAGCTTTTGACCAAGTGACACCTCCATCTGAATGTTTAGATATGTATTCTATCTGGGATGATATACTTCCTTCCGATGAAGTTTTCCTAGAGTCCATAGTACAGTCTGCCATTCATTTGGATGTTGATCCAGTCGCAGTCATGTCCAGCCCCGGTTTGACCTTAAAGTTTGATCTTCCTACTGTTGAGTCTTTGGACTCTCCTATAGATCAGCAAATCGGTGTTCCTGCTGAGTTTGATTATGCTTCTAGAATTTTCAACTCCCGTGATGATGAATTTGTTCCTGCAGATTCCATCATGTCCTTCAACTTTGATCTTCATCCTGAATTTGATCTTGTTGATTGTAAGTCCTCAGGCTTGGGTACCATCGAGTCTTCATTTGAAAACTCTGCCTTGTTTATGCCTGCTGTTGATGATAGTGAAGTTGAAAGTATTTGTACCACAGTGACTTGTATCAGGTCTTCCTTTACATATGTTTTAGATATGATCTCGGTACTAATGTTTCTTGGAGACAGGATTCTTAGCTGGATGTATACTTGCTTACTGGTCCTTTTCGACACCTTGTGCAACCATGTCAGGTATATTCGGAACCTTGCATATAGGTTTAGGCTTCCCCGCTGTTATGTTGCATTTGAACCTTTTGCCATCCGAATTCGCCATAGGGTCGAACCTGTTGGATATTGGTGTGTTAGCCATCTCTTTATGCATTGTGCACCAGTCCGACAGCAGAGCCTACCTAACATGGGTCACCCTAGTCAGCACCCTTATGCCATTCTGGTGCCCATGCTGAGTTTTTCTCATAGGTTCGGGAGCCTTTTTAGATTCACCATGACTTTGAGAAGAAGCCTCATATCTTTCTTCCTCATATATTTCTGGCCATCCCTGATAAGGCTCCCATCTTTGTGTTCAAGTTGTATATGCGTCTATTATGATCTCGCTTGCGCTAATGAGCCTGAAGCCGGCTTCCACGCTTTTAGCCCGTTGTATAACCTCCATCTCTGATCTCATTTCTGCTAAGCCCTATATCATTTTGCCTTTTCAATTTGACACCTTTTACCTGGAGGAGACACACCCTCAGTGTCCTTATCTTGCCCATGTTCCTTGCATTAGGCATAGCTTTGTTCCATGCGCTTGGAGCTAGTTTTGCATGTCCCTGACACTCGTTTCCTCCCATTTCCAGCATTCTTCTTTTACTTCGAGCTCGTTAAAAACAGTAAGTAGGTTTCGAGCATTCTTCTGCCTTCACTTCGAGCTCGTTAAAAACAGTAAGTAGGTTATGAGCAGTCTTCCACCTTTCCTTCGAGCTCGTTAAAAACAGTAAGGAGGCTACGAGCATTCTTCTACCTTCACTTCGAGCTCGTTAAAAACAGTGTTAGCACTTAGATTTTATTCCGGTTGTAAGAAAATAAGACCTAAGGTAACCTATTTCAAACCAATCTTTAGGTAGAAGAACTAACCATTTTCTCTACCAGAGAGGGCTCTCTCAGGATATATATATGAAGGTTAAAATATATAAAGGTTTCCTTAAAACTTCTCAAAAGATATTTTCTGGTCGAAAAGGTAAACAAGAAACATTGGGCATGGAGTCAAAGCTTTCAGAATGTATAATAAACCAGCAAGAGATTTTCACCATAAAGATTTTCACAGAGGCAAGATAGTAATCATGTTACAGTCAATTTGATTTTTCAGGCGACATAGAAAGAAGTAAAGACATTCCATTAACAACAGGTATCTATCCAGGATAAATCTATTGTCAACTTTGGAGAATAAAATGGATGTTTAAATGCAGATAAAATGAGGCATAACCAGTATGAATCTCAAGTTATTTCAAATGTTCATTTAAACATAGAAGAAAAACACCATGGGAGATATAACGAAGAAGATAACATGCACATATAAGGATAAGGAAAATAACAGACTGCAAGACTGATTAACCCATGAATCTCTGTATCAAAGGATAGGTATCATCACTGTACTGCCTTTATTTCAAAAATGAACTTCAAAACATACTTGTTTCTCAAAAAATTTCCAACCCCTCCAATAATGACCTCCATTGTCTTTTATACAAAATTTTCAGAAGAAGCTCCACATAACTGCTTCTTCTAACTAATAATTAAAAATATTTAACTAAAAATAACTGTCTTCGAGTAACCCATAACTGTCTTTCAGATAATATTACAAATTTAAAATAAAAAGTCTTTTTGCCACTTGGCAAGACTTTTGGATATCATCATTTTTGCCACATGGCAAGAATTTCAAAGGCATTTAAGTATGAACAGAATATCTGGTCTTCCCGTACTTCTCTACATAATTCCATTGGTCAGCCGTGGGTAGGTCATAACTGGTCATTTCTTTCACCAAGACTCGCATCTCGATATGACCTGCATAAGAAATAGGAAGAAGGTTTGCGCAAGTTGAAATCAACATATTTAAAATTTCAAATTCCCCTGACATTTTCTCCATTAAGATTTTTCCTGTGAGCATGTGATCTATCTGCTGGAATTTTCGGTGATCCATCCTGATATCAAACAATAATCTTTTATAATCATTCTGAGGAATTAATTCATTATCTTCGTTCCAGAAAGATGGGAATCCCTTGTTCACTAACTTGTCAAATTGCTTTTTAAACTGGATTACTTCTTTCCTTATTTATCCTGCTTTGGCCTCGATGTTTTCGATATGTGAGTATTTGCCCAAGATCCTTCTGGCCCAAGTGATGACAGAAATTCTGTTAGTTATACTCATGGTTGTTAGGTCTGCCTCGGATAGACTGTTTAAAAATGTAATTGCTCTCTGGGCGATTTCTTTAGGCTTTCTGTTTAGGCTTTCCTTGACTGCCTGGCAACTGTTGAAGGCATCTTTGGCTACTTTTTCCTTAACTCTTATATAATCCAGATACGGCCTAAGTTTTTCAACTTCTTTAATGATCTGGTCCCATACCATATGTTTACATCCCTGCATGGCAGCTTGTCCTGTTGCATGAGCAGCCACTCCTTTATTATTACTGCTCAATTCCTGATTATTTGCCTGCAAGGTTTTTATTTCTTTTTCTTTTGCTTCATTTTCTTCTTTTAATTTCTGTATTTCTGCCTTCAACAATTTAATTTCATTATCTTTTAAACTTATTTGAGACATTGCCTGCAAAATCCCATCTACATCATTCTTATCTTCTTCGGGGCCTGCCTGTACCTGCTGTTGACTGTTTTCTGCTAGTTGTTTTCTCACTGTTGCCAATTGTTCTTCCAAAAGGAACCTTTCTTTTTCCCAGTAGTCTTTTTCATCTGACAGCTTTAACCATTTAGCTGTGACATCATTGACTTCGTTAGCTAACTCTTCTTTCTCTTTTTCTAATATAGTCAATTCTGCACCTTGAATGAGTATAGCATCTGGGATTTTTAACTTTCGTCTCAATGTTAAAATCATTTCTTCCTTCTCCTGTAATAGTTTGGTAGCTGCAGCTCCATCTTTATTAATTAAGTCCATTTGCAGCTTCTTAATTTGATGTTGTCGAGACTTATTCTCTGCCTTTTCTTGCCTCAACTGATTATTTAATTTTTCTACTGAATTTTTTAGTTTGTTTGCTCTCAATGTGGCCCCCAAATAGTCTGAGTATATAACTTCTCCAGCTTGTCTATGTAACAAAATTTTGTCAGGGGCATTTATCTTCGACAAATCTACACTCATCTCTGAGATCTTGTCTTTGGTCACAACTGAAAATTTTAAAGAATTTTCTTTGATGTTCCTGCTGGTGAACAAGCTCACTTCATTGTTTGATATATTTCTGACCTTTGGAAACAATAAACTTGTTTGTTTCGCAGATTCCTGTTTGTTTTTACTATGTTCATTAAATACATCCATGAAATTTTTAGGTCTATTTACATCATCCTCTACAGGGGTTTCTTCAATTTTGTATTCCCTCACTGTAACCTCTGGTATTTTATTTTCTGTAGCTTCTGCTTCTTCTGAAATGCTTGTCAATTCCTGTGACTCATCAGTCTTCAATCGTTTTCCTTTTTCTGTCTCTTCATCGTCAATAATCATAATGTCCTGTATAGGTCTTTTGGACCCCACTAATGCAGTATTGATTTCGCCTTCTGTTTCTGCCATTGCTTCCTCTAATGACCTTTCTATGTCGGCCTTGTCTGGGATAATTTCTTCTTTGTATTCGAGCCAGTTGGCTCTGTCTGCCATCCCTTCAACATTTTGATGATTCAGAGCCTTAATACGGTGTTCAATTCTTCTTTTGGATATGATATTTAATGGGTCATATTCCAATGCTGCATCTGTCTCGAAATTCATGTCTTTTAACAATTTTTCTATATATACAGCAGCGTTCTTATTCTTTATTGTAAACGGACCTAATGTGAAAGGGTACTTAATGTCCGTTGCTTGTCTGTGGACTAAAAAATTGTTATCTTCTACAATCAATTTCTGTCTCAAAAACTCCAAGGCAAAAATCCTCAAGGTGAGGAATGCTGGTAGCACATAGGGTTTATGCTTGAACCCATACAATCTGATCACTGTGCTATCTTTTGATAAAAACCAGTCTCCTGTAGCATACTCTGTATTCAGTTGCATTGATACCTGCATTTCCGGCAATACTCTAGGCAGACTTTTTCCGAAAATCATCTTAAAGATCGTTGAGAGCATGTAATTGATGAAATTGAAAATATTGTTTTCCAGTGGAGTTGCAAAAACGATCTCTGGGAACTGTAATTCTTCTTGGCTGGATACCATAATCATTTTCATTAAAAATGCTTGAAACCTGAAATGTCTGTGTGTGGAAAAATTGACCATCTGGTCATGCATCCTTTCGGCTATGAAAGCTTCAAAATTTAGTCGGGGAATTTGACTTTCGTCAATTCCCGACTGGACTATACTTATTCTGTACAATAAACTCAATTGGAACTCAGTTATATACAAATCCGAATCTAACCCTAAAACTACGGCTAACAGTGTCAAGACCAATTGGGTATTCTCATTAAAAAGGTTGATATCTAAAGGGTAAGGGAGTTCAGAAAGGCTAGTTTCTGGTCTGAGACACGTCGACAGAAACACTTCCCTATCACTCTGAGAGGCAAGGTGAAAATTTTCAATAATTGATACATCAGAGAAAACTTCAGGGTCGAGGGTTTTGGGCAAATCTATTTCTAGGGCTCTAATCACTTCGGCTGGCTCAATTTTACAGATGGCTCTAGTTTTTTGACTGTTTAAAACAACCTTTTCTTCCCGTGAATAGTTTTCAGCACACCAGGAGACGAATTCTGGGAAAGCAGGAAATTGATCAGGGCAAAAAGCTATTAAAGATGACTGGTGAACTCTATGCGAGTCTATACCCTCTTTTAACAGCTCAGATAACTTCACTTTTACATCGGAAACTGGGAACCTAATAAGGGTATCGAAGACGTCTTCATCTCTGTCTTCTAGGGCATCTTTCGACCTACAAACGTCTATATCTTGTACAGTCTCCATCTAAATGCTTCTTTTAAACAAATTTCCGTTTAAAGAGAGTGACAGGTCACCAGACCCTACCTGTAATTGCTTGCTTTTCGCCTTCTGTCGCAATCGCCGGCTTCCACCAGTCTTCGGAGCTCTCCAGGATAACGACACATACAAAATGCCGTTATGTGGAGCCCTTTCTTTTTATATAAGCCTTTTTAGACTAACCTCCTTGCACCTTTACGAACGTGGGTCGTTTTCATCCGTTGATCTTTGAACCATCATTTTGAACCGTCAGATCTTGTCCATCCTTATTGCACCGGCGGTATCCGCGATCGAAAAGGTGGTTTCCTTTTCCGGTTTGGTATCCGCGCGGATGCATCATCTGCTGACACCTGTCTAGGCGGTTTATTCTCCGCGACCGCTTTCCTTTATATCCTGTGCGCATGTTCCTGGCCGCGGATGAAATGCTGGCCGTTGATTTGATTGAAACATGTATTGGCCTTCCGATCCTTGCAAAGTATAGTGCCACGTGCCACGGTCTCATCAATCCATTCCTCGCTCGCCACCTGTTAGGTCCCACCTTGCCACGTAAGAGATCTTTCCACCTTTCTGTAATAGGTGGTTCCGCGCGGTGTTATGGTGGTTTCTGATACCACTTTCTCCAAGCGCGGATGAATGAATGTGGGACACGTGCCTTGGTGGTATTATGTCCGCTACCACCCTCCATCGTTTGTTGGCGATCACTTTGGCGACGCGGGGTTAATATGAACCGTTGATTTGGATCTATGCTATCTCCGCCGACGAAACCTGACCGGGGCTTAACCTTTATATTATATTTTGCTAGCGGACTTTATACATATGGGTTTTTCTCTTATTTTTTATATAAAAAACCTTCAACTTAACCCTTTTAGTGATGATTCTTTCTCTTAGGGTCTTTTAGCAAAAATTTCAATTTTTTTCAGACCTGGTGTCAACAACTGGCTCCAACTGGGGATGCTATCCTCCCTGCGAGGTAGCAAAGAACATCGTAGACCAAGTGCCTGATCCATTGGGCCAAATTCAAATTTCAAAATTTTATTTTATTTTATTTATTTTTTTATTTTTTATTTTTTTTTGAAATATTTACACTGTACAAGAACTTTCTTCCACTACCATCTGTTAGGACAAATAATGTTTGAGATGCCTCCCATTTACTGGCCCTCCAGGACAAAATTCTCCATTGCAATTTTTTAGGATAAAAGCATTTTCTCCTTGGCATCCTGCAATAATATATGGACCTTTCCATAAATGTTCAAACTTTCCATGGTGCTCTTCTTTCCTGGAATCCCATTTCAAAACCAAATCATTTATTTGAAAATCTCTTTCCTTAACTTTTCTGTCAAAAGTCTTTTTCATTTTTTCTTGATGTATTTGGGTCTTGTTATATGCTTTTTCTCTGACTTCGTGCAATTCTATCATTTGATTTATTCTTCTTTGCATATGATTTGGTTCTTCACCAACTTCTTGTAACAGTTTCATGACTGGCAATCCTAAAGAGACAGGAAAAACTACTTCTGTACCATATACCAACTGAAAAGGAGAAGTACCAATTGCTCTTTTCGTACTGATTCTGTCTGCCCATAGAGCATATTTCAGTTTGGTGTGCCAAGCCCTCTTATTATCCTCTAACAACTTCTTTATGATTCTCACCAAACTTTTATTTGAAGATTCGGCTAATCCATTTCCTTGTGGATAATAAGCTGTTGAATGATTCAGATGTATATGATATTTATGATAGAAATTTATCATCTTTTTTGACTTGAATGATGGGGCATTATCTGTCACTATCCTTTTAGGGCAACCAAACCTGGACAAAATATTTTCTTCCAAAAAGTTCATAATCACCGTCTCTGTAGCATTTCTGGTTGGTATGGCCTCAATCCATTTTGTGAAATAATCAGTAGCAGTCAAAATCCATTTGTGTTGTCCTGAAGAATTCGGGTTAATTTCACCAATAAAATCTAACCCCCACTGTTGGAACGGTGCTTCAACTGAAATGGGTTTCAGTGGAAATGGTAATAATTCTCTTTTTCCATCGAAAATTTGACATTCATGACATTTAGTTATTTCTTTATACACATCGGAATACATGCTAGGCCAGTAAAAACCAGCTCTAAGAATTTTGTTTACTGTAGCCTTCCATGAATGATGTCCTCCACACATACCTTTATGAAATTCCACCATAATATGCTGTGCCTCATTCTCTAAAAGACAATTTAACAATATTCCTCCTGGATCTTTCCAAAACAAATTTCCATTTAATATGCAAAACTTTGCAGCTTTCAGTTTTACTGACCTGGCCCTTGTTTTTTCCATGTCTGCAGGTGCTTGGAGATTCTGTAAGACATATACAATATCTGAGTACCAGGGAGATAAAGAAAAATCTTCAATTATTGGTGACTTTGGAACATCCTCGGATGAGGTTTCAGCCATAAAATTTATACTGAGGGAATCCAAATTTGTTTCTGTCATCATTTTAGCTAAACCTTGACCTTTTATTAATTTGGTGGGTTTAATGTCCAGGTCATATTCTAGCAATACTGCTATCCATTTTGCTCTTTTCCCTTCAGGATCAGGTTGTGTAAGAATATATTTTACTGCTGATGATGGAACATGAGCTATTGTATGAGAATGCAAAATATATATTCTGAAATCCTTCAATGCTTTCACCAAAGCATAAGCTTGTTTTTCCATGATGTTGTATTTTAATTCTGCATCTCTCAGAATTTTACTAAAAAATGCAATAGGCTGTTCTATACCTTCTTGATTCTTCTGCAACAGTACTCCAGCCACTGTGTGCTCCGATGCATATGTGAACATAATGAAATCCCTTGTATAATCTGGACTGATTAATACCGGTGCTTCGGTCAAAGCTTTCTTGATGTTTTCAAAGGATTTTCTTGCTTCTTCATTCCATTTGATTTCTCTATCTTTTCTCAACATCTCAGTGATATTTCTTAAAATTTCACCAAAACTGGGGATGAACCTCCTCAACCAATTTACCCTTCCTATGAATGACTGAATTTCTTTCTTACTTCTAGGAATTCCCACCTTTTGTATTGCAGATACTCGTTCTGGATCAATCTTAATTCCTTCTTTGGATATGATGTGTCCCAATAACCTTCCTTCTTCCATACAAAAATGTGATTTCTTAGGATTTAACGAAATTCCAAACCTCCTACATTTTATGAAAACTCTTTCCAAATGTTTCCAGTGATCAGCGGCGTTCTTTGAATAAACAGTGATATCATCCATGTATACCACCACAATTTTGTCCCTTTCGTCTGCAAATGCAATATCCATAGCTCTCTGAAATGTTGCTCCTGCATTCATTAGACCAAATGGCATTTTGGCGTACATAAACGTTCCCCAAGGTGTAGTAAAAGCAGTTTTTTCTTGATCTTCTCGGTGGACTTTGATTTGATTATAACCTGAAAAACCATCTAGCATGGAAATTCTCTCAGCTCCCACAACTTGTTGTAAAACCTGGTCCATTTTAGGGAGTGGATAATTATCTTTCAACGAAGCTCTGTTCAAGTTTCTAAAATCCACACACAGCCTTATTTCTCCATTCTTTTTCCTCACAGGTACTAAATTTGCTAACCACTTGGAAAACCTCAGAGACACAATTATCTTAGCATCAAACAACTTCCTCACCTCTTTTTCTATCACTGGCAGTAGCTTGGGATTTATTCTTCTCAACTTTTGCTTAAAAGGCTTTTCACCTGGTTTAATTGGAATTGTATGTTGTATAACAGAAATATCATATTCCTTTAAATCCTCATAGCTCCAAGCAAAAACATCTGAAAACCTTTTCATTACTTCCACACTTTTATCTTCTTCTTTTCTTGGTAACTTCTTTGAAAGTTTTACTAATTTGGGATCCTTTTCAGAACCTAGATTATAATCCTTCACATCTTCAGGCTTTGGTTCAATCTTTGGATTTTTTACCACGTCATTTTTATCAAATAACTTTTCTAAAGGAATTAAACCTCTAGGGATAACATTATTCTTTAGTTGAATAATATCCTTACCTCCGATCTTCTGTTTGAATTTTTCGGCTTCCTCCGGAGAATCCACTTCGTCTGGACCCATCTCATCACCTTCTGCATCAATAGATCTGTAATGGAACTCATCTGTCATTTCCAAAAAGCGTTTGATCTGTTGGTCATCTTCAAAGACCTGCCAATGCTTGACATTGTCTGGAATAGATGGTCTATGTATGACTTCGATATTATATTCCTTTTTAGAAAAGGCGGGGGTTTTGAATGCAGCTCCAGCAGTGGCTAAAGAATCTGCTACAGTGTTGCTAACTCGGGGAATTGAAATAACATCATGTTCATCAAAGAAGTTTTCCAATAAATCCCACACTTCATTCCTATAGGACCTCATTTTCGGGTGTTTGGTCTGATAAATAGCTTTTATTTGATTTATAACCAATTCAGAATCCCCAAATACCTCAATCTTTTTTGCTTTCAATTCTTTCAACACATTCAATCCCAGAATTAAGGCCTCATACTCTGCAACATTGTTGGTACATTCAAAATTCAATTGGTAAGAAAACATTAGAAATTCTCTGTCAGGTGTAATTATCCATACTCCTGCTCCAGCTCCTTCTCTGCTTCTAGCTCCATCAAAGTGCATTGTCCAAGTACCTTCTTTTCTGATCTTTTCTCTCAACAATTTTTCCTCCTTATTTTCTTTAGGTTCAATTAAATCAATCTTCTCTTTAGATTCAACATCATTGTACAAAATGCAGGACCCCAGATCGGTGTCTAAAGCATAAATGGCATGTTTCTCAGGTTCTTTTAAATCACTTACCAAATAAGAAGCTCTCTTTTCAGTATACAATCTTCTGTGTACTCCCAACACTGGAATAGTAGCGAAGGACATATCCATTTGTAGAGTTCCCTTTAACTTTGAAGCCCACGACCTAGACAATAACATACCAAACTTTGCAGGGATATCAGCAACTACCACATCCATGAGAATACCTTTGGCTGGTATTTTACTGAGATTGACTGTCAAATCTTTAATCAACCCTAAACATTTAACTTTCCTTGAATCAAAAGAGAATAAGTCATCATATGGTCTTGTGATCTCCAATCCTAGAGAATCTACTACAAGTTTAGGCATCAAATTATGAGAAGCTCCGGAATCCAACATACAGTTATGTACCACTTTATCATGAATATCCAAATTCACATAGAAAGGAGAAACTTCTTCCAAACTATTGTCTTCCATTCTTGATCCTAAACAGATATTAGGATTATCATCATCTAACTCCAAAGTGTCTACTTCCACCCGATTTTCTACCTGCATCATCTTGAAAATTTGTTCCTTGTACTCCTTGTTCTTCAGTATTTCATTAAAGGGTACTGAAATCTTGACTTTTGACATTTCATTCTGTATGTTGAAAGGAACCAAACTTTTATCATTTTCTTTCGTTGGATCTTTCTTGATATCTGGAATTATCTTGGGTACATCTTCATTTTCCTTTCTCTTAGTTTGTGGTTCAGACTGACTTGTAGAAGCTTTATCAACATTTCTTTTTGACTTGCCTATTGGTTCTTTCCCTTTGTCAATTACAACATCTCGGTTCCTCAGATTCATCTTTCTTTGAAGATCATTTATGGCGTTTTGATAACCAATCTGGTATTGATCACTCCCCATTTCCAAACTACAACATTCTCCTTCTGCCATGAACATATCATGCTCCTGTTTAGTCAAATATACTTCCGGATCAGAACTGCCACAATGATGAATATCTCCTTCAGGCATTTCGGCTTCAGATTCTCCAGCAATGTAATTCTCAGGAAAAGGAGGTCGGATTTGATCGTCTTCTGCATTCCTTGGGTTTGTCTGTCCTCTCGGTCTTACAGCTGGAACAAAAGGCCTTCTAAAGTTAGGGTTTCTGATTTGAGGTTCTGCTGGTTCTTTATTTGGAGTTTTATTGTCCACTACTAATCTTTCTAGCAATTTTTCCATAGTTTTCATCATCGCTTCGAACTTTATATCAGTAGAGGAAGAAGAAGCAGAAGAAGAAGCCACATTTTGATTATCTTCTCTAATTTTCTTTCTATCCATATCTCTGTGTCTCATTTTTCCAGAAGCCATCATATTAGCCTCAACTTCTACTGCATCTTTCATCATTATTGCCAAAGTAGTCGATCTTCTTTCTCTTAATGTGCATGAAAAATCACCTTCAAAAGCATCAGCATAATGTAACTTGGCTGCTCCTACTGGAGGTTTTATATCTGTAGGGATTGAATTATAGACTTTCATAAATCTGGCAGAAAACTCCTGAACTGACTCAAACCCTCCTTTTTTCAAATTGTTGTATTGGGTCAATACCTGTGAAGGATTCTTCTGATCTTCCCATCTTTCTATAAAAAGGGTTGTAAAGGCATCATAATTTGCAATAGATCCAGCGGCCAAAGCTCTAAACCATTTTTTCACTTCACCTCTCAAACTTTGGGCAAACAACCTCATTTTAGCATCATCAAAATCTACTTCTTCTAAATCAATAAAATCGTTGAAATTATCAACATGTTGCTGTGCTGTATAATTTCCCTCATTATCAAAAGTAAATATCCTCTGTGCATAATTTTGAGGCAAATCATGTAAAACTGCTGGCAAAACCAAAGGAGCAAATCTGGCAGCCATGGGTGGTGGGTTATAAGGTGCAACTGCAGTCGTCTGTTGTCTATTACCCGGTACAGGTATTCTTTGGGTTTTGGATATTTCAGGTGCTTTCCTCTCAGATCTTTGTAAATTTTCCCAAACAGATTTTAAAGAATAGTCCCACAAACTTTGTGGATCAACTTTTGTTTCTCTCAAATCAGAATCTGACTTAGTTCTAAACAAAATCTTTTCACTGGAACCAATATTTTCTTCTTCAAACAAATGTTCTTGCAAAGAAGGAAATATATTTGAAAACTGGGAAATACCTTCTTTAGTCTTGCCTTTGATTTTCTCCGTCTTGAGGAGTTTTTCAGGATTATCTACACCCGAAAAGAACTGCGAACCGGGATTCCTTCTTGTAGCCACAATGTCTTTCTCAACTTAATCTCAAAACTTCTAAAAATTGTCACAAGTGAAGTCGCCAGGGCAATATCTACAACCAACTTGTTTCAAACTTCCTTGCCCAAGAAATTTGAGCTTTCTTTGTCGTTTCTCCCAGGGAAAATTTCACTTTCGTCCCCGGCAACGGCGCCAAAATGTTAGCACTTAGATTTTATTCCGGTTGTAAGAAAATAAGACCTAAGGTAACCTATTTCAAACCAATCTTTAGGTAGAAGAACTAACCATTTTCTCTACCAGAGAGGGCTCTCTCAGGATATATATATGAAGGTTAAAATATATAAAGGTTTCCTTAAAACTTCTCAAAAGATATTTTCTGGTCGAAAAGGTAAACAAGAAACATTGGGCATGGAGTCAAAGCTTTCAGAATGTATAATAAACCAGCAAGAGATTTTCACCATAAAGATTTTCACAGAGGCAAGATAGTAATCATGTTACAATCAATTTGATTTTTCAGGCGACATAGAAAGAAGTAAAGACATTCCATTAACAACAGGTATCTATCCAGGATAAATCTATTGTCAACTTTGGAGAATAAAATGGATGTTTAAATGCAGATAAAATGAGGCATAACCAGTATGAATCTCAAGTTATTTCAAATGTTCATTTAAACATAGAAGAAAAACACCATGGGAGATATAACGAAGAAGATAACATGCACATATAAGGATAAGGAAAATAACAGACTGCAAGACTGATTAACCCATGAATCTCTGTATCAAAGGATAGGTATCATCACTGTACTGCCTTTATTTCAAAAATGAACTTCAAAACATACTTGTTTCTCAAAAAATTTCCAACCCCTCCAATAATGACCTCCATTGTCTTTTATACAAAATTTTCAGAAGAAGCTCCACATAACTGCTTCTTCTAACTAATAATTAAAAATATTTAACTAAAAATAACTGTCTTCGAGTAACCCATAACTGTCTTTCAGATAATATTACAAATTTAAAATAAAAAGTCTTTTTGCCACTTGGCAAGACTTTTGGATATCATCATTTTTGCCACATGGCAAGAATTTCAAAGGCATTTAAGTATGAACAGAATATCTGGTCTTCCCGTACTTCTCTACATAATTCCATTGGTCAGCCGTGGGTAGGTCATAACTGGTCATTTCTTTCACCAAGACTCGCATCTCGATATGACCTGCATAAGAAATAGGAAGAAGGTTTGCGCAAGTTGAAATCAACATATTTAAAATTTCAAATTCCCCTGACATTTTCTCCATTAAGATTTTTCCTGTGAGCATGTGATCTATCTGCTGGAATTTTCGGTGATCCATCCTGATATCAAACAATAATCTTTTATAATCATTCTGAGGAATTAATTCATTATCTTCGTTCCAGAAAGATGGGAATCCCTTGTTCACTAACTTGTCAAATTGCTTTTTAAACTGGATTACTTCTTTCCTTATTTCTCCTGCTTTGGCCTCGATGTTTTCGATATGTGAGTATTTGCCCAAGATCCTTCTGGCCCAAGTGATGACAGAAATTCTGTTAGTTATACTCATGGTTGTTAGGTCTGCCTCGGATAGACTGTTTAAAAATGTAATTGCTCTCTGGGCGATTTCTTTAGGCTTTCTGTTTAGGCTTTCCTTGACTGCCTGGCAACTGTTGAAGGCATCTTTGGCTACTTTTTCCTTAACTCTTATATAATCCAGATACGGCCTAAGTTTTTCAACTTCTTTAATGATCTGGTCCCATACCATATGTTTACATCCCTGCATGGCAGCTTGTCCTGTTGCATGAGCAGCCAATCCTTTATTATTACTGCTCAATTCCTGATTATTTGCCTGCAAGGTTTTTATTTCTTTTTCTTTTGCTTCATTTTCTTCTTTTAATTTCTGTATTTCTGCCTTCAACAATTTAATTTCATTATCTTTTAAACTTATTTGAGACATTGCCTGCAAAATCCCATCTACATCATTCTTATCTTCTTCGGGGCCTGCCTGTACCTGCTGTTGACTGTTTTCTGCTAGTTGTTTTCTCACTGTTGCCAATTGTTCTTCCAAAAGGAACCTTTCTTTTTCCCAGTAGTCTTTTTCATCTGACAGCTTTAACCATTTAGCTGTGACATCATTGACTTCGTTAGCTAACTCTTCTTTCTCTTTTTCTAATATAGTCAATTCTGCACCTTGAATGAGTATAGCATCTGGGATTTTTAACTTTCGTCTCAATGTTAAAATCATTTCTTCCTTCTCCTGTAATAGTTTGGTAGCTGCAGCTCCATCTTTATTAATTAAGTCCATTTGCAGCTTCTTAATTTGATGTTGTCGAGACTTATTCTCTGCCTTTTCTTGCCTCAACTGATTATTTAATTTTTCTACTGAATTTTTTAGTTTGTTTGCTCTCAATGTGGCCCCCAAATAGTCTGAGTATATAACTTCTCCAGCTTGTCTATGTAACAAAATTTTGTCAGGGGCATTTATCTTCGACAAATCTACACTCATCTCTGAGATCTTGTCTTTGGTCACAACTGAAAATTTTAAAGAATTTTCTTTGATGTTCCTGCTGGTGAACAAGCTCACTTCATTGTTTGATATATTTCTGACCTTTGGAAACAATAAACTTGTTTGTTTCGCAGATTCCTGTTTGTTTTTACTATGTTCATTAAATACATCCATGAAATTTTTAGGTCTATTTACATCATCCTCTACAGGGGTTTCTTCAATTTTGTATTCCCTCACTGTAACCTCTGGTATTTTATTTTCTGTAGCTTCTGCTTCTTCTGAAATGCTTGTCAATTCCTGTGACTCATCAGTCTTCAATCGTTTTCCTTTTTCTGTCTCTTCATCGTCAATAATCATAATGTCCTGTATAGGTCTTTTGGACCCCACTAATGCAGTATTGATTTCGCCTTCTGTTTCTGCCATTGCTTCCTCTAATGACCTTTCTATGTCGGCCTTGTCTGGGATAATTTCTTCTTTGTATTCGAGCCAGTTGGCTCTGTCTGCCATCCCTTCAACATTTTGATGATTCAGAGCCTTAATACGGTGTTCAATTCTTCTTTTGGATATGATATTTAATGGGTCATATTCCAATGCTGCATCTGTCTCGAAATTCATGTCTTTTAACAATTTTTCTATATATACAGCAGCGTTCTTATTCTTTATTGTAAACGGACCTAATGTGAAAGGGTACTTAATGTCCGTTGCTTGTCTGTGGACTAAAAAATTGTTATCTTCTACAATCAATTTCTGTCTCAAAAACTCCAAGGCAAAAATCCTCAAGGTGAGGAATGTTGGTAGCACATAGGGTTTATGCTTGAACCCATACAATCTGATCACTGTGCTATCTTTTGATAAAAACCAGTCTCCTGTAGCATACTCTGTATTCAGTTGCATTGATACCTGCATTTCCGGCAATACTCTAGGCAGACTTTTTCCGAAAATCATCTTAAAGATCGTTGAGAGCATGTAATTGATGAAATTGAAAATATTGTTTTCCAGTGGAGTTGCAAAAACGATCTCTGGGAACTGTAATTCTTCTTGGCTGGATACCATAATCATTTTCATTAAAAATGCTTGAAACCTGAAATGTCTGTGTGTGGAAAAATTGACCATCTGGTCATGCATCCTTTCGGCTATGAAAGCTTCAAAATTTAGTCGGGGAATTTGACTTTCGTCAATTCCCGACTGGACTATACTTATTCTGTACAATAAACTCAATTGGAACTCAGTTATATACAAATCCGAATCTAACCCTAAAACTACGGCTAACAGTGTCAAGACCAATTGGGTATTCTCATTAAAAAGGTTGATATCTAAAGGGTAAGGGAGTTCAGAAAGGCTAGTTTCTGGTCTGAGACACGTCGACAGAAACACTTCCCTATCACTCTGAGAGGCAAGGTGAAAATTTTCAATAATTGATACATCAGAGAAAACTTCAGGGTCGAGGGTTTTGGGCAAATCTATTTCTAGGGCTCTAATCACTTCGGCTGGCTCAATTTTACAGATGGCTCTAGTTTTTTGACTGTTTAAAACAACCTTTTCTTCCCGTGAATAGTTTTCAGCACACCAGGAGACGAATTCTGGGAAAGCAGGAAATTGATCAGGGCAAAAAGCTATTAAAGATGACTGGTGAACTCTATGCGGGTCTATACCCTCTTTTAACAGCTCAGATAACTTCACTTTTACATCGGAAACTGGGAACCTAATAAGGGTATCGAAGACGTCTTCATCTCTGTCTTCTAGGGCATCTTTCGACCTACAAACGTCTATATCTTGTACAGTCTCCATCTAAATGCTTCTTTTAAACAAATTTCCGTTTAAAGAGAGTGACAGGTCACCAGACCCTACCTGTAATTGCTTGCTTTTCGCCTTCTGTCGCAATCGCCGGCTTCCACCAGTCTTCGGAGCTCTCCAGGATAACGACACATACAAAATGCCGTTATGTGGAGCCCTTTCTTTTTATATAAGCCTTTTTAGACTAACCTCCTTGCACCTTTACGAACGTGGGTCGTTTTCATCCGTTGATCTTTGAACCATCATTTTGAACCGTCAGATCTTGTCCATCCTTATTGCACCGGCGGTATCCGCGATCGAAAAGGTGGTTTCCTTTTCCGGTTTGGTATCCGCGCGGATGCATCATCTGCTGACACCTGTCTAGGCGGTTTATTCTCCGCGACCGCTTTCCTTTATATCCTGTGCGCATGTTCCTGGCCGCGGATGAAATGCTGGCCGTTGATTTGATTGAAACATGTATTGGCCTTCCGATCCTTGCAAAGTATAGTGCCACGTGCCACGGTCTCATCAATCCATTCCTCGCTCGCCACCTGTTAGGTCCCACCTTGCCACGTAAGAGATCTTTCCACCTTTCTGTAATAGGTGGTTCCGCGCGGTGTTATGGTGGTTTCTGATACCACTTTCTCCAAGCGCGGATGAATGAATGTGGGACACGTGCCTTGGTGGTATTATGTCCGCTACCACCCTCCATCGTTTGTTGGCGATCACTTTGGCGACGCGGGGTTAATATGAACCGTTGATTTGGATCTATGCTATCTCCGCCGACGAAACCTGACCGGGGCTTAACCTTTATATTATATTTTGCTAGCGGACTTTATACATATGGGTTTTTCTCTTATTTTTTATATAAAAAACCTTCAACTTAACCCTTTTAGTGATGATTCTTTCTCTTAGGGTCTTTTAGCAAAAATTTCAATTTTTTTCAGACCTGGTGTCAACAACTGGCTCCAACTGGGGATGCTATCCTCCCTGCGAGGTAGCAAAGAACATCGTAGACCAAGTGCCTGATCCATTGGGCCAAATTCAAATTTCAAAATTTTATTTTATTTTATTTATTTTTTTTTTTTTTATTTTTTTTTGAAATATTTACACTGTACAAGAACTTTCTTCCACTACCATCTGTTAGGACAAATAATGTTTGAGATGCCTCCCATTTACTGGCCCTCCAGGACAAAATTCTCCATTGCAATTTTTTAGGATAAAAGCATTTTCTCCTTGGCATCCTGCAATAATATATGGACCTTTCCATAAATGTTCAAACTTTCCATGGTGCTCTTCTTTCCTGGAATCCCATTTCAAAACCAAATCATTTATTTGAAAATCTCTTTCCTTAACTTTTCTGTCAAAAGTCTTTTTCATTTTTTCTTGATGTATTTGGGTCTTGTTATATGCTTTTTCTCTGACTTCGTGCAATTCTATCATTTGATTTATTCTTCTTTGCATATGATTTGGTTCTTCACCAACTTCTTGTAACAGTTTCATGACTGGCAATCCTAAAGAGACAGGAAAAACTACTTCTGTACCATATACCAACTGAAAAGGAGAAGTACCAATTGCTCTTTTCGTACTGATTCTGTCTGCCCATAGAGCATATTTCAGTTTGGTGTGCCAAGCCCTCTTATTATCCTCTAACAACTTCTTTATGATTCTCACCAAACTTTTATTTGAAGATTCGGCTAATCCATTTCCTTGTGGATAATAAGCTATTGAATGATTCAGATGTATATGATATTTATGATAGAAATTTATCATCTTTTTTGACTTGAATGCTGGGGCATTATCTGTCACTATCCTTTTAGGGCAACCAAACCTGGACAAAATATTTTCTTCCAAAAAGTTCATAATCACCGTCTCTGTAGCATTTCTGGTTGGTATGGCCTCAATCCATTTTGTGAAATAATCAGTAGCAGTCAAAATCCATTTGTGTTGTCCTGAAGAATTCGGGTTAATTTCACCAATAAAATCTAACCCCCACTGTTGGAACGGTGCTTCAACTGAAATGGGTTTCAGTGGAAATGGTAATAATTCTCTTTTTCCATCGAAAATTTGACATTCATGACATTTAGTTATTTCTTTATACACATCGGAATACATGCTAGGCCAGTAAAAACCAGCTCTAAGAATTTTGTTTACTGTAGCCTTCCATGAATGATGTCCTCCACACATACCTTTATGAAATTCCACCATAATATGCTGTGCCTCATTCTCTAAAAGACAATTTAACAATATTCCTCCTGGATCTTTCCAAAACAAATTTCCATTTAATATGCAAAACTTTGCAGCTTTCAGTTTTACTGACCTGGCCCTTGTTTTTTCCATGTCTGCAGGTGCTTGGAGATTCTGTAAGACATATACAATATCTGAGTACCAGGGAGATAAAGAAAAATCTTCAATTATTGGTGACTTTGGAACATCCTCGGATGAGGTTTCAGCCATAAAATTTATACTGAGGGAATCCAAATTTGTTTCTGTCATCATTTTAGCTAAACCTTGACCTTTTATTAATTTGGTGGGTTTAATGTCCAGGTCATATTCTAGCAATACTGCTATCCATTTTGCTCTTTTCCCTTCAGGATCAGGTTGTGTAAGAATATCTTTTACTGCTGATGATGGAACATGAGCTATTGTATGAGAATGCAAAATATATATTCTGAAATCCTTCAATGCTTTCACCAAAGCATAAGCTTGTTTTTCCATGATGTTGTATTTTAATTCTGCATCTCTCAGAATTTTACTAAAAAATGCAATAGGCTGTTCTATACCTTCTTGATTCTTCTGCAACAGTACTCCAGCCACTGTGTGCTCCGATGCATATGTGAACATAATGAAATCCCTTGTATAATCTGGACTGATTAATACCGGTGCTTCGGTCAAAGCTTTCTTGATGTTTTCAAAGGATTTTCTTGCTTCTTCATTCCATTTGATTTCTCTATCTTTTCTCAACATCTCAGTGATATTTCTTAAAATTTCACCAAAACTGGGGATGAACCTCCTCAACCAATTTACCCTTCCTATGAATGACTGAATTTCTTTCTTACTTCTAGGAATTCCCACCTTTTGTATTGCAGATACTCATTCTGGATCAATCTTAATTCCTTCTTTGGATATGATGTGTCCCAATAACCTTCCTTCTTCCATACAAAAATGTGATTTCTTAGGATTTAACGAAATTCCAAACCTCCTACATTTTATGAAAACTCTTTCCAAATGTTTCCAGTGATCAGCGGCGTTCTTTGAATAAACAGTGATATCATCCATGTATACCACCACAATTTTGTCCCTTTCGTCTGCAAATGCAATATCCATAGCTCTCTGAAATGTTGCTCCTGCATTCATTAGACCAAATGGCATTTTGGCGTACATAAACGTTCCCCAAGGTGTAGTAAAAGCAGTTTTTTCTTGATCTTCTGGGTGGACTTTGATTTGATTATAACCTGAAAAACCATCTAGCATGGAAATTCTCTCAGCTCCCACAACTTGTTGTAAAACCTGGTCCATTTTAGGGAGTGGATAATTATCTTTCAACGAAGCTCTGTTCAAGTTTCTAAAATCCACACACAGCCTTATTTCTCCATTCTTTTTCCTCACAGGTACTAAATTTGCTAACCACTTGGAAAACCTCAGAGACACAATTATCTTAGCATCAAACAACTTCCTCACCTCTTTTTCTATCACTGGCAGTAGCTTGGGATTTATTCTTCTCAACTTTTGCTTAAAAGGCTTTTCACCTGGTTTAATTGGAATTGTATGTTGTATAACAGAAATATCATATTCCTTTAAATCCTCATAGCTCCAAGCAAAAACATCTGAAAACCTTTTCATTACTTCCACACTTTTATCTTCTTCTTTTCTTGGTAACTTCTTTGAAAGTTTTACTAATTTGGGATCCTTTTCAGAACCTAGATTATAATCCTTCACATCTTCAGGCTTTGGTTCAATCTTTGGATTTTTTACCACGTCATTTTTATCAAATAACTTTTCTAAAGGAATTAAACCTCTAGGGATAACATTATTCTTTAGTTGAATAATATCCTTACCTCCGATCTTCTGTTTGAATTTTTCGGCTTCCTCCGGAGAATCCACTTCGTCTGGACCCATCTCATCACCTTCTGCATCAATAGATCTGTAATGGAACTCATCTGTCATTTCCAAAAAGCGTTTGATCTGTTGGTCATCTTCAAAGACCTGCCAATGCTTGACATTGTCTGGAATAGATGGTCTATGTATGACTTCGATATTATATTCCTTTTTAGAAAAGGCGGGGGTTTTGAATGCAGCTCCAGCAGTGGCTAAAGAATCTGCTACAGTGTTGCTAACTCGGGGAATTGAAATAACATCATGTTCATCAAAGAAGTTTTCCAATAAATCCCACACTTCATTCCTATAGGACCTCATTTTCGGGTGTTTGGTCTGATAAATAGCTTTTATTTGATTTATAACCAATTCAGAATCCCCAAATACCTCAATCTTTTTTGCTTTCAATTCTTTCAACACATTCAATCCCAGAATTAAGGCCTCATACTCTGCAACATTGTTGGTACATTCAAAATTCAATTGGTAAGAAAACATTAGAAATTCTCTGTCAGGTGTAATTATCCATACTCCTGCTCCAGCTCCTTCTCTGCTTCTAGCTCCATCAAAGTGCATTGTCCAAGTACCTTCTTTTCTGATCTTTTCTCTCAACAATTTTTCCTCCTTATTTTCTTTAGGTTCAATTAAATCAATCTTCTCTTTAGATTCAACATCATTGTACAAAATGCAGGACCCCAGATCGGTGTCTAAAGCATAAATGGCATGTTTCTCAGGTTCTTTTAAATCACTTACCAAATAAGAAGCTCTCTTTTCAGTATACAATCTTCTGTGTACTCCCAACACTGGAATAGTAGCGAAGGACATATCCATTTGTAGAGTTCCCTTTAACTTTGAAGCCCACGACCTAGACAATAACATACCAAACTTTGCAGGGATATCAGCAACTACCACATCCATGAGAATACCTTTGGCTGGTATTTTACTGAGATTGACTGTCAAATCTTTAATCAACCCTAAACATTTAACTTTCCTTGAATCAAAAGAGAATAAGTCATCATATGGTCTTGTGATCTCCAATCCTAGAGAATCTACTACAAGTTTAGGCATCAAATTATGAGAAGCTCCGGAATCCAACATACAGTTATGTACCACTTTATCATGAATATCCAAATTCACATAGAAAGGAGAAACTTCTTCCAAACTATTGTCTTCCATTCTTGATCCTAAACAGATATTAGGATTATCATCATCTAACTCCAAAGTGTCTACTTCCACCCGATTTTCTACCTGCATCATCTTGAAAATTTGTTCCTTGTACTCCTTGTTCTTCAGTATTTCATTAAAGGGTACTGAAATCTTGACTTTTGACATTTCATTCTGTATGTTGAAAGGAACCAAACTTTTATCATTTTCTTTCGTTGGATCTTTCTTGATATCTGGAATTATCTTGGGTACATCTTCATTTTCCTTTCTCTTAGTTTGTGGTTCAGACTGACTTGTAGAAGCTTTATCAACATTTCTTTTTGACTTGCCTATTGGTTCTTTCCCTTTGTCAATTACAACATCTCGGTTCCTCAGATTCATCTTTCTTTGAAGATCATTTATGGCGTTTTGATAACCAATCTGGTATTGATCACTCCCCATTTCCAAACTACAACATTCTCCTTCTGCCATGAACATATCATGCTCCTGTTTAGTCAAATATACTTCCGGATCAGAACTGCCACAATGATGAATATCTCCTTCAGGCATTTCGGCTTCAGATTCTCCAGCAATGTAATTCTCAGGAAAAGGAGGTCGGATTTGATCGTCTTCTGCATTCCTTGGGTTTGTCTGTCCTCTCGGTCTTACAGCTGGAACAAAAGGCCTTCTAAAGTTAGGGTTTCTGATTTGAGGTTCTGCTGGTTCTTTATTTGGAGTTTTATTGTCCACTACTAATCTTTCTAGCAATTTTTCCATAGTTTTCATCATCGCTTCGAACTTTATATCAGTAGAGGAAGAAGAAGCAGAAGAAGAAGCCACATTTTGATTATCTTCTCTAATTTTCTTTCTATCCATATCTCTGTGTCTCATTTTTCCAGAAGCCATCATATTAGCCTCAACTTCTACTGCATCTTTCATCATTATTGCCAAAGTAGTCGATCTTCTTTCTCTTAATGTGCATGAAAAATCACCTTCAAAAGCATCAGCATAATGTAACTTGGCTGCTCCTACTGGAGGTTTTATATCTGTAGGGATTGAATTATAGACTTTCATAAATCTGGCAGAAAACTCCTGAACTGACTCAAACCCTCCTTTTTTCAAATTGTTGTATTGGGTCAATACCTGTGAAGGATTCTTCTGATCTTCCCATCTTTCTATAAAAAGGGTTGTAAAGGCATCATAATTTGCAATAGATCCAGCGGCCAAAGCTCTAAACCATTTTTTCACTTCACCTCTCAAACTTTGGGCAAACAACCTCATTTTAGCATCATCAAAATCTACTTCTTCTAAATCAATAAAATCGTTGAAATTATCAACATGTTGCTGTGCTGTATAATTTCCCTCATTATCAAAAGTAAATATCCTCTGTGCATAATTTTGAGGCAAATCATGTAAAACTGCTGGCAAAACCAAAGGAGCAAATCTGGCAGCCATGGGTGGTGGGTTATAAGGTGCAACTGCAGTCGTCTGTTGTCTATTACCCGGTACAGGTATTCTTTGGGTTTTGGATATTTCAGGTGCTTTCCTCTCAGATCTTTGTAAATTTTCCCAAACAGATTTTAAAGAATAGTCCCACAAACTTTGTGGATCAACTTTTGTTTCTCTCAAATCAGAATCTGACTTAGTTCTAAACAAAATCTTTTCACTGGAACCAATATTTTCTTCTTCAAACAAATGTTCTTGCAAAGAAGGAAATATATTTGAAAACTGGGAAATACCTTCTTTAGTCTTGCCTTTGATTTTCTCCGTCTTGAGGAGTTTTTCAGGATTATCTACACCCGAAAAGAACTGCGAACCGGGATTCCTTCTTGTAGCCACAATGTCTTTCTCAACTTAATCTCAAAACTTCTAAAAATTGTCACAAGTGAAGTCGCCAGGGCAATATCTACAACCAACTTGTTTCAAACTTCCTTGCCCAAGAAATTTGAGCTTTCTTTGTCGTTTCTCCCAGGGAAAATTTCACTTTCGTCCCCGGCAACGGCGCCAAAATGTTAGCACTTAGATTTTATTCCGGTTGTAAGAAAATAAGACCTAAGGTAACCTATTTCAAACCAATCTTTAGGTAGAAGAACTAACCATTTTCTCTACCAGAGAGGGCTCTCTCAGGATATATATATGAAGGTTAAAATATATAAAGGTTTCCTTAAAACTTCTCAAAAGATATTTTCTGGTCGAAAAGGTAAACAAGAAACATTGGGCATGGAGTCAAAGCTTTCAGAATGTATAATAAACCAGCAAGAGATTTTCACCATAAAGATTTTCACAGAGGCAAGATAGTAATCATGTTACAATCAATTTGATTTTTCAGGCGACATAGAAAGAAGTAAAGACATTCCATTAACAACAGGTATCTATCCAGGATAAATCTATTGTCAACTTTGGAGAATAAAATGGATGTTTAAATGCAGATAAAATGAGGCATAACCAGTATGAATCTCAAGTTATTTCAAATGTTCATTTAAACATAGAAGAAAAACACCATGGGAGATATAACGAAGAAGATAACATGCACATATAAGGATAAGGAAAATAACAGACTGCAAGACTGATTAACCCATGAATCTCTGTATCAAAGGATAGGTATCATCACTGTACTGCCTTTATTTCAAAAATGAACTTCAAAACATACTTGTTTCTCAAAAAATTTCCAACCCCTCCAATAATGACCTCCATTGTCTTTTATACAAAATTTTCAGAAGAAGCTCCACATAACTGCTTCTTCTAACTAATAATTAAAAATATTTAACTAAAAATAACTGTCTTCGAGTAACCCATAACTGTCTTTCAGATAATATTACAAATTTAAAATAAAAAGTCTTTTTGCCACTTGGCAAGACTTTTGGATATCATCATTTTTGCCACATGGCAAGAATTTCAAAGGCATTTAAGTATGAACAGAATATCTGGTCTTCCCGTACTTCTCTACATAATTCCATTGGTCAGCCGTGGGTAGGTCATAACTGGTCATTTCTTTCACCAAGACTCGCATCTCGATATGACCTGCATAAGAAATAGGAAGAAGGTTTGCGCAAGTTGAAATCAACATATTTAAAATTTCAAATTCCCCTGACATTTTCTCCATTAAGATTTTTCCTGTGAGCATGTGATCTATCTGCTGGAATTTTCGGTGATCCATCCTGATATCAAACAATAATCTTTTATAATCATTCTGAGGAATTAATTCATTATCTTCGTTCCAGAAAGATGGGAATCCCTTGTTCACTAACTTGTCAAATTGCTTTTTAAACTGGATTACTTCTTTCCTTATTTCTCCTGCTTTGGCCTCGATGTTTTCGATATGTGAGTATTTGCCCAAGATCCTTCTGGCCCAAGTGATGACAGAAATTCTGTTAGTTATACTCATGGTTGTTAGGTCTGCCTCGGATAGACTGTTTAAAAATGTAATTGCTCTCTGGGCGATTTCTTTAGGCTTTCTGTTTAGGCTTTCCTTGACTGCCTGGCAACTGTTGAAGGCATCTTTGGCTACTTTTTCCTTAACTCTTATATAATCCAGATACGGCCTAAGTTTTTCAACTTCTTTAATGATCTGGTCCCATACCATATGTTTACATCCCTGCATGGCAGCTTGTCCTGTTGCATGAGCAGCCAATCCTTTATTATTACTGCTCAATTCCTGATTATTTGCCTGCAAGGTTTTTATTTCTTTTTCTTTTGCTTCATTTTCTTCTTTTAATTTCTGTATTTCTGCCTTCAACAATTTAATTTCATTATCTTTTAAACTTATTTGAGACATTGCCTGCAAAATCCCATCTACATCATTCTTATCTTCTTCGGGGCCTGCCTGTACCTGCTGTTGACTGTTTTCTGCTAGTTGTTTTCTCACTGTTGCCAATTGTTCTTCCAAAAGGAACCTTTCTTTTTCCCAGTAGTCTTTTTCATCTGACAGCTTTAACCATTTAGCTGTGACATCATTGACTTCGTTAGCTAACTCTTCTTTCTCTTTTTCTAATATAGTCAATTCTGCACCTTGAATGAGTATAGCATCTGGGATTTTTAACTTTCGTCTCAATGTTAAAATCATTTCTTCCTTCTCCTGTAATAGTTTGGTAGCTGCAGCTCCATCTTTATTAATTAAGTCCATTTGCAGCTTCTTAATTTGATGTTGTCGAGACTTATTCTCTGCCTTTTCTTGCCTCAACTGATTATTTAATTTTTCTACTGAATTTTTTAGTTTGTTTGCTCTCAATGTGGCCCCCAAATAGTCTGAGTATATAACTTCTCCAGCTTGTCTATGTAACAAAATTTTGTCAGGGGCATTTATCTTCGACAAATCTACACTCATCTCTGAGATCTTGTCTTTGGTCACAACTGAAAATTTTAAAGAATTTTCTTTGATGTTCCTGCTGGTGAACAAGCTCACTTCATTGTTTGATATATTTCTGACCTTTGGAAACAATAAACTTGTTTGTTTCGCAGATTCCTGTTTGTTTTTACTATGTTCATTAAATACATCCATGAAATTTTTAGGTCTATTTACATCATCCTCTACAGGGGTTTCTTCAATTTTGTATTCCCTCACTGTAACCTCTGGTATTTTATTTTCTGTAGCTTCTGCTTCTTCTGAAATGCTTGTCAATTCCTGTGACTCATCAGTCTTCAATCGTTTTCCTTTTTCTGTCTCTTCATCGTCAATAATCATAATGTCCTGTATAGGTCTTTTGGACCCCACTAATGCAGTATTGATTTCGCCTTCTGTTTCTGCCATTGCTTCCTCTAATGACCTTTCTATGTCGGCCTTGTCTGGGATAATTTCTTCTTTGTATTCGAGCCAGTTGGCTCTGTCTGCCATCCCTTCAACATTTTGATGATTCAGAGCCTTAATACGGTGTTCAATTCTTCTTTTGGATATGATATTTAATGGGTCATATTCCAATGCTGCATCTGTCTCGAAATTCATGTCTTTTAACAATTTTTCTATATATACAGCAGCGTTCTTATTCTTTATTGTAAACGGACCTAATGTGAAAGGGTACTTAATGTCCGTTGCTTGTCTGTGGACTAAAAAATTGTTATCTTCTACAATCAATTTCTGTCTCAAAAACTCCAAGGCAAAAATCCTCAAGGTGAGGAATGTTGGTAGCACATAGGGTTTATGCTTGAACCCATACAATCTGATCACTGTGCTATCTTTTGATAAAAACCAGTCTCCTGTAGCATACTCTGTATTCAGTTGCATTGATACCTGCATTTCCGGCAATACTCTAGGCAGACTTTTTCCGAAAATCATCTTAAAGATCGTTGAGAGCATGTAATTGATGAAATTGAAAATATTGTTTTCCAGTGGAGTTGCAAAAACGATCTCTGGGAACTGTAATTCTTCTTGGCTGGATACCATAATCATTTTCATTAAAAATGCTTGAAACCTGAAATGTCTGTGTGTGGAAAAATTGACCATCTGGTCATGCATCCTTTCGGCTATGAAAGCTTCAAAATTTAGTCGGGGAATTTGACTTTCGTCAATTCCCGACTGGACTATACTTATTCTGTACAATAAACTCAATTGGAACTCAGTTATATACAAATCCGAATCTAACCCTAAAACTACGGCTAACAGTGTCAAGACCAATTGGGTATTCTCATTAAAAAGGTTGATATCTAAAGGGTAAGGGAGTTCAGAAAGGCTAGTTTCTGGTCTGAGACACGTCGACAGAAACACTTCCCTATCACTCTGAGAGGCAAGGTGAAAATTTTCAATAATTGATACATCAGAGAAAACTTCAGGGTCGAGGGTTTTGGGCAAATCTATTTCTAGGGCTCTAATCACTTCGGCTGGCTCAATTTTACAGATGGCTCTAGTTTTTTGACTGTTTAAAACAACCTTTTCTTCCCGTGAATAGTTTTCAGCACACCAGGAGACGAATTCTGGGAAAGCAGGAAATTGATCAGGGCAAAAAGCTATTAAAGATGACTGGTGAACTCTATGCGGGTCTATACCCTCTTTTAACAGCTCAGATAACTTCACTTTTACATCGGAAACTGGGAACCTAATAAGGGTATCGAAGACGTCTTCATCTCTGTCTTCTAGGGCATCTTTCGACCTACAAACGTCTATATCTTGTACAGTCTCCATCTAAATGCTTCTTTTAAACAAATTTCCGTTTAAAGAGAGTGACAGGTCACCAGACCCTACCTGTAATTGCTTGCTTTTCGCCTTCTGTCGCAATCGCCGGCTTCCACCAGTCTTCGGAGCTCTCCAGGATAACGACACATACAAAATGCCGTTATGTGGAGCCCTTTCTTTTTATATAAGCCTTTTTAGACTAACCTCCTTGCACCTTTACGAACGTGGGTCGTTTTCATCCGTTGATCTTTGAACCATCATTTTGAACCGTCAGATCTTGTCCATCCTTATTGCACCGGCGGTATCCGCGATCGAAAAGGTGGTTTCCTTTTCCGGTTTGGTATCCGCGCGGATGCATCATCTGCTGACACCTGTCTAGGCGGTTTATTCTCCGCGACCGCTTTCCTTTATATCCTGTGCGCATGTTCCTGGCCGCGGATGAAATGCTGGCCGTTGATTTGATTGAAACATGTATTGGCCTTCCGATCCTTGCAAAGTATAGTGCCACGTGCCACGGTCTCATCAATCCATTCCTCGCTCGCCACCTGTTAGGTCCCACCTTGCCACGTAAGAGATCTTTCCACCTTTCTGTAATAGGTGGTTCCGCGCGGTGTTATGGTGGTTTCTGATACCACTTTCTCCAAGCGCGGATGAATGAATGTGGGACACGTGCCTTGGTGGTATTATGTCCGCTACCACCCTCCATCGTTTGTTGGCGATCACTTTGGCGACGCGGGGTTAATATGAACCGTTGATTTGGATCTATGCTATCTCCGCCGACGAAACCTGACCGGGGCTTAACCTTTATATTATATTTTGCTAGCGGACTTTATACATATGGGTTTTTCTCTTATTTTTTATATAAAAAACCTTCAACTTAACCCTTTTAGTGATGATTCTTTCTCTTAGGGTCTTTTAGCAAAAATTTCAATTTTTTTCAGACCTGGTGTCAACAAACAGTAAGTAGGTTATGAGCATTTCTTTCATCTTCACTTCGAGCTCGTTAAAAACAGTAAGGAAGTTGTGAGCATTTTCCTATCTCCTTTGAGCTCGTTAAAAACAGTAAGGAGGTCATGAGTTTACTTTTCCGGACTCGTTAAACCTTTACGGAAAAGATCCCTATGGAGTTCTTTTAAGCCCTTTTCAGACCTCTTAAATAGGAAAAGTTTGCCGAGCATAGTTGTCTTTTCAGGCTCGTTAAAATAACTGAACCGACATCCACTTAGGTATAGAATTACCCCTTTTCCGGGCCTTGGTGGATAATTTACGCAAAAGGTATACTCTAGGTATACTCTTGTATGCGCTAGAAGAGTTCTTCTTCCATCATTTTACACTTTTTCGAGGAAGGAGACTAACTTTACGAAAAAGGACCTTTGGAGTCGTCTTTAGGGTTTTCAGACTCTCGAAATGTGAAAACACCAAGCGAGCATTCACCTACTCGGGCTTGATGTGAAATCCACGAGAGGGTAAGCAGAGGACTGTTTAAGTTTTTCAACTCTATAAGCAAGAAAACACCGCCGAGCACAGACCAATCCGGGCTCGATATAAAATCCACGGATAGGTGTATGGAGTTTTCTTCTAGGTTTTTCAGACTCCTTAAATATGAAAATACCGTCGAGCATGCTTTAGTTCTTTGTCAAGCTCGTTAAAAAATGAAAAAGGAAAGGGAAGGGAAGAATGTCAAAATATCTTTCAATATGATGGCAGCAAGTCAACTATCTCCTTGAACAAAGCACCTGTTTTGAGTCTTTCAAACAAGTTGGGTTCTAGTGTTGACCTTAGGATAAACCTGATCTCAGAGTTCTTACTCCTCCGTTTGGTTAGTCTTACAATCATATGGAGAATCTGTTAATGTCTCCTACATTGCAGATTTACGTCGTGGTCCCTTTGTGTTCAAATCTGCCTAAGTCACTCTTGTGTCGTACTCACTGTTCAAGGATATAACTTGTGTCGGCCATTCTGCAGTTGCCTTGACCTCATGTGTCGGCCACTCCTTGGTGTCAGTATGTTTCATCATGTGTTTAGTCCTACTCCAAATAAGCTCATACCTTTTGAGTGTCCCTCGTGTTGGATGATGGAGGATGCATTAAGGCCTCCCTTCCAACGGACTTCTTCCCATCGACTTCAACTCATTGTGCTCTGGGAATGAAGTTTAGAGTTTCGGTTAGTACCTTGGGGATTGCAGTCATTAGTGGCAGTTTCCCTCGCTATTGGATAGATGGGAATACATCAATGTCTCCTTTCCGATGGATTCTTCAAGTGTTCGACGGCAAGACCACTTATTCGCACTTGCTTGAATGTACTAGGTACCTTGGGTTCCATTTTCATTATTGGTGGACACCCTCGCATTTGTTAACGGTATACATCAATGACCGGTAATCAAACGATACCTCCCATGTTCGACATCAACTCATTTATTCGCATGGATAGGTTTGTACCTTGGGTTGTTTTTTGGATGAAGACCTTGGGATCCTCGATAGCATCACTTCATTTATGTTATCGCCCAAGTTGCGCAAGACTGAGCCACACTCTTTTTTTGGGCTCTTGATGAGACATAGATCCAGCTTGTTCTCTATGGCTATGTTCTCCAGTTTTGACATAGATCCACCTTGTATTTATGTGGCTATGTTTACACTTATGTTCCTCATGGATCCATGCTTGTATTTTAGTGGCCATGATATATGCATCAGTATTTGGATCATTATTGTATCCTCTTGGAGATCATGTTCCACCATTTGAACATGGACAGTTACCCCATGGATAAGTTTGTCTGACTTTGCCTTTGCTTTCAGGTACTTCATTTGAGCCTATGATTCTTGGTTTCTCCAGTTCCTCCATGATTCAACTCTTTTTTATTTATAATGTATTTCGGCCATCGTTTCCCGTACTCCCTCTGACCTCATACATTAGGGGGCATCTGTTATAGCTTGAAATGACACCTCTCCGTCCGTGACGACACTTGCTTCCCTTGGTCGCATGACGACACTTCTTGAGATCAAGTTCAGTCACACAAAAGGACATTTGTGGATGGAGGAGTCATTTGGGACACTAAAAATGGTTGAAATTACCTCATTCTTGACCCATTTGATGTATATGACCCTTAGGAACATTTTTCCAGACCAAACCATCTCCTGAAAATGAGCAGAAAAGCCTGTTTTTGGCCATTTTTCACTATGAGCGCGACTCTACTGTTATAATAGTAGCGTGTGTACGCGACTTTACCTCATTCAAAGTAGCGCCCATTGCCATATGTACGCGACTTTGTCTACTATAGAGTAGAGTACACACCTGTTTTGGTCAAAATCTCGAAATTCGAGTAAGTTTAGTTGGTTGGGAAACCTCTTGAGTGGTTATAACTTCTTTTCCTCTTCCTCATTGACTATATAAGGAGGGTAGAAGGGTCATGTGATAGGAGGAAGCCCAATTGCAAAGTTATGCTGGAGGAATGGAGACCCTCATCCCCCTCTCTTGTGCTTCAGTTTTGGTAAACCCTAGTACAATTGCTTAGAGGCTGGGATCCTTGGAGAACGGAAGCAGGAGATCTTGAATCTAGGTTTCGTGAAGTGCCAAGCTTGAAGGAAGGTATAATTGTATGTACTTGCCTTCATTCATTAATAAAGATCAGACGTTCTTCTCTTTCCAAATATGACCTATTAATGTGTCTTAAGATTTGATCACTGTTTGATTATAGTTTGATGTCTCTTTCCATTATAGATATCAGTATTATATATGTAGTCAAATGTATTTGAGAAAGGTATCAAGTTGTTTTGCAGGTCTGGGCATTGCGACACTGGATAAGCATTGAAGAGAAAGGGAGGAAAAAGCTAGGATCAACCTTCTGAATGAGGTGCCTACATCTCTAAACCCTAATCTCTTCATTTATTTGTTGTACTTGCAGAATGCTTGTAAGTCTATCTTTATCACCGTAAGTTGGTAGTTTCTCCCCTTAAGTCTATCTTTATTCTGTTGTGGGGAAAATGCACCTATAGTTAAGGGGAGAAACTACCAACTTACGGTGATAAAGATAGACTTACAAGCATTCTGCAAGTACAACAAATAAATGAAGAGATTAGGGTTTAGAGATGTAGGCACCTCATTCAGAAGGTTGATCCTAGCTTTTTCCTCCCTTGCTCTTCAATGCTTATCCAGTGTCGCAATGCCCAGACCTGCAAAACAACTTGATACCTTTCTCAAATACATTTGACTACATATATAATACTGATATCTATAATGGAAAGAGACATCAAACTATAATCAAACAGTGATCAAATCTTAAGACACATTAATAGGTCATATTTGGAAAGAGAAGAACGTCTGATCTTTATTAATGAATGAAAGCAAGTACATACAATTATACCTTCCTTCAAGCTTGGCACTTCACGAAACCTAGATTCAAGATCTCCTGCTTCCGTTCTCCAAGGATCCCAGCCTCTAAGCAATTGTACTAGGGTTTACCAAAACTGAAGCACAAGAGAGGGGGATGAGGGTCTCCATTCCTCCAGCATAACTTTGCAATTGGGATTCCTCCTATCACATGACCCTTCTACCCTCCTTATATAGTCAATGAGGAAGAGGAAAAGAAGTTATAACCACTCAAGAGGTTTCCCAACCAACTAAACTTACTCGAATTTCGAGATTTTGACCAAAACAGGTGTGTACTCTACTCTATAGTAGACAAAGTCGCGTACATATGGCAATGGGCGCTACTTTGAATGAGGTAAAGTCATGTACACACGCTACTATTATAACAGTAGAGTCGCGCTCATAGTGAAAAATGGCCAAAAACAGGCTTTTCTGCTCATTTTCAGGAGATGGTTTGGTCTGGAAAAATGTTCCTAAGGGTCATATACATCAAATGGGTCAAGAATGAGGTAATTTCAACCATTTTTAGTGTCCCAAATGACTCCTCCATCCACAAATGTCCTTTTGTGTGACTGAACTTGATCTCAAGAAGTGTCGTCATGCGACCAAGGGAAGCAAGTGTCGTCACGGACGGAGAGGTGTCATTTCAAGCTATAACAGTGAGCCTCCACCAATGTTAGGTGGGGGCCTGCCGCCTCCATTAGGAGGTGGGGGAGGACCGATCGGGGGTGGTGGTACCTAAGGGATAATCGGTTGGGGTCCATGTTGCAACACATGTTGTTTCCCCCATAGAGTGTATGGATTCCTGGGATAAGGTCTCCCGTATGGCGCATTTTCGGGATTAGGTTGGCCCGGCACAGGGTTAATAGAACCTGGATACGCTTGACTCTATGAGGGTTGAGTTACATTTGATGGCCCCCCAACATGTGACAATCCCATGGTGGATGGTCTAGTGGGTTTGGAGGGTCCAATGGAAGGTCCGTTGGGGATCCCACTACCTATATTCTAGTTAGGAAACGGGGGTTTCCCCCCAACCAAAATGGGTTGAAAACTATTCAAAGGTTGAACCAACATAGTTTGTTGACTAGCTACCATGGTAATAACATTACCAATAAGATAATCCATGGGAATGGAATACCCTCCCCTCGAATTCTAAGGTGGGGGAGGAACTGGTAAAGTAATCTTGGTAGTGACAAGTGTGTTGGACTCTTGTCCTTCTATCGGTTGGTTCACTTAAGGTGCAGGACTGGATGCTTGCGAGGGTTGACCAGTCTCATTAGTAGTCACGTGGTGGGGTGGGGGGAAACCCCCATTTCCTAACCAGAATATAGGCAGTGGGATCCCCAATAGACCTTCCATTGGACCCTCCCAACCCGTGCAAATGATTACTCAAACCCCCCCCAGCCCAGGGGGAACCATCCAATACTGAGCATGTTCTCATGCTACGTAACGAGGCTATCAATTTTAACACTTGCTCGCGATCTTACGAACCGGTCCCTTCGAAAGAATCCACTGGAAGTAATGCTGAAAAAGCTTCCGAATCCTTAACTGATGTCACTGTACCATCGACTTCTCTCACCATTGAGAATCCCTCCTTAGACTGGATATTGCGACCGCCCAAGAGTACGATTCGAAAAGCTATTTTCAATCCTAATGCTCGAGTGGCACAAAATGACAATATCGTAGAGGACTTGGCACAAGCTCCTTGCGCCATGTCTACCCTGGAAGTTTTGCAGAATTGTCCTAATAAAAGCAAAAATATCCTTGTAACCATTGCTGCAGTTGACCTGGATTCCTCCAACACCATCATGTTCCGACTTGACAACTTTAATTCGAGGCTCTCACACAAGTTCACATTCCAAGTTTCTGCGAACATTGTAGGGAATATTGTCCATCATACCCTTTTGGACGAAGGAGCCTCCACTTCTATCATGTCCATCGCCTGTTGGAGAGCCATTGGCTCCCTTGAATTGAGTCGTTCTCCTACCACATTGAAAGCATTCGACAAGCCTCTTACAAGCCCTTGTAGTTGAGTTGGGCAGAAAGACCATAACCATTAACGTGGAAGTGGTGTTGTCCCCGTTAGATTGTAATCTCTTGCTTGGTCGCAATTGGTTTTACACCATGCAGGCGGTAGCCTCTTCAGTCTTCCGCATAGTACAATTCCCCCACCAAGGACGAATTGTTACTATTGACCAATTGGATTTTTGTACACCAGATTCCACTACTCATCCTAGTGACCATGTTCCTTCCATTGGACAGATGTCAAAATAGTATGAGAGTGTAGGGGTTGGCCTTTCGAAAGATTCATCTCTCATGGGTGTTTTTCTAGCCGTTGACCCCCTAATCATGTTGCTACGGTGAACATGATCTCCACAGAGATTTTATCTCACTCTACTGATGCTTGGCTTGTACCGGATGAAGCCACAACACACCTGCTTGGAGATATGATGCTCCTTTCACCCGCTGAACATATTTATGAGGCTATCCAATCAGCATCGAAGGACCATTTAACCATGGCCTCTCCATCTTGTTCTCTACAATGGAAGTCATCTCTACCTGATCACTTACTTTTCCCCAGTATGGTCTCCAGATTTGTTATCGGACAATCCACTTGAGTGGACATGAGCAGGGTATCCCTAGGTCAATATGAGTCTAGAAAAAATAGAACAGACTACAAGTGCATTTCCTATATCTACTTAAGGACCAAGTACTAGATGTATTACCTTTTTACTACGCAATCCTTTCTCTCAAATGTTGATCCATATCCCGCAGTCGTCAGATCCAAGCTGCAAGACCTGTCAAGACAAAGAAACAAGAGAAACCGTGAAACACATCTACACAATAAGTGATCTAAGTAAACAGTTAAGCAGGTAAACTACTCAATATCATTGCACACAAGAACAATATTGGTGGAAAGTATTTGTATTACTGTAAATAGAGGAGTACATGATAGAGATATAGAACTACAACCAAGACTTAACACAGTAGCCCTTCTCTGACCAATCCAATTGCCACGTCCTTCCAAGGAAGTATGAGTTCTCCAATAGGACAATGGAGGTGTTCTAAGAGAGATTTCACCAGCATGTAGATACCATAGTCTTCCTCCCTTTAGGATGGGAGTGAACCTCACTTATATAGGACTAAGTGGATAGGGTATGGATAGGATAGGTTGAGAGATGGTAGTAGAGAGATAGGGGATCCTCCCAAAGAGTTAGGGGTTGAGTACCAGCTCCCCTAGAGGTTAGGGATAAGCCCCTAAATGATCAAGTTTCGAGAAGGATCTCAAATAAGCTATTTTTTCCCATTGACTGACCTCGTCGCACCCTGCAGTGGAGCAAGATGCGACGTCACATCTTGCTAGTGTGCAACCTGCGACGACCTCTCAAAAGATTGCAGAACTGAGTGCAAATCCTCCCAGGATGGTTACTTAGTCCAGGTATCTTCAGGGGTGTATACACTGAATCTGATGATGAGTAGATTTTGGGTGTAACAATCATAGAGAAAGAAGTCGGATATCCAACGACAATATGGAATTAAAAAAAAAGAAATACACTATTATGTTGTGATCAAATTTGAAGGGTGTGTCTTAATTTTTATTGGAAGTGAATTTGTTCTTGGAGCCCTTAAAAGATGAGGGGCAATTTAAATCATTGTACATCAATTGACAAGTATAAATTAACTAAACCCATTAATCCCCTAAAAAATGCAAGAAACAAATATTGCTCATCCATAGTTGTACAATCTTAAACAATTGAGCACTGCTTAATAAAATAACAACTATTTTGTTGTATTTTTCAAGGTTAGACCACACTTCATTATATAGAAAAAATACTTAGACTTGGGGTATCTGCATGATCTTATGTATAGTGCAAGACGTTGAACTTATCTACCTCTATGTCGAAACTTTTTTCCATGTTGATGCCGGCCACTGCCCTCCTTATTGTCTTACCAAAAGGCATGAGAATGAGTAAGAAGACTTAAAATTATGGACTTCACCATCAAATAAGCCTTACAATCACATTGGTAAGGAGTGATAAGAAGATCACAACAATCCAACGTGTCAAATATTAGATCATAGTGCCAATTAAAGACTTATAATATGGTAAATTTAATATAAGAATTAGTTATAGTTGTCTCTTACTCTTTGCGTACACATTTGATAATTTATGGTTGTCTCTGCGCCTTGACCCAAATGATGTTATAAGGTGAGGAGTTGCATGCATAATAATCCTTAGTTATCACTATGCAATGATTTTTTAAGTATTAAGATTGATATTAGTTGACTTCATGTGAACATGGGAAGATAAACAACTACAATTAAATTGGAGTTCCCCTTGATGTCAGCATCAACTTACGTCCACCTCATTGACAGCGTTGACCTTCAGTTTTCTTATAAATCTATAGAGAATTTCTTATCCTTGGAGTAGGGATACAAACAACCTCTCATCCTCTTTAATCTTCACTGTGCACATTATTATCCCTAGAAAAGGAGATGACATATATTCTCTATTGCAGGAAGATTGGACATAATGGAGATGATGCAAATGACCTAGAGGATTTGAGACATATCTCATTCAAATATTCTCAAGGATATTCCAAGGAAATTAAAGAGAAGGTGTAGGAGATTGGTTCCAGTGTATCATTTACTCAGCCTTTGATGTTGTGGAAACTCAAAATTGGTTATGAGGAGAAACCAAACATCACAACAAGCTCCAAGAAATTTTCAAAATTTAGATGACACATGAGTGGGTTGTAGAAAACCAGCATCGTAGCCATTCATTAAGCTCCTCTCTGTTTCGAGAATAATTTAATATTCTCTACTGAACAGGGCCAACCACGTGAAGGTGGAAGCTCTTATGGCCCCTCTTCCCCGCACATCACTCTCAATTCCCCATACCCAAGGCATGTACTTAAAAAACAAATTACGTGCAAATTCATGCATATTTCATCATAAACAAACATCTACCATTCATTCAATAAAGGATAGCATTCATTAAACCATTGTTTCATTCAGTCAACACAATATTCAGTCAATAAAAGATAACATTCAATAAACCACTCATTCATTTAGTGAACACATTCATTCAATAAAAGCTAACATTCAATAAAGGTAATAGTTTATTACACTGAATCATTAAACTATTAAACCATTCATTCATTCATTAGGCCAAAAATCATGGACGACATATTATTATAAAAATTAATTAGACAATATTTTTCTAGTCACTTCTTTTTAATTCTTTTTCTCTTTATTAGAAATCTCTAATAAGATCATCTTGTGGATCTTCTCCTCCAGTTCTTGGTTCTTCATTAGGCGCTTCTTGTGATATCTGCATCATAGAGTTCTGATCCAAACGTGGATTTTGTAGCAAGGGGTTTGGATTTACTGAAACAATGTGAAAATGTTACATCATTATATTTTGTGATTGTAATGACAAGTATTTCATTTAAAAAAAACATTGCAAAGGTGTTTTTTACCTGGTCTGGCCACATCATGTTGTTCATGTTCTTGTCTAGGCTCAACCTCTACAGTGTCACCCTCTACATGCTCTGCAGTTGAAATATGGTGAACTACAATTAATGTTCACCATCTGCAGATATATACATAAAATTGTAGCATATGAATAAATTCATTACCAAGATTCGAAGCATGATCTTTGATTTTTTGTGGTCCCTCCTCGACATTAATTAGGGGATCATTGCTTCCCTGCTCAAAATAGAGTCAATATTTTATGTCAATTATCTATAACGAATAGATTGCACAAGTAATAAATCTTCATTAAGCTATATAGATTCTATATACTTGTGCACCAAATGGATTAGTACCAGAAGACTGTGTTTTCCCAGACAAGCTTTTTCGGCGTTCAAGTACAGCTCCAAAGCCGTGCTGGAAGCCAAGCTTCATGTCTTCCTCAGTGGGAAATTCTTTGAATCTACCATCCTGCATATTTGCATAACGTCGTTAATTAACATTTTGTGGTGCAATAAAATGAAAAATAATTTGCTATATATTATTTGTATGCATTATTGGTTTTTCGAAACTTACAATTCGTGCCGCCAAATTCGAATAACCACCAGGCCCGAGCTTGTGCTGACCTATTTTTTCCAGTCTTGCCTTTGTGGCCTTTGATGTGTTTGGCAGCCTATGAAAGTGTTGAAATACGTTAGATGTTCCAAATTCGATATAGAAATCAATAATAATAAGGTTTATAACTACATTGCAGAAAGTATTGCATACCTCCCTATGCCTGGTGTTATCTTTCCCTCTTTTCTATGCTCCCTCTCTTAATTTCCATCGTCCACTAGAGCTTTCCAATCCATTGCTAGAATCATTGGAGGGTGCTCATACCTAGGGATTTTTTCCAGGTGGACCCTATATTGGTCTCGGACAACCTTCATATGTTGTCTAGCCTTTTTTAGGACCTTGGCTTGATTGAAGGACTTGTCTCCGAACAAGCCAACCAACTGATTAGTGAGCTCATCTTTTAAATTTTTCGGTTATCTATCCCACCTTGTTCGGATGGTGGGCCTGAAGATCTCCATGAGCAATTCATTCGTTTGTTTATAGAAAAAATTATTTCCTTCAAAACGATCATGCCATGATCATAATTAGTTGAAAAAAATGTTTTATATGTATATTAGAATGAAATTATAAACACTAAATTGATCAATGTATATTAATTACCTGGGATCTGCTCTATTTTTATTGGGACGAGATCTTCATCCACCAAAAATGTTTCCTCAACTATTCCCGTTGTTAGCATCCAAATTGACCCTCAAGGTTGTGCGAGAAGGCCAAACTGGGGTAACAACAAAACCACTTCAGATTCTGACCTAATGCAATCAAAGAGGGATCTCTCTTAAATCTATAAAAGACTAGAAATAATCAAAGATATCAGTAGTGAGAAACATACAGAGGTCATATTTTGGTAGGAAAATTGTTGAAGGGTTTGGTGAGATAATCAAGAGAGAAAACATTGGGTAATGGGGTCAAAACATAACACATAAATCAAATAATAATGCTGCTGCATGGAATATCAAAACAGAGGCAAGATAGCCACTCATTTACATTCAAAAGGCTGTTGTTTGGTGATGAGGGAAGAAGAAATTATCAGGCCATTGAAATGAGCATCAAACATGGATGAATTTGATGTCAACTTTAGAGGAAATATTGGGTGAATACCTGAAACAATAGCCAGAGCTTGTAACCAAAAATTCTGCACTATTATACACTAATTCAAGATATGAAAATAAAACATAATCGAAGTAAAGAACAGGAAGCACATTCACATGAGAAGAAGAAGGAAAACATACTATAAGCTAAATGACACATGAATCTCTGTTAAACACCAGCTTAAAACACTACAATTCTACTAAGGATTATGCTTAAAAAACATAGCTAAGTTCTCCTGGGCCTCAACCCATTGATTTTCCAACCATCTTCTATCTCTATTACATAGATATTTATAGGCTCTTGGCCTCGAATTGATTATCAGAAAATGTTGGGTTCAAGAAATGCCCCTTTTTGGCCATCTTTATTACATCATTTTGCCCTGATTACACCCTATTTTCATAAGCTAAACCTATGCCTTTTCTCCAGAACAACCAATGATATTGACAGGTATATTTCGTTATTGCTTTATTTATTTTAAGCCTAAGATTGTCAATATTTTGGATCCTAGTCTTTGATTGATGCTAATCTGTGTGACTTCATTTAGTCAATATCTAAAGCACAGGTGTATCAGCCAAGTGGCGCCAGCTGCTACTCATCAAACTCTGATTCCTTATAACTCCAAAGGACAGTGCATTCATCCATGAGAATCTGTAACAGGCCTCCACTGAAACAGAATCCAGCTACAATAGACCGATCGCATTCTAGCTTGCCAAATCCGTTGATCCATTGATTACTGGAGGAACAGCTCCTTCATGAGTAACAGCCTTGTTTAATACAGCTGTAACAGTTAGCTGTAACTCCACAACATGAAGATCATAGATCTTCATTGCTGCACAAGTTTAGTGGATCAAGATCTGTACTTTTAATGTATAAATATGCGAAGGCTCTCGTATCCTAGGGTTGGACAATTACCATTTTGTATAAGCTGTAACAGAGCACTGAGACTGTCGATTTCCATCATTAATATGATAGCAAATTTCTTCATTTCTATGTCTTAATTTGTTGTGATTCTCGGCATCTGTATTAGAAGGCTAGGGCTCGCCTTCTCATAGAGATAGCCGGTTTATGTAGGTAGGTTAATTTAGCTTTCATTCGGTGTGTGGTGTGGAATTATTGTAGATGTTACTGTTAGCTGCAACAGAGGTTAGCTCTCCTTCTGATAGTATGATTGCATCTTGAATAGTTGTAATAGAGTGGTGTGACAGTCGACTGTGTAGGTTAATTTAGCTTAATGCATGTGTGTTCGAACCAGCTGTAACACCCAAGCTCAATTCCAATATCTTCCAGTTATTTATGCTTTCAAGGATTTCCAGTAATTATCAGTTAGGATTCAAGCTTATGTAAAGATTCTGGTTGTTTTTGTATCTTCAATTGGTTTATTAGAATAGGCAGATTGTGATTGAGTAACAGTAGCTACTAGATGGATCATTTTGGTAAAGATTGAGTATTCTAGTTTGATAATTATAGGATTTAACTTCTTGCAAAAGTAATCTAGTTTATTTCTATTCTGAAATTCATAAATGCTAGGTTGACCTCTGTAGGAAGATAGCTGCAATTGAATTCCTGGGTGTGTGAATTAGATTAGTTCTTTTATGGGATGAGGTTGGCTTAATAGATTGGTAGGATTGTTATCTTCATTAGTTAATTAACTGCTCGACATGTTTATGCACAGACTATGCTCATTGCCATTGAAATAAAAGACCTCCCTGGGTTTGACAATTTACATTGACCATCATGTGTGTTGGCTTGAATTAACTGACATATAGGGTGACCAATATTTTTGCGGCGTTGCCGGGGATGGTAATAAATAGACAGAGTTAGTAGTTGGTCTCATTTGATTTTATTTTGGTTTAATTATTTACAACATGCGTGAATACAAGAAAAACAAATCGGGAACCCCCTTTGAATACTAACATTGTAGGTGGAAGAGGTCGAGGTAGTAATGCAAGTCAAGGAAGCAACACATACATTGATGAGATAATTTCTAGAGCTGATTCTTCCACTAGACCACCGTGGAACTCTACAGGTTGGGGAAATTTTGTTCCTCCCAATCTTGAACATTCAGCATCCAAAGTGGAGAATACAATGGGACCTTCAACTCCTATTGCAAAAAGTAAACCTCCTGAAAATAAGGGAAGTGCTATAGGTGCACCAGATAGAGAGGAGATCTATCATATCAATGGAACCAAAGTTACTAAACAAGTGTGGTTGGAGACTCGCCGAATAGCAGAGGAAGAGAGAAGGTGAGAAGAAGAGAGGAGAAGAGAAGCAGAAGCTAAGGTAGAGGAAGAACGCATAAAAGAAGCTATTGAATTTTGGACTAGAACCATGGCTAGTAGAGAACAGGAGGGCGAGAACGAACATGGGAATAACCAATAAGAAGAAGGAGAAAATAATCAGCCTAGTAATACTGTGGTTACATTGGAATTTCCTATCCTCCAGACACCTAGAGCAAATCCTATGAAAAGTATCTCACCATCAGTTCTCTCGAATTTTCATGGTAAGTCCTCTGGGGATCCGGATGAGTTTCTTTTTGAGTTTGATATCCTCTGTCGTAGTTACGATTACACCTCTAGTGCTCAGAAGATAAAGTTATTCCCAACCACCTTGAAGGGAAACGCTCTATGTTGGTTCATGAGTCTCAGTCCTGAGACCATTACTACTTGGGACCAAATGAAAAACACCTTTCTTTCTAAGTACCAAGAATATTTCAGAACTAGGTATAGAAAAGAGGAGTTGTTTAAAATGGTTCAAAAGGATGAAGAAAGTTTGGAAGACTTTGTGGAAAGATTGTTATACAATTCACAAAGATCTAGTCATGCTGAGATTAGCAAGGATGTGCTCAAGAACATTTTGCTAAGAGGAACTAGAGAAGACTACCTTGATATGTTGAATCTGCTAGGAAAAGGGGATATCTCGAAGGAACCTTTCGAAAAGATTGTTGAATTATGTCGAAGGTACTCTAGGGGATCGTCTAGAATCAACAAACACGACAAAGACTGAGACCAAGATGTCTTCACTAGGCCTCTGAAGTCAGCTAGTGGAGGGACCACTCGAGCAGAAATAGGCAACTTACTGGAGAATTTTAAAACAGACATGATGAGCTCCATTTCCTCAGAGTTAGATGTCATGAGAGCAAAGTAGAAGCAAGTTGTAGAAGATCTTACACTTGGCATATTTTGTCCTAAATGTAGGAAAAACACCCTCTGAAGGAATTCCCATTAGACAAAGCAGAGGTATGTAGGATATGTGAACTCAAGCATGATACTAACGAATGTCCTTCATTACCTAAGGTCAAAGCAGTCCTGCAGGCATCCATCCCGAATGTGGAGCCAACATACTTCATGGCACAGAAGAAACCATGGCAGCCTCGAAACCAAGGTATGGATCCAGATCCAACATTTTCTTCTGAATAATATGAATGTAATGAACCATATGCATAATATGAATACACAATTCCCTTCACATTATTCTAACAATCAGTGGCATCCATCTTAGAACCCAATGCAAAATCCTAACTCATGGAAACCATGGTCATAACAGTCAAACAATCAAGCTCCTTGGAATTCCAGCTGGAGAAATTATTACCAAGGAAATAACTTTCCCCATCACCAGACTCAGTATCAACAGTACCCTCCTCAGCAGTATCAACACCAACATTATTAGCAACCGCAGCTCCCATTGCAAAACAATGTGGCACCTATGAATGCGCCACTTCGACCATAGCTACCTGCACAACCTAACCCGAACCCAAACAATAAAGCAGTCCACCAATTTGAGACTACCAACATGCCTGCGTATTCCATCACCCAGATTCCCTGCAATGATATTCAATTACGATCAAGAAGGGTGGTGGAACCTATTATCACTGAGGACATTTCATCCCTAGTGATTGAAAATGGAGTGAATTAGCACTACGAGAATATGGTTAATTCAGCAAGCCCCATCATTGAGGATGCTGATACTCCTACTAAGACAGTAGTTGAGACTAAGAGAGTAACACACGAAGTATCACAGCCTACATAGTTAAGGAGAGAACCACCATACCTTGAACGATTGGCCCTGCAGAAAAAGTGGAATAGCCCCGATTCGATCTCGTGGGAGAATTGAAAAATTTGTATGTTAAAATTCAACTGTTACAAGCCCTCCATGATGTGCCCATTTATGCTAAGATGGTTAGAGATTTGTGTGTCAAGAAACCAAGAAGAAGGCCTAGGAACCCCCCCACTGTTCATTTATTGGGAAAGCTTTCATAATTAATAATGGGGAAGGCCCCTGTGGCAAACTATGATGACCCTGGGAACCCGACTGTTACAGTTAACATAGGGAAAACACAAATTCCCAATGTCTTGGTGGATTTAGGCGTAGCTATTAACGTTATGACCATAGAGACTGTGAATAAATTGGGACTCACTAACCTTCGGCCGACCCCTACTATTTTGGAACTTGCTAGCAGATCAACAATCAAACCTAAGGGGATCCTAGATGACCTCATGATCTCAGTTGAATCGTGGGAATACCCTGTGGATTTCTTGGTGTTACAGCCAAAATCCCAGTTGGGGGGACACCCATTGATACTAGGAATACTTTGGTTGGCCACAGCAGATGCATGTATCAACTGTCGGTCAAGATCTATGACCATTTCAAATGGAACTAAGATCAAGAGCCTAACCCTGTACCCTCCATCTTGACCAATCATAGAAGCTGAGACTCCATTGTGGGAAGATTTGGAGGAGGAAGAAGGTGTGCAACCATTATTAACAATAGGGAGAGCCTTAACATTTAAAGATTAAATAGAGGATGATGCCATTAATAGTTTCATCAGTGAGCCCACATCAGTCAATAAAAATGTCTATCAAATCTTAGACAGTGCTCTAGCTACAATAGAACAAGAAAATCATAGAGAAGAAACTCTAATCGGTGATGCCAGTACAATTCCAATACTCAAGAATTCGAAAAGTGTTCCAGTACAAATTGGGTTAGGGAAAACATTGAATATCAATCCTAATCTGGCACCTAGCGAGCTGGAACAACTAGTCACTCTGTTGAAATAGCATAGGGGAGATTTTGCTTGGGAGTACACAGATAATGAAAGGGATTACTTCTCGTTTTTACACCCATCATATTTATAATAAGAGCGACTCTAGGCCTGTATGTCAACCACAAAGAAGGATGAACCCGAACCTAAGGGACATAGTGAAAGAAGAAATCCAAAATTTTTTGGAAGCAGGATTCATATACTTGATTTCAGACAGTGAGTGGGTTTCTCCACTTGTGATTGTGCCAAAGAAGAATGGGAAATGGAGGGTCTGCGTGGATTACAGAGAATTGAACAAAGCAACGCAGAAGGACCATTTCCCCTTACCTTTCATCGATTAGGTCCTTGATATCTTGTCTGGGAAAAAGTATTTTTCCTTTCTGGTTGGCTTTAGTGGCTACAACGAGATCTAGATTGCTCCAGAAGACCAGGACAAAACCACTTTCACCTGTCCCTGGGGCACTTTTCCATACCGATTACTTCCTTTTGGGTTGTGCAACGCACCAACTACATTTCGGAGAGCAGTGATTAAAATCTTTTTGGAAAAGGTGAATGATTGCATGGAAATTTTTATGGATGACTTTACTCCATATGGTGATAGTTATGAAGAAGCACTGAAAAATTTAGAAAAGGTCTTTAAACGCTGTGAACAAAGCTAGCTATCTTTAAGCACTGAAAAGTGCCACATGATGATGAGTGAGGGCACAGTGTTGGGGCACTTCATCTCTTCTGATGGTATCTAGGTGGATCCATCCAAAATCAACGTAATTGAAAACATACCAACTCCTAGAACACAGAAGGATGTACGTAGCTTCTTGGGGCATGCTAGCTATTACAAAGGCTTCATAGAAAACTTTTCCAAACTAGCTTCTACTTTGTTCACTCTATTGATGAAGGATGCATAGTTTTTCTGGAATGATGCATGCCAAACAACGTTTATTGAGCTAAATAAAAGGCTATCTATAGCACCCATCTTACGAGGGCCCAACTGGGCTCTGCCTTTTCCCATTTCTTCAGATGCTTTAGACACTGCCATTGGAGCATTTTTGGGACAGCAGGAAGGTAATGCTCCTTATGCAATTTATTACATTAACAAGAACTTATCTCCTACTGAACTGAACTATACTATCACAGAAAAGGAATTCCTTGCCATTGTTTATGCCATCAACAAATTTAGACATTATATTACTGGATATTCTACTTTTGTGTACGCCGATCATTCTACTATCAAGTATTTAATGAATAAACCAATCACGAATGCTAGAGTTACTAGATGGTTGTTACTGTTACAGGAATTTGATATCACAATTATTGATACACCAGGGAAGGAAAATGTTGTTACATATTGTCACGTCCCCACCCATCATACCAGTGCAATGGAGAGGATCGTGATGCTAATAATGGGCAATTTGCCCCAATGCTTACTAAATAAAACATCCACATATATAAAAGACAGGCATGCAGATGTACAAATCTAAGCAAACACAGCAAAAGTAAATCATGTGCAGAAATAACACTCATCCATCATACATTCCAGATTTTCATTTCATTCATCAATTGAACAATATCAAAATATCAAATGAGAATACTTATCTTAAACCAAAGTAGCCCCTGAGCAACCAGCTACGCTTCTGCAACGTTCCACCCAACCGTAGGCCAGTGTGCTCCTCAATCTCTCAGCACCACTGCCACCCCCGAGCTGGGCATGATCTCCACAAGGAAAAGGGGAAAGCAGGCTCTCACATAGCCAAATATATACCAGAATCAGCCAAGCCAATCAGCAATTGGGTTTCTCAGGCTGTTAAGAGATGGACAGAGGTGAATTACTAGCTAGTGGCTCACCCATTGAGCTATGGCTACTTAATTGGGCTCATCAAGCCAAATCTGTCCTCTTCCACTCCTGAATCTCCTGCTCACAGGTTCAAACCAAGGATGGGGTTTCTACCAGTTCAGAAAAACGTGGGAACACACAAAAATGAAATGGGAAGATTGGGAAAAACCCAGGGAAGCCAAATCCATTTTTAGAAAAACGTCCTTGGACATTCGTGGGCAAAAACGACCTCCATACATTCCCCAAATCGTGGCCCTTCTCTCCCAGGCTACTGTATATGCAAAAACGAACTCCCAGGCATGGAAAAATGCAGGATTTGGAAGAAAAATGTGTATGGAAAGACCCAGCTAGCTCCAACTGCGTGAGTGAGTGAAGACTGATTGTTCAGGATGGCTTTGGGCACCATTTCGTGGGTGTTTTCTTGCCCAACAAGCAAAAACACGAATTTCCAGGTTGATGGCTTGCCCATGCACGAAATTGGCTGCCATACTTCTTCATTCCCAAGGCATTAACTGCCTTAACCAATTTCTTGGAAGAATTAAATGATTGGGTCCATAACCCAAAATGGGTAGTTGGTGGTTTATGGCTTTATCATTGACACATGGATTAACACCATTGGCTCAAGGGTTTGGATAATTTGCCTCCCTATTCCTTGTAAAGATCATGCCCCCATCTCTTTGTTGCATTGCGTAGCTGGTTGTGGGTTTTTCATTAAGATTGCATATTTACATTATGTCCGATTTTTACATTGTGCACCGCTAGCACAAGAACTCTATGCATCTATTCTAGTTGCCGATACATAGAACGATAAATCAATGGCGGGGCCTTGGCCTTGAGCTCCTCACCATGACTAAATAACAATATTTACATCATTTACAATATTAAATGCAATAGGGTCAAGCTGGGGACATTACACATATTTTTTATCTCGACTTACTAACAATGATGACAATCTACCAGTCAAATATTCCTTCACTGATGAACATTTGTTTGTAGTATCAACTCATTCTCCATGGTATGCAAATATTGCTAACGTTTTGGCTGCAGGTAAGCTCCCAGCACATCTTTTGAAAAGATAAAGAAAGAATATCATACAACAGAGTGCTAGGTATTGTTGGATTGATGGTCATCTTTTCTACACAGGGCTCGATTTAGAGATCAGGAGATGTGTTAGAGAAGATGAGATCTTTAATATTCTTAAAGCTTGCCATGATGATCCCTGTGGGGGGCATTTTGCTGATAAAAGAACAGATCATAAAATGTTGAGAATGGGCTATTTCTGGCCTACATTGTTCAAGGATGAAAGAAGTATGTTAAGGCACGTGATAGGTTCCAAAGGATGGGCCAACCCAATAGATTAGATGAAATGACTTTGCAGCCACAGCTGGTGGTTAAAGCATTTGATAGGTGGGATCTAGATTTTGTAGGGCCTATCAACCCTCCCTCAAAACAGAAAGTTCACATCTTGGTTTGCATAGATTACATGACCAAATGGGTAGAAGCAGTAGCCTTGGTTAAGGGCAATGATCAGGCTGTGATTGATTTCCTGTATGAAGAAATTTTTACTCGGTTCGGAGTACCTACGAAAATAATTACAGATGGTGGACCACAGTTTTTGTCTCACAAGATGGAAGCACTATTACAGAAATTGCATATTCAACACAAAATAACCTCGCAATATCATCCACAGGCCAATGGCCAAGTGGAGAGTACAAACAAGGTTATCGAGGATATTCTGACAAAAACAGTGAAGAGCCATCGTAAAGATTGGGTTGAAAGGCTTCCAGAGGAACTATGGGCCTATCGTACTACATGGTGTAACACCATTGGTTTTTCCCCATATGAGTTAGTATATGGTAAGAATGTTGTTTTTCCAATTGAATTTGAAATCAGAACCTTGAAAATAGCTGTGGAAGCAAACCTGGATTTATCAAAGGCATAGACGGACCGACTAAATCAACTCAATGAGTTGGATGAGAAGCGCACAACTGCATTACATCATACAGCCTTAATCCAACAACAAATCTCTAAGTGACATGATCAATTTATAAAGAAGAAAATCTTCCTAAGAGGGGGATTGGGCTCTGTTGTATGATTCACGGTTTAAGAAGGACTTTAAAGGCAAATTGCATACCCATTGGTTGGGCCGCTATCAGATAGATCATGTATTTCATAATGGAATAGTTCGGTTGATATCCATTGATGAAAACAAAATGCCAATATTCGCAAATGGTCATCGGCTACGACTGTATCACAAGCCGATCTCAAGGGAAGCTTTCATTTCGCATGTTGTAGGTGATCCAGACTATCAGCTAACATTAGGACAGGGATTTTTCTCAACCCCTGTTAATTTTTAAGAACTACAATATCCACATGATTTGTACATAAATAATTCATTTTCTTTTTCATTATGTATTTTATCTATTTTTCATTTTGCATTTGATTGGGTTTGTTTGAAGAATTCTGTGCAGGGATGAATTGGAGGAACAACGGTCATAATTGGGCCAGACGACTACAGGCACCTTGCATTGTTCATGACTTAATAAATATCTTTATAAGAAGATGGATGATTTGTTACCTTTTAGCAGTCAGCTGAAAATTTGCCTGTTACTTCATTATTGTGTAGCTACAACTCCCTACCTTGCTCCTTCTTACTATTTTAGCAGTTGCGACTCCTTACATTGCTCATTTTCTCCCTTTGCCAGTAGCTGCAATGCCGCTATTCTTGAGCATTCTGCCAAATCCAGTAGCTGTGATTCCTTACTTTGCTCATTTTCTCCCTTTTCCAGGAGCTGCAACTCCGCTATTCTTGACCATTCTGCCAAATCCAGTAGTTGTGGCTCCATTACTTCCACTTCATTTTCTCACTTTGCCAGCAGCTGCGACTCCGCTATTTTTTACCATTACACTCTGTCCATATAGCTATGACTCCGTCATTCTTTCCTATTATGCTAAATCTAGCAGTGGTAATTCCACTATTTTCCTTCCCATTGCACTCTATCCGTACACTTGTGATTCCTCCATTCTTTCCTATTCCGCTAAATCTAGCAGCTCTGACTCCGCCAGTTTTCCTGCTCTCTGAATAATGATGCCAATAATGATTCAATTGGGCATTGGTTTAGTTGCTTGCTCCGCAAGGTCCAATCATAGTTTTCCATGAAGGAAACTTTTGGGTGTCTTGGGTATCTGTCAGCTCGGGTGGTGGTGGCCACATCCCTTAAACACATGTGCATTTATGCTTGTTTTAATGGAGGAAATGACGGAAGCAGACGATGATGATTAATTCACGGTTGAACACATAACTCAAAGGTACGAATTCAAAACTTTTACATGATTTGGCAGAAAATTAAATACGGTAATAACGATTATGCACTGTCTCAGCCCTCGATTAGCGAATCCATACCATTTAACCACCGGAGAATATGTCAGAACCACGTTTGTATTTATTTCCTGGAACCTTACCCGAGTTATATCAGAATACTCCAATTATGCCAATTTTCCATAACTATCTCGTCTTACCTGGAGTTCATACCTGTGCCGACTTTCCTAAAATACCCTACTTTCGAACTCCAACTATCTCTTGCATGTTCATGTGCTACAACTCCCACATTCAGATTGGTAACTGTTGCATTCGTTCTGAATTTTGAGGAGAGGTTAAGATGGGACACCCATTCCGGCATGAACTACTAAATACATAAGCTATACGTGTCAATGAAGAAGTCCTTAACATTTTCACAACAACAGGCTGGATGGAACACTTTGAACGGTTGAACGGTTTCCCTACAGAAACCGCATTGCAATTTTCCCTTAACCTAGCTAACACTCACTCTGAGGTCAGGGGACTGCGTGTGGATATTATAGAATAAATCATACTAGAGGTTATTGGATTACCCCAGGTTGGGAAGAAGTCATTTGGACAGAAGGCACATAATGCAAATGTTGTGAGAGAATTCTTGGCAGTTGGAGAGCATGTTAGTCCAAAGCGTCGTGGGTTTGAACTGGCATATTTACCACCACCTTGGATTCAAGTGGCAATCTTCTTGAAATGATACATCTCTTGTGAAGGTAGGTACCAAATCGTTTCCTTCTCTCAACTTCCCTTATTATCTGATTTACGCCATGGAAATTTGGTAAATATACCATTTTATCTGCTTAAAGCCCTACAAACCATGGTTGGTTATGCAAAAACTTCCCAACACCCATTTTCCTCTCTTACTAATCACAGCCTAATCAAATTACTATTCTTGAGAGTAATTGCAAATCGTAATTTAACCTGGGAACAATTTGTGGCTGGAGATAGGCCAATCATAGCACCTGTGCTAGAAATGAAGGATGTTGGTGAGGATAATGAGGACCGACGTTCCTCAAATCTAGTTGGGGGGGAGGTTGGAGCATTAGGGAACCAGACTAGTGATGAAGAGGAAGTAAATAAGGGAGAAGCAACATCTACAGAAAACCGTGTTGTGGAGGAAATTGTGATGGAAACCATGACGCAGGAGGAAGAAAAATCAAAAGCTGTAAATGTAGAAGCAGATACTCAGATGAAAGAAGCTGAAACTGGAGTAGATATTGAAGCTACGATAGTAGAGGCTGCAACTACAAAAGCAGGAATAGTAGAAGAAGGGACTGTGGAAATTTTGCAAGTTGTGTCCTCTCCTGAGATAAGGGGGACCATTATTGAAGAAGAAACGACCGAGTAAAAGACCCCTATGTCAAAGAGACGAAGAGTAGGATCAGGGAACAAGGGTCAGACATCCAGTGCAACAAAGAAAAGAAAAAGCAGAGCTGTCAAAGCACTAGTAGAAGTAAGGAGTGAGGAACACCTAGTGGGAATGGTGAGGAAAAGAAGGACTCGATCAAATGTAGAAGCAGAAGCAGCTATGACAACAGCAACAGCAGAAGCAGTTGTAATAGCAATAGCAGCAGAAGCAGCTCCAACAGCAGCATAGGTAGCATACACAATAGAAGAAGTAGGGAGAGTGGATGCAATTGGGGGTAATATTGAAGCACCCTCAGCAGAGATAGCAATAGCAGCAGAAGCAGCCACAACAACAGTAGAGGTAGCAGAGACAACAGAAGAAGCAGAGACAGTGGATGCAATTGGGGGTAATATTGAAGCACCCTTAGCAGAGACAGCAGGAGCAGTCAGAGAAAGTAGTGAGTCACCAATGGTAGAGAAAGCACCTGTAACAGGGATAGATATAGAGATTCCCATTTTGAACCCCAAGTCATCTGCTGCTATGCAAGAACCTTGCATAGAAGAACCTCAAATCGAAAATATCCTCCATGAAAATGAATTATTAAAGGAGGATGTGCAGATATTGCGAAATGAGTTGGAAAGATGGAAGCGAGTAGTTGGAAGACAAGCATAGAAGAATTTGAACACATTAGCAAATGCTGCAAACTTATTAGAAAATTCATCTTTTGCATTTAAAAATGAGAAGCAAGGAGAGACTGTTTTTCCAGAGTGTGGAGATATATTTTTTGTAGTAGGACACAGAGTTGTTTTGTTGGGAGTTCTATCACAAAGGCATGTAGAGATAGAGGAGGTGGAAGAAGGAATGCTAGAAATCGAATTGATGGTGGAAAATTAGCCAAGAATTGAAGAGATCCCTGATTCGAATTTAGGAGATGAAACAGTACAATCCGAGCCATCAGGAGATACCGAGCTTCTTCAGGACCAGTCTCATCAGTCAGAGAGACTTGATATAACCCAGAAACAATCTCAGCAGTTCAAAGAAATTGAATAACAAGGGACTGTTACACAAGAACCTATACCCTTGAAAATATTTAGGGAGGTTGCAACTCAAACAGTAACATTTGATATCAAGGACCAAGAAGAAAACATTGTTACACAAGAACCAGTGTTTTCAAAATCATTTGCTGAAGTTGCAACACAAAATGAGATGGCTAAGGTTGAAATGGAGAAGACGGATGCTGTCACACAAGAACCAACAGTCCTAAGAATAATTGCTGAGACTATAACATAGACTGAAGGGGATGAGGTTGATATGGAAATAAAGGATGCTGTTACATAAGAACCAGCATCCCCAAAATCCATGGCTGAGACTGCATTACAGGCATAGACCACTGCAACTCCAATAGAGGATGAAACTGTTACAGTGCCAAAGCAAAATGAGGAAGTCATTTATCTGGACTCTGATGATGAGAAGGAGGTAGAAGACAGAATATTTCAACAACTAAAAAAGAGGATTCTCTGGCTAAATCTCGAGTTGGATAAATGGCACAAGTGGATTGATCATTTCAGGATAGGTATGATCTCTCTCCAAGAACATAGAAATGTCATTAAGGGGCTGAGAGAAAAGTGGGTTGAGGAGTTATTCTTCCAGAAACTCCAGTGGGAGAAACTTCAAGAAAAATTGGAAGGATTGAAGAAACTTAAGTCCCTGCAACAAGAAAAACACAAAATGTATACTCTTTCCCTAGAATTATTGAGTTGTAGGGCTCCATCCCCCTCTTACCCTGTCTTTCTCCATGAGCAGACAATTTCATTTCAATTGAGGGCTTTGAAAGAAGGGAGATCATTTGATTTGGAAACAGCTACTTAGTTTTTGGAAACTTTTCTGAAAAGTGGTTTTGAGGATCAACATTTGTTATGTGAATTGTATTTACATGACAAGGCTTGTTATATTAACTCTCCATCTAATCCATTGCCTTGTTTAGGGGATGTTCAGCTAAGGGCACTTGCCTCTTTTGTCATTAACCATGTAATATGGCAAGATTCTTTCCAAACCATCCTCGGGAATGAGAACTCTACTCTCTGGATTAGAGGGGAACCTCAGGATCCAAAAGCACTCATAGAAAATCATGCTCGATCTCTCAGGGTTCCTTCAATTTCCGAATACTTTGAAATTCTACGAGATAAAATCCTCACCACATTTGTCCCAATGATTCTTAATATGCAGCAGAGTGATCTGGAAGGTAGTGAATACAGATGGTTGTATTCTTCTTCATCTTTAAAGGAAATGGACCCATACTGCTTTGAGAATTTCAGGCAAGCTTTGACAAGGGTTCCTAGATATGTATAGTGCATGGAAAAATGTGGGTCTTGGTGGTTTGGATTAAGGTTCATATTTCCTCTTATATGGGTGTCGGTGGGTCTTTAGAGAAACAACTATGCCTTGACTAAAGAAGAAGATTTTTTTTGTTGGGAGAAATGGATAGCCTGCTATGGGTTTGTGCCTCGAGGGGAGACACCAGAACTTGCCTACAATCTTACAAATCTTCACAGATTCAAATCAGACTCAGATTTGGACTACGGGAGGTAGTTGCATGAGGACATGCAATCAGATAGTTGGGGGGAGATGTTGGGTTAAGGAAATTCCCCTTTTTCTCCATCCTTATTACATCATTTTGACCTAATTACATCCTATTTTCATAAGCTATACCTATGCCTTTTCTCCAAAACAACCAATGATATTGACAGGTATAATTCATTATTGCTTTATTTATTTTATGCCTAAGATTGTCAAGATTTTGGATCCTAGTCATTGATTGATGCTAATCTATGTGACTTCATTTAGTCAAGATCTAAAGTGTAGGTGTATCATCCAAGTGGCGCCAACTGCTACTCATCAAAGACCGATTCCTCATAACTCCAAGGGACAGTGCATTCATCCACGAGAATCTGTAACAGGCCTCCACTGAAACATAATCCAACTGCAACAGACATATCACATTCCAGATTGCCAAATCCGTTGATCCATTGATTACTGGAGTAACAGCTCCTTCATGAGTAATAGCCTTGTTTAATACGGCTATAACAGTTAGCTGTAACTCCGCAGCATGAAGATCATCGATATTCATTGCTACATGAGTTTAGTGGATCAGGATCTGTACTTTCAATGTATAAATATGCGAAGGCTCTCGTAGCCTGGGGTTGGACAATTACCATTTTGTATAAGCTGTAACAGAGCACTGAGACTGTCAATTTCCATCATTAATATCAGAGCAAAGTTCTTCATTTTTGTGTCTTAATTTGTTGTGATTCTCGGCGTCTCTGTTAGAAGGTCAGGGCCCTCCTTCTCACAGAGATAGTCGGCTTAAGTAGGTAGGTTAATGTAGCTTTCTTTCGGTGTGTGGTGTGGAATTATTGTAGATGTTACTGTTAGCTGTAATAGAGGTTAGCTCTCCTTCTGATAGTATGATTTCATCTTGAATAGTTGTAACAGAGTGGTGTGACAGCCGACTATGTAGGTTAATTTAGATTAATGCATGTGTGTTCGAACCAGCTGTAACAGCTAAGCTCAATTCCAATATCTTCCAGTTGTTTATGCTTTCTAGTATTTCCAGTAATTATCAGTTAGGATTCAAGCTTATGTTTAGATTATGGTTGTTGTTGTATCTTCAATTGGTTTATTAGAATAGGCAGATTGTGATTGAGTAACAGTAGCTACTAGATGGATCATTTTGGTAAAGATTGAGTATTCTAGTTTGATAATTATAGGATTTAACTTCTTGCAAAACTAATCTAGTTTATTTCTATTCTGAAATTCATAAATGCTAGGTTTACCTCTATAGGAAGATAGCTGCAATTGAATTCCTGGGTGTGTGAATTAGATTAGTTCTTTTATGGGATGAGGTTGGCTTAATATATTGGAAGGATTGTTATCTTCATTAGTTAATCAACTGCTTGACATGTTTATGCACAGACTATGCTCATTGCCATTGAAATAAAAGACCTCCCTGGGTTTGACAATTTATATTGACCATCTTGTGTGTTAGCTTCAATTAACTGACATATAGGGTGACCAACAGAAAACAGCTATAGCTACGCTGCCACCTACATGGCCCAGTTCGCCAAATTTGACAGCAAATCACAAAATGAAAAAGACTGCTAACAGATAGGCTATAACTAAATTTGCAGGTGTCATTTGTAGGATTTTCATACCATCACAGCCCCAATTGGCTTCAAAAATACAGAAATATTACATACATGCCGAGTCCAAAAGAGATTGATATGATGGGGAAACAGAAACACCACGAACAGGTTTCCAACTCACACCTAAGCCTTCACTTGGCCATGCTGATCGGAGAAATATTTTATCTTCAAGGATTATTCCACCTTTGCTTCTTCTATTAGAGAAGGTGTCACTTCCTCAGTGGAGACTATAAAGTCTTTGAGAATTTCCACGACTTGGTGGGTATCCTCCTCATCTTCTCGGGTCTCCTTCTTCTTCCGACGTCAAACCTTCTTGCACACCTGTCTCCCCTCGGGAAGCTCATCTTTGCTCGCGGTGGTAGCCTCTGCATGGTCGAAGACTACAGGGGATGAAGGAACATGTTCCTCCTCCACCTCAAACCACGCCTGCTCAGGCATAAAAACCACTTCGACTTCATGATCTTTCTCCATGGACGAATCCTAACTAAAAGATGTGTGAGCTATTAGGTTTTCTACCTTTCTCATGCAATGATCGTGAATAGCAACTGCAGGGACCCCTGCCTATAACGATCCGGATAATGATGGAAGCCACGCGCAACAACCCTCGTCATGATTGTTTGACCATATATCTCAAATGAGTAGGAAAGATGCTTGAGGTTAGAGTTTATGCAGAGCATCCTGAAATAGGCTTTCAGGTTAGGTGGAAAAATATGACGGCGTTGAGGTTGCATCTGTCTTGTCGACAATCATTTTCTTCCAGTGGAGATTCCCTTAAGCTCCCCATTCCCATGATCAAACCAGCAGTGTAGATTTAAACCTTATTGGAATTTGGACTATAAAATGGCGCAGACCCTACCATGTCTGTAGATTTCTTACCTGTCAATTTTTTGCACAAGTCAAATCCGTGAACTCATTCCCAACTATGGATCTACATCCCGCCAGATCCATGTCGTCGGAAGGTGCGAGCTCTATGAAAAGTTCGCAAATCTGAAACGTACCTTTTTTCGTGCATGTCTAATATGAAAACAACCTCCTGGATGTTGACCTACGCCCTCTATCGTTGATCAAAATTCAACATGCCCACCGGTTAACACTCCCACTCATGCTTAAACAACATCCAAATCCTTCTGCGAAGGCTTCTCCTGACTGTCGATGTTGATCGCCTCTGATCCTCACCATCTAGAGGTATCATTATATGCGGCGGGCCCCTTCCCTTTGTTTTCAAGCCTATGGTTATCATTGAAACCTTATCCTTTCTTCAGATATTATTACCACAGACTAGACCAATAGCTTACAGCTTTGAATATTTTTGTTTTTGGGCCATGTGGATTAATAGTCGAGTTTTCCTTTGCCATTTCTATGGGTCTGAACCCTCCCAAATGGTTAGCACGGATATGGTGCTAACAACTGGCTCCTATTGGGGATGTTATCCTCCCTATGAGGCAGCAAAGAACCCCGGAGACGCGGTGCCTGATCCATTGGGATGCTCTTTATCACAAAATTTGTTGCCTGCAAATCCCCATCTAGGACATAGTTTGAAAAACAGAATTGAACTGTACATACTGGAAACCAAACTGAAGATTGTAAAACACTATTGTAACTGAAATGTTGAAAAAGTGCTCAGCATTTCGCGCTTATTTATGCACAAAACTACTCTACCTTGGGTTTCTAAAATGCCTGCATCATCAAGTTATACAAAAATGCCAATGTAACCAGTCCAACAACTGATACCCTAAGTGGACTTTCTCATCATGCTTAACCAAAATCAGAAAACAAAAGATCACTGGCACTAAGCAATGATGATAGGTGGAATCTGCCTGGTAAAATCCAAACCAATCGCCCCAACTGAAGAATTCCCCCATGTAATCAGCTATTGCGTCATATAAAACATGGTATCTTTCGAACTTATCTGCCATTCCTTTGATAGGCTAAGAGTGCCCCAGCTATAGCTCACCTAGAACCTTATCAAACTAGTAATTTTCTTGTAGCCTGGAAAATTTTGCTTCAAAAGAATTGCAAGTAGCATGATCATCTTCTTTGTCATTCACATTAGGTATAGGGATTGGATGCTCATGGTAGGCTTCAAGTAGAACCTGAAAAATATTGTATGCTTAAACCCCTATACAACGTAATAGGACTAACACAATCAGCTTCACATAACTCCTTCTTATGTGACTGTAGCTTTGTAACATGAGAGGTTGTTTCAACACATGCGCTATCCATAACATCACCTCCTGGGCTGTCTAGAATCCCTGGGTTAAAAACTTGATTCTGATCTAGTGCTTCAAAAGAAAATCCGTCCCTACTTTTAAATGGATCTACAAGAAGAACTCCTCGAAACAAGGATTCTAGGCCTGAATGATATGAAGAAAAACTAGACTGACTATCCTGGTCCTCTTTCCGCATACCTACTATCTAGTCAACTTGTTGAATGTATGTGTCAGATTCGAGAAACTCTTCATGGATATCACAATCTACTTCACTCTCTTCCATCCGAAAAACCTCTACCCACAGGAAACTTTCATGAATAGATTTACAATTAGCTTCTTTTCTATCTCTTTGGTGAGGGTATGATTCCTCATGCAAGGCTCTTAGGCTTTCTTCATTAACTATCTCAAAATATTTAGAATCTTCTATTGGTTGTTTAGGGACCTCATCCAAGTGTTCATCTTCATATTCATCATATATAGGATGATTGAAATCCCATTTAAAACTTTCCCCAATAGGAACTTCAACCTGCAGATCGCAATCCACATAAAAAACATCAGTGCTCTCCTCTCCATGTGCATATATGGGTTGATCATTTCCCAATTCACCATGAGAAGGATGGGAATGCATAATAGACTCTTCTGGTTCATATCCATTTTCCCTCTTTGATCTCCTTTCCATTCCACCCTCAATACCTTGCTCTGAAATTTTTCCAAACATCCTGAGATTGTCCTCAACCTCCAACGAATCAATTAACATCTGCTACAATGTGGAAGAATTCCTCTCCAATAGAAGAAAAAACAATTTAGAAGGAAGGACAGATGCATAATGTAATTTAGCAGCATTTTCTAGAGGCTTAATTTCCTTTGGCGTGTTATAATAAAAACTCGCAAAACTCCTGTTGAAACTAGACATGGTTTCATTTTCTTGCTTCTTCATGGAATAAAACTCTGAAAGGAATTGGTCCCATGACCTTCTTCTACTCAAAGACTCCAAAAAGACATCAGCAAACTCCTCCCATGTATGAATGGATTTAGGCTACAAGTGCTTGAACCATTTCTTCACATCTCCTTGGAAGGATTCGGCAAAAACCCTTATATAAACATCATCATGCTCTATATCAAAATGGTCCAGAAAATGTTCAAAAATTTGAAGATGTCTTTTAGTTGTGATACTGCCATCCTCTCCATAAAAAACAGGGAGGTATTTATAGTATTTGGGAGGATATTCATGAAGAACAAGGGGCAGCTTCAAAGGGCTATATCTCTGTTGAATTCTAGAAGGCAAAGGGGTATGTATAGGAGGACTTCTATCGGTCTCAACCCCACGGGTGTTGCATGGTCGATTAGGGACCTCACATGGCTCAAAAGAAGGAATAGGATCAGCTGTAGAAGTGAAAGAAGAATGTACATCTGCAACATCTAGTGAGGGATATACAAAGGAGGCTTTCTCATGACTTAGGGCCCTCGAATGAAACAAAAATACCTTGATACATATGCATAGGGATAAAAGGAAATCCATGCATAAAATTGAAATCTCTTTGCAGAAACTAATACTTTGATACATGAATCTCAATTTTTCCATGTTCCTGTCATCTGGGCTTGTTCCCTAATGGAGCCTGCAAATCTGCCTGACTCATGAGTGGAGCAGCCTGCGAAATAGTAGAATGATAGGTCTCTTCAACATGGAGTCGCCATAAAATCTTCAGCATCTCAAATTTGACATGGGGTCACCAATCCTCCCAGTGGAGTCACCTTTATAATGGAATCTTGATGAGTGGAGTCGCCAGGTGAATGGTACAAACCTTCCCAATGTCTGACTGTTGTTCACCATCAACAATCAGATTTGAAGCTTTATCGTTATGCCCAGGGACCATAAGACTCTCGTTCCTTGGAAACAACGCCATTTTTTTAGCACCCAAAGTGACCCTAAAGGTTGTGGGAGAAGGCCAAGCTAGGGTAACTACAAAACAACTTCAGATTGCACTGCTGACCCAATGCAATCAGAGAGGGATCTCTCTTAAATCTATAAAAGACTGGAAATAATCAAAGATATCAGCAATGAGAAACACAAAGAGGTCAGATTCTGGTAGGACAATTGTTCAAGGGTTTGGTGAGATAATCAGGAGAGAAAACATTGGGCAATCGAGTCAAAACATAACACATAAATCAAATAATAGTGCTCCTGCATGGAATATCAAAATAGAGGCAAGATAGCCAGTCATTTACAGTCAAAAGGTTGTTGTCTAGTGATAAAGGAAGAAGAAATGAAGAGTCTATTAGTGATCAAAATATAATGGAGTTTTGAGAGTGGTTTTATCTCTCTCTATTTTCCTTATTGCTTTCTTAAGTCTATTAGGCAGTGTAATAACCTCCATGTTCTTCATCAAGCTCCCGTTGATCACATTCCCCCAGAAATCCTTTGGTTTCATCCATTTGATTTGCAAATAAATGGTTAGAAATCCTTATTAAACTCTGCCAAATCTTTAGATGTTTTTATATATATATATAAGGTTTCTCTAAACTATTTATAGTTTACGAATTATGTTATATATATATGTGGCCTATCAAATATGTGATGTGTGCACTTAAGTGTCTTACTATCAAATTATCATAAACAATGTTACATATGGTCGAAGCCAACTTTATTGTAGTATTCTAAGCCTTAGGGTTTCTGGCCATGAGTCAAGCTTCAGGTTCAAAGCTATGAGCTAAGCTATTAGTCGATACCCAAATTAATCCACGAATAAAGTAATAATTGAGTCAACACACAAAGCCCAAATGCATAGATCTATAATCCATTAGCGCATCGATAAGTCTCTTTTTTCAAACTCTATGCCAGATGTCTAGAGCTGAGATTACAGACGTCAAAGGGAATGCTTATATAGACGTGGTTGGAAGTTTCATGCCCAGGTAAATGTGCCAGTTGTTTTATCTCTACAAATATGGTAGATATTGGGTTTTTTAGAGGCTCGCTGCCAGATCTAGTCTAAGTGAATACCGCCACATCATCGAATACTCAACACACACAGCTGAGAAAGAAACCCTTATGCTGTGAGGCACCTGCAACAATTAATTAACAAGAATACGCGAAATAGCAGAAATGACAGAACTCAGAATCACTTTTGTATTGATCACAGGCCACTTCGAGGGGGCAACCTCCTTTGAGCAAGCTCAATACAATAACTTCACCGTGCCTTCATAGGTCTCAACACACACTTATATACTAATTCTAGGCGCCAATACTATGGGTCGAAACCATGGGCCGTTACAAACTATGGATTAACAATACTACGGGCGGCTTACAAAGCATATGCGCCAACAACAATAACACAAACTATTGATTAACAAATACTATTGGACGACTTACAAAGCATATGCGTCCAACAACAACATACTAACAAAGTAAAGACATGGGTTCCTAACATCCCCTCCCCCTTAAAAAAAGCTTTGTCCTCAAATCTTTAGATGTGGAAATTGTTGTTGAATCTAAAGGAGTGGTTCCCATGTAGCATCCTCTGGTTGCATGTCGTGCCACTGAATTAAGACCTCTGTGATAGAACGAGAGCGAAGCTGATGTGTGCGCCGATTGAGGATGGCCTCTGGCTCCAAAAGGATGGATCCTTCATTATCCAGTTTGGGTAAAATCGTTTGGCCACTGATGTTGGTGCCAAGAACTTTCTTTAGACAAGAGACATGAAAGACTAGATGAATGCGGGAAGAAGGAGGAAGTTCCAATTTATAAGCAACGGACCCAATCCTCTGAAGAATCCGATATGGCCCATAGAACTTTGGAGCGAGCTTATGACGCCCTTTGAGTTTCAAGGAGGATTGTTTGTACGGCTGGAGACGAAGAAAAACCATATCGCCGACTTGAAAAGTGCGCTCCGAACGGTGCGGATCAGCTTGTTGCTTCATGCGATTTCTTGCCATGTGAAGATTGTCCCGTAAAATGTGAAGAATCTGATCGCGGTTGCGAAGGACCTTGTCAACTTCCTGAACTGGTGAACTGGTGGGGGTGTACGGAAGAAGAGCTGGAGGTGCCTAACCGTAGACTGCTTCATATGGGGTCATTTTAGAGGTAGTATGGTAAGAGGTATTGTACCACCATTCAGCGAGAGGGAACCACTTTGCCCACTGATGTTGTTGTTCCGAGGTGAAGCAACGAAGATAAGTTTCCAAGCATTTATTGACAATTTCAGTCTGACCATCTGTTTGTGGGTGATACCCTGAACTCTTCTTCAGTTTGGTGCTAGTGTGGCGAAATAGTTCTGTCCAAAAATGACTAGTGAAAGTTGCATCACGATCCGAGACAATGGAAGAAGGGATGCCATGAAGACGAAAGATCTGGTCCATACAAATTTGAGCGACAGAGGAGGCTGTATAGGGATGGCTAAGAGCGCAAAAATGACTATATTTGGAGAGACGATCAACCAAAACGAGAATCACTGTCTTCCCGCCAGATTTAGGGGGCCCTTCAATGAAATCCATAGAAATATCTGTCCAAATCCGTGTAGGTATGGGCAAGGGTTCAAGCAATCCTGGAAGGAGTGTTGTTTCACCCTTATTGCGCTGACAGGTATCACATTCGGCCACCATCTATTGAATTGTCCTTTTGATGCCCTACCAAAAGAAGTTACGCCGTGCTCGTTCATATGTTTTGAGGAACCCAGAGTGCCCGGCCGATGGAGAAGCTTGGAGTTCATAGAAGACAGCGTGTTGAAGATCTGTGCTCTAGGGAAGCACTAGACGACCCTTGTATCACAGAGAAGCACCATCCCAAGAGTAATGTGGGACAGCCAAAGGATTGTTGGTCAAGCGTTGGATGATCTGAGATAAGGAAGAGTCATTGACGTAACCCTGTTGAACAGATTGCAACCAATTTGGAACAGGCATAGAAATAGCTGAAAGAGAACCTTGGGCATCAAATGTGCGAGAAAGAGCATCTGCCACAATATTGTCTTTACCCTTCTTGTAAGTGATCTCATAGTCATAACCCATGAGTTTGATAACCCATTTCTGTTGTGCCGGGGAGGAGACACGCTGGTCTAAGAAATATTTCAGACTCTGGTGATCAGTCTTGATGCAGAAATGATTCCCTAATAGGTATGGATGCCACTTCTGTACTGCATGCAAAATAGCCATCATTTCCTTCTCATAGGTAGAGGCAGCTAAAGTCTTACCTGAAAGGGCTTTGCTGGTGAACGTGATGGGGTGTTCATCTTGAAGGAGAACAGCACCAAGTCCATTGCCGCAAGCATCACTCTCAATAGTGAAGGGCTTGGAAAAATCGGGCATAGCTAGCACAGGTGTAGTACACATAGCTTGTTTTAGTTTGTCAAATGCACACTGAGCATCAGGTGTCCATATAAAAGCATCTTTTTTTAATAGAGCAGTTAATGGAGCTGCAATATTCCCATAATCCTTGACAAACTTGCGGTAGTAGCCAGTCAACCCCAAAAAACCAGAAGGCTCTTGAGTGTCTGAGGATGTGGCCAATTGTTCATGGCCTCGATTTTGGCAGGATCCACGCGAACCCCTTGTGCTGAGATAATGTGCCCGAGATACTCAACTTCCTTTTGTCCAAAAACACATTTAGACTGCTTGGCATGGAGATGATGGTTAGAGAAAAGTTGCATGACAAGATCCAGATGCTGGAGATGTTCATCCCATGTTTTACTGTAGATGAGGATATCATCAAAGAATACCAGAATGAATTTCCGCAAGTAGGGTCGAAATATTTTATTCATTAAGGCCTGGAATGTGGAAGGAGCATTAGTGAGGCCAAAGGGCATGACCAAAAACCCATAATGGCCATCATGTGTGCGAAAAGTTGTTTTAGGAATATCATCCTCATGAACCCGAATTTGATGATACCCAGAACGAAGATCCAACTTGGAGAAAAAGTGAGCCCCATGAAGCTCATCAAGAAGCTCATCAACAACAGCAATTGGAAACTTATCCTTGATGGTGAGGTGATTAAGTGCTCGGAATTCAATGCAGAGGCGCCATGACCCATCTTTTTTGCGGACAAGAATAACTGGAGAAGAAAAGGAACTAGTGCTTGGGCGAATAATACCTTACTTCAATAAGTCCCGAACGAGCATTTCAATCTCCGTTTTTTGGTGAAATGGGTAGCGATAGGGCCTGATGTTGGGAGGAACGCTACCAGGAAGGAGCTGAATACGATGGTCTTCTGGCCTGGAAGGTGGTAATCCCACTGGTTCAGCAAATACACCTGTATATCGATCCAGAATTTGTTGTAGATCCAAAGGAGTAGTGGAGACCGCTGATGGTTGCATCTGGATGGAATGGATCTGAGCGATGACACCATGTGAACTCTTCTTGAGGAGTTTTTCCATGCGATGTGAACTGATGATGCTGAGAGAACCTGGTTGTAATCCTGTCAATGTGTGTTTGTGTCCATTGAGGGAAAACTGCATCCAAAGTTCGGCAAAATCCCATAAGATAGGGCCGAGTGTGCGTAGCCATTGAGCACCCAAAACCACATCACATCCGCCTAAGGGCAAGGCAAACATGTCCAAGCGCAAGATATAATATCCCATAGAGATACGCACATTTCGACACTTCCCTTTGCAAGGTAAGGTGCTCCCATTGGAAATCATGACTTCAAAGTTGGAGCAAGGATGGATAAAACAATCAGCTTGTTTGGCGATCCGAGGGTCAATGAAATTATTAGTGCTACCAGAATCAATGAGGATTGTAAGAGGAAGCTTCTTGAAGTAACCCCTGACCCACATTGTTTGGGGGGTGGTGATTCCAACTAAAGCATGGAGAGATATCTTTGGCTGGTCCTCCTGAGACAGAGGGTCAATACGCGGTTCCTGACTGTCGACGGGAGCATCCAGTGTTTCTGGATCTTCGTCACCCATTTCAGAGGCAGGCGGAGACTCCACATCCAGGAGATAGAGCTTTTGCTGAACACATCTATGTCCCTGAGTGAATTTCTCATCACAATTATAGCAAAGCCCCTTTTCTCTGCGTGCTTGCATCTCTGTTTCAGACAAACACTTGATAGGAGTCGGTCGAGGAGCCTGTGGTATAGGTGGTCACTGAGAACCCATATTTCGGAAGGGAACAGAAGTGGGCTTGGAGCGTTGTTGGGATGCAAGCTTGTCTTCAGCCAACTTAGCCAACCCGAGTGCTTCCATCATTGTGTTGGGGCAGAACATTTTGACCTCAGAGCGAATGGCATCCTTTAGACCACTGATAAAACAACTCCGGTAAAATTCATCAGACAATCCTTCGGTGTGGTTGGATAGATTCTCAAATTCGGTTTGATACTTTCTCACAGTGCCAGTTTGGCGAAGTTTAGTGAGGGCTCCTATGAAGTCATCAAAAGCACTAGGACCAAATCATTGCAAAAGGAGCTGGCAAAAGTCTGGCCAGTTGGGCTCTGGATGAGCCTTGATGTACCAGCGGTACCATTGAAGAGCTTCCTGTTCCAAATGAAAGGATGCCAGTGGAACTTTGTTGACATCAAAAGTATTATGCAGACTGAAATATTGTTCTGCACAATAGATCCATCCAGTTGGATCGGTACCATTGAAGCGAGGAAAATCAAGCTTCGGACCACGGAAATTGCTGGAAGTAGAGAACCCATTGTCTACTGAAGACTCAGACTGCCGTTTGTTGTTCATAGCTGAATGTTCAAGATGGAGATCGAGAAATTTTTCATCTAGATCCTGGAGTTTGGCTTGGATGGCTGCAAGTGCTTCCTCCATGGTTTTTGCTCCTGCACGGGTGACAACCATAACCAGGATTTTTTTTTTTTCCCTGACTGGGTAGGAAAACAAAAACAGGAATTACTTCAGTAAGGGAAAATTTGGATTTGGGAAAAAATCCGAAAGGTAATTGGGGTTTGACTAAATTTTGGACACTGTTGGATAGATAGGGAAGCAAAAATGAGGATTTCAGAAGCGGGGTGAAAGAATGGGAAAATTTGGCAGAGGGGAACAAAGAAGTGGAATTCAGAAAGGAACTCTGTGGTAAAATTTGAAGGTGATTGGGTGAAATCTGAGGAAGTTATGGCAAACCCTAAAAATAGACAATTGTGGGATTTCGGGCTTTGGGAAGGGGAATTGAGGATAGGGTCCTCAGGACTGAAATATGTAGAATGGGATGACAGGGGTTCCCCGAAAATTTCAAGGGAAACAGAATAAAAATAAGGGAGATATGGAGAATTTTTTATTTTTTATTTTTTTTATTTTTATTTTTATTTTTTTTAATCTCAGACTGGAGCGGCTACGGCTCGAAAGAAATCTGGAACAGCACCGAATGGACTGAAAACGGCTGAATCTGGAATGTCTTGCAAAATAGATCTGAAACGGCGCAGCAGTGATCGACAATAGTTCAGCTGAAAGTAGATATGGACCCCAGGTATGTGCGGCTTCCTAACAGTTCAGGGGTTTCACTCGACCACCAATGCTGTCTGACAGCTTGCGTATTGGGGCAATACCCCTCACTCCACGGCTCAGGTAAAACTGATAACTGCTTTGCCACAAACGACAGCTCTTGGTTTACCTCACGGGTGGGACCTAGTCAATCAGGTAGGGGTCGTTTCCCTTTTCGCTGGCAGGTCCTCTCAATGGGCCAGCTACTTCGGGGTTCCTGTGGTACTCCTCACAATGAGTTTTAGGGCTTATGCCCAAGTACTTCCCACAGTTAAGTGGATGGGGATTATTCCCATATCCGAACCTGCAACAGATGCGAAAAAAAAAATTTGGCAGAAATTTCACCCAGCGAGCCCAAGAAAGTGCTCTGATACCAGATGTGAGGCACCTGCAACAATTAATTAACAAGAATACGCGAAATAGCAGAAATGACAGAACTCAGAATCACTTTTGTATTGATCAAAGGCCACTTCAAGGGGGCAACCTCCTTTGAGCAAGCTCAATACAATAACTTCACCGTGCCTTCATAGGTCTCAACACACACTTATATACTAATTCTAGGCGCCAATACTATGGGTCGAAACCATGGGCCGTTACAAACTATGGATTAACAATACTACGGGTGGCTTACAAAGCATATGCGCCAACAACAATAACACAAACTATTGATTAACAAATACTACGGGACAACTTACAAAGCATATGCGTCCAACAACAACATACTAACAAAGTAAAGACATGGGTTCCTAACATATGCTAAGTGTTTTTTATCGAGGGTTATAGGTGCAGTTGTCGAAAAGTTGCAAACATAGAAATACTAAAAATTGCAGCTATTGTTCTCGCATCCATCAATTCATCTCTTGTAATTTTAGTAATGGTTACTCTCCTCGTGCATTAGTGTCGCATATTGCTTATAGTTATTTTTATTTCCTGGTTGTTGGCAATTCTTACTTGGCTCGCTTTTGGTGTCTATTTAGCTATACATACATTTGGAAATGACTCATGCATAGCATTGAAAGATTACCAAACTAATCCGTATAACACCACTTGCAAATGACTCATGCGTAGCATTGAAAGATTACCAAACTAATCCGTATAACACCACTTTGAATTCCATTATTCCTTGTGTTGATTCGCAAGTAACAGTTTCCATCCTTCTAGAGGCTCAGGAAGGAGTACATCCTTTGATAAATGAGTTGAATAAAAACATCTCTATGTTACTGGGAACTCTGATTAGTACATTGCAAAATACTCATTCCAGATGCACCATACCTGAAGATTAGATGATAGAGCATGAAGCCCTTGGTTTACCAATACCTAATGAAACTCAAAAGCAACAGATTGATGAAGAATCAACCAGCAAGCCTGAACAATCCTCATCACAAAAGCCTCAAAGGAGCATAATTGAAGATCAGAAAGAAGGAGCGTAACACATGTTTGCAAATTTTGAAAGCCAGTTACAAAGACTACCTTTTCGGTGGCTAGTCTGGCTTACACAGTATTTCTTAGGAGCTGAAAACAGGGATTTTTGTGGTTTAATCACTGATAATTTTGGTCCCAAGCCACCGAAAGCACAGGAACACGGAAGAATGATATCTTTTTACACAGATTCAATTTTTGTCATTTCGTATGGCACAAGGATGGTTTCTAAATGAAGTTTATAATTAATAGGATTTGTTCCAAGGTGTTGTTCTAGTTTTGAAGGTGCTAAGAAAGTAAAAAAGATGAAGCTTCTTGTCTATCTTTGGCAAAAGATGACCTGTCAGTCCTCCAGGTGGCAGTTTTGATCTGATTCATCAGCCTTTGAAGGCTTGCTGCAGCTATCAAAGATATGAAGACTAGCAAGATGGAGGTTACCCCCTTAAATGGGATCTTTTCCTATTTTTATGAAAAATTGTTTTGACTTTCTATTATTGGCATATTAGATCAAATTTTATAGGTTATTGAACTATTTTTTAAAGGCTATAAAGCATGTGACTTATGTAGAACAAAGGGTTCGATTTTGAGTATTCTACTTTACTGCTTTTTGTGAAGAGGCCCTTTCTTTAATATAATCATCCTTCAAGCTTCTTTGATTCATTGTTGTTAGACCTTCTCTTCTTATCTCTGTTATGTGCTATTGAGTTGAATGGTATTCTTTTTCTATGTTTATAATCTTGGTAACTATCATCTTACTTTTGACTATCAAATTGGAATCATTATCACTCATTGTTAGTTAATTAGGCCATCATATGTAATTGCTTTATATATGCTCTGGTTAATTGACTAGTTTCTTTATCCTTTTACCTATCTGATAATAGTCCTTGAAGGACTTCTATTTTTTAGTATATTTAAGACTGTCTTGAGTAGATAATTTAGTGAGTTACATGTTCATCTCGATCCAATATTATCCATCATTGAGAGAATAAATTAAGTTACCAGGCATCTTTGAGCTACAACCTAGAAGATTTTCCTGGAGAGATAACATTTTGGCGCCATTGCTAGGCAAAGGAGATTGAAGCTCAACTTCCTTGGGAGAACGACATAGATCCATCTTTGATGATAGACAAAGACTGGACATTTTCTTGGTTGTAATCGTCTATCTGGCGACTCCATGAAGGACAAATTCAGTGGCGAATCCATTGCTCAAAAATATGTTGATGACTCCATTGGTATGACATGAAAAAAATATTAACAAAGAGGTATGCTTTCTGTGATTTTTCAAAGATTGTTGGTTTCCCTAATCCAGTGCCTAGTAGAGATGAATGGGAAAATAGTCTTCCCAGATTTTGAGGAGAATAATGGGAAGTGCCAGGTGAACATTTGCTTGACTTTCATGATTGCATTCATCAGTTGCAAATTGTTCATGAATATGTTCGGATTAAACTGTTTTGGTATTCATTAGAGGGGATTGCTCATGATTGGTACTGGTTCTTTCCTATTGCCAATATCAACTCTTTGGCATATTTCATGTTGCCTTTCATGTGTTTTGCAAAGATAAATTTCTAGTTGATCTTCTATATCCCGAATGCTGTCATGAATTCAATTTATTGAATAAAGATTCAAACATTCATGAAGATTTTGATACAACAGAAGATACCTCTCATTATGATCAATGGATTGGTAATCCACATTATGATAACCGTACTATAGATTCTTTTGACATTGTACCAAATGCATCTATTGTTTTATGCTATCATGAAGATCAGATCGTAGCCTTTGAAAACCCAAAAGATGATGAGCAGGTCTTTACATTAGCATGTGACAGATTTGAATATGCAGTAGATAGTAAGGGAAGCCCTCGGCTTTTTGATTTGCAGACAAAGAGAAATTGCAGTAGACATAAAGGTGAAGGAGAGCAGAAAGGTTTAGATCAGCGATCAATCATCCATGTTCAACATTGAGATCATTGAAGGCAGTCAGCAAAAGCATCTCAGTCAATTGGAACAACAGCAAGAAGAGGTGCTTCCTTGTAAATTTGATGACCCTATTGCTGATTATTTGGATTCTACGAGCAGCACAAATGTCAAAATTTTCTTGTCACACGAAAGTTGGTTCTGCTATCTTTCCAAACTACATTTCTGCATAATATGGATTCCTTTATTTTTTGGGACAAGATCAAGGATGTTATCAGTAGATCAGTTTCTTAAATGGCTTCATTGGAAGCATGATGTCACTTGATAAGAAGCAGTGCAGTTGGTTAGTGTAGGAGTAGGCAGGAGAATAATCTCTTCATATGAGCATGTAGATTGTTTTATGTTTTCTTAAATAAACAGAGCAGGCTATGGGTTTTCATAGGATTAGTTGCACAGGCCATATTACTCCATATCCCAATGGAACACTAGAGGATAGGTTTGAATTTTTGTTTTACAGGAAAGGCATAAGATATGTGGTTCTTGGAACCTCATAGGGAGGATTCCATCCCCGAGTAGGAGCGAGATGTTAGCGATCAAAATATAATGGAATTTTGAGAGCATTTTTATCTCTCTCTATTTTCCTTATTGCTTTCTTCAGTCGGTTAGCCAGTGCATTGACCTCTAGGTTCTTCATCAAGCTCCCGTTGATCACTTTCGCCCATAAATCCTTTGGTTTCATCCATTTGATCTACAAATAAATGGTTAGAAATCCTTATTAAACTCTGCCAAATCTTTAGATGTTTTTATAAATATATATATATATAAGGTTTCTCTAAACTATTTATAGTTTACGAATTATGTTATATATATATATATATATATGTGGCCTATCAATTATGTGATGTGTGCACTTAAGTGTCTTACTATCGAATTATCATAAACCATGTAACATATGCTCGAAGCCAAACTATTGAAGTATTCTAAGCCTTAGGGTTCCTGTCCACGAGTCAAGCTTCAGGTTCAAAGGTAAGAGCTAAGCTATTAGTTGATACCCAAACTAAGCCACGAATTAAGTAATAATCGAGTAAACACACAAAGCCCAAATGCATAGCTTTATAATATATTACCTCATCGATAAGTCTATTTTTTCAAACTCTTGGCCAGATGTCCAGAGCTGAGATTACAGATGTCAAAAGTAATGCTTAGATTGATGTGGTTGGAAGCTTCGTGTGTAGGTAAATGTGCCAATTGTTATATCTCTATAGATATGGTAGATATTGGGTTTTTGAGAGGCCGGCTGCCAGATCTAGTCTAAGTGAAGACCACCACATCATTGAATACTTAGCAAACACAGCTGAGCAAGAAACCCTTATGCTAAGTGTTTTTGGTCGAGGGTTACAGGTGCCAGTTGTTGAAAAGTTGCAGAGGCAGAAATACTAAAAATTGCATCTACTGTTCTCACATTCATCAATTCAGCTCTTGTAATTTTAGTAACGGTTATTCTCCTCTTGCATTGGCATCACATATTGCTTCTAGTTATTTTTATTTGCTAGCTGTTGACAATTCTTACTTGGATCGCTTTTGGTGTCTATTTAACTATACATACATTTGCAAATGACTCATGCGTAGCTTTGAAAGATTACCAAACTAATCCGTATAACACCACTTTGAATTCCATTATTCCTTGTGTTGATTTGCAAGTAATAGTTCCTAGCCTTCTAGAGGCTCGGGAAGGAGTACATCTTTTGATAAATGAGTTGAATACAAACATCTATATGTTATTGAGAACTTTGATTAGTACATTGCAAAATACTGACTCTAGATGCATCCATACCTAAAGATCAGATGACAGAGCATGAAGCCCTTGGTTCACCAACACCTAATGACACTCAAAAGCTATAGATTAATGAAGCATCAACTAGTAAGACTAAACAATCCTCATCACAGAAGCCTCAAAGGCGTAGAATTGAAGATCATAAAGAAGGAGCATAATACATGTTTGCAAATTTTGAAAGCCAATTACAAAGAATACCTTTTCGGTGGCTAGTCTAGCTTACACAGTATTTCTTAGCAGCCAAAAATAGGGATTTTTGTGGTTTAATCACTGATAATTTTGGTCCCAAGCCACCGAATGCGCAGGAACAGGGAAGAATGACATCTTTTTACACAGATTCAATTTTTGTCAGTTCAAATGGCACGAGGATGGTTTCTAAATGAAGTTTATAATTAATAGGAGCTGTTCCAAGGTGTTGTTCCAGTTTTGAAGGTGCCGGCAAAGTAAAAAAGATGAATCTTCTTGTCTATCTTTGGAAAAAGATGACCTGTCAGTCCTCCAGGTGGCAGTTTCGATCTGATTCATCATCCTTTGAAGACTTTCTACGACTGTCGAAGATATGAAGACTAGAAAGATGGAGGATCCCCCCTTAAATCGGATCTTTTCCTATTTTTATGAAAACCTATTTTGACTTTCTATTATTGGCATATTAGATCCAATTTTATAGGATCTTGAAATGTTCTGTAAAGGCTATAAATCCCGTGACTTCTGTAGAACAAAGGGTTCAATTTTGAGTATTCTACTTTACTATTTTTTGTGACGAGGCACTTTCTTTAATATAATCAACCTACAAGCTTCTTTCATTCATTGTTGTTAGGCCTTCTCTTCTTATCTCTATTATGTGCTATTGCGTTGAATGGTATTCTTTGTCGATGTTTATAATCTTGGTAACTGTCATCTTACTTTTGATTATCAAACTGGAATCATTAGCACTCATTGTTAGTTAATTAGCCCATCATATGTAATTGCTTTATATATGTTCTCGTTAATTGACTAGTTTCTTTATCCTTTTTCCTATCTGATAATAGTCATTGAAGGCCTTGTATTTTTAAGTATATTTAAGACTGTCTTGAGTAGATAATTCAGTGAGTTAGATGTTCATCTTGATCCAATATTATCCATCATTGAGAGAATAAATTAAGTTACCAGGCATCTTCGAGCTACAACCTAGAAGAGTTTCCTAGAGAGATAACAGAGTCCATTAACATAGATAACATAGCCCATTGATTTTCCAACCCTCTTCTATCTCTATTACATAGATATTTATAGGCTCTTGGCCTCAAATTGATTATCAGAAAACAGCTATAGCTACTCTTCCACCTACATGGCCTAGTTCGCCACATTTGACAGCAAATGTGATGTCCCCTTCTCCTTAGAACATGCAGGGAAGGAAACATCAACAACATACCGGGATTTTGGTAAGCTTAGCCCCAATATTTTTGCTAATAAAAAAAACTTCATAACAATTAAAAACTTATGTATGCAGATTCGACTTCAATAAAACACAACGAAAATTAAACGTAATAACACACATGAGAACAAACCGAAGATGATTCCATATGCAGGGGTTCAATCCCATTCATATGCTATGCACAGACTTCATTTCAATTTCATTAACGTGAAGAATAATCATTCAAATAACACATTGCAGAACCCAGATATATATATATACAGATTAAAGTCACGAAGAGCACTTATCTTGCAACGCAATATCCAACGACTGGCTACGTGAGAGCAACGTTCCACCCAACCATAGATCTCTGTCCAGCCTGTATTCTTTCAGCTGAGAGATCACCCCCGAGCTGGGCTGTGTATCCACTAAGGAGGAACTAGATGGCTCCCTCACAGTCAGGATTTCACTCAGACAACCATGCTAAGCCAACACACAGTTGGGTTTTTCAAGCATGCAATGGGAAATGGAGAGGGATGCTAGTCCACTGAGCTCAATCTCAGAGCTAGTACACATCAAGCTAGACTCAAACGATCCCAGCCTCCATTCGAACATCCACACTTGGATTTCTCACAGCTTTGTTCAACAAATAACCCAAATCCGTCACTCGTTTTCTGAGCTGCAAAAACTGGGTTTTCCCATGGATTTTGGGGTAGCTATTGCTCCCAAATTCGCCCCAAGGTTCCTACCAAGGTTCCTACCAATGGATCCCCCATTGGATTTCACTGTCCAATACCAAATCGGGACGTTTTTGGCTTCCCAAAACGTGGGTTCTCTCACAGTCGCGATTTCTGGTTTATCCACTGCTGGGAGCTCATTTTTGGGTGGAGAAAGATGTCCCATATTTCCACAATGGAATGGGGATAAGGATGGAGCAACCCCCAAGATGTAGAGTGACTTGTGGGACAAGTCAAAAGAGCCCATACCTTCCCATACGAATTCAGGGCTGCCCATACTCCATCAAAGTCATTGACTTAATTCTTCAACTACTTCTTACAACAGGAATAAATGTCATCTAGAAAGGTCAAATGGGTTCTCATAAAGACATATGGAAATCTATGGTTCACTCCCATAGCCCCCTCACCACTCCCTGGTGGATACACATGGCCCCTTCTCATTCGTTGCCTCCATAGCCAGTCTTGGAATTTTATATTGCATGATGTTTAATTATATCCTATTACAATTTTCATGGCTTAAGAGCACATGGTATCAAAATATCAAATACTTGCCCTTTAAATAAAATTCGGACTTTCACTAGCGGGGCCTTGGCCTTGAGCTCCATGCTAGGAAAACATACCTCACATGTACACATTATTTACATTAAAGGCTAATATATCCTAAGGGTCGAATTGGGGGTATTACAGCAAATCTCAAAATGAAAAAGACTGCTAATAGACAGGATATAACTAAATATGTAGGTGTCATTTGCAAGATTTTCAGACCATAAGATCCCCAATTGGCTTCAAAAATAGAGAAATATTACATACATGCCAAGTCTAAAACAAATTGATATGATGGGGAAATAGAAACACCAAAATAGGTTGCCACCTCACTCCTGAGCCTTCACTTGGCCATGTTGATCGAAGAATTCGTCAATCTTCAAGGAATCTCTCACCTGTGCTTCTTTTGTTGGAGGAGGTGTCACCTCCTCAGCGGACACTATAAAGTCTTTGAGGATTTCCACAACTTGGTGGGTATCCCCCTCATCTTCTCGGGTCTGCTTCTTCTTCCTCCGATGTCGAACCTTCCTGCACACCTGTCTCCCCTCGGGATCTTCATATTCACTGGTGGTGCTAGCCTCTGTGTGGTAGAAGACTATAGGGGATGAAGGAATGTGTTTCTCCTCCAGCTCAAACCATGCCTGCTCGGGCATAAAAACCACTTCGGCTTCCTGATCTTTGTCCATGGTCGGATCCTAACCGAAAGATGCCTCAGCTGCTCGATTTTCCACCTTTCTCATGCAATGATCATGAACAAAAACCACATGGACCTCTACCTATAACGATCCTAATAATGATGGAGGCCATGCGTGACTTCCCTCTTCATGATTGTATGATCGGATCTCTCAAACGAGAAGGAAAGATGCTTGAGGTCAGAGCTTACATAGAGGATGCTGAAACAGACTTTTAGGTTAGGTGGCAAAAATATGTTGGCACGGAGGTGAATTCCGTCTCATCGAAAATCATTCACTTTGAGTGGAGATGCCCTCCAGATCCCCATTCCCATGATCAAACCAACACTGTAGATTTCAACCTTCTTGGCATCTAGACCGTCGAATGGCGTGGACCCTACCATGTTCATAGATTTTCGACTTGTCGATTTCTTGCACAAGTCGAATACGCGAACTCTTTCCCAACCGTGGATCTACATCCCTCCAGATCCATGTCGTCAGAAGGTGTGGGCTCTATGAAAATTTGGAAAATCTCAAACATACCCTTTTTCGTGCATGTCTAATATGCGAACAACCTCCTGTCCGTTGATCTACGCCCTCTACCATTGATCAAACTTGAACATGCTTACTGGTTAACACTCCCATCCATGCTTAAACAACATCGAACTCCTTCTGCGAAGGCTGCTCCCGACCGTCGATCTTCATTACCTCTGATCCTCACCGTCTAGAGGTATCATTATATGTTGCAGGCACCTTCCCTTTGTTTTCAAGTGTATGGTTATCATTGAAACCTTAGCCTTTCTTCAGATATTCTTACCATGGAGCAGACCTACTTCTCAGATCTTTGAATTTTTGGTTTTTGGGCCATGTGGATTAATAGCCGAGTTTTCCTTTGCCATTTCTATGGGTCTAAGCCCTCTCAAATGCTTAGCATGGATCTGGTTCTAACACCCGTGCTAATGACATGGGAAGATCCTAGAAATGCAGCTTCAGCAATATCAATATATATTACTAAGAGTCTCGGTGTCGACCCCTTCTTCTGGGCGATTTGGTGTGTGTCGGTCACTAGCAGCCAGTGCACTCATAGCTAGGGTCCGTGGTGTTTCAGAAAGTGTTTCTGACTGTTTAGTCAACAACAATGGTGAAGGATTCGATGCACGTGGAGTCCATTAATTAATATGCGACGTCTCTCCATGAGCCTCGTTGGGGCCAACACCGCCTGACCACTAATGTGTGGTCTCTGATAATTCTGTAAATATAAACCACATTTTATACGTTCAGTACTATCATATAAAAGAAAAAAATAGAAATTTATAAAGGAATTATTTTATGATTCAAGATTCCTCAACTTACTCACAAGGTTTCAGATCTCTATTCCAACAATTCAATCCTTGCTCTAATATGGCTTGTCTACAGAACCTTGATTAGTAGAGAAACGATTTCTGCACTATATTTATTCAAGATTTTGTCTATAATCTTAAATGGGTTTGTGGCTTCACCAATTATGTTGGGATCGGTAACCATCTCAGCCACTTCAGGATCTATTGAATATTATTGCGATGTTGTTTCATACATCGATTCACTGGTCTGCAACAAAAATATATAAAACACTATTGGTCTGCAACAAATAAACATTATGCTACATATTATATTGCTACAATTCCAATGAATTATACCTGCAAACTCGAGGATCGTGATCCACTCATCGGATCAATGGTCATAGGTGATTTTCCCCGATCTGCTAATAGCTGGGAGCTGCCCCTTACAGAACCCTAAATAAAAAACATAGATAAAATCACCTAAACAAATCCAAAACTATTCATGAAAAAACACAGCAAAAAAAACTATTCTTCATATTATATATTTATTATTACAAAGATGTATACATGTTGTGTCGAGGCAGGTATGGTATGATTTACTATGACCCTTACAGAACTGGCCTGCATCAAAAACATAGAGAAAATTACTTGAACGAAATCAAATTATTCATTGAAACATTAATATAATGAGAAAACATTGTGATATATTTAAATTGTACAATTACAATTAGGTTTACCTATTGCCCCGAGGTTGTTGTCACCTGATGAACATTCAGGTGGCTTTCCAAATCAACATTCTACATAAAAAATAGATAACATTATATAAACCAAACCAATATACTAATAATGAATAAGCAAAGCAACAAAAAACTTGTTTTTCTTCTTATATTTTTACTATTACAAAGATGTATACATGCTCCCTCGAGGAAGATGTACTCCTCCAACAATCTGCTGGCTGGGATTTTTCCTGATCACAACTTGCGAAGTAAATATGGAAAATTTAAATGAAATAAACTAACAAAAAATCCTTAAGATGTTAAATTCATTGATAAAAGGTCGGTTAAATTGTTATATGTACCACTCCCATAGTAACCATGTTTGTATCTACTTGATTCAAATTGTAATTAATAAGCAACTCTTCCCTTGTAGATATTGATTTAATGGTACATACAAAAACACGGTTTCCTTCACGCCCCTCAAATTTGCAGTTTGGTTGCTTAATTGTAGACCCTGGTTGTGTACTGTTTATAAACCCCGCAATATTCCCTATGGACTTTCGTGTTCCGTCAACGTACAACGTTGCTCCTTTATTTTGATCTTTGTCTTTCAAGTGTAAATAGTTTGCTGATAATCCATATCTATGCATACTTTGTGTATATTGGACCAGGAACATCCAATATTTGTAGTTGTAATAGGTTCCAACGTATTCCATCAATTATGCACATGTGTCATAACGAACGTTTATGCCATCCATGCAAAAAAAAACTAAACCATGTAATGACGACGGTGCAATTCAATATATCCTCTCATTCACACAAAAAATTGTGTTCGATTGAGGAGAATCCTTGGGTACCCATTGTTTCACTAAATGTATGTACCTCAAGGGCACCTCAACGTCGCCTATTGTCTCATCATCATAGGAACATGACCCCACCATGACCCCCCTTGAGTGCAAAAAAATTCCATGCATTTATGGAATTTTCTGCTAGTATTTTGACATCTAGTTTATAAAACTCTTGTAGACCTACTGGATGTCTCACTTTCCTCTATCCTTCCTAAACTCCCCTCACTCGAGGAAGACAGGTATGATAAATACCTATTTGGTTCTACCTACACCATGGAAAAAAATTTTAGATAGGACCGCAAGGCATAGCGCCTCTAAAAAGGTAACGTGTAGCACCTTTTATAAGGCTACTTGTACTGCATTCCCTTTCACAAAATGTAGGTATTCAAGTGATGAGGAAGAGGATCACTTTATCTTTCTTAGGAGTAGAAATTCATGCAATTATGAGCTGTCTTTTATTGCTCCTTTGGGTCTTGAGTCCCATATCACACCATCTAACTATCTTTGTCATCATGGCCCGAAAGTCTCTCTCATCCCATCAGTTTGGGCTCATCACGTCAGTAATTGAATTACACTCACGTCATCACCTTTTTCTTTAGTTTTTTTTGCTCATAGTGATAACTTGAGCAAACTTTGGCATGAGCGTTTTGGTCACTTAAATTATTGCTCATTGCAACAACTATGTAAGGACAATATGGTGACAGGTCTTTTGATGGTATCTTGCAGGGATGGTGTTTGTTTTGGTTGTGTACTCGAAAAATATCATCGGGACAGTTTTGACAAATGTGTCTCTTGGCACACCTTGGTTCCCTTGGAGCTTGTGCATAGTGACTTGTGTGGTCCTCTTCCATCTGCTTCCTTTTCTGGTTTCAAATATTTCTTAACTTTCATTGATTATTACACCAGACGCACTTGGGTTTATTTCCTATTACTTAAGAGTGAAGTATTTAACATGTTCTTGGCCTACAAGGCCCTTATTGAAAAACAATATGGTCATCAAATTATTAAGTTAAGATCTGACAATGGAGGAGAATATGTTTACTAAAAGTTCACTACTTTCTGCACTTAACAAGAAATCCAACAACAACAAACTGTTCCATATACACCACAACAAAATGGTGTCGCTGAGTGGAAGAACTGCACTTTAAATGAAATGGCTAATTGTATGATCCAATCTAAGGGACTAAGTCTTCAATTTCGAGCTGAAGCCATTAATTGTGCAAATTACATAGTTAATCGCACCCCCACTAAAGCATTACAAGGTATCACACCGGAAAAAGCATGGATTAAAACTAAACCTAATGTAAGTCACTTCCGTGTGTTTGGTAGTGAAGCATGGGCTCAAATTCCGGATAAAAAATGGAAAGCATTGCAGCCTAAAAGTGAAAAGTGCATATTTGTTAGATATTATGAAGATGTAAAAGGTTATAGACTTCTTCAACCACATTCTCATGATGTAATCATTAGAAGAGATGTTAAATTTGATGAAAATCTCTTGGCCTGCGAGCCTACCTCAGCGATTGTGTCATCTTTGGCCTGCAAGCCTAATTCAGGGATTGTTCCTTCTTCTTCTTCTTCCAACTTCCTTGATAGGTTTCCAACTCGAGTTTCTGATGATGATAGTGAGGATGAAAATCATCCTCCTCCTGCTCATGTTCCTCCAGTTGCACAAGCACAAGTGCTTCCTCGATGGGTCCGTTCAAAATGTGAAGCAGTTGGTGATCTTGCCAGTGATCCTAGAGATCGAACACATTCTAAGTTTCATTGAGCCTCTTCTCTTTCGGCTCAAGTTTCCGAGAATCATGATCCAGAAAGATTTGCAGAAGCTTCGGAAAATCCAAATTGGGATGTGGCTATGGATGAAGAATATCATTCCTTAATGGCGAACAATACTTGGGATCTTGTACCTCTTCCAAAAGGAAGAAAACTTTTCAAACGTAAATGGGTCTGTAGAACTAAGTATGCATCAAATGGAAGTGTTGAAAGACTTAAGGCAAGGTTAGCTCCCAAAGGTTTTTCCCAAGTTGAAGGGATTGACTACAATGAAACCTTTGCTCCTGTCGCAAAAATGAACTCCATCCGCCTTGTTCTTTCCCTTGCGGCCTTACACAACTGGGAAGTCCATCAAATGGATGTCAAGTCTGCCTTCTTACATGGTGATTTACAGGAGGAAATTTACATGGAACAACCTCCTATATATGTTCAGAATAACTCTATTCTTGTCTGCCACCTTAAGAAATCCTTATATAACCTTAAGAAAGCTCCTAGAGCTTGGTATGCCAAAATGAATAACTTTCTCCTGGACACTGGTTTTTCTAGATGCCATTCTGACCCTAATGTCTATACCAAGAAAGTAGGAAACCATCTAATCATACTTGTTCTATATGTTGATGACCTTATTCTTACTGGTAGTGACCCTCAGCTTGTAACCAATGTGAAATCCAATCTTAAGCAAAATTTTGAACTGTCAGACTTAGGACATTTGCATTATTTTCTTGGTCTCCAAGTCCTGCAAACCAAAGAAGGAATCTTTCTTTCTTAGTCTAAGTATGCTTGTGACCTTATTCGTCGCTTTCACATGGAAGATTGTACACCAACCCCTTCTCCCTTCCATTCTGGAGTCAAAATTTCTGCCACTTGTCCTTCACCTGAAGTAGATGCCACCTTGTATCGTCAGCTTGTTGGTAGTCTCTTATACTTGACTCATTCCTATCCTGACCTTTTCTTTTCCATTGGTTGTGTTTCCTGTTATATGAAAACACCTCATGAAAGTCACTGAAAAGAAGCTAAAAGAATACTTCGATATATTCGGGGCACAATTCAGTTCAGGATTCATTACAGTACAGGGGGGAAACCTTTGTTGGTTGGTTTAACTGATTCAGATTGGGATGACGATCCTGATGATCGAAAGTCTACTGTAGGTTATGTTTTTAGTCTAGGATCTGGACCTATCACTTGGGATTGTAAGAAACAACAAGCTCTTGCTCTTTTTTCAACAGAGGCAGAATATCGAGCCGTAGTTAATGCCAGTTAGGAAGCTTTATGGCTTCGATATATACTTTCAGAGTTTGGATTTGAGCAGCAGCAGCCTACTCCACTTTGGTGCGACAATCAAAGTGCCATCAAGCTTTCCAAAGATCCAATCCTACATCAACGCAGCAAACACATTGAGCTACATATGCACTTCATCAGAAATCTTGTTCATGATCGTGTTCTTGAAGTGCCCTTTTGTCCTAGAGATGATCAAGTTGCAGACATATTCACCAAGCCTCTTATAGAAGTGAAGTTTTCTAAACTTCTATCTATGTTAGGAGTTCAAGAACTTGTGATTAAGGGGGGATAGGTTCTAATGCCTCCTTCCTTCTCCTAATAATATCACTTTTGTAAATCATTCAATCCTATCCCAAGTTGTTCTTAAGGGGGGATGTTAGGATATTTAGACACATAGGAGTTAGTTAAGATCAACTTGTGTAATATATCCGTTAGGAAAACTGTGTTTCTTTAGTATGCATTAGTATGCATTTGTAAATACTTAATCCGATGGTTACGATATGTTCCCAACATAGAGTGATCCGACGGCTCAATTTCTCTTAGATCATACCTACCCTTGATCCGTGGCTTAACACCCTATTGGTCCATGATCTCTATTTAAAGAGCATGGAGGGTCATTGGAAAGTTGATCGATTATGAGAAGCTCATTTGTAACTTTCTTTCTTTGCATAATAAATTGTCCCATAGAAGTTATTTGGCCGGGGGCGTGGAGTGTTTCTCTCACGAGGGTTTAAACCACATCAAAACATCGGTGTATCGATCTGTGATCTGTTTGTGTGAAGTGGTTGCTTCAGGTGTTCGGTCTTTTGGGAGTACCCTATGTACCCGAACATTGGGATGAAAAGAAAAACGACCAATTGTACTGTTGGTCAAATAGGTGCATCCAAACTATCCAAGATACATAAGAATTGACCCAATTTCTGACCAAAGCTACTCAAATATAACTCAAAATTTCCCATACTCTCCACTAAGGTAAGATAAACGATGCTATGGTTTCTATAGAGAAAATAGAAGAGAAACAACATGCCAATATAGTTGTTATTTCTATTATCATGGAAAGTGTCACAAATCTAGAGAGCTAAGTGCTTTCCCTGGTGAGTGGGTTAGTCTCACTAACGAACAAATAAATGAGTTATTCTACTATACCCTAGATTCAATATGCACAAAAGAAAAAAATATTATAATAAATATTAAATATTAAAATAAGATTGATTTTCCATGTTAGTCCCCATCTATTGAGACCACGGTCAATAGATATAAGTTAATATAAGAAATATTAAAATAATACATACATTTACAAAAGCAATCAAAATAAAAACATATATAATGCAAAACTTACAAATGGATGATATTCATGTCCCCCCTCAGCGTGTCCATGTTCCCTACAATGTTTTGTGGCTGTTGTGATCAAAATTATTCTCCTCTTAAAGACCCTGCATTGACTACATGGACAATAGCATTTCCCATCACCCCTTCTTTCAACTCCTTCCCACAATCTAGTAAGCAATTGTCAATTTTGTTCGTCTGGATCAAGAATATTGCTAGTTGACATTTTCTCGTAAATATCCTGAATGAAGATTATCAATCTTAGAAAATCAAGCTCCACACTTCGCTCGCTTTAATCACAAAAACAATGGAAATAATGAAAAACAGTCCGTCGAATAAAAAAACTTCCACAAACCGCCGCTTGTATAGAAAACACGTTGGAATGTTTCGATATTTATTGGTTTTTAAAATATAACTTTCTGTCGGATATCCGACGAGTTGAACTTAGTTACCATTGGAGAGTAGCTGTCGGATATCCAACATGCTAGGGCTATCACATGACGTCGGATTTCCGACTCCCAAGAACCTTAATATATGGTCGGATATCTAACATCAGCGGGCTTAATATTAGGTCATATATTCGACATTGGTCACTATTCCAGTGGCCTCGTCAGATATCCAAGTGACATCGGATATCTGACAGAATCTTTGCTCAATTTTAAAAAAATCATCAAATTTCGTTATTTTGAAGGTGAAATCCCACAACACGAACCTTTTCGTCGGATGTCGACGAATTTTCTCATTGGATTTTGGGTTCAAATCTTCTAGTGTGTTATGCTTGAAGGATTGGTTGAACTTTCATCCTTGATTTAGGTGAAGCTTGTTTATTGATTAAAATAATAAATAATCCTTGTAGAAGTTTGAGTTAAAGCTTATTTATTATATTACATAAATCTTGCTTGAGTTAAGTTAGAGCATACATCTATGACTTAAATGGTTGTTAATAGAAAGGTATATGTATTAACTGAGAATAGTAATAATTTTTAAGAGATTATGATATGTCATAATATGCTCTAGAAAAAGTATGTTGCGGAAGGAGGTAATCCATTATAAGGTATCATTATCTCTTTGAGAACCCAAACCTCCTGAGTTGTTGAGTGCACATAGTATATGATCTTTACCATATAAGATTATGTCTTATAAAGAAAATAAACATATTATTTGTGTATCATCTAATTTTGGAGTATAAGCATTTACTCAGCTTATCCTAATTCGTTATGTTATTAGACTAACATACTAGTTTACCTGATGAAGTTTAAGTAAAAATTTGACACCCCATATCCCAAGGGATTATTATGGGTATTGGATTCTTACAAAATATTTGGATTTTTTTTGAAACCCAACAACTATAGGACTATAGATTGGATGTGTTTTTTTAAGAAGGTTGAAAATAGAATTGGTAATTGGTGGTATACATTTCTATTCTTAGGAGGAATACTCACACGGGTTTGGGTTATTTTAATTGGAATTCACGTCTATTGGTTTTCATGAGAAAAGGTGTGTTGTACTATTCCAAATTTGATAAAAAAAAAAAAATTAAATTGCTTGGGTTTGGTAATCTCAAAGGTGACAAAATGCATTTGGTTAAACGAGATAGGATTTCCCTCCCAAAATATTTTGCTGGTTAGGATATTAAAAATCTATACTAGTTTAGTTTGGCACTAAGAATGATTTTTTTTTTGCGTGGCATAGTTGGCTCGGGTTTATGGAATGAAGTTATCAAAGATAAATGTATCAAAGTTAATTTTGTTCTTCAATGGATTAGAGAAGCTAACAAATATGTTAAGGGTGTTTCAAATTTTTGGAACGGTTTCGTAACGGTTTTCTCTTGGATAAGTAAGGGTTTATATTGGAAAATTGGAAATGGTGGTCAAGTACTCATTGGGTGGATCCTTTTATTGGAGGGGAGGATTCTTATCTTATGTCCACCCGTCTATTGGACTACATTGTTGAATTTGGATTTATTACTTTAGACAATGTTAAGAGTCCCAACTGGTTGAGACCTTCAAATTCTTACTGATTTTTATCCGAAGATAAGGGTATTTAGGGTCAATTGTTTGTGGAATGGAATTCTTACATTAATGCATTGAAGAAGTCATGCATCATATTAGTGGAGTATAATGATCAATTGGTTTGGACCTGGAACAATTTATCAAGACAGGTAAAGGAAAAGGCTACCTTTCTTAGTTTTATAATAAATATAATCTTAAATGGTGGTATAAAAAGTTATGGAATTGGAACATTCCATTGAAACTAAACTTTTTTTTTCTGAATCATTATGGAGAATTGTGTCTTAACTTGGGATAACATTTTGAAGAGAGGTTGGATAGGACCAAATCTAAGTTTCTCATGTAAGTAGGATTGAGAAACTCTTGATCATTTATTAACCCATTTCTCTTTCTTCAAACGGTTTTGGGATCTAATTTCCATTGACATGCAACTTTCTTAGAAGTGGAACTTACCCTCTATTGAAACTAATTTCAGGCAATGGATGGTGAAGGAACATAACCACAATTTTCTTCCTATATCTATTTGTTGGGGAATATGGAAACAAATGAATTCTATTATCTTTGATAATCATCATCCAAATGTGTGTATGCCAGTTGTGTGAAAAATTGGGGCTTATGAAATGATTATTTATCCAAAGGAAAAGTTAAGAATCCTAGAATGACCGTAATCCTTCCATATATTTTCATACAACAGTTGGTTTCTTTGATGGTGTGGCCAATGATGTAGTTTTGGTGCAGGGGTTTATCAATGAAGAGCATAGCTTCATGCTTACGATGAGCTGCGGTTCTGGAGCAAATACAAGAGATGGACTATTAGCTATGTGGGGTCTCATTTAGTTTTCCTTGTTAAATGGAATTGTTTCCCTATAAGTTCTAGGAGATTCTCAAGTCATCATAAATTGGGAAAAGGGTTCTTTTAATATATAGGTTTTAGTGTTGGAGCATTTGTGTCAAATGATTTTATCATTGCTACCTTCCTTCTATGATATATGTTTCAATAATATTTATAGAGAGTTTAACACAATGGCAGATAAGGTGTCCAAAAAATCTATTGGGGTCTTGAGGGCCTACTTTTCTTTGAAGAATTTTCAGAAGAGGATCTTATTTCTGAAGGATCTTATGCCTTTTATTCATAATATTTTTTTGTACAGTTGAAGGGATGCTTGTAGGTGGAAATAGTTTTTGATGTTTTAGTCTCCTTTTGGGTCTGAAGATGTGTTCTCTTGTTCCTATTTTGTTGTAATTTTGGACTTGTAGCTTCCTTTTGAGCATCTTTTCCTCTTGAAAGGTTGACCCTGGTCATCTTGGATAGATGTTATGATTTTTCTATGAACATTATTCACTTTGATTCCTCGGAATAACAAGGGAAATGTTTTTTTTTCCTATTGAAAAAAGAAATAAATACGCATATCGATGTAATAATACTGACTTTAAAAAGGTAAATTTTGACTAAATATATAAACAGTTTTATATTATAAATATTTATTAAATGGTATTATTAAAAAGTTGATAATTATTTAAAGTTACACTTAAATATATTTTAATAGGAACCCATGTCTTTACTTTGTTAGAATATTGTTGTTGGATGCATATGCTTTGTAAGTCATCCTGTAGTATTTGTTGATCCATAGTTTGTGTTATTATTGTTTGGCGCATATGCTTTGTAAGTCGCCCATAGTATTGTTGATCCATAGTTTGTATTGGCCCATGGTTTTGACCCATAGTATTGTCTCCTAGACTTAGTATATAAGTGTGTGTTGAGGCCTGTGAAGACATCGTGAAGTTATTTGTATTGAGCTTGCTCAAAGGAGGTTTTCCCCTCGAAGTGGCCTATGATCAATAAAAATATTCTGTGATCCAATATATTGTGCATTTTATCAATTAATTGTTGCAGGTTCCTCACATATAGTATTAGAGCACTTTCTTCGACTCATTGGGTGGAATTTGTACCATTTTTTTTTTCACATCTGTTGCAACTTCGGATCTGGGAATAATCCCTATCTGCTTGACTGTGGGAAGAACCTGGGAATAAGCCCTAAAACTGATTGTGAGGAGTACCATAGGAACCCCAAAGTAGTTGGCCCATTGAGAGGACCTGCCAGCAAAAAGGGCAATGACCCCTACCTGATTAACTAGTTCCCACCCATGAGGTAAACCAAGAGTTGTCGTTTATGGCAAAGTGGTTATCAATTTTACCTGAGCCATGGAGTGAGGGGTACTACCCCAATACGCAAGCCGTCAGGCAGCATTGGTGGCCAAGTGAAACCTCTGAACTGTTAGGAAGTCGCATGTACATGGGGTCCATATTTATTTTCAGTTGAACTGTTTCCGATCACTGTCGCACCATTTCAGATCCATTCTGAAAGTCATTCCAAATCCAGCCGTTTCAGATCCATTCGGAAAGCCATTCCAAATCCAGTCGTTTTCGATCCATTCAGCACCGCTTCAGATCCCTCTATTTCCGATCACTTCCATGCCATTGTAGATCTATCTATTTCAGATCTTTTCCGCACCGTAGCAGCTCCGTTCTGAAAAAAAAAATAGAGTATAAAATTCAGTTTTTTCTCCATATCTCCCTTGTTTTCACTCTGTTTCCCTTGAAACTTCCTTGGAACCCCTATAATTCCATTCTGCATATTTCATTCCTGAGGACCCTATCCCAAATTCGACTTCCCAAAGCCCGAAATCCCACATTTGTCTATTTTTAGGGTTTTCCATAACTTCCTCAGATTTTACCCAATCACCTTCAAATTTTACCACAGCGTTCCTTTCCTGATTTTGCTTCTTTGTCCCTCTCTACCAAATTTTCCCATTCTTTCACCCCACTTCTAAAATCCTCATTTTCTACTTCACTGTCCATTTGATAGTGTCCAAAACCTAGTCAAACCCCAATTACCCTTCGGATTTTTTCCCAAATCTAGATTTTCCTTTACTGAAACAATTTCTGTTTTTGTTTTTCTACCCACTCGTAAAAAAAAATAAAAAATCCTGGTTATGGTTGTCACCCGCACAGGAGCAAAAACCATGGAAGAAGCACTTGCAGCCATCCAAGCCAAAATCCAAGATCTTGATAAAAAAATTCTCGGCCTCCATTTGGAGCATTCAACCATGAACAATAAATGACAATCTGAGTCTTCATCAGACAATGGGTTCTCTTCTTCCAACAATTTTCGTGGTCCAAAGCTTGATTTTCCTCGCTTCAATGGTATTGATCTGACTAGATGGATCTATCGTGCGTAACAGTATTTTAGTCTCCATAATACTTTTGATGTCAACAAAGTCCCACTTGCATCCTTTCATTTGGAATAGGAATATCTTCAATGGTACCGTTGGTACATCAAGGCTCATGAAGAGCCAAAATGGACAGATTTTTGCCAACTCATTTTGCAACGATTTGGTTCCAGTGATTTTGATGACTTCATAGGATCTCTCACAAAACTTCGCCAAATTGGCACTGTGAGAGAGTACCAAACTGAATTTGAGAAACTAGCCAACCACACTAAAGGATTTCCTGATGACTTCTACCAGAGTTATTTTCTCAGTGGTCTAAATGATGCAATCTTCTCTAAGGTCAAAATGTTCTGTCCCAACACATTGATGGAAGCCTTGGGGTTGGCTAAGTTGGCAGAAGATAAGATTGCAGCGCAACAATGCTCCAAACCCCCTTTTGTTCCCTTCCAAATATGGGTTCTCAACGACCTCCCATTCGGCTAGCTCCTCAACCAACTCCTATCAAGCATTTGTCTGAAACTGAGATGCAGGCACGCCGAGCAAAATGGCTTTGTGATAATTGTGATGAGAAATTCACTCGGGGACATAGATGTGTTCAGCAAAATCTCTATCTCTTGTATATGGATTCTCCGCCTACCTCTGAAATTGGCGACGAAGCTCTAGATACAATGGATGCTTAGGTCGACATTCCATAGCTGCGTATTGACCCTCCATCTTAGGATGACCAGCCAAAGATATCACTTCATGCTTTAGCTGGAATCACCACACCCCAAACCATTCGGGTCAGGGGTTACTTCAAGAAGCTTCCTCTTACAATACTCATTGATTCTGGTACCACTCATAATTTCATTGACCCTTGGATTGCCAAACAGGCTGATTGTTTTATCCATCCTTGCTCCAACTTTGAAGTCATGGTTGCTAATGGGGGCACCTTACCTTGCAAAGGGAAGTGTCATAATGTCTGTATCTCTATGGGATATTATGACCTACACTCTCACATGTTTTCCTTGACCTTAGGCAGGTGTGATGTGGTTTTGGGTGCTCAATGGCTACGTACACTTGGCCGCATCTTATGGGATTTTGCCGAACTTTGGATGTAGTTTTCCCCCAATGGACAAAAACACACATTGACTGGCTTACAACTAGGGTCTCTCAGCATCATTAGCTCACATAGCATGGAAAAACTCGTTAAGAAGAATTCACATGGTGTCATCACTTAGATCCATTCCATTCAGATGCAACCATCAGTGGTCTCCACTACTCCTTTGGATCTACAACAAATTCTGGATTGATATACCGGTGTCTTTGTTGAACCAGTGGGGTTGCCACCTTCAAGGCCAGAGGACCATCATATTCATCTCCTTCCTGGAAGCATTCCTCCCAACATTAGGCCCTATCTCTACCCATTTCACCCAAAAAAAATATTGAAATGCTCGTTCGGGACTTACTGAAGCAAGGTATTATTCGCCTAAGCACTAGTTCCTTTTCTTCACTATTTCTTCTAATCCACAAAAAAGATGGGCCATGGCACCTTTGCATTGAATTTCGAGAACTTAATCACCTCTCTATCAAGGATAAGATTCCAATTCCTGTTCTTGATGAGCTTCATGGTGCTCAATTTTTCTCCAAGTTGGATCTTCGTTCTGGGAATCATCAAATTCAGGTTCGTGAGGATGATATCCCTAAACTAGCTTTCCGCACACATGATGGACACTATGAGTTTTTGGTCATGCCCTTTGGCCTCACTAATGCTCCTTCCACATTCCAGGCCTTGATGAATAAAATATTTCGGCCCTACTTGCAGAAATTCATACTGGTATTCTTTGATGATATCCTCATCTACAGTAAAACCTGGGATGAACATCTCCACCATCTAGATCTTGTAATGAAACTTTTATCTGACCATCATCTCCACACCAAACATTCTAAATGTGTTTTTGGATAGTAGGAAGTCGAGTATCTCGGGCACATTATCTCAGCACAAGGGGTTCGCGTGGATCTTTCCAAAATCGTTTCCATGAACAATTGGCGACGTCCTCAGATACTCAAGAGCCTTCATGGTTTTTTGGGGTTGAACGGATACTACCACAAGTTTGTCAAGGATTATGGGAAGATTGCAGCTCCATTAACTGCTCTATTGAAAAAGGATGCTTTTACATGGACACATGCTACTGAGTGTGCATTTGAGAAATTGAAACAAGCTATGTGTAGTACACCTGTTCTAGATATGCCTGATTTTTCCAAGCCCTTCACTATTGAGAGTGATGCTTGTGGAAATGGACTTGGTGTTGCTCTCCTTCAAGATGAACATCCCATTGCATTCACCAGCAAATCCCTTTCAGGTAAGAATTTAGCTGCCTCTACATATGAGAAGGAAATGATGGCTATTTTGCATGCAGTACAGAAGTGGTGCCCATACCTATTAGGGAATCATTTTTGCATCAAGACTGATCACTAGAGTCTGAAATATTTCTTGGAACAACGTGTATCCTCCCCAGCACAATAGAAATGGGTTAGAAAACTGATTGGTTATGACTATGAGATCACTTACAAGAAGGGTAAGGACAATACTGTGGCGAATGCTCTTTCTCACACATTTGATGACCAAGGTTCTCTTTCAGTTATTTCTAGGCCTATTCCAAATTGGTTGCAATCTGTTCAATAGGGCTATGTCAATGACTCTTCATTATATCAAATCATCCAACGCTTGGCCAACAACCCTTCTGTTGTACCACATTACTCTTGGGATGGTGCTTCCCTGAGATACAAGGGTCGTCCGGTGCTTCCCCAGAGCACATATATTCAACATGTTGTCTTCTATGAACTCCATGCTTCTCCATCGGCAGGGCACTCTGGGTTCCTCAAAGCGTATGAGCTGGCATGATGTAACTTCTTTTGGCAGGGCATGAGAAGGACAGTTCAACAGATGGTGGTTGAATGTGATACCTACCAGCGCAATAAGGGTGAAACGACACTCGTTCTGAGATTGCTCGAACCCTTATGCATACCTACACAGATTTGGACAGATATTTCTATGGATTTCATTTAAGGGAAACCTAAGTCTGGAGGGAAGACAATGATTTTGGTTGTGGTTGATCGCCTCTCTAAAATATAGTCATTTTTGTGCTCTTAGCCATCCCTATATAGCCTCCTTAGTCGCTCACATTTTCCTGGACCAGATCTTTCATCTTCATGGCATCCCTTCTTCCATTAACTCGGATCGTGATGCGACTTTCACCAGTCATTTTTGGACAGAACTATTTCACCACACTGACACCAAACTGAAGATGAGTTCATGGTATCACCCACAAATAGATGGTCAAACTGAAATTATCAATAAATGCTTGGAAACTTATCGTCGTTGCTTCACCTCTGAACAACAACATTAGTGGGCAAAGTGGCTCCCTCTCGCTAAATGGTGGTACAATACCTCTACCACACTGCCTCTAAAATGACCCCATATGAAGTAGTTTATGGTCAGTAACCGCCAGTTCTTCTTCCATACACCCCCAACAGTTCACCAGTTCAAGCATTTGACACATTCCTTCGCAACCACGATCAGATTCTTCGCATTTTGTGGGACAATCTTTAGATGGCAAGAAATCACATGAAGCAACAAGCCGATCAACACCGTTCTGAGTGTACTTTTCAAGCAGGTAATATGGTTTTTCTTCATCTCCAACCATACAAGCAATCTTCCCTAAAACTCAAAAGACGTCATAAGCTCACTCCAAAGTTCTATGGGCCATATCAGATTCTTCAGAAGATTGGGTATGCTACTTATAAATTGGAACTTCCTCCTTCTTCCTGCATTCATCCAATATTTCATGTCTCTTGTCTGAAGAAAGTTCTTGGCACCAACATCAGAGGACAAATTGTTTTACCCGAACTGGATAATGAAGGATCCATCCTTTTGGAGCCGGAGGTCGTCCTCAATAAGCACACTTGTCAGCTTCACTCTCACTCTATCACGGAGGTTTTAATTCAGTGGAACGGCATGCAACCAGAGGATGCTACATGGGAACCACTCCTTTAGATTCAACAATGATTTCCACATTTAAAGCTTTAAGGACAAAGCTTTGTCTAAGGGGGAGGGGATGTTAGGAACCCATGTCTTTACTTTGTTAGTATATTGTTGTTAGACGCATATGCTTTGTAAGTCATCCCGTAGTATTTGTTGATCCATGGTTTGTGTTATTGTTGTTTGGCGCATATGCTTTGTAAGTCGCCCATAGTATTGTTGATCCATAGTTTGTATTGGCCCATGATTTTGACCCATAGTATTGGAACCTAGACTTAGTATATAAGTGTGTGTTGAGGCCTATGAAGGCACCGTGAAGTTATTTGTATTGAGCTTTCTCAAAGGAGGTTTCCCCCTCGAAGTGGCCTGTGATCAATAAAAATATTCTGTGATCCAATATATTGTGCATTTTATCAATTAATTGTTGCAGGTTCCTCACATATTTACAATTTTTTATTTTAAAGGTAGATCTTTATATTAAATTTACCTATCAAGATAAAAGTGTCATTTTAGGTAGAAAAATTGTACGTTAAACTAAGGAATCATTTTAAACAAATTTGTTACCATTCTTTTAGAAACCAACTATGAATTTATGAGTCCATACTTATTACTTGATCAACATTAAAAAACCATATACAACAATGCCATGCTACGATACTTACCTATTAAACTCTATTTTCATGATTTTATATCATATTTTATGTTTCAAATTTTGAGATCCGTTGCAATTTACTTATAAGGAATATTGAATATTAGTTTAAAATTTTGAATTGCCACTTATATTTCTAAATTAAAAAATGCATGTTTTCTTATTTATGAGATGTCCAGTTCTCCACTTGCTTATGCTATAGTAGTGAATGATCTCCTTTATGTGGGTTATGGGTTCTAGAACAACATGCTTTGGTGTGCATAATTTTGATATTATATAAGTTTCTAGATTTTAAAGTTACATAGTTTTTGTATTGTCATTTTAGATTTGTAGTTTTTGTAAGCTAGATGGTATTATATCGTTTCTAAAAAACTATACATATCAGAATTTGTATGGTATGTCAGAGGAGATTCTAGAATAGAAAAATAATAAAAGATTGACATTGTTTATCTATTTAACATTGAAATATGAGACAACCTTAAACAAAAATAAAGGCTATGATCCTTAAACCAAAATAAATCCTATGATTCATAGGCATTGCTATATGAAAACTAGAGTAAGAAGAATATGAAAAGGAGGAAATAACATAATCTAAACTATATAATTATGTCATCATCTACCTCAAATTCTACTCCTTTGATGAGTTGCTTGAAATTCTAGGCCAATGGTGACTTTGAGGATCACATTGAGTTTTATGTCCAAATTTGTGGTTTGATAGAGCCTTGTCAAATTATATCATCATTTCCTATAGATAGTCTTGACTATCACTTAGTGTGCTTCCTAGAAGTGCCTTCATTTTCCAACAAAGAGTTACCATTTTATAGTATTTGGTATCTCTAGTTCGAGAGGACCCTCCATCATGATCATATCCTATATCCAAGGTCCAATTTCCTCTTTAATGTTCACAAGAGGGTTGTATTCCTATTCAATTGTGATGCATCTTCCGCGATTAAAAATCTTAATTTTAATTTTTGGAGGAGTATACTACAAGTACAACTCCTCTCCTTTCACAACTTCCTCCATGTCTACTACAAAGTAAGACTGTGATTGGTAGGGTATTTATGAGCAAGATTTTCTACTTATGATCGAGAGCTCTGGAGAACCCAAAAATGAGAATGCAAATAAAAAATTCCTTATAGAGATAGGTATGATAGCCACATCGAGAAACCAAACCATGAAATGAATTATCACCAAAAGAACATGATCCACACACATAAATACCACGCAAACAATCTAGGGATGAGAAAGGATCCTCTCTGGGTTGGCGACTCTTACTTACCTAATAAACCTCACACAAACAAAGAACCCTTGTCAGCATATCCCTAGTGCATTGGGATATTTTTCTATCCTCTAAACATAGCCCTATTGCGTTAGGAGATTTTTCTATCCTCGAACCATCTCGAGAAGTTTCTAAGGTCTCTTCCTTTATAAACCTACATCATTGGACTCAACATGAGCCATAATAATTGTCTTCATTCGTTCATTATGGAAAAACCACTTCAAATCATTGACCGAAGGCGTGGTAGCCTTATCCAACAAATATATAATGCTCAAGCCATGCTACAAATAACTTCCCCCATACCCCATACATGTTGTTGATATCCCCTTGCCCATATCCTCGCTATAATATTGTCCATATGCTAGCTATAACAACATGTGATTACCCTATGACTATGTAGAGAATACCCTTTTCCTCCTTCACACCTTATCTAGGTAGTAATAATAATAATAATAATAATAATAATAATCTATTTTTAAGGTCACACCCTAGCAAAAAACCAATTTTGTGTATGATACCCCCTTTTCTGTGAGACAAGGGCTCCACCTCTACACTTGACTACTAAAGTCTACAAAGGAATCCATATGCTACCCCTATCCATATTTGAACCCATGACCTCCTAGGAGGAAACACATGTTCTTAACCCTTAGACCCACATGTTTTATTTTATATATATCAGAATAGTTCTTTTAATGATATAATATTAATTAGGACTAAAAAGTTATACTCTTTAATTTTGGATTTTTAAATCATTAATTTTTTAAAAATAAAAAGTAAATGCTTAAATAAATAGTTTTTAAACAAATAGTTTTTTCTATAATTAAAATAATCTCTTTTTCTAAAATTATAAATTAGTTTTTTAAATATATGTTTTTTTTAAATTACAATAATTAGTTTTACTATCCATGCAATGTAGGTCATACTTTTACTTGAGAGGTCATCCTTCCTTGACATGCATTAGTTTTTTTTTAATCTATAAAGTTTCACAAAGTTTGTTAAAGGTTTGAATAATTTATATATTAAACTAAATATTTTGAAAAATTAAAATAATTTAAACAATTTTGAAAATAGAATATTTCAATTTTTTAATTAGCTTAGGACACCTCTAATAGGAAATAAATCTATGTGTGAGCCATTTTATTTATCAAAATATCAGTTTAAATAAAATTAAAATTTCCATAATCACCACATGTCTATAGCCATACATGGTAAATTTATGGCATAGAGTATTTATCAAACGGTTTCCATGTTATGATGCTTTTGGTGTTGTAATGGTTCTAGGATACGAATTGGAGTAATCTAGTCCCCACAACAACAAAAGTTTGATGTCATAATTGTCATTAATGTTGGCATTTCCAAGTATTGCCAATCGACTGTCAACAACTACCAAAATCCTGTTTTCATAGTACAGTTCCCACACCCAACCGACTAAATTTGGTATGACTTATCTACCATTGGATCTTAGAGGCCTTCTGCAGGCCACCTCAAGGGTGACGACAACAAAACTAAACACATCCGATATCTCTCGTGAAATATTGTTTCTCTGAAGGATATTGAGCGACCATATTATGTTAAGAGACTCAACAATGCTAAAAGCAAAAGAAACCATGCAAACATGCACATTCAACCATGAATTATAATCTAAAGTGAAGGAAGAGAATGGACAATTGGTGGATTTAAAAAATGAGACAATAGAAAAAGATCCCACAAAACCTTCAAACCATTCATGAAAGCAACAAAGACACTTATGCTTCTTGATTTCCTTTGCGAGTAGCTTTTGTTTAGAAGAAAAGAAACAGTCTAATGTAGGCGTGTAATATCCCTCTTTGACCCCTATTCTTTTGTAACTAAAATAATAGATACATAAATGTAATTATGTACGATCAGTTATTGGCTAGGATCTCAACGCCAAAGCCCCACCAGTGAACTTTGTAAGTATTGTTGTGATTTCTTAAGTCGAACCATAACAATTATAACATGGTGATGTAAATTGGAATGTACACCTAGTAGACTAAATGTGTACTGCAACAAAATGGCAGTGACAAAAGATTCCACTAGGAGGAAAGGGTAAAGGCTAGTGAAAACTTGAAAACCCAGTTAACAATGAACGAATGCCATCTTGGTGCGAGGGTGCCAAAAGGAAAATAAACTATTTTTAGTCACTTATGGATGTTAAGCAAGCTATCCCTAGTACAAAAGCACATGGTTACTAACATAAAACTAATTACTCTAGTTACAAATGAGATATGTGAAACCAACTACTACTATTATTAGAAGCTAATTGTTATTAGTAGCCCGAGGTAAGACTTAATTAAATTCGTTTGGGAAATGCTGCCCAAGTATAAAGTCTAATAGGAAATCATTTAATGAAATGGAGATGACTATATATATATATGAGAACATAAGTAAGTAAACTTTCATTACTTATAATCTGGATAAGTTATTATTAAACTATTATGTACTTATAAGCTTAATAAGTTATTATTCATATATTTAAGGAAAATAATTTTAAAATACGTAGGATTTTGCTAGGGTTTCCCATAAAAGCGAATTTTCATTTAAAAGTGATTTACCATGTGCTCTTTCGAGACATTTATGGCATGAAGTCAAAAGTTCATTATTCATATTTTATTCTGTAAACTCTTGTTTGTTAGTATATTTATACCAAACTAGTGTTGGGGTCGAGGACATTATTAGTCTAGAACTTATATATTATGCCAACGCTTTCGATGTTTTTGGTTAAAACCTTAGTCACCATAAGATTTCAATGGTTGCCATGCATTGTACGTGGATATCAATAGTATATTGTGAAAGTGTGTGGCGTGGTTGCTTTTCGATACCATATACCACCTGAGGCCCCTTTGCATTCATTAAACAATGGATCGTGTTGAATGTGGCCTATGAAGTTGCATAACCGTCTTTAAATATATTTTAGATTGAAAAAAAAAAAGAGAAAATTTTAGGTCGGTTAGGGTTCCACGTAATAGAGGAGCGGTTCCTCCATTTTTATGGTGTATCTTTAAAGAGAGGCTCTGGAGTGGAAAGGGGGATCGATTCTTAGGGGAGAAAAAGGAGCAGTCTCAAAGGAGAGAGCCGATTCGAGCTGTCGGAAGAGTGCTCCTGTATGGATAGGATGGATAGGGACATTGATTCCAGTTTCTCTCTGCAGATAAGTATGTTATCTCCTTTACACATGCTATATATTACGTCTTATCTCTCTTCCTGCGTATATAGACAGACGTCCCCTCTATAAGGGAATCGAACCCCAATCCTTTTGTTTATGAATATCGATGTTTGAAAATAATAGCCGGAAGTTCCATTTAGCTATGATATTAAATGAGTTGCAGAGAGAGGGTCAAGCCCACCGACTGTAATTTCTGTCAATGTGCTGCAAAGAGAAAGCGGGTGACGTAAAGAGCGATTGTTTATTATTGGTATTCCAATGTTACTTATATATTATAGGTAGTTTGAACTGGTTAGAAGGGAATCCGACCTCACTAAAAGCCGAGTCTACTGATAGTTACTTATATATTAATAAAAGCCAAGTCTACTGATGTTTTTAGCTCTTCGTTGATAAAGTGCATGGAATAGCCTCTCCGCAAAGAGGATCGATTTCATTTATGATCTTTACAGTTATTGAATAACAAAGGATCGAGATGATCTCTGTCTAGAAATTTAACCCGCAGACAATGTGCTGCAGCTATGTAAACACAGATACATGTATACAGTTTATCTTGTGCGGATGCATTGTCGGAAAGAAGGGTGACTTCTAGCCAAGCGAGATTCTCATCCCTGTTAGAGATAATGCAGCAATGCATTCGTTTAGGTTTTCTATATCGAGATTAGCTGTTTGAAAAGCTCCTATGCTATAGGATCTGATCCATATTTTATTTTTAGGATCTAGTTGATTATTTTTCTATAAATATAAGTTTTATTGAATAATACAATTGAGTTGAGTGATACCCCTTGCTACGTGTTTGTATTTGTGCCAACCTTTGTGCTCTGCACCTCTTTTTGTGTGTTTATGTGTTTGTGCCAGCCTTTATGCTCTGCACCTCCTCCTATCTGTTTTCTAATTTGGTATCAGAGCCATTGTCATATGTTGTGAAGAGCCCTTTGTGGCCTGCTGTTGAAGATCCCTAGTGGCATGTTGTGTGCGAACCTTTGTGCTCTGCACTTCCTCGTCCTCTATAATTTTCCTCTCACTGTTAGCTCCTCCACAGTAGCTTCGATTGTATTTACTCCACAGCAATACCTTCTAGCAGCGGACACGGGCTTCTCCTTGGTGGTAACCTCACTCCACTATGACTGGCTTTCTCACAACAAGATTCACGTTCCAGCAGGTTTATCTACTGCGGCAGCACGTCGGATCTCTTCCACAGCGGCTCACTCTTCACACGCACAACAAACAGAACAACGATGATGGCTCCTCTAGACTCGCAGCAGGTACTGTCAATGGTGCCTCTTTCACGTTGGGTCCTTTGCATACGCTGGTCTGGAGAACTCTTCTTCTGTGTGAGATGGTACTTGTTGGTCTTTTTGCGTTTCCTGTTCGTGGAATGTTGGACCATTACCTCATAGTAATGTCTTATTTCTTTATTACTCCAATGTATCATTGGTCTTTTGCGTTTCCTGTTCGTGGAATGTTGGACCATTACCTCATAGTAATTTTTTATTTCTTTATGACTCCAATGTATTTATGACTCCAATGTATCAAAATGCCATCAGCTTTTTCAGATGTATCCATTTTGATACTCCACTAACGGGAAAGGCAAAAAGACCAACAAGTACAATCTCACAGCAAGAAAGATCAAGATGAAGTAGGAGGATTGGAGAGTACTAGGTTTGGAGTCTCAATAAATATACATTATTAAATTGTTAAAGTTTATTTGTATTGTGATCCATTTCTACATTAAAGGAGGCTGTTAGCTGAGATAATGCAGCAATGCATTCCTTTAGGTTTTCTATATCTTCTATGCTGTAATTAGATTTGATCCATATTTTTAGGATCTAGCTTAGTTGATTATTTTCTTATATATATATTTAAGTTTTATTAATTAATACAATTGAATTTCTTATGTGTGTTTATGCGTTTGTGCAAGCCTTTGTGCTATACAACTCCTCCTATCTGTTTTCTAATTAACCCCTCTTAATAATTCATTTTTCTCTGTGAAGAAAACATGCAGACAGATGGCAGAAGTCTCATTTCCTTTATGGTTCCTCACGCCCAGTGATATAAATTTGACTTTGAAGTTATATTTTTACGAATTGAAAAGCTAACCAGAGGGCAGTCGACCTATCTCTTATTGGCTGAGACGTACCTGAGGTCACAGAGCACTCCATTGTAACCATGATTATGGACACAGTGAGCTTGTTCTTCACCTATGCATCTATATATTCATTTTTTTTTAAGCTGTGCAGAATAAGGGGCAGACTCTCTTATCGAGAGAAGTTGAGGACTCACCCGTGTAACTAGTTGCTATTTAGTCAAGGGGACGAGCGTAAAGAAATCCGAACCCTATGGCCCTTAAGCTCTGTGATGAAGAGGGAGGGCTCACTAACATGTTATTGGTTTCCTTCTTAGTTTAATTATGAAGCTAAAGGTGCTATTTACTTAGGCTACTTGATTAATTACATGAATCATGTAATCCAATTCTACGTTGAGAAACCGAGATATGCATGAGACCAAACCTTAGTTTTTAATCGGGTTTAAAGGTTAACAAACCAGCTTTGTTAAAGATATTTAGTGAAATATTTTGGTTGCCTTTTTTGTCTAGTTGTCAGTCCAGCAGTGTTGAGTGTTGGTTGTCAGTCCTGGTAGCTGCAGTGTTGAGTGTTGAAAGATTAATGAACAGTAATAACTTATGGTTGAGTGAAACTTTGCAGCTACTCATTCATTTGCCTCACTAATTATGCAAGATAAATATTCTATCGTTGTTATTTATGTTGTATAAATATTCTCTATTACATTTATGCAAGATAAATATTCTATCGTTGTTATTTATGTTGTATAAATATTCTCTATTACATGATGATATTTTATGTCTCTATCCCTCACACGGTTATTCATTGATGAAACTAATACTCTCATATGCTGTGGCTACTGGCTATTACTATTTCAATTAAGTAGAAGCTTGAGTACCTGTCTTATTGATTTTCTAGATCACTAATAACTGTCTTATTGATTTTCACTAATAATAATGTTAAATGCTTTGATGAAGATTTGACAAAGGTCATATCGTCATTGTTTTCCTATTGTCATTATATAACTATCAATAATATATGTTTATTATGCTATAAATCATAAATGGTTAAGGGCGTAGGTTAACGTGATTGCATGTGATATGTTATTAGACATCTTGATTTGGATTAGCTTAAATCTTGAGAAGTATAGTACAAATAATCTGGTATGACTTCAACATCCTTTGAAATGGTGTTATGAGTTAAATGATTATGTTAAGATAGTAATTTCATAACTTGTTACAAGGTGTTGCATAGTGGTATACCGTAGAACAATTGGAATTTGGTGTTCTCTTCTTCTATGTGTGAGAAAAGTTCTAATGTTGTTTTAAGATGTTTATCTTCTTTATTTTATGAGTTTTGTTTAATATTAGTTTCTAATTTAGTTTTAAATTTTTAAATTGGGTAAACTTATTTTTATTTTACTTTTACATTTATATATTCATTTGTAATTTGCATTATTAAATTTTGGATTTTAATTGGATAATAGTTATTCTCTTATACGTAATGTTTGAAATGTACTTGGGCAAACCTATTTCTATTTTACTTTTACATTTATATATTCATTTGTAGTTTGTATTATTAATTTTCGGATATTAATTGGATAATAGTTATTCTCTTATACGTAATGTTTGAAATGTACTTATTAAGTTCGATGATATAATTTTTATTTAAAAATTTGTTAAATTAGTGTTTTCTGTAACTACTATTGAGAAACAGGAAATTAAAATATTCTAAATTAAAATAATGTATTTTCTCTTTATTTTTATTTTACTGACGTTGATAATAGAAACTGTGTGGTGTGGTCGGAGCAATATCGATCGTTTGATCCTGGTTGGTCTTATTATGCACTTTGCTGATTGTTTGACTTATTGTGCACTGTGGAATACTATTCCAAATTCATGTGACGATAATACTATTCCGCAATAAACTATGGAATTGAACAATAGTATTATGCTTCTTAATAACTTGACAATGGAAGATGATGGATTGAGAAATCCAGCAAATGTAGAGACAGCAATTTGAAAACATTTTGCACTTCGAAAACATACAAAATGTCATAATGCAAGATTGAAATCTATGAAAGGAAGAGATCAGCCTAGAAGCTATGAACCTTTGGCGAGGCTTTTGGATATCGATATTACATTATCTAAAACTCTGCAACTTGAATAAGTTTTCCCTTGTATTTACATTAATTAATTAATGAGATAAGAATGTACAAAATATTATAGTAGTAGTTTAAACATATTACTAGCAAGCTATATTAATATTAATATGGCTAGCTAGTTGGAGGGAGGTGTGCGAGCTCGTTAGCTTTGGTAAATTATTATTATTATTATTATTATTATAATTAAAAATAATATTATGAATACACAATTAATAATATTAATTAAATAATAATTAATATAACGGTCAACTATGGTTGATTTTGGTTGACCATGGTTGACTTTGGTAGACCATGCTTAACTATAGTTGATTTTTGTTGACTATGGTTGAACATAGTTGATAATGGTTGACTTTAGTTGACCTTGATTGACTACGGTTATTCATGGTTGAATTTGGATGACTATGGCTGGTTTGGTTGACTATGGTTGACCTTTTTTTAAAATGGTTGACTATGGTTGACCGTAGTTAGTTAACCATGGCTCTTCATCATCGACCATTGTTGTTCATGGCTTACCATTATTAACAACATGACTTACTTAGGTTGACCATGGTTGACTTCAATTGACCATGATTGACTTTGGTTGACTATAGTTGACTTCGGTTGCCTATAGTTGACTTCGATTTACCTTAGTTGATGTTAGTTGAATTTAGTCGACCTTTAGTTGACTTTGGCTGACTAATGTTGACTATTGTTAACTTTTCGTTGACCATAATTGATTTTGGTTAATCATGGTTAAATTTAGATGACCATGGCTGGGTTTCGTTAAATTTGGTTTACCATGGTTGACGTTAGTAGACTTTGGTTGACCTTTAGTTTACCATGGTTGATTATAGTTGATTTTGGTTAACCTTTCGTTGACTTTGGTTGACCATGGTCAACTATGATTTACTTTAGTTGTTGACCATGGCAATTTTATTAAAATGACAATTTTTCACTTTTTTTCCTAGTTTGACCTTTGACTAGTTTTGATCTCTAAGTCCCAAATTTGCCCCAAATGATCCCAAATATTCTGAGAAGGTATATGAATGATATTAGAACATAAATATGTGTTTCAGGGATTCCTTTGGACCTTTAAATTACTTCTGGAAATCTTCTTTCAATTCTGATCAATGTAGGTAACTTTACTAGTGATTTCCCTTTGACTAGTATTGGTCTCTAGGTCTCAAATTGACTCCAAATGCCTTCAAATATTCAAGGAAGGTGTATGAATGATATTAGAACTTGAATATGATATTTATGGATGAAATATGGCCACCAAAAGACCTCTGCAAACTCTCTTAAGATTCTAGACCAATTATGCAATTTTACTAGTAATTTGGGGTTTAAATCCCCATGGAGTAAGTACTGAAAATGGCTTCCCAAATACCTCCAAACCCACTCAAATTTATGAACAAAGGTATGTAAGGTGTTAAGTATGTTATTAAAGTCTCATATGCACCATTAATGGATTATTACAACTGTTCTCACCCTCTCCCATTCAACTGCAAAAATCCCCAATTCGACCCTTGGGGAAATGGCACTATTTCACCTCCCAATACAACTAAACTGAGTAAAAATGCTTCAAATGCTCAAGTACAGTACATGAAACTTGTAGAAGACATCCATGGCAGTATATTGATCACAAATATATCAGAGAATCATCCATTCATTTGAAATCATCAGCATTACATTGATTCACAACAAGGTAGCGGGGAAATGACATTATTCTTTCATTAAAATTGAGATTTATACATTTCTACTTACAATTTCGACCTGAAACGTTCTGGAGATTAAGAACAGAGTATTTAATTCATATTAAAAAAGAAATGGGGCATTAAAGGCTTCCCCAAAGAGTACAATAGCTCACCAAAAATGCCCTCCCTCAAGGATCAAGAATATGCCATCAAAACTGGAAATGGTTGAAGGAGTGAGCCGCAATAGAAGAAAACATGAACTGCCCTGTAGCTTACACCTGCAAATAAAGACTCCATTAAAGATCCAAATGAAAGGTCTGAATGGCCTTTCCAATTACCAACTTGGATGGGAATATTTAACCCACGAAATTGGCTAAGGAAAGAAACTAGTCATCCACTAGCTCTCCCTCTTCACAAATGCAATTGAAAATTCTACAAATGATCAAAAACTCCTTTCATTCTTTGTTATTGACATTTATAAAGTTCTAATTTTCTCCATGGGTCGAATTCCTTCCAAGATACTCATGCCAACTCAAGTTGGGAAGAGATTCCAAAGAACGCCACTTGTACACCAATTCCTAGTCTCCCACTTCCACCAAATCACATGTGGAAGCATCTTAGCTGCCCTAACACTCTTGAGCGCCCTCCTGGAGTCTAATTTTAGCCCTGACATGTCATATATGTCATATGTCAGCCTTCAGGTCTGATTTGTGTCATAGGTGTCATAGCATCTTCATCATTGTTGTCATAGAGCTAAGGAATCTAGCCCAAGTGTCTCACTAGCTCCAAATTGCCTCTTCCTCTTCCATGGGAGTTACTCTTCCTCTATATTTCGACCTTGGATGAGTCATGCCATGAATAACACCTTTTTGAATCCCCCAAGTATGTTGCCATTCACCTTGAATTCAAATTGGTGAGAGAATCATGCCAAATGTAATGGGGAAATCTAGCCATATGTGGGTCCCACTTCCTCCATGTGTCTTCATGATCAAATTTCACTTTGATTTTCACTTGTATATATTTATTTATCTCTTTTATTAAATATTTATTCCATTCTAATGTTCAAACATCATTTATTATCCCCATTATTCCAAATCCCAAAGCTTCCACCCCAAACCTAGGAAACTAGTAATTTTCCTGCTTGGCAATTATTTGACCTTTAGCATCAATTTGATAAACTCTAATGAATAGGGCCAATGTTATTAGGCCATTTTGACCCAATGCCAAATTTGGGACATGAAAAATCCTCCCTTCCCAATATTGTTTTTCCTCAAGCAATTTCAAACATGGGTGTTGAAGAACGTGCTTTATGTATAATTCTTTGAAGTTGCCATTGAATTGCCCAACCTTGAATCTTTGAGTTTCCATGAAGATTTTAGAGAGGAACCACCCTGCTTGCTGCTGCACTAATCTGATAAAAATCACTTTATTTAGTGGGAAATCCATCTCCCATACTTCTTGTTTCCCCAAAAAAATTGAAACCATTGAGACAAAAATTATTCCAGGATCCCATTACTTGTATTGCACCCGAACAATTAAGAGTGCTCTCCAACCTATACCATCAGATAAGAGGATTCCTGGATCCCATTTTCTTGTATGCATTCTTCCAAACATCGTGAGTACAAAATATATATCATCAAAGTACATAACTACATAATGAAAATTAATATCAAGGAGGTGCTTCATCAAAGAATCATGAAAGTGCTTAGACCTCCAAGCAAGTAGACCACCGTTTTTCGAGTGCATACAAGCTTCAAGTGACCAATCAAATCTACTCCAATGACATAGGTGAGGATCCCATGTCCTATAAAGCTGCTCCAAAAGGATGTGATATGCATCAAAATATTCAGCCATGTATTCTTTCATCCAAGAAGTGAATGAATAATCTCCACTAAAATCTGAACCAAATAATGAGCAGGAAAAACAAGGAGACTTCAAATGACTCAAAGAAGTCTCACCCATACATCCCTGAATGTGATCATCATAAAGATATAGCAAAGTATGTGGCTTCCAACAAAAATGTTCTCCAGTCATAAATATATTCACCCAAGTGTTGGATGAAGTTCCTCCAACATCAAATGAATCAAGTGTTGAGCAAGAAAAACCATGAGTTTTCAAGTGACTCAAATGCATATCATAGGTGCATCCATGTAGATGTACATCATCATAAAGTAACAAAGGATGCTGTTGCAAATGTGAATAAGAATGTGCTCCAACCATATCTTCATAAAATGTAAATCTAGGAGTTTCATACTCCTCATGTGGCACCATCAAAAAGAACCCTTTCACCCATACTTCATTGAGACTAATGCTACAAAACATGGAATTGTAGGATGTAGGATAATGAACTAACTTACCCAAATGATAAAAAAGTGCAAAAGTTTTATCATGGGAAGGATCCATATGGGTAGTATCATGCAGCTCCTTCAAAAGTGTGAAACCTTTGTCATAGATTGGTTCCAATGTAGAGGAATCATGCTCTTCTTTAAAAATTGCATAACCTTCATCAAGAAACAATTCAAGTTCCTCTTCCACCACATCAAGTGTTTTTATATCTTCAAGTTCATCTTCAAACACATTAAGCACATTCAAATTTTCACATTTCTCATGATCCACCATGTCATGAGAATTCTCCAAACAATCTACCATTTGACAATCTGAAACATAGGAGGAAAAACAAGTATCTTGCAACTTTTCAAGAAGTTGCTCATTTTGAATTGTGAGCTTATGAATATCCCAATTACTCTTCAAGTATGCATCATGTAACAATTCATTAAGCTCAAACAAATGGTTTCTATAAAAAAGCAAAGACATGAAATTACCTTTGATGTGGCACATTGCTCTTTGAATCTTCGCCATGCCTTCAATGAAGGATGTTTCCTCTAATGAAGTAGCTCTCCAACAAGAATTTGACACCAATGCTTGAATGACATGGAGAATGTTGAGGGACTCTTGGATCTTCTTTTCATTCATCTTTAAGGACCCTTCAAGAAAATGAGGCTCTTGCAAATGAACCTCCTCATCTTCTTCATTTTTGCTTGGACCAACTTCATGAAGCTCAAGTGGTGATGGGGAAGTTGATCTTGGTTCTTCTTCAACTGCTACAAGGTCTTCATTATCATGCTTAATGGAACTTGGGCTTGCAACAACACTTTCAAAAGTGATCTCTATATCACCAACATAGAGGTGTGAGCACCCATCAGTAGGTACTCCTTCATAGTTTAAGCATCCATCAGTAGATGCTCTTTTGTTCATGTCTAAGCTAGAAAGTGTCTCGAAATGATCTTCCATATTTTCAATAGAATCTTCTTCATGCTCTTGTGATGTCTCTTCATTTTTCTCTTTCAAGCAAGCTGATGCATTTTTTCCCTTGTTTTCCTCAGGGTCAATATATTTGGAATCTCTTCTTGAATAAATCTCAAAAGCTCTCCTCAATGAGGACATCATTTCATGCACACATATATGATACTCGCTCCAAGGGTTTTTACAAGAAGGGCATAAACCTTTCTTCACTAACTCCACATCTTCATTTTTGGGTCTATTTTCAAAAACATGTTCAACATAGTACTCAAAAGACATGGCATTTTGTGTATTTTTGCTCGAAGCAAGATATTCTTGATATTTTTTATATTGTTGGGGCAAGGTTTTATATTTTTCTCTCTATCTTTGGAACTCGCTCATAGAATTATCCTTGGTTGGTGTGACAGACTCATATTCATCAAATCTAAAGTCATAAGAATAATCTTCATTTCTCTTGAAATTGTATGAAGTGTTGCATGATGACACCTCTTCCTCATGCCATTTACATTATGCTTCATATTGCTGATAAGCATATGCATATTCCTCATAAGAATTGTACTCATAGGATGCATCATAATAGTAAGACATTGTTGCCAATTATTCTTGAATGTATGTACCTAATCCACAGGTGCAAGGACTATGCTCTGATACCACTGTAATGTCCCTTCTTAGGAATTTTATTAAAATGACAATTTTTCACTTTTTTCCCTAGTTTGACCTTTGACTAGTTTTGATCTCTAGGTCCCAAATTTGCCCAGAATGATCCCAAATATTCTGAGAAGGTATATATGAATGATATTAGAACATAAATATGTGTTTCAAGGATTCCTTTAGACCTTTAAAATATTTCTACAAATCCTCTTTCAATTCTGATCAATGTAAGTAACTTTACTAGTGATTTCCCTTTGACTAGTATTGGTCTCTAGGTCTCAAATTGACTCCAAATTCCTTCAAATATTCAAGGAAGGTGTATGAATGATATTAGAACTTGAATATGATGTTTATGGATGAAATATGGCCACCAAAAGACCTCTGCAAACTCTCTTAAGATTCTGGACCAATTATGCAATTTTACTAGTATTTTGGGGTTCAAATCCCCATGGGGTAAGTACTGAAAATGGCTTCCCAAATGCCTCCAAACCCACTCAAATTTATGAACAGAGGTATGTAAGGTTTTAAGTATATTATTAAAGTCTCATATGCACCATTAATGGATTATTACAACTGTTCTCACACTTTCCCATTCAACTGCAAAAATCTCCAATTCGACCCTTGGGGAAATGGCACTATTTCACCTCCTAATACAACTAAACTGAGTAAAAATGCTTCAAATGCTCAAGTACAGTACATGAAACTTGTAGAAGACATCCATGGCAGTATATTTATCACAAATGTATCACAGAATCATCCATTCATTCGAAATCATCAGCATTACACTGATTCACAACAAGGTAGTGGGGAAATGACACTATTTTTTCATGAAAATTGAGATTTATACATTTCTACTTGCAATTTCGACCTGAAACTTTATGGAGATGAATAAAAGATTATTTAATTCATATTACAAAAGAAATGGGGCATTAAAATCTTCCCCAAAGAGTACAATAGCTCACCAAAAACACTCTCCCTCAAGGATAAAAAATATGCCATCAAAACTTGAAATGGTTGAAGGAGTGAGCTGCAATAGAAGAAACCATGAGCTTCCCTGTAGCTTACACATACAAATAAAGACTCCATTAAAGCTCCAAATGAAAGGTCTGAATGGCCTTTCCAATTACCAACTTGGATGGGAATCTTTCACCCTCAAAATTGGCTAAGGCAAGAAACTAGTCATCCACTAGCTGTCCCTCTTCACAAATGCAATTGCAAATTATACAAATGATCAAAAGCTCCTTTCATTCTTTGTTATTGACATTTATAAAGTTCTAATGTCCTCCATGGGTCGAATTCCTTCCAAGAGACTCATGCCAACTCAAGTTGGGAAGAGATTCCAAAGAACGCCACTTGTACACCAATTCCTAGTCTTCCACCTCCACCAATTCACATGTGGAAGCATCTTAGCTGCCCTAACACCCTTGAGCACCCTCTTGGAGTCTATTTTTAGCCCTGACATGTCATATATGTCATATGTAAGCCTTCAAGTCTGATTTTTGTCATAGGTGTCATAGCATCTTCATCATTGTTGTCATAGAGCTAAGGAATCTAGCCCAAGTGTCTCATTAGCTCCAAATTGCCTCTTCCTCTTCCATGGGAGTTACTCTTCCTCTATATTTTGACCTTGGATGAGCCATGCCATGAATAATACCTTTTTGAATCCCCCAAGTATGTTACCATTCACCTTGAATTCGAATTGGTGAGAGAATGATGCCAAGTGTAGTGGGAAAATCAACCATATGTGGGTCCCACTTCCTCCATGTGTCTTCATGATCAAATTCCACTTTGATTTTAACTTGTATATATTTATTTATCTCCTTTATTAAATATTTATTCCATTCTAATTTTCAAACATCATTTATTATCCCCATTATTCCAAATCCCAAAGCTTCCACCCCAAACCTAGGAAACTAGTAATTTTCCTGCTTGGCAATTATTTGACCTTTAGCATCAATTTGATAAACTCTAATGAATAGGGCCAATGTTATTAGGCCGTTTTGACCCAATGCCAAATTTGGGACATGACATCCATGGTTGACAATGGTTTTCTATGATCATCCATGGTTGACTTTGGTTGACCATGGTTGTTAATGACCGATTATGGTTGTTCATGGTTTGTTGTGGTTGTACATGGTTTACCATATTTGTTCATGGTTAATTGTGGATTACCTGTAATGTTTGAGTAATAGTGACTTAATATTGTTAACTATGGAACCATGGTTAAACACAGTTTATCATGGATGACTATTATTGATCATGGTTGACTATGGTTTATCATGTTTGAATATGTTTTCCATGGTTGAGTTTTGTTGCATATGGTTAATCATGGTTATTCATGTGCTTTTATGTTTGACCGTGGTTAACTTACATCAATCATGACTTACTATGGTTGACCATGTTTGAATAATGTTTATGTGTTGAACATTTTTTAGTATTATTGACTATTGTTGACTATTATAACTATGGTCGAGGATGGTTGAATATGGTTGACTATGGTTATACATGGTTGACTATAGTTAACTATAGTTCTTCATAGTTGACTAATTTAGCATTAATATGAATACAATAATTTAATATTAAAATTATGGTTCACTAATACACTTGATACTTAATAAAATTATACAATGGCACATAATACATGGACTATATTAATATATTAATATTAGTATTAAAATTAATATTAGTTTTAATATGAATATTTTTAAAATTAAAACAATTTGTTATTTATGCAATAATTAATTAATTTGGTTAATTATGTTTGACTCTAGTAATGTCAATGTTTATGTTTATATTCATACAACATTAATGTTTATGCTAATATTAATATAATAATGTTAATGTTTGCACACCATCATGTACAAATAAAAGTTTCATAAAAAAATAGTTATTATTATTAAATAACTATAACAATTTATTTGGGATTTAATTAATTGAGCTACGTTTACTTCATTCTAGTTTAAAAATATAGTTGTAATAACATTTGAGTAATAAAATTATTATTAAATAATTAAAAAAATTGCATTGAGTAGATTTTCATATATAGATATAAAGAATGAGATTACCTTTTTCGTTAATTTGTAATATTTTTTTTAAGTTATTTCAAATACCTCTTAGTTTTATCATTATAAATGATTAGCTTTCTTTTTCTAAGTATAGATATAATCATAAATGCTTTCATAAAATAAACAACTTCAATTTAAAATTAAGTTATTACTTTATTATGTTATTATTGATAATATTAATATTAAGTTATCACTTAATATTATTACTTTTAGTTTAGAAGTCAAACTCTTTTGACTTTCATTATTTTGTTTCTTAACACATAAAATTTTTACAAAGTTCAATAAAGTTTTGCAATTTTTTATTAATCATAATATTTTGAAAAAATAAAATAATTTCTATAATTTTTAAATTACAATAATCTAATTTTTTAATTCGTTAAGAACTCTTTTGATTAAACATAAAGCCCTGAAGCTCTGACTTTAATTTTAATAATTTAAAAATAATTAAAATTATTTTATAAATATAAAATTTATAAAAAAACGATAAGTAACCGAGCAAATAGGAGTTGGCTATCGGTTTACGGACTGGCACCGACTAGGGTTATTGGTTAACCTTATAGCACTGACTGCCAATAGTTTCAGGCTATGTAAATAATTGTTTTGTCTATTTAGAACGTTGGAGAAAATCTATATGTGATCTCTACGATAACGCATTTTAGTGTCCTGAGGTAGCGCCCGCTTAGGATCCCTATCTATCACTTAGTTACCGAATCAGTAGAGTCAATTCACTAGATTTTCCCCTTCGTAATTACGTATATAAAAGCTAAAAAAAACTAAGGCGTATAACTTGTAAGAAGAGATTTCAGGAGTGTATCCAGTGGTTGTGACTCATGCCAATTAATACTTGTGAATTCTAAGGTGAAAGGAAGTTTGAAATATTGCATGCCGGATAAGACAAGCTATAGATCCATTGGATTAACTTAAGATCGTGCAGGTCAAGACGCTAACAAAAGGGGGAAAGATACTATTAAAGTGGAAAGAATGAAACCACCTCTCAAGCTATAAAGAGAAACCAAATCCCAACATTTGAGGACCTGAGATCATTATATAGAATACCATAAAGAATAAAGAATATTGTAGAGGCTAGATCATGATGTTTGACACGACGAGTTTGAAGGAAGTTACACATATTACTTAATAGAGATGGAGAGCTAGAAGATTCATTTTCACCATCAGAGAGGCCGTATTTTGCTGGTCAAATTGAGTCACATTCAATGTTGGATTGCCAAAACATTGCCTAGTCACAACATGCCAAAAATTAGTGAGCTTCCATAGAGATTAGGCCACCAAAAACTTATTGATTGAAACATCAACGAATGTCTGTCAACAGAAAACTATGTTTCTGCTCGGAAACCACGCCATCCGATTATGACGAAGTCTTGTTTCTGCTCGGAAACCACGCCATCCAATTATGACGAAGTCTTGGTACAGGATTTAATGGATCCACGTTAGCAATCTTATTGGCACAATACATGAATTTTTGGGAAGCAAATTGATGTCGCAGGATCATCTTACAAACAATTACTTGTTGAAGAAGTATTCTATTAGGCCATTTCCTCCAGATTTTGTTAACTGTCCAGAATAAAATTTGATGCTTTTCTTTGTGAGTTTGCATAGAATTGCTACGATTTCCGCCCGAAGAATAACTATCAGCATATCGCTGGAGGAAAAGCATTGTGGAAAACAATCTCGAATGCCAGATAATTGATAACACTCGTATTCATGTTTTTCTTTACTTTTATCCATTGCACCTGCTGCATGAGTTGTTCTTCCATTTCAGCTGCTGCACGACTGCACGAGATGTCCTTATAAAGACTTTATAATGTCAAGCATTAATGAAAGCTTTTTGGGTGGAAGGATTGGTGGTGAATTCAAGGTTCCATTCCACTGAGCATGGGAAATCGCCCCAAGGAAGCAATGCGTAACTTGGCTTCACAAAATTCATCTACAATTGCAAAGTCTCTGAAAAGAAACTGCATTTCTTCACGTATAGAAGCAACAATGTCCATAGAATGATGGTGCTCGAGACAATACATGACTTTGTTTTTAATTAAGTTATTCAAATCTACAACTGTAGTTTCATTACCTTAAGAGAAGAGAAGGCACAGATAACAGATCTTGATTGCAGTCGAGCTGATTTAGGACCCTGATGTATGTTATTCTCAAACAACTCAGACAGGATATCAGCAGCCACAAGCTGTTGTTTGCATTGTGGATGTTTGGATAAGACTTGTAACTACTCCAACCACTATGTCACAAAAGTGGTAGTGCACCCATAGCAGTGATTTGGTGATCTAACTGCTACAAATTTTGATGGTACCACAACATTATCAGAATGTCTCTTTTCTAGATAGTTCATTAAGACCCGACAGAGTGCTTGAAATGTTTGAACACTTCTGCTAACATAATCAAATGCAGCTTTGCATTTCTCGCCATACAACACACGTAACAATGCAATTTTCTTGTTTATTTTGAGTGAAGGAGAACGAGGTAATGAGACCATCATTCGCTAAAAAAAATCTTTTTGTTGAGATTCCATCTAGGTTTCACTAATACTTGAGACATGCTTAAAAGAAAAGGATTTTTTAATCCCAGAAGCTTCTAATACCGGCTGTGAGCATTCTCAAATTCTGCCTCAATTGCTGCCAATCCCTTCATGTCCTCGTCATTTTCCATATTATCAAAAGTGAAACTTGGCTTTGCCATTAAAGTGAATTCAAAACGGCTGTACTTACTGTATCCACATTCATTACATAGAAATGAGTCCATATTCTCATAGATTATATTACTACATTGTCTGCATTGATACTCATTTTCATGGAAATTGCTACAAATACCGTGTTTATCTGTTAAATAACGGCTGCAACCCGGACACGGAAAAGATTCAATTGATGAGGCTTGAAGGTTCTCATAGGATGAGTCAATCTCAATCATAAAATTCAACTTTTAATTCTATTTGATTGAATGCAAGACGGAAACTCTTTGCACGTCTTCAGAGTGACCAGTTATTTTTCAAATCTGAAAAATTAGCCAGGGACCTATTATTGTAATACAAATTGAGCACTTTAACTGATTGAGTTTATTACTCGGACGAGCAAACAACAGGGTATATTACTTGTTAGATTTTACGATATTTTCATGCATTTCTTCTTTGCAATGCTATACAAAAAGTATTCAACTATTTGTTCAAAATAGTAATTTTTCGACTTAATTCCTTCTTATAACTTTTCTCCATATAATTTCTGAAAAGTCATTGAAAATATGAAAACATAATATAATAATAATCATCCTTAATGTGGAAAACAAATTCACATTGTTTTTGGTTATGATCAAAATGGTCATTCAAAGACTTAAAGAAATTTCAAATGGTACAATGTTTTTGGTTTTGGTTGTAATGACTATTCAAATACTGAAAAGGACTTTAAATATCACAATATCCCCATTTTGACGATATACAAGTGTCTTCTATTGGTGACAGATTATAAACATATACCTCACGAGTAAATTGACAAAGTCACTTCTTTATTTAGCTCTCAATTCCACTATCCAAAATCACTTATGGCTTTGTATTATGGGCATTTCCAATTACAAGAATATATTACTTCACTAAATCATGCATATGAGATACCTTATTGAAAACAACAAAAATATACTTCCAACATTTAATCTTGTGCTTTTTTTATGGTTGTTTTTTCGTAAGAAAATAAAATCATAATTTCATTTAAAAAGAGAAATATTGCATTTGATATATGTTGATCGGTATTTCTAACAAAAAATTGAGATGCAATTGATTTTGAAAATCTTATAGGGAGGAAACTCGATTTTCTCTATGGCCAGGTTAAGCTTCCAACATCATTCTCTCAATATGTGAGCTTGTGCAAGCTACCCTCATGGAGTCAAGAGGGGGCTCGGCCCCTCCCCCAGAGTTAGATTCCTTTAGAAAATTAATCACAGTGAAAGGAAAGTGTAATATCCCGAATTTTGATTGACTATATTGATGTTATAAATTGGGCTTAAGCCCCAACACATATGATCTATTTGGATATACTGGGAGTAAGCCCCAATGCACATGTTTTTACATTATATGATGGGTGTAAGCTCCGATGTACATGACGTATTTTTGTTGTAGGTATACATATTTGGGCATGGACCCTGACTGATGTAGGCTATTGTTATATACTGGGCAGAAAGCCCCAATGTATTGATTTCTGTTTTTATTATGTGATTGGGTACAAAACCTTAATATACTGAGATGATGTTTGTTACATATTGTGCAGAGTTATGATATACATGATTGACTTTCATAATGTGTTGAGAGTGGACTCTGGAACACATGGGTGACCTATATACTGGGCATAAGCCCCAATGTACACAGAGGATTTTATTATGTACTGGACGTGAGCCCCGATGTACATAGAGTGTTGGGTATAAGCCTTGGAGCACTCCAAGCTTTATATTAAATATCGGATCCCAGGCCATTTTGTATTTCTAGATGTGCTTCACAAACACATTCTAGTACTAGTGTTGAGCGGGATGCTTTGGAATTGCACTAGCGTAATGCCCCTGTGAGAGTGTTGAGCCAAAGCTATGAAGAGCACTCAGGGTTACTTGATCTTAAAAGTGTTGAGTCGAGAAGACTCTAAATAGAACTACTATTCATCACAATTATTTAATTGGTTAAATGAATCATTTGTATCTATCATCAAGGACTACAGGAATTACCATGTTAAACGAGGGAATCCAACATGCAAGAGGGACCTAGAGTCACCTAACCTAGCCAACTATCCAAACTTACCAAAAGACCTTGTCTAAAGAATTGGACCTAGTATTAAATAATTATCAAAGAGTTATTATGCTATTTAATTAATTAAATCAAAAAGATATTATGATAATTAATTATTAAATAATCAGATTGGTTATTTATAAAATAAAGCTCACTTATATGTAAATAGTATTCATAAAATTTATGCATACCATATTTCTTTATATTATTATTATACTTAAATAAAATATTGTGATCTAACTTAAAAATACATCTATTTGTAAGAAAGTAAATGAATTATAAAAAAAGTTCCTTTAAAGTAAAATCATAAAGGAACAAGTAAAAGTCCTAGATAAACTAGGAGTGAGAATTAGTTAAAATATCTTTTACAAATATTATAATTCAATTTTAAAATAAAAACTGAAGTTAGTATTAGAAATATTATTATTTACTTAACAATTATATTCCAAAATTTCACTTATATAAAGAAGGACAATTCCCAAAGTGGAAAATCATATTTTCTGTCTATCACTATGTTATGGTAAGAGAAGAGAATTGTTCCACAAAACCGAAGGAGCTTATTATTTCCAAGATCTGATCATTATCAACAGTCTCCCTCAGGTCCTCTATTTTTCTATTGCATGTTGGAACCAACTAGGGGGGATCTAGTTGGAACTGTGAATGGTTCTAAGGGTCATGGTTGGGAGGAACGTGGTAGTCCCAAAGTCATTCAGTTAAAATCACTCTACATGTCAGCCATAACAATACATAATTATTTTCAGTAACTAGTGTTTGAAAGAGTGCAGGTCTGTACCAGGAGAAGGATCAAGCTGCAACTGTCTAGGTATGAGTTACTCTTATGTTCTTTTCAATTTATTATTAGGCTTTGTAATGTCCTGAAATCGTAAAAAAATAAAAATAAAAATTCTATTACTAAAATAAACGTTTTAGGAAGTGATGAATTACAAATTAACTTCAACATTGATAAGAAACTTACTACACCGGTACTTATTTGCGGCATTTGATTGTATCTTAACTTCTTGGTTGTCAAGGTCCTACTGGTTGTGATTTCTATAGCTTTGCGGAAGTGATGTAATGAATAGAAATGAATCTCTATCGTAAGTGAACAAATGTTTAGAGTATAATAATACAAATCCCTTTCTTACTATTTCAAGAGTTTGTGTGCATATTTTTAAAAGTCTAATTAAGAATTCAGGTGGGATGGATCCCTAATGGCAGCAGCTGATGACCCATGATGAGATGCATGGTCTTTTAAGGGCTACGTACCCCAACGGAGCTACTGAGAAATAAGATTTAAGAAATGTAAACTTTTGACTTACTTAGCGAGTTTCGCTAATGCATTCAATTTGTACATGGTTTGTAGGTGTACTTATGAGGCATCTACCGAGAGTGCCTACTCCACCTTTCTAGCAATTATTTAAGTCTCAAGTGTGAGAGGTTTGAGGGTTGACACTTTTAAAAGCCTTGTTGGGGTTTGTAATACTTGTGAAATTTGCACCACTTGTTGACCTTGTAATTACTTAATGGCGCTATGTAATGTTTGGGATCTTTGCAATGTTGATTGTGTTTACAATACTTGTTGATTACGAATGGCTCTAATACTATAGAGTTATGGTTCAACATCGAAATACTTGCGGTTGGTGGTAGCATTGAATGTAGCTCTGCGATGGCACATGGCCAACACTGCCAGCTGTGCTGAGGGTTTACTTTTGGGTTCCACACCAACGAAGAAGCATTTTCGTAGTTTATTTCTCTTGTATGTTGTGGATGCGTTTGAGGGTTTCGTTTACTCACCTGAGATTGGCTCATGCTCAACACACCATATGGGATAGAGATGGCGACTGAAAATACGAAGGTAATTCCTCTCGGATTCATACTGCATTTCTTGCTATTGCATTTATATAGTTCGTGATATAAAATTCAGAGTTCTGACTTGTATAGCATGTTTGATTAGCAGGTATTGGTTGGCGTTTCTTTTCTGCGTGGCCAGTACTCAATATTGAAGGCGTTGCAAAATGGTAAGTCCAGAATTCACCATTCCTTATCTCCTCCTTTTGCCTCTGTGGAGTGTACTGTTGGTGTTTGCTATGAGGAACTCTGTGAGCCCGGTTGGGTTTTCTACAACAAGTTTTTGGGTTCCTTGAGGTCGTCGTTGGCTGGACCATTGTGAAATGTATCTTTTGGCTTTTATGGCACTGGAGGGTTTTGGCCATTCAGCTCAATGTTGAACTTGGTAGAAGTTGTAATAATAATGCCCAATATCAAACTACGATTTATATAAAAGTGTCCGTGGAACTGCGGAGAAGAGTAATGGTCTTCTGCATAACTCTATAGCTGATTTGTGTGTTGCCTAGTCTTTGCATTTCCTTATGACAAGCGTAGTTTTGATTTCTTTGTTTTCTACCATTGCCTCTACTCTGAAGGTTTATGGTAGAGTATTGTAAAATAGGAAATTGTGATCTTACCATGGCTTGTGTTTATCATGAGCTGCGATTGCCTCTATTTGAGATTTAGAGGAGAGTTGGTCTCTGCATTTTTCTAGGAGACTTTGAACCTAGGACTAATCTCTGCGTCTTCTCTTTAATTGAAATAATGATTAAGAGTTTCTCTTCAAATGGCTATCATGGCTCAGTTTGTTGAAAGGATTTGCAATTCTCAGTTTTATAATCAATGTCATATGGATGTGTTGATAGTTGGGTCTAACCCCTTGTTTGCATCTTCTTATATGTCCACTGGTTCCTCTTACTGCGTTTTTTGGTAGTATACTTTAAATGGAGGAAAAGAGGGATTCAATCCCTTGCCTTGTATTTCATGTTTAAAGGATGGTTGTAAGCATTTGTTCAATGGTAGCGAAAACGCTTGGGTAGATGTGCAATTGTTCCTATGTGAAATCTCTATGCTGTTTGACTATTATTTAAACTAGTATGAATTTAGTGAGACTCGATCTTGTGACCATTTCCTTTGATGGCTAAAAGTAATATAGTTTAAATGCTATGGAATGCACTTGTTTAGTAGTGGGACTCAATCCATGAGGGAAGCATCTGTTGTTGCATTTGATATGATGATTGTCTATTTGATTAAAATCGTGGAGTTGTTGATAATGTGGAATGATACCCTAGTTTAAAAGGACAACAATATTAATTTACTGTTAATGTTTAAATCTATGATTTGATGTGTAGTGTGGTTAAGAGAATGATGTCTGAAATCATACTATTGCCATTCTATTTGGTGCTTCCTAAGCATAGAAGGGATAATAAAAGAATTAAAAGAAAACAGAAATAATCCTTGCGTTACAAGTTGATAAAACGTTTCAAATAGAAAACATATACCTATAAACAAGAAATTATAATAACCCTAACCTAGAAGACAATATAAGTTGTCTAGCAAAGGCTAGCTTGGCTAGACCTACTAGACCCTCCACTGGGTTCTGGGTAGAACCTCGAATTTGATACTATTGGTAATGAAAACAATGTTGTAGTATCTATTCTAATTTTAAAATCCTAACTTTATTATAGCTGGAATTTGAAACATTAAATACTCCATACCTGGCTGCTTGAGTACTTGGTCCCTTCCTGTGGAAACCTTGCTGCTTGGCACTTGATTCCTTCCTGTAGAAACCTGTACACTCAACAATAGTTAATGCAAAGCCTGTTGTATCTAACTAACTTGTTAGGGCGATTTCCTTTGACTGGATGACTTTGGGGTTACCATGTTCCTCCCAAACATGATCCTACAATCGTTCGTGGTTCTGTATGGATCCCCCCGAGATGGATTCCAACATGCAAAAGAGATAGAGGACCTAGGGTTATTGCTGGTTTAGTTTCTTGGAGTAGAAGTTTTTCCTTTACTTACCATCAGAGAATGATATTGAAAATATAGATGATCCTCCAACTTGGGATCTACCCTCCTTAAGTAGGGGATTCTTTTAATTATGAATATTGGAATAATTTGTTTCTTTAAATTAATAAATTTAATATTTAAAAGATATTATTTACTAAATACCTAGTCCTTTTGAACGAGGACTTTTTCCAACTATTTAGCTATAAGTGATTTTGATTTATGCTCTCAATTAATAATTATAATAACAATAATTATATTTTACTTAACTATTAATACATTATTTATAATATTAAATATTGCATACATCATATATACTAATTATATTCCATAATTAAGTAATGGCACCATTATTATTGAAGCTCTTAATAATAATATTAGCCTTGAGGCCTTTATACATGTTAGTCATAAAAGACTACTGGTAATTATCTTTTATTTAGTTATGTATCCTCATAGGATATTTTTTTTTAAACTTTTAAGGACAAGGTCCAATTCTTTAGACGGTCTGGGTAAGCTTGGATAGGCACCTCTAGTCTCTCTCTTTGCATGTCGGATTCCCTTGTTTAACACGGTAGTTCCCGCAGTACTTGATGATAGATAAAAGATGAATCATTTAATGAAATAAAATAAGTGTGATGAAAGTAAAAGTGCTATTTAGAGTCCTTCCAACTCAACACTTTGAGATCCAATAACCCCGAGTGCTCTTCAAAGTCTTTTATCTTAACACTCTCAGATGGGCATTGCACTAGTGCAATTCCAGAGCCTCTGCTCAACACTAGTGCTAGAATGTAGTTGTGAGGCACATCTAGAATATTTAAGCTGCCTCAAATCTCGTATTCGTTTATTAAGCTTGGAGTGCTCCAAGGATTAGGCCCAACACTCAATGTACCTTAGGGCTTACTCCTAGTACATAAACATTCTTCTAGGTACATTGGGGCTTATGCCCAATACGTAGGTTACATGTGTGTTTCTGAGTCCACACTCAACACACTCATAAGTCAAATCATGTCAAATCATAGCTCTGCATAGTAAGTAACAAAAGATCATCTTAGTATATTGGGGGTTGTACCCTTATCAAAGCTGAAGACCATCATTTTAAAACATTGGGGCCTTCTTGCCGAGTATATACTCAAATAAAGAAGTCAGTCAGGGTCGATGCCCAATATGTCGATATATATATAAAAGAATAAATCATAGGTGCTACGGCTCATGCCCAATACTCAAAATAAAACATAGGTGTTGGGGCCATGGCCCAATATAAAAACAAAATAGTTAGTCCAAAATTCAGTATATTACATCCCTCCCCGCTTAGAACAACACCATCCTGGTGTTTCTAGGGACTAGGAATGAAGTCATGAAACAAGGTGAGGTATGCCTCTTTCATGGTGGCCTCATTCTCCTAAGTAGCCTCATCTGGTCCAAAGTGCCTCCATTGCACTTTTAGCTGAGTAATGGTCCTCCTCCTAAGATGGACCTCTCTCTTGTCTAGAATGTGGAGTGGTTCTGGCATGAACTCCCCTTCGGGCTCCACCTGTAATAAGGACCAATCAATAGTGTGTTTAATATCGTATACATATTTCTTTAATAGTGAAGCATGAAAAACATTATGAACTTTTATATGAGCTGTTAAGGCTAATTCATAAGCCACTGGGCCCTTCTTGGCCAGTATTTCAAAAGGTCCACAAAACCTTGGGGCTAGTTTCCCGTAATGTCCCAAGCTCAACCAACTTCATTTTGTCTTTATTTTTAGAAACACATGTTCACCGACTTGGTAGTCTTTGTCTTTTCTTTTCTTGTTCGCATAACTCTTTTGGATGTCTTGTGCTTCTTTTAAGTTTAGCTATACCTTGGAGACTAGATATTCCAAGTCCTTTAGTAGGTCGGGTCTTAACATAAGTCTATCTACTGGACTGTCCAAAGTCACGGGGGTCCGACATTTCCTACCGTAGAGTACCTCTAAAGGACTCATTTTGGCCGAGGTTTGATAACCGTTGTTGTATGCAATCTCTGTGAGGTGCAAATAATCTTCCCACTTGGTGGGGTTGTTCATGACATACATCCTCAACATGTCCTCAAGGATTTGGTTTACTCATTCTGTTTATCTGTCGGTCTGGGGATGGTACGCAGTACTGAATTGTAACTGGGTTTCCAAACCAAAGAACAATGCTCTCCAGAAGTTACTAGTGAACTTCGTGTCTCAATCGAAAATGATTGCTTTGGGTATCCTGTGCAATCGAAAGATCTCTTTTAAGAATATTTCCGCGATGCGAACTGCTTTGTAAGTAGATTTCACTGGTATAAAGTGGGCTGCTTTAGACAGCTTGTCTACCACTACAAAGATGGATTCGTTCAGTTTATGACTCTTGCGTAAGCCTGTAATGAATTCCATACTTATTACCTCCCATTTCCATACCGGAATAGGTAAAGGTTGAAGTAATCTGGAGGGGTGTTAGTGTTCTTCTTTGACCAATTGGCACTCCTGACATTTCACGATGAACATGGCAATGTTAGCTTCTAGCTTAGGCCAAAAGTAATGTTTCTTTATGTTCGATATCATCTTTTGATATCTGGCGTGCCCTGAATAGGGTTTTTGGTGAAATTCGGTGAGAATGTTTGATCTAATGTCTCCACTCTCTAGGACGTAAAGTCGGTCTTTCGACCACAGTAGTCCCGATTCGTCTATCTTATATTCTTTCTATTGTTGGAAAAGTCTGTCTTCCTAGATCTTTGCGAGGATTTCTGTGTGATAACAGTCACTCTTACATGCCGTTCAAATTCTGTGGTGTAAGTCTGAGTCAGTTTGGCTCACCGTGAACTCGTAAAGCATATGTGCTCGACGGCTCAAGGCATCTGCAATCTTGTTTTCCTTGCCTTTTATATGCTTTAGTTCGAAATGGTATTCACTAAGGAAGGATAACCACCTGGCCTGCCTGGGATTTAGGCCAGGTTGGTTGAAAAGGTATTTCAAGCTCATGCTATCAGTCATCAATAGGAATTTCTTTCCCATGAGATAATGTCTCCACATCTTAAGAGCATGGATGTTGGTGGCTAGTTCTAGGTCATGAGTAGGGTAGTTCTGCTCCTGTTCTTTTAGTTTCCTCGATTCGTAGCATATGGCAAAATTATATTGCATAAGGACTCTCCTGAGTCCTTCCTTGCTTGCATTCGTGCAAACGACGAAGTCCCCATTGGGATCCGCGATACACAGAATCGGTGCACTAATTAGTAGTTGATTCAACTTTTGAAAGCTTTCTTTGCACTTATCTGTCCAGATAAACTTGTTTTCCTTTCTCTGCAAGGCGGTCATGGGACATGCAATCCATGAAAAGTTCTCAATGAAATTTCGGTAGTAGCCATCTAATCCTAAGAACGATCTTATATCGAATACCCAAGAAGGTGTGGGCCATTATTTGACAGCTTTGACATTTTCGGGGTCGATGGCTATTCCCTTCTCGGGAATGATATGTCCTGAGTATTGAATCTGGGGTTTGTAGAAATCACACTTACTAAACTTGGCATAAAGCTAGTGTTCCCTTAGTATCCATAAAAAAATTTGGAGGTGCTCCTCATGTTCTACTTCATTCTTCGAGTAGATCAAAATGTCGTCAATAAAGACTAGAATAAATTTATCGAGGTATTTACTAAACATATTGTTCATCATGGACATAAAGTTGGCTGGTGCATTCGTTAACCCAAAGGGCATCACTACGAACTCGTAGTGGCCATAATGGGTTTTGAATGCGGTTTTATTGATATCCTCATCACGGATCCTCACCTGATGGTATCCGAATCATAAGTCGATCTTTGAGAATATCTTTCCCCCTCCGACTTGGTCAAACAAGTCGTCGATCAAAGGGAGTGGGTAGTGGTTCTTAATGGTCATCTTGTTGAGTTGGCAGTAATTGATGCACATCCACATCATTCCGTCTTTCTTCTTAACGAAGAGTATCGGTGCACCCCAAGGGGGTAAACTAGGTCGGATGTACCCTTTGTCTATTAGTTCTTGTAACTGAAGCTTGAGCTCCACCAATTCTGGTGTGCTCATGCAGTACGGGGCTTTAGAATCCGGTACTGACCCCGGTGTTAGCTCGATGGAAAAGTCTAAGTCTCGTTTGGGTGGTAATCCCGATATTTCTTCGGGAAACACATCCTTGAATTCCACGATGACTGGGAAGTGTTCAATCTTTTGTTCCCTATTAGTTTCTATGTTTTGGATATTGATGACAAAGAGCTTGCAACATTTTCTGATACATTTCTTTTCTTGTAAGGCGGAGATCTATCGTAACAACACTTTCTTAGGGATACCCTGAATCGTCTTCTAATTCGCTTGGTCATCCATGCAGAGTAATTATTTGTTTAAGCAGTCTAGTAGGACATGGTGTTCTTCTAACCAATCCATACTGATGAGTACATTGTACGACCCTAGGGGTAGAAAGTTTTAATCTATCCTAGTTTTGAACCCGTTTAAGTCTATCTCAGAAGTCTTAACTAACTCGGAGACCTTTCGCTTGGTACAGGTGGCTAGTTGTACCAGCCATAGTTTCTCTTGAGGTTCTCGGTCCAACTTACAAGTGTCCACTAACTTAGGGGAGATATAACTTTGGCAAGTGCTGGGATCTATTAAAACTGAAATGACAGTGTTAGAGATCTTACCCTCTATTTCAACCATGGTGGCTTGGTGATCCGCCTAGAAGCCATCAGGAACGACATAAATCCTAGGTATCCTTGCCATGGCCCCTATGGTAGGTTCTTCTTGGACGTTGTGTAAAAATCCATCCATTTCACTGGGGCAGTCTCTGTAGTAGTGGGGACCTTGGCATTTCCAACAAGAAATGGTTGGTGGGACAACTTTGGCCCCTTTGTTGAAAGGTGGCTTGTTGGTTGATGGTGGTGGTGCACTTGTCCATGCTTGAGGTCGGTTGAAGACTCTGTTGGGCAGAAAGATGTTGTTATGCTTCCGGTAAGGTGGAGGTCTAAAACCTGGTCTGGAGTTGTTCGAGAAGGTTCTGAACCTATCTCTATTTCTGTTGATGTTGTCATCCCTTGGTTTTTCGTGTTCATAACACAGTCTTGCTTTATGTAAGGTCACATCAAGGGTTTTAGGCATGTCGAACTCTATCGTTTCTCTAAAGTTTGGTGGTAGCCCTCCCAAGAATTGTTGTATTTTGACCTTCTCATCTTTAATGATTGGCACATAGTGTAGCAAGTCTAAGAATCGATTTATGAATGCTTGCATAGTTAGGGAGCCCATTTTTAACTCATGAAATTCTTTAATTTTCTTGTCAAAGAATCTTTTGGACATATATTTGTCCTGGAATATTCTAGTGAAAGTATCACAGGTTATGTCTCTCAGTTCTTCTCCTTTGGTGTGTTTCAAGTCCCATCACCATCTGCAATCTTTACCATTCAGGTTGTATATGGCTAGTCGGGCTTGCATTTCATTGGAGTAATTATGAAATTTGAAGTATTTATTCATCCCTAGTAGCCACTCCTCATCCTTTTCCACAGAGTTAATCTCTCCGTCATAGGTTCAGGCTTTTATCTTTCTCAATTCCCATTGCAGACTATTGTCACTCTTCCTCCTTTTTTTGCAAGGAGGTGGTGAACCTTTATCGTTGGAAGAGCTCTTACAGTCTTCTCCCACTGATTTAGGTATGTGTCCTCCTTGCCCTTCTCCCTTAGGGCTGGTTGTCCTTTTTGTGTGACTGTTTCCCTTTTGAAAAGTGTTGACTGAGAGTGTGGGCTATCCGTGAGGTTTTACCTTTGTTAAAGTATGAAGCAGTGCCTCATTTGTGGCTTGCTACTCTCTTCTTTCCGACATGTTTTCATCTTGGAAACCTTGGAATTCGGCTTATAGATTTTGCATAGATTTCATTAAATCCAAGTTGAGTTCCACCACAATTTCTTGCTCTCATGGTAGGGAGTTCAGATTTCCATGTATGTTGTTGCCCCCTTCTGCATTCATTTTCAGACACTCACTGTACCTATAGTGTTTATATAAGCGTTAAGAACAAAAAATATGTTAGTTCCTTTTTTTTTACATAAATAAAATAAAATTTCTGAATGTATGTTTTTGTTTACGGTGTATCTGCAGTGGATGTTTGTAATGAGCCCAAAAGATCACTTAGTTTTGTAACTGAGCTCTGATACCACTTGTAATGTTTTGAAATAGTAAAAAATAAAAAATAAAAATTATATTACTGAAATAAACTATTTAGGAAGTGATGAATTACAAATTAACTTCAGCACTAATAAGAAACTTACTACATTGGTACTTATTTGTGGCATTTGGTTGTGTCTTAACATCTTAGTTGTCAAGGTCTTACTGGTTGTGATTTCTACAGCTTTGCGGAAGTGATGTAATGAATAGAAATGAAACTCTGTCGTAAGTGAACAAATGTTAGAGTATAATAATACAAATCCCTTTCTCACTGTTTCAAGAGTTTGTGTGCATATTTATAAAAGTGTAATTGACAATTCAGGTTGAATGGATCCCTAATGGTAGTGGTTGATGACCCATGATGAGATGCATGGTTTTTCAAGGGCTACATACCCCAACAGAGCTGCCGAGAGGTAGGGTGTAAGAAATGGAAACGTCTGACTTGCTTAGCAAGTTTCACTAATGCATTCAATTCATACTTGGTTTGCAGGTGTACCTATGAGGCATCTACCGAGAGTGCCTACTCCACCTTTCTAGCAATTATTTAAGTCTCAAGTGTGAGAGGTTTGAGGGTTGACACTTTTAAAAGCCTTGTTGGGGTTTGCAATACTTGTGAAATTTGCACCACTTGTTGATCTTGTAATTACTTAATGGTGCTATGTAATGTTTGGGGTCTTTGCAATGTTGATTGTGTTTACAATACTTGTTGATTACGAATGGCTCTAATATTATAGAGTTTTGGGTCAACATCAAAATACTTGGGGTTGGTGGTAGCATTGAATGTAGCTCTACGATGGCACATGGCCAACGCTGCCAGTTGTGCTGAGGGTTTACTCTTGGGTTCGACACCAACGAAGAATCATTTTTCGTGGTTTATTTCTCTTGTCTGCTGTGGATGCGTTCGAGGGTTTCGTTTACTAACCTGAGCTTGGCTCATGGTCAGCAAACCAAATGGGATAGAGACGGCGACTGAAAATACGAAGTTAATTCCTCCTAGATTCATACTACATTTCCTGCTATTGCACTTAGATAGTTCGTGATATAAAATTCAGAGTTCTGACTTGTATAGCGTGTTTGATTAGCAGGTATTGTTTGGCGTTTCTCTTTTGCGTGGCCAGTACTCAATATTGATGGCGTTGCAAAATGGTAAGTCCATAATTCACCATTGCTTATGTCCTCCTTTCACCTCTGTGGAGTGTCCTGTTGGTGTTTTCTATGAGGAACTCTATGAGCCCAGTTGGGTTTTCTACAACAAGTTTTTGTTTTCCTTGAGGTCACCGTTGGCTAGACCATTGTGAAATATATCTTTTGGCTTTTATGACATTGGAGGGTTTTGGCCATTCAGCTCAATGTTGAACTTGGTAGAAGTTGTAATAATAATGTCCAATATCAAACTGGGGTTTATATAAAAGAGTCCTTGGACCTATGGATAAGAGTAATGGTCTTTTGCATAGCTCTATAGCTGATTTGTGTGTTACCCAGTCTTTGTGTTTCCTTATAGCAAGCATAGTTTTGATTTCTTTGTTTTTTATCGTCGCCTATGCTCTAAAGGTCGATGGTTGAGTATTGTAAAATAGGAAACCGTGATCTTACCATGGCTTGTGTTTATCATGAGATGCGATTGCCTCTATCTGAGATTTAGAGGAGAGTTGGTCTCTGCATTTTTCTAGGATACTTTGAACGTGGGACTAATCTCTGTGTCTTCTCTCTAATTGAAATAATGATTAAGAGTTTCTCTTCAAATGGCTATCGTGGCTCTATCTGTTGAAAGGATTTGAAATTCTCTGTTTTATAATCGTTGTCAGATGGATGTGTTGATAGTTGGGTCTAAACCCTTGTTTGTATATTCTTATATGTCCGTCAGTTCCTCTTACTGCATTTTTTGGTAGATTAATTTAAATGGAGGAAAAGAGGGATTAGATCCCTTGCCTTGTATTTTGCGTTTGTGCAATGGTAGCGAAAACGCTTGGGTAGATGTGAAATGTTCCTATCTGAAATCTCTATGCTGTTTGACTACTGTTTAAATTAGTATGACTTTAGTGAGACTTGATCTTGTGACCATTTCCTTTGATGGCTAAAAGTAATATAGTTTAAATGCGATGGAATGCACTTATTTGGTAGTGGGACTAGATCCATGAGGGAAGCATCTATTGTTGAATTCGATATGATGATTGTGTATTTGATTAAAATCATGGAGTTGTTGATAATGTGGAATGATACCCTAGTTTAAAAGAACAACAATACTAATTTGTTGTTAATGTTTAAATCTACGATTTGATGTGTAGCATGGTTAAGAGAATGATGTCTAAAATGATACTGTTGTCATTCTATTGGATGCTTCCTAAGCATAGAAGGGATAATAAAAGAATTAAAAGAAAACTGAAATAGTCCCTACGTTACAAGTTGATAAAACGATTCCAACAGAAAACATATACCTATAAACAAGAAATTATAATAACTTTAACCTAGAAGACAATATAAGTTGTCTAGCAAAGGCTAGCTTGGCTAGACCTACTAGACCCTCCACTAGGTTCTGGACAAAACCTCGAATTTGATACTACTGGTAATGAAAACAATGCTGCAGTATCTATTCTAATTTTAAAAGCCTAACTTTATTATAACTGGAATTTGAAACATTAAATACTCCATACCTTGCTGCTTGAGTACTTCGTCCCTTCTCGTCGAAACCTAGCTGCTTGGCACTTGATTCCTTCCTGTAGAAACCTGCACACTCAAAAATAGTTAATGCAGAGCCTGCTTATCTAGCTAACCTGTTAGGGCGATTTCCTTTCGCCGGATGACTTTGGGGTTACCGCGTTCCTCCCAACCATGATCCTACAGCCGTTCCTGGTTCTGTATGGATCCCCCCGAGCTGGATTCCAATGTGCAAAAGAGATAGAGGACCTAGGGTTACTACTGGTTCAGTTTCTTGGAGCAGAAGTTTTTCCTTTAGTTACCATCAGAGAATGATATTGAAAAGATAGATGATCCTCCAACTTGGGATCTACCCTCTTTAAGTAGGGGATTCTTTTAATTATGAATGTTGGAATAATTTGTTCCTTAAATTAATAAATTTAATATTTAGAACATATTATTTACTAAATACCTAGTCCTTTTGAACTAGGACTTTTTCCAACTGTTTAACTATAAGTGATTTTGATTTATGTTCTCAATTAATAATTATAATAAAAATAATTATAATAACAAAAATTATAATAACAATAGTTATAATAACAAAAATTATAATAACAATAATTATAATAAGAATAATTATATTTTACTTAACTATTAATACATTATTTATAATATTAAATAATGCATACATCATATATACTAATTATATTCCATAATGAAATAATGACACTATTATTATTAAAGCTCTTAATAATAATATTAGCCTTGAGGCCTTTATACATGTTAGTCATAAAGGGCTACTGGTAATTATCTTTTATTTAGTTATGTATCCTCACATGATACTTCTTTTTTTTAAATTTTAAGGACAAGGTCCCATTCTTTGGATGGTCTCAGAAAGCTTGGATAGGCACCTCTAGTCTCTCTCTTTGCATATCAGATTCCCTCGTTTAACATGGTAGTTCCCGCAGTACTTGATGATAGATAAAAGATGAATCATTTGATCAAATAAAATAAGTGTGATGAAAGTAAAAGTGCTATTCAGAGTCCTTCTGACTCAACACTTTGAGATCCAGTAACCTCGAGTGCTCTTTAGAGCCTTTTAACTCAACACTATCACATGGGCATTAGGCTAGTGCAATTCCAGAGCCTCTGCTCAACACTAGTGCTAGAATGTGGTTGTGAGGCACATCTAGAATATTTAAGTTGCCTCGGATCCGATATTCATTTAGAAAGCTTGGCGTGCTCTAGGGATTATGCCCAACACTCAATGTACCTTAGGGCTTACTTCGAGTACATAAACATTCCTCTAGGTACAAAGGGGCTTATGCCCAGTACGTAGGTTACATGTGTGTTTCTGAGTCCATGCTCAACACACTCATAAGTCAAATCATGTCAAATCATAGCTATGCATAGTAAATAACAAAAGATCATCTCAGTATATTAGGGTTTGTACCTTTATCAAAGCTGAAGATCATTAAAACATTGGGGCCTTCTCGCTCAGTATATACTGAAATAAAGAAGTCAGCGAGGGTGAATGCTCGATATGTCGATATATATATATAAAAGAATAAATCATAGGTGCTAGGGCTCATGCCCAATACACAAAATAAAACATAGGTGCTAGGGCCATGGCCCAATATAACAACAAAATAGTTAGTCCAAAATTTGGGATATTACAGTCTTCTAAGATTAGAAATTTAATTCTGTCAAATTATTTTCATAATAATCTTGTAGTAGTAGTTAATGAGAGAAAGGGCCTATGGCATTGGCTCTCCTAGGTTATTCTTCTTATTTCAGAAGTTGAAGGGTTTAAAGAGTCCAAACCCTTACTTCATTTAAAGGTATTAAATAAACGAAAACTATAAACCAACCAAAATCAGCAAGAGAACCTTTTTTATAAATCCACGAATTTCTTTTTTGATAAAGCATATATCCAGATTCGCTTTTGCCTCTACCATAGTTTTCCTACGGTCTGTTTTCATTCTTTTAAAAACTTTAATAGAAATTTTAACCACATCATATAAACTTTAAAAGCATAAGGAAGGGTATAAGAAATCGAATACATTTGTTAAAACGTTAGGGCTATTTTCCTTTTAAACAAAGAATGTAAATTCTCAATCGAGTTATTCAGTATTTAAAACTACAAACAAAGATCACCCAAGGATCCACGAATCCCTACCAAAACATTTTTAAACTCAGTATTTAAATTTATGAAACTACTAAAACTCAGACTACAAACGAAAATGAATTAAAGAAACAGATCTAGGGCTTGCGTAATTAATATTTCATACAAATATTTTCCATCATTGTAAAGATCGTTTGTTTCACCTCATCCACAACATTAATTTAGAAAACCTGAATCAAAGTGATTAGAGGCATTCTACGACCTCACAAATTTACAAGGATTTAGTTCTATAAGCCGAACAGAGTCATCCCAATGACAAAGGTATGCAAGGACAGATAACGCTCTCAACATCATTTACATAAACTTTCGAGGAGCTTCCAAACTTACTAAAATACATTGCAAAGCCATCACTTGCTTAACAATACAAATGCTTAAAAAACGCAGAGCCATCCACGACCTTGAAGTAATTAAACCAATTACGACTTAGAGACAAAATACTTTCCTCTTTAATTCGGTTAGATAGAGTCACGATTTTACAACTATAGCTAACTAAAACCATACGTATGAAAACTAGAGGACAAAGTAACTAACAAAAGCATTTAAACCAATGAAGCATGATTTCAAAGCACTAGCAACATTTCATTTTAATCAGGGAGTCATGCTAGATAGAGTTACGAAAACATTACAGTTCAATATCTCATTTAAACCCCGACACTGTGTATAACAGCATGTTAGGCTTTAAAGATTATACAGTGCCATTTTCCATTTAAAACCATAGATTAAAAAAACGTAACCTACAGTATTAAAACAAAACCATTTAAGGGTTCATCCCTTCAATTAGATCAACCACTGCTTCAACTTCAATATTTAAAATAAATTACAAACAATGGCCCAGCATGACATAAGCCGAGAAGATCCACATCAAAACCCATAGTTGCCATTATCTACGCTAGCTAAGACAGGGCTTGACCAAAGCGTCACCCAAAAATCTAAATCCCAGAGGGCATCTTCTTTACAAAACTAAAACCCAAAACTGAAGAACTTTCAAACCTGTTTCCTTTGCTGCAAAAGGGAGAGTTTTAACCATGAAGAGTCCTGGGCTTACCAGGTTAATGCCTTCCCAAATCTTCACTACTCTAGTGAGAACACCCAAAACGCAGAGATTGTTCCTACCTCCAAACCCTACCAGCAAAGAGACAAAGAGCCACGAATTAGCATGGTTACGAATACAACTTACAGTAACCAACAAATAATAAAAAACATGAGTTTTACACAAAGTCTTACCTCGTCGTTGAAACCAGAACATTCCACTTCTACACAGAGCTCTAGTGAACATGCTGACCACAAGCATAGTTCAGGTCAAGCGTGGAGCACCTTTGAAACCTGAGAGCAGCACAGGGCTTCCTCCCAACTCGAAAATTCACAAAAATGACAATGCTGGTCATTAGGGCCAAGGGTATAACTCTCATCCATTTGGAAAACAAATGCATGAAAGTCACATGGGCAGCATTCTATGCTACAACGACCCCCACTAGCGCTGCATTACATTACCTTCCCCTATACTTGGGATTGTGTTTAAGTTTCAAACTTCCATTCTTTTATTTCATAGTATTTTAACTAAAGTTTCCCTTCATCCATGTCAATCTCATAAGGTTAGGTTTATTGCTAGGTAGCAAAGCTAGGAAGTAGTGTAGGATCCTTATTTACTATACCTGCAAAACAAGTTTCAAATGATGCTTTAACAAATTTTTCTAAGTAAGCCCAGGGCACATCGTCACCCTTCTCTTACCTCTCGACATCCCCACCAGTAAACTCAAGTACTCAAAATTTGAACTTCAGAGTATTCTTACTCCCTTCACAAAGTCCATTAATCCTGAACATTTGAGATAAGGATTTCAACACTTAGAATTTTAAAGCAAACACTTTGTTTTTAAAACTATAGTCAAGATGCAGACATAAAAAACCTTAAGTTTTATACCAATACTAAACTGATCAATTAGATTAAGAGGTGAATCATTTGAAGTTCATTTGTATACTATGACATTACATCACTTCCACAGAATCATGAAAGAGAATACAGTCACATCCAAATTAAAATCAACCTGTGAATCATAAACCAATTTTCTTAATCCATGTATTTCATTGTGTCGATGAGTCTTATAATAATTTCCCAGTACTGAAGTTAAATTTTTAAATACTTACTTGAATAGACGATGTTAGCTGTACCGATTTTTTTTTTAAATTTTGTTGTTTTAGGGACATTACAGAAAGAAGCCAATAGGAATGCACTGACCTAAGTTCATAAAAAGGATCAAGGGAATTCCAAAAGTGTCCCTACCTCTTGTAGGCCCAAGAAGAGTAGTGCTCATGATGGCAGAAAATGCCCCAGTTGGGTGATTCATAGGCTTATGGACCTCATCGAGGCCAATTGATTTATGGTTCCAGAAGAACTGGTTACCCCTTCTCTCTGCTAGGGTGGCTCTGTACTCTATAAGTAATTTTTTTTCTTCTTCCAATTTGAAAAAGAGGCAGATCACAACCTTAGTTTTTTTAATAGCCCCTACTTCAGTTTTTCATCCAACGAGGAAAAACACGCCAAGCCACACTACATTCCTAAAGCCACCAATACTTTGGCATGACTCTTTAAAAATTCTCAATTGCCTCTCAAGGAATTGGGTGAAATTGCTAGTGGAGATCAAATTCACATGGAAAAACCATGGAAAATTCCTAGCACAACACCATCGATTTCGAGCGCTTAACCTACTATTTATGACGCTTATCCTTCATTGCTTCGATGCTTTTGTTGGAGTACCATTACTTTTCACTTATCCTTCATTGCTCTGATGCTTATCCTTCATTGCTATGATGCTTTTAATTAGAGTACCATCACTTTGCACTTATCATTCATTACTTCGATGCTTATTTTCCACGGCTCCGTCTGAGTACCATTAATTTGTCATATCATATTGATCTATGTTTTCAGGCCGATGTTTTTTTTTCTCTTGCACCTCCACTGCTTGGATGCTTTTATCCAAGTACTATCACTTTGTCATTTTTCCCAATATATGTTTTCGGGCCATGTTGACTCTGAGGCAATACCAGAGGTTTCGTATGTTAGTCGCTCGAGCTCGACATCTAATAGATAATGTCTTGAGGGATTCTAGATTCATGGTTCATTTGCATGCCATTGTTGGTATGTAATAAAAGCTACAGTAATCAAATATTGCAAAATCTCATGGAGACTTGTTGGAGGGCATACAAATAATGAGATCGATGAACTTTAATTCAACGACTTAATCTTTAACTTGGCAGGGAATAAGCTGCATAACAGCTTTCCCTCTTGTTAAGTTATCACTTAATATTATTGAACCAAGAATAAGTTATCACTTTACTACATTATTATTGATAATATTAATATTAATATTAGTTTTGACATTAATATTAATTTCTCAATGTAATATTGTAATATTGACATCATCATCATCACTATTATTATTAAATAGTGATTGAATATTATATTAGGAAAAAATATTTATTTAAAGTGATTTTTTATCATTAAAATTATTAATAACAAAATAAATAAAATCGTTAATAACAATATATTTATATAAAAATTTAATTTAAATTTACTTAAAAAATACATTATTTTAAATTTAGAAATTACATGATCTTATATCTTAAATATTACATTATTTAAAAAAATAATAAAATTTAAATATAAATACCACATACATATGTAAAATCTAATCTATTTTCCACATATATTTTGAGAAATAAACCTATAAAATGATCAATGAAAAAATAAAAAATAATTCTTATAATTTATTGAATTATTAAAAATTTGATTTTAGAAAAACAATTTATTTCTTTTTATTTAATTTAATATATATCTAATGTTGTACAAATAATTTGAAACAAAATTCATAGTAACTAATTTTCAAGTAAAAAAAATTAAAGAATTAATAATTAAAAAACAAAGAAAATATATTGTAACTCTCTTTCTAAATACACAAATTAAAAGTTAAATATTAAACTTATTATTAAAACAATAATAAATATTGAACCTTTTTAATTATAATAGAAGGACGAGTTTTTTCATTTCATAAACGCCTAACACATTTTCATATATGATAATTAATAATATAAATAATAAACTTTTTGATTATGAAAGAAGCTTAATTATATAAATTTGTGATAAACGTTATTGTTCCCCACTCTTTTTCATTAAAAAAGGCCCTTTTCCACTCAAAACTGGCTAATGAGATCAACCCTACAATTATCAAATAAGCCTTCAACACCATAATACACTCTAATGATGTGTGATAAATGTTATAGTTTCACCTTTAAGATTTTAGTTAATTAACAAGACGAGTTCATAATTCAATTAAATATGAGAGAAGTTTAAAGAGTTTTGGGAATAATGATTGATTGGGTTGAACTTTGAAATATGTGTTCATTAAAGAATGGTGTTTTTCCATTCAAAATGGGTGAGTGAGATCAACACTATAATTGCTCTAATCTCTTGTATAAGATGAGTTCAAAGCCATTTATCTAAAAGTATTTTTACCTATGCACACTCCTGGAATATATGGATTACACTATCATTTTCTAGACCACAAATTAGATAATAAGGAATATTTTTATTGTTCCATCTCTTATTTCTGAGCAAAATAATTTAATAGAAATATTAGAATGACTTACAGACAAAGTAATGAGCAAGATCAACTCAAATATATGAATTGTAGGGACTTAATTAAGCTTCCAGTAAACCACAAATGTTATATCGTATATTTAAAATCTCTGTGATATCCAAAATGGAACTGTCATGAAACCCCCACTCAAACAAACTGATTATCTTCCAAACTCAAATTAGAACTACCAATAAACTACTATTTCAAATTTTGATATAAGACCACAACCAAACTGATAAATCCACTATCATCTTCAACTTCTTGTCACCGGCCAAATAAAAAACAACCGCCACACCAAAGGACAAATCCACTATCCTTTGCTTAAACCTTTTATTGAAGTGCAAATATTTCACTGGCATTGCATGAGCTTCACCCACTTTGACTTCAGTTTAAGTTGTACAGATTGTACCCAAATAAAAGACAACCACCACACCAAAGGACAAATCCACTATCATTTGCTTAAACCTTTTAATGAAGTGCAAATATTTCACTGGCATTGCATGAGCTTCACCCACTTTGGCCTCAGTTTAAGTTGTACAGAGTGTACCCATTCCACTGTCATAAACCAAATTTCAAAATTAGGTCAATTGTTTTTTACAAGGATGAACACCAAATGAAGAATCACTTAAAAAAAATTGTAATGACTAAATAAGTGTATATCTCTTTTTTGATGACTAGTTTTGATAACCTTAAACATTCCACATACTTTGCTTTATAATGTAAAAAATAGATTTGATGACTATTCACCTTTTAAGAAAACCTTGAATTGCTTTTGTAAAACAAGAATTCTATAAACTAGCTCTGATTCAAATGCTTATGTACACAACTAAATCTAGAATGTAGTTTTTATTTGAATGCTTATTGAAAGACAAAACTTTGAATGTAGCTTTTATTTAAATGCTCGTAAGAAATTTGGAAATAATAATATTGAGTTACCACTCTCCAAGTGTAATATAGGAATAGCCCTCAATGTTAACGATTTTTGAGGTTTGTGTTCCTACCAACTGAATTGTCGAGAGTTTATTTTATTTAATTTATTCCAAAGATTGGATTTCATATCTTGTCTTTACCCCCATAAATGATTTATGCAATGTAAATGGAGGGATTGTAAGCATATGCTTACCATCCCCAAGCAAATGATTTATTAGAACATATATTTTCATTTGTTACTCAACTATTTGTACAAGTAATAAATGAAATTTACAAATCCAAGGCTACTTTGTAAAAAGGATTTGATATATTATCAAGGACGTCAAAAAATGGTATAACCCTTTCTGGAGCGTACATGAACAATAAACACAAACCTTGAACGATATTAAAAGGTATTAAAAGACAAATCGACACTCATAGTTGACTTTCCTCTACTGTCATTCATGAATTCGGGCCCTCAATAGCTCATGAATGAAATGGTGAATTAGTAGCATTATGAGGCTTAATGGAGCTAGGATTATATAATATTAATAATTGATACTTGAGGTCATAAATCGGTATTGGGAATCGGTATTATATAATATCTTTCATAGAAGCTAGAGGAAGTATAATCAAGAATCTTTGGTTCTATTATCAACTGTTCACTGCATGATGAGGTGGTAGGGATGTGCATGAATTGGATGCCTATAGCATGAGAAATGTTTTCTTCTTAAAGGAACCCTCTGTATTATGACTATACATATAGATATGTTTTAAATTGAACCAACCTATTGAAGTTTAATGCTACAACAAAAATCAATGGGAGGCATAGATCTAGGAAAAAATAACATAGTTGAAGGGACTCGACTTCATAGGTTTATCTTTTTGTTTTTAATGAAGGGCTTTCAGAAATAAAATATGCAACCTTTCTTGTTATTATATGTAACTTCTATGAATACAATAGTGAATCAACTGTAAGTTACCCACTTTTTTGTGGAAGCATCTAAACCATCATGAGCTAATATTTTGTATGAATCGAGGGATGTCAATTGAATGTGTCCCCGCGTGCAATTATTTCTAAGTTAATTTTCTCATTTGCCTCTACATCCACATTGTCATTCCTTTTCTTTTTAATTGTTCAAGATTGTTCTATGAATGCCATTGCACTTAGAAGCTAGGTGTATCCTACAACAAGGTAAGGGTGAAGGGAATCCACCAATTCCTGGAATGTGTGCAGTGAAAATTGAAAATTGAACCTAGGATTTGCGTTGAGTTTTCTTAACCATATCTTTCTTGTTCCAATGGTCACCTCTAGATATATCTTTCTTGATCCAATGGTCACCACGAGATATGGATGATTAACAATATGCAATCGGAGTTCACAAGCTCCTTATGTCAAGGCTTACACATCACTAATAGATTTATCTATCACACCATATTACTTCCTAAAGACTGACACATTGCCTTTGGTTGAACGGAGCACTCAATCAAGACTAGTTCCAATGGTCACCTCGATATGTAGATGATTAAGAATCTATAATCCGAGTTCACAAGCTCCTTATGTCAAGGATTACACATCATAGTACAGTCTAATAGATTCATATATCACATTGTATCACTTACTGAAGACTAACAAATTACCTATCGGTTGAATGGGGAGCTCAATCAAGACTGTTACAACAACTGCAAACCACAAGTTACATTTGTCAGGAATTCAAGGGTTTGAAGAAGGTTGGTCAAATCCTGTTAAGCTAAGCTATAGGTTTACAGACTATTAGCCAAAAAAGGCTCGACTAAAGTAACAAACAAAGAGCAATGTGAAATCCTTACCACCCGGGTGAATTCGATTTTGAGAGAGCTATCTCTCTTGAACACACCCTGTAGACCCTCCTCAGCCGATTTGGAATGCTGAAAGTGCTTGAAATATATGAAGGCAAAGAACCATTGCCGGTACACAGCTACAATATTGATCTCTCAAAATATACAGTGAACCTTTCCATGAGCATGATCTTTGTAATCTCTGTGGTCACCTTACCGATCCACAGATTTTGCAATGATGGAGCATCTTGTTCCTCACCTCCCTTTTCCCACAGGGTGCTTACTGCCGTCGACGATGGGGAAGGTTCCTCCTCCTCAACTCCCTTATCGAAGAGGGTGATTCTAGTGGGAAGTGGTGGAAAGGGGCTCCGCCAATGGAAGTAAGCACACTCTCTCTAAATATGCATCTCTCAACCCTCCCTCTTTGATCACTCTTTCACCTACATACAGAGAGGTAGTGTCAATTTTTCGATGTAGTGCCAATTTTGCAGCATTATGTGAAGCGTTATTTGAAAAGGACAATGTTGAGTGGTATTTGAAACATCTAGAATTAAGTGGTATTTGAAACAACCAAGCTCTACCTGGAAACATTATTTGAAACTGCCAGCCATCTGTGTAGTGGAAACATTATTTGAAACTGCTAGCCATCTTTGTAGTGGCAATTTTTCAATTTGATTGCCTTCTACAAAATGGTATTACAATTCCCTTTATTACCTGTATATCTGTGGTGAGGGTTACAATAACACTTAACACTTGGGTAAATTATTTTAATTTTTTATGATTTCTTGATAATTAATATTAGATCTAACTGAAAAAATATGCATCTGAGTTAATTTGTTAAATTTAAACCCTTGATTTATGTGTACTACAAAGAATATTCCATCATCAATAAAATATAGCTGCCCAATTTTTGAAAAATAAAAATTCATCAACTTCACCTCCACCCCCAAAGTTGAAATAAGGTGCCTATTGACATAAAGATTTGAAAATTTTAGTGATTTTTATTTTATTTTTTAATTTGAAAGTCGTCCAAAAATTTAAGAGAACAAGAAATAAACATACAATTAGTAAAACAAAAATTATTTTTGTAGATTTTTTGTAACTTCGGAGGATATTCACTTGTATATTGTATGTATTGCATTTGTACTTTATTTGTATCCCCAACGGAGATGTATTATTCCTTCGATTGGAAGTGTCGTAATTTGTATTTGCAAGTGTTGCAAGTATTATTGTAAGTGTCGCAGCTTATATTTGATGGGTTATTAGACCACCTTGGTGGGGTAGGCCCTGTATGAGTGTTGGCGGGAAAATCTACCCTATAGCAAGGAAACTAATGCTATCAACTTGGTTGGGGTGACAGGTAAGTGTATTGATGATATTACAAAGATATTTATGAAAAGAAATAAGTTATGGATTTTGGGAACACACCTTTCAATCGAAGTTTGATCCTAGCCTTTACTTGATCTTGTGTTCAATCTCCAAATCCACCTTCCTTTCCGTAAACCTGCAATAACAATACCTTTCTCAAAGCATTTTGGGCAATATATAAAGCTTGAAAGAAACAAAAACAATGTTTAACATTCAATATTGACCAAAACAGATCCAAATTAAGATGTCATTTCAGAACACATTTAAATTGGAACAAGAAAGACACTTCAACCTTTATTGTCAAAAGTAAAATTATGTACAAGTATACCTGATCATGTAACAGGCTCCTGTAACTTGATTCTGGGCTCTTGCTCTTCTCTGGATTGGATATCTTCAGCATCAACTCCTCCAATGCAAGCTTCTCTCCATGTCTCAAAGTTTCTCCATTAATCCATCTAAGCTTTCTCTTTAGTCTTCCTTGTATTTATAGGATTAGAGAAGTAGTTTAGGTCGATGTATGGTTATGGAGGAAGTTGGGAAAGTTGGGAAACTACAAGCAACTAATCCTCCTTGAGAAATTAATTTACTTTTTAATCATCTTTTAATATGTACGCGACTCTTGTTCATTGAAGTAGCGTATAGAGCACTACTTTAGTACTTATCAACTAGCGCTCATCGAGTTTAAAATGCTGAGCGCTACTATGCTTAGAAGGAGTAGCATATATTAGGATATGGGCGCTACTATTATACAGTGGAGTAGCGTATGGTCGCTAGTCTCTTTAGGTAGAGTAGCTCTCATATCTCAGAATGATATTTTTTGGGGTTTTTTCCAGTAATGTGAGGAAATGGAGTGAGTCAAAGTATCATCTAAGGTCAACATGCTCCTCCATCCAAGTTGTCCTTTTGTGTGATCAATAGCTCAAGGTGATCACGGATGGAGAGGTGCAAGTTTGACCTATAAAAGATGCCCCCTAATGTGTGAGGTCAGAGGGAAATGATGGCTGAAATACATTATAATCCAAAGCCAGAGGAGGAGCAAAGAAACCGCAAAAAACAAGTCACAAGAAACTTGCAACAAAGATCAAGGTCAGCGAGCAATTACATTTCTGACATCATATAGATGTGCAGTGTGATATAACATGATCTCTGATACATAACAAGGAGATGTATATAAAATGATGGCCACTTGGAATACAAGCGTGGATCCATGTCAAACTGAGAGATCATAGCCATAACAACAAACTGGATCTATGTGTCATGGAGAGCTGAATATAAGTGAGGCTTAGTCTTGCACAACTTGGGTGATAACAAAATGAGATACTATCATCCAAAATCCCAAGGTCTTCATCCAAAAACAACTCTAGGTACAAACCCTAACGATGTGAATAGATGAGCTGACAGTCGAACATGGGGGGTATCGTTTGATTACCGGTCATTGATGTATGCCGTTAACAAACGCAAGGACTTCCACCAATAATGATGATGGGGTCCAAGGTACCAAGTACGATTCATTAAGTGTGAATAGATGGATTTGGATTCGAACACTTGGGAATCCTGTCGAAGAAGAGACATTGATGTATTCTCATCATTCAACAGCGAGGAAAATTGCCACTGGTGACTGCAATCTCCAAGGTACTAACCGAAACTCTAAACTTCAATCCCAGAATAATGAGTTGATGTCAATGGGAAGAAGTTTGTTGGAAGGGAGGCCTTAAGGCATCCTCCATCATCCAAATCGAGGAACACTCAACTGGTAAGAGCTGATATGGAATAATATGTAACAAGACTGACACTTGGAAGGCCGACACATGAGGTCAAGGTAAACTGCAAAATGGTCGACACAGGGAATATCCTTGAACGTTGAGCATGACATAAAGTGACTCAAGCAGTTTCTGACATAATGGGGTAAATAAGTCTGAAATGTAAGAGACATTATCAGACCCTCCATATGGTTGGAAGAATAACCAATCGAGGGAGTAAATAACTCGGAGGAAAGGTTCACCCTGAGGTCAAAAACTAATCCCAACCGACAAGATATATTCAAGTAGGTACTGTGTTCAAGGATAGAACTAGCTGAACTGCCTTTGACAAATGAAGATATGATATGTCTTTCCCATTCCTTATTCTTTTTAGATAAAAGAATACCCTTCTTGTTGTTTTAATGAGTCCAAGAAAGAATGAAAACTCAATAGATCCAACCATGTAAATAGTTTAACGAGCCCATGGGAGGAAGACTCAAGACCGTCTTCATTATTTATAGAGTTCGAAGAAGAGATAGAAGATTACTCTATATTACTGATCTCTGGATTTTAATATCGAGCCGAGATCTGTTTTGTTGTGGGAAAAATGCACCTATAGTTTAGGGGAGAAACTACCAACTTACAGTGATAAAGATAGACATACAAGCATTCTTCAAGTACAACAAATAAATGAAGAGGTTAGGGTTTAGAGATGTAGGCACCTCATTCAGAAGGTTGATCCTAGCTTTGCCTCCCTCTCTCTTCAATGCTTATCCAGTGTCGCAATGCCCAGACCTGCAAAACAACTTGATACCTTTCTCGAATACATTTGACTACATATATAAAACTGATATTCATAATAGAAGAAGACATCAGATTATAAACAAACTGTAATCAAATCTGAGACACATTAATAGGTCATATATGGAAAGGAAAGAATGTCTTATCTTTATTAATGAATGAAAGCAAGTACATAAAGTTATACCTTCTTTCAAGCTCGGCACTTCACGAAACCTAGATTCAAGGTCTCCTGCTTCTGTTCTCCAAGGATTCTAGCCTCTAAGCAACTGTGCTAGGGTTTACCAAAACTAAAGCACAAGAGAGGGGGATGAGGGTCTCCATTCCTCCAGCATAACTTTGTAATTGGGCTTGGTCCCCTCACATGGCCTTTCTACCCTCCTTATATAGTCAGTGAGGAAGAGGAAAAGAAGTTATAACCACTCAAGAGGTTTCCCAACCAACTTAACTTACTAGAATTTCAAGATTTTGACCAAAACAGGGGTGTACGCTACTCTACAATAGACAAAGTCGCGTACACATGGCATTGAGCGCTACTTTAATGAAGCAAAGTCACATACACACGCTACTATTTCAACAGTGGAGTCGTGCTCATGTTAAAAAATGGCCAAAAACAGGCTTTTCTGTTCATTTTCAGGAGATGGTTTGGTCTAGAAAAATGTTCCTAAGGGTCATATACATCAAATGGGTCAAGAATGAGGTAATTTCAACCATTTTTAGTGTCCCAAATGACTCCTCCATCCACAAATGTCCTGTTGTGTGACTGAAACTTCATCTCAAGAAGTGTCGTCATGCGACCAAGGGAAGCAAGTGTTGTCACGAATGGAGAGGTGTCATTTCAAGCTATAACAGATGCCCCCTAATGTATGAGGTCATAGGGAGTGTGGGAAATGATGGCCGAAATACATTATAAATAACAAAGAGTTGAATCATGGACGAACGGACAAACCAAGAATCATAGGCTCAAATGAAGTACCTGAAAGCAAAGGCAATGTCAGATAAACTCATCCTTGGGGTAACTGTCCATGTTCAAATGGTGGAACATGACCTCCAAGATGATACAATAACGATCCAAATACTGATGCATATATCATGGCCACTAAAATACAAGCATGGATCCATGATGAACATAAGTGTAAACATAGCCACATAAATACAAGGTGGATCTATGTCAAAACTAGAGAACATAGCCATAGAGAACAAGTTGGATCTATGTCTCATCAAGAGCCAAAAAGAGTGTGGCTCAGTCTTGCGCAACTTGGGAGATAACATAAATGAGGTGATACTATCGAGGATCCCAAGGTACAAACCTATCCATGCGAATAAATGAGTTGATGTCGAACATGGGAGGTATCGTTTGATTACCGGTCATTGATGTATACCGTTAACAAATGCGAGGGTGTCCACCAATAATGAAAATGGAACCCAAGATACCTAGTACATTCAAGCAAGTGCGAATATATGGTCTTTCCATCGAACACTTGAAGAATCCATCGGATAGGAGACATTGATGTATTCCCATCTATCCAATAGTGAGGGAAACTGCCACTAATGACTGCAATCCCCAAGGTACTAACCGAAACTCTAAACTTCATTCCGAGAGCACAATGAGTTGAAGTCGATGGGAAGAAGTCCGTTGGAAGGGAGGCCTTAATGCATCCTCCATCATCCAACACGAGGGACACTCAAAATGTATGAGCTGATTTGGAGTAGGATTGATCACATGATGAAACATACTGACACCAAGGAATGACCAACACATGAGGTCAAGGCAACTGCAGAATGGCCAACACAAGTTATATCCTTGAACAGTGCACGACACAAGAGTGACTTAGGCAGCTTTGAACACAAAGAGACCACGATGCAAATATGCAATGTAGGAGACATTAATAGTTTCTCCAAATGATTGGAAGACTAACCAAACGGAGGAGTAGGAACTCTGAGATCAAGTTTACCCTAAGGCCAACGCTAGAACCCAACTTATTTGACAGACTCAAAACAGGTGCTTTGTTTAAGGAGATAGTTGACTTGCTACCATCATATTGAAAGATAATTTAACATTCTTCCCTTCCCTTTCCTTTTTCATTTTTTAACTAGCTTGACAAAGAACTAAAGCATGCTCGACGGTATTTTCATATTTAAGGAGTCTGAAAAACCTAGAAGAAAACTCCATACACCTATCCGTGGATTTTATATCAAGCTCGGATTGGTCTGTGCTCAACGGCGTTTTCTTGCTTATAGAGTTGAAAAACATAAATAGTCCTCTATACACCTATCCGTGGATTTTATATCGAGCCAGGATTGGTATGTGCTCGGCGGTGTTTTCTTGTTTATAGAGTTGAAAAATTTAAACAGTCCTCTATACACCTATCCGTGGATTTTATATCGAGCCCGGATTGGTATGTGCTCGGCGGTGTTTTCTTGTTTATAGAGTTGAAAAACTTAAACAGTCCTCTACTTACCCTCTCGTGGATTTCACATCGAGCCCGAGTAGGTGAATGCTCGCTTGGTATTTTCATGTTTAGAGAGCCTGAAAACCCTAAAGAAAGGCTCCAAAAGGTCCTTTTTCATGCAGTTAGTCTCCTCCCCCGAAAAAGTATAAAACAATGAAAGGAGAACTCTTCTAGCGCATACAGGAGTATACCTAGAGTATACCTTTTCCGTAGATTATCCACCAAGGCCCGGGAAAGGGATAATTCTATACCTAAGTGGATATCGGTTCAGTTATTTTAACGAGCCCGAAAAGACAACTATGCTCAGAAAACTTTTCCTATTTAAGGAGTTTGAAAAGGGATTAAAAGAACTCCATAAGGATCTTTTCCGTAAAGGTTTAATGAGTCCGAAAAAGTAAACTCATGGCCTCCTTACTGTTTTTAATGAGCTCAAAGGAGATACAGAAAATGCTAATAACTTCCTTACTGCTTTTAATGAGATCGAAGTGAAGATGAAAGAAATGCTCATAGCCTCCTTACTGTTTTTAACGAGCTCGAAGGAAAGGTGGAAGACTGCTCATAACCTACTTACTATTTTTAACGAGCTCGAAGTAAAGGTGGAAGACTGCTCATAACCTACTTACTGTTTTTAACGAGCTTGAAGTAAAAGAAGATTGCTCGAAACCTACTTACTGAATTTAATGAGCTCGAAGTATAGGTGGAAAAATGCTCAAAACATACTTACTATTTTTAATGAGCTCGAAGTAAAAGAAGAATGCTCGCAATGGGAGGAGACGAGTGTCGGGGACATGCGAAACCAACTCCAAGTGCATGGAACAAAGCTATGCTTAATAGAAGGAACATGAGCAAGATAAGGACACTCAGGGTGTGTCTCCTCCAGGTAAAAGGTGTCAAATTGCGAAGGCAAAATGATACAGGGCTTAGCAGAAATGAGATCAGAGATGGAGGCTTTTATAACGAGCCAGAAGCGTGGAAGCCGGCTTCAAGCTCATTAGCGCAAGTGGAATCATAATAGATGCATATGCATTTTGAACACAAAGATGGGAGCCTTATCAGGGATGGCCATAAATATATGAGGAAGAAAGATATGAGGCTTCTTCTCAAAGTCATGGTAAATCTAAAAAGGCTCCCGAACCTATGAGAAAAACTCAGCATGGGCACCAGAATGGCATAAGGGTGCTGACTAGGGTGACCCATGTTAAGTAGGCTCTGCTATCGGACTAGTGCACAATGCATAAAGAGATGGATAACACACCAATATCCAACAAGTTCGACCCTATGGCAAATTCGGATGGAAAAAGGTTCAAATGCAACATAACAATGGGGAAGCCTAAACCTATATGCAAGGTTCCGAATATACCTAACATGGTCGCACAAGGTGTCAAAAAGGACCAGTAAGCAAGTATACATCCAACTAAGAATCATGTCTCCAAGAAACATTAGTACTAGGATCATATCTAAAACATATGTAAGGAAAGACCTGATACAAGTCACTGTGGTAGAAATACTTTCAACTTCACTATCATCAACAGCAGGCATAAACAAGGCAGATTTTTCAAATGAAGACTCTATGGTACCCAAGCCCGAGGACTTACAATCAACAAGATTGACTTCAGGATGAAGATCAAAGTTGAAGGACATGATGGAATATACAGAAACAAATTCATCATCACAGGAGTTGAAAATTCTAGAAACAGAATCAAACTCAGCAGGAACACCGATTTGTGGATCTATAGGAGAGTCCAAAGACTCAACAGTAGGAAGATCAGAATTTAAGGTCAAACCAGGGCTGGACATTACTATGACTGGATCAACATCCAAATGAATGGCAGACCATACTATGGACTCTAGGAAAACTTCATCGGAAGGAAGTATATCATCCCAGATAGAGCACATATCTAAACATTCAGATGGAGGTGTCACTTGGTCAAAAGCTGGAACCAAGTCCCGAGAAGGTAAGCATGAACTCAGAGACTTCTTCTCAATAGCAGTTGAACTCAAGGAACAATATGCCACAACATTCCCATGTGACATAGTAGTGCCTAATGACGAGGAATCCGACTGGTCTACAGTTGGGTAATAAGGAGGATCAACGAATGCAAGCTGGTCGATGGTGACAATGTTTTCGTTATGAGGGAAATGAATCACACGAAAAAGCATAGACACCACAGCATGCATAGCATCAACGTAATCACGCCTGAGGATCATATCAAAGTCCATAGGGTCCTTTAAAACCATAAAATCAACTAAGACTGTTTTTCCACCCAAAGTAACAGGTGCCTGACGGAGGAATCCAAATGGTTCACTAGGTCTTTTATCGAAGGCCAACGACCAATTAACAGCTGGAATAACATTAGGGAAACCCAAATCTCTCCAAGCATAAGCGGATAAGATACTAACAGAAGCACCTTCATCAACAATGCATCGATCAACCATATGGTTCTCGATATCAACCTTTATCTGGAAAGGTGTCGAAGAAGGAAGACGAGGCTCAGCTAGACTATTCCAATCAGAGGAAACAATCCTAGGGCTTGGTAGGGGTTCACATGGCACAAATGAAGTGCCCCATTTTTCAGGAATATCCAAACTAGTAATGCATAAGACTTTAGCAGTAGGCGCATCAATTTCCGAAGGACTGATGGGATCAGTCGAAGATTGCATCGATTCGATCACTTCACTCTCCGAAAGAAGAGTGGGGTCGACCAAAGATTGCAGTGGTTCAACCACTTTATCAACGAAAGGTTGATCTGACTGCAGGGAATCTATAGACAACTCAGGAACAGAGGTTCCTTCAGACATGGGCCACACTCTTCGTGCCTCTGGAATGGCAGGGCATCGGTGAGTAAGGTGATCTCCCTTACAAAGTTTACAAGGGAACTTTGGTTTCCATCCTATAAGTTTATACTCCTTTACAATGTCAGTACTCTCAGCATGACTAGCATTGGCTGACAGCTTGCCCCCAGCATGACTCACAGAGGTTGGTTGCTCAGAAGCATCAGACTTTTGAACTAAGGACCACACTTTTTGCACTTCTGGAAGTACAGGGCACAAGTAAGTAAGGTGATCGCCCTCGCAAAACTTACAAGGGAACTTAAGCTTCTATTTTTTGGGTTTGTCGACAATGTCAACTCCCTCAGCATGACTTGCAGTGGGTGATCTGGTGTCTCCAGTATGACTCACAGGAACTGGTGACTTGTCATTAATATGACTAGCAGTGATCAATGACGTGTCCTCAACATGACTGACAGTGGTTGAAGAGAAACTTTCAGTATGATTTTCAGTGACTAAAAGTTTTCTCCCAGCATGACCTCCAGAGGCTGGGTAGGTGCCCCCTACATGACTTGCAGAGGAAGGGTGTTTTCCCCCAGCATGACTTACAGAGGCTGGGTTGCTGCCCCCTTGTTTTGGCATCTTCTTCCTATTCTTCCCCTGTCTATTGCTTTTAGATTGTTGGCTACTACTATTGCTACTTTCACCACATGAGGTAGAAGGAGGAGGAGAAGATGTTACTGGCAAAGGAGGCACAGGGTTCTGATGCTCTTGATTTGAGGTGCTCACAAAAGAAGCATCAGGAGCATGCAAGGCATTCAGAGTGGAAAACAACCAAACCGGCAGCCCAATAGTGAATCCAGGAAGATTCAGAGTAGCCATTAAGGGAGCACCAATGTTTCCAATGAATGGAACAGCACAAGGATCCCCCGGAACAGGGGTACCTTGATTGGCACTCACCGAAATGCTAGACATAGTTTCTCGCTCAAATGAACAAGAAGTTCTCTAAGGCAAACTAAAACAAGTAGCACAAAGAGCACACCACTAAAAAAGGTCCTAGGTAAATCAAACCAGGCAAACAGATGCCTTCCGGAGAAGAGTTTGGGATGATGAGGTCCCAGAACAGATCAACGAAGGAAGAAAGACAGTTACCCGGGCTCCACAATACAATGACTAAGGGTGCAAGCACTAGAATCACCCAACCGCCCTCCCAAAGACCTGCAAGGGATTTCCTCCCACGTCTATCTTAGGTACAGCAAATATACCCTCCGCTATCACCTATGTATGAACCCAAAGTTAGATACTAAGGATACCACAACACCCAAAACTCCTGGGCGAACAGTCACCGATCGAATCAGAAAGCGTGGGCAGGGTAACTAAGCCCGGAACTCGAAAGAGTCCCCAATACGCAATCCAATCCTGGCGTATGCTCGAACAGAAAGTAGGAGGAGTATTCCCAACAATCTGATCTCGCAATGACCTACTGCATAGATCCCAGGCAAGTTTTGAGTGAAATGGATTTACCTGTGATAGTCCAACTATGATTTTTGCGTAATGTGTGATCTTGGGTGGTTTAAGGTGTTTTAAACCCAATATCCTAACCAAGACTAGTTTGTGTAGTGTAACCTAGAAAAGAAAATGTTGCTAGTACATTTTATTAGAGTTAATTTTAAAGGTTACTTGCTTAATCAAAAAGGTAGTGGGTGTGTGAGAGTGGTTGTAATAGAGATAGAGTACTGAAAATGAAATCTTTACCACCAAACAAATCTTTTTCTTTTCAATGCAAGTCTTAAAATTTTGATCTAGAATGCATGTGCAAATACAATTTTTAATATTTCGGATGCAAAAAAGGGTAAAAATAAAGTCTAAATGTATAAAATTAAACTCAAAACCTAAGAATGCAGCTACTCAAGCAACTAGGTATGCAAAAGAAAACTTGTTCTTTTTTATGCAAAGCACTCTAAAATCTTTTAAGCCACTTGCAAGGTACTCTATTCAGAAAATGAATCAAAATTCTTTATGCTTTCAAAGGTAAGAAACAAAACTAAAACGAACCTATTATCAAAGCAAAGCAAAGAAACTTTCAGGTTCTCTTTATGAAACAGTAAAAGCTACCAACTATGACTTTCAAATTCTTATTGATGTAAGCATGCCAAACATTCGGAAAAGAGTACGAAAACTACGTTTAGACCCAAACGAAGCAAATAACCTATGAAGAAGTATGGTTTGGTAAAGTCAGGTCTGCACATAAACAATGAAAACAAGGTCTTGAACAACAGCCAAAACACTTGAGCTTTCACTACAAAAGAAAAACTAAAAGCATAAGGGAGGATAAGAAACCAACCTAAAAGAGAAATTTCACTCAAATAGATACAAACAGGGTCAAGAAGACTCAAGAGATTTCAAATCCAGTGGAAATGGGGCAAGCAAGTTCAGTCAGACTCAAATTAGGGTACAAAACACCAAACGGGTCCACAACCCCCCAACTTGGGTCAGCAAGCCCCAAAACTTTCCAAACAAGCCCAAATTGATGAAAAGAGGTTCAAATCATGAATGTAGGATCAGTACAAGGATGGGAGACCAGTTACAGTGGTTTAACACATACCTAGGGTCATCACGGACCACAAAAATGCATCCAGAACCCCCAGATTTGGGTCCACAACCCAAAAAACTCAAAAAATTAAACCCAGATTTTGAGCGCTACTATGTATGAAGGAAACTAGTGCCCATAGCAAGATGGGCACTACTGTGCAGGGGTAAAGTAGCATATGGTCACTACTATGTTGTACAAACAGTAGCGTACAGGTGGAAAAAGTTTGAAAAATGGGGTTAAAACCCCCACACCTGGGTCCACAAGGGTTTGCAAGGGCTGGGAAGGGTCTATAAGAGCCAAGGAGGGTCAAACAGAGCCTACTAACTGATCCTAATCAAGAAAATGAACAAATACCATCAAACAAGACTGAAGAAATGACCTTGTATGCCCCTAAGCAGTTAGGCTTTCCCTAGTGGAGTCGCCATTCTGTTGTGGGGAAAATGCACCTATAGTTCAGGGGAGAAAGTACCAACTTATGGTGATAAAGATAGACTTACAAGCATTCTACAAGTACAACAAATAAATGAAGAGGTTAGGGTTTAGAGATGTAGGCACCTCATTTAGAAGGTTGATCCTAGCTTTGCCTCCCTCGCTCTTCAATGCTTATCCAGTGTTGCAATGCCCAGACCTACAAAACAACTTGATACCTTTCTCAAATACATTTGACTACATTTATAAGACTGATATTCATAATAGAAGAAGACATCAGATTATAAACAAACTGTAATCAAATATGAGACACATTAATAGGTCATATTTGGAAAGGGAAGAACGTGTGATCTTTATTAATGAATGAAAGCAAGTACATAAAGTTATACCTTCTTTCAAGCTTGGCACTTCACGAAACCTAGATTCAAGGTCTCCTGCTTCTGTTCTCCAAGGATTCCAGCCTCTAAGCAACTGTGCTAGGGTTTACCAAAACTAAAGCACGAGAGAGGGCGATGAGGGTCTCCATTCCTCCAGCATAACTTTGTAATTGGGCTTGGTCCCCTCACATTGCCCTTCTACCCTCCTTATATAGTCAGTGAGGAAGAGGAAAAGAAGTTATAACCGCTCAAGAGGTTTCCCAACCAACTTAACTTACTCGAATTTCAAGATTTTGACCAAAAAAGGGGTGTATGCTACTCTAGAATAGACAAAGTCACGTACACATGGCATTGAGCGCTACTTTAATGAAGCAAAGTCACATACACACGCTACTATTTCAACAGTGGAGTCCCGCTCATGTTAAAAAATGGCCAAAAACAAGCTTTTCTGTTCATTTTCAGGAGATGGTTTGGTCTAGAAAAATGTTCCTAAGGGTCATATACATCAAATGGGTCAAGAATGAGGTAATTTCAACCATTTTTAGTGTCCCAAATGACTCCTCCATCCACAAATGTCATGTTGTGTGACTGAAACTTCATCTGAAGAAGTGTCGTCATGCGACCAAGGGAAGCAAGTGTCGTCACGGATGGAGAGGTGTCATTTCAAGCTATAACAATGAGTTGTGTGGGTCAAAGGGTTATTAGACCACCCTAGTGGGGTCGTCCTAGTCAGCATTATATTAAGTGGTTAAGTTGGGGCCGACCTAGTTAGAGTTAAAAGTGAAGTGAAGTAAAGTATAAATAGAGAGTGTGACTCTCTCATTTATTCATTCACACACTCACTCACTTTGCATTAGTGAGAGAGAGGAGGAGTGTGCACAAGTGGAGGAGGAGCTGCTAGGAGAAAATATCTTGTTGTGGGGTTTCATCTTTGTGTTCCTTGTATTGGTGCTTATTCTATCTTTGAGGAAGTTGCGGGGTTTTTCACCTTCTTGGTTTTCCCCGGTGAAATGCTTTGTGTCTCTTGTCTCTTGTGTTTGATATGTTGTACATGTTGTTCTCTCAGTTAAGATGCTAGATCATATTTAATTAAATGCTAAAAAGCTAACATGGTATGAGAGATAGCCTGAAGCAAGGCATTGTATGGCATTTATGACACTTCTTGCACTTGCGATAAATTGGAAGCTAGGGCTTGAAATAGTAAAAACTAGTCATCGTGGCACTTTCTCTATAAATCCATTTTGGCAAGATTTCAGGATTTGAAATTTTTACAAGTCGGAGATGAAATGTCCATGTACCTTGTGTCCAAAGAACAGCCACAAATCCATTGTACTTTGTGAGATATGATCCATACAAGTTAGGGTTTATGCCTCTTCCATAATGCAGTCCTAAACAGGGGACCTAGGAAAAAAGGTCATATCTCGGGATAGGAATCCCCAAATGGAATTCCATAAAATGTGACAATTAGGGAAGAGACTGTAGTATTACAGGTTTGGGTTTCAAAGGTCAAAGTTGAAATAGTGACATGTTGCACGTAATACAAGTTTGCAATACTGTTTCATCCTATAAACAGGTCACGTTGTGACACTTGGCATATATCTCTCTAAGAGAATCCATTTGAGCTTAGATATGTGGGGTTGGAAAGATGATAGGTCATTCTACCAAAGGACAAAGTTTCAAACTGTGAGGATCCAAAATTTCAGAGATAGATCAGAAACAACAAGGCATATATTTATGTCCAAACAGAATTGGATTATGAGCACTTTCATTTTTGGTTTGTCACTGCTGTGGGAAATTAGGGTTTCAGAGAAAGTTGGAATTTCTTGAATCTGAGACCACGACTGGATGCTCCTCATCAAAATCAAAATTTAGAGATCAAGATCAATTTTTTTTGTTGGGTAGAACCCCGGGCTCTATCAAACCTGAGTTCGGGAATTTGACCACAAAACGAGAAAATACTAGAAAACAAGGATTTGAGAGAGGCTGCAGATCCGAAACTCGCAGGTCAATTTTGGAGGGTCAATTTTTTGGATTTTTCAAAATCTGAGCACACCAGCTTGCTCGCCTCAATCAATTGCATCTCCCTATCTAGACAGAAGTTTGAATTTCCAAGTTTGGATTTTTAGGGTTTCTCTATGAAACGCTACCAAGCTCTAGATGTAGATCCAAAAAATCAAGTGGTGCTGATAAGTTCAGTGCATGGAAGTATAGCATTGGGTTAATCCTAGAAGAGAATGATTTGGACACCTACATAAGTGAAGAAGTTCCAGTTCCAGAGGGATCTGAGCCTAGGCCTTACAAAATAAGACTACAAGCAATCGCGATAGTTATGACTTGAGAAGATACATGTATGTTTTGAAATCTGTTCATGAGTAAGTTTATAATATGTTTGTATTCATATTATTGAGGTTAGTAACCATATTGATTAATTTTAGACTTGTCTTATCACCCTAGTAAAAGTATGAATGCATGTGAATGATAGAATACATTCATTGATTAGGGTTATGACACTTATGATTGTACTAATACACTGTTGTGTTGTATGAGGATGATGTTTTCTACTAACATGAAGGGTACATCAAGAAAGACAAATCAAGTTCTAGATCAAGAACATATGACCATGGTGACATGAAGACAAAGACTCATCCATAGTCATGGAGCACATAGAAGCTCTACTTACGAGGTATGTATAACTTGGTTCTATAATGATTAACTTATGAGATATGTAGGTTGCTAGCATAAGATCTCTAAGAGAACAAAGAAGACATTGTTTGGGTATGTTAGACAAGCATGATAATCCGGGTATGTTTTTCTGTATCAAGTTAGAATCCTACATTGTGTCAGGATCTTAGATAAGTATACTGTTGTATGATTGATAATGATTATTCATGAAGTTATAGTTTGAGTAATCATGGGTTTATGGATATTATGCTTCTTAATTTGATTAATGATATGACAAACTAGAAGAGTCCTATGGTCAAATAAGAATATGCATGTATGATTCTGTATGAGATCTTGAGGATGACACAATGATGACACTAGTGCACACTTAAGGATGCATAGTGGTCTAGAATGGATATAAGTTCAAAGACAGAAAATCCAAGAAGCAAAGATCAAGAGGGAGATCACTCCAGTAGTTCTTGCAAGGAAACAAATATCAAGAGGGAGCTCACTCCAGTAGTTTTTGCAAGGAAGCAAAGATAGACAGGGAGCTCACTCCAATAGTTCGTGCAAGGAAGCAAAGATTGAGAGGGAGTCCACCCAACAAGCAAACAAAGATAAGTATTTGAATTGTCATTTATTATTACTTAAGTGATGTTATTCATTCATGTACATATTTATGTTCCTAGATTTATGATGTAGGGGCATCGGGACCTAGGCTGATCAGTCGAAGTTGAACGACCGAAGGAAACCGACCAGCGGGAGTACCGATGACCACTGGTGCAGGGAGCAGGTTGACTTGTTGAAGTCAACAAGTTGGGCAGAAGCAATCGGGGTATGGCTGACTGAAGGATCAGTAGATGTCGCGAAGTTGAGGACCGACAGTCGACAGATGATGAGTGATGAAAGAGGTCGGGTAGTCGAACAGGTGGTCGAACTACGACACGATAGGGTGGCGAGACCAAGTGAATTGGGGAAACAGAATGAATCAATGGGACAGTCGAGATGTGACTGACTGATGTAGCAAGGTCAGAAGGATGGAAAAGTCAAGGGACTGTACCAGTAGTCGTTCGGGGTTGCTGAGGAAGTTATTATAGTTATTGCAAGTTGGTGAAGGATGTGACAGAGGACATCATGGATAGAGGCTGTACAGCACATCTGGAAGCTGACAGTGCAGATTCGCAAGATTTGGATAGGATCGGTGAATGGAGGGAATGCGTGTCTCAAGATTGTAATAATCTTGGAAATAACACCCGCAGGGTAGAAGAGGAGGAGAAGGCCTTCAGTCTAAGGGGCGAAGCAAAGCAGAGAAGAGTGTTGAGATCGAACCATAGCTCAGAGTTCTGTGGTGAACCAGGAGATGGAAAGGTCGACACACAGGGAGAACACACCACAGTTACTTCTAAGTTGTAACGGTTGAGGCCGATTGTAGTTAGTTATTTGCTTACAGTTATTTTACATTGTAACCGAATTCAAAGAAGTAATATAAGCCAATCCAGGCATCTTGTTCTACACCTTGTTTGCGTGAGAATTGTGGTTTGTGTCGTATGTATTGTTAAGCAAGAAAGTATCCCATAAGGTGACTTGCGTCAGCTAGTATAAGAGCCCGGAGGTGAGTCCGGTTGGAGAAGCAGACTATACCAACCTGACTTGCGTCAGTTGGTATCATAATATGGAACTATGAGAATTTTCAACGGAGGTTGGAAATGGCTCATAGTGGCGTTAATGTCCAAGGAAGAAGAGCGTGTGGCGTAGCAGCCATCACAGTGGATCATGAGATGTTCGACGAATGCATCCGAACGATGCAGACTTTGACAAATGAAGTCGTAGCGATCAAAGAATACCAAAGGTGTGGTTGCATTCCTGAAGTGCTAGACCACAGCGACGAAGATGTCAAGGAAGTGGAAGCTCGGGAAGCCGCAACAGAAGAACCAGAGGAGAAACTCATCAAGATTCTGACAGAAATGAGAGGTCGGGTGAAGATAGATGTGCGTACGTACTCACGAAGCCTAGACCCAGAAGACTTGATCGACTGGTTCAGAGAGATGGAGAAATATTTGGATGTAGAGCAGATCGAGGATCCTAAGCGGGTTAAGACTGCATGTCTGAGGTTGAAGGGTCATGCCTCGTTGTGGTGGGACAATGTACAGGCTGATAGACTCAAGAAAGGGAAGGAGAAAATCAAATCTTGGGACAGGATGGTTTCCAAGTTGAAGGGGAAGTTCTTGTCAAACGACTATGTAGTTTCCTTGTTCTAAAAGCTACAAAACCTTCGACAAAAAGAAATGATCGTGAAGGAGTACACGGAGAAGTTCTACCAATTGTCGATTTGGTTAGAATAGACTGATGAAGGAGAAGATGCTGTCTCCTAATATGTAAATGGCTTGAAATATGTTGTTCAGGATGAGCTCAGCATGTTGAGACTCAAGATAGTCAGAGAAGCCTATCAGTTAGCTTTGAAAGCGGAAGAGAAACTATCGAGAAAATCCACAGTGACCAGAGGCAGGATGACTAGTGGGGGTGGAAAGACTGTCTCCGTGAAAGGTCAAAGGAGCGGCTACAAGAAAGAAGGTGTTGAAGATAGTCAACGCACAGAAAGGACATCGACGAAGGAAAGAGCGCAGGAGAACCAACGCGATGGTCATGAGAACCATGGTTGAGGCGCATATAGTGGAAGTGGTCCATCTGACAAGAAAGGAGCTAATAGACCAGCTATAATCTATTACAAATGTCAAGGATCGGGCCATAAGGCATATGAGTTCCCAGAAAACCTACATGTTGCAGAAGAGTCGAAACCCAGATGTCGAAAGGATGAGCAAGTCGATGAGAGGGAACAATCGGCATCAGATAGCAGTGGAGGTGAGAAAAAGAAGAACAAGAATCTGACAATTCATAGAGCCTTTATCGAGGAATATCAACATGATCCGATGGAACCAACACAAAGGAAGGTTATCTTTCGAATGAAGGTGCGGATCGGAGAATGGCGTTGCAAGACCATAGTTGATGGTGGGAGTACAGAGAATCTTGTGTCGACAGAAGTCATTGACAAGATCGGGTTGAAGTGTTGTGAACACCCACACCCTTACAAGATCTCATGGTTGCAGAAAGGACATCACGTTAAGGTGACCAGATAGTGCCTCATCAATTTCAGAGTTTAAGGATTGGAGGATAGCGTGTTGTGTGATGTAGTTCCCATGGATGCATGCCATCTGTTGTTGGGGAGGCCATGTCAATATGATCGTAAGATGATCCACAATGGTGGAGATAACACAGTCATAGTGTGGAAGAATGGCATGAAAAGAACTCTTAAGCCAAGGCGAGGAGAGCCAGTAGACAGTAAGGACGGCAAGAGCAATCTTTGGGAAAAGCGAGTGTTGATGAGCACTGCCAAGGAATTCCTTGCAGAGGAGGAAAAGCAATCAGGATGTTATGCAACCATTCCAAAAGGACCATATGTCGATGGAATGGCCAATCGGGAGAGCATTCTAGTCGAAGTTGAGGAGTTGCTCGAAGAATTTCAGGACATAATGGCTGATGAGAAACCGATGGGATTGCCACCGACAAGGAGCATATCCCATAAGATTGGCTTGATTCCAGGGTCGAGTCTACCAAACAAAGCACCATATAGGATGAGTCAAGCAGATGGACAGGAGCTCAACCGATAGGTCCAAGAGTTGTTTGACATGGGATTGATCTGAGAAAGCTTGAGCCCGTGTGTAGTACCAGCGGTATTGACACCAAAGAAAAGTAGGGAATGGAGGATGTGTATTGATTCCAGAGCCATCAACAGGATCACGATCAAGTATCAATTTCCATTACCAAGGATGGATGACTTGATGGATTGCATGAGTGGAGCGACGTACTTCATGAAATTAGACCTGAAGAGTGGATATCACTAGATTAGGGTCAGAGAAGGAGATGAAAGGAAGACAACATTCAAGACAAGAGAAGGGTTATATGAGTGATTAGTCATGCCATTCGGATTGACTAATGCACCCAGTACATTAATGAGATTGATGAACGAGGTACTGAAACCATTCTTGGGAAAGTTTGTCATAGTCTATCTAGATGACATTCTGATTTTCAGTTTGACCAAGTCAGAACATTTGGAGCACGTTCGACAAGTATTGCAAAAGTTGCAGGAAGAGAAGTTGATAATTAACCTACAAAAGTGTTTCTTCATGAAGAAGGAATTGGTGTACTTGGTATTTGTAATTTCAGGTAAGGGGTTGGAGATGGACTGAGAGAAGGTGAAGGCAATAGTAGATTGGCCCGAACCAACGAGTACGATTGCAGTGAGAAGTTTCATGGACTTACTAGTTTCTATCGGAAGTTCATTCGGGGATTCAGTCGGATTTGTGCACCATTGACAGAATGCATGAGAAAGGGCGAGTTCAAGTGGATGGAGAAGGCCCAGGAAGCTTTCGACAAAATCAAGGAAATAGTCACTGAGATCCCAGTGTTGGCGCTCCCAGACTTTGACAAAGTTTTCCAGGTCAATTGTGATGCGAGTGGAACCACAATTGGAGCAGTGTTGAGACAGGAAGGCCGACCAATTTCATTCTTCAGTGAAAAGCTGAATGGAGTGAAGCGGAAGTATTTGGTCTATGACCAAGAGTTTTATGCTATCATACAAGCATTGAAGAAATGGAGGCATTATTTGTTGCCACAGGAATTTGTGTTATACACAGATCACCAAGCATTGAGGTATTTGAATACTCAGTCGAAGTTGGACCAGTGACAAATGAAGTGGGTGGAACTACTACAGAGATATGCGTTCATGATGTGACATAGGTCGGGCAAGTCGAACAAGGTTGCCGACGCATTGAGCAGGAGAGTTGTGCTGTTGAGCATGATGACTGTTCAGGCAATAGGGATAGAGTCGATAAAGACGAAGCATGAAGCCGATGAAGATTTTGCGAAGGCATGGAAGGCTTGTCGAGAGCCTTGGAGCATTGACAGAACTCCATATTTGAGTTATCTCATTCAAGAAGGATACCTGTTCAGGGGAAGTCAGTTGTGTATTCCCAGAGGATCAGTGAGAGAGAACCTAATTTGAGAATTTCATAATGGCGGGTTAGCAGGGCACTTTGGGATTGACAAGAACAAAGCACTGATTGATGAAAAGTATTTCTGGCCAAGGATGTCGACAGATGTCAGAAAATGGGTTCAACAATGTCAAGTTTTCCAGTTGGCAAAAGGAAGGAGCAAGAACACAGGGTTGTATACACCATTACCAGTACCAGAAAACCCATGGGAGCATCTTAGCATGGATTTTGTGTTAGGATTTCCAAGGACACAGCAGGGGAACAACTCAATATTTGTTAGAGTCGACAGATTTTCGAAGATGGTACATTTCATACCCTGTAAGAAAACAAGTGATGCCACAGGAATCACTGTGTTATTCTTTAAGGAAGTAGTCAGGTTGCATGGGTTGCCAAAGAGTATCATGTCGGATAGGGATACAAAATTCATGGATCATTTCTGGAGGACCCTATGGAAGAAACTCGACACGAAGTTAGAGTTTAGTTCAGCGTATCATCCGTAGACGGATGGACAAACCGAGGTTGTAAACAAAAGTTTGGGAAACCTTCTAAGATGTTTAGCGGCCGATAGACCCAAGTAGTGGGAAAATGTGTTGGCACAGTTAGAGTTTGCATATAACAATTATGTGAATCAATCGACGGGATTGAGCCCATTCCAGAGTGTGCAAAGGAGGAGTCCACATGTGGTGGCAGATTTGGTTGAATTGCTGACAGAAACCAGGAAGAGCCCGGATGCAGAATCATTCGTAGAACATATGCATGAAGTTCATGAAAATGTGCGGAAGTGCATCGAGAAGAGTAACGCGGCCAACAAGTTGAGAACCGACCGGAGGAAGAGACTATTGTCATTACAAGAAGGGGACTTAGTCTATGCATATTTGCAAAAGGAGCGATTTCCGACAGGAACATACAACAAGCTGAAGTTGAAGAAGATAGGACCATGCAGGATTCTGAAGAAGATTTCAGACAATGCCTATGTGTTAGAATTGCCGGAAGACTTGAACATTTCATCAACGTTCAATGTCTCAGACTTGTATAAATTTGAAGAAGGGTCGAGCAGTAGTAAGGGGGAAGGAACCAGTATCGACTGGACAGAACAGATTCCACACCAGCATAAAGAAAGGATCGCAGAAGTAATCAATGAATGCGAAGTAGGGCGTACCCATAGATCACGCATGAAATAATACTTGGTGCGATGGAAAAATGATGAGTTGCAGGAAGCGACATGGATTTACGAAGAGGAGTTCAGAAGACTAACGGAGCAGTCGAATTCTTTTTCACTTGGGGAGACTGATGCAGGGGCATCAGGACCTAGGAAGATCAGTCAAAGTTGAATGACCGAAGGAAATCGACCAGCAGGAGTGCCGATGACCACTGGTGCGGGGAGCAGGTTGACTTGTCGAAGTCAACAAGTCGAGCAGAAGTAGTCTGGGTACGGCCAACTAAAGGATCAGTAGATGTCACGAAGTCGACGATCAACAGAAGACAATCGACAGATGATGAGCGATGAAAGAGGTTGGGTAGTCGAAGAAGTGGTCAAACTAGGACACAACAGGGTGGCGAGACCAAGTGAATTGGGGAAACAGAATGAACTAACGGGATAGTTGAGATGTGACTGACTGTTATAGCAGGGTCGAAAGGACATAAAAGTCAAGGTACTGTACCAGTAGTCGTTCGGGGTTGCTGAGGAAGTTATTATAGTTATTGCGAGTTGGTGAAGGAAGTGACAGAGGATGTCATGGACAGAGGCTATACAACACATTTGGAAGCTGACAGTGCAGATTCATAGGATTTGGACAGGATCAGTGAATGGAGGGAACGCATGTCTCGGGATTGTAATAATCTTGGAAATAGCACTCGTAGGGTATAAGAGGAGGAGAAGGCCTTCAGTCTAAGGGGAAAAGCAAAGCAGAGTAGAGTGCAGAGTCAAGAGAGTTGTGAAGAGTCACACAAGCTGAGTCTAGAGTGTTGAGATCGAACCATAGCTCAGAGTTCCATGGTGAACCAGGAGAGGGCGAGGTCGACACACAGGGAGAACACACCACAGTTACTTCTAAGTTGTAACGACTGAGGTCGATTGTAGTTATTTATTTGCTTACAGTTATTTTACATTGTAACCGAATTTAGAGAAGTAATATAAGCCAATCCAGGAATCTTGTTCTACACCTTGTTTGTGTGAGCATTGTGGTTTGTGTTGTGTGTATTGTTAAGCAAGAAAGTATCCCGTAGGGTGACTTGCATCAATTTAGGATGTCTATTATGAATTTTAGAAAAGGTTGCATTAATGAACAAGATACTACTAATATAGTAATGGGTAAGTGGCCTATGGTACTATACAACATTTCATGGCTACTTATCTAGAATGAAACCTCTTTGCTGACATGTTGGGAGTTGTGCACACTCTTAACAATGTTCTGGTAGAGATGGAATGCATCTAGAAAGTTACGGGATATGGATAAATGTTGTATTGAAGCATTGGCTAAGATAATTGCATGACTATATGACATATGTCTTTATGCATAAGATTTTGTTATGAAAACTATGAGATGTTTCTAATCATGCAATTGAATTTGACTTGTAGGAAAGATCATATACAATCACCTACAAAAGAAGAAAAACAACATTTGTTCCAACAACGAAATTCAAGAAAACTATCTATTGAAGATATTGAAGAATCTAAAGTTCCCAGGATCTAGGATGCAGTAATGGAAGGATGCCATGATTGAGGAGTACGAGTCGATAATGTAGAATGATGTTTGGGATGTGGTCCCAAGACCAGAAGGGAAGTCTGTTGTGACTTCCAAGTAGATCTACAGGATCAAACATTCTGCAGATGGTAGCATAGAGAAATACAAGGCAAGGTTTGTGGCTCTTGGCTTCTCCCAAAAAGAACGGATAGATTATGAATAGACTTGTGCAACTGTAGCCAGATACACTTCCATCAGAAAAGTACTTGCTCTAGCTGCAATAATTAAGTGGAAGATACACCAGATGGATGTCAAGACAACTTTCTTGAATGGTGCAGTCGAAGAGGAAGTGTATGTGGAGCAGCCACTCGGTTTTGAGACACATGATAGGGAGTCATATGTGTGCAGATTGAAGAAATACTTCTATGGCTTAAAGAAAGCACCCAAGACATGGTACGACAGGATAGACAACTTCCTGTCCAAATTGGGCTTTACCAAGAGGAAAGAAAATTCCATCCTTACTACAAGGTTGAGGAAGGCAATCCAGTGATACTCCTATTGTATGTGGATGATCTGTTTGTGACAAGTGAGGATAGGTTGATTTCTGACACGATGAGGAAGATTGTTTCCGAGTTCAAGATGAAGGACACGGGTATGATGTATTACTTTCTAGGTATGGAGGTGTGGCAGAGTACATATGGAATCTTCCTTGGACAAGGGAAGTATCCAGTAGAGATCCTAAAGGGGTTCGGTATGATGGACTGCAAGGCCATGGCCACACCTATGGCATCGAACCTAAAGCTATTGAGTGATGCTTGATCAAAGTCGTTGATGCCACGGTGTATCATCAGATGAATGGGTCCTTGATGTACTTAACGAACACGAGACCAGATATTTACTTTGCGGTGAACACCTTGAGCTAGTTCTTGGCAAATCTTAGACATGTTCACCTAAATGTTGTAACCCATATTCTGAGGTACTTGAAGGGTGTGATTGATTATGGGCTCAAGTATGATGCGAATCAAAAGTTTAATCTGGAGGGTTGTGTTGATTCAGATTGGGCGGGAAGTGCTACATATAGGAAGAGTACTTCGGGGTGCTGCTTCAGTATGGGATCAGGTGTGATCTCTTGGTTTAGCAGGAAGCAATCCTGCATAGCACTGAGTGCAGCCGAAGCAGAGTATGTCACAACTTGTTCGGCTAGTTGCGGGGTAGTATGGCTAAGGAAGCTACTGTCTGATTTATTTGATCTCTAGTTAGATGCTACCTGTATCTATTGTGACAACCAGAGTTGTGTGAAGTTGTCAAAGAACCCGGTGTTCCATGACAGGTTGAAGCACGTCGAGATCAAATATCACTATATCAAGGATATGGTACAGAGAGGAGTAGTGAATCTCCATTATGTTATGACAGATGAGCAGATTGCAGATGTGTTGACCAAAACACTAGCCATAGTGAAGTTTGAGTACTTCAAAGAGAGGCTTGGTGTTCTCCAGATAGAATATACTTCAAGGAAGATGTGACGCGACACATTTGCAGGAGCCATTCCAAGCATGGTGGTAGGAGGATCCTTCCCATGGCTGTGGATGTAAGCACTGTGTGATGAGCATCGGGACGATGCTCTGGTTACTGCTATGTATGATGATCAGCATGATCATGTGTGATGAGATTCAGGATGATGCTCTAGATGATAGGGGTCAGGACGATGCTATGATGATGATCATGCGATGATGATATGCATTAGGACGGTGCTATGATGATGATTAGGATGATCATGCGATGATGATATGCATTAGGATGATGATGTGACGATGATCAGCATGATCATGCGATGATGACATGCATCAGGACGATACTATGATGATGATCAGGATGATCATATGATGATGATGAGCATCAGGATGATGCTTTGTGCAAGGATGATCAGGTTGATGTTGAGTATCAGGATGGTACTCTGTGGCCGTGGACACGTTGTGCAAGGGTAGCATGTAATACGTCCTAGAGATCTGAACAAGTTGTGTTGGTCACGTAAAAATCCTCAGATGCTCTTTAGAGATGTTACTTGGAAAGACACTCTTTTAAGGTTTTGTTATACCACACGTAATACATCCTGGAGATCCAGACAGGTTGTGCTAGTCACGTTAAAGGCCTCGGATGCTCTTTTGATATCTTGCTAGGCAAGACACTCTTTTAAGGTTTTGTGGGGACCACATGTAATAAGTCCTGGAGATCGGGACAGTTTGTTCTAGGTATGTAAAAGTCCTAGGATGCTCTTTAGAGATCTTGCAGGTTGCAAGACACTCTTTTAAGATTTTTGCTGACCACATAGAAAAGATCCTGGGAGATCGGATAGTTTGAGCTCAGATGCTCTTTTGAGGCTTTGTGGTGGTCACATGTAAAAGATCCTGGGAGATTTGATGGGTTGAGATGTGTGCTCATAAAAGTCCTGGGATGCTCTTTCGAGGTTTTGTTGACGCACTTTCCATAGGATGGCCTGAGATGTTGAAGACCTATAGGAGGCTAGGCCTACAACCAGCATGAAAAATGGATGGCTCTCTCGGGCCCTAGGAGCACCAGTAATGAAAATGTAAATTATATTTATGTGCTTATACTTGTAATCCATGGAATAACGCTTTCATGTTTAATCCTAGGTTTTTATACTGCTGGTCTCACTGCGATTTATCAATGATGTTTTAGTCCTACAAATCGGGACTGTGTATTGACATTTAATTAAATTAATACTATGTTTATTTTAATGAGAAAGGAGAATGTGGATTCTGAGAATGCACCTCTGTGTGGTTGTGGGTTAAATATTTAAAACCCTAAGTTAATTTGCTTTCCATAGGCATGCCCTAAATTTTTGTGATGGGAGTTTATAGTTTCAATAAATGTTTGAAGATGGCGTTTAGGAGTTTAGAAAGGGTCTATGAAGTCGTTCGTTTGTCAAATGATGATTCTGGAAAATGTATAACATTAATCTATTTTATACTGTGCAAACATGTTTTTCTTAATTATGAGTTTGGCTACTTGCTATGAATTAGTTGATGTATAAATCTCTGGTCTTTCTATCCTATAAAATATGGGTTGTGTGGTTAATTTTAGTTAGAAAGAATTGTAGTTAATGATTGATTTCCTAAGCTTGCTACAGTAAGCCCTAAAATTATATAAGGGAGTAATAAAGTGATAGATCATTGAAATGAAGTCATTAGGTGATAGAGAGTCTATGGGATCGTTCTGTTGTTTGTAGTGGATTTGGAAATTGTATGAACTCCACTCTGTTTAAGATGGATGTTCCCTATGGAGTCTAATGCTGAGTCTGTATTTTATTATTATCGTTTGTATATTTTAGTCTTTAATCTCTAGTTATAATATATATATATATATTGTGCCGCATGTGCATTTATTTAATTCTTAAATGTGAGGCAGAGTAAGTATGGCCCTATATTGGATCTTTTTGGTTTTCATAAGTCGTGGGATCCTATACAGATTCTTTTGGTGACAACTCTTGGATTATATAGTTACTCTGTTGCTAATGTTCTTATTCTATTTAATTTACAGAGTCTGGTTATGAATACATATGTAAGGTTTTTATGTGTAATTTACTAGTATAGTTATGCTATGGAAGATCATGTGAATGCTTTAAAGATATGGTTTATGCTAGATGAATCCTGTAGGTTATATTAATATGAATTTTGGTTATCTTTACATGGATTTAGAATGGAATTATAATATAATATCACGGACGATCTAATTTATAAATGAGTTATGCTTTTGTTTTAAAGGCATACTTTATTTAAACTACTTATGTTTAGTTAATATTTACCATTTATAAGTAAATATTATATATAGGAAATATATTATAAGATACAAGAAGAGTTTAGGGCTTTTCACGGAAATCCTAAATTCAAGGATTTCTCTCTCTGTATGAGGAAGTTATGTGAGCTTTCTCCTTCTCCATTTTAAACTTGAAAGTCATGGCTAAGTGGTTCTGCCAATGACTTTATTCCAAGAAAACATACGGTCCTATTTTAAATATTTATTCAAATAACATTCAAATCTATAACAGAGTATGCTAGCAGTTTAATAATCTTTCAAACAACATTTATGGATTAATTAAACTTTAACACAGATCTTAGAAACAAATAATATAACCAATATTGCTGAACATAACATAGATTTATTGAAACATGATTACTGAAGCAACAAATAGATACTTATCAGTATTTTATTGTAGATCGACTGAATTAGGAACTGCCATGTTCCTCCCAACCACAGACTGCAACCCGTTCATGGATTGTTCCACCGGTCACCCCCGAGCCGAACTAAGCATGAAAAGAATCTAGAAGGCCTAGGTGTGGTTTGCTATCTTCTTTGCTACAACAGAGTAGTCACAAGGTCTGTTTACCAACCCTTTGTGTGAATGTTTCTGAATAATGTCCCCCCTGATAATCTTCACAGTCTTCTCTCTAGGACATTCCTCTTTAATATGACACACCATATATAAGAAATATGATGTTTGAGTGCTCAGATTCACAATTGAACCCTCTAGTGAACTCAGAAAACACTTGCCTCTACAAAGTTCCTCTCTCTACTATTTATAATTTTTATGAGAACAAGGCTGCTAGGAAATTAGGTCTTTTGCTCCCTTAGTTATCTAACTGACGCACTAGCAGTTCTATTTTTATCTTTAATTAGAAATTTATTTTATTTTAATCCTCACAATTTATTTTAATCTTTATTTAATAAAACTAGACTTTTACTCACCTATCAACTAGTTAGATCTTTAGTTATCAACTATTGACCAGTCTAGACTCTCGCATGCTTAGTGCCTCTTTGAGTGGTAGTCCCAGTTAGTTAGAAAGAATAAAATAATAACAATTTTGAATATTAAAGTAAATAATCAATGGATTACTGATGCTCCAGAGCTCCCAACTCAACATCAATTAATCAATGTGAGTTTAAGTGCTCCAGAGCATCTCAGCTCAACACTTACTCAACTAATAGTGCTTCCAGAGCCCACTTGGATCAACACTATCCACAATAATTCAGATGTTCCAGAGCTCACGTGCTCACATCATTTAATAATTTGGTGATATTCAGAGCTCACTTTCTCAACACTCAAAAATAACCACATGGGTATTTCTTGAGATCTTTTTAACTCAACACCTGTCCAATAATAATTAAGTTCATAACAACACTTGACAATAAAATAAAATAGTCTTTTGTTGGGATATTACATCCCCCCTCACTTAGAACAACACCATCCCGGTGTTTAGGGACTCGAACTGAAACCATGAAACAAGGAGGGGTATGCCTATTTCATTGTGGTTTCATTCTCTCACATGGCCTCTTCAGGCCCGAAGTGCTTCCATTGCACTTTCAGCTAGATAATGGTTCGCTTTCTGATCAACACCTCTCTCCTGTCCAAAATATGAAGGGGTTCCGGTACAAACTCCCCTCCTGGTTCTATTGGTGTGATAAAAGATGTACACGCTTTCTAAAGATGTATATTAAGATATAATAAAGTTTTGTGTTTCCTACAAGATTTAAGAAATGGTTGACATATCAAGTTAAGAATTGATTTAGTTGAAAATAAAATGTATATCTTATTTGTGCAAATATTATGGGGTATAGTACTTAATATATATAAATTTCACTGGAGGGATCTTTTCCTTGATTATCATAATGACATTTGTAAACAGTAATAAGTGTCGCAAAGTTTTAATTATTTTGTAAAGCAGTATTTAAAGAAAGTCCATCCATGAAAGTGTTTCAATCTTGCATTTTTACGATGTTTAATTTATTAAGCTTATAGAAAACATGAGATCTCTATGGATATACTTGTATTTACATATCATATAAAATTGATATATTAGTAGGCTATGGTGTGAAAGATATACAATTATCATCTTTTCTAAGCATTGAAGTGACTATTGGACTATCAGTATTTTACATCCTTTGTTACGTTGATCTCTTGATTGGGTTTCCTTTGACACATTTTTCCTTCCCCATTACTATTTTGTTGGTTCTTCCACTATCCAATGCTACAAATTGTTCATTCGCCCAAGCAATCTTGGTGGGATCATTATTAGCATTATGCTATTATTTTATTTAGCATCTTGTTTACTTATACTAAGATGTGTTAGGGCTCCTGTTTATTACAACTTGATGATATGATATAAAGAGCGTATTAAAAATGTGTTGATAGAAATGGATATATAAAATATTTGATGAAACTAGGGGTTTTCTTAATTGGAAAGGTATATTGGGAGGGGGGTTCAACAATGCAATTCTTGAAGGCATTTTCCAATATTTAGTGAAATTAGGGATATTATTTAATATCCTATGAATGATCATGCTATGTAACAAGTTTACTAAGTGAATCCCCTGTGTTCATGCCTCATTGTGGTGGGACAATGTACAGGATGGCAGAGTCAAGAAAGGAAAGGATAAAATCAAGTCTTGGGATACGATGGTTGCCAAACCAAAAGGGAAGTTCTTGCCAGGTAACTATGTGATTTCCTTGTTCTGGAAGTTGCAAAACTTTCGACAGAAAGAGATGACCGTGAAAGAGTACACGGAAGAGTTCTATAGATTGTCGATAAGTTCGGGACAAACCGATGAAGGAGAATAAGTTGTCACATGATATGTGAATGAAATGAGGTATTCCATATAGGATGAGTTGAGCCTTTGAAGGTTCAGAGTGGTCGATGAAGCCTACTAGTTAGCTATAAAGGCAGAAGAGAAACTATCGAGGAAATCCGCATCGACCAGAGGTAGGATGACTAGTCGAGGTGCGAAGATTGTTTCCGTGAAAGGCCAAAGTAGAGAAACTAGGAGAGAAGCCGTTGAAGACAACCGACGTGCAAAAGGGACATCGACTAGAGAGAAAGTGCAAGAAAACCGACGTGATGGTCGAGAGACATGCGGTCGAGGTGCATACGGTTGAAGTGGTACAGTCGATAGAAAAGGACTTGACTGGCAAGCTATGGTTTTTTATAAGTGTCGAGGAGTCAGGCTTAAGGCATATGAATGCCCAGAGAACCTAAATGCTGCATAGGAGTCGAAACTGGACGTTGAAGAGATGAGCAAGTCGACGAGAGGGAGGAATCGACATCCGACAATAGTGAGATGGGAAAAGAAAAGGTTGAACCATGATGACCAGGAGGATGTTGGTTCAGGATGACCAACGCGATGAGAACAAGCCGACACAACTAAAGGATATATTTTGAACCACGGTGTTGATTGGTGAGTTGTATTGCAAGACCATACTTGATGGTGGCAGTACAGAGAATCATGTGTCGACGAAGGTCATCAACAAGTTGGGTTTGAGATGCCGATAACACCCACACCCATACAAGATATCTTGGTTGTAGAAAGGAAATCATGTCAAACTAACCAGACAGTTCCTGATAAAGTTTAAGGTTGGGAAACTTTAAGACAGTGTATTGTGTGCTGTAATCCCAATGGGCGCATGTCATCTATTGTTAGAAATTCCATGGAAATATGATTGGAAGATGATCTATGATGGTTGAGCCAACACAGTCACAGTGTGGAAAATTGGCACGTGGAGGACTCTGAAGCTGAAGCAGGAGGACCAAGCCGACTATAAGTAGGGCGAGAGAAACTATTGGGAGAAGGGAGTGTTGATGTGATCATCCAAGGAATTCCTCGCGAAGGAGCATACGCAGTTGGGATGTTTCACCATCATTCCAAAAGGGCCATGTGTCGAGAGGTTGAAAATGGATAGGATTCCAGTTGCAGTAAAAAAGATGCTTGACGGGTTCAGTAGCATAGTAGTCAATGAAGCACCGACTGGATTTCCAATGACGAGAATCATATCCCATCATATGGACTTGATTCCAAGATCAAGTTTTCCAAACAATGTACCAGATAGAATGACTTTGGCAGAGGGTCGGGAAATCAATCGACAGGTCCAGGATTTCTTTGACAAAGGATTGATCAGAGAGAGTCTGATCCCTTGTGCGGTACTAGCAGTATTAGCGCTGAAGAAAGGTGGAGAATGTAGGATGTGTACAGACTCCAGAGCCATCAACAACATCACAATCAAGTATCGGTTTCCATTTCCGAGAATAGACGACTTGATGGATTGCTTCAGTGGAGAGAAGTACTTCACAAAGATCGATCTTAAGAGAGGTTATCACCAAATTTGGGTTAGAGAAGGAGATGAATCGAAGACAGCATTCAAGAAAAAGGAAGCATTGTATGAGTGGTTAGTCATGCCATTTGGATTGACTAATGCACCCAGTACGTTCATGTGATTGATGAACGAGGTACTGAAGCCATTCTTGGGAAAGTTCATTGTAGTGTACCTAGACGACATCCTTATATTTAGTCAAACCAAGACAGAACACTTGGAGCACAGTTGACAAGTATTGCCGAAGTTGTAGGAAGAGAAGTTGATGGTGAACCTGCAAAAGTGTTTCTTCATGAAGGAAGAACTAGTGTACTTGGGATTTGTAATATCGAGTAAAGGGTTAGTGATGAACCCAAATAAGGTGAAGGCCATATTGGATTGGATAGAACCGACAAGTACGACTAGAGTGTGGAGTTCCATAGACTTTCCAATTTCTACAGGAAGTTCATCATAGGATTTAGTCGGATATGTGCACCTTTGATAGAGTGCATGAGGAAAGGGGAGTTTAAGTGGATGGAATATTCCCAGAGAGATTTTGACAACTTAAAGGAAAAGGTCGCTGAGAGCCCAGTGTTAGTGCTCCCATATTTCAACAATTTTTTCCAATTCGATTGCAACGCGAGTAGAATGGCACTTGGAGCAGTGTTGAGCCAGGAGGGCCGACCAATTGCATTCTTCAGCAAGGAATTGGATGATGCGAAGCATAAATATTCGGTCTATGACTAGGATTTCTATGCTATTGTCCAAGAATTGAATAAGTGGAGGAATTATTTGTTTCCCAAGGAATTTGTGTTGTACACAGATCACCAAGCACTGACGTACTTGAACACTCAGTCGAATTTGAACTAGCGGCACATGAAGTGGGTCAAATTCTTGCAGGGACATACCTTCCTGTTGCAACATAAGTCACGAAAGTTTAACAAGGCTGTTGATGCGCTGAGTCAAAGAGTTGCATTACTGAACACGACGATAGTTCAGGAAACAGGAATAGAGTCGGTGAAGACACAGTATGCGACCAACAAGGATTTTGACAAAGAATGGAAGGTGAGTCAAGAACCATGGAGTGTCGACAGAATTCCATACTTGGATTATTTCATCCAAGAGGATGTTCAGGGGAAAACAGTTGTGTATTCCTAGAGGATCGGTGAAGGGAGAACCTAATATGAGAACTGCACACCGACATTACCAAGTCATTTTGGCATCGACAAGACCAAGGCGTTAGTCGAAGAAAAGTATTATTAGCCAGGAATGATGACATATGTCGATAAGTGGGTACCATAGTGTCGAGTTTTCCAGTTGGAAAAAGGAAGAAGCCAAAATATAGGGTTACATATGCCATTACCAGTGCCGAATACCCCTTGGGAGCACCTGAGCATGGATTTTGTGCTCGGATTACCGAAGACACAGCAAGGTAACGACTCAATATATGTTGTAGTCGACGTATTTTCAGTGATGACACACTTTATTCCGTGTCAGAAGACAAGTGATGCCACAAGCATTGTTGTACTATTCTTCAAGGAGATAGTTAGATTGCATAGGTTCGAAGAGTATAACATCAGACAAATACACCAAGTTTATGGGTCATTTATGGAGAACCCTATGGCAGAAACTGGACACAAGGTTGCAGTTTATCACGACATATCATTTGCAGATAGATGGACAAACTGAGGTGGTGAACAGAAGTTTGGGAAGCCTTCTGAGGTTTTTGACAGCCGACAGATGCAAGTAGTGGGAGAACGTGTTGGCGCAAGTAGAGTTCGTGTACAACAATTATGTGAATCAGTCGACAGGTTTGATCCCATTCCATATTGTTCAAGGACGAAACCCACATGGAGTGGAAGATTTGGTCGAGATATCAACATAAATAAGGAAAATTGTGGATGCATAATCATTCGCATAGCATATGAAGGAAGTGCATGAAGATTTGCGAAAGTGCATAGGGAAGAGTAATGCGGCAAACAACTTGAGAGCCGACAGGAAGAAGAGGTTACCATTTTTCAATGAAGAAGACTTAGTCTATGAACATTTGCCGAAGGAGAGGTTTCCAACAGGAGCATATAACAAGATGAAGCTGAAGAATATTAGACCATGTAAGATCTTGAAGAAGATTTTAGACATCACTTATATGTTATGGCTGCCGAAGGACTTGGGAATTTCACCAACATTCAATTTCTCAGATCTGTACAAGTTTGAAGAAGTTTCAACTAGCAGCAGCGGCGCGGAAGTGTCGAACATCGACTGCACAACGCAGATTCCAGATCAACGCGACAAGGAGGAAATCACATAAATACTAGAGGAACGTGAAGTTGGGCACACACATAATTCGCGAAAGAAAGAATACTTAGTGCGATGGAAGGATGATGAGTTGGACGAGGCGACGTGGATTTCTAAAGAAGAATTTAGGAGACTGATAGAGCAATTGAGTTCTTTTTCACCTGGGGATTCTGATGCAGGAGCATGGAGGCCTAGGAACAATAGTTGAAGTTGATTGACATGTGAAGTTGACCAGGGGGTTTTCGGACGACTACTTGTGTGAAAGAATACTGGTTGTAGAAATCCAAGTAGTCGAGCAAAATCTATTAAGGGATGGTCGATAGAAGGAGAAAGGTCGAGAGTTGTCATGTCTAAGGTCGACAAACGACAGGGTTGAAGTGAAAGAGGTCGAGTGTCGACATGTTGTTGAACAACAACACCGACATGTTTTGAGGAGGAAGCCAAGCGCGGAGGAAGGGGTGGACTGATGAAGCCGTAGATGAGAAGGGAATCTGACAGGTAATTCGAAGGATTATGGAATACAATATGGTTGAGGTCAGTGATGGTACTGACTACTGTAGAAGAGTCAGAGAAGCTCAGAGGTCAAGGTGAAGTACTAAGTAGCCTTTTGGGGTTACTAAGGAAGTTATGAGCAGTTAAGAAGGTGGTTGGGATCAGGACAGATGTCACCATGGGCAGAGGTTGTGTAGCACATCCTGAGGGCGCTGACAACTGCAGGTCTATAGGATCTGGAGGATTCAGTGGATAAAGGAAGAGTGTCTCAGGGAACAGAGTGGACCTCGAGACAAACAACATATTAGAATACCAATGCATAGGCACTGAGAGAAGGAGAGTTCCATTTGGGAGCAAATATCGTTCATTCATATCTTAGCGAGCACTTGCATTCAACAGAGGTCATGAGAGGGAGAAGATTGTACAAATAGAGAACGCACATTTACTTTTGTACATTGTATCAGGCTAAGGACAACTAATTTAGTTGTTTAAATTTCCTTGCATTTCCCATTGTAATCGTTATTTGATTGAAGTAATAGAAGCCATCTTCTGGCATCCCATTTACACCAATTCTGTGAGCATCATGTGTGTCCTATGTATTGTTAAGCAAGAAGGTCCAACGACCTGCTTTTGCATCAGGATTTCATTGAAGGGTTGGAGCTTGTAAAAGAAGGGGTTTTCATCGATGAAAATGAATTTACTAAGGTCTCTTCCAATGATAGATAGGTCTTTTATAACAAATCCCTTCCAACATGGCAGGAAATTCCCTTTATTAAAGCCACACAATAATGGCGAGAAGTGATCAAGATCGAAGAGGCTCTCCATAACCATGTTCTCTCTATTGGAATTGCTCATACTGAATAAAACAAACTTGGATATCTTCTCCATCACCTCCAAGAATTTATTGATGCTAGGCCTCTTGAAGCTATCTCTAATATGTTTTGTTAAAAAAACATATTATGTTTATGTAGATTTATAAAATACCATGAACAATTTTTCCAAACAAGTGAATAAATGAATAATATTAATGACATTAATCCCAAACATAAAAAATCAATACTAATTACTAGTAAAATTCAATATATAATTTGTTAAACTATTTAAACTACTAAAAAATGAAGATTACACAAAGCAATCATACAAATATTAAAGGCGGGCTATAATTTATTATGAAAGTGGAAGAAATTATTTCACCAAAAGAGATATGTTGCACCTAACTAAATAAACTTATGTTACAAAAAAAAAGAAAATAATTAAAAAAATTGATGTCTATTAATAAAATTAAAATTAAAACCAAATGAAAAGTAATAAAAAAATCCACTATTTCTTATATAATTCTTGTGTAGGCATGGCCAAGTTCATGTTGATGGATGCAAATCCTCTTGATGTGAAAAATAATTTCTTAGGGATCTTTTGGTTCTCTCTCTAATGAATGTAGACCCTTTTTAGATTGCAAAAAGTTGAGGAAAAATTTGCACTTGAAGGAATTTGATCCGCATTTGCCGATTATAAATTTGGAGTTACTTTTATTTTTGTTTTAATTAATTGGAATATATATATTGTATTTGTTTTAAACTTTAGTTTCAATTAATATATATATATATATATATCTTTTGAACATTAGTTTACTTTATACATTGTAAATTTTATTACTTAATATTTTATTGTTTGATTGAAGTGTCACTCCAAGTTGAGCACTAAATTGCACTTCTTCATCATAGACAAAAAAATATAGAGATGATTTTTCTATATATTTGATAAGAATTATTGGAAAGGTAGCATCATAGAAATGAACATTGTGCAATTGCTTGTTTTAGTGTAAAATATCACTAGCATAATAGAATTGTGGAATGCCAATATTTAATATATACAATTTTATCAATTGAAAATGAATATTGTGATTTAGGCTAGATTTCCATTAAATTTATTTTGAGTGACTTCTAAAGGACCCCAACCTTTGCGTAATAAAACTAAAAAAAGTTGGGATTCCTAATTATTTTTTCCATTTAAAGATAAATAAAGGAGAATGTGGCAAAGAGTATATGATCACATGCTTGTTTTCTATGACTGAAGATCTTTTTGTAAGAGAGTGATGGATCTAGAGGCTATGTGCAAAGATCTATAGAAAGATGAAATGATTTCTATAATAGGATCTATGAATAGAAGAAGCATTTCCATTGTTTTCTCCCATTGGGTTTCCATGTAAAAATCTATGGTGTCCTATGTATGTGAAAGCTTATGAAAGTGTATGTTGTGTTGATTATGTAATGTTGATTAATCGGAAAATACTCAATATAGTGGAACATGAATGTTATCTATAATAATATATTGCACAACGGATTTATGCATGATAATCGTTATCTGGGTTAATAGACCTTTGTCATTCGAAGTCTTTTTAATGTGTATTTTGTTAAAATAGAACAAGATCCCCTTCACTACTGTAGAAATTTGATTCCTGCAGCTCACGTAAGTGATTTGGGTGAGACGTTTCCTATCCGGAGGTAATACTGAAAGGGCCAAATTCTTGGGGTTTGTTGGTTTCTATCGTAGTTAATATGGGTCTTCGCACAAGTGAGCCAACACCAACATGACAACTTTGATGTCAACTTTTAATAGATACAATTGCACAACTAGAGCATGCCCATGATGATCTAATTGATGGTTGCAACATGATTTACATCAAAATACAAAACTAATGGCACTCAATTAAAACCTTAAATTTCCAATCCTTCCAAATTGAAAAAATGAAAGAATGTAGAGGAATTTATATCATAATGGTTTTGTTTTCAAAGCAAAGGTTTACTCCAACATTATACATTATGGGACAAGGGACCCCCTTCACACAATAATTTGTTCACTGAATTTTATGAAGGTGTACATAACCTACATATCTCTAGATTTGAACTTGTGACCTCTTAAGAGGAAACACATGTTCTTAACCATTAAGCCCACTTGACTTGTATATTGAATTAGAAAAACCTCCAGTTTAAAAATTTTACCTAAGCAGATGAAATTGATTATTGATAACAACACCAAATGGAACACAAAATTGTAGAAACTATGACAAAATATGATAGGAAATAAATGAATTGTAATTTATGATTTACAAAATCTGAGTTTTTCATTTTTTATGTAATTTAAAAGCAACACTCCAGCTAACCACATACTTGTATAGAATATATACTATACTTTGATTGATGTAGTCATAATAATATTGAAAATTCATTTAGTAGATAACAAATGTGATTTTAAAAAACTAATATTAATAACTTTCACTACTCAATGTCCTCGATAGTATAGTAGATACATACTTTGAAGAATAAAAAATATGAAGATAAAAGCTATTTAGTATTTCACTATTTGGCAAATTGTAGATGTATACTTAGATAGTGGAAACTTTAAAGATAAGAGTGAATTTAAGCCTTTGTAGTCTACCAAATTCAGCTACCAATTTGGAATCTAATGCCAAACCAAAAAACTTTTAATGAAAAATGCATTGGAAGGTTAAACAATACTTTCAATAAATATTGCTTAATAAAACTAAAAAAAAGTTGAACTTTCTACAATTTGTTTAAATATACCTTATTCACTTTAAGTATCACTTTTCATAATTATCTTATTATTTTCATAAAAAACTTCCCAACCTTTTTTATATAAAAATAATATATTATAATGAATGATTAAATGATTGATTATCTATACACCCCACGAAAAGATCTATCTATCTAAAAATAAAAGGATCAATAGACTTTTTTAAATAGCTATTCCATTGAAATTGAGAAGGTGAACATAGGTTTTAATTTGGGGTTTCTGAGGGAGCACATACGACGCAGTCGAAATCGTGGTATTTGGCTCGGATGAGCGGGCGAACGTCATTCTCCTCTTGCGCGAGCTGTCGGAGGAACGGAATAAGTCGCGTGAGCTGATTATCTGAGGTATCCCCTCCACGGAAGGTTTTAATGGGGATGGCGTTGAAGGGCTGGAGCTCGTAGGACAAGGGGTTGTCGTCGATGATAATGACTTTACTGAGGTCTCTTCCGAGGAGAGATAGGTCTTTTATAAAACGCCCCGGCTCACAGCAGAGCAGGCAATGCTCTCTGCTCAAGGCATGCGAGAACAGGTATTTGTGATCGGGATCGAAGAGACTGTCTATAACCATGTTCGCTCTCATGGGAGTGCTCGCAGTGAAGATGACAAGCTCGAATATCTTCTCCATCTCCTCCAAGAATTTATCGACGCCGGGCCTCTTGAAGCTGTCTCTGTCGCTGTCATCGTCGATGGGCACATTCAACTTGTTATCCACAAGAGTTCCATCCATGTCAAGAACCAGTGTATGCTTCTTCTCGTTCCCTTCCATGGGTGGCAGCAGAGGACCTCTCAGTGGCTTCCGCGGCAGCTTCCAATATTGACCCTTGTCGGATAGAGATGTGGATTTCTGAGTGTGTGGAACATTGGCCTTGCTTATGGCAAGACGAGCCAGTGGGACTTGCACAGAATGGGGTAACAATTCGGAATCTGATGCCAAACCAATAAATCGTTTGATGGGAAATGCATTGGAAGGTTGAAGAGAGTAGGAGAAGGGGCAATCGTCCAGAATAACTACCCTGCTCAGGTCTCTTCCCAGGAGCGAGAGGTCCTTCACGAGTCTACCTTCTATTTCAGTGCACGAATCTCTGTACAGCCTGTAACGAATGAGGCTGCTGTTTGGGAGCTTATCCAATATAGCGTCCGCCCTTTTTTGGGGACTCTCTGTGAATATCACGATTTCAAACAGTCTCGCCATTATTTCGAGGAACTCTTCCAAATTGGGTCTCATTGAAATAAACGTAAGCCTCCTCCCTGTTGATTGCCGTTTAACCACAAAATCCATTCTACAAAACCGGGCATCCTTGTTCCCACGAAACCAGTCCTCAGTCAACTCCGTTAAGAGAGTTCCGTCCATGTCAAGAACGAGAGTGTACTTGTCTTTATCTAGTGGATCCATTGGAGGCAACAGATGCTCTCGAGGAGCGCAGATGCCCAAGTTTGAGGGGGATCCATCTTTACTGGTGCTGCTTCTTTCTCTTTCGTTGGGAGCATCCCTTGCAATCAAGTATGAGGAGGATCCATCTTTACTGGTGCTGCTTCTTTGTCTTTCGTTGGAACCGTTTGGAATAGGGGCATCTTGGCGTTTATCCATTGCTGTAATCGAAATTGTTGTTTTGATAGAATCAATGAATTGTAATAGAATTTGTTGTGTTTTGATAGAATCAATGAATAGATGCGGACTGGTTTTCCCAAACCACGAATTTTTCCTTCTTATATTGGGTAATAGGTAATATACCTCTGGTGAAAGTCACAACTTTTCATTACACACGTTAATTGTTAATTTTTATATAGAGTTTATCAATTTTGTCACTTACATTGTTAGCCAACCTTTAGACATTGTTTTCATTAAAATGCTTAATCAATCACATTAAAGGTCATTTTTATATATAGAATTTATTAATTTTGTCACTTACATTGTTAGCGAACCTTTAAACATTTTATATCAATTATGAAAATTTAACATATTTTTAAGCATAAAAGTTTTCACATATCTAAATAATTATATAAAAAATATTTCACATACATAGGTTTTATAATTATTCTTATTTTATATAATTATATTTATTTTCTTAGATTTTAAATCTTAAATCATCTATATATAACCATAATTTTAGTTTTGTTTATGATTTTTCTTAATTTTAATTTAACTCTTTAAAAAAATTGAAAATATTTTAAGTTATATAATTGAAAAGTATAATAACATAATCATATTAATTAATAATATGATTGATTTATATAAGGTGACAAAAGGAATAATAATGTGAACCATATTAATAATTATTATGGTTACGATAGTTGAAGCACGGAATTGTTTATCCTTATTATTAGATATGAAGATGCAAAATTTTAATGATTATTCTTTTTAAAGAAAATTAGATTTTTTGTTATTTCAATAGTTGTTAGTAGTTTTAAATGTATAAATTAATTTAGGTGCAAAGACTTCAATACCATCATGATTAATCAATTTTAACACTCATTTTTTTAAGAAGAAAATAACATGTACTTTTCTTATTATAGAAATAAAAAAGTACTCCTCCATACAAGTTTTCAAAAAAAAATCCAAGTAATCTATTTCTCCATTACCATCATCTACAAAAAGACATACTATCTAGTAATCCATGAAGGGAGATCATCCTAAACAAAACAGGCCATCATGTCATTTGATAAAGTCCAAAAAAAACATATCTAATATCCTCTCGCTGACAGATAATGTATAAATTAGTCTTAAAAAATAGGAGAAGATCCAACGTTTTCGAGCTTATCATCAATCCACTCTTCCCAGATAAGGAGTCTTTCCTACTCAATGAGTGCTTCCTTTGACAAAGCATTTTCCACCTCATTCAATTCCCTGTAAATCTCATCGATTATCCAATCATAAAATATGGACAATACAGTCTCAATCCTTTGACATTAATCTTTAAATGAAATATTCTTCATCTTGTGGATTTTTTTTACCCAATTTACAACCATTAAGGAGTAACCAAATATTCTTAGTGAATCCTTACCAAAAGTACTAGCAGTTTTAATTAAACACCATAGACCAAGCAATTATGCCAAGGATTTTGTGCCTTCACCTATATTCAATTTAAATTTGAAATAGTGATGTATGTCAATAGTCAAATAAATCTCAGTAGCACATTTTCCTTTCTCAGACACTTCATCAAAATATCCAGGAGCTACATTGGAATCATCAATGCCTCTAATATGACGCACATGTTTGTTGAAGGAAGTTTGATTGGAATAAGATTTATACATACCTATTATTTTGAAGACTAATTGAAATGCATAAATCGTTTTTCCTTAAGAAACAATATCATTCCTGGATTTCCAGATTTTCCATGAGATAAAATAACGCAGGGTCTTGTGGCATTTTTTTTATTTTGTCCAAGATAACAATGATGTTTCTAGATCACCTGAGTCCCAGATTTGGTCGATTGCAAAAAGAGAGCATACCTAAGACCAAATATATTTAGTGAAAATAAAACTGACAAATAATAAGTGATTAACCAACTCTTCTTCTTTAAAGCATAAAGGACAGATGCCAGGACCAAGCCATCCCATTTAATTCAGATTGATCCAAGTTAAAACCCAGTCTTCCAAAATTATCCATAGAAAAAATTTAATCTTTGGAGGTATATGCCAACTCCATAATTTAGCAACCCACCATGTTTTAGATGTCGTGCTCTTTTTGCTCACAATTACATTGTACAGTGAGTTTTTTGTGACTGTTCCAAACTCAGGGTTATAATACCATACTAAATTATCTTCAGTATTTGTTATTCTGATACTGGACCTATTTAGTCTAGATACATATTAGTTCCATTTAATCACTAGTTGTTTCTTAGACCGAGATCTTCTGCAATATACCAATAGCTGCCTGAATTTCATAACCAATAAGGATGACGAATGTGAGCTAAGGTTACAAAACCACAATTAGAAATTCGATCTCTAATGGAGCTTGATAATATGAAGTCATCCTCATTCCCAACAAAAGGATCTAGACCAATCATAACATGACTCCACCGATATTCCATGTGAGATGCATGTTGAGCCATGAATTTTTTGTTGTTGAAACCATTCCATACAATTGAAGAGTTTCTCGAGAATTCATGTGGATATCAAATCCATTTAATCATAATGCTTTTAATATATTTACAATGGATAATATCGGTCCATAGGCCTGATCCAAAAATACCTTCCATAGAATTTTTAGGAAAAGAGTCGTGTTGAACCATATGATATTTTTGATGTTCCATCTACCATGATGTTTGGGCACAGAAAGAATTCCCCATCTTGCACGAATCAAATTTTCCACCCTTTGCATTTCCCATCCCAAGGAAATTAAACATGAGGTTCCGAATCATTTGGATAACAGATTTAGCCACCTTGAATAGTGAAAACCAATAAACTGGTAAACTAATGGGAACAAATTCGAGCAAATTTAACCTACCACTAAGAAAAACATACTTGCAAATCCAATGCCCAATCCTTTTAACTAACCAAAACTAGTCACCCACTCTGTAACAATTTTGTTTAATAAAATATCCAAGGTATTTGAAACTGAAATCTATATGTGACATTTGAAAGGGCATAAAGCCATAAATATTATCCAATATGTTCTCCTCAACATTATGGACATGAAATGATGACTTCTTCAAACTTATTTCCATTCTAGATGCTGAGAAAAATACCTTGATTATTGCTGGAAATTGAGACCATTCTTCTATCGAGATAGTGCCAAATAAGACCACACCATCTACAAACAATAAATGCATAATCAAAACATATTCAAATATTTTAATACATTTGAGGAGACCCTTTCTTCTTGCCTCAGTAATCATGCGGCTCACACCTTTAATTTATAAAATAGGGCCTCCAAAGGATTAAGATCGTCTAAGACCGAAATATTCAGCGAACAATTTCTGACCAAGGAACAAAAATCATCATCATGGATCCATGAACAATTAAACTTGAGTGGATATTTTTTTTTGGACTCCACTCCATCAAATTGTATAATGATAGTTTGGTGATTAGATATGATTGAGAATTCAACCCAAGATCTATATTTTTCCAGGTTGTTGCGGAAAGTATCTATCATTATGAAACTTTCTAGTCATTTTCCAATACTCTAACTGCCACATGTCTTGTTGTTCCAGGTCGCACATAATTTAACTAGCTCAATGTCAACTAGATTATTACGCTGAGTCAAATCCCCCAAAAATCAGCTAATTCATCTGGTTTGGCATAATTTCCCCAAATATCAGCAACTTATATGGTGAAATTGAAATCACCCGCAACAATTAGATTATGAATTTTTAAGATACCGCAACTATCTAGTCTGTTCCAAAACACTTCCCTATATTTGTATGGGTCGTAAATATTGAGTACAGAAATGTTCAAATCAAATTCATAAAATATTCCTCCCATGAGAATTCCTGCACTCGTCTTATAGTCCTTAAAATAAGTAGTTGAAGGATTCCAGCCCAAAAGAATACCACTAGATTGACGAGATGCATCGATGGCACACAAATCCCAGCTAGGAATTATTTTGGAGAAAGTATCAATGGCTTCCAAAGAAGTGCACTGAGTTTCTTGAATTAAAATGACATCAGTGTTATTAGTATTTAATAAATTGGAGAGGGCCCTAACCTTCCCAACACACGCAATTCCATGGATATTGAAGGATAGACAGGCCATTAATCAACATCAATCGTGGGAATGGATGCTCTAAGGGCCTCGAGTTGTGAATTCGTCTGTTGTACTCTTTTAGATAAGGGAACGAGGGTGGATTCAACATCAATCTCAGATTCTAGTGGAGGACATCCCGGTTTTCCCTTAATTTTCTTCTTTTTTCTAATCTTTACATTCTAGCATCTTATTGATGCAATGGGGATAGAATCAGATCCGAAGGAAGACACCTTCGAATAAACTTCAAGAGGAGACTTAAGAATAGTTTTTTCACTCGAAATCATCTTCAACCGTAAATCCTGAGGAAATGTGAAAGTTTCTTCCAGAGCCGGAGGATCCTTAAACGAGTTAGGGTTCCTTGACACTAAAGGAACAGTAAGAGAATCTTTAAAAGAAACCCTAGCCTCATAATGAAATATTTGAAATGGGTGAACGATCCAGTCCAACTTGATATTTCAATAAAGGGGCTTTTGGATCATTAGATGGTAAAATCACATGCTCAGGACAAAGGTTGGGGATAGGAGCGAAATTGCTTGAAACCAATTCAATGTCGATTCCATCTTGAGAATTTTGGACGAATCATTTTGCATAGAACAAGATCCAAAACTTCTTCTTAAACCTAATGATTTTTCAATTGAGAGATAAAAATCAAGTTCTTCCTTGGACACACCCTCGTAATGTGTACAGGTTTTAGAATTTGTCTTATCAATTTGATGATGGATGGTCGACTGAACATGATTATTCTGAGGCATTGACTGCTACTTCGTGTTCAAAATAGAAAAGCTCTTGAATGAATATGATACTAATCCATAACTGTAAATTAAACTAGGATAATTTGCCTTAATGTGTCTCGTTTTCCTGCAGAAAAAACATCTGAAAGGAACATTTCTATAGTCTAGTTTCTAAGAAAATTACTATGAACCCCAGATAAAATCCGTGGTCTCAAGTAATCCTTTATTAATGTAAAATTCCACCAACACTAATGGAATTCTCTTATCCACCCCAACTAACATTTGTTTTTCCATCCTCACAAATTTACCCAAGAAATTTCAAGGTCTTCAATAACATTGTTGGTCCACAGTTCTAATGGAAAACCAGGCACTAATACCCAAAGGTTGCTAATATTGCATTTCTCATTCTCAGGATTAAAGTTCTGTTACCATATTTTTATAAGCCAAATATTTTCTAAGTTGGAAAAGATAACCACAGCAATCGGGAAAATGAATCAAAACCAACACTTATAAATAAAATTTGTTCTAGGATCCATACCAACTAATGTAATCCAATTTTGATTGACTCATTCTAAACAATTCCATCTTAGAGACTTTAGTACTCTCAATTTTTCCTACAAAATCCATGTTAGAGTTGGAGGAAACCCTATGCATGTTGACATATTTCCCCAACAGAAATTGACGTAGATCCTTCTTAACCTTATAGGATTTCAGGTTTACCGAATTTACGAAACCTCGATGAGTCTTAAACAAGAGAAACAGTTCAAAAAGATGGGTTTAAAGTCATATTATGATCTATGATAATCGTTGCCCCATTATAATCTGAACTAGCCTTGAACTGACCAAAATATAAAGACTGGAGCGAATGTTGGGTTTTATCCAACATATGAGGAATGGGAACCTGATCTATAGATTACATCCGGTGGATCCAAGAAACGACATATCCAAGTTGCATAAACTATGTGTCCAGCGAAATAAGAGTACTAACCACATCTGAGGCCAAAAGGACAAAAAAACATCTAGTTAACCTCCCATCACTTTATAACAAAAGTAGGTTGAAAGTATACCACCGATCAGAAGATTAGACACAATGTGGTACCATAGGACTACAAAAAAGGATAAGTGTATAAAAAAAGGAGTTAATCAGAATAATTGAAAAACAAAACAAAAATAGATTCATGATCTATTTCTAGCTAGGTATTTGGGAAAACTGCAGCAAATTAAAGTAATTCCCACTTTTTTATATTGGTTGGTACTAAGATGCCAAACTCCCCACCTGAACTCTTAGCTGTTGCAGTGTTTAGAAAACCCTAGCTAAGGTTTCAAGCAGCCAAAATGATCTTCCACCCTTTCCTCTCATCCCTCAACCTCCAAAAATATCTATTTTAACACTCATTTTACTACTATTATTATTATTATAAAAAATGGAAATAATTATTTATAAAAGAAAAATAAATACAAATATAGGAATAAATTATTATTATTGTTATTAAATAAAATAAAATAAATAAATTCAATTATTTATAATCATTTCATTTAAAACACACATACTACAAGACTCTAGTTTCATTTTCACATCTATGTAATGAAAGCCTTACTATCATTCAACATACACAATATTAATTTCTTAACATATTGATAAGCCAAATATGAACAATTCATTCTATATTAAGAATATAAAAATCCATTCTATTTAAATTATAAACAAGCCCAATATAGATGTTCCATTCTACATTTTACATGATATTGAAAATATAACCAATCCTTCATACATCTTAAATGATATCAAGAATCTAAACTATCTTTTCTACATTCTAAATGATATTAAGAGTATAAACATTCCTTACTATTGAAATTATATCAAGTCAAATATGAATAATCCATACTATGCTAAAATTGATAATGAGTATATAAGCAATCCACCCTATCCACTAATGGTCGTTCGTTAAATCTGATGATTTGAACACCTTGTCATATGCATAAAGTTGTAATCAACATCCAAAATAATCATGGTTTCAATGTTTATTTAGTCCATAATAACTAATGCCACATCCAATATTGGGTTTCCATTATTAATTTCAACATATTTCATAATGGATAAGAACATATGTAGCCTCACTAGGTATAGGTTTTGTGTTGTATTTATATATATATTTATCGATCTATATATATATATATACATACAATATTAATGTGAACTACACATATCTATGAGTTTAAATTCCTATTCTAAACCAAGAATTTGAGAACACCTTCGATTATTCAAAGAAGAATGCCTATACCTAACTACCTCAGCTCGTAATGGATATTAAGTTCACAATGTTGTGATTCTATACATACTAATTACTAAGTAACTTAGGTTTCAATATGATTTTTTTGCAGGATCACACATAATGCAACCAAGATCGTGGTATTTGGATTGGATGAGTGGGAGAACCTCATTCTCCTCTTCTATGAGATGTCAAATGAATTGAATAAGTTATGCGAGATGATTACCTAAGGTATCCATTGCATAGAAGCTTTAATGAGGATGTGATGTAGGAGCATCAGGGCCTAGGAAGAACAATCGAAGTTGATCGACATGAGAAGTCGACCAGTGGGATTGTCGACAACCACTAGTGCGAAAGTAGACTGGCTATCAAAAGCCAAGTAGTCAAGCAGAAGCTGTCGAGGTGCGGTCGACAAAAGGAGAAAGGTCGAGAGTCGAAGCCAATATACAAATATTGTTATCCCAAATCGAACGGATGCACATGCTACAAATTTATCTTTAATAGAAAGAAAGATGAAACTATCTAGGTCATCATGAAGTACATATATAGGGATACCTTTTCAGGATTGTCTTCATAACTGGATCTCTATGAATCCTCGTTTTGGTGAAATAACTTGTTTCATCATATGGGAAACTTGGAGAGCTCGAAATTCTTGTATCTTTGAAAATAAATCTGTGAATCATGAGTGGTGTGCTAGGAAAGTGATTGTTGCTTACTTAGAAGTCTCGGGCTCCTATTCAAGGGCCACTAACTACTTGGTAGTGATCATTTGGCCCCCTCCCCCTCCTATAACTGGAAGCAAGGCTTTTTTTCGACGGTGCATCTCAAGAGCAAGCTAGAATTTGTGGTGTCATTGCTCTCATTATATTGGATCATGATTGCCATATAGATTTATGGTTGAACTGTGGCAAGGGGACCAACATGAGAGGAGAGATATTGTCTCTCTCGATGGTCCTCTATTATGCTAAATTAGTTCATCTAGCACTTCGACATATTGCAGGATATTCTAAGCTCATTATAAATTGGGCAAAGGGATTATGCTCTTTAAAGGTTTTGGAGCTCGCTCCATGGATGGCACAAGTTAAATTTATGCTCGAGGCTTTTCCTCATGTTTCAATATTGCATATCTTCAGGGAGTACAATTCCCAAGCTATCACCTTATCAAGGTGTGGTATTTTGGCTACGGAGGGGACTATCTATTTCGGAGATTGGAGTGGGGGTATTCTACTTTCATATGGAAGCTTGCATTTTTTTCTCCCTAATTGCTCTATTTTTGGTGGTTTTTTTGTATTTTCCTCCTACTATGGAGTATCTTCTCCTAGTACCACTTTTTTTACTTAGCGACGTTATTTTTTCTTTTCTTTTTTTCGGCATGTACTCATTTTTTTGTTGACAAGCCTTGGGATATTGAGGTCTACTTTCTTGGTTGAGGGTTGTCCCTTTATGCCCGAGTGTTGTTTTGGTTTCGTGGTTCTCCTGGAGAGTTTGAATTTCTGTTATCTTTTGAATATTTTCCTAAAGACAACTTAGATGTATTGGACTTTCTTCATATAATTTTTAATAAAAATATAGTTATTTTTCTGTTTGAAAAAAGGATCACCCTAGGTTAAGACATTAAGACGTCAATTACCACACTAGGCACATCAACCATAATATTACAATTATTTTTGTCATTTTAAACCATGGAATCACGTGCAAAGACTACTACATCATATTGCAATGGTTTTCATTCCATGTTTAATACATATGTTGTACTGAATCATATCCAACCATACCATAATGTAAGGAATGGCGTATAAACCGAGAACACCAATGCACTTAAAGTTTTGGTTGAGTTGTCAAGCTTTCTATTCTCTTGGAATACTCACTCTATGATCAACGACTTGGATTGAACCAATAGATAACTTAACAGTACATTTGGGTAACAGAGGTTACAATTCATTAATGATAGTAGATGAAGGATGCGCGCCATTTGTTTTCATTGTTCATTAAACCCTCACACAATTTTCACATAGCTTCATCGAGATCTGGACAGTGAAGGGATTCTAATTGAATTCAAACTCTGCAATTAAATTTGACTCTGTCGTTACCTTGGATGGCTATGGTGCACAACCAAACTCAATCTCTTTGTTGTTTACAGGTAATAATCAGCTAAAGAATTATTTTATAAACAGGGTGAGTTATTTCTCTTATTGAACACACATCTTTTTTAATTACTCTATATTTAAGGTATTTATTTCTATTAATAAGTATTGCTTGCTTCTTCCGCATTGTTATATCGTGCCTCTTGAAGGAGTAATGTCTTGGTAGCCAATTCTTGGTTTTTATTTAGCTTACACTGTAGACTTCGTCCTCTATTCATCTTTAATCATCTCGGTCAATTATTGGTTTCCTCCTTTGCGAGGTATATCATACATTTGAACTCAAGGTTTTGATTTTTAATACTGATTGATTCATTGTTTGGTTACATAGCTTTTCTGAGTATAAAATCAGCTCGTTCGTCCCCATGACTTCTGGCATTGGGATGCTCGGCAGCCAATACCACCGATTCGTCTCGATTGCTAAGCCAACTCATGGCCCCTAGGGTGGAAACTCTTGGTAAGTGAAAGGATATATCAGAGTTCACTACGTATTTGCATAAAAATTTGTTTTTAAATAGTTTATAATAACCATCTGTTTCCCTTGTTTAAACCCAACACCTACTTAGGTGCATTCGAATCCATGCGTGTATCCATTGGACGATTTGCAGGTATGCAAACACATCCTCCTTCTCGACCTTAAGTCTTGATAATGCATTTTTTTCCTTTATATTTTAGTGTGGGTCTTCATGCGAACTTTGGGTGTAAACTCGAAATGAGAGTTGTATAATCTCTTCAATTAATAATAATCCCTTCGTGGCTTGTATTTTTTCTATACAATATCGATGGGACTCTATGCAATGTCTTCTTGATCTTTTCTATAAATATTAATGATTGAGCATGAAGGGAAAAACCCCTCCTCTCTGTATTCAACTCTCGTTTTTGCATATCTATAATATTGTATAGATTGGACTATGCATTTAATTTAAAGAATTATCCCCTCTTCTAAGTTCTTTCAACCTAGTGTTTACAATGGAGGTTCAGTTAATAGTCATAATAGAATACAATGGCGGTTCAGTTAATAGTCATAATCGAATAACTTATATTTATTGCATTTTAAATTTAATATGATCAAGCCATTGATTATTATACAATGTAAACTCATATTCCGCATTAGAGTTCATAACAATTGAAATATTAACAATATACTTACATTTGGGTTCACTCATTCATCTAAATTCAGCTAGCATCTCAAGCCTATATAAACTTTCTTTCTTCCATTTTATGGATTTGAACTCCAACATTATTACTTTTCTGTAAATTTATTTATTAATAATGAACTTTTATTTACTAACACAAGTTTAGTCCAAAATGAATATGAAATTATTATCATACTTGTATTAGGGTTTTGTTTGCATAATAACATGGGAACAATACCCATTTATATTTTTATATGAAGTATAGAAATGTTTTGTCATGTAAAATGAATTTATTTTTACTCAATAACTTAATAGAAACAAAAATATATTTAGAATTAATTTATAATTTATATCTTTATAAATAAGATGTAATTTAATAGAAACGATATATAAACAAAATTATGTTTATAGTTAAGATATGATTTATATGTTTATAATTGTTTTAATATATATGATATTATTTTGTTATTTATTTATTATTAAAAATATTATTAATATAGCTAATCTATAACTTTATTTTTGAAAAGAGTTAGCCACTTTTTTTGTACTTTAAGTAGTGTTAAAATTTTATATATATATATATATATATATATATATGTGTGTGTGTCTACATTTATTATTTTAAAGTATATATTATGTCAAAAAAATATTTTGTAAAAGCATTAAACTAAATACATATTAATGTAAATTTCAACGCATATATATATATATATATATATATATATATATATATATATATATATAGTAAAAATAAAAATAATAAATAATGTGAAATTATATCTTACATGTTGATAAAAATAAGCCAAATATATAGTATTAATTAAAAAATACATATGTCAATAAAATAAAAACAACACATACTTAACCATAAAATTTTAAATATATTATTTTTTAGAACAACGTATACGTCATTGTCTAATCACAAAAGTTTGAATGTATTAATCTTAATTAAAAGAAAAAAAATAAAGAAAAACATATATATACATACATATCTCAATAAAGAGAGAACATACAATATAAATCAAATATAAAAATAAGTCAAATATATTGTATTAATTAAAAATGTACATATTGATAAAAATAAAAAACACAACATATGAATACATATGTAGTATTTGAATGGTATATATTTTTGTTAAGTTAAAAGAAAAAAATGTATATATATGCTAATAAAAAGACAAACATATGTTATATATGTATTATAAAAAAAACTGTATATATTAATGGTAGGTTAAAATGAAAAAATGTGTACAGTTACTACATAAAAATTGTCTTAAACATCTATATGTTATTGTTTTCAATAATGCATTCTATTTTTGAATTCCAAGATAGTAAAATGCTATGGCATTTAGGGTTATTGATGAACATTTTGAATCAAAATGAAACTATAATTTTAGTGTATAATCCTAATAGAAAATGAAACAAGATCTTTGACATGTTTAATTTAGTTTTAATCTTTATTGTAAAAAGCACTCACAAAAGATTTGAATGGGGACAAATCTACCAATACTATTCCTATACCAATAATTGTTTTTATGCATTGTATGGTCTCATTGGTAAAAAAAATTACATATTTTCTAAACTTGGCATATGCTTATTACTGTTTTGCATCCTTCAATTTGATAAACATTTATTACTCTTTCACTTAAACTTGTCATACTTTTAAGGTAGAAATAGTAGGCTTTTTAATTAATTTTAACTTTATGAAATTAAATTTTTTAATAAATTGTAAAAAAATTTATAATCAATTTAATCAATTATATTAAAATTTAGAAATAATACATTTTTTATATATTATCATTACTATAAATTTTAAAAAATGCTTAGACCAACAACGTTGACCTAAATAAAACATTAAAAGAAAGAAATAACTTGTGGAGAAAGTACTAGACAATAAAAAAGTTCTAATTATTCTTTTTCCACTTTATATTACAATGCTATTTTTTTTTATATCTTGTTGGAAAAGTTTTCTTTTAATTTATTTTAAAAAAAATAGAGTAAATTGAGTTTTTAGAATTAGAAACTAATTTTAATGTGTATGTGGTAGATTATATAAAATGATGTCACTAATGAAATTTTGCACTTATCATTTAGTGATGGTGTACAAAAATGATAGTATTCATCATTATTAAAGAAATATTTAGTAAAAAACTACATGTCAAACTTTTTTTTTTAAAATTTTTTATTTTAAATTATTATTTTGTTTAAACAATTTTACTTCCAACCGGGTCATTTGTCATTTCAAAGCCTTTAACAATCATAAAATAGAACTAACAAATTTTAATAAATAGAATTAAGAATTAAAATATTCATATTATTACATTAATTATATTATAATAAAATATTATTGATTGAATTTTTAATTCCAATTGAGATCTAACTTGATAAAAAACATTATGAATTTGTTTTCGATAATATATAAACTCACAATTAAATAATATATTGAAATCTAACTTAATAAAAAACATTATGAATTTGTTTTAAGTAATATATAAAATCACAGTTAAATAATAAATTCACATAAACATTCAAAGAAGAAATAAAATATTTATATTATTACATTAATGATATTATAATAAAATATTATTGATTTATTTTTTAATTCTAATTGAAATCTAACTTTATAAATCCATTTTAAAAAAATACCATCATTGGATAATATAATAATTTGATCATATCATTCCATCATATAATTAAAAAAATTGAGGATTTTTGTAAGTTTGATACATAAACTTCTTCGAGATAAATCAAATTACAAATCTTTCAAAATAAAGAAAACTTAATAATTTTGATAGGAAACGAAGACAAGCTCTAATTTGGGAAAATTTCCATTTTGCATAGAGAGAGAAATGAGATTCATTTGTTGTGAAAGAATACATATGTGTTTAAAAATGAATCCAATATTAATATGTTCTCAATAAAACATAATAAGAAAACATGAGCAAAAGTGTCTCGAGGGTTATAAATAGTAAATTAAATATTAATATTTTATTATTAGCAAGTTTTTTTGTTGCATGATTTTTTTTATTATATAATTTATTTAAAAATAGTTTGATTTTTTTAAAATATTAGCTTGTTATGTGTGTGTCTCTGTGAGTGTGTGTGCATATTAAATATAATGTTTTTGATATTTGTTTTCTTATGTTGAATAGAGTTCTATGTAATGTTAAGGAAAATTAAATATAGAAAGTCAATGGTAATGTTTATAAAAGGAATTCTCACTCTAGACGTATACTTTATGAAGTCCTTAATTAATTTATAAAAAGAATTCTTAGTCCCCATCAATGTAGAAAATTTTGGTGTTGGTCTTTTTACATAAAAGCAAGAATGTCCCCCTCCCCCACTTTGAACGCCCCCCCCTCATTTATGAGTCATCTCGCCATTGCTCCTTTTTTTTAATCAACATCATATATGCTTTCTATATTGTGTTTTTTATATAAATATTTTTTAGTCATGCTATGCCTTTTTCTATTTTAAATTGTTTTGTCTCTCCAATATAATGCTACACATTTTCCATTGTCCGAGCTACACCTATTTGGCTTGCACTGGTTTGATGTGGTTTTTTGTACATAACTAATGACGTTTTTTTTTTAAATTGTGAGTTAATTTTTTTTCATCCTTTCTTCTTCCAGCAGAGACTTGAATTTTTTTGTAAAGATCTCAGAGCAATGTCGGCAATTGTAATTGGATTTTTGAAAATTTGATAATATTGCAACTATTATTGTTAACTCGACTGCGTTTTATTTTTATGGGGTTACTCTTTTTCTTGCTTAGTGAAGTTATTTAGATACGTCGTATGATTCTTGGAATAGAAGGCACTACAATATTAGAATTTTGAGGCATTGAGATAACCTACGTGATAGTATTTTGTTCTTTTATGCTAAATGTTATTGATGTGATGTCCAAAATTTAGTGTCGCCACTTGTTATGAATATGTATGCAAGATTTTACACTTATGATTGAGGTTGAGTTTGCTAGTGTTAAAACTCGGGCAATCTCGTAACATTATACTCGATGTTCTATATGAGGCCAATTTCCAAAGTGTGTTTATTTTCTAAATAGAAGTCACATTGCAGCCTATGACACTATTTAGTATGCTTGAATATGCATTTGGTTCCTTGCCAACTCCAAATTTAAGAGATGTAGCTAATTGAGAGTTTTGGAGTTGAACAATTGTATTGTATTTTTTGTAGTCATTCTAGTAAAAGATCTATCTTCAATTTTTAGGTTGGGTATTAGGTGGGTATTATAATAAATCACACCTTGCTTCACGACAACAAAGAAATGTGAGATCAATATTTCTCGGCTCACAGGAACCAAGAAAAGTTAGAGCAATCTTTCCTGACCAATTATTTCTTTTTACTTTTTGTATTCTTCTTTAATATTTTCAGATTGCTAGTTAGGAATAGTTGTTAGATTGAGTTGGCACATTCATAATTGTAATTTCAATTATTATATGAAAGGAATCCATCTTAATATTGTATTAGAACTGACATGAACATAAGTGAAAATCTAACTCTTTATTTACATAATCTATGTGTTATCACTGCCATGAAATGGTATCATATAATTTTCCATCTGTGTATCTTTATAACTATTTCCAACTTGAAACTTAACAATGGATATTTCTCCCTCTCCTATAAAGATACAAAAAATTAGATATCACTGAATGAAAGGTAACTAAATGTTGTCAATTCCATTAATTGAAAGAATAAATGGAGGTAGAGGAAATTCATTGCATTTTTTGAATGACCCAAATCCAAGTTATGCACATGATCATATGGAGTTATTAGAAAGTAAGAGGAATTTTTCTAATAATCTGTTTCCCATAGCTCGGTCACAGAAACTTCAGGTTGGTTAGCTTTCTTCTCAATGCGAAACAGGATTGGAGTGATCTGTTGGGCACAACTGCAATCAACTTGTTCTGCAAATACATATGTCGCCTGTGACCAATGCTCTTTCTTCTATGTTGAAGCCCTTCAATCCAATATGTAAATTTATTCATTTGGGGGTTCAAACAACAATGATGTTTGTTTTGATAGGAAGGCGAGAAGTCCATCCATGAAAGGGTTTCAATTTTGCATTTTTATGGAGTTTAATTTATTAAGCTTATAGAAAACACGAGATCTCTATGGATATACTTGTATTTACATAATATAAAATTGATATATTAGCAAGCTATGGTGTGAAACATATGCAATTATCATATTTTCTAAGCATTGAAGTGACTATTGAACTATCAGTCTTTTACATCCTTTGTTACATTGATCTCTTGATTGGGTTTCCTTTGACACATTTTTCCTTCCCCAATACTATTTTGTTGGGTCTTCCACTATCCGATGCTACAAATTGTTCAGTCTCCCAAGCAATCTTGGTGGGATCATTATTAGCATTATACTATTATTTTATTTAGCATCTTGTTTACTTATACTAAGATGTGTTAGGGCTCCTGTTTGTTACAACTTGATAATATGATATAAAGAGGGTATTAAAAATGTGTTGATAAAAATTGATATATACAATATTTGATGAAACTAGGGGTTTTCTTAATTGCAAAGGTATATTGGGAGGGGGGGTTCAACAATAAAATTTTAGAAAGCATTTTCCAATATTTAGTGAAATTAGGGATATTCTTTAATATCCTATGAATGATCATGCTATGTAACAAGTTGACTGAGTGAATCCCCCATGGGATTTTCATAGTTCATTATGAAGAAATTGAAGATAGGAAGAGAGTAATGGAAGAAGGGCCTTAGATTTGGGGTAGGGCTGGTTCTTCTTTGCGAATTTGTTCCCAGAATTAAACCCATGTTCCATGTTTGTCGCCTTATCCCTTGTCTGGGTGAGAGTCCCCTGTTTATCATTTCCCTTATTGGAAGATGAGGTCATGGATAAATTGGTAAGGCCTTAGGTAAGTTTATTGGGTTTACAGAAGTAAGAAAGATGGTCGCTTATTCTATTATGCAAGAATACGTGTACAACTAGCTTAAGTAAAGGACAACAAAATGAGATCATCCTTGAAGGTAATGGAGTACAATGGGCCCACACTTTGGACTATGAAATCAAAACTTATCGGTATAGGATCTATTAAGAAATTGGATATTCGATAGAAGCCTACCCCAAAATGATTTGAAAAGTAGAAGAAGAAATTAAACCCCATAGTAATCTCTATGAGAGAAAGATCAACCCACTAGAGGTGGATCGAGATGGTTTTCAAATAGTTAAGAGAAAGAGAAAGAAATGATCTAGTTGGGGTGAAAGTCAACCTGAAGTAAGAGCTCCACGAACGTCCTTCAAAGACAGAGAAAAGATCCTATCCGAGATAGAAATTCTAAGGATTCCCAACAAGAATAATTCTCTGCAGAAGAGTAGGAAAAATCAGGAGAGGAAAATCAAACAGTAAGTATTTTTTCCAAGAAAAAAGATTTATATTTGATATTTCCCGAGCAGAAATCAAAATATACATTATTTTGGTCTTTTGAATCATGTTCAGATGGTCAAGAAGACCATCTCCTTTTCTAATGACAGTCCTCTAGATTCCAAATATTAAAACCTCCAAGGTTCTTATAAAAAAATTACAACTTCTAAACATTCATAAACTTTGACTTGCCATTAACTAAAAACAAAAAACCACCCTGCCTCAACAACCTCTTATGTGTCAAATATGGACTTGACAGAAACTGAGACTATAGCTTCTCCCCTAACTACCTTTTCTTCCAGTAATCTTTATTGAATTGTTAAGGATTCCTTTGAACGAAAATCTACTTTTGTATTGAATTCCCTATATATATGTGCAAAGGAGATTTCTTCAAAGTGTCTTTTTAACTCCAAGATCAGTTCCAGGATAGGATTCAAATCCAAGTTTGAAATTTGGCTACGTCCATTTGCCCAGTCCATCAAGAGTCCATTACTCTCCACTGTACATGACATGATCCATGTTGTTAAAGGATGTCAACCCCCAAGCACAAGGATGACCCTCCACTAAACATGACATTATCCCTGCTGCTGCATGATCTACAGTTATTTTTGTGCTTGACAGCTGGCCTCTATTTGGTTTATGGCATTTTCTACTTGCCATATGACAGATTTTGTGTAAAGCCTTAATGGCAGTTTTATTTCTACCTTATTGGTTTTCTAGGTTGTTAGGAGAATTTGGATTTTATGCATGTGTTAGTTACTCGATGAGACTTGTTTTTTTTCAATGTATAAAATGCATTCTACAAACTTTGATCATATTAATAGTTAAAGGAAGAATTTTATTCAATTTTTTTCTTCATGTTTTGAGTTGTATATCGCTATATGGTTGTATCAGGAAAGGTGATTACTACCGATATCTTGCATAATTTAAGTCTCGAATTGAAAGGAAGGAGATTGCTAATCAATCTCTCAAAGCTTACGAGGTGGAGACTGAAAAATATATAATATTACAGAAGATGCTTCATTATGTTTGTATGGTTGTACTTGCCTAAAATAATATAACAAAAGGTCTTCAATAATATCTAATAAAAGGTAGGTGTTTTTGGATAGCTTAATAAGGTTAATTTGTATTATTGCATACTACTTCAAATACTACAGCTACAGATCTCCCTTTCACTCATCCAATCAGGCATGGCTTAGCACTGAACTTTTCAGTTTTCTACTATGAAATTTAGAACTCCCCTGAAAGTTAAGGTCATGTAGTTGTTTCATTTCTAGTTTTGGTAATAGTAAATACTTTCTTAGGTTTGTTGATATCTTTACAAATAAAATGATGGAATGTTGATCCAAATTTCAGTAGGTTGTTTCACACTGTTGAATCTTGTGCCTATATTTGCATGGAGGTTTCAAATTTGTAAAGTATACAAGCAAGTTTAATTGCTTCTAACTTCTAACTATCCAGTATGATACCTAATTTATGGTTGGTTTGCTACAGAGCATGTCACTTGGAAAAACAAGCATTTGATGAAGCCATTGCAGGGCTTGATACTCTTAGTGAAGAATCATACAAGGAAAACACATTAATAATGGAATTGCTGAGGGACAATCTTACATTACGGTCTTTTGATTTGCAAGAAGATGGAGGTCAGTTCAAAGATTCATTTTGAGATAGCACATTCACTTTACATGTTTGAAGTGAGAAATTAGGATGACCACAAAGTTTATAATTCAACTTGAGTTGGAATTTGGAACATGAGGTTGACTAGTGCTAGGACCTGTAATGACATTCAGTTACAGGATAATAAGCTATCAATTATTTTTAAATTCCTTCTACGTAATTAATTTTAATTTAGTTTTTAATTTGAAGAAAAAATTACATTTCATTATATATATACAATTTTTTAATATGTATTTTTTTTAGTATAAAAGTAGAATTAAAGGGAAAAGTACATCAGATACTGTCCCAAACATGTCATCTAACTTCTATTCATTAATATCTATTGTAAGATTCTTTCTCAAAGAAAATATATTGAAATTATGTTATACATTGTGTGTCCTCCAGGCCTCTTTCAATGGGACCAAATTACCAAATAGCTCAGTTGTGTATATCACGTATATAATATATGCAGTTTCGAAAAAATCCATTGGCACCATTGCTCGGAATCTTGATACCACATGTTGGGAATTAAAGTAGAAGAACCATAAAAGCATACACGAGATATTGATGACTTGTTTCCATTTATGAAGATGAACCTCATAATGAAAATGATGAACTGAAACTCCCCTAATTCCCAACAAATAGGTACTTTTGAAGTGAATCAACCCCCTTTTAGGGATGCTGCTATAAGGAGTGTGCTAAGAAATTAGCCCTTTTGTTGTTGTATCACACACAAATCTACCCAAAACTAGGAAAGATGGGTTAAAGGTGCCCAAAACTACCCCTTTTCACACAAATGGCATCAGAGAGACACCCAGAACAATCCATATTGCTGATATTAGGTGGAATTATGCCTAGAAGCAGAATTTTACTGTTGTTTAGCCTTCATGTGTTTCCCAGAATTCATCTTAGGGTGATTGTCATGACTGTTTACTGTTAATTTAGCCTTAAGATATGCCTGGGAATGAAGATCGAGGCTGTTTTCAGGCCCATACTTGTGCAAAAGTATCCAAAACCTCTACAACAAGCTATCTTGTTGCTGCATCTGTGAATAGAATGCTAGTTCAATCTACAAAACTGGCCCTTCAAATCATGCTCCAACAGTATATTACCTTTTGGTTCTTAGATTGCCCATTTTTCTAGTCGATCTGCATCCATGTTGAGTCGTCAGAGATGTGGGTGAGAGAGATCAAATGCATCCTAGATATAATCACCTTTCCGGAACTGAACCTCGCTTGCTGTGAAATGTTCACTTTCTCACTATCATTGTATAACCATCAAATGATCACCTGAGACTCAAGAGTCCCCAAAAGTAGAAAACCTTCCAAATCCGAAATTCCAGGCAATTTTAAGAGGAGTACTCACTGTTATGTATTCTGCCCTGTTATTTGTAGATCGACCAGTCCCCAGAATGAAAGAAGCTTCTTCTTGTTTGGGGCCTGGATTTCCTTGAGAATCCCCATCAAAATATCCTTTGGGGATACTTTGGTCATAATATGGTTGATGAAAAGATCGCAGGGGATTTACCTCTTTTGTTTTATAAGCACGGTCCTGCTGGCCTTCAACCTATAAAAGAGAGGGTAAATGTTGGGTGGTTTGTTCTGAAATATGCTCTCATTTAAAGCTATCCATATCGACCACATAACTTCCAAATGCTAATGCTTTGTCCTCCTCATTGGATGATGTGATCCAGTTGTGAAGTGCCTCGTTTATACTTCCCTTGGAACAAGAAACTTGGGTTTTTCTTAGACTATGGGAGATAGTCCAAACTTCTTTGAAGTGACAATGAATAAAGATGTGTCCAGAATCCAAATGATTCCTCCTGTTCTCCTCAAAAAGGGCATTTGATAGGGCCTCTCCATCCTCTTCTCTTTAACAGATTCCAGGTAGGGATTGCACCCTTTAGGGCAATCCATGAATGAAGGATGGTCTTAGGAGGAGCTTGTAACTTCCATACTATCTACCACCACCAAAGGCTCTCTCGATTGATTTCTAGAAGCTGCAAGCTATATCCCAGTTTGACACTGTATTTTCCATTCTTCAGATTTGCGTCCCATAGAAGCTCACTGCCCTCCTCTCTTAGTTCAATTCCTGCTTGGATGATAGAGATGGTATATACTATCCATTGAAGTCCCTCTATGACCTGGTGCTTGATATCCTGTATTGATTCCCATAACTGATCATTGTTATCAATGCTTGAAGCAGCTTGACTAAAGAAGACCATATTTCTATTTCTTAAGGCATCCATGAGTTGAATGGGCATTATGTAATCTAAGTTTTGTCCACCCTAGTTATCCTTTCCTTGTCGTATTATTTATCCATAACAGATCTAAATATAGATATCTTAATAACAACAAAGTGAAATGTTCAAGAGACACATAATAACAAATCAATGATCTTCTAGCAGCCATATAATGCAATAAAGATGAAATTTGAATAGTAGGAACAACCTTTTATTGAACGAACAACCTCTTTGTACATCAAGGTTTATATTTGATACCTCTTAGTGCTTGGTGTCCCTCCTAAAATATTGTTTATTTGGATTTTATGGGATCCATGCAGGTGCTTGGGTCCACTTCGACTTACTTCTTCCCATCGTTGGGATTTAGGATGCCTTCATACAATCTAATGCGAGGATTTGTGTCATTTTAATTCGATTTAAGGTCCATCTGGGCCTCTCCTTCTTCTGCACTACTTTAACATGTCCATCTTTCTAACCCCCAACACCTTGGTTAAGACAACTTGTTGTACAAGATTTTTGGTTCTGTGCCTTTACAGGATTCTATGAAAACCATTAACCCCTTGCACCTCCTCTATCCTGTCAACTTGCCGAGTTGGCATCAAAAAAACTGGTTGAGTAACAACCATATGCCAATCATATGTCCTCCAATCTAGTGCTACTTTACTTCTCTTTTTCGTGAAGATGGCATTGGGCTCGTTTTATGGTGTAACTTAGGCTAGGTGAGGTGTTGATCTTAGGCCTCATGGAGTGCCAAACTTGATACCATGCAAATGTTGAGTTTCATGATCAATTCAACAATATGGTGCAGACTATAATGAGGCATGAAATCAAGGGTATCTAGCTCTCAGTTTGCTGCTATTTTTAGATGTCGTTCTTTAAAAAAAAACACTAGGCATATGGTGGTTTTTGTCACTGTTGATACTCCACATAAAGTGCTCAGGGTTCCTACACTGGGTTTCCAGGAATTTCCTTTTCTTTTGTTCTAGTAACTTAAGTTTCATTTTGATTATTTTCCTATGCCTCCTACTATCTCTTTGATTTGAATTGGATCCATGAAAGAAATCAGCTAGTTATTGACTAGGGTTAGTGCAAGGTTGATCTCAACAAATCAAGTCTGACAACATAAGCATGGTTTGTGAATAAGAATGTTGAAAACATGGGAGATGGGGTTTATAGTGAAAAGGGCCCCATGCCAAATTGGTGGGTGTCCATAACCCCATGTAAATTTGTATTTCCAACACAAGCAAGGAGAAATGGAGTGAGAAGAAGAAAAACTTGACAAAAATAGAAAAAAAAATAAAAACATGAGGGAACAATACATTAAACTAGTGTTGTAGAAGACAAAGTAAGAATGCCAACCCTAGAATTGAAGAAAGCTTAAGAGTTAAAGATGCTTGGCCTTCCAACTGACCACCAAGCATAGCCTATTAATCACTAAATTTAGACACAACAAGTTTGTATAGGTTATTTGGTAGAGACTGAGAGGGATCACTCATGAAATTCCTATGAGAAGATTGTGAATGAACAAGACATCCAGAGTGAATTGTAACCTGCACATTTCCAGAGAAATAAAAGACTTTATCCATTTAGAATTCAAGAAGAGCTGCATTAGGTTTGGAGAGTCAAAATTTCAAACAAACAACTAGGCTCATCATCACGACGATATGAAGTCGATTGAATGTTGGTTTTTTGGTTTGGCTTTCTAGGGTAAACAATGTGTTCATTGTCTCATGAATTACAGTAAATTCATGATATGATTATTATGTGATTACTGTGTGTGAAGGCATTTTTGTTCCGAGTAGTATTTTAATGTATTGGTATGATGAATTCCAAATTGTATTATTATTAGCTCTTGCTTATATTCCATCCCTATTAATAGTTGCATTAATAACAACAATCAAGAGAAGTTGATCACCCATTCACTGTGTGCATTGATATCAACGGTTGTGATAATCTGACTGTTGCAAAATGCCAGTTGAATTTCCATTTTCAATCTCTTAAAGTTAGTAAACCATCCCTGTTCCAAGCCATTGGGCACTTAGACAAGTTGTACGCTCTCATTGTGTGAGTCCCTCACTGCCTAGTAGTGTGTTAAAATTCCCAGTAGACCCATTGATTCACTCTGCCATAATTTAAAGGCCAAAAATTTTGTACAGAGTTGAGTCCCTTCAAAACAATTTATCTTGGCTGAATTCACTCCTTTGACATTGGCATTGTGTTGAGCTTAATCCTACTACCAACCGATAATTAACGTGTCAATTTAAATTGCAAATAGAAATATTCTCATTTCCTTAAAGAGTTGAGACCAATGTAGGGACTAGGGTAAAGGCAATGCCTCCCATTAAGTAACCGTTTGGTTTATGCTTGTGGAAAGGGTGATTGGAATTGTGTGATAGGGAACTCCAATAACTCAAAAAGAGTTGAAGATTGATTATAAACCATTGTATTCTAATTTTCTAAAGAGTTGGGACCAATGTAGGGTAAAAGCAATGCCTCCTAGTAATTAACTATTTGATTTATGCTTAATTGTCTTATGTGGAAAGAGCGATAGGAATTGTGTAAGAGGGAACTCCAATAACATGAAGAGATTTTAGGATTGATTTTATAAACCAAAATGGTTGAGTATTTGTAATTCTCTTCGGCACCTTCCAAACATCTCAATTTTTTACTCTCCCTATGTTAGCTAAATAGTGGGTGTGGTTGCAACACTTAATAACACCTCTTGAATGTTATAATTCAATCCATGATGTGCATCATTTTGTTTGGGTAGTTGGGCTATGTAGAAGGAGAAGCATTTGTAAGTGGCTTGGAATGTCATCCTTATTCCTAGCACAGAAAATTTGTAATAACTTCACTGGTAATATAGAGACATGAAATCCTATGGTTGGATCAATGTGGTAATTGGATCTTGTGGTTGGACCAATGCCCAATGATGACCTTTCTAGGGTTGTTTGTGACTGCTATTTGAGAAAATTGCCTCATACTCTGCCCAAAATTGTTGATTGAGGCTGTTAGCTTCTCTCTAGAGGTTAGGATAGAGTTGCAAGATGGAATAAACATTCCAGAATAATCCTTGACAGTGATAAAGTGTGCCTAGAAATTGCCCATATATGCTTCTTATGTTGATTAGGATCACGATCAGGTTTATTTGCTGCTTCCTGGGTTAGAAACATGCCCAAAAATGTTGCTTTTAATAATAGGATTAGCCCAGCACTAAGATTAATGCCTTTTTATGTGTCCAACATTCAAGATGGTTGATTTTTACTGTTGCTTGAGGTCTTAAGACAGCTCAGAATTGGTGGATGATGCCCAGAATGAAATGATGCTAAAAGAAAACATGCCTCTTGATACCCATAACTGATCTATGAAGAGATATGAGACTGTTATCCCACTGCTTGATGGTGACAACATGACCAGAACTACTGACTTACTCCTCAACCATGCCCAGAACCACTCAAAACAACCCAGGTTTAATTAAATTGCTCTTAACCACTGATGTGGGGATCAAGTCAATCCAAATAACGCCCAAGAATGAAGACCTTGGGAATTTTAGTAGACATTGAAACACATAAATTCCTTTGTGTCTTTAAAAATTCTTGTTGATCATATGTTCCACTGTTCAAGTGATTGATACATGATCTGTAAGCTTGAAAGAACCTTAAATTTCATTAGTATAGAGAGCCTACAAATGAATGAAGTTCAGAATAATCAATGAATGTTGAGAGAACCAAGTTTGGAGTCTTGAGACAAAGTCGACGACTAATAGTGAATTATTTGTATGCATATTTTCATTCAGCATTGGGCGTTGATCCCTAGGTAGTTTCAGGGATTTTTTTTTAAAGTAGGTACACACCAAGATGGGTTACTTTTGTACCCTCTTCCTTAGTCTATAAAATAAGGGTAGGAGTAAGATGTTCATAAATTCTCTTTTTAGTGAGTTGTTGTAATGATTTATTTTCTTGAGTTAATGAGAAAGATGTAGAAGGTTTGACAATCCATTTATCATTTATGTTCATACTTTTTTCAGTGTGACATGTTTCAATTTGTGAGAATAGCTTAGAGTTGCAGCGTTGAGAGTAGATGAAAGATTTTCATTTCAGGTTTTAATCCAAGTGCAGTAAATTGTTATCATGATATGAAAATATCAACAGAAATGGATTTCTGGATGACTGGGATTTTTCAGGGAACATACATTCCTTCTGGTTACTACTTGACAGCAGTTGCAATATCATAGGTCCCATGCCTAGGGCTCCAAGTAGAAATGAAAAAATGGTTCCCTGAACTCCAACAAACATTAATTTGTTCAGGATGTGTACCCATAGACTAAACCATCTCCCATTGCTTCTTGTTGAATATTTAGAGATTTAACTAGATCTAGCTTCCCTGGATGCAAATAGAATAACTATGACTAAAATAATGGAATGGTCCCCAATCAATATCTTCTCCGAGAGACATACCCATCACAGCTCACAAATCAAGATGATTGCTGCAAGTTTAGAGTAGGATGTCAAGATAATAGTTTTATTAGCTTATCTTTCCATTGCTATGATAAGATTCAGAAGAGTAAGTGGCTATAAATATCTATTTTTCTCAGCACTAGGACTTGCACCTATTTGTATAGCCCAATTGCAAAATGAGTGATCTAAAAGTAATTAGTAGGCACAATCATTTGCTTAGTTATGTTAAAAACGATTAAAAGTACAATTTAATCCTATTTGAGGCCAGAGGATTGTCCTTTACTATCCTTTTCAAATTATCCAAGGATCCTACTAATTATCATTCAAAGTCAAATCTTAACTTGTGGCCTATTGTTGTGTGTTTTAAAAAAGATAACACATAAGTAGGAAAACGATGACATTGTAATCTATACTACTAGTAGTAGTAGTACAATTCCTTGAATTTCTTGAGGAATTTCAAAGTCAAATCCAAATTAATATGGGATGAACATGTCAAATTATCATTCAAGACACTCCGCCAACCAAATTAACCTGAAAATAGCCTTTGTTCACTTGTCCTATATAATCCATGCTACTTAATTATCCTTGGATTTTTTTTGTATCTGGTGCATAGTGAGCTAAATTTCTCCATAATTGTCCCCCTTTTTCTTATGTTACAATTCCTTGCAGAAAAAGAAACCTAGATCTAAAAGAATTACCCATATTTTATGAGAATCGTGCAGTGGGATTCCATGCATTATGGTCATCAGGCTATGGGCACCACTAAATAAAAAGATCAGTGATAAGTGCGGAAGTTTTAACAACAACTCATTGTATTTGTATTATTCACCTCTAATATTAACAGATACACTTTATCTGCCGACTATCTGTTACTTTTCTTTGATTTACTTAATGAATGGTCAGAAGGTGAGGTTTTCCTAGAATCTGATAACTTATTTCCAGCTTGATATATGGTCAATTTCACCCCGATTATATTGTCACAAGGATGACATTTGACCCCTGCTTACGATCTTTATATCCGAGGAGGTTCTCAATCCGAGATATCCATTTCTTGTTAGGGAAGTTTTATGCATAAAATTTGGGAATTTGTACTAAATTTCACTAAGGCTACAAAGTTTCATTTTCTTTGACTTTCAACCAAGTGCAATTTGTACATTAGCAACTGCAAACTAAATTATCTTAGATGCAACAACAAGAGAAGCCTGTTAATAAGCTCCAAATAAATTTACATTCTTCTGTTACTTCAATGAAACCAAACTCTGGGATACCTACGCAGCAGGGTTCCATGCCTTTACAACAACCTGGTGTACAAACATCACAGCAAAATTTTCTGACTACAATGCAGTTTGCCACCAATCTATGTTCAATGCAAGGAATTAGTGCAACTAGATTGCAATAGAGTTCGGTAAACCATCTTCAAAATAATAAAGATAATATTACTTCTCTTCAACAAAATAATTCTCCTCTTCAACATAATAGTATTCTCCTTACAAGAATGGGATCAATCATTTACAACAAAATAATCCATATCATGCTTTGCAACGTCACCACCTAGCTCTAAAGAAACACGATATCCTACAAAACATACCGCAACACCAACGTATTAAAATCAGTTACCACAACAACAACTCCAACAATAGAAGCAATAAATCCAACAACAACAACAGCAGAAGCAACAATAAGTTGCTCAGTTGTAGGTAGAGATTCAGGGCCTCAGGCACAATAAATACCACAACATCAAAAAATTATTGAGTTGAATAATGACTCAAGCACAAAGAATCCTACTATTAAACAATCATTTATGTAGCAACACCATCAATTAAGTCAGCATTTAGTTTATAAACAACAACTTAAGACAAGGTCAGTACTTTCCGTTTCTTCACCTCAATTGCTCTAGGTTTCTTTATGTTTCTTACTTTAATTACATTTCAGGGTTGACTAATTGGTATGTGTGTGTTTCCTTCTATCTTGTTTATTCATTGATGCCTGTATAGTTTGTTTGCATGAGAAGGAGGTTCGAGGTGGCATACACAACCAAAGTTGCTTCCTTCAAACTTTTATGTTACTGGAGAAGGCTTGGAAACCCCTAGGAATGATATTTGGGTTTCTTTCAACTACTATAGAATCCATTGAATGCACTTTTTTGAATCTTGTTTATATTTACAAGGGTCAATGGAAGAATTTTTTAAACTAAATATCATCCAAATTTTGAAATCACCTTCTTACAAGTGCACTAGCAAGAGATAGGTCTAGCATGCCTAAGAGAAAGTGCAAAAGAAGCACAACTGCCAAAAGCGGAAATACACAAGTGCGCCCAAGAGAGTTTCCAATGACAAGAGAGAACACCAAAATTAAGTTCCCTTATACTTATAACACTTTGTATTTCAGATTTAGAAGCTCACAAGTTGAGATGGTACAAATAAGAGTTGGAGTTGTGCATTTGTACACAACTCAATTGAGGTGTACTCCCAAGAAGGGTTATGGGTCCACATAACAAGGGAATACACTCCAAGAGGGTTATTAGTTTACATGTCAAGTTTGACTAGTTCATATTTAACCACAAACCTAGCATAAAAGGATGAAATAAATTGACCTTAGCCATAATTATAAGTACATAGTGATACATAGGTATATACTATGTGTTAGGTAGCTCTAGAATCAATAGTCCAATCTTCTTGAGAAGAAGAGGACCAATGGGTAGGATGTACTACCAAATGTGCTCTATAAGGAGATCTAACATTCTCATCATAAAGTTCCTTATTTCCTTTAAAGGAGTGCTTTCTCAATTAATAGAGTTCCTTTCACATAATGCCACCATGGTAAGCACCATAAACGAATTTAATGAAGCTCTTATTCATTAAACATGTTGTACTTGTATGATAGAACATTCTTAATACTAGCAAGAGTAACACAAATTTTCTATGTTACGGATAATCCAAAATGGCTTATCCAATTTATATGGTAGTTAGCCAATTTGAAACACACTTCTAGTGATTTTGTAACTATTTCAAGCCTTCAAGTTTTGGTTGTATTATATAGAAGGAAATTTCTAATTTACCTATGTATAGGGAAGTTACGATTATATATTGCTACAATTCAAAAATACCAATCTATATTGACCCTCACCATTTTCAATATCTCAATTCCCCAACTCTTAAAGGGTGCTAGCTCAATGGAAGAGCGCCTTCCTTACAAGCAGGAGGTTGGTGGTTCGATTCCTCTGTGCCCTAATGATATTGCAAGATTGGTATTTTTAATAAAATATATTTTATGATGATTTTTTATGGCTATAGGGGGGGTTTCAAACTGTCTTTCTATTTTGCTACAAGGGGGGCTCTAAACCGACTTCATATGTCACTAAGAAGAGTGTTCGAAACTACCCTTGTATGTTACAATGAAGGGGGTTCAAAACTGCCCCTATAGAAATCTACGAGGCGGGTTCCAAACCACCCCTATAGGCCTCTATGAGGGGGGTTTCAAATTTCCTCTATATGGCCCTACGAGGGGGGTTCAAAACTACCCCTATAAGCCTCTATGAGGGGGGTTCTAAACTATCCCTATAGGACTCTACAAGGGGGGTTCCAAACTCCCCCTATAGGACTATACAAGGGGGGTTCACAACCGCCCCTATAGGCCTCTATGAGGGGGGTTTGAAACCGCCGCTATAGTCCTCTACAAGGGGGGTTCCAAACTTCCCCTGTAGGTTTGTATGAGGGGGCTTATGAGGGGGGTTCAAAACCACCCTTGTAGGTCTCTATGAAGGGGGTTTAGAACCTCCCTCGTAGGTCTCTATGAAGGGGTCTAAGAGGGGGGTTTAAAACCACCTCCGTAGACCTCTACGAGGGAGGTCACAAACCGCCCCCAAAAGTTACTTTTGGGGGCAGTTCCAATCTTGTAAAAAACCACCCTTGAAGGGAAAAACTTTTAACATCAGTGCCTTTGTGGGAGGAAGACAACCCCCCCTAATGACCAAAAATGTAGTAGTGATTGTATTGTATTCTACTTTTGAGTTCAATAGAGTACTGTTGCAACTCTCTTGCACAGTTTACACATATTATACTCTATGCATCTATTGTAATTGATTTACTTGTTCAATTAGATCTGTTGTGTTTCAATTTCACATGGTATTAGAGACATGGCAGGGACAAAAATTATTTTCTATAGGGATTATTCATGAAGATTGAGTGATTTTGCTCACAATATTTGCAACAGTGGCATGCATTTTCTGCACTTGCATTCACTATTGCTCTAAAATTTCTTCCAACTGCACACCAGAAGCCAAGATTTTCCACATAATTCCTAGATATTGATCATTGGATCTTCAAGCTTGCTTGATTTTCTTACGCCGGGTGTGATGCAACTTGAAAAGTGTGGGTTGTCAACCTAAATGGTTCTTTTTTGTTTGTGATTTGCATGTTTCTTACTTCCTCCATTTGCATTCGCTATTGCAAAGATGGAATATTCTTCTTCACAAAATATTCTTACTCCATTCAACTATGATGAATGGAAACCAAAGATGATAGCATGCTTGAAGAGGCAATGTCTCTTTGATATGTGTATTGGTATTACAAGAGATTTTGTTTCCGATGAAGAGGAGAATGATTAGCTTAATGATTGTGATAGAGATTTTGGGACAATATGTCTTTCTATGTCTCCTTGTATGTGCTACTTCAGTACTACTACTGAAAATCCAAGAGATCTATGGGCCCAACTCAATAGAGAATTTGGCAAGCAGGAAGAAGAGGATCATGCTAGCCTTTTGGAGAACAAGCCTAGTGAGATCTCCTTATGTGTTCTCTCCGATTATGTCTCGGCCTCAACAATTGTTCAAGATGAAGAAGAAACTATAGATTCAACACTCATTTTCTCACTGTCTTCTATTTCGAATTCTGAGCAAGAAAAACCATCTCATACTGTAGAATCTGAATAGGTTCTTGAATCCTCTCTTTCACATGAGTTTTCCGGTATGCAGAATGATCATCTACTTGATATTTTGGAGGTAAAATATCATTTTGGAGGTGAGGCATTCACTCTCATTGATCACATGCTTCCTACATACTTCACTTCAATCATTGGCACAAGTTCTCAGTGTTTTAGTGAAGATGAAGACCACTACCATTCGCTTGACTTCAAGTCTCATGCATCTTTTGTTGATTTTTGTTTTCATCTCAACCCTGTTGGTTCAAAGGAGATCTCAAGAGACCATCCATCCATTCTTGGAGCTGATTTAACTTCCATTGGTCATAAGTTCAAGTTTCAAGATCTATTTGATACGATTGGAGCTATTCCTACCTCACTTGGTTCGAATTACAGGCCCCAGGATCATATTCATATTTTCAGATTTGTTCTCACCATTTTCGGTATGAAGAGTAAACTTATAAAGTCTCCATATTCGCTTGCATCCACTGATGGAGAATTCAAGCACCTATTTTTGGACCATGATCCATTTACTCCCAAGAGTAAGATACCTCCAGACATATCTACTTGAGTTTGGAGCAGTTAAATCTCTTGGTGTGTTACAGTCAATTTTGAGGGGGGGGTTTCCCATAAGGTTTTCTCCATTTCCTCGGCTCATGGACTGTTCTTTATTTGGATTATTATTGTATTGGGGTGACCTTTGGTCTCAATTACCAAGGTACTATCATTTATTTTTATACCACATAGTATAGCTTGTGGGGGGGTTTTAGGATATCTCATCATCACTTTTTATGTTTGCATGTAGTCATGCATTTGCATGCATCCCATTCATCAGTGAGGTGTCACCTAGCACCTAGTCCCTAGTTTGCTAGCCCTGAGAGATTCTTTCCATGTAGTTTTAGCCCTTCTAGTTAGTGATGTACCCTCTTTTCACCTACCACATGTGAAATGCACCCTTTCTTAGCTACCACCAATGACACTTCAGTTAGTTAGCTTGACTTGTGGATATTTCCTTGATTTAAGGACTAATTGACTAGTTAGCTAACTGAAACACTCCGTTGGACCTCCATAGAAACTTGATTGCTAGTTCTGACTCCAGACATATCCTCATGCACCCTCCTTGGATTCTCCTTCACTCCATTAGTGATCCATGCATCAGTTACACCTACCTACATTCAGTTAGACTCAGTTTGACACTTGGTTGACCGTTACTTGTGCATTGATGACACCACTGATCTGATGATGAAGACTCTTAGTGGAGACATGCTACATCATGCAGGATATTTGATTGACCTCCTTGGTTAATTCAAATTGCTTTCCTTGGCTTATTCAGTCATTGTGATTGCACATTGTATTGTATTCTACTTCTGAGTTCAATAGAGCACTGTTGCAATTCTCTTGCACAATTTAAACATATTATTCTTTATGCATATATTGTAATTGATTTACTTGTTCAATTAGATCTGTTGTGCTTCAATTTCACATGAAGACCCGATATGCTGAAGGAGATGGAACAAATTGTCAAACACGTACAAAACAATTTAAAGGTTGCTCAAGATCGAGAAAAACAATATGCAGATCTTAAAAGAACTCCGAAAGAGTTCAATGTTAGATATCATATATACTTAAAGGTAAATCCAAATAGAATTACATTAATCTTGAGAATATGTTTCAAGTTAGCTCCCAAGTATTGTGGACCCTTTGAAGGGTTAGCCAAGATAAGGCTGGTAGCCTATCAACTTGTGCTTCCTCCTTCTATAAAATTTCATAATGTTTTTGCATGTTTCTTTATTTAAAGAATATACACATGATGCTACTCACATAATTGATTGGGATGTGATTCAGGTAGAACCTAAGGGTGAGTTCCAGACAGATCCTTTGCACATCCTAGACGTGAAGGAACCTATGCTATTGAATCGAGCCATCGCTCAAATAAAATTTCAATGGAAGCACTTCATCCCTCTGGAGGTGACATGGGAAATGGAGGATCAAATGCGAGCAACATATCCTTACACGTTCCTGAATGAGTAAGAATACTCTAAAAAAAGAACACCAAGGATAGTGTTAAAAATCAGGGGGGAGAAATGGGGGAAATATGTTCAGATTATGAAAATGGTGGCTCCTCACTTAGAAATGTGGGATGGATCATAGTCTCTGGGAGGTCTTCAACACTACACCAAATGAGGGTGGACTCTAATGGTATCCCAAGGTCACTACCCAGTGGTTCCCTCTTCCTTTGGGGATTTTCCCCACATAATGCCAAAAATCAATACGTCGTATTTTCGTATAAGGGAGGTTAATTAGGAAGTGTTTGACTAATTAATAGTCACTAAGTCCCTTTTTGGTTTGATCAGCATGTTCAGTCAAAGCTGTAGTGATCCAAAGCATTTAAGGACAAAGCCTTGTTAATTTTATGGATTTTTGAACAATGTTTTTTATTTTATTTAAACCCTAAGAGCCCCTTTTCTGGCCAGTACTCAGGAAAGCCCTTATCCTGAAACCATACTTCGGGAAAGCAAGGGGGGTTAATTAAAAGTAAATGATTGAAAAATAAAATGTTATCTAATTACTACACTACTGAGTTAGTGGGTTAGTATCTGATTACTTTTTCAAAAGATAAAACAAATTGTATTGAAAAGTATACCGTCTGCAAAAAATAAGATAAAAAGGTTCTCCTGAGTGATTCAATGGCTCAATATTTGGATTGGACCACGACGTTAAATTTTAATTAATCTTGGTTGATTTTAGTTAAACTAAGCTAATGTAAAAATTATTAGCCTGAAAATTTGACAACATCCCTCAAAAATTAGCCAACACCAATCCCCCTTGGGGGGATGAGAAGCAAGATTTGTGAGCTTTCTTCGAAAAATACTTTTTATTACAGGATTACAATGCCAATCTTGAAGTGAAATAACTCCTCTTTATCCTTATATATCTTGGAGAAAATAGGTTACAAATAATAGAGGAAACGTTTGGAAGGAAAGGTAAGGTTCAAGAAGGTCTTTGGATCGTCCAATATTGTCCAAATAAGTACTCCAAAGTCTTTTTTTTGTTGTCATGCAACAAAAACCAGCAAACGAATTAGTAGCAAAATGTGCCCAAGATCACTTTAAAAGTGACTTGGGAAAAATAAAAAAAATGCTAAAAAAACTTCTAAGTTAAAAACTAGTTAACTAGAGCAAAGAACTAAGATGGATTGGCTAAAAATCCAACCCTCTTAGGGTCCTGGAAAGCCTTGAAAAGGAATCCAATGAAGCACTTATTTGCTTGATGTAAAATTTAAAAATTTCGAAGAAAATAAACCTTTAAACAAACTTTAAATTTGACTTGAATAATTTGCTAAAAGAAACTTTTCAAAGCTAGATCCAACAAAAGAAATGATAATTTTTTAAACAAATTTCGATCTATGCATAAAAATCAGATCTATTCTTTTGATAGGATTTCTAAATCAATCATATCTAAAAGTACCAGAAACCAGTAACGAAGAAGAAAATAATTTGAGAAGAGAACGAGTAAGGAGGAAAAATCTTGTTGCTGAAAAGATCAACCAAAAAGGGTTCTTCGTGGAGTGACAAGGGACGATGTCTTACAATGTTATTCGAAATGGAGTGGATTCAAACTTGATTGAAACCTCCTCCAAGCTTGGCAACCTAAAAATTAAATCACAATCTTAAAACCAACCCAGTGAGATCTAGATATATGTATGCAAAGAGACAAAAAATAACATGCAAATAAACTTATTTTAACATGTAAATCTTAAACCTCTAAACATATATATATATAATATGGAAACGAATAAGTAATCTTACTTACAAATATCCACTCCTATTGATTTAGAGGAATTATTCAAAGGCCAAATCTATGATCAAAAGAAGCAGAGAAATAAAACAAAGCCAAATTTACCTCACGAAGAGCATGACAATGTTGATCCACACATAAAGGGACTACACATTTCAGCCTCCAAAGCTTTCTTTATTGCCAATGCAAAATAGAACAAATTACAAATGCAAGCCTACTCTCAATCCAACCCTAACTACTTTGGAATGAGAGCGCTTCCCATTATTTATAGCCAAATGAAGAGAGAGGGGGGGGTGGCACATTAGTGAAGTATTTATTCCATAACTTGTTTCTTTATTAGGGGCTTCCTCCTCCTTTTGGGCTGCCAAAAGATCATCCAAAACAGTACCTAAAACATAGCTGCAACAATCCTAAAATGATGGGCCTTCCTTCTTGGGAAATTTCCCCCCCTTCATGGGGAAATGTGCCCTACTCATAAGGAATATATTCCTTAAAGTGTGCTGCCCCAAAATGTGTCATAAATCATCTCTTACATCCCCTAAATGATGGTTGATCCAAAACTCTTACAAATACCCCCAAATTAGCAATTTGATTTTTTCACATTTTTGCATTTTTTCTCACTTTTTTTACTTTTTGAGAAATAAGTGAAAAAAAACACTTAACCACTTAGGAAAGTGGGTTTTAGGGTATGGTGGGTGCTTTGAGCTTGAAAATGAGAACCCCCATGGCATAAAAAACCTCTATACCACAATTTTATTTTTTTTATCAAACAATTAAAAAATGGCTTGTTTTTACGGAAAAATATTTTTTCTTGGAACAAAAAAAAAAGGGGGACCTAACACATGTCCATACGACTCAAAATTGATTCCTAGCATGGTTTAATACACTGACACCTAGGCTCTAATAACCTCTTAAGGCCTAAAAACCACGGTGACCCACCCAACTTTGGAAGATTGAGTGAAAAAATCAAAAATTATTAGTTGTTTATTCAACAACAAATAATTTCCAAGGAAAAAAACACTCTAGGCTAGTCGGATTAATGTTCAAGTCCCAAGAAGCCGATTATTTTACATAGAGATACCGTCCTAGAACATTGTATTACAATTTCCCCAAGGGGTTATGAACATGTGGTACAAAAAATAAAAAGGGCCTAGAAGGCCTAATGGACTTCTGAACTCTGGTAATGAACACTTCGACATGTTCAAAATTTTCTAGATCACTTGAAATCCAACAAATTATGACATAGCAGGAAACATCTAGCTCCATCTAGGGACACATGCTCTCATAGATCATCTAATCATAAAGATTATGTGAGAACTCTAGAATCTATGGTTCCTCCACAAAATTAAGATCCATCAACATCATATACAAGAAACTAAATGAAACAACTAAGTCATAAATAATGTACATGGATAATATACAACATAAAAACTATAATACAAAAAGAATATGGTACAACAATATTATACAAAAGTAATGTACAAAAGAAGGGTTTAGAAAAATCCTGGTAGACAATGCCCTTATGGGCATTAGAAGTTGTTGTTGAAGAACAACTTCAGCAACCATATATTCACTAGAAGAGTCATCTTATCTCCATCCATGTCATTTAGATAAAAGGAATTAACACTCGCTACTTCATAAATGATGTATGGGCCCTTCCATAAGCTGTCAAATTTTTCATGCATCTCTGACTTCTCTCATCGCTTGTCTCATAATAAAATTGTATCACCAATATGAAAATTCCTAGGTCTAGTATATTTGTCAAAGGTCCTTTTAACTATATCTTCATTCCTAATACACTGGTCAAGTTCCTTCCTTTTGTTTTCATCCCATTCTATCAACTGATTAACTATGTTTTGTATTGCATTTTGATATGAACTGAAATCCTGAAGGAGATGATATATTGGAAGCTTTAGGTGAATGGGAAAAGTAACATGAAGGCCATAAACAATCTCTAAAGGAATTTTCCTAGTTGAAACCTTCTTGGTAATCATATCTTCCCACAAATCATACTTAATTTTTCTATCCCATGGTTTTTTGTTATCACCAACAGTTTTCTTGATTATGGTCATTAGGTTCTTATTACTTGATTCAGCAAGACCATTTACTTGAGGATAATAGTTGGAAGAATGGGATAGGAAGATACCATACTTGAAGCAAAAGGAAGAGATGTCCAATGAACTGAAAGTAGGGCCATTTTCCGTGGTTATTTTGGTTGGAACCCTAAATGTAGTGATGATCTTGTGGGATTTGATTTTAGCTGCAAAAAGGCCATCACAAAAACCTATATGAAACTCAACCAAGAGTTTTTTAGACTCTGGTTCATCAATCTACCTAAGTATGAATCCATCTGGGTTTCTCCAACCCAGTCCATTTTGTGTTATGAAATACTTAGTGGCTTTTAATCTCAATGCTCTTCTCTTATGGCCAACTAGGTGATATGGGCATGCGATATTAAGGAGGAAAAAGATAATATATGGATACCAAGGTTGCTGCTCTAATATTTGAAGTTCTGCTAATACTCTTTGTTTTGAATTATTGCTTTGACAAACCATTCGTAAGGCTTCTTCATTTCCTTGAGTTAAAATTTTAGCTAGGTCTTGTCCTTTTATTAACTTAGTGGGTTTTATCTCTAAGTCATATTCCTGAATTTTCGAAACCCACTTGCCTCTTATTCCTAGACAATATTGTTGGGATAGGATATTTTTGACAATTGTGTGAGGTACATATCCTACAATATTTGAATATCCAACATAGGTCCTAAAATTATTAAGGGACTTGACAACTGGATATGCCTGATTTTCCATTGTAGTGTATTTTAATTCTGAATTTTGTAATGCCCTACTCATGAAAGAAATAGGTTTCTCTTATTCTTCATTATTCTTTTTAAGCATGAAAACAACAATTGTGTCTTCTGACAGAAATGAAAATAACTTAAACTCTTTGTTAGGAACCCATCTCAACCCTTCTCTTTACTTTGTTAGTATATTGTTGTTGGACGCATATGCTTTCTAAGTTGTTACATAGTATTATATGTTGATCCATAGTTTGTATTAGCCCCTAGTATTGTTCCATAGTATTGGATGCATATTCTTTGTAAGTCATCCCATAGTATTATATGTTCCATGGTATTGATCCATAGTATTGGTGCTTAGACTTAGTATATAAGTTTGTGTTGAGGCCAATGAAGTAACGGAGAAGTTTTTTGTATTGAGATTTCTCAAAGGAGGTTTCCCACTTGAAGTGGCCCACGATCAATAAATCAATTCTAAGTTCTGTTATTTATGATATCTCATGCATTTTCATTAATTAATTGTTGCAGGTTCCTCACATCTAGCATCAGAGCACTTTCTTGGGCTCGTCGTTGGGTGGAATTTCTGCATCTGTTGTAGGTTCAAATATGGGAATAATCCCTATTAGCTTAACTATGGGAAGTAATTGGGAATAATGCCTAAAAAACATTGCGAGGAGTACCACAAGAACCCCAAAATAGCAAGCGAAAAGGGCAACAACCCCTACCTGATTGACTAGTTCCCACCCGTGAGGTAAACAAAGAGATGTCATTTGTAGCAAAGCGGTTATCAGTTTTACATGAGCCATGGAGTGAGGGGTTCTGCCACAATATGCAAGCTGTTAGACAACGTTGGTTGCTGAGTGACTCCCCTGAACCTTTACGAAGCCGCGCATACCTGGGGTCCATATCTATTTCCAGCTGATAAATTGCAGATTACATTTGTCCAAAACTGTTGTCGATCACTTCTGTTTTTTTTCCATATGTCTTTTGTTTTAACTCAGTTTATCTTCAAAATTCACTAACACCCCTGCAATCCCATTCCGCATATTTCATTCCTGAGGACCCTATTGCAAATTCCACTTCCCAAAGCCAGAAATCCCATATTTGTCTATTTTTATGGTTTTCCATAACTTCTTCAATTTTCACCCAATCGCCTTCAAATTTTGCCACACTGTTCATTTCCTATTTCTTCTTCTTTGTCCCTCTCTGACAAATTTTCTCATTCTTTCACCCTGCTTCTAAAATCCTCATTTTTTTATGCCTTGTCCATTCGAAAGTGTCCAAAACCTAGTCAAACCCAAATTACCCATTAGAGTTTTTTCCCAAATCCAAATTTTCCTTTACTAAAACAGTTTTTGTTTTTGTTTTTATAAACATTCAAACAAGAAAAAAACTCCTGGTTATGGTTTTCACCCACGCAGGAGAAAAAACCATGGAGTAAGAACTTACAGCCCTCAAAACGAAACTCCAGGATTTGGATGAAAAATTTCTTGGCCTCCATCTTGAGCATTCAGCCATGAAAAATAAACGCCTGTTAGAGTCTTCTGCGGATACTGGGTTCTCTTCTTCCAACAATTTCTATGCTTCGAATCTTGATTTTGCTCGCTTCAATGGTACTGATCCGACTCGATGGATCTATCGGGCAGAACAATATTTCAGTCTACATAATACTTTTTATGTCAACAAAGTTCCACTAGCATCCTTTCATTTGGAACAGGAAGCTCTTCAATGGTATCGTTGGTACATCGAGGCTCATGAAGATCCAAAATGGAAATATTTTTGCCACCTCCTTTTGCAACGATTTGGTCCTACTACTTTTGATGACTTCACAGGATCCCTCACTAAAATTCGTCAAATTGGCACTGTGAGAGAGTATCAGACATAATTTGAGAAACTAGCTAATCACACAGAAGAATTTATTGATGACTTCTACAAGAGTTGTTTTATCAGTGGTCTAAATGATGCAATCTGATTCGAGGTAAAAAAAATTGTCCCAACATAGTGATGGAATCCCTAGGGTTGGCTAAGTTGGAAGAGGACAGGATCGCATCCCAACAGCGCTCCAAACCCACTTTTGTTCCCCTCAGAAATGTGGGTTCCAAACGACCTCCCATCTCGCTAGCTCCTCGACCAGCTCCTATCAAGCGTTTGTCTGAAACAGATATGCGAGAATGCAGAGAAAAAGGGCTTTGTTATAGTTGTGATGAGAAATTCACTCGGGGACATAGATGTGTTGAGAAAAAGCTCTATATCTTGGATTTGGATTCTCTACCTGCCTCTAAAATTTGTGAAGAGGCTCAAGATACAATAGCTGATTAGGTCGACATTCATGAGATTCATATTGACCCTCTATCTTAGGACAACCACCAAGAGATATCTCTCCATGCTTTATCCAGAGTCACCACCCCCCAAACAATGTATGTCAGGGGTTACTTCAAGAATCTTCCTCTTACAATACTCATTGACTCTGGTGTTAACACCCAAAAAGTGTTCACTAACTCATTCCCTTATTCACATGACTCATTTATCCACTTTTCCATCATTTGAACCCCTAAATCCATCAAAAGGTCACCAAAAAGACCATAATACCCCTTTTCCCCCCTCAAAATATGTATTTTTTCCTCAAAAAAACACAAAAAAACCTCAAAAAGGGTCCAAAATTCCCCAAAAATATTAAAAGGGAATAAAAATATTCAAAAAAGGAAAAAGAGGGAAAAAGAGATCTAAACCATGTTGGTTAATACCATTGGTTTCCTCAAAACCATAATGGTATTCCCCATCACCAAAAACTATAAAAAGGTGATAGGGGCTCCTCACTTTTCATCCACAATTCATCCTATCTTTATGCTGCCAAATTCCCTTTGAGAGCCATTTCCTTCCATTCTGAGTTTGAAGAATCCCATTGAAGCTTTGGAGAAGAAGAGACAATTGGATATTGGAGCTTCTCAACCTTCGAGTTGCTCAACACCCATCATCCTCACCATTTGAGGTAATACAAAAACAAATTCTTTTAAATCTCGTCTTATTTGCTTATTGTTATCAATCTAGTTCTTTATTTCTCTTACACATGTTAATGTTAGATTAGATTAAGTTTATTGTTATTTTCTTTTCATTTGAGACTGCTATTACAAGTTAATAGGTGCATCCTTGCAAATGCTTGGTTGAAAAACCAAGCAACAGTTTTTGGCGACTACGCTGGTATTCGAATTTTTGAATCTTACACTTTAGTTTTAGATCTTCGTGTTTTACTAGTTTTTACCATTCCAATTGCAGATCTACCATACTAGATAGAATATTGATTGCTGCCTTAGCTTTTGGCCCTTTCTGTAGCCTTTAACAGCATGAAATTTCACTTTTCAGTTTCGTTTTCGGAGACAATTTTTCCATTTTCGCATCGCTCTTTTTCGCCCGACAGCCGTGCGGCTCATCGTGACCTCATGGCATTTTTCCGCGCTACACATCGTTGCCTCACAGCCTTTTTCCCTGTTGCGCGTCGCTGCTTCGCAGCTTTTTCCCGCACTGCACATCGCAGCTTTGTGACTTTTTTCTGTGCTGCACATCATGGTTTCGCGGCTTTTTTCCATGTTGCACATCGCGGCTTCGTGGCTTTTTTCCACACTGGACATCATGGCTGCGCGCCTTAAACCCGTGATACACATCACAACTTTTACCCATAAACTCGCGATGCCGCTGTTTTTCGCTCGGCCCAATTAAAAAAAAAAAAAATTGTTGCGTTTTCACCTGTTTAGCCTATTTTCGTCCAACATTATTTTTTCTATAATTTTTTCCAGCATTCTGTCTTAATTATTGTAGCAATAGTAAATAATTTTCTATTACATATGCTCAATTAAAATCTTTTTAAAAATTTTCAACAAGTGAAAGAAAGGTTTTTTAGCACTTTGTTTAGATCATAGATTTCACTTCTTTGCAAATTTCGAACCATCTTTCCGATTTGCTCAAAAGTTTTTCCCAAGCAAGTGCTTAGAAATCCATTTAATTCTTGCAAATTTTACGATATTTGTTTTTCTTTAAAAAATTATTTCAAAAGTCCATAGTTTTTTAATTATTTTTTGTTAAAGCATTTACATTTGAGAAAAAACCTTTTATTTTTTGCAAATTGAAATCGTCTTTTTTTTTGTAATCAATTGCCTAAGTGAGGCAAATTCTTTTTCAATTAAATAATCACACTTGCACCCAATCTGCCACATTTTTAATTAACCGAGCCTTAAAATCTACCTAAACTCAACAAACACTTTAACCCCACTTGGGGAACACTTAAAGAATCTTGTAGCTAGGTAGGATTGGGGGGATAGGTGTTCCAATAACACCCCTCAATTATTCACATCTGAGACATATTGGTTGAAATTTAGGGTACCAAAAATCCCTTATTATTTGTTGACATGGTTATACAACAATTTATCGGGAAGGCCTCTCCCTTAGGAGGGTTGCAGTAGCCATACTAGTTCCGGAAGTCTGAGTGGAAAATCGCTTACCATTCAGTAACCGACGGATATCTTTTGTAGTTCTTGATGTACCACCCTTATGGGAGTACAATGGCAATAGAACCAAACTATAGATTCACCCAACCGAATGTGTCATGAATGGGGTATCTTAGTGGCCAATTTTTAGGATTGTCTACCCAGTGTCCGTCCTGGTAGGGGGATATCTAGCCTTTGATTCCACATTTTATATTGTCTAACTTGGATTTCATCACCTTGTAAAGGATATACCTTGTTGAGTCATAATACCACTTTTAGTTAGTCGTTTGCATGCTCTCCTAGCCCCCTTGGTCTAGTGAGCACCACGTTTTTCTAGGAGCCGCTTGATTTTTGGTATTCTGACCACTTTTCTTGATTACTCCACTTACTATAGCAAAGCTATTATAGTAAGTGCTTTTGAGGTTGGTTGTTGGCCTAAGAGCCATTTCTTTTTCACACTCCCCTCCTGCACACATCGTTGCACTAGGGTCTTGAGTTTTTTTATCTCACCACCATCCATTGGCATTTCTAGACATCTCTCACCATTGAGAACTTAAGACGATCCCGACGTTTTTAGGGTGAACCCCCTCAATTCGGTACACTTGACTCTACACGTCATAGACGTAGAGTGTTATCCCTTGACTCCACACGTCATCAGCATAGAACCCAGTCATCCGATTCTGATGCACCTCATTTCACATCTGGTTCTGAGGCTGAATCTGAACACCCTACCAATACGTCACCAACCAACCCCATGGCTGGATCACAATATGACCCCTTTTTCACCAATGTTGTTGGGGCTACATCAACAACCCCCGCTACTACCATGACAAGCACGGTAGCCACAACCCGCTTAGGCATGCCTAATATGGGGGCCACACCCGCTTTAGGCATGCCCAACACAGGACCAACACCTATATTAGGTATGCCCAACAAGGCGGTCACCCCCTCTCGAATCGCCACTACCCAGATTCTAGTGATTACTGGAACCATTCCTAACCCATCTGCAACCCATGTTTCACTTGGGAGGGCAAGCCCCTCCCACACCACGTCAGCTGGAGGACACATCCCTTTCACACCTAGCATACCCTTAGGGGGCACTGGACCAATCCACAATGCTACCATTAGCAATTATGCCCCAGTGACCATGCCACACCCATTTTCCAGTCTACCATACATGGATAGTCTAAACTTACTAAACCTGGCAAGGTTAACCAATGACCCTATTAGACACAACACTGCGTGGCCCCCCACGCCCACAAAGCTTCCCTCAGATATCCCAAAATTTGAAGGAAAAGCTGAGGAAGATCCCCAAAACCATATCATGTCATTTCACCTATGGTGTTCCTCAAACTCCATAGTAGATTATTCTATTAGACTAAGACTTTTACAAAGAACTTTCACTAGCTCTGCAGCCAAGTGGTACATTGAGCAGCCACATGGGACCCACCCCACATTGACATCCCTTGCCTCAACGTTCCTTCAGTTCTTTCAACTACCTATATGCTATGATGCAAGAGTGGAAATACTTTTGTCTTGTAGACAGAACACCGCCACACAAATCACTAATCATATCGATGAGTGGCGTAAGCGCCATAGCCTATGGAAGATAAAGCTTGACAATTGTATCTTTTTGGATTGGTTCCTTAAATCACTCCCCCTCATAGACAAAGATGTAGCTTCTGAATGACCCAAGTTGGAAGAGGAAGCCATCTTAAAAGCCCAGCAGTTCAACCTCATATATGCCCAGTATAGATATCTATACACCATTTTACCGGATGCTCTGCGCGGCGATCCATCTGGCCATGCTACGCCGGGGGCGTCCCATGCCGCCAATGGTATTATCAGCCAGGTTATGGTGCAAAACAAACCTTTTACCATGATGAGTACAAACAACGCCCCAGACCTTTCTAGGGCTTCATCGCATTCTGGAGCTACAACTTTGTATGCTCCAGTAACACACACTCACCACACTCATGGACCCTCATGTCCACAACAGTGTTATGGAAAAGCACCATCAACTTATGCACCACCTTCATACTATAACTAGTAGGCCCACTAGACTCCAGTTCATCCATAAGCACAAGTGGCTTATTATCCTCAATGGGAAGCACCTCTTGCTCCAACACTTCCAGCATCTCAAGGTTACCCACAACACAACAAGCAATAGGTCCACCTCATAACCCTCCTTCTTATTACCCAATGCAACCTGCTCTAGAGCCTCCATTACCTCAAAACCCACCTACTTCGCAAGGGCATGTCTACGCACAGCAAAACCAACCTCAAAATAAGAACCAGCGTAACCAAGGAGGTCAACAAAACCACGGAAGAGGACATAACCACGAAAAAAATCAACAACACAACCAAGGTGGACCACCACCTAGTCCTCCAAATAATAATAATGCTACTCCCCCCAACCAAAACCCTAATCGTCCACTGGAACAAGCCAAAAATAATAACTTGAGAACAAACCATCCATGTTCCATATGTGGAGTTTACGGCCATTACACACATATTTGTCCCCATTTAGATTGAGCTCTCAACTCTGGACCGACGACGCCCAATGAAAATGACATGCTGCATAGTCAGCACCTCCTCCTCAGCCACAACCCATGATATTGCAAAATCCCTTACCAAACCAAGGCATGGTAAACACTCGTCCAAATGATCCCCCTCAAGGATTTGTTGCAACACAGCAGCAAATTACTTACGTGGTAGCCGACAGCCAGCATACAGAGTCCAACACTCAGTATTTGCTAATGATGTCATCTAATGATGTCAATCTTCAAACCCGTCGAAATCAATATGGATTCGCCCCTGAGACCACACCTACCAGCCCATCTTCGAGTAATCTCCCAACTGATCCAACTTCGCATGTTAAATTTTGAGCATTAATTTACAATACTCTAGGATCTTCACTGAGATAATAACATATACAGTATATCAATGCATAACAATCACAATAAGCATGACAAGCATCACAAGAATCAAAAGCATGAGAGACAAGAGACATAGAGTTTCCGTGGGGAAAACCCTAAGGTGAAAAACCCCACAACTTCCTCAGAGATAGAGAGAGCAATGGCTCAACCAAAGTACAACCAAAATACACTTGAGATAGTCTCCTAGAAGCAGATGATCCTCCTCCTCACTAGTGCTCCACTTTCTAAGTGAGAGAGAGATGACTTTCTGAATGATCTAAATAGAGATCTCCTGATCTCTTATTTATACTAACCTGTTTGCCCAGTGACCTTATGGGGCCGACTTGTATAGCTAGGTACATCCACAATAGAATATATATTTCAGGGCCAACCCCACACATGGTGGTCTAATAACCCATCGGCAAGTACACACACTTGCAACACTTGTCAATCCACATGACGACACTTCCTTATAGAGGAATAACACATCTCTAATAAGGGTACAATAAATATATATGAAATACATAGATGAAATATATTCCGAAGTTACATAAACATCAACATCGCATACCCAATATGCCCATGGACGGGGGTCCAAAAGCACCTTGTTTCCCTTTGAGACGAATTAACAATAACCCTAATGCTCGTCCAGCTTCCAACTATAAAATTGTAGAAGATTTAGCTTAGTCCCCCGCTGCAATGTCCGCTCTCGAAATCCTAAAAAATTGTCCTGCACAGAGAAAATTGTTGTTATCTGCCATTGGTGCTATAGACCCTAACAACTCCAACATGATGGCTTTCGACTTAGAACAAGCTGAACCTCGCCTACTTTCATCTCTAGATTTTCAAGTTTCCATCTCCATTCACAACCTCGTTGTTCATCGATGCATAATCGATGAAGGGGCCTCTACCTGCATTATGTCGACTTTCGTATGGCAGAAACTTGGATCCCCAACGCTACAACCATCAACTACCGCATTACGAGCTTACAATGGCTGTGTAGCTCAACCTCAAGGTTTGTTAGTGAACGTACCCATACAGTTTGGGGGCAAACTGGTTCTCATAGATATAGAGGTCATTAATGCCCAACTTGATTACAATCTCCTTCCGGGATGAAGCTACATGTATAAAATGAGAGCTATCACTTCTTCAGTTTTCTGCCTCATGCTGTTCCCCCATGAAGGACGCATAGTCAAAATCGACCAGATTATATACTATGATCCCAATGCCCCCGCAGCGCCTAAAAATGTTCTTTCCATGATCGAACAACATGTTCAAAATGCACCCACATTGTTCGTCTCCTTAGTCAGACCCGGGATATATTCAGATAATCCCATGACCACCACTTTCCCTTCTATCCCACCCCCTCTCCCGGTAACTAAAGTATCCGATTTGTGCACCTTATCACACAATGAACAACAACATCCTCTGCAACCTCAACCACCGCCACAAGCACCCATCGTGCCTAGTCATATCAGAAAAAAACACCGATTCATACTATCCCATTCTTGTTCCCATTTTCAGGAGTTGTTAGCACGCCAGTAGTGGCTACACTCAACCTTCCAGGTTTAATGTTAGGATTACCTGTATGGTACTTACCTGCTCCAACTCCCCCACCGACTCCAACCGTTGTTCTACAACCATTACAACCCATGAATATGTCAAACCATCCACCACCTGGCATACCAAACCCCTAAAATCGCCCACCACTAGGTGCTTTGAACCCCCAAAACCGATAACCTCCAACAGGGGGCACTACATCGACACCTAGTTCTGTCACCCCTCAATCCCGCCACACTGGGGGTAGAGGCCCACAAACCTACAACACTCCACCCACAACTCGCACCCCCCCAGTGACTCCCAAATTAGCTAAGAATCCCCCAACCCATGTGCTCCCTAAGTGCTCCTTGTGCGATGATGTTGGCCACGCTACCCATCTACGTCCACAACTACTGGCACTTCAAGAACACATGAATATGTTGGATGACAACACCAACGTTCTAGTAGTCAAACTAGAACTCCCGCCTCAGCCTCGTGATAAATCATTGCGCACAAACCATCCTTGTGCAATATGCAACATCTACGTCCATTATTCACATCACTGTCATTATCTCCCAGATTACAGAGCAACACTATACGAGTTGAATAATGCTGACCTAGAGATATCCCCACCACTTATCGAGGAAATATTTCCCCCAGAATATTCCCATTGAGAAGAAATCAATACCATTTCTATGATTTCAACTACCTATAAACCTGAACCAATCAATTTAATGGAACACTACTTCCGTACCAATGAAGAAATACTAGAAACACTCACTGCACCAGACTACCCTTGGGATGATATTCACCATCGATCATACTTTCTCCCTGAGGCATCTACATCCACCGTGGCAAACCAACTATCTGTTGAATCTAAGGAATTCTTACCAACCAAGGTCGATTGGTTCAAAGATCCAATACCAGCTCCAGAAGCCTTCGAGGAAGGTAACATGGTTAACATTTCGCCCATTGTAAAAATCGACATCTCCACCACCCCCAGAAAACCTAAGCTTATCTCTTTGGGTGCTTCATAAACTGAGAAAGAAACCCAATCTTATAAGAAACTCTTCCAACAATTTCAAGATGTCTTCACCTGTTCTTATACCGAGATGCCTGGTCTTAATCCTACCATCGTAGAACATCAGATAGACACTTGGCCCAACATATCACTGATCCGCCAGAAACAATGTCCCATTCACCCATCCAAGCTTCTAGCAGTCAAAGCAGAAATTGAGAAGCTTTGAGGAGCAGGTTTCATATACCCTATTGCATACACCACATGGGTTTCAAACCCAGTAGCTATCAATAAGAAAGTTGGCACCATCCGTGTATGTACTTGTAGCTAGGTTTTTCACCCTAGCTTGTGCAAATGAGCACCTACTAAGGAGAATGGACTCCTTAGTAGCAGTTCAATAAACAGTAAATTAAAGTACTAAAACAATACGAATCCTAAACTAGCATGATCATTAACAAACATAACAAAACATGGAAATATAAATGGTTTTTGTATTAAAGATTATACCTCCAATGTGAAGGTTGGTGAAGTTCTTGCAATAGTCCAAGAGGGTTGCTCCAAACTCCAGCTTTGCTCCTTCTCTTTCTCCAAAGGGTGGAAATGGGCCAAAAGGGGCACTCAGTGGTGAAAGTAGCTCAAGGCTGAGCTAGGGTTTCAAGAGTGATTTTGGCAGAGTAATGGTGTATTTGATTGTGGATATGAAATGAGGGGTCTCCATCACCTATTTAAAAGTTTTTAGTGGTTGAGTGCTGGCCCATGGTTTTGGGAACCATATGGTTTAGGTCAGCTGTATAGGGTTTTTCCTCCTTTTTTCCTCTTTTTCCTCTTTTTTTATATTTTTTATTCCCTTTTTAGAGGGTTTTTTCTATTTTGGAGGAATTTTGGATAATTTTGGGGGAAAAAGGGATTTGTTTTAGCCTTTTGGAGGCTTTTTTGATGGTTTTGTGGCCTCTTGGAGGCTTTTTTGGCCTTTTGGAGGCTTTTTAATGGGATTTTAAGGTTTTGGAGGCAAATATGGTAGGAAATATGGACAAATGAGTCATGTAATGGGGTAGATGAGGTAGTGAGCACTTTTTGGGTGTTAACAAATTGCCCCCTGATGTGTGAGTGCAGGAGCTCATCGTATGGCCGATAGACATCATAAGTCTTTTATGGTTTTCGTGGGGTGTGGAGAAGAGAAGAAACAAACTAGAGCCCGGAACAATGGTCCCGAACAAACTGCAAAAACTGAAAGTACATGACCTCAATAATGAAAGAGAAATAATCTGAACATATGGACGAGGCGGGCATTCCCATGCTCGTATCAAGATCTGGAATAATAATAACAATGGGGTCCAAAATATGGGGACCTGAAATATACATGGCCTCAAATAAGGAATGAGGAAGAATCCCAATAGATGGACGAAGCGGGAATACCCATGCTCGTATCGAGATACATAAAAAATAACAGTGAGGCCCGAAAAGGGGGACCTGTAGGATACATAGAGAACCACTGTGTACATCATAAGGTTCCAGAGGAGATGCAAATCTGGGACATACTGCTGGGCTGACCATGTCTGAGCTGAAGAACTGATACACTGGAATAACAACAATGCTGCTGAGTGTGGTACTAGAGGAACTAATGAGTTGCTGGAGCAGAGTGACGGGGAATCATGTCCTCAATGGTACACTGAACTGGAACTAAACTAGGTACTCAAGGAAGCATATAATTGGAGGGCTTCTGAATACAATCGCTAATGCAACCCAGACATCCACGGGAACATATAACTGGGCGTTCCAAAGTGACTCACCAATGTGCTAGAGTCGGGGGAAATCCGGGGTCTTCGACCAATAACTGAAGGGATATAAACCCTGCACGATTCTCAACGATGCGATCAAGGTGTTGACGTCGAGCATGTGAGAAACAACCACTTGGAGAGGCAATGATGACTCCTATCAAAATGGTCCGTAGGCAATCACCAAAGATGGTGATGGGTCCAAGGCGCAAGGACCTCTGGGTCTATCCTCTGGAATAGAGGAGCTGTCATCGACAGAGGGAGACCTGCAACTATCAAGGAAATGATGTTTCCTTGACAGGAGCACGAGGTGGACAACCGAAGTGTGAGAGTACTGATGGTAGGACTGACATACTGTGGGGGATAGCTAGGCAAGTAGAGTGGGTGGACTCAAACTTCCTTCGTTCAGAGTATGATGACGGGGATGATCGGGCAGCATATGAAACTTGACTGGCGGGAAAGGGATCATAGCTGGACTGGGTCAATGATAGTGACTGGGATGAGGGATACTCAAGCTAGTGTAAAATGGCAGCAGACTACCGACTACTCTAAACAAAGGCGACCTGATTGGGGGTGCTGCCAAGATGATCGATCATAGTGCCAAGAGGCACGGGGGGACCTCTTCACAGGTTGAGGAACTAGAAGAAGTGTGTGTAAAATGGTACTGTTGTGTGGATTTATATGAGCCCAAGACAGTTCATGCTCGTGAGTGCTTTCAATTTTAAGGAGTCTAAAAGCGATAAGAAGACTCTGAAATAATGGAATGGTACTGTCGTGTGGATTTGTACGAGCCTAGGACAGTTCATGCTCGTGGTTGCTTTCAATTTTAGAGAGTCTGAAAGTGATAAAAAGACTCCAGGGGGTTGCTTTTTCGTGTGTTAGTCTCCAAGGCCCGGAGAAGCATAAAAGGATGCAATGAAGAACTCTTCTAGACGGTGTGACTAGAGTATTCCTTTTTCATAATTAGTCTACTAGGTCCGGAAAAGGGTTAAACTTATACCAGATAGACGCCCATTCAGGTACTTTAACGAGCATGAAATGAAGCAAGATTGCTCGACGATCTTTTCATTGTTTTAGGAGTCAAAAAAGAGCTTAATAGAAACTCCCTAAGTGCCTTTTTCATAAAGGACTTGTCCGGCTAGAAAAAGGGATAAAATTATACCAAACGAATGGAATGGCCAAGAAAGGAGGAAGTGTTCAATCAAGGAACATTTATGATGACAAAGAATGAGGGCAGGGGGGAACACTGGTGGGCCTCCTTGCGGGATAATAAATGGTGGAAAAATAACGAAATAATTGCAATATGACAGGAGTAAACGGCTCATGTAAAAATGTGGAACAATTCGATGGTGGTCGATGTGGCACGTAAACTGAGGCAGCAAGGTGTCGGGACACAATGTTGAAACTGTACCAAGTGAGAGCAAAAAATTATCTCAAGCATCATCACGATCACGGAAAAATGAATCCAGTTATATAAAAAGTGTCAAAACCGGATAACGGTCGATGTGGCACACAGACCGAGGTGACGGGGGGCATTTTGGAAAAATACTCAAAAAATTTGGGGGTGAGAGTGAGAAATTATCTCAAGCATCATCACGGGCTCAGAAAAATGAATCCGATGATATAAAATATACCAAAAAATGGAGAGCAGCCGAAGTGGCACGCAAATCGAGGTGATGAGTGGTGTTTAAAAAATGCTCAAAAAGTGATGTGGAAAAAATAAGAAAACAAGTGGACCATCATGACGGTCTCGCTGTGTTGATTCGAGTGGTGGAAACGGTTCGAAAAATAGACTCTGTATGGGTTCAGAATAGCCAAAACAAGAAAAAGTCAACGGACTATAAATAGTGAGTGGGTCCAACATGACAAGTGTCATTTGGACTTGTTGACTTTGACTAGTGATCAAAGTGGACCAGAGCTGAGGTGGCATTTCTGGATGATCCGACCGACTGTTTTCAGATCCGGGAGTTACAGGTATTCCATCAAACTCATACTTGCATTGTCATTGGGTTCAGGGTAGGGTGGTGGGTCCCAGGGATTTTATTGTAGGGTCCACATGGCTGGACCGCAGGTTTGTGGGATGGAACCGCGATCAGGGACCGAGGGTTCTAGGGTAGATCACGCGGTTGGGGACTGCGAGGTTCAAGTCAGAAAACGCCGTTTGGTACTTCGTGTTCCGAGGAACGAGCTATAAGGTCATCAAGATAGACTAGCAGGATATGGACCAAGTCGTGAAAATAGTAGGTCATGGCCCACTGGAAGGTGGCACCAGCATTTTTGAGGCCGAAAGGCATGACACGATAGGAAAAGGTGCCCCACGGGGTGGTAAAGGCATTTTTGTATTGATCCTCCTTACGGATCTGAATCTGGTTGTATCCAAAAAAAACGTCCATGAAAGAGAGGACTTCATGCCCCGCACATGCATCGATGAGTTGGTCAATAAATGGCGTGGGGAAGTTTTCCTTGGGACAAGCTCGGTTTAAATCACTGAAGTCAGTGCATAATATGATGGTGCCTTGTTTTTTGTTAATAGGAACGAGATTTGAAACCCAAGTGGTGTATGCAATAGGATAAATGAATCCTGCTTTGTGAAGTTTCTCAACTTCTGCTTTGACAGCGGGGAGCTTTGAAGGATGAATGGGGCGCTGTTTTTGGCGAACGAGGGGTACATCTGGCCATGTGTCAATGTGGTGCTCTATAATAGTGGGGTCGAGACCAAGCATTTCGGTATAGGACCAGGAAAAAACATCATGAAACTCTTGGAAACGTTTTTTGTATGCTGCAATCTCATGCTCACTGCAGGAGGCTCCTAAGGTGATGAGTTCAGGGGCACCTCCTGGGGTAGCGATATCTATGTGGATGATGGGTGAGATGTTGGCCATGTTACCTTCCTCAAAAGCATCAGGCAGAGGAATAGGATCCTTAAACCAGTCGACTTTGGTGGGAAGGAAATATTTGGACTCAACCGTGAATTGAGTAGCTATGGTAGAGGAGGATTCTTCTAGGAGGAAACATTAACGATGGTGCATGTCATCCCAGGGATAATGTAGGGTAGTGAGAGCCTATGGAATCTCCTCATCATTGTGGAAAGTTTGAGTTGTCAAATCGGTTGATGAGGGAGTTGTAGTTGAAGAGATCATATAAATGGTGTTAATCTCTCCGAATGGGGATGATACCGGGGGGTGGATCTCCTCAATTGTGGGGGGTGTCGTCTCAAGGTCCAAATTATTCATCTCGTAGAGAGATACTCTGTAATCTGGGAGATCAGGACAGTGATGTGAGTAGTGGCCGTAAATATCGAATATGGCACAAGGGTGGTTGGTACGCAGTGATTTATCATGAGGTTTAGGGGTTGGATCTAGTTCGACAACTAGGATGTTGGGGTCGTCGTCAAGCATTTGCATGTGTTCTTGTAATGCAGGTAATTGTGGACATTGATGAGTCGGATGGCCTAACTCATCACACAACAAGCATTTGGGGGGAGCATGAAACACGGGAGGGGGTTTGACAGCCTTAGGAGGGGGTATAGCAGTGTATGGTTTTGGGCCTCTTCCCACAGTGGGCTTGATAAGAGGAGTAGGATTCATAAATGATGAAGGGGTAGTGACACCGGGAGGTGCTAGACTAGTAGTGACAATGGGTTGCACTGGTTGAAGGATGACATTTGGTGTCGGAAGGGGAACGGGAGGCGAAATATACCACACGGGTAATCCTAAGGTTAACCCGGGGAGGCTGAGAATAGCCATAACCGGGGCGCTTACTACTCCCGAGGGAGGGAATCGGAAGGGGATTGTGTGGGTCGGTGTAACACCAATGTGACTAGGTACCAATGGTGGTTTGGGTAACAAGGGTAGTTGATTGTTGGGTGTTTTTGTATTGTGGGAAAGGGTACATAGGTTAGATACTTTAGTCGCGGATGACGGGGGAGGAATGGATTGGAATGTGAAGGTCATCGTCATATCTGAGTAAACTCCAGGTCCCACAGAGGAAACAAACGAGGTAGTAGCACCACCAACAAGTTGTTCAACCATGGGGAGAACATTTTCAGGTGTAACGGGGGCATTGGGATCGTAATAGGTGAGTTGGTCGACCTTGACCACGCGTCCGTCATGGGGGTACATCATTGTACGAAAAATGGATAAGGCAACCGCCCGCATGGCATACATGTAGCTGCGGCCAAGTAAGAGGTTATAATCAAGTTGGGCATTGATGACCTCTATGTCAATGAGAACGGTTTTACCAGCCAGCTGGACAGGGATGTTAGCTAATAGACCTTGGGGTTGAGCCGAATGGCCGTCGTAGGCTCGCAACGCAGTGGTGGACTGCTGGAGAGTAGGGGATCTCAACTTCTGCCAAATGAATGTGGACATAACGCATGTAGAGGCACCTTCATCGACGATGCATCGATGGATGACAAGATTCCTAATGGAAACAAAAACTTGGAATGCTAAAGTGGAAGGCAGGCGTGGTTCGGACTAGTCCAAATTGAATGCCATTAGTTGTGAATCATTTGGGTCAATAGCACCAATGGCGGAGAGCAAAGTCTTGCGCTATGAAGGATAGTTTTTTAAGACTTCTAACGCGGACATGGTTGCGGGAGATTGGGCTAAGTCATCTACAATGTTGTAATTTGACGCAGCGTGAGCATTGGGGTTATTATTGATACGACGAAGTGGGAAACGAGGTGCTTTGGAGGCGCCATCGAGTGGAGCTGGAGGTATACGTAAAGTCTTATCAGTGGGATGAACGTTAGTGTTTTTGTCAGTGGGAGGGGCTTCAGGGGTGGAGCCATATTGGTTCCAACGGGTTTGGAGGTTGACATCAGCGGACGACATCATCAACAAGTGCTGAGTACCTGAGTTGAACATGGGTTGATCAGGAGCGGCATAAGTGATCTATTTTTGTGGTGGCACGTTGCCTTGAGGGGGAGCCAACGGCTGAGTGTTCACTACGCCTTGGGTTGGTAAGGGGTTTTGCAGCACCAAAGGTTGCTGCTAAGGGGTGGGGGCTTGGGTGGCACCTAAGGAGCCACGTGTTTTTGGCGATGGGCATCATCAGCCCAGAGTTACCGAGCTCGCTCCAAATGTGGGCAAGCATGTGTGTAGTGGCCATAGACCCCGCAAATAGAATAAGGATGGTTTGTTCGTAAATTAGGATTTTTGGCCTGCTTGGGTGTCCGATCAGGGTTTTGGTTGGCAGGTGCCGCGTTATTGTTGTCTGGGGGATTAGGAGGTTGACCACCTTGGTCGGGAGTGGGTTTGTTCCCATGGTTACGGCCTTTGCCACGGTTTTGCTGGCCCTGTTGGCGCTGGTTGTTTTGGTTCTGCTGCGGATTCTATTGGGCATAAACTTGCCCTTGGGCAGCAGGTGGGTTCTAGGGTTGTGCAGGTGCAGGAGCAGGCTGCGGTGGATAATAAGTAGGTGGAGGCTGCGCAGGTGCTGAACCTTGTGGGGGTTGCTGATATGTCTACGGAATGGGTTGTGGGTTTGCCGGAAGGGCTGCCTGTGGTGGGTAATAAGCAGGTTCGGCTTGAGAAGACGCAGGGGCTAGTGTAGCCTGTGGGTGGTAATATGGATGAGGTGCGACTGGGGGGGCGTAAGAGGGGGATGCATGACCAAATCACTGAGGTGGACATAAGGGTCCATGGGAATTGTGGTGATGTGCCATGGGAGCATATGAATTGGTTGGTCCGGACTGTGATGTACCCCGCGAAAGGTTAGGGCCATGGCTAGGATGTGCTATGGAAAAGGGTTGGGGATGTGAGGCAATATAACCAATGATACCGTCTGCGGCATCGGATGCCCCCGGCGCATCATCTTGGCAGGAATCGCCACGAGGGGCGTCAGGTATGATGGTATAGAGATAACTCGACTGGGCATAAATGAGGTCAAATTGTTGGGCTTTGAGGATGGCCTCTTCTTCGGACTAGGGTCGTTCAGATGCCAAATCCTTGGCAATGACAAGAAGGAGGGATTTTAGAAACCAATCTAAGAATATACATTCGTCTAACTTGATTTTGCAGAGGCTACGACATCGACGCCACTCATGAATGTGGTCAGTGATGTGGGTAGCCATGTTCTATCTGTAAGACAGTAGGATCTAAACTCCCGTGTCATAACGGATAGGTAACTGAAAGAACTGCAGGAAGGTCGAGGAAAGGGAAGTAAAGGTGGCATGGGTCCCATGGGGTTGCTCGATGTACCACTTAGCTATAGAGCTAGTGAAGGTGCGCTGTAACAGACGTAGGCGGACAGAGTCATCCACTATGGAGTTGGAGGAACACCATAGATGGAAGGACATAATATGGTTCTGGGGGTCCTCACCTGCCTTGCCCTCAAACTTAGGGATGTTGGAGGGAAGCTTGGTGGGCATGTGAGGCCACGTAGGGTTGTGTCTGATGGGATTGTTAGTCAGTCTAGCTAGGTCAGGAAGGTTGAAGCTAGCCATGAATGGAAAACTAGTAGAAGGATGTGACATACTAGTGGGTTGGACCATGTTGGGGCCAATGCCCCCAAGTGTAGGGGCAGGGTTTGGGAGGTTGCCCCCAAGTGTAGGGATGAACGTGGTATGGGACGCTCCTGCACCACCAAGGGTAGTGTGAGTCACTGATGGAGTGGGAATAGGTATTCCATCTACTAGAATGGGTGTAGTGATTGGAATGGTAGATGTGGGCCCCATCGAGGGCATACCCAAAGCAGGTGTGGTAGCTGGTGTGGTGGTGGATGCTCCACCAATGGTCCCTAAAAAGAAAGGGGTGGAAGTCACGCCAGCCATGGGGCTGGTTGGTGTAGTGTAAATGGGGTTCTTGGACTCTGCCTCAGAATCAGAGGTAAAATAGGGAGCATCTAGATCGGGTGACAGAGTTCTATGCCATTGACGAGTGGATTCAAGTAACAAAGCTTGAGATCTATGATGAGTGGTATCAAGTGATGAAGATCTATGTCTATGACGGGTGGTGTCAAGTGAACTGTGCTGTGGGAGCTCACCCCAGAGGCACCGAGAATGTCTCAGGGACTCAATGGTGACAGATGCTGTCAAATATCTTTAGGGTTGTGTTAAGTGAAAAACAGCTCAAAAACCCTACTGCAACCAAGTGTGCAGAAGGAGAGCTCAAAAAATATGGCACTCAGGCCAACAACCAACTCAAAACACTTACTGTAACAGTTGTACTACAATAAGTGGAGTATCAACAGAAATGGTCAGAATACCAACAAGCAGCAGGTTTCCTAAAAAATAAAAATAGTGGACTCACTAGACCAAAAGGAGGTAAGGGAGCATGAAAACACCTAACTAAATAGTATTCTGACTCAACTAGACATATACTCTGCAAAGTGATGAAATCCAAGTCAGACAATATGGATAGGAGATCCAAGTCGCAAAAGATATCCCCCCACTGGGAGGGACACCGGGTAGTCAATCCTAGAAGAAAGGCAACTAAGATACCCCGTTCATGACATGTCCAGAAAAGGTGAATCTGCCATTTGGTTCTATCACCGTAGTATCCCCATACAGGGATACCCCAAGAACTGTGAAAGGTAGCCTTTGGTTACTGAATGGATTGCGGTATTCCACTCAGGCCTCCGGAACCAGTCTGTCGACTTCAACCTCCTAGGGGAGAGGCCCTCTGATAAACTGGTTGTGACTGTGCCAAAATATACTAGGGGAGTTTGGTTCCCTAATGGACAACAGCTATGTCTCAAGTGTAAGTAATATTTGGATGCCTATCCCCTCGATCCTACCTAACTACAAAAATTCTTATGTGTTCCCCAAGTGGGGTTAGAATGTTGGTTGTGTTAAGTAGTTTTTTAAGGCTCACTTGAATTAGGTGACAGAGTGTGTGCGTGTGAGATGATGAACCCAAGTAAAAGTGCCACAAGGGGGGCAAATTTCTAACTAAAAATAACAAGACAGAATGTAAACTTTGAAATGCAAAATTTTCTCTTTTTCAATTAAAATGATTTTTTTTTTTAAATACTATTCTATAAAGGGAACATAAATAAAACTACAGAAAAGGCTATAGGGAAGAATGGCTGCAGGTAGGACAGATGGATGTGCAGGTGCAGAAAATAGTGCAGCAAAGTACTGGGTTCAAAACAGTAAAAACGTGCAGAGAACAGACCGCGGGTTTGTGGCAATTATGGGCGGTCGGACCGCGGGAAATAGCTCAACAGTCGTAGACAGGTTCCGGAATTTTGGCGAAAAGATGCAGTCGGATCGTGGAAAAAAGGTCTAAAGCCATAGGAGAGTTGTGGGAAAATGGCTGAAAGCCACAGTCGGGACGCGGGAAAAAGGCCGACAGGAACAGGAGGGTTGCAGGAAAATGGCTGAAAGCTGCAATCGAGACGCGGGAAAAAGGCTGACAAGTGCAAGCGGGTTGCAGGAAAATGTCTGAAAGCCACAGTCGGGACGCGGGAAAAAGGTTAATAGCGGCAGTCGGATCTCCCCAAACAAGCTAATAGCCGTGGTCGGATCATAGGTAATAGACTGAAAACCGCCGGCAGGTCACCGAAAACAGTCTGAGAGCCGCGGTCGGATCCCAGGAAAAGGCCTGAAAGATGCGGTCGAAATGCAACTACAGGGGGTAAAAGATGTGGTTTACGGCAGCCGAAAGGGATAGCCAAACAAAAAAATATTGGAGAAAATTAAAAACGTTTGAAAACCCTAAAAACTATAACCAGAAATTCAAAGGAACACAAGGGGAGTCGCCAAAACTGTAGCTAGGGTTTTCACCCTTGCTTGTGCAAATGAGCACCTACTAAGGAGAATGGACTCCTTAGTAGCAGTTCAATAAACAGTAAATTAAAGTGCTAAAACAATACGAATCCTAAACTTCCATGATCATTAACAAACATAACAAAACATGGAAATATAAATGGTTTTTGTATTAAAGATTATACCTCCAATGTGAAGGTTGGTGAAGTTCTTGCAATAGTCCAAGAGGGTTGCTCCAAACTCCAGCTTTGCTCCTTCTCTTTCTCCAAAGGGTGGAAATGGGCCAAAAGGGGCACTCAATGGTGAAAGTAGCTCAAGGGTGATCTAGGGTTTCAAGAGTGATTTTGGCAGAGTAAGGGTGTATTTGATTGTGGATATGAAATGAGGGGCCTCCATCACCTATTTATAGGTTTTCAGTGGTGGAGTGCTGGCCCATGGTTTTGGGAACCATATGGTTTAGGTCAGCTGTATAGGGTTTTTTTCCTCCTTTTTTCCTCTTTTTCCTCTTTTTTTATATTTTTTATTCCCTTTTTAGAGGGTTTTTGCTATTTTGGAGGAATTTTGGATAATTTTGGGGGAAAAAGGGGTTTTTTTTAGCCTTTTGGAGGCTTTTTTGATGGTTTTGTGGCCTCTTGGAGGCTTGTTTGGCCTTCTGGAGGCTTTTTAATGGGATTTTAAGGTTTTGAAGGCAAATATGGTAGGAAATATGGACAAATGAGTCATGTAATGGGGTAGATGAGGTAGTGAGCACTTTTTGGGTGTTAACAGTACTGACTTCCATGACCTCAACCTTGCTTTTCCCAAAGACAACTTCCCCACACCATTTATTGACCAGCTAATCAATGAGTGTGCGGGGCATGAGGTACTTTCTTTTATGGACAGTTTCTCCAGATACAACCAAATCAAAATCCGTAAAGAGGATCAATACAAGACCACTTTTACAACCCCATGGGGCACTTTCACCTACCGCATCATGCCTTTCGGTCTCAAGAACACGGGAGCCACTTTCCAACATGCCATGACTTATTGCTTTCATGATCTGCATAAAATCATATTAGTTTATCTAGATGACCTCACTGCTCGATCTAAGAAATGATCTGATCATTTAGATGATCTTCGACAAGTTTTTTTGCGTTGTCGAAAATACAACATTCGCTTGAACCCACTCAAGTGTGTCTTTTACGTTCCAGCAGGTCGCCTACTGGGGTTTGTCATTTCAGAAAAAGCGATCACCGTTGACCCTCTGAAAGTTCAAGCCATAGTGGACCTACCATCACCACGTACATTAAGACAGCTTCAAAGCCTCCAGGGGAATTCCAACTTCCTTCGTCATTTTGTCCAAGACTATGCCACCACTATACATGGTTTCCTCCGTTTTCTATGTCTTCATACCCACTTCGTATGGGACAACCAAGAAGAAGGATCTTTCATAGACCTGAAAAAAGCACTTACAAGTGCCCCATTGATTTCTCCACCAGATTTCACAAGAGACTTTACCCTTTACATTTCGACATCAGATTACACCGTCTCTAGAGTTCTCATGCAAGAACACTCCGCTCGCCAAGAGCATGTCATTTACTATGTGAGCCAAACTTTATTAGGCCCACCATTACGCTACCCGCATGAAGAGAAAATGGCCCTTGCCATCGTCTTTGCTGTACAAAAGCTGCGACATTATATTCTCCTCATCCATACCATAGTTGTGGCAAATTCCAACCCAATGGTCTATCTCTTGAATCATCGCCTTCTACAAGGCCATGTTGCTAAATGGGTGATTATCTTACAAGAATATGACCTAACTTTTAAAACACCAAAGACCACCAAAGCATTAGCACTCGCTCAACTCATTACGGACTTACCATCATCGTTGTCATCACCAAATATCCATACTGATATACTCGACAAACATTTGTTCATCATCGCATCTGACGACCCTTGGTATGGCAACATTTTGGTATACCTCCACACACAGAAATTTCGACCCAACATCAACCATGACGGGCGTCGTCGCATCTGGCACCCTGCCCCCCGTTATCTCCTCTTGGGTAATGTCTTCTATCGATGTGGCATCGACACAATCTTACGATGATGCCTTTCCCAAGACGAAGCATAACATTTCCTTAACGACTGTCGTAGCGGAGCCTGCGGCGGCCATTTCTCTGGAATGGCCACCGCCCAAAAGGTAATCTGCACAGGTTATTTTTGGCCATCATTATTCACTAATTGTATCACAGCAATCAAAACACTGCCAAAACTGCCGGCTCTTTTCCCCAAAGGAAAGAACCCCTCCCGACCCCCTTCATCCAGTCGTCACCGTTGGACCATTTTGCAAATGGGCCATCGAATTCATGGATTGCAATCCCACATCAGTCGGCTGCCACAAACACATTATTGTGGTTGTTGATTACTTTACCAAATGGCCGGAAGCCATGCCTACTTACAATTTCAAAGCCGACATTGCAACCCATTTTTTCCTCAACCATTTTATTGCTCGTTTCGGACTACCAAAGCAACTTGTCTCAGACCACTACTCTCACTTTTAAGACTCTGTTTGGAGAGAATTGTCCATACTCCTTAAGTTTGAACATCATTTATCCTCCGCCTACTACCCCCAAAGGAACGGCCAAGTCGAAGCTGTAAACAAAATTTTGAAGACCATCCTCCAACGCACTGTTGACAAACATAAATCCAATTAGCATCACATGATTTTTCCCGCATTATGGGCTTATCGCACGTCGACCAAAACTGCCACCCGGCTTTACCCTATTCCATTTAATTCATGGCGTGGAATCTGTCCTTCCCATTGAATGCCAGATACCAACATTACAAATTTCTATAGAACTTCTCCCCTATACGTCACTAATTGAAGAACATCTACTTCTTCTATAGAAGGCCAACAAAGATCGCCGCGCAGCTCTCCAAGCAATCGATAAACATGTTCACCCACGAGCATTTAGTGAAGGAGACTTGGTACTTGTTTAATATCAAGCCCATGACAAAACAGGGAAAGGAAAGGTCCAATCTATGTGGCAAGGCCCATATATCATACACACTTTCCTTGAACATGGCGCATAAATTTTGACCAATTCAGAAGGCAATCCCATGCGCAACCCCTATAACGGGTTGTACCTCAAAAGATTCTACCCATAAAAAACCCCTGGACACCATAGTCCATATTGTAAAGTTTTTTTATTTTTTTTTTCTATAAATTTTTGAAACCTTACATTTCAATTCTTTCCTGCATGAACACAGATGGATCCTACCCCACTCTACCATGTCGGTGTTGCTGATGGCACAAGCCGTTGGTCTCCAAATCTCGCTTCAGCAGCTTGGGTAATTTATTTCCCTTCACATGAGTTGATCCACCTCGATGGAGTGTGTATAGGTGCTGCTACAAACAACCAAACTGAGTACGATGCTGTGACCGGTATCCTCGCTGTCGCTCTCCAAATGGGCATAAGTCACCTTCATGTTTGTTAGGATATTCCTATACTCCATCCTAGTACCACCAGTGTTTTGATAATTTACATTTTCAGTCATGCATGCACTTTTATGGTTTAGATGCATTTTGCATGCATCCCAGTCATCAGTCCAGCACCTAGACCTCAGTTAGCCAGCCCCCAGGAGATTCTCACTATTAATTTTTAGCCCTCCATTTTCTTAATGCGCCCTTCTTCCTTGATTTTAGGGAGAAACTCGCCCTTCTTCACCTACCAGTCCAGTTGTCTTAGTTTACACTCAGTTACACTTAGTTACAATCAGTTACACTTAGTTACACTCAGTTACAGTTAGTTACACTCAGTTACACCTACCAGAGGTAGTTTGACTGATGGTTGACAGTTACTTGAGCAATGATGACTCCACTGATGATGATGAAGACTTCCAGTTGTGCTCCGATGATCATGAGGACACCTAGTTGTGCTTCGATGACACTCTATTGATCTTATGATCACTCTGAGAGGCTAATTCGAATTGCCACCTTAGGCATTCAAATCCTCTCTACCATTCTACTATTTATTTGTCCATATTGTGATTAATTAACTAGTGTGTGTGAAGTATTATTGCTTCTATCTGAGTTCTACTGTACCATATTATTCTATTGCTCACTATACTGTATTGTTCACTCTTCTTCTATTTTCCTGCTTAATCATAATTACTCTTGTGAGGCATACATCATCTCTTAGATCTGCTATGAGTATTTTCACATGGTATCAGAGCATGTTGAGAGTATTGTTTCTCTCCATTCTTGAGAGTTTTTTGCAGGTTATTACCAAGATTTCGAGTGCAGCAGTTGCAACAGTTTCTGCATCTTTGCAGCAGTATTCTCTATTGCTTTTGCAGGTCTTCTACAGCTTCAATGTATCCATAACTAGAAGAAATCACTCCTCTTTCTATATTCAACTATGATGAATGGAAACCAAAAATAATAGCATATTTGAAGAGCCATGATCTCTCTGATTGTTATTTTGAAAGAGAGTTCGAATCCTCTGAAGAGAAGATTGACTGGTTGAATAGAGGTGACATGCACATTGGAAGAATGAAGCTTACTATGCCAGATTACATATTGCTCCCAATCATTCTTGATATTGGGACTCCAAACGAGTTATGGGCTCACCTAGAGGAAAAATTTGGCAGAAAGAATGAAGGACTTGGTCATAACCCATTCAAAAGCAAGCAAAGTGATGCATTCACTCCTCTTGATGGTCTCTCAGATCACGAACCAGTATCATCTCATATTGAAGTTGTTGACAAAGGAACTTGCAGATTCCCCACTCATGCTCAAACTTTCTCCTCTTTCTGTTGTAGCTCACACTCTAGATATTGCAGAAGGTCCTAAATCCTCTCTTGCACCAGAGTCTGTTGGTTTGCATCATGATCACATGATTATTTCGGAGGTCAAAACAGCTATTGAAGGTAATGCATTCACTCCTCTTTAGCTATCTCCTCTTTTATACTACTATATGATCACAATTCCATGCTTTCAGGTCATTGAAGAATATGGCAATTGCCATTCGCTTAGGAAGATTTCTCATGCATCTCATGGTTTTGATCTCACCCCTGTTGGTTCAAAGAAGATCTCAAGAAACTATGGCCATTCGCTTGGGATAGTTTCTCATGCATCTATTGGTTTTCATCTCACCTCTCATGGTTCAAAGGAGATCTCAAGAAACCACGATTCAAGTCTTATATGTAATTTAGGTTCTAAGCAATTATTGCTTGGGATAATTTCTCATGCATATGATAGTTTTGATCTCACCCCTGCTGGTTCAAAGGAGATATCAAGAAACTATTTTGAAAGTATTAAATATGATTTTGATTTCAAGCAAACATGTAATAGTTCTTTTTGGCATAATCTCACCCATGGTGGTTCGAAGGAGAAGACAAAAGACTATATGCACATTCAAAAATTTGATCCTATGTTAGCTGATTCAAATCACAGGTTCAAGGATCATTCTCATATTGTTGGATTTGTTCTCTTCACATTCGAACTGAAGAGCAAGTACAAACACATGCTTTTTGAGCATGATCCACTTCTTCCCAAGAAGAAGATACCTCCAGACATATGACCAAGCATCACACCTACTTGAGTTTGGGGCATTTATTTTTGTGTGTGCCTTACAGCCTGCTTTTTGAGGAGGGGGTATGTTTCCCATGAAATTTTCCCACTTCCTTGGTTTATTGATTGTTATTATTCATTGTATTGGGTGACCTTTGGTCTTAGTTACCAGGGACCAGGATGGATTAAGGGGGGGTGTTAGGATATTCCTATACTCCATCCTAGTCCCACCAGTATTTTGATCATTTACATTTTCATTCATGCATGTTGATGTATATGTAACTTCGGAATGTATTTCACCCATGTATTTCATATATGTATTTTGTACTCCTATAGAGATGTTATTATTCCTCTATATGGAAGTGTTGTCATTTATATTGTAAGTGTCGTAACTTATACTTGATGGGTTATTAGACCACCAAGTGTGGGGTCGACCTGGATTAAGTTAACCATGGGTTAAGCTAGACATGCAGGCCCCATTAGTTTATTGGGCAGGATAGAACAAGTATAAATAGAGATCGGGAGATCTCTATTTGATCATTCATTCACACACTTCTCTCATTCAGAAAGTGGTGCGCTTGTCATGAGGAGGCTCTGCTGCTAGGACAAAACTATCTCTTGTATTCTAGTTGTATCATTGCTCTATCTATCTCTGAGGAATTTATTGGGGTTTTTCACCTTTATGGTTTTCCCCAAGTAAACTATGTGTCTCTTGTGTGCTTGCATTATTGTGTCCATGATTGATATGATGTAGATTTGATGTACATGTTGTTCTCTTAGTTAAGATCCTATATCAGATTGAAGTAAATTCTGAAAATTTAACATGGTATCAGAGCTAGCCTGAAAGAAGGCATGATATGGCATGTATGACACTTGTTGCACTTACTATGCTAGCGCTTGATATAGCAAAAACCCGTAATTGTAGAACTTTCGCTATAAATACATTTTGGAAAAATTTTCGGATCTGAAATTGTTATAGGGAGAAGCTAATATCCCCATTTACCTTGTGTCCAAAGGACAACCTCTACTACATTGTACTTTGTGATTTATGATCTGTACAATATAGGGTTTCTGCCTCTTCCAGATCTCAGTCATAAACAGGTGACCTTGGAAAAAAGGTCATAACTTGGGATAAGAAGCTCGAAATGAAATTTCATAAAAAGTGACAGGTAGTACACAGACTGTACTATATCAAGAAACATTTTCAGAGGCCGAACTTGAACCAGTGATACATGGCACGCCGTACAAGTTCACTCTCCTGTTTTATCCCATAAACAGTTCACATTGCGACACTTGGAATAAATCTCTCTCAGAGAATCCAATTCAGGTCAGACCTATCGGGATGGAAATATGACAGGTCAGGCTACCACAAAAAAAAAATTTCAAACCCTGTGGATCGAAAAGTATGGAGTTACACCAGAAAAAATTAGGTACATATTTGTGTCAAAACAAAATTATTTTTGAGCACCTTCATTCATGGCTTCCGGAATTTAGGGTTTCAGAGAAAGTTGAAATTATTGTAATTAGAGACTACAGTTGAATGATACTCATCGAAATAGAAATTTAGAGACCAAGATCAGAATTTTTGGTTGAGCAGAAGACCGGGCTTAATCAGACCCTAGTTCGGGACTTTGATTGGAAAAGTGGAAAATTAGGGCTTCTGCAAAAATGGATTTTTTTTTAAATCTGTGACCACGGCTGGAAGCTCCTCAAAAAAATAGAAGCTTAGAGATTTGGATCAAACCTTTTGATTGGGCAGAAGAGTGGGCTTCATCAAAGCCTAGTTCGGGGTCACATCTAGTGAATCCAAAAGTTTCAAAGGAAAAATTGAGGAGTGAAACTTTGCAGTTTTCAAATTCTGAATATACCAGCTTGATCAGCTCATCAAGGTGCATATTTCTATTCTTTCGGAAGTTTGAAATTCAAAGTTTGAATTTTTGGGGTTTCTCTGACAAACCCTAAGCCATCTCTAGGTCCAGTTCTTGCAAATCAAGTGGATTAGGTTAATCCTAGAAGAAAATGGATTGGTCACCTGCATAAGTGAAAAAGTTCCTATCTCAGAGGGAGATGAGGCTAAGGCCTTCCATAAGAATATTACAAGCAATCTTGATAGGTATGTCTCGAATTCTGTTCATGGTTAAGTTTATGATATGTTTGTCTTCATATCATTGCAGTACAATCTTGATTAATTACTAGACTTGTCGTATTACCTTAATAGAAGATATTCATTGATTAAGGTTTTGACACTTATGATTGTACTAATGCATTGTGATGTTGTATGAGGTTTATGTTGTTCGCTAACATAAAAGGTACACCAAGAAAGACAAATCATGTTCTACTTCAAGAACATATGATCATGGTGACATGAAGACAAAGATTCATCCATTGTCATGGATCACATAGAAGATCTACTTACGAGGTATGTATAACTTGGTTCTACAATGGTTAACTTATGAGACATGCAGGTTACTAGCACAAGTCACTGAAGAGAACCAGAAGACATTATGCTGGTATGTTAGACATAACTAGCTAGCATGCTAATCTAGGTATGTTTTTTTCCTATATCAAGCTAGAATCCTACCTTGTGTTAGGATCTTATACTGTTGTGTTGTTGATAATGATTATTCATGAAGTCATAGGTTTGAATAGTCATGGTTGTATGCATATTATGTTTCTTACGATAATTGATGATATGACTAACCAGAAGAATCATGAAGGTATAGGTTTGAGTAATCATGGGTTTATGCATTGATGATTTAACTAATCAGAAGAGTCCTATGATCAAATAAGAATATGGATGAGTAAAAGAAAACTCCCCTAAAACCTTGATGTCACGTCCCCATCTAGAACCTATCACTTTAACATTTTAAATGGTGTAATACTGTTATGAAATCGTGGTGAGGATCTCAAGGCCAAGGCCCCACCATCGATTTATTCATGCATATGGTTTGCGTGCTAGCCAGGCACATTGGAACTTCAACATCATGTAATATGCACTTTAATAAAAATACCCACAACTAGCTATGCAATGCAACAAAGAGATAGCAGCATGATTTCACAGGGAATTCGGAGGGAAAACATTCAAACCCTTGAGCCAATTAGTTCAAGCCAATTGTCTAGGAGAGAACCCATCAAACCCTCAACTACCCATGTTGACTTTTGTACCCAACCATTGATTTCTCCCAAGAGTTGGTTGAGGTAGTTAATTCCTTGGGAATGGAGAGGAATGGCTATCCAAATTCGGGTATGGGCAAGCCACCCTTGATGGAAAATCGTGTTTGTCAGCTTGGGCAAGAAAAGAGCCATGAAATTTCTTTCTAAGCCATGATGCAACCATCAGTCTTGCTCCCTCACGCAGCTCTAGCTGCCTGGGCGTTTTCCTCCATGGTTTTTTTGGGTTTCCCTTCATCTTTTACCTGGGAAGGGGTGTTTTTCTGTTGATTACCAGTGGGGAAGAGAACATCATGTTTTTGGGACTTCCTAGAGGTCGTTTAGGCCATTGGAAAGGATCATAACTAGTGGGGATAAATCGGTTTTACTCCCTGGGGTTGAAATCGAATTAATCTTTCCACAGTCTATTTTAGTGAGCCACGATTTGGGAAAAACCCATGGACCCTGTTTTGTAAAATACCCTTGCTGTAAATGGTATCTATGCCCAATGTTTGTGCTTGCGGTGTGAGAAATGACAATGTTGGGGTATGGGATTTGGGTATCCATTGTTTTGGCTTGAGCTTGAGAATAAGCATCCATGGTTCAAATGTAGCCTGATAAACCCAGCTATGGACTGGCTTGGCTGAGATGAAATGAGTAATTAACAGTGAACGAGCTGGAATGTTCCCTTTCCTTGTGAGAATCATGCCCAGCTCGGGGGGTGGCCTTTGGACGGACTCAGTATAAGCTGTCAAAGAGCCTATGGTCGGGTGGAACATTGCAGCGACATAGCTAGTTGCTTGGGGCAGTTGCAAAAATGAAGATAAGTGTTTTTCTGTTTATGTATTTACTTCTGCAATGCATCAATTTGATGACTGTTTTGTTATGCTCGATGGGCATGAATTGTGTGTGTGGATTAGTTTTAAATTCCACTGTGCATATTGCCTAATTTGTATTTGCACACCAACGTTTAAATTCTTATGATTCTAATTAGTCGACCGAGTCTTATGAAATGCCCAGATTTTAGTGCCATGTTCCCTTCCTTGCATTGGGTCAGCAGGTGGATACATTACACTTGAATACTAATGTTTATTATCTGTGAATGATCATGACTATACATGTTTTTGTTTTGATAGTATTAAGATTATACAAATAAATGTGTGATTATGTATGAGACAATTATGTATGAGACCTCAAGGATAACACAATGATGATACTAATAAGCATGCATAGTGATTAAGGATGGATATAAGTTCAAAGACAGGTAATCTAGGAAGCAAAGATCAAGAGGGAGCACACTCGAGTTGTTCCTGCAAGAAAGAAAAGGAGCACACTTCAGTAGCTTCTGCAAGGATGCAGATATTCAGAGGGAGTTGACCACTTCTCACAATCCACATCAAAATGGAGTTGCAAAGATTCAGAGGGAGTCCACCCAGCAACCAAACAAAGATAAGTATTTGAATTGTCATTTCTTACATAATTTTATTCAATGATGTATATGCTTATGTTCCTAGAATTAGGTTGTGTATTTTGCATATTAGAATAGTTGCATTGATGAACAGTATACTACTAATATACATGGGTAAGTGGCCTATGGCACTATACAACATTCTATTGCTACTTATCTAGAATTAAACCTCTTTGTTGACATGTTAGGAGTTGTGCACACTCTTAACAATGTTCTGGTAGAGATTGGAAGGCATCTAGAAAGTTACGGAATATGGATAAATGTTGTATTGAAGCATTGGCTAAGATAATTGCATGACTGTATGACATATTTCTTTATGTGTAAGAATTTGTTCTGAAAACTATGAGATGTTTCCTAATCATACAATTTAAATTGTTGTGTAGGAAAGATCATATACCATCACCTACAAAAGAAGGACTACAACATTTGTTCAGCAACAAAGTTATCTGTTGAAAATATTGAAGATATTGAAGTTCCCAGGATCTGGGAAGAATGAAATGATCGAGGAGTACCAGTCGATCATGAAGATGTTTGGGATGCAGTCCCAGAGGGTAGTCTGTAGTGACTTCCAAGAGGATCTACAAGATCAAGCATGCTGCAGGTGGTAGCATAGAGACTTTTTCTCCTGTAGCCAGATACACTTCCATTAGATCAATACTTGCTCTAGCTGCAGTGATGAAGTGGAAGATACACTAGATGGATTTCAAGACAACCTCCTTGAATGGTGTAGTTGAAGAAGAAGTGTATGTGGAGAAGCCACTTGGTTCTGAGACACATGACAGGGATTCATATATGTGCAAAACTTGGTATGGTAGGATAGACAACTTTCTATCCAAGTTTGGGATTTACCAAGAGTAAAGCGGATTCCAACCTTTACTACAAGGTTGAGGAAGGAAATCCAGTGATACTACTATTGTATGTGGATGACCTGTTTGTGACAGGTGGGGATAGATTGATTGCTGACATGCAGCGCAAGCTTGCTGCCGAGTTCGAGATGAAGAACTTGGGGATGATGCACGATTTGTTTTAGGCATGGAAGTGTGGTAGAGTGCATATGGAATCTTGCTTGGACAAGGGAAGTATGCAGTAGAGATCCTAAAGAGGTTCGGGATGATGGACTACAAGGCTATCGCCACACCTATGGCATCAAACTTGAAACTTTTGTGTGATGCTCCATCTAATCCGATTAATGTCATGATGTATCATCAGATGATTGGGTCCTTGATGTACCTGACGAACACGAGACCAGATATTTGCTTTGCGGTGAACACATTGAGCCAGTTCCTGACAGATCCGAGGAGTGTTCACCTGGTTACTATAAAACATATTCTGAGGTACTTGAAGGGTACAGTTGATTATGGGCTCAATTATGATGTGAATCAAAAGTTTAACTTGTAGGGTTATGTTGATTCATATTGGGAAGGCAGTGGTACAGATAGGAAGAGCACTTCTGGGTGATGCTTCAGTATGGAATCAGGTGTGATCTCTTGGTTTAGTAGGAAGAAGTCTTGCATAGCACTGAGCACAGCTGAAGCAGAGTATGTTGCGATGGATGAGCGGGTTGCAGATGTATTAACCAAGCTGTTGGCCAAAGTGCATTTTGAGTACTTCAGAGAGAGGCTTGGTGCACTTCAGATCGAGGTTCCTTCCAAAGGGAAGTGATGAGTCCGAAAGATGCATATGCACATGAGCTTTTTTGACATGGTTGATGTGTTCTCCCTTGGTCGTGATGTAATTGATGAGCCATTTTTCACTAGGTGGTAGATGTGTTCTCCCATGGTGAAAAAGTAAGGGCTGGAGCCTTCCCCAAATGGTGGTAGATGTGTTCTCCCATGTCGATGGTGTAAGTGTTGGATGATGTGCATCTGGGTTGTGCTTCGTGGACGATGAGATGATCTGAAGAGGATGATGCTATTATGATCAGGAGGATCATGGATGATGAGCATCAGGATGATGCTCTAGTTACTACATTGTATATGTATATGCATCATGTTGGATTCTTGTTATGATCAGTTGGATCATTGCATCATGTTGTATGCTTTTTATGATCACTTGGATCATTGCATCATGTTGGATGCTTGTTATGATCAGTTGGATCATTTTTGTATATATGCATCATGTTGGATGCTGGATATGATCAGTTGGATTATTTATGTATGTATGCATCATGTTGGATGCTGGATATGATTAGTTGGATCATCTATATGTATTTTGTATATGCATCATGTTGGATGCTTGGACCATGTATCTATATATGTATCAGGTGGATACTGTGTATGATCAGGTAGATCATATATGATGATATCTATCTGGTAGATACTTGGTATGCATCGGGTGGATGTAGTGTATGATCAGGATGATCATAGATGACGAGCTTCAGGATGTTGCTCCAGATGACATGCAGCAGGATGTTGCATTGATGATGATCAGGATGATCATGTGTACATCAGGATGATGTATGATGAGTATCAAGATGATACTTTCTGGCCATGGATTAGGTTGTGCAGATGAGCATGTCTAGGAGATCCTATAGGTCAGAGTTGTGTACCCGTAACAGCCTGGGATGCTCTTCCGAGACATTGCTCTAGGAGGACATGTAATTTGTGCCCTGGGAGATTTCAGGTCGGAGTTGTGTACCCGTAACATCCTGAGATGCTCTTACAAGGTTTTTTCCTATGGCATGTAATTTGTGCCTTGGGAGATTTCAAGTCGAAGTTGTGTACCCGTAACATCCTAAGATGCTCTTTCGAGGTTTTTCCATGACCACATGTAATTTGTGCCCTAGGAGATTTCAGGTTGGAGTTGTGTACCTATAACATCCTGAGATTCTCTTGCTAGGTTTTGTGGTGACCACATGTAATTTGTGCCCTGGGAGATCCTTCAAGTTGGAGTTGTGTACCCATAACATCCTGGGATGCTCTTTCGAGGTTTTGTGGTGGGGTCACATGTAATAAGTCCTGGAGATCTGGATGAAAAAGGCCTCATATGCTCTTTAGGGTTACTACTAGTCAAGAGACTCTTTTAAGGTTTTGTGACGCATGTAATAAGTCCTGAGAATTCCACAGTATGTCCAATGATGATGAAGACCTACAGGTGGTGGGCCTGCATTCAGTATGAAAAATGACTGGGTCTGTAGAACTTCCTATGACGAGTAGATTCAGAGATTGATTGAGATAGCAGCAACAGTGATGATGACAATGATTCGAGGATGATGATTCGTTGATGATGATCCAGAGAAGAAGACTTGTGCTAGCAGACATGTGTCAAGAAATACATTCCTAGTTAAGAGGGAGTGTTGATGTATATGTAACTTCGGAATGTATTTCACCCATGTATTTCATATATGTATTTTGTACTCCTATAGAGATGTTATTATTCCTATATATGGAAGTGTCGTCATTTATATTGTAAGTGTCATAACTTATATTGGGTTATTAGACCACCTTGTTGGGATTGGCCCTATATAAGTCATGTGGGTCAAAGGGTTATTAGACCACCAAGTGTGGGGTCGGCCCGGATTAAGTTAACCATGGGTTAAGCTAGACATGTAGTCCCCATTAGTTTATTGGCCAGGACAAAACAAGTATAAATAGAGATCGAGAGATCTCTATTTGATCATTCATTCACACACTTCTCTCATTTGGAAAGTGGTGCACTTGTGAGGAGGAGGCTCTGCTGCTAGGAGAAGACTATCTCTTGTATTCTAGTTGTATCATTGCTCTATCTATCTCTGAGGAAGTTATTGGGGTTTTTCACCTTTATGGTTTTCCCCAAGTAAAATCTGTGTCTCTTGTGTGCTTGCATTATTGTGTCCATGATTGATATGATGTAGATTTGCTGTACATGTTGTTCTCTCAGTTAAGATCCTAGATCATATTGAAGTAAATTCTGAAAATTTAACAATGCATGCACTTTTAGGGTTTGCATGCATTCTAGGGTTTGCATGCATCAAAGTCATCAGTCCAGCACCTAGCCCTCAGTTAGCGAGCCCCCAGGAGCTTCTCAGTATTCAGTTTTAGCCATCCGGTTGCTTAATGTGCCCTTCTTCCTTGATTTTAGGGAGCAACTTGCCTTCTTCACCTACTAGTCTAGTTGTCTTCAGTTTACACTCAGTTACACTTAGTTACACTCAGTTACACTCAGCTACACTTAGTTACACTCAGTTACACTTAGTTACAATCAGTTACACTCAGTTACAATTAGTTATACTTAGTTACACTGAGTTACACCTACCAGAGTTAGTTTGACTAATGGTTGATAGTTACTTAAGCATTGATGACTCCACTGATGATGATGAAGACTTTCAGTTGTGCTCTGATGATCATGAGGACACCTAGTTGTGCTCCAATGACACTCTATTGATCTTATGATCACTCTGAGAGGATAATTTGAATTGCCACCTTAAGAATTTGAATCCTCTCTACCATTGTACTATTTATTTGTCCATATTGTGATTAATTAACTAGTGTGTGTGAAGTATTATTGCTTCTATCTGAGTTCTATTGTACCATATTATTCTGTTGCTCATTATACTGTATTGTTCACTCTTCTTCTATTTTCCTGCTTAATCATAATTACTCTTGTGAGGTATACATCATCTCTTAGATCTGTTGTGAGGATTTTCACAATGTTTTACTAGACTCCTATCTCCTGGTTTCCTAGCTAAACAACTGTTACCAAGTATGTGATCTCTGTCTATTTAGAAAATTCCTACGCAAAAAACAAATGATTCAACATTTTGAATCCATCTTTTTTATTCATGTCCCAAGAAATCATAACACTTTAGCAGACCAAATGGCTAACAACATTCTATATTGCAACGTCAACCAAAACATGTAGGACATCACGACATGTATCACATAGGCATTATAAAATTATCAAAACATTGCATCCACGATCATAAAATATGCCTCCATGGGAATACAAAAAAAATATAAAGAATTGCATCCACGTGCATAACATATGCCTCCACGGGCGTACAAAGTAAAACATTGCATCCAAGTGCATAAGATATACCTCCACGAGAAAACAAACAAACTACAATTGCATCCACATGCAACAAAATGTAATCAAGACAAGATGTGCATCCACGTGCATACACGACTATATACCAAAACATATATATATATATATATATATATATATATATATATATATATATATATATCATCATAAAATTCATAATGTCATGAGTGTCCTCAGCACCCAAATATACAAAAAATACACTAGCCGTATGAAAAGTGTATCAACAAAATCATCCCCATATGCTCATTAGCATTTGGGGGCACATATAAGATCACCTAATCATCATGATCTCTGGGATCCTCTGGCTCCTCCTTCGCTAGCTCCTCCAGATCATACTGATCCCGATCCCTCCTCTCGTCCATCACAACAGCTACTCTGAACAGGATAGACTTCCACTCACGGGGAGCATCGAAAAAATGCTCGATAGTCGACCGGTCCAAATCCCTCCAACCCTCCTCAGGTGCTCCCACTAGAAGCCCCTCTAAAGTCTCACGTATGCCCCCCAGGGAATCATCCCGAGGACGCACAACTCCTCGAGCACAAGGAGGTGGTGCCACTACAAATGGAGGTGCCACCACCATCATCTGTCCCCGACGGCCTATATGATCAGTTGGTGGCCTCGGACCAGTATATGCACAATCATACAAGTGAACCAAGTCAATATCATATAAATATATCTGGCTATACTCATAACAAAAACATCTAAACATGATATAATAGAGAACCAAAAACAAAGACATACCATCTAGACCCCAGGCCTATCCCTGAGCCTGAGGCATCTCAGGATCTCCTCAGGAGTCCATACCGAGATATGGATAATCATCAATAAGTAGAAGCATCTGCTCCCATTTATCATACATATCCGTCGAAAAGAACTGCCAGATACCACCACCACTCCGGGGCATCATATCCCCCCACCGCACCATTCGCAGCTCAATTCGCAACCCCTCCCGAACCGGCACACGCGACCGCAAGGTACGTACTCGCTCAAAAAAGAAACAACAGAGGAAGGAGGCATAGCTAAACTCCCCTCCCTCCCGACTGACCTTGTCCAACTCTCGTCGAACACAGGCCAAAAACATCTGACCCCAGGCAAAGTAGGTCCCTCTCAACACACAGTCTAGCATCATCATTTTCCCCCTAGACAAACGATGTGGCTCCTATGCACCAAGAACCCACAGAACACAAGCCTCGACCGTCCACATCTCTGGCTCTCGTAGGTCCGAAATACTTAGTGTGTTGTTCTGTGTACGAGCCCCAAGAACACAGAATCTCTCTAGTAGATCCTCGATGTCCAAACCAGCCGGAATCCTCAACTGTAACTCCTCGATCTCCCCCGAACGGGGCAAGCCAGTAAGGAAATAAACATCATTCAAAGTGGTCTCTAGTCGCTCACCCTGCACCATGAATGCACCCTCTGCCAAAACCCAAAAATCCACCAATTTGTTCAGCAAATCTCTGACTGAACGCATAAGAGGACCCTGAGCGAACTTTAGGAGTCCACCCTTAGCTAAGGCCGCCGGCACACACTGGTCATCATGAATCCGACCCATCAATCCCACATCTATCTCTCTCTCCCGCCACGATACTAGTGGCCTCCTCAGCATCCTGCCAAAAAACAAAGGAAAATGTTTTAGAAACAAATTTTTTTCTCAAAAACCCCATCATGACTTTTGGGCTCTTAGCCACAATGGACATCGTGACTTTCAGCTTCAAAGCCGTGATTCACATCATGGGTATTAGCCCCACAGTCACGATGGGCATCGAGGCTATCAACCTCCACAACCACGATGAACATCGCGACTATCAGCCTTGACAGCTGCAATGAACATCGCGACTGTCAAACCCCACAACCATGATGCACATTGCGGCTATCAAGCCCATACCCGTGATGTACATCATGGAAAATGAGCTGAAACCCGCGATATTCCACGTTGGGAAGCCAAAATTGAATTTCACAACCTCCAGGGCCCCGACGCTAACCAAAAAGGAAATAATTTAAAAGGCTAAGTCACATAGGCTTACCTAAAACTCGCAGAATAAAAAACCAATGGTCGAATCTTCCACAAATCGAGAAAATGCTTTTACCACCTCAATTACTTTGTGAAACTGAACGGTGAAAATGACAGTTGTCACATTGGGCCCACTTGCTATTTATAGAAATTTGACAATTTTCAATCAACCATTTTGGCATCATACGATGTCCGTTTTTCAAACCGTTGGTACCATTGGAATCAACACAGCGAGAAATTCATGATCGTCCACTCCTTTTCCCGATTCCACTAGGTCCCTTTTTTGGGCATTTTTCCCATGCCCCTCGTCACCTCAATTTGCATGCCACATTGGCTATTATCCATTTTTTATGAGTTTTATATCAACGGATTCAGTTTTTCGCGCTCCTGATGATGCTTGAGGTCATTTCTTTCTCTCACCACCATATTTTTCGTGCATTTTTTCCCATGCCCCTTGTCACCTTGATTTGCATGCCACGTTAGTCGTGATCCATTTTTGACGAGTTTTATATCAACATATTCAGTTATCCACGCTCGTGATGATGCTTGAGGTCATTTCTCGCTCTCACCACCAGATTTTTTGGGCATTTTTTCCCATGCCCCTCGTCGCCTTGATTTCCATGCCACGTCGGTCGTGATCCATTTATGACAAGTTTTATATCAACGGATTCAATTTTCCGTGCTCGTGATGATGCTTGAGGTCATTTCTCGCTCTCACCACCATATTTTTTGGGCTTTTTTTCCCATGCCCCTCGTCACCTTAATTTGCATGCCACATCGACCATGATCCATTTTTTATGATCTTCATGTCCCTGGATTCAGTTTTCCTTTCTCATGACGATGCTTGAGATCATTTCTCGCTCTCTCCAATACCTTCTTGTTTGGTATAATTTTATCCCTTTTTCGGGTCGGGCAATTCTTTTATGAAAAAGGCATTTAGGGAGTTTCTGTTAAGCTCTTTTTCGACTCCTAAAATAATGAAAAGATTGATGATCAACCTTGCTTCCTTTCATGCTCGTTAAAAGTATCTGAAATGGCATCTACCCGGTATAAGTTTACCCCTTTTCCGGACCTTGTAGACTAATTACGAAAAAGGAATACTCTAGTCACATTGCCTGGAAGAGTTCTCCATCTGCATCAATTTATCCCTTTTCGGGCCTTGGAGACTAACATACGAAAAAGAACACCAATGGAGTCTACTTATCGCTTTCAAACTCTCAAAAAATGAAGCAACCACGAGCAATCACCATCTTGGGCTTGTACAAATCCACAGGATGGTACTCCTCCACCAATTCAGAGTCTTCTTATCGTTTTCAAACTCCTTAAAAATGAAAGCACTCACGAGCATGAACAGTCCTGGGCTCACATAAATCCACAGGATAGTACCATTTCAGAGCACACTTTTATCCCTTCTTAGAGCTCATTAAAACTATGAAGAAGAACCCAATGGTGGTTTTCGATGCTACAACAGATAATGTCTTCTCATAAGGCAACTTCCCCATTATGGTCGCCTTTGTTCAGAGCATTCTACAGTATGTCACCCTAAGAGTCCCCCAATAACATCCATCTGCTTGTCCCCCCCAGAGTTACTCCAATCTGCAATACATATCCTTTATCCCTTAAAGCTATGGTCCTCACACCTAAAAGTTAGTTTCCTATGCTGCTAGTTCAACCATGTCATCATGCTCTGAACAAAGAAAGTTTGAGTCCACCCACTCTATGACCCCAGTTTTTTCCACATCCCCACAGTATGTTAGTCCTATTATCATAGTTTCGTTGCACACCTCGCACTCCTATCAAGGAAACATCATTGCCTTGGTAGTTTCCGGTCTCCCTCTGTCGACACCAACCAAATCTATTCCATAGGATAGACCGAGACGTCCCTGTGGCTTGGACTCATCACCATTAGTGATGAGTTCCTACGGATCATTTTGAAAGGAGTCCTCAGTGCCTCTCCAAATGATTATTTCTCACATGCTCGACTTCAACTCCTTGATCGCATCCTTGAGACTCGTACAAGGTATCGGTCCTTTCAGTTTTTTTTTGAAGACCTCGGATATCACCTAACTCTACCACACTTGAGAGTCTAATTGAGGAAACGACCAATTACACATTCCTATGGATATTCGGGTTGCACTTGATGACAATATACAGATGTACCGCATTTTTATACTCCCTCGAGTATACAGTTACATATACACCTCATAATTGACTCACAGTTATTGAGTCCTTACAGATGTTGGACACCTTCAGTTTCAGCAGTTCATCAACCCTTCTGATACCTTATTCAGAACAGTTGTTGCTTCATTCCAGTGTATCAGTTATTGAGATCAGTCAAGTCATGATCATGAGTACATCCCAACATTGTGTCCCCTCTGGACCATTATGATGTACCAATAGATTTTTATGTATTATTTAGGTCCCCCTTCTTGGGCCTAATTGTTATGTATATATCTTGATACAAGCATGGGTATGCCTGCCTCATCCATAATCAAAGATTATTCCTCATTCATTTTGAGGCCATGTATTTTTTCAGTTTTGCAGCTTCCAAGGGGCCATTGTTCCAGTCTCCAATCGGTCTCTTCTCTTCTACACAGCCCAGGAAAAAGACAAAAGAACTATGATGTCTATCGTCCATACGATGAGCTCCTGCCCTCACACATCAGGGGACAATCTGTTAACACCCAAAAAGTGCTCACTAGCTCATTCCCTTATTCACATTACCCATTTGTCCACTTTTCCACCATTTGAGCCCCTAAAGCCACAAAAAGGTCACCAAAAAGACCATAATACCCCTTTTTCACCTCAAAATATGTATGTTTTCCTCAAAAAACACAAAAAACCCTAAAAAAGGGTCCAAAATTCCCAAAAAATATTAAAAGGAAATAAAAATATTCAAAATATTCAAAAAAGGAAAAAGAGGGAAAAAGAGACCTAAACCATGTTGGTTAACACCATTGGTTTCCTCAAAACCATAATGGTATTCCCCATCACCAAAAACTATAAAATGGTGATAGGGGCTCCTCACTTTCCATCCACAATTCATCCTATCCTTATGCTACCAAATTTCCTTTGAGAGCCATTACCTCCCATTCCGAGTTTGAAGAATCCTATTGAAGCTTTGGAGAAGAAGAGACCATTGGATATTGGAGCTTCTCAACCTTGGAGTTGCTCGACACCCATCATCCTCACCATTTGAGGTAATACAAAAACAAATTCTTTTAAATCTCTTGTCTTATTTGCTTATTGTTATCAATCTAGTTCTTTATTTCTCTTACACATGTTAATGTCAGATTAGATTAAGTTTATTGTTATTTGCTTTTCATTCGAGACTACTATTACAAGTTAATAGGTGCATCCTTGCACATGCTTGGTTGAAAAAACAAGCAACATCTGGTAGTGCTCATAACTTCATTGACCCTCGAATCACCAATCAAGTTGATTGTTTTGTCCTTTCTTGCTCCAACTTTGAAGTCATTGTTGCCAATTGGGGAACCTTACCTTGCAAGGGGAAGTGTCGCAATGTGCATATATGTATGTGATATTATAACTTGTTCTCTGACATGTTTTCCTTGGCCTTAGGAGGATTTGATGTTGTTTTGGGTGCTCAATGGCTACGCACATTTGGCCCCATCTTATGGTTTTTGTTGAACTTTGGATGTAGTTTTTAACCGATGGACAAAAAAAAAATTTAACATACTTACAGTGAGGGTCTCTTAGCATAATCAGTTCACATCACATGGAAAATATCTTTAAGAAGAATTCACATGGTGTCATCGCTTAGATCCATTCCATTCAGATGCAACTATCAATGGTCTCCACTGCTCCATTGGATCTACAACAAATTCTGGATAGATATATAGGTGTATTTGCTGAACCGGTGGGATTGCCACCTTCAAGGCCAGAGGACCATCGTATTCAAATCTTTCCTGGAAGCATTCCTCCCAACATCAGGCCTTATCACTACCCATTTCACCAAAAATAGAGATTGAAATGCTCGTTCGATACTTACTGAAGCAAGGTATTCTTCACCCTAGTACTAGTTCCTTTTCTTCACCAATTCTTCTTGTTCGAAAAAAATATGGGTAATGGCACCTTTGCATTGAATTACACACCCTTACAAGATCTCATGGTTGCAAAAAAGACACCATGTGAAGGTGACCAGACAGTGCCTGATTAACTTCAAGGTTGGGAAGTTAGAGGACAACGTACTGTGCGACGTAATCCCAATGGAAGTGTGCAATCTGTTGTTAGGAATACCATGGCTATATGATCAGAAAATGATCTATGATGATCGAGCCAACATAGTCATAGTGTGGAAGAATGGCATGAAGAGGACTCTTAAGCCAAAACCGTTGGAGAAAGCCGATAGTAAGCAAGGGGAGAGGAAATTTCGGGAGGAGCGTGTGTCGATGTGTTCAGCGAAAGAATTCCTCGCGGAAGATGAAAAGCAGTTGGGGTGTTATGCTATCATTTCGAAGGGACCATATGTCAAGAAGGAGACAATGGTGAAGATTCTAGTTGAAGTTTGAAAGATGCTCGACGAGTTTCGAAGCATAGTAGTCGATGAGACACCGATGGGATTGCCACCGAGGAGGAGAATATGCCATCAGATCGAATTGATTGCAGGGTTGAGTCTTCCAAACAAAGCAATGCATAGAATGAGTCCGACAAAAGGTCAGGAAATCAACAGACAGGTCTAGGATTTGTTGGACAGAGGGTTTATCAAAGACATTCTGAGTCTGTGTGTGGTACCAGCAGTATTAGTGCCGAAGAAAGGTGGAGAATGGAGGATGTGTACAGACTCCAGATCTATCAACAAGATCACAATCAAGTATGGATTTCCATTGTCGAGAATGGATGACTTGATGGATTGTTTGAGTGGAGCAAAGTACTTCACGAAGATAGACCTGAAGAGCGGTTATCACAATATTCTGGTTAGAGAAGGAGACGAATGGAAAACAACATTCAAGACAAAGGAAGGGTTGTATGAGTGGTTAGTCAGGCCATTTGGATTGACTAATGACCCAGTACATTCATGCGATTGATGAATGAAGTACTGAAACCCTTCTTGGGAACGTTTGACGTAGTCTATTTAGACGACATTTTGATTTTTAGTCGAACCAAGGCAGAACAATTGGGGCATATTCAACATGTATTGCAGAAGTTACAGGAAGAGAAGCTGATGGTGAACCTGCAAAATTGTTTCTTCATGAAGGAAGAACTGATAGACTTGGGATTCGTAATATCGGGTAAAGGGTTGCTGATGGACCCAGAAAAAGTGAAGGCAATATTCCATTGGCTTGAACCGACAAGCACGATTGGAGTGAGGATTTTCCATGTACTTTCCACTTTCTACAGGAAGTTCATGAGGTGATTCAATTGGATTTTTGCACCATTGACAGAATACATGTGCAAAGGGGAGTTCAAGTGGATGGAAGCTGCCCAGTAAGCTTTCGACAAGTTGAAGGAAAAGGTCACTGAAAGCCCAATGTTGGCGCTCCCATATTTCGACAATTTTTTCCAAGTCAATTGCGACGCAAGTGGAATTGCAATTGGAGCATTGTTGAGCCAGGAGGGCCAACCAATTGCATTTTTTCAATGAGAAGTTGGATGATGCGAAGTGAAAATATTCGGCCTATGACCAAGAATTTTATGCTTTTTGTTAAGATTTAATATGCTAAGACAGGAAATAGCAGTATTGCATTCCATTTCACAGTAATAGCATATACAGAATCACTGAAGAAACAACAAGCAGAGTAAAAACACAAGAGACACAGATTTATCCTGGGAAACCCTCATGGGGTAGAAAACCCAACAAAGCTTCCTCAATATAGATAACCAACAATATACAAAGATGCAAACCAAAGATATGATCTCCTCCTCCACCATAGCAGACCTCTCCTCCACAAGTGCGCTACTCTCAAGTGAGTGAGTGTGTGTGAAATGAGGAATACACCTCCTCTATTTATACACTACTCCGACTTGTCTTTTACACAAATCATGTAGGCTCGTATTTAACCATTGGGTTAAATACCCCACTACAACTGACTGGGCCGACCCCTCTAGGGTGGTCTAATAACCCTTTGACCCACATAACACATACAGGGCCGACCCCCACTAGGGAAGTCTAATAACCCAAGTTACCACATTCCGACGGAGGAATAAACATCTCCGGATATACAATAAGATCTTCACGGAGGAATGAAACATCTCCGGAATAATAAAGTACAATTATAATATTCTTTGAACTTACAATATCTCAACACTCCCCCTTAACGAGAAGGATATTAAAACAACATCTGCACGAGCAAGGAGTCATCAACATCATACATGATAAATCTATAAATCATTGGAAGCTTTCTCAACATCATCAGTAACTCAACCAGTTACTAGAACATCTTCAATACTGGAACATCAACATCTTCAGTACTGAGTCTTTATCCTCTGCAGCACTCAAACAACTACAGCAACATCAATATTTGAATCCTCACGATCGTCAGCATCGTCATCATAGGATCATCAGCATCGTCATCACACAATCATCAGCATCATCATCACACGATCAACATCGTCATCTAGATCAACACAATCAGCATCGTCACATCATCTCGATCTACATCATCTGGTTCATCACGATCTACAGCATCTGGATCATCTTGATCTACAACATAAGTATCCTCAACCATAGAAGTACATTAATCAATACATGTATCATCAAAAGTATGTATTCTCACCAATACATCTATCATCAAAACATGTATTCTTACTAATACATATATCATCAAAAGCATGTATTCTCACTAATACATCTATCATCAAAAGCATGTATTCTCACTAATACATCTATCATCAAAATCATGTATTCTCACTAATACATCTATCAATACAAGTATTCACACCGATACAAGTATACACAACAGCAGCATACCCTGCAACACACATGATCCAATGGGATGGTCAATCCCTCTCACTTTAGGACACAGGTCCAAGGATGATACAATCCTGATCCACTTACGAGATGATCAATCCCTCTCAATTTAAGACATCTCTCATCTCTATGGACGATGCAATCCATATCAACTTACATGATGATCAATCCTTATCCTTTTAAGACACCTCACCATGTCTAGGGATGATGCAATCCCAAATCAACTTACAGGATGATTAGTCCTTATGACTTTAAGACACCTCACCATGTCTAGGGACGATGCAATCCCAATCTACTTACAGGATGATTAGTCCTTATCACTTTAAGACACCTCACCATGTCTAGGGACGATGCAATCCCAATCTACTTACAAGATGATTAGTCCTTATCACTTTAAGACACCTCACCATGTCTAGGGACGATGCAATCCCAATCTACTTACAAGATGATTAGTCCTTATAACTTTAAGACACCTCACCATGTCTAGGGACTATGCAATCCCAATCTACTTATAAGATGATTAGTCCTTATCACTTTAGGACACCTCACCATGTCTAGGGACGATGCAATCCCAATCTACTTACAGGATGATTAGTCCTTATCACTTTAAGACACCTCAACATGTCTAGGGACTATGCAATCCCAATCTACTTACAGGATGATTAGTCCTTATCACTTTAAGACACCTCACCATGTTTAGGGACAATGCAATCCCAATCTACTTACAAGATGATTAGTCCTTATCACTTTAAGACACCTCACCATGTCTAGGGACGATGCAATCTCAATCTACTTACAAGATGATTAGTCCTTATCACTTCAGGACATAAGTCCAGGGATGATGCAATCCTGATCCACTTCTGGGATGATCAATCCCTATCTCTTTAGGACATAAGTCCAAGGATGATGTAATCCTGTCACGTACATTTTTAACCAAACGGTCAGGGACAATGCAATCCTATCACATCCACTAGGGACCACTTTCTCGGAGACATATGTCTACGGATCTCTTTTAGGACATGTGTCGAGGGATGATACAATCCCCTTGTCCAATAGGAACCACATTATCGGAGACATCTATCTACGGTTCTGTTTAGGACTGAAGTACATGGATGATACAATCCCCTCGTCCACTAGGGACCACGTTCTCGAAGACATCTGTCTACGAATCTATTTAGAACTGAATTCCAGGGATGATACAATCCCCTTGTCCATTAGGGACCACATTCTCGGAGACATCTGTCTACAGATCTATTTAGGACTGAAGTCTAGGGATGATACAATCCCCACCTGTCCACTACGGACTTCATTCTCAAAGACCATACGTCTACGGATCCTTTTAGAACATGTGTTCAAGGATGATGCAATCCCTCTTCTTTCTCGGAGACATATGTCTACGGATCCTTTCAGAACATGTGTTCAAGGATGATGTAATCCCCTTGTCAACTTACACCCTATCTAAGGACCATCCACCAACCTCTCTGTCGGCATCACCAATATAGGTATCCACATCATCGACCTCACTGTCGATGTAGGCAATCTCGTCATAAGTGACCACATCACTCCCCCTCTCGAGGAGGGTCCTACCAAGCTTGTCTCGGAAAATACTCAAACTTTTCTTGAGGTAGAGTTTTGGTTAGTACATCGGTAACTTGTTCACTTGAGGTAGAGGTTTGGTTAGTACATCGGTGACTTGTTACAAATTCAAACTTTATAGTTCCTTTCTGCGCCATATCATGGAACACTGGATTCTCTGCCATCTTGATACAACTCTGTTTGTCACATAGGATCACAGTTGGGTCTATCTCTAAGTCAGACAATCCAGAAGCCATACTGCTTCACAACTAGCAGAGCAAGCAGCTATGTATTATGCTTCAGTTGTGCTGAGAGCCACACTAGACTGCTTCCTGCTATACCACGAGATCATGGCTAATCCCAGACAATGACATCCTCATGATGTGTTCTTCCTATCTGATACACTTTCTGCCCAATCAACATCTGTGTAGTCATCTGATGTCATGATCTCCAAGATAGCATAGATCAAAGTCTATCATATCCTTTAGATGCCTCATCACATGCTTTTGCAACTATCAGGTGAACATATCTAGTTTCCACTAGATACTGACTCAAGGTGTTCTCAGCAATGTATATATCTGGCCTAGTATTTGTCAGATACATCAATGACCCAATAATATGTCTGTACAGATTTATATACACTAACTCTGATGAGTCATTCACTAACAGCTTCAAGTTGGAATCCATGAGAGTGGTCATTCCAACATATCAAAGTCCTTTTAATATTGCTCGGCATACTTTCCTTGGTTGAGAAAGATTCCTTTTGAGCCTTTCCATACTTCTAGACCTAGAAAGTAATGCATCAATCTGAGATCTTTCATTTTCATTTCTGCAGTCATCTATCTATGCCATCTCTCATCAGATGGGTCTACTGATATGAGCCTCAACATCATTCGAACTTTGTGGTGAGTTCCTTCTTGCATCTGTGTATAGAAATCATATTCAACCTTGTAGCAAAGGTTGAGATCCACATCACCCATGGTGATCATTAAGCTCATCAATTTACTATCGATCCTGGGAACCCATACAGAACCTGATTCACACTTCTTCTTTAATTACACCATTAAGAGAATGGTCTTATCTAGCCACTTGGAGAAAACATCTCATCATGATTATCTTCCTCTTTCTAAGAGAATCTTCTAGCCACAAGCCTTCTATAGTGTGTTTGATTTGAAAATCTTTTTGTTGAACATCCATCGCTTGTTCAGTGTTCATCATTCATCATGATCTTTCCTACACATCAAAATTAAGTACATGATTAGTAATACTTCATAATCATCAAATCATATTGACATGATAACCTATTATGCATACAGATATCACTTACATAGTTATGCAACTATTTTGACCAATACTTTGGCACAACACTTTCCCATATCCTGTATGCATACAGTGGCTATCTAGATGCCTTCCATCTCTACCAGAACATACTATCGAGAGTGTGCACAGCTCTCAGCATGTCAGCAAAGAGGTTTCATTCTAGACAAGCAACAATGGAATGTTTGTCCAACTTACCAATCATATGCATATTAGTAGTATAGTGTTCAATGCTCTATGAATGTTTACACTCAGCATCATATATTCTAGGAATACAAATATGCATACAAGCAATATCATTTACTATTTCAAATAACAACTCAAATACATATCTTTTATGTTTGTGTGGTTGCCTCTTGTTTGATCTTCTATATGTCTTTTGAACTTCTATTCATTTTGTACCACTGTGCATGCTCAAGTGTGCACTAGTGTCATCATCATGATCTCATACACAAACATACATTCATTAGTATATTCTCAATATTATCAAAACATTCTAATTCTAAATAATCTTGAATATGTATAGTCATGATCATTAGTATTCAGGGTTTCAAGGAAGTCTTCTTTTACTCATGCATATTCTTGTTTGATCATAGTACTCTTCTGGTTAATTAAATCATCAAGATAAGAGACATAATATGCATAAACCCTTGATTACTAACTTTATGAATAAGCATAACCAATCATACCAAGTATACTTATATAAGGAATCCTAACACAAGGTAAGATTCTAACTTGACATAGGAAAACATACCTGGATTAGTAACCCTGCATTGTTATGTACAACATACCTAAACAATCTCTTCAATGATTTAGAGATCCTGAGCTAGAACCTACATGTCTCATAGGTTAAGCATAATATAACAAAGTCATACATACCTCGTAAGTAGAACAAAGATTATGGATGAGTCTTTGTCTTCATGTTGTCATGGTCATGGAACTTGATTTGTCTTTTGTGATGTACTTGTATCTTGTTAGCAGACAACATCAACCTCACACAACACCATAATGCATTAGTACAATCATATATCCCTAATCAATGAATTTCTTTGATCATTGACATGCATTCATACGGTTACTAGGGTGATAAGACAATTCTAACATTAATCAAGATTGTACTAGTAAATAATATGAAGACAAACATATTATGAACTTAATTAACAATCAGATTTCAAGACATACCTGAACCTCCTTAAGTCATACGTGTCGAGACTTCTTGTAGTCTTCTTATGTAAAGTCTTAGCCTCAAATCCCCCTGAAATTTGATCTGGAGCTTGATTAGGGTTTGCTAGAGAAACCCTAAAAATTCAATTTTTGACTTTGAAACTTTTGAATGGATGGATGGATGTGTCTTGCTGAGCTGATCAAACTAGCATACTTCAATTTTGAAATCTCCAAAATTTGACCCCTCAAAATTGCCTTCGAAACTTCTGGATCTTTTGGACAGGAACCAGAACTAGGGTTTGATGACGCCTACCCTTCTGTCCAATCAAAAGGTTCGATCCAAGGATCTAAACTCTTATTTTTCTGAGGAGCTTCCAGCCATGGTTACAGACTTCAAAAATTCCAACTTTTGCTGAAGCCCTAATTTTCCATCTTTCCGATCAAAATCCCGAATTGGGGTTTGATCAAGCCTAGTCTTCTACCCAACCAAAAAATTTGATCTTGGTCTCTAAATTTCTATTTTCCTGAGTAGCATTCAGCCGTGGATTCCGATTCCAAAAATTCTAACTTTCTCCAAAACCCTAAATTCTGGAAGCCATGAATGAAGGTGCTCCAAAAATAATTATGTTTTGACAGAAATATGTACCTGATTGTTTCTACTGTAACTCCAAACTTTTCACTCCACAGGGTCTGAAAAATTCTTTTGTGGTAGCCTGACCTACCATCTTTCCATCCCGACAGGTCTGACCTCAATTCGATTTTCTGAGAGAGAGTTATGCCAAGTGTCGCAACGTGACCTGTTTATGGAATAAAACAGGAGAGAAAACTTGTACGGCATGCCACGTGTCACTAGTTCAGCTTCGGCCTCTGAAAACATTTCTTGAGATAGTATAGCCTGTGTACTACCTTTTATTTTTTACGAAATTTCATTTGGAGCTTCCTATCCCAAGTTATTCCAAGTGTCCCAACGTGACCTATTTATGGGATAAAATAGGAGAGCGAACTTATACGGCGTGCCACGTGTCACTGGTTCAGCTTAGGCCTATGAAAACATTTTCTAAGATAGTAAAGTCTGTTTACTACCTATCACTTTTTACAAAATTTCATTTTGAGCTTCCTAGCCCAAGTTATGACCTTTTTTCCTAGGTCACCTGATTTTGACTGAGATCTGGAAGAGGCAAAAACCCTAACTTGTACTGATCATAACTCACAAAGTACAACGAATTTGAGGGTTCCCTTTGGACATAAGGTACCTGGGGATGTTATCTATGACCTATAAAGGTTTTCGATCCTGAACCTTCTCCAAAATGTATTTATAGCGAAAGTTCCACGATGACTGGGTTTTGCTATGTAAAACCCAAACCTTCAAATTGACGCAAGTGAAGCAAGTGTCGTAAGTGCCATACCTTTCCTTCCTTCAGGTTAGCTCTGATACCATGTTAAGATTTAATATGCTAAGACATAAAATAGAAGCATTGCATTCCATTTCACAATAATAGCATATACAGGATCACTGAAGAAACAACAAGCACAGCAAAAACACAAGAGACACATATTTATCCTAGGAAACCCCTCATGGGGTAGAAAACCCGGCAAAGCTTCCTCAATATAGATGACCAGCAATATACAAAGATGCAAACCAAATATATGATCTCCTCCTCCACCATAGAAGACCTCTCATCCACAAGTGCGCTACTCTCAAGTGAGTGAGTGTGTGTGAAATGAGGAATACACTTTTTCTATTTATACACTACTCCGACTTGTCTTTTACACAAATCATGTAGGCTCATATTTAACCATTGGGTTAAATAACCCACTACAACTGACTGGGATGACCCCTCTAGGGTGGTATAATAACCCTTTGACCCACATAACACATACAGGGCCGACCCCCACTAGGGAAGTCTAATAACCCAAGTTACCACATTCCGACGGAGGAATAAACATCTCCGGATATACAATAAGATCTTCACGGAGGAATGAAACATCTCCAGAATAATAAAGTACAATTATAATATTCTTTGAAGTTACAATATCTCAACACTATTGTCCAATCATTAAAGAAGTGGAGGCATTATTTGTTGCCCAAGGAATTGGTGTTGTATACAGATCACCAAGCGCTGAGGTATCTGAATACTCAGTCGAAGTTAAATCAACGACACATGAAATGGGTCGAGTTCCTACAGGGATATACATTCATTTTGTGACATAGGTCGGGAAAGTTGAATAAAGTTGTCGACACGGTGAGTAGGAGAGTTGCATTGCTCAACACGGTGAGAGTTCAGGCAATAGGAATAGAGTCATTGACGACAGATTATGCTACCGACGAGGATTTTGCAAAAGCATGGGAGGCTTGTCGTGAACCATGGAGTGTCGATAGGACTTCATACTTGGATTATTTCATCCAAGAAGGATACTTATTCAAGAGACGACAGTTGTGTATTCTCAAACGATCAGTGCGAGAGAACCTAATCCGAGAGTTGCACAGCGGCGGATTAGTGGGTCATTTTGGCATCGACAAGACCAAGGAATTGGTTGAAGAAAAGTATTACTATCTAGGAATGGAGACAAATGTTGGAAAATGGGTTCGACAAACTATAGTTTGTCAGTTGGAAAGAGGAATAAGTTAGAACATGGGGTTGTATACACTGTTGTCAGTACCAAATACCCCATGGGAGCACCTCAGCATGGATTTTGTGCTAGGATTGTCGAAGACACAGGAGGGAAGCGACTCAATTTTTGTTTTAGTTGACAGGTTTTCGAAAATGGCACACTTTATTCCATGTCGGAAGACAAGTGAGGCCACAAGCATTGATGTACTTTTCTTCAAGGAAGTAGTCAGATTGCTTGGGTTGCCGAAGAGTGTCACATCGGACAGAGATACCAAGTTTATGGGACATTTCTGGAGAACCCTATGGAAGAAACTAGACATGAGGTTGCATTTTAGCTCAGCATATCATCCACAGATAAACGAACAGAATGAGGTGGTGAATATAAGTTTGGGAAACCTTCTGAGATGTTTGATGGCCGATAGACCCAAGAAATGGGAGAGTGTGTTGGCACAAGCTAAGTTCACATAGAAAAATTATGTGAATCAATCGACAGGTTTGAGTCCATTCCAAATTGTTTAGGGAAGAAGCCCACATGGAGTGGTGGATTTGGTTGAGTTTCCGATAGAAACCAAGAAAAGTGCGGATGCAGAATCATTCACAGAGCACATGAAAGAAGTTCATGAGGATGTGCGAAATTGCATAGAGAAGAGCAGTGTGACATACAAGTTGAGAGCCGACAAGAAGAAGAGACTATAGTGTTTCAGCAAAGGAGACTTGGTTTATGCACATTTGCGGAAAGAGAGATTTTCGACAGGAGCCTGTAACAAGTTGAAGCTGAAGAAGATTGGACCATGTAAGATTCCGAAGAATATTTTGGACAACGCTTACATGTTTGAGCTGCCGAATGACTTGAGCATTTCACCAACGTTCAATGTCTCATATCTGTACAAATTCGAAGAAGGTTCAAACAATGGAAGCACAGAAGTGTCGAACATCGGCTGGACGACGCAGATTCCAGATCGACACAGGGAGGAGATTGCACAAGTAATATAGGAACGCGAATTTGGGCATATATGTAGTTCACGAAGGAAGGAATACTTGGTGTGATGGAAGGATGATGAGTTATAGGAAACGACATGGATTTCCGAAGAAGAGTTCAGGAGACTAATGGAGCAATCAAGTTCTTTTTCACCTGGGGAGTCTGATGCAGGAGTATCGGAACCTAGGAAGATCTGTCGAAGTTGATCAACATGAGGGATCCCACCAGAGGGAGTACCGAGGACCAATGGTACGAGAAGCATATTGACTTGTCGAAGTCAATAAGTCGAGCAGAGAACTATCGAAGCAGTCGATAGGAGGAAAGAGGTCTAGAGTCGACATGTCAATGTCGATAGACGACAAGTCGATAGTCAACATGTAAATGTCCATAAGGGATAAGTCGATAGTCAACATGTAAATGTCCATAAGGTACAAGTTGCTGCAGAGTCGTGGGAAGGTCAACATGTTGTCAGACTGCAACATCGACGAGTTGGGTATGATCCAAGCGAGGAGGATGGGGCGGAATGGCGAATCCTAAGCACAGAGTGAAGCCAACAGGCGAGTCGAAGCTGACAGAAGACGGTATGGCCGACGTGATGGTTTACTGTAGCATGTCAGAGGGACGCGTAGAAGTCAAGGAAAGTACTTGGAAATAGATCAAGGTGGCTAAGGAAGTTAATGGAATTTATTGTAGGTGTGTGAAGACATGACAGACGTCGTCATAGACAGAGGCTGTGTAGCACGGTCAAGTGCTGACAGTTACAAGTCTGCAGGATCATGGAAGGATCGGCTGCCAGGAGGATGTGTGTCTCGAGGATCATAGTGGTCTCGAGAACATCAGCAATAGAGTAGAAGGCTTGTGCATGGATGCAAAGAAGGGAGTACCATTTTTTTCAAGTTGTAGAGAAGAGTTTGGGGAGAAGTTTTGTAGATTTGAGAGAACAGTCACACAACTTCCGAGCACAGAGAAGATCGAGCCATAGCTCAGAATCCCGCAGCGAACCAGGAGAGGGTGAGGTCGACACACTGAGAAAGTACACCACAGTTAATTCTATATTGTAATGGCTGAGGCGGACCAACAGTTAGTTATTTGTATTTACAGTTATTCCGCATTGTAACCAACTGATAGAAGTAATATAAGCCACTTCTAGCATCCTGTTTTACACCTTGTTTGTGTGAGCATTATGGTTGTGTCATGTGTAATGTTAAGCAAGAATCTTGTTGTGATAAGGCACCTTGCATCAAATCTGTTGATAGCTTCTACACTATCAGGATCAATCTTGACTCCATACTTGGAAGTGATATGGCCTAACAACTTTCCCTCATCAACAAAAAATAATGACTTGGATGTATTTAGAGAAATACCATACTTGCGACAACTTTCAAAAACTTTCCTTTGATGATTAACATGGTCAAATATTTCTTTAGATAAAACTGTAAAATCATCTTGATATATTTCAATGATCTTATGGATTAATTCTTTGAAGGAAAATTCCATGGCCCTCTGAAAAGTGGCACTCGCATTTAATAAGCCAAAAGGCATCCTTAGATACTTTTAAGTGCCCAGGGTTTGGTGAATGTTTTTTTATGTTGATATTGTTTATTAACCAACACCTAATTATAATGGACATCATTCCAGAACCAGTTACTCTTTGAAGTAAGGTTTCTATGTTAGGAAATGGGTAATTATCTTTAAGGCATGATATGTTAAGATTCCTAAAATATATGCATATTCTGATAGACCCATTTTTATTTCTTACAACTACTAAGTTGGAACACCAAGATAAATGTCGTGTATGTGCTATAATCCCTGCTGCTAATATTTTCCTAAGTTCCTTCTGAACAATTGGGGCCAACTTATGATTTATTTTCCTAAGTTTTGGGCAAAAATGTTTGACTTCTTTAATTTCATCTTGAAGGGGAATAGTATTCTGAAAAACATCATCCCTATAAGATTTAAGTTCCTCATAACCAAAAGCCAAAACATCTATAAATTCTTTGATTAATTTCATTAAGTCATTTCATTCCTTTTTTGAAGTTCCTTTTCCATTTTTTATTAATTTGGTGTCTTTATCTATTCCAATATTTAATTCCACATAATCCATTGGTTTAATCCATTGGTTGTATTACTTCTTCCTTATTCTTGTGCATATCCTTCTTGTCAAATAATTTCTCAAAAGCTATGAGACTACTTGGGATATGATTTCTGACATTTTATTCATGCTCCTGATACTCTTTACCCTCCCATTGATAACTTACCCAACAATCCTAGAATTCCTAAACATTATGGATGAATCTCAGAAACTGCTCATCATTGTTAAAAAATTTCCAATGAGTTATATTGTCGGAATGGATGGCCTAAATTGATTTCCATTTTAGCATTTCCATCTATCATTTCATCTAATTGTTGAATGGTGGATGTTGCCACTGCTAGTTTATCTGCTTAACTATTCTCTTTTCGATAGATTTCTTGAAGATTAAATGCATCAAACCATTCCATGGTGTCTGAGACAAATTTCCTATAACTCTTTAATCTTTCACACTTGCATTTATAGTTGTTCTTTTTTTGGAGGATAACTAAATCTGAATCACCCTTAATGCTCATCATCTGTATCCCCATGTCCTTAGTTGTTTCTAGTCCAGGTAATAATGCTTCATATTTTGCTACATTATTAGATGATTCAAATTCAATTCTGAAAGAAAAGTTGAATGTTTACTTAGAAGGTGAAATGATTACTACACCAGCCCCTTTTCCTATCTTGGAATATTCTCCTTCAAAGTACATTTTCCAAACTTCATCTATCTTTTCATATTTCAATTTTTCGTTAATATGGGCCATGAAATTCGATAAGATAACATAGTTTCCAAGGTTATCAGTATTTCAGACAAAATCATTTGAGTGATTCTTATGGTTTTATACATGATGCTTCCTTTCTGTTTCCCTATGAAGTATAACCCTTGTGTTTTCTGATGGAGGAAGAGTTGCATAAGTACAGTCCATTTGAATATGACCACCCACAGTTGCATCCCATTTCCTTCTACCTCAGTTATCTGGCACATCAATCACCAAATAATCCATTGTAATGTTGACATCGGGATACTTACCCAATCTTACTTGAAGGTCCAAAACTATCCCTACCACATTAATCTCTCTAGCATCCATACCGCAAACATTGTGGTAAGGTCAGGTGATTCTCAAATCTAATTGTTCCATAGCTTTTCTTCTGATCACATTTGATGATGCACCCGAGTCAGTCATGCAATTATGAAGAAGCATATAATTTACTAATAAGGTTACATAGAAGGGAGGATGATACTCTCTTCTTGGATCCACACTATGAAGTATCATTAGTGCATCTTCACTAACAACGTTATTACCTGGAAGAACCTTTTGTTTGATATTATCATGGGTTGTATCCTAAGGGCCTTCTCAAACTTTCAAAAACTTATCCTTTTGACTAGGGTCCTTAAGGATTTCAGTTGCATGCACAAGAAATTTAGCATTATTTAACCAATTCCCTGTGTCAATCTTTGAATCAATTATTTTAAGAGGATTTATTACCTTAGGCACAAATAGAGTTGCTTTGGTTGGTGTGGAATGATCCATTCTCTGATAAGTAGCTCCCTTGAATCTAGTATACATCATCTTCTTGACTTGCTCTTGTGAAGGATTTTCTCCATAGTTTTTGTAATGAACTTGTTTTATTGTCTATACTCTATGGATTCATGTTTCTAATGCTGATTAGATAGGGGGTCGGTTTGTCCTACCAAATTAATAAATTTAGGCTCGCTTGATTTTGCATATTGATTACTGGTCTCAGGAACTCTTTTTTCCATAACTTGGCTAGCTACATCACAAGTGGATTCCTGATGAAAGTAATCACATGTCCTGCAATATGGAAGTGGATCATCTACCATGTTTGATGATTCTAGCTGATTTGGAACTCTTGGCTCATGAAAATGTGCTTTCTTCTAATACACTTGATTTTTCTTATGTTGAAAATTCCTTGGTGCTTGAGGAGCATGGGCAACATGGTTTCTTTCCATCATTACCAACCTATTCTGAATGTTATTTAGTTGAGAAGCATGATTTGCCATTTGTTAATTCTGATTAGTTACCAAAATTTTTATCATTTCATCCATTTATTTCATGGAATCTTTGGATGACTCTTTATCTTCTAAATCTACAGCTTTACCCTTTGACTCTTTATTTTTTTTGTATGATGAAGTGCCTCTTGTAAATCCTGGTATGTTGGACTTGCCTACATTCTGCATATTTTTCTCAATCTTGATAGTTATGTCTTGAGCAATTTTAAGAGAATTAGGTTCTTTATCTGTTAGACGATACCTCATATCACCATTGAATTCTGCGATTTAATAGATTAGGATTGAGGCATCAGAGGGATTAATATATTTATGAATTTTTGTAATTACGTCCCCAAACTTCTTGTTGAATTCTTCTACTATTTCATTCTCATTATTTTTAATGGTGTGAAGAGCTGCTAACTGATATCTTGGTTCTTTCTTCTCTCCCCAGTTTTCTTTAAACCCATTTAGAAATTCATCAAGAGTTTTGTATGAGTTGTCACTCAAATACAAGTACCAATCTAAATGATCATCTTCCAAGGAAAGGGAAAATAACTTCATTTTGACATCATCATGATTGTGAGCAAGTGCATTACACGAACTAACCAAGATTCTTGAGAACTTCTGCAAATGAGACTTGTAGTATGACAACATTGTTTCCTTTAAAAGTTGGAAGCTTCTTGATAGCATCATCAGGAATGGCATGTGGTTGACCTCTTATCTGAGAAAAGTCAATGGGTTTAAAAAAATACATCAATTCTACAGAAGGAATATTAACAAACAAGTTGTGGATATCTGAGAGGGTCTAGGTCCCTAAATTTTCAAGGATAGTACAAGAAGTTTTCCTATTCAACCTCCTGCTATAATCCCTTTCAGGCTCAGGAATGAGATCGACTAGACTTTGAGAATTTCTTCTAGTTGAATACCTTGAAGAGTTTAATGACATTGGAATTGCCAGATGGATCAAGTGAAATTTATTTTATTAAACTAGATCTATCAAATTTTTGTTTTTTATCATTCTTTTAGTTTGTTATTTTTAGCATTTAAGTTAAGTTAATTCAGACCAGGGAATAAAAATGTTTATCCCTGGCAATGACGCCAAAGAAATGTATCCACCGGAAACACACCTAGGGATAATGTGGCATAAATCTTCAAGCCGCTAAGTGTGTCATTGGGGGAAAGCCTCGAGTCAAGTACTGTCACTTCAATCTTGACTCCTCCGTTTAGTCAAACTCCCAACAAATCCAAGGGGGGTGGACCCTAAAGGTTACTAAGGATGACTAAGCTAACTAGTTCTAGTGGATGAGTTAGTTTTCTATGAGTTTTTTTTTAACAATAAAATTGATACAATATATTTCCAATGTAAATGAAAGCATAACAACTTAAATATTGTTGTCTCCCAAAACTGGCATGCGCGTGTTGAAGCCCAAAATGTAACACACCAGCTGGATGACAACTCTCAGGAGAGAGGCCAATGTCACCACACTCCTCTCCTCTTCACTTCAGGTTGGCTCTTCTTCAACTCTAGGGGGGTATCCCTAAGGTAGGATCGCTAAGGTAGGTGCAGTGGAGGGCAAGGTGAAATGAAGAGGCTTCTGTAGAGAAACAAATGTAACAATATAAAGGTAATTTCTATTGGGTGATGGAAAAGATGGGAGGATTAGTCCTCGAGGAGAAGGCCAGTGCCAGTATATCAGAGGGGCGAATGGAGTCAAAGGAGGGCTCAAAGGGGCCTTGTGTCATATGTGACTAAGGGGGAAAGATCGCATTATTGAGCAAGCCCTGCTCATTGTAGTGTTTGACGAATCAAAAAGAGTACTTCTTCCTCTCTAAGTGTGGGAGGTGCACTATGCAAACCAAACATCAATATTGCACAATCAAATTAAATGCAAAGATGAATACCTGAATTAACACACTCACAAAGGGAAAAAGAAAGCAGATGCGAAGAGTTCTTCACCAAAGGGAAGAAGAAAGCTGGCTGCTAAGAATCTTTTACCTTCCAACGTGGTGGATTGTCACCCTTCTATGGCCTCGTGCACAGAGAAAAGAAGATGCAGAATATCGAAATGCTCACACTCAATTAAAAAATCGCAAGATCACGCCACAAAATACTCAATTTATCTAGAAAAGCCCAGGATATTTTTCATTAAGTTCATGGGAAGAAAGCTCCCATGTTTTTCCATCCTTATAATGAGAGAGGCTGTGGTCTTTTAAAGGCCGAAAGGCTTACCTAAAAAATAAAAAATAAAGTAAAAAACACTTTTCTCACAAGCTAAAACAAAGAGCTCGAACTATCCGAAGGTGACTTTTCTTTCATAGTTCCACCTCCTCGAACGAATAGATACCCAAAAGCACAACCGGCGGACAGCTAGTCAAAGTGGTGGAAAATTTGTGCTGAGTGTCAATTGACTAATAAGCGAGATAAGAACTCGGCAATATTTCAAGTGTGACAGGAAATCTATCCAGTAGATTTAGCCACATCAAAGATAAGAATTTATTAACTGGATGCCACCAACAATCCCCAAGCCATTAAGACTTTGGTGAATAACATCTGAGGTAGGTGAATCAGACTACGCTATGGATGGTTCAGTTGATTATAACTATGTTATAGGTGTTGCAGGAAAAAATGACATTGAACCCAATTGATAATCGACTGCTAAAGAATATGCATAACACCAGGGTAAGTGTTGTAGTTGGCATAAAATAGCCATGAGTCAGCTGAAATGGCCATGATGAGTGATGGCCCTAGCGAACCGTAACTCCAACATGGTTGTCAATCGACCAATTCGGAGCTTAAATATTCATGCAGATATGGAATGACGCGGATCAAAACTCCATGCATCAAAAAACACTCCTGATTGGATTTAATTTCCACTGTGTTGAAGAAGCCATTGAACACCGAGCCTTGTATTGAATGCATCAAACAGTCTGCTGCTAAAACGAGATGAACTGCCAATGGTAGAAATAAACACTGATGTGATGTAAATGGCAGTTTGACTGACTCTTGAAACGCCGTCTAAGATCTGCGACCCATCAATTGATGACGCGTTTTCAATGGAAGATCCATAAAAAACACTATGGAAAACGGCGGATGGACTCTTGGCATTTCTTTCATCGATTTGGATAATAAAACCTTCCATCGCCAGCCATTTGGTCAATATTCTTTTCATCTGCAACTTTTGCGAGGAACCTAATTTCCTGCGACTAGTGCTTTGTAGAAAAAAGTTGTGAAGATGCAGGGGATATAGCATCCAAATCTCTCGAGCTATTGAAGCCTACCAACAATGCATCCTCGTTAGGCTCCAAAAGTTTCCATCACGCAATGACTTAAGTTTGACACTTAACTTTGTTTCTCTCAACCTCGACTTTTATTGCACGCTGGGCTATGATTAGGTATTTATTACGATACTCCTGAAACCCCCGGCAAGGTTCTGCATTGCTAGCTTCCAAAGACGAAATCTTTTGCTTTAATTCTTGCACTTCAATAGAGGAAACACCTCCACCAGAACGAGCATAGAGTAGTTTAGATTGCAAATATTCATGTTGCTCCTGCATTTTCTACATTTCAGTGGACATTGGATTACGATTTACAATTGGCTTATTCTGAATATTACGAGCTTGATTAACATACAAGCTATCAAGCTATATCTATAGGACTGAGAGTTTCCTCTGCAACTATATCTATAGGACTGACAAGCTATCATCACAGTTCTGCTATTTCCTCTTAAAGAAACCTGCAAAAGGCAAGTCATTTGTTGTCTCGATATGGAACGCGAACTCATTCTCTGCATATCTGGGGCTTGCTATTGTGCAGAGAATGAAAAAACCACTCTGGTCTAGTCGGAGGCTAGTCGAATTAAGACTATGGTATAGTCGGATTAATTGTAAAAGAAATGCATTTCCATTGTTCATTCAAGATCCTCCATGTGTTGATCTTTGTATGTTGTATCAGATATATAATCATATCATTGCATGCTAACATAAGAATATATGTCAATAAAATTATTTATATATGATTTTATTAGGTTTTGAGAAATTCCAATCTCTTCTTCCTCTCTTTCTCATTCAATTGTTCATCACTAGTATCATTGAGCCAATTTTCAATCCTTAATGACATAAAAAATTTCATTGTAAGTATGAACATTGTGATGCATGTTTTATGAGAAATATTTGTAGAAAACAACAATTTGTTCTTCTTGTGTGTATCCATCATAGGTTGTTTATATTTCATAGGAGATTTTGCGGTTCACTACTATTGTTCAAGAATTCTACCTTATAGCGAGGAAATGAACACTACAAACTTTTGGGGTGACAGGTAAACACATTGATCATATTGCATAAGCATCTACGAAAGGAAAGAGATCAAGGATCTCGAAGACATAACTTATTAACGACATTCAATCCTAGCTTTGCTCAATCTTGCGGTCAATCTTCAACTTGATCTTCCGCTCAATAGTCCTACAATACAAAGATACCTTCCTCAACGTATCTTGACTAATATAACAATGATGAAATTGAAATACAATTTAAACATCAAGAACAATCAAGCATTTAACCAAACAAACACACAATCCATTAGATATTTGATTGGGACAGGGAGCATGTTTCAACCTTTATTGTCAAAAGCAAATAATCAGTACAAATAATACCTGATCATTCACAGTGCTTGTACAACCGGATTCTAGGCTCCTGCTCTTCTCTAACTTTGGAATTCTTCCATCATAACGACCCTTAATGCAAGTTTCTCCTCTTGTGAATGAGATTCTAAATATTTCTAACACCTCTCCTCAATCCTCCTTATATTTATGGGATAAGGTAGGAGTTTAGATCGAGAGGTGGTTGAATTGGGAGGTTGGAGAAGTTGCAAAACCAACTTCAACTAATCCCAGTTCCTCAAATTAATATATTTTTAATCACATTTCAAGATGCGCATGATTTTTTCACAGTGGAGTAGCGCTCAATATGCAACTTCAGTGCTTTACAACTAGCGTTTGCAAGCTTATTGAAGATGTGCGCTAGTTTGCTGAAGTGGAGTAGGGCATACTAAGATGTGTGCTCTACTCTTATGATTGTGGAGTAGGGCACGTGCGCTACTATTATGCCTGTAGGGTAGCGCACATGTCAAAATGTGAGGTTTTACAGGGTTTTGTCAGTTTGCAGAGGGGTAGGTCAGGTCAAAGCATCATCTAAGGCCATCGTGCTCTTCAATCCAAGTTGTCCTTTTGTGTGATCGACAACTAAATGTGATCATGGATGGAGAAGTGCAGATTTGACCTATAACTGATGCCCCCTATTGTGTGAGGTCAGAGGGAAGCAATCGCCGAAATACATTATAATCCCAAGTTAGAGGAGGAGCAAGAAACCACAAAACCAAGTCACAAAAACACCTAAAACAAAGATCAAAGTCAGCGAGCAATTACAATCCTGACATCATATAGATGTGTAGTGTGATACGACATGATCTCCGATACATAACTAAGAGATTTATATATAGCATGGCCACTTGAAATAGAAGCGTGGATCCATGTCGAACTGAGAGATCATAGCCATAACAAGAAACTAGATCTATGTCTCATGGAGAGCTGAAAATGAGTAAGGCTCAGTCTTGTGCAGCTTGGGTGATAACATAATGAGGTGATGTCATCAACATCTCAAGGTCTTCATCCAAAAACAACCCAAGGTACAAACCCTAACCATGTGAATAAATTAGTTGAAAGTCGAACATGGGGGATATCGTTTGATTACCAGTCCTTGATGTATACCGTTAACAAATGTGAGGGCTTCCACCAATAATTATAATGGGGCCCAAGGTACCTAGTATGATCCAACAAGTGTGAATAAGTGGACTTGGAGTCAAACACTTGAGGAACCTGTCGAATAAGACAGATTGGCGTATTCTCATGATTCAACAACGAGGAAAATTGCCACTGGTGACTGCAATATCCAAGGTACTAACCGAAACTCTAAACTTCATTCCCAAAGCAAAATGAGTTGATGTCGATGGGAAGAATTCTATTGGAAGGGAGCCTTAAGGCATCCTCCATCATCCAACACCAGGGACACTCAACTGGTATGAGCTGATATGGAGTAATACATGTAAAAAGAATGACACTAGGATGACCGACACATGAGGTCAAAGTGAACTGCAAAAAGGCCGACACGGGCTATATCCTTGAATAGTGAGAATGACACAAAGTGAATTAGGCATTTTTCAACATAATGGGAAAATGATATAAGCCTGTAATGTAGGATACATTAGCAGACCCTCCATATGGTTGGAAGAATAACCAACTAAGGAAGTAAACAACTTCGAGATCAGGTTCACCATGAGGTCAAAAACTAAGCCCAACTGACATCATAGACTCAAGTAGGTGCTGTGTTCAAGGATAGGACTGACTGAACTGCTTTTGAAAATAATGATATGCTACATCCTTCTTATCCCTTATTCTTTTTAGATAAAAGAATACCTTTCTTGTTGTTCTAATGAGTCCAAGAAAGAATGCAAACTCAATAAGTCCAACCATGTGAAAAGTTTAACAAGCCCATGGGAGGAAGACTCAAGACCTTCTTCATTGTTTACAGAGTTCAAAGAAGAGATAGAAGATTACTCTATATTACTGATCTCTGGATTTTAGTATCGAGCCAAGATTTTTTCTTGCTCGCCGGTGTTTTCAATTCTAAGGAGTCTAAAAAACTTAAACAATAACTCCATACACCTACTCATGGTTTTTAATATCGAGCCCAAGTAGGTTAATGCTCGTCGGTGTTTTCCTGTTTACAGAGTCTGAAAAACTTAAACAATCCTCTATACACTCTCTCATGGATTTCACATCGAGCCCGAGTAGGTGAGTGCTCGCTTGGTGTTTTCATATTTCGAGAGCCTGAAAACCCTAAAGAAGGCTCCGAAAGGTCCTTTTTCGTAAATTTAATCTCCTTCCCCGAAAAAGTGTAAAACAATGGAAGAAGAACTCTTCTAGCGTATACCAGAGTATACCTAGAGTATACATTTTCTGTAAATTATCCACCAAGGCACAAAAAAGGGGTAATTCTATACCTGAGTGGATGGGCCTTCAGTTCCTTTAACGATCTTGAAGATGACAAGTTTGCTCGACGATCTTGTTTAGATTTCAATAGTCCAAACAAGAGCTTAAAATGACTTAAATGACAGCTTCCAAGATCACGGGTCATGACCTGCTAAAGACTAGAAACTCAACAACCATGTTAATAGTGACGACAAAAAGTATTTAATGATATATAATTTTAACCATAAACTACTTGAAATGGTCTATCATCAATAAATTAAGTCTTAATAAATTGATGCTATGAAAAACTAGTGAAAATTTGAGAGATATTAGTTGAAATTACCTTACTATCATTTATAGCTATTCAATTATTAAATAGAACATTTTGATGAAATTTGAAACTATAGAGTTTTTACAAAAGTGGGTAAAAATCAAATTCAAATTCATATATGTAATTTCAAATTTAAAAACACAAATATCACATTTGGAATTGTAGAAGAGGTTTTTGGAGAAAACCCTTGATCTTCAATCCTTCATAGCGATCAACTCGGGCCACCATTCAACTTAATTCCTCCACCAAGTAAGTTATATTCATCTCTACTTGCATTTCCATACTTCATTTGTCAATTTTTATGCTCAAAATTGATTTTGGGGCCATGTTCAACTCGTTGAGTGTGTGTGTGCTACTCTGCAAGAGGAAAAGTAGGGCATAATGGAGGTATGCGCTACTATGCTTATGCACGGTAGTGCCCATGCGTGACTGTGTGGATATAGAGTATTGCACACCCCTGAACATGGTGAAAAAAGTGTCGAGACTCAAAAATTTTATCTTTTGTGGAAGGATGGTACTTGTTTGGAGGGAAAGAAAACATGAGGAGATGGATAGGGTGGCTATGCAAGACCCGAAAACTCTCCATGTACTTCGAAGGTGTGGTTTGTTGAAGTTTTATAGAACCGTGAACATGAGGGCACTCAATTGATTGCTTCAAAGACTCTTTCAATATTGGGATGTAGATGCTAATGCATTTGATATCCGGGGACAAACCCTAGACCTTACTATTGAGGACATATACTTTATTACCGGTATTTCTAGGAGGGGAGATGTAGTAAACTTAAAGGTATCTTCTCGAAATATGGGTGCTATGTCGGTGCAAGAATATATAAATACATACTGTGTGGCGGGAATTGAGAAATCAGGAAGTCAAATCCTAATTTCTACTATTGATAGCCTCCCTTTGAGGGTTATTATAAGTATGTTGAACCATATGGGGGGAAGGAATTACATGCATATCGGTATCAGATGCTTGCAAGGTCATGTATACGATTGGTGCACTTGTCTACTAGAAAATATGAAGCTTCAACTCTCGGGTTGTAAAGCTGGGAGTATGAAGAAATTTGGATATGGTAGCATCCTTTGTACCTTCTTCTTCGAGAGGGTACCTGCTCTTAGCTTGGGCATGCCTCTACCTCCAGCCATTCCTGGTGAGCTGATATTGGGTCGTTGGGGTGACATTTTTCTCCGCTAGGGTGGTGGTGAAAGCCACTTTTGCTATCATAGTGATGATTTCTGGAGATGGTGGGAGAGATAGGTGTCATCATTCGAGCAGTTTCCGTATGCTGGTTTAGACTTCTGTCATGATCCAGAGCTGGTACTTCCTCCAGGTGGTTCCTGGGGAGATGTAGGTATGTTTTTGTTTTGAAAATTATTTAATTTTTTCAAATTTTCAAGTATATGATTTTTATGATGAGTTTTGAAGTACTAAACAAGTGTCATATGCACATATTGGACCAATTCATCCCGAGGGACATCCTACTATTTTCGTAAGGCCAAAAGATGTGGGTGCAACTGATGCTATGTTAGGGACTACAGAGAGGAAGATGCTTCGGTTGACTCATGACATTCCCACATATCGCATTGAGCGGATGCCTCTTGATATGCAGATGGATGTAGTTGGTGTGCCCTCAACATGGATTAGGTTGCTGCGGAAGATAGCTAGGTTGGTCATATCTTACCGAGAGGCAGTAGATGCCGATGAGGCCCCTCCTTCTCCATAGGAGATGGATATTTTATGTATATTTTTTAGGCCACCAAGTCTAGTTTTGTATCTTATGATATGACTCGTGATAGACTTATGATCCAGAACTCATATTATGTTTTTTGATATAGTGTCAGATGTATATACAGTATTGGTTATTTACATGTGTGTGTGTTTAACTTTATGTGTCAAATGTTATTTATAGAAATGTATGATACAAATGCGAATCTAAAACATAATTGGCAAATGAATCAGCTAATGCATTCAAATTTCTTGGAATGTGTTGATATATAATGGAATTGAACTGTCTTTCCAATAATCTAACTCGCAAAAATTGTCGTAGCAAAACAGGATCTCTAATCTAATAAACACCCGTTAACTGAAAAACAACTAGTTGCGAATCAAGTCTTACCTCCAAATGTGAAATGCCATGAATAAGAGCATCTCGGAGAAGTTCTATAACTGCACTGCATTTAGCCACGTTGTTCGTAGTGGGACCCAAACAAACCCCCCCCGAAGAGAATAGTTGGCTAGTTGGTGAGTAAATGAGCAAAGCTATTGAAGCCAACTGTCGGGTGTAGAGACTGGTGCCATCAACAAATCCTAAGAAATGTTCATTCAACATCTGATAACCGAAATGAAGATGCACATAAGGTTAACTAACAAGCACAGGCAAAACTAGCTCTACAAAATATACAACTATGTTACAAGAAAAAGCACAAATGCCTAAGCATAGTACTTCTTCAGGTAAGGTCCATTTCTAGGCACAGGTAGCTTATTACCCTCATAGTCTGTTAGCTCGTAAGCACCTTTCACCTTTCTTCAGTGCCTTAGAAATTATGTAGGGACCGAGCCACATGGACTTGAACTTGCCAGGTCCTAAAGGTTCCTTTTCCTCATCCCAATGTAGAACAAGGTCTCCTTCGAGAAACACCCTAGGTCTGACAGACTTGTCGTACTATCCTTTGACTTGTTTCTTATAAACCTCGTTTGTTGTGAGTGCGTCGCGACACTGTTAATCTAGATGCTCTAAATGCAACAAACGTTTTTCCAATGCTAAAGTAACTGGTCGTAGTTGGACAGCCAACTTCAACGAAGGAATCTCGCATTTAATCGGAACAACTGCTTCTATCCCATGCATAAGCTGGAAGGGAGAGAACCCGGTAGCAGTCTTTACATTCGCTCAGTAAGCCCAAAGAGCAGGGTATAGCATGATGTGCCAATTATTTCGACTGGCATTAACAGTTCTTTGTAGAATTATCTTTAAAGCTTTGTTAACTGTTTCGACTTGTCCATTCGCCTATGGATAATATGAAGATGAATGTTCTTGCCGAAAACCTAACATCATGTACAAATCAATCATCATGCTATTCTGAAATGACTGCCGTGATCAGCCACAATTTCTTTGGGTATGCCAAACCTTGCAATAATCTGATTGAATACAAAATAAGCGGCAGTTTCTCCATCTGCCTTGAAAGTAGGCATTGCCTCGGCCCACTTGGTGAAGTAGTCAACGGCAACGATGATATAATGATGTCCTCCAGCCAAAACTAGATTGCAAGTCATATAATCAACCCCCCATTTTGTGAAGGGACCTAATGTAATCACAGGATGAAGAGGAGCTGGATGTGCTCTCATTTTCCTGGTGAAAAACTAACACGGACGCAGTGTTTCACAGCTTCCACACAATCTTTAAAGATTGTGGGCCAAAAATACCCGGCACGCAGTATTTTCTGGGCTGTTTCCAACCTAGAAAGATGACCCCCACAAGCTCCACTGTGAGCATCATTTAATACTGATTATACTTTTTCTAAAGTCAAATAACGTCGTATGATGGAATCTATCCCAGATCTATACAAAGTATCAGAGATGATGAGATAGCTTTTCATATGACTTTTCAGTTTGCGTCCGTCTTCTCTAGAAAAAGTGGTAGGACACCTCAAAGTCTCCAAATATACTAAAATATCCCCGTACCATGGGTCAGAGGAGGCTATAAGGAAGATATGTTCATCTGGGAATGATGACTCTTCCTCGATATGTGCTAAGTCACTCAAAAACTCTGAGATTAACTCAGCGAACACTAGTGATTTCTTTGACTTAGCCGATTGAAAAACCAAATCGAATTCTTGTAAGATTACAATCCACTTATTGTACTTCCCACTAATGATGAATCGAGTGAGGACATATTGGAAAGTATTGACTTCTGCTATCACAGTAGTTGTTTGTAAAAGGATGTAGTGACGAAGCATCTGCACCGCATAGACCGCAGCTAGGGCTAACTTCTCAACATTTGAATACTTGATCTCAGGAGCTATCAATGCGCGCGAGAGATAATAAACAACATTCTCTTGGAGTGTGTTGTCCTCTTGAACTAGTACTATGCCAATTGTGTAAACAGACGCCGCCAGATATAAAATAAAATCTTTTGTATAATCAAGCGGGCTTAACAAGGGGGATGAAAATAACACCTTTTTCAAGGCCTCAAACGATGCTTGAGCAGTCTCATCCCACAAGAAGTACGTATCTTCTTTAAGTAGTCTCATGAAACCTTTTGTGATTTTAGCATAGTTTATGATAAAGTGTCTCAAGAAGTTAGACATGCCTTGCAGACTTTGAAGTTGTCGCAAGGTGCGAAGAGGAGGCATATTTACAATCGCCTCAACTTTTAACGGGTCGACCATTATGCCATGAATGGATACAATAAAACCTAGTAAATGTCCCGATTCGATGAAAAATACGCACTTATTACGATTCAATCAAATCTTATATAGTCTGCATCGTTCAAACACAAGTCTCAAATGAGCTGGATGATCCCGTCTCTTTCGAGATCGTGCCGGGAGGTCATCCAAGTAGGGTTCAACTATGTGCTTGATATCATGGAAAGTGAAATTCGTTGCTCAATGGAAAGTAGCTCCAGCATTCTTTAATCCAAACGGCATCTTCCGATAGGAAAAGGTTCCCCAAGGGAAAATAAAAGTTATTTTGTGTTGATCTTCGGGTTTGATTTGAATTTGATTATATCCCAAAAATCCATCCATGAAAGAAAACATCTCGTGTCCTGCACAAGCATCTATGATTTGGTCAATAAATGGTGTGGGATAGTTATCTTTCAGACAAGCTTTATTCAAGTCCCGGAAGTCGGTACAAACTTGGATGGTACCTTGTTTTTTATTAACCGGAATAGGATTTGAAACCCATTCTATCATGTCAATCGGGTAGATAAACACAGCTTTAAGCAATTTTTCAACCTCCACCTCAATGGCGGCCACTTTTCAAGGATTCACAGGACAGATCTTTTGTCTCATAGGTTTTTCATTAGGGTATGTTGTGATGACATGCTCAACAAAGGCTGGATTGATGCTTGGAATCTCCTCATAAGACCAGGCAAAAATGTTGCGGAATTCTTTAGAAAGCTTGGTATACAGAGCATTCTCATCTGGAGAACAATCTGGTCCAATAAAAATGTTTACCACGACCCTGGGTTTGGTGGAAATGTTAATCGGGATGGTTCTCGATATATTAGCCATATTCCCTTCGGTGTAAGCAGCTCTTGAAGTAGAAGGAAAAGAGGACAAATCAACAAATCCACCGAGTCTCATAGAGAATTCTCCTCTCTCTATCCTATCTAGATTTGGAAGCAGGTAGGACCTATGATGCATATTTTCCCATGGATGGTCCAGGCCCATCATGGCTTCCAAAATGGCTTCATCAGAATGTAAAACCATGTCTAAACAGTCAAAAGAGTTGGTAGAATCCACTAACCATACAAGAGCATAGTCCATATCTGACTCGGCAGAGACTGGCAGAGTCATGATATGTTCTGTTGTAGAGTGTTGTGATTCTATGTATGCTACTTCTGAAACAGTTAAAGGAACTGATGGTTCAGATACAACAGGAAGGATCCACGGATCAGTCCTTAAACCAACTGTAAAAGTTTCGATAGATGTACCTACATCCGAGCGCATGAAAAGAATAGGAGAGGGTAGGTCAAAAGTGCTTATTAATGACCCGTAAAGCCCTGCTCCTAAACTCTCATTCACTATGGCAGATTGATCAACTAAAGGAACTGTGGATTCCGATGAAGTCTAGCTGTTTCGCCGAGAGAATGAAAGTTGACCGACTGTGACGATATTACCTTCGTGAGGGAACACAACAACTCGAAAAACTGTCGATGCAATAGCTCGCATGGCATATGTCCAACTCCTTCCTAATAGCATATTGTAATCAAGCAGACCATCTAGAACTTTGATCTCTACAGCAACTATCTTACCATCTAGAGTGACATCAAATGATGGCAAGACTCCGTGTGGACGAAAAGTTTTGCCATCAAATGCAGTAAGTAGTGTGTTAGAGGGGGCTAACTCGGGAGAGCCTAAAGCTTTCCAGCAAGAAATGGACATCATGCACGTCGATGCGCGCTCATCTACAATAGCCCGTCCAATGGTCATAGGACCATGAACTACTTCTATCTGTAGGGAAACGTGGTATGGCAACTGATACTTGATATCAGAGATATCAAAGTGTGCAAACATGTTGGATGATTCCATACTTCCGATTGCTGCCAGAAGTGCATTTTCTTGTAAAGGACAACTTTGCAGAACTTCTAAGGTGGACATGGTACAAGGGTCTGGGCTAAATCTTCAACCACATTGTAGTTGGCAGCAGCCCATGCGTTGGGATTGTGCGTTGCCCGTTTCAAGACACCTTTTGGGATCTTGGGCAGTGGATCCACAGGTATGTGGAGAGGAGTGGAAGTTTCTAGAATCTCTTTATCCTTATTCTGCACATCTGGGGTATAATTTCTTACTCGCATTTTCAAAAGTGCATCCGTGCTAACCATGTTAATGAAAGTCTAATCAAATAAAGCATGAGTAGTGCCCCCAGCATTGGAGGTGCCAGAAGCTAAACTATGCCCCTTAGGAAATGGATCTTTAAGTACGACAGGTTTCTTTTCTTGAAGCAACTTCTGGGCTTCTTCGAGTAGAGGGCATTGGCGAGTGAGGTGATCCTACTTGCAAAGATTACAAGGGAATTTAACCTTCTTCTTTTCTTTGTTACCCTCCTCGGCATTCTCTTTATTTTTGTGCTTTTGCTGGTTCCCCTCTCCTTTCTTGCCCTTCTTTTTATTGATGGGCTGCCGAGGGCCCTTTTGATTGTTCTGAATCCGGTTTATAGATTTAGTAGTAGAAGGAGAAGTTGTGATGGAGGTGGATTTTGTAGTCAATTGTTTGATGGATAAGGCATGAACCTGCTTAGTCAATGCATCGAAAGCTACAGAATCAATTGAACCCACTATGCCGTGAGCATGTGGTCCAGGTTTACGTCTTCCAAGATCAGTGTTTGATCGTGGTGCATCTGGTATAATCTACTAAAGTAGCCAAGACTGTGCATAAACTAGGTCTAGCAGCTAGGTCCGTAAGATGGCTTCTTCCTCTGAAGACACTCCAGAAGTAGCTACTTCCTTAGAAATGTAAGGAAGGAGTGATTTCATATGCCACTCTAAAAGGAATTCTGGAGGTATATTGGCTTTAATGAGCCTCTTCCATCTTCACCACTCCTGAATGTGATCAGATAAGTGAGTGGCCTTATTCTGTCTAAATGTAGACAAAAGATCTGTCCTGACGTCGTATCGAACAAGAAGCTTGAAGTGGTTCAAAAAAATGGTCGCGAGATCCCAAAAATTAAAAAATGTGCATGCAGATGAATCAATGTACCATTTGGCTGCAACACCAGTTAAGGTTCTTTGAAAAAGACTCAACCTAATGGAATCTTTGTTCAATGAGTTCGAAGAACACCATAAATGGAAAGTGGTAACATGATCACCAGGATCCTCACCAGTTTTTCCTTCAAATTTTGGAATGTCCGAAGGTAGCTTAGTAGGAACAGGTGGCCACATCGTGTTATGGTACACCGGATCATTCATTAACTTGGAAAGATCTGGCAAATTCAGAGTTGCCATAAATGGTAAATGAGGTCTATAAGATGGAATTTGATAAGCTGGAGTCATGAAGGGGTAACCACCCATATTGTGACCCATAAAATACTAGTTAGGGTTGCCCCCAGCCATTTTCTGGTAGGGGTTTCCCCAATCCATCTACTAGTAGGGGTTGCCCCCAGCCATCTGCTGATTGGTGTTGCACCCTGCCATCTGCTGTTGTGTGAAAGTGTTGTTGAAATTACCCCATCCAAATGAAAGTGGGTTGGTACTCTGTATGTTCGTCCATTGTGGCTGGGTGTTAACCCCGCCATATTGTTGATTAAGGATGTTACCCCCTCCTCCAAAAAACAAAGAAAAAGGGGTGTTTCCTCCAAGTACATTATTTTGATTCATGTTGTAACCTACAAAGGTGTTAAAACTAGGGGTAGTCAAGGTGGACAGCGCAGCCATGGTACTCATGACAGGCATAGTTGCAGTGGCGTTCGGCCCTACATTGGGTGTGGAAATCCAAGTACTAGGTATATGGTATGACTGTTGAGTTGCAGGAGGTGGAATGACATTCACTGTATTACTGGGTCCAAAAGTAGGGGTAGAGGCGGATTCCAAAGATGTTGAGCTTGGCATGCCTAATGTACCAGCATTAAAACTGAAGGACAGAGTTGAACCAAAAATTGTCTGAGTCGAACTCGGTGTAATAGTGGAAGGAAGATTTACAGTATTTGTATTCATACCTATTGTGGGAGTCTATGGATCTCCCTGTTCGCCTCCCGGGTTAGTCATAATATGCCCAGGTGTGAACAAATATGCATTATAATCAGGTTGCTGGAAACCAACAGGTACCAGAAGCGGATTGTTAAGTCTGGTCAGAGGAGGATTAAAAGGAGTATTAAACTCACCAGAAGTAAGATCCTTAATCTTGACTGTTTTAAAAGTTTGCTGATCTGGAGTCCTAGGTTGTGGTTCACCAGGAACCTCGATTTCACTAGTAATTTCAAAAAGACCACTAGAGTCTATCCTCCATCATCGTGGTGGTGGTAGTGGCTCCACTCTAACTGGGAGAAGGTTTTGCAACCTTTGAGACCTACAAAGTTGTTGGTCTTCCACAATTATATAAAAATAAAACTAAGTAAAAACCTAGTGGCCACTAAGACTAAGGGGCGAACAAGATACCACTAGAAAAAATCCTAAGTATACAAACCAGGAAAACAAGATGCCTTCCGGAGAAGATTCTGGGATGATGAGGGCCTAGAACAGATCAACAAAGGAAGAAGGACAGTTACCCGGGGTCCACAATACAATGACTAAGGGTGCAAGCGCTGGAATCACCCAACCACCCTCCCAAAGACCTGTAAGGGATTTCCTCCGACGTCTGTCCTAGGTACAATAGATATAATCCTTCGCTGTCACCTATGTATGATCCTATAGGTCTAATACTAAGGCTACCATAAGTACAAAATATCCTGGGGGGACAGTCGTCAGCCTAATCAAAACGCGTGGGCAGGGTAGCAAAGCCTGAAGTCTGGATGGACCCCCATACACGAATCGACCCTGGTTTATGGTTGAAGGGAAAGTGAGGGGATATCCTCAACAAATCCAATCTTCCATGACCTCATGCTTAGCTCTAGTTTAAGTAGAGTTTCCCAAGAATACTTGATACAGATGGGTTTACCTATATAAAAGTTGCACTACGATGTTTTAGCAATGAAACAAGCTGCGAGCAGTTTAAGGTGTTTTAAGCTCGAAACTCTTGCCTAAGCTAGTTGGCGTCGTGTATCCCTATAAAGAAAATCGTTTCTAATTGATTTTATTAAGATTCTTTTTAAGGTTACTTTTTACTCAGTGGGGCAGTGCATTGTGTGGTGTGGTTGCAACAGAAAGTAAAGTGCGAGAAATGAAACAACTTTCAACAACAAAAGGACTCTTTTTCTTTTTCATTTATGCTCTTTCCAAAATGAGGATTAAGCAAACCTAAACAAAGTTCTCTTTTTTTATTTTCTTTTCAATTTCACAACAAAGTAAACTATGCTACTCTGAAATGATTATAAGCCTTACTACTCTAAACTACCAAATTCATTTTTTGCTTTTTCGTTATATGTAAAAGAAAAAGTACTCGAAAATGGAAGCAAGTAAGACCTATAAAAGATATGCGAGTAAGGAAAAATGACTCTAAATCTCACAACAATCAAATTGATGACTTGATAAAGACTTGTCCTATGAATTTTTTCAAATGAAAAAGATTTGAACTTGGAAACAAAGTGGAAAGAAAACAGGGATGAGAGACACTTATAACCGGAAAGCAAACCTCTACAGTTGCTCCAAAGCACCAAACCCTAAACAAAAGCACTAAGCCAAGTAGAAGGTAGTCAAGTGAACTAAAGATGACCTTACTATCACAAAGACTCAAAAGGAAACAAACTAAGATACTCCAACTTGCTTGAAACTGAAACCAACAACGAGATCAGGAAGTGTCGGGACTCAATTTTTTTTTTGAAAGACACCCTAAATACTCCAAAGATGGGCCAAACCCTAAATCAAAGGATAAGACACCAACAGAGCATACTAGTGTCGCAACAAACAATAAATGTTATGCACAAAGGTTTGTATACCTACAACACACTATGAGGGTATGGATGAGCAACTATGTCCGTTAAAGAACAACGCACGATCTTAAAAAGAAAAAAGTCACAAACAAACAAAACACCTCAAAAGTACCCAAGCAAGCAAAAGATGACCTAAGGGACTTAGGAGAGGCTAACGGGACTCAAAAAAGGCTTACATACCTCAAGGATCAATTAAGAAAGCCAAGTACAAAGTTGGAAATCAAACCAAACAAGCGAAAATCCAAACCCCACATCAAATAGAGAGTTACAGGAGTGTGCTCTACTGTGCAGTCAAAAAACTAGCGCATTCTAAAAGATGTGCCCTACTATGCAGTAGGGAAAGTGGCGCACAAACTCACGTATGCGCTACTGTATGTATAGAGGAGTACCACACAAGTCAGGAGAGGTTGAAATCAAGTTTTGCAGAGGTGAACAGAGCTAAGTCAGGCAAAGGAAAGCAGGTAGGGATGACCTACAAGTCCTCTTAGAGGATCAAATAGATTAGAAAGTATTTGAAAGAAAACAAAATGGGTTTCCTAGAGTAGAAAAACAACCAGTCCCCAACGGAGTCACCAGTCTGTTGTTCAGGAATTCTACCTTATAGAGAGCAAATGGACACCACCAACTTCAAGGGTGACAAGTAAACACATTGATCATATTACATAAGCATCTACGAAAGGAAAGAGATCAAGGATCTCGAAGACATACCTTATTAACGACGTTCGATCATAGCTTTGCTCAATCTTGCACTCAATCTTCAACTTGATCTTCCGCTCAATAGACCTGCAATACAAAGATACCTTCCTCAGCGTATCTTGACTGATATAACAATGATGAAATTGAAATACAATTTAAACATCAAGAACAATCAAGCATTTAACCAAACAAACATAGAATCCATTAGACATTTTATTGGGACAGGAAGGATGTTTCAACCTTTATTGTCAAAAGCAAATAATCAGTACCAATTATACCTTATCATTCAGAGTGCTTGTACAACCAGATTCTGGGCTCCTGCTCTTCTCTAACTTTGGAATTCTTCCAGCATAAAAAACCTGAATTCAAGTTTCTCCTCTTGTGAATGAGAGTCTAAATATGTCTAACCCCTCTCTTCAATCCTCCTTGTATTTATGGGACAAGGTAGGCAGTTTAGATCGAGAGGTGGTTAAATTGGGATGTTGGGGAAGTTGCAAAACCAACTTCAACTAATCCCAATTCGTCAAATTAATATATTTTTAATCACATTTCAAGATGTGCGTGAGTTTTTCATAGTGGAGTAGCACTCAATATGCAACTTCAGTGCTTTACAACCAGTGTTTGCAGGCTTTTTGAAGAGGTGCACTAGTTTGCTGAAGTGGAGTAGGGCATACTAGTGCTAGAAAACCAGGATCGCAGAGCAATAACAATAAACATAAATGTAAATATAATCACACATACACATTATAAGAGAGACACAGATATATCGTGGTTCACCCAACATGGGCTATGTCCACACTGAATTTTCCAGTCCTTATTATTATTACCATCCAGCAAGGTGAAGGGATACAACCTGCAACACAGCCGCTGCACTTCCTCTTCACTGTCTCATAGTCTCTCTCCTGAACTTAGAGATCTTTACAATGCATAAAACCTAATACATCTTTCCGTATCCGTATTACAATGTCTTTCTTATATAGGGGAAATACAATGGGAAAATACCGCAGGATACCCAAAACCATGGGCCCGCAAAACAGCTGACAAAAATAGCCCCAAACATTTTTCTCGGGGGCGTTTCTCCCAAACCCTCATTCGCGGGGGCACTACCCCCATGAGTTGGGGGCGTTTCCCTTGAAACCCTTAAAATGTAGAATGGGTGTACAGTCCTCTGGGGTGCATGGCTGAGACAATATCATCTATGAGACTAGAAGGTCTGGCTCCACAACCAACAATCTCCCACTTGGAGACTGATCACAACAACTCCACCGATGTTGTACTTGCTAGACCTTGGACTTGGAAACTTTGTCATCTTCACCTTCATGCTAGAAATCCAACTAAAATCGAGCAGGAACTCAGTTTCTCTCTAGTCACTACCTTTGTGAACATGTCTGCAGGATTCTGGCTAGTATGTGTCTTTTGTAACTTCAATAGTTCATCTTCCAGAACATAGCATATGAAATGGTACTTGAGTTGTATATGTTTAGTCCTGGAATGGAATGTTGAGTTCTTTACAAAATGAATGGCACTCTGGCTGTAACTATACAACTTGCTATCCTTCTACTTCTTACCCACTTCCTCCATAAACCTCTACAACCAAATCATCTATTTACTAGCCTCTATAACAGCAACATACTCTACTTCTATTGTTGAAAGTGAAACAACCTTCAGTGGTCTTCAAATCCAACTTACTGTTGTTCCACCTACAGTAAATACATACCCTGTGGTGCTCCTCCTGCTATCCTTATCACCTGCCATATCTGCATCAACATATCCCTGTAGAATAGTGTTTGAACCTCCAAAACATAATGCTTGAGTGGTGGTACCTCTCAAATACTTGAGAATCCACTATATTTCCTTCCAATGTTCTTTACCTAGATTGTTCATATATCTTCTCACAACTCCCACTGCTTATGCAATATCTGGTCTTGTGCACACCATGGCATACATCAAGCTGCCAACTGATGATTGATAGGGAATTTTGGACATGTAATCTGTCTCTTCCTATCTCTTGGGACACATTTCCTTACTTAGACTGAAATGGCTGGCCATGTTAGGATATTCCTATACTCCATCCTAGTCCTAGCAGCATTTCCATTGTTTGCATTTTCGGTCGTGCATGCAAATATTAGGGTTTGTATGCATTTTGCATGCATTCCAGTCATTAGCACCAGCACCCAGCTCTCAGTGAGCTAGCCCTGAGAGCTTCTTTCCTTGCAATTTTATCCCTCCCAGTGACTAATGCGCCCTCCTTTGCTCCACTGCATGACAAAGGCGCCTTCTTCACCTACCAGTCCAGTTATATTCAGTTACTTCCTTGACTTAAGGATTAACTAACTCTTTACTGACCTTATCACTCTGATGGACCTCCAGTGAGACTAAACTGCCTGTTTTGACTCTAGTAAGCTCCTACTGCATCCTCCACTGATCCTCCTTCATCTAGTTAGTGTCTCCATGTGCTAGTTACATTCAGTTACACCTACTACACTCATTTAGACTTAGTTTGACTGACAATTGATAGTTACTTGTGCATTGATGACTACACTGATGATCATGAGGACACCTAGTTGTGCTCTGATGACATTCCAGTGACCCTTTGATCATTCCATGAAGGCTAATCTGAATTGCCACCTTAGGCATTCGAATCCTCATGCTTGTACTATTTATTTGTCCATATTGTGATTAATTAACTAGTGTGTGTGAAATATTATTGCTTCTATCCGAGTTCTACTATACCATATTATTCTATTGCTCATTATACTGTATTATTCACTCTTCTTCTATTTTCCTTCTTAATCATAATTACTCTTGTGAGTTATACATCATCTCTTAGATTTGCTGTGAGGATTTTCAGAGGCCAAAGGTGTACTAACTGGTTTTGCATTCTGCATTCTGAACCTCTCCAACACTTTTTGTATGTACTCACCCTGAGACAATGTCAATTTGCGATTTTTCCTATCTCTTGTTATTCTCATACCAAGGATTTGCTTTGCAGCACCCAAATCCTTCATCGCAAATGAATTAGCTAGCTTCCTTTTGAGTACATTTATATCCTGCATGTTAGACTCTACAACAAGCATGTCATCCACATACAATAACAAGACAATATATATTTCATTGTCTAGCTTCTTGAAATAAACACAGTGGTTAGAATGACATCTACTATAACCTTGTTCTGTCATAAACCTATCAAATTTTAAATACCACTTCCTTGGAGCTTGCTTCAAGCCATACAAAATATTTTTCAACATGCATACCAAATCCTCCTTCCCTTTGAACTCATACCCTTGTGGTTGCTGCATATATATCTTTTCCTCCAAATCCCCATGGAGAAAGGCTTTTTTTACATCTAACTGTTCAAGATGCAAATCTTCTACTGCCACTAGACTTAAAGTAGTCCTAATTGAAGTCATCTTCACAACAAGAGAAAATATTTCATCAAAATCTATACCTTTCTTCTGTGCAAACCCCTTTACAACAAGTCTAGCCTTGTGCCGCTTCTTGCCTCCTTCTTCTTCCTTCAACCTATAAATCTATTTTTTCTGCAATGCTCTTTTACCAGCAGGCAACAAAACCAAATCCCAAGTCCGGTTTCCTACCAATGAGTCCATCTCCTCATTCATGCCTTGCTCCCACTTCTTTCTAGTTTCCACTTGCATTGCTTCTTTATAACATTCTGATTTACCAGCATCAGTCATCAACAAATAATACATTGAAGGTGAGTATCATTCATGGAGTCTACTTAACCTGGTAGATCTTCTTGTAGTTGTAGGAGTTTCAGGTACTTGCTGTTGTTCTTGATTTTTTGGCACCTTTGGAACTTCATTTTCTTGAATTTCATCAAGTACTGTGTACTCTGTGGTTTCCTTTTCCTGTTTCTTTCCCTGCAACTGATCTTTATACATGACCTTTTCATTGAATATTACATCTCTACTCCTAATGATTTTATTATTTTCATAATCCCATAAACGATAACCAAATTCATCAACCCCATATCCAGTAAAGGTACATTTCTTGGATTTAGCTTCAAGCTTTGTTCTATTTTCTTTATCAATATGGAGAAATGCTTCACAACCAAATGTTCTCAGAAATGAGTAGTTTACCTTTTTATTTGTTCATGCCTCCTCTGGAATACCACCATCCAAAGCACTTGAAGGTCCTTTGTTTATTAAATAAACAACAGTATTTACAGCATCCGCCCAAAACTATAAGGGCAACCTTGCATGCAGTCTCATCCACCTTGCATTCTCCATGATCATTATGTTCATCCTTTCTGACACACCATTTTCTTGTGGTTTTCCTAGGACTGTCTTCTCTCTACGAATCCCATGGTATGAACAGTAACTATCAAACTCCTTGCCGTAGTACTCACCTCCATTATCATATCTGAGACACTTCAACCTTTTCCTTGTCTCATTCTCAACCAAAGCTTTCCACTTCTTAAAAGTAGCAAACACATCAGATTTTTGTCTAATTCAATAGACCCAAGTTTTCCTAGTTGCATCATCAATAAATGTAACACAATAATGAGAGCCACCAAGATATTGTACCTGAGTTGGTCCCCATACATCTGTATGTACTAGTTCTAACTTTTCATTCTTCTTTTGTTTCCCAACCCTTAGAAATCTGACTCTCTTCTATTTTCCATAAACACAGTTTTCACAGAATTCCAAACTTACCTGCTTCAAATCTGGTAGCAACTTCCTTGAGTGGAGAATCTATATCCCCTTCTCACTCATGTGGCCGAGCCTATGATGCCACAATGCTATATTTGTTCCTATGGAAGCTAAAGAGATAGAATGGTCAGTATTATGAGGACATAAATATAACGTACCTATTATGTCTCATTTTTCTATCACCATTCATCCTTTAGTGATCTTCCACCACTTTTCTCCAAATGTAGATAGACAGCCACCATCTCCCAACTACCCTGTTGAGATCAGATTTCTTTTCATAGCAGGAATATGCCTAACATCTTTCAATAGCTAGTGAGTTCCATTCTTAACTTTTATCCATACCTTACCCATTCCAACGATTTGACATGTCTCATCATCACCCAATAAAGCATGTCCAAAATCGTCAGGAACATACTCATGAAAGTATTTCCTATGGGGTGTAGCATGACATGAAGCTCCTAAATCTACTACCCAATAATCACTAGTATTATCTAATGCAAGAATCAAAGCATCTTGTAATAGATCACCTGCTACATTTGCTTCCTGGGTAGTTTCCTTCTATGCATCTCTTTTCTTCTTTAGAGATTTGTAGTCTTTCTTCATATGTCTTTTCTTTTCATAGTTCCAGCACTCTATCTTTCCCAGTCTAGACTTGGATCTGCCCGTTTTAGACTTCCCAGGATTACCTTGGATCTTTCCTCTCTCCTTTTGTCTTCCCCTGGTCTCCATGGTCAATGCATTACTTGATGTCTCACCTATGCTTTTTCTTCACAATTCCTCGCTAAGAATAACACCAATAACATCATTGAATTTCAAGGTGTTTGAACCAAAGACAGAGTTACTTACAAGAATGACCAAGCTATTCCAGCTTACTGGCAATGAACAAAAGATTAGAAGAGCCCTAACCTCATCATCAAAGTTCACACTTACATAACTTAGTTGATTTGTAACTATATTAAACTCATTTAAATGATCAGTAACAGATCCACCTTCAGACATCTTCATATTAAATAAATGCTTCATTAGAAATATGTTGTTGGAGGCCGAGGGTTTTTCATACAGCTTACCCAATGCACTCATCAAACCCTCCATTGTCGTTTCTTCTGAGATATTGAAAACGATCGATGAAGCCAAGCTCAACCGTATTGTTCCCAGAGCCTTTCTGTCAAGAACGTCCCATTCTTCATCCTTCATGGCCGCCGAATGCTTTACTCTTCCTCCCAACGGTAGGAATAGATCCTTCTGGTACCGATAGTACTCCATTTGAATCTTCCTTAATTGGAATTTTTCGCCGTTAAACTTCTCGACCTTAAACTTTCCTTCCACTTCCATTGCTCCCACTCAAACCAGAAACCCTAGCTTCCTGCAGGTTTATCTACCAAATAGACCTTTGGCTATGATACCAATTGTTAGAAAAACAAGATCGTAGAGCAATAACAATAAACAAAAATGCAAATATAATCACACATACACATTACAAGAGAGACACAGATATATCGTGGTTCACCCAACTTGGGCTACATCCACATTGAATTTGCCAGTCCTTATTGTTATTACCATCCAGCAAGGCGAAGGGATACAACCTGCAGCACAGCCGCTGCACTTCCTCTTCACTGTCTCACAGTCTCTCTCCTAATCTTAGAGATCTTGACAATGCATAAAACCTAATTCATCTTTCCCTAGACATATTACAATGTCTTTCTTTTATAGGGGAAATACAATGGGAAAATACCATGGGATACCCAAAACCATGGGCCCACAAAACAGTCGACAAAAACAACCCCAAAAATGTTTTTCGGGGGCATAATGTAGAATGGGTGTACAGTCCTCTAGGGTGCACGACTAAGACAATATCATCTATAAGACTGGAAGATCTGTCTCCACAACCAACAACTAGAATGTGTGTGCTACTCTTATGCTTGTGGAGTAGGGCATGTGCGCCACTATTATGCCTGTAGGGTAGCGCACATGTCAAAATGTGAGGTTTTACAGGTTTTTGTCAACTTGCAGAGGGGTAGGTCATTGCAAAGCATCATCTAAGTCCATCATTCTCTTCAATCCAAGTTGTCATTTTGTGTGATTGATAGCTAAAGGTGATCACGGACAGAGAAGTGCAGATTTGACCTATAACAACTACATATCATTGCTAGTAGTTTTCCAATTTTTATCGTAAGATTCAACCCCAACAATTTGTTCTGTCACTAGAATTGGTTCTCTTGAGTCTTCTATTATTAGGATCCATGCGACCAATTTCTATTAAATTTGTTTCCCTTTCTCTCTATTATTTACGTTCCCATAATCCTTATTGTCCATGTAAAAATACTTATACATTAACCATTAATAAAAATAAAATAGACACAACCTGATAAAATTTTGGAGTTAAATGATAATCAACTAGAATTCACAAATAAAATTTAAAAAATTGAGTAACTAAGACAGATTCGAGCTACATTCAACTAAGGTGAATTAGGATTTGAGGTTTATTTGAGGAAAAATATACACCGAAGGAGAAAATATGCCAATGAAGCAAAAGTTTATAGGTTAAACATTCACAATATGGCATGTTCAAATAAATTTCTCTTAGACAGACAAAAATAAAATAATTTGAATGTCAGTTCCATGAAGATGTCATGGTATGAAAGGTAAATTATCCCTATTGTTGACTAGGGATCCCTTAAGTTAGGGATCTACTTGAATTCTTATTTCCCATTATAAAAATGTGTGTTGCTTATGTTTTTCTTAAGTGGCTGCAAAATGTAACCCTATGGTTTTATCCTCTATTATTTTTCACAATGAGAGTATTTCTTTTAGGAAATTGTATGTCTAATGTATTTTTGCATTAGGAATCTATTACAATGGGTCCACTGATTGCATAAACTACCAAATCCTATCACTATTAGTTTTTTTTAAACATTGTTTCCTTTTTTTTGCATATATTCCATATTAATTCGCTCGTGCACTTAATGGATATGAACGAGTTGTGCTACACCCAATAGGCATTCCATCTAGATAGCATCTATAATACAATAGGGATATGGCTACCATAAGGAGACAATATTGAATCCCCCATTGATTTGGTGTCTCCATTTACTCGTGAATAGCATCACTCAACAAAAAATTCAAATTGAGACTTAATTCATGTATCAATCAACAATGAAAACGGAATTAAAGTAGTAGGAAAATAGAAGGACAATGATGCAGGAGCATTGGAGCCTAGGCAAATTAGTTGAAGTTCATCAACAGAAGGGAGCCAACCAGAAGGAGTGTGGACGACCACTGGTGCGTGAACCATATTGAGTCGTCGAAGTCAATAAGTCGAGCAGAAGCTGTCGAAGCAGTCGACAGCGGTGAAGAGGTAGAGAGTGGACATATTAGTGTCGATAGATGACCGTTGATAGTCGGCATGTAGACGTTGATAGGAGACAAGTTGTTGCAGAGTCGTGTAAAGGTCGACATGTTTTGGAACCTCGAAATTGACAGGTTTTGGGCATGAGCCAAGCAAGGGGGAAGGGGCGGACTGGAGAAGCCTAAGCGCAGGGTGGAAGCCGACAAGAGAGTCAAAGCTGATGGAGGACAGTATGTCCGACGGGATGGTTTACTGAAGCTTGTCAGAGGAAGCATAGAAGTCAAGGATAGTACTTGGAAAAGTTTGAAGTTGCTGAGGAATTTAATAGCAGTTATTGCAGATGGGTGAAGACATGAGAAACGTCGTCATAAGTAGAGGTTGTGTAGTATGGCAGGGACGCTGACAGTTGCAGGTCTGCAGGACCATGGAAGGATCAGCTGACAGGAGGATGCGTGTCTCAGGGATCACAGTGGTCTTGACAACAACAATAGAAAGGTAGAAGACCAGGGAGTTTGGATCAGTTGAGGGACTTGGCATTTTGGAGAGTCAAGCAGAGATGAAGAGAAGATCGAGCCATATCTCAGAGTTCATCAACGGACCAGGAGAGGGTGAGGTCGACACACTGAGAGAGCAAATCGTAATTACTTCTTTATTGTAATGGTTGAGGCTGACATATAGTTAGTTATTTGTATTTATAGTTATTCCTCATTGTAACCGATTCAGAGAAGTAATATAAGCCAGCTTCTGGTATGTTGTTTGCATCTTGTTTGCATGAACATTTATGGTACTGTCATGTGTATTGTTAAGCAATAACCTTGTTGCGATAAGGTGACTTGTGTTAGTATGTATCAGAGCTCGGAAGTGAGTCTAGTTGAATCCTATTGAGAAGAAAGAGTAGTGATACCGACCTGACTTGCGTCAGTTGGTATCAAAGCAGGAAGTGAATCCTTGTGTGCATAATATCTTTGAGTGATATTGAGCCTGCAAGTGCATTGAACAACTCCAGCTGAGGTTGGGTATAGTTGTGCACGACTTGTTGAAGTACAATTGTGATTGGATAAGTGGGAGTTTCAGTAGAGGTTGAAAATGGCTCACAGAGGCATTAATGTTCGAGGACGAAGAGCACGTGGCATAGTAGTCACAGTTGATCATGAGATGCTCGACGAATGCGTCTGAATGATGCAAACTTCGACAAATGAAGTCGCAACGATCAAAGAAATCCAAAGGCGTGGTTGTGTTCGTGATGCGTTAGACCATAGTAGCGAGGAAGTCGAAGAATTGGAACCACAGGAAGCAGCAAAAGATGAACTAGAAGAAAAAATCATCAAGCTTTTGACGAATATGAGAGGTTGGGCAAAGATAGATGTTCGCACCTACTTAGGGATTCTAGACCTAGAAGACTTGATTGACTATTCAGAGATATGGAGAAATACTTCGACATAGAGCATATCGATGATCCCAAGCGGGGTAGGATTGCATGTCTGAGGTTGAAGGGCCATGCCTTATTGTGGTGGGACAATGTATAGGATGATAGAGTCAAGAAGGAAAGGAGAAAATCTAGTCTTGGGATAGGATGGTCGCCAAGATGAAAGTGAGTTTATTGCCAAACGACTATGTGATTTCCTTGTTCAGGAAGTTGCATTACTTTCGACAAAAGGAGATGACCATGAAGGAGTACATAGAAGAGTTCTACAGATTTTCAATAAGATCGGGGTAGAACGATGAAGGAGAAGAAGTTGTCGCTAGGCATTTAAACGACTTGAAATATGATATTCAGGATGAATTGAGCATGTCAAGATTCAGAGCAGTGAGTGAAACCTACCAGTTAGCTCTGAAGGCAGAAGGGTGTTAAATTTTGAGCATTAATTCACAATACTCTAGGATCTTTACTGAGAGAATAACATGTACAGTATATCAATGCATATCAATCATAACAGGCATGTCAATCATCACAAGAAGCAAAAGAATGAGAGACAATAGACACACAGAGTTTCCGTGGGGAGAACCCTAAGGTGAAAAACCCCACAACTTCATCAGAGATAGATAGAGAAATATCACAACCAAAGTAAAACCAAAGTATAAGAGATAGACTCCTCTTAGCAGTTGATCCTCCTCCTCACAATTGCGTCACTTTCTGAGTGAACGAAGTGTGAGTTCTGAAGTGATGCAAATAGAGATCTCGTGATCTCTATTTATACTTGTCCTCTTTGTCCAATAATCTTATGGGGTCGACTTGTCTATCTAGGTGCAATAACTTCATATTACATTATATCGGGCCGACCCCTTACAAGGTGGTCTAATAACCCATTGGCAAGTTAACATACTTGCGACACTTGTCAATACAAATGATGACACTTCCATATAGAGGAATAATACATCTCTATAGGAGTACAATAAATATATAAATGAAATACATTCCAAATTTACATATACATCAACACTCCCTCTTAACTAGGAAGGTATTTCTCGACACAGATCATCTAGCACAAGTTTTCTTCTCTTGATCATCATCAGTGAATCATCATCATCGTCACTGTTGCTACTATCTCGATCAATATCTGAATCTAGTCATCATAGGAAGTTCTACAGAGCCAGTCCTTTTTCATACTAGATGTAGGCCCACCACCTGTAGGTCTTCATCATCAGTGGCCATACTGTGGAACCTAGGAATGATTACATGCATCAACAAAACCTAGTGCAGACTATAGGTTCTTTTACATGTCAACCTTCACAAAACCTACTCAAAGCATCCCAGGATGTTACGTTCAAACCGCTCTACCTGTCTGGATCTCGATAGAGCATACCAGGCTATTAGGAGCACACCACTCTACCTGTCCGTATTTTAAAGCATCTTTTCTACGTGAACTTTCACAAAACCTACAAAGAGCATCCTAGAATGTTATGAGCACACCGCTCTACCTATCTGGATCTCGATAGAGAATCCCAGGATGTTACGAGCATACCACTCTACCTGTATGGATTTTAAAGGATCTTTTCTATGTAAAACTGTAGCAAATTCTACTCAGAGCATCCCAGGATGTTACGATCACACCGCTCTACCTGTCTAGATCTCGATAGAGCAACCTAGGATGTTACAAGCACACTGCTCTACCTGTACAATTTTTAAAGGTCTTTTCTATGCTACCTGCACAACCTGTCCATGGCCATAGAGTATCAAACTGATACTCACCATACATCATCCTAATGTACATCATCACATGATCAACCTGATCATCATCATACCATCAACTTGATGCATATCATCTAGAGCAACATCCTGAAGCTCGTCATCTGTGATCATCCTGATCATCATCATAGCATCAACCTCATGCATATCATCTGGAGCAACATCGTGAAGCTCGTCATCTGTGATCATCCTGATCAAACAGTCTATCCATTTGATGCATACAAAGTATCTACCTGATACATATCATCATACATGATCTACCTGATCATACAAATGCATCCATATGATATACATAATGCATCCACCTGATACACATAATGCATCCACCTGATACATATACATGATCTGCCTGATCATACAAGTATCCACCTGATACATATACAAATACATGATCTACCTGATCATACAAGTATCCATCTGATATATATACAAATACATGATCTACTTGATCATACAAGTATCCACCTGATACAAATACATGATCTACCTGATCATACAAGTATCTACCTGATACATATAAAATACATGATCTACCTGATCATACAAGTATCCACCTGATATATATACAAATACATGATCTACCTAATCATACAAGTATCCACTTGATACATATACAAATACATGATCTACCTGATCATATAAGTATCCACCTGATACAAATACATGATCTAACTGATCATACAAGTATCTACTTGATACATATACAAATACATGATCTACCTAATCATATCCAACATCCAACATGATGCGTACATACATACATATAAATGATCCAACTGATCATATGGATCATAAACTAGAGCGTCATCCCAATGTTCATCATCCAGCGCTTACATCCATAGCCATGTGAAGGGTCCTCCTTCCACCATGCTTGGAACGGATTCAACAAATGTGTCCATCACTTCTTCCTTGAAGTGTCGTCGATATGAAGAATGCCAAGCCTCTCTCTGAAGTACTCGAATTTCACTCTGGTTAGTGGCTTCGTCAACACATCTGCAATCTGCTCATACGTCACAAATTACATGAGCTTCACTGCCCCTCTCCGCACCATATCCCTGATAGAGTGATACTTAATCTCTATGTGTTTCAACCTGTCATGGAACACTGGGTTCTCAGACAGCTTCACACAACTCTGGTTGTCACAAAAGATACCAGTAGCCTCCAATGGGAGATCAAATAACCCAAACAGTAGATTTTGGAGCCATATTTCCTCACAACTAGTCGAACATGCTGCAACATACTCTGCTTCATCTGTACTCAGTGCTACGCAGGACTGCTTCCTGCTAAACCCAGAGATCATACCTGATCCCATACTGAAGCAGCACCGAGAAGTGCTCTTCCTATCTGCAGCACTTCCTGCCCGATCTAAATCAACATAACCCTGCAGGTTAAACTTTTGATTCGCTTCATACTTGAACCCATAATCAACTGTACCCTTCAGGTACCTCAGAATATGCTTTACAGTAACCAGGTGAACACTCGTTGGATCCATCAGGAACTGGGTCAATGTGTTCACTGCAAAGCAAATATCTGGTCTCGTGTTCATCAAGTACATCAAGGACCCAATCATCTAACGATACATAGAGACATCAACCGACTCAGATGAAGCATCACATAGAAGCTTTAGGTTCGATGCCATAGGTGTGGCCATGGCCTTGCAATCCATCATCCCGAACCTCTTCAGGATATCTACTGTATACTTCCCTTGTCAAGGGAAGATCCCATCTACACTCTACCACACCTCCATACCTAGAAAATAGTGCATCATCCCCAATTCCTTCATATCGAACTCGGAAGCAAGCTTCCTCTTTGTTTCGACAATCAATCTATCATCTCTTGTTACAAACAGGTCATCCACATACAGGAGTAGAATCACAGGATTTCCTTCCTCAACCTTGTAGTAAAGGTTGGAATCCGCTTTACTCTTGGTAAAGCTCAAACTAGATAGGAAACTGTCCATCCTACCATACCAAGTTCTCAGAGCTTGTTTTAAGCCATACAAGGCTTTGTTCAATCTGCAGACATATGACTCCATGTCATGTGTTTCAAAACTAAGTGGTCGCTCCACATACACTTCCTCTTCAACTACACCATTCAAGAAGGTAGTCTTGACATCCATCTGGTGTATCTTCCATTTCATCGCTGCAGCCAGAGCAAGTATTGTTCTGATGGAAGTGTAGCTGGATATAGGATCAAAAGTTTTTTCATAATCTATTCCCTCTTTCTGAGAGAAGCCACGAGCTACGAACATTGCCTTGTATTTCTCTATGCTGCCATCTGCAGCATGCTTGATCTTGTAGATCCATTTGGAAGTCACAACAGACTTTCTTTCAGTTCTTGGGACAACATCCCAAACATCATTCTTCATTATTGATTGGTATTCTTCGATCATGGCATCCTGCCATTCTTTATTTTTCGTTGCTTCTTCATAACTGGAAGGTTCTTTGTTCATGATATCATAGAGTAAAGCAACATAGTTGGTATGTGATCTTGTCCTGTTCTTTGCTCTATGTTCTTCTTCTGGAATGCCATATCTTTCTGCATCTTGAATGAGCTCTCTAGCCCATGCAGGTTTTCTCTTGTGAGAGTTATTCTCATGGGGTGGATCTACTGGTTGTTGCAGATCTTCAATTTGACGATCAACATATGGAATTGCTTCAGTCATGGTAGTGTCTTGAAATCTAGTTTCCTTAGGTTCTTCATAAACTTCAACAGGTGTCTTCCTTGATTTGACGAATGTTGAGTTTTCATCAAATGTTACTTCCCTGCTGACATCAATCTTCTTGAACCCTGAAAAGTATGTTCTGTAGGCCTTCGAGCTTTCACTGTAACCCACAAAGATACCCTTCTTTCATGAAGGATCTAGCTTGGTCCTATTTTCCTTTGGGACATGTCTGTATACTGGACAACCTAATATTTTGAGATCGCTGACTTTAGGTTTCTTACCAAAAAAGACCTCTTCTGGTTTCTTGTTGTCCAATATCTTATGGAGTCTTCTGTTTTGCACATATACAACAGTCCTAGCTGCTTCTTCCCATAGATGCATAGGTAGATGCTGGTCATGCAGCATTTCCCTTGTTGCTTCCATGATTGTTCTATACTTTCTTTCTACAACTCCATTCTGTTGTGTATTTTAAGGAGTAGTCAACTCCCTCTTAATCCCTGAGTCACTGCATAGCTTCTTTAAGTCACCTGAAGTGAATTCTCCACCACTGTCGGATCTAAATGTTTTGATCTTCTTATCAGTTTGGTTCTCCATCAATGTTTTGAATTCCTTGAACTTATCAAACACTTCATCTTTGTTCTTCAAGAAGTAAACCCAAGTATTCCTGGAGAATTCGTCAATGAAAGAGACATAGTAAACATACCCACTCAGAGAGTTTGATGACATAGAGCCGCATACATCGGAGTGGATAATTTCCAAGATACTTTTTGCCTTGCTTTCACTGCTCGGAAATGCCTTCTTTATGTTCTTTCCTTTGGCACAGTGTTGGAGCCTAGGCCGCAGCTATGGTAAAGCTGTGAATTTTGAGGAAAAAGCACAAGTGTTGAAGGGAAAGTGCTAATTTTGAATAAGCACCAATTTTTGGGCAGAAGTAAATGATGCGCAGTACGGTGCCAGATGGATGAGCTTAGCGCAGATTATGGACTGGAATTCGTGGAGCTCGTGCGCACACGTCAAAGGAGAATGAATGTGGCCAAGTAGAAAACTCAGCTACCACAATAAATGAAGCGACGGAGTAGAGGGCTCAGCTACCCTCATTTAAGGCTAAGTACAAAAGTTATGGTTGTTCTGATCAAGGAAGAGCAACGGACCACAGCATTGAAGACGAAGGACAAGGAGCAGTGAACGATGAAGCGGCACCCATACCCGCAATCTGCACCGGAAGTCACGAAACCTGTAGGAAGCGGCGACGTGGCTGCAAGCGGTGCCTATAGTACACCTAGCCATGTCCATGGTTAGGGTTTTTGGGGATTACTGCTGGAAAAGGCCCACAGTTTTGTGAAGGTGCAACCGTCATGGCCACCTATATATATGTGTAATTGTAAGAGAGAAAGGTTGGGTTATTGATTGTTTTCTATTGTGTGTTAGAAGACAAGAGTTAGTCATAAGCTAGTTGTTTGAGATAGGTTAGCTAGTCACTGAGTTGCAGACAGTCTGAGTCGACGTATGAACTATTGTAATCTCTATAGAGGAAGAGACTAGATCAAGAGAAGGGCTCCCAGCTGTGTGCGTGGAGTTTCCTGGAAAGATCTAAGGCTGCAGCTGTGTGCGCAGCATATTGTGTAATTCTATCTTTGAGATTAATATAAGATACACTCCCGTGGACGTGGTTTCCCCGTGGAGGTGAACTTCATAATTCCCGTTGTTATGATGTTGTGTTGTGTGATTGCATGTTTTAGTTCACTATCTGTGTATACATGAACATTGCGTTATCTTTACGAATATGTTAAGTAAGTTCTCAAAGCTTCCTTGGTAATTATAATCGTTAAGTGTCGAAGGAATATGTAGAACGTTGTCGTTGCGGCGATAGGGGAATGTGTTACTGCACTAGGAACGCAAGCAGAAACGATACATAGAGAAGCAACGCAGAGGATAATTGCTTCGTGCGCAGGAGTGGAGATACCGCACAGCTAGGCTGTTGAGTGAGAGTTCAACGTAGTTGCGCTCAGAGGTCTACGGAAGAGTAAGACATTCCGCTTTGAGGAATCATCAAGGAAGGAAGAGAAAGAGAGCAGTCTCCTCATCGCCTAGGTTAAGGAAATCTGATTCCTTATCCCCCCATAGCCACTTCAGGTGAGACCTCGAGCTACCGCGCAGCTTGTTGCCGAGATGGCCAGTGCACCAAGGGGTTTTGTTGTTGCGCTTCATTAAAACCCGGGTCTGTCCAAAAAGCAGCCAACACACATCCTTTGCAAACACCTTCATGCTTGGTCTTAATTTCAAGAAGACCTTCTACAACCTTACTTGCAATTGGTAATGCTCTGTAGTGCATATCTGCAAGTCTTTTATGCCAAAGTTCACTTGGCTCCATGGAATCATGCACCATGGCATGTTCAGGCTGTCCCTTCAATTTATACAATACTCCCTCTTACTCTCCAATCACCACTACATCATCAATAGTTTTACCCTTTGGCCACATTAGGACTTGCCCATCTACAAATGCAACCCTCATACCTTTTGCATCTAATGCAGAGATGGAGAGTAGATTCTTCTTGAGACTAGGTACAAATAGCACATCTTTCATCTTTAAGGACTTTCTAGATTCTAGGTTGTAGGAGGCTTCCCCACTTCCTTTGATAGGGTATTGATAATCATCCCCAAGTTTCACTTTATGGGGTGGTTCATGTTCAAATAGGTTTACAAGGGATTCTTTAAACCCAGTCATGTGTTTGGAAGCCCCACTGTCAATTAACCAATCATTACAACCATGAGAGATAGTACCTGTGAGGGCATAGATTAGAACATACTCTTCTTCGCTTGATGAGTCATCATCATCACTTTCTGCTCTGGCTTTCTTCCTGGGAGGTTCATCATCCTCAGCATCATGAGCATGATATCTTCTTTTGTTATTCTTCTTCTTCTTGTTGAAGTTGTTGTCTTTCTTCTTCTTGGGACAATTTGAAGCAAAGTGTCCCATTTCATTACATTCGGAACATCGAACATGAGATAGATCTTTCTTTTTGTGATAAGGGTGAGAATGTTTCTTGTTATGATATTTCTCCCTCTTCACCTTGCTTCCCTTGGTGTGAGCTGTGAGAGCTTGATATTCATTCCCCATCTTTTCTTCTTGTGCCACAAGCCTAGCTTCTTCTTGAGAGCATTCCTCCCACAGTCTACTAAAAGAGATCAATTTCTTTCTTGCATAGATTCCTTGAATAAAGGAGTCCCATGACCTAGGTAGGCCATTTAGAGTGGTCATAAGAACTTCACCATTGTCCACTACTTCATCCACAACTTCAAGTTGTTCCTTGATCTGAGAGACCTTGGAGAAGTAAGATTGAATGGTCTCTCCATTCAACATCTTGACTCCTTTCAATTGATTCCGCAGAGTCATCTTCTGATTTATGTTCTTCCCTTCAAATAACTTGGTCAGGGAGTCAAACATCTCCTTGGGTGTGTTTAGAGATGATACATGTGGTATGAGATGGTCTTTGATAGAATCATCAACGATTCTCTTTTCCTTGACCAAGTTCTTCTTATGCAATACCTTAGCCTCTTCATCCTATGGGATAGGGACCTCAGAGCTGATGTAGGAGTCCAATTCATTTTCTTCCAGGATTAACCCAATCCTATATTTCCAGGCTCAGAAGTTATCAGCCCCTTCAAGCTTATCCTCAAGCTTGGTGTGGTGAGACATCTTAAAGAGTACTTCAAATGGAAACAGAAGAGATTTAGGTCTTACCACTTGCTTTGCTGAAAACTTAATTTGGTCCCGGATTAAGGTTTGTCGAAAAAACCCTAAAAATTCAAAAAGTGAATTTCAACATTCTGAAAGGATAGAAAGATGTGCCTTGATGATCTGATCAGCTTGGTGTATTTAAAATTTGAGGTCTGCAAAGCTTCACCCTTCAGAAATGCCTTTTAGTCTTATCGCGTTCACTCGGGAGGACCCTGAGTTAGGGTTTGGGTTTTCTGGAGATTTACCCAGCCAAAAATCTCGATCCAAAGCTCTAAACTTTGATGTTTCCAAGGAGCTTCCAGCTATGTCTTCAGATTTCAGAAATTCCTATTTTTTTGGAAACCCTAAGTTTTAGGGCCAAATCTAAAAATGCTCATAATTGAATTCTGATTGGACAGATAGATTCTCCTTGATGAGTAGAGTCAATCTACTATACCGCGTTTCCTAAATCTATGGAGAGAAACCCAATAAGGAAGAAACCCTAGTTTCTGTCACTACAAAATGTCTTCTTCTCAGGTTAGCTCTGATACCATGTTAAATTTTGAGCATTAATTCACAATACTCTAGGATCTTTACTGAGAGAATAACATGTACAGTATATCAATGGATATCAATCATAACAAGCATGTCAATCATAACAAGAAGCAAAAGCATGAGAGACAATAGACACATAGAGTTTTTGTGGGGAAAACCCTAAGGTGAAAAAACCCACAACTTCCTCAAAGATAGTTAGAGAAATATCACAACCAAAGTACAACCAAAGTACAAGAGATAGACTCCTCTTAGCAGCTGATCCTCCTCTTCACAAGTGCGCCACTTTCCAATCGAATAAAGTGTGAGTTCCGAAGTGATGCAAAGAGAGATCTCCTGATCGCTATTTATACTTGTCCTATTTTCCCAATAATCTTATGGGGCTGACTTGTCTAGCTAGGTACAATAACTTCATATTACATTATATCAGGCCGACCCCTTACAAGGTGGTCTAATAACCCATCGGAAAGTTAACATAGTTGCAATACTTGTTAATACAAATGACGACACTTCCATATAAAGGAATAATACATCTCTATAGGAGTACAATAAATATATAAATGAAATACATTCCGAAGTTACATATACATCAACAAAGGGAAACTGTCAAGAAAATATGTAGTGACTAGATGTAGAATGACTGGTCGGGGTTCCAGGACTGTTACCACGAAAGGTCAAAGTGGCGGTTACAGGAAGGAAACTATCGAATATAGTCAACATGCGGAAGTGACATCGACTAGAGAGAATGCACCATAGAACTGATGCGATGGTCAAGAGAATCGCCGTCGATGTGCGTATGGTCGAAGTGGTCCATCCGACAGAAAAGGAGCTAACAAACCAGCCATAATCTATTATAAGTGTCGTGGAGTGGGACACAAGGAATATGAATTCCCAGCGAACCTACATACTAGAGAGGAGTCAAAACCCAGATGTTGAAAAGACGAGCAAGTTGACAAGAGGGAAGAATCGGCATCCGATAGCAGTGGAGATAGTAAGAAGAAAATTCAGGCCATGACAACTAGCAAGACACTGGTTCTGGACGATAGATGTGATGAGCAAGAGTCGGCACAACAGAAGGCGATCTTTCGAATGAAGGTGTGAATCGGCAAATGGCATTGTAAGATAATAGTTGAAGGTAGAAGCATTGAGAATATTGTGTCGACAAAGGTGATCGAAAAATCGAAGTTGAGATGTCAAGAACATCCACACCCATACAAGATCTCTATGTGAAGGTGACTAGACAGTGCCTGATTAACTTCAAGGTTGGGAAGTTAGAGGACATCGTACTATGCGACATAATCCCAATGGACGTGTGCCATCTGTTTTTAGGAAGACCATGGAAGTATGATCAGAAAATGATCTATGATGGTCGAGCCAACACAGTCACAGTGTGGAAAAATGGCATGAAGAGGACTCTTAAGGTGAAACCGGAGGAGCAAGCCGACGATAAGCAGGGCGAGAGCAACTTTGGGAGAAACATGTGCTGATGTGTTCCGCGAAAGAATTCCTTGCGGAGGAGGAAAAGTAGTTGGGATGTTATGTGATCATTTTGAAGGGACTACGTGTCACATCTGCCAAACAAGGCATTGACATAGGATGAGTCCGACATAAGGTTATGAACTCAATCGACAGGTCTAGGAGTTGTTGGATAGAGGGTTGATTAGAGAGAGTCTCAGTACGTGCACGGTGCCAGTAGTATTAGCGTCGAAGAAAGGTGGAGAATGGAGGATGTGTATAGACTCCATAGCTATCAACAGGATCACGATCAAGTATCGATTTCCATTTTTGAGAATGGACGACTTGATGGATTGTTTGAGTGGACTGAAGTACTTCACGAAGATAGCCCTAAGGAGCAGTTATCACCAGATTCAGGTTAGAGAAGGAGACGAATGGAAGACAACATTCAAGACAAAGGAAGGGTTGTATGAGTGGTCATTCATGCCATTTGGATTGACTAATGCACCCAGTACGTTCATGCGATTGATGAATGAAGTATTGAAACCATTCTTTGGAAAGTTTGCCGTAGTCTATCTAGAAGACATTCTGATTTTCAGTCAAACTAAGGTGGAACACTTGGGGCACATTCGATAGGTAATTGCAGAAGTTGCAGGAAGAGAAGTTGATGGTGAACTTGCAAAAGTGTTTCTTCATAAAGGAATAACGGGTATACTTGGGATTGTGAAGAACCTGCAATAATTAATTAATGCAAATACACGAGATATCAGAAATAACAGAACTCAGAATCATTTTTATATTGATCATAGGCCACTTCGAGGGGGAAACCTACTTTGAGCAAGCTCAATACAATTAACTTCACGGTGCCTTCATAGGCCTCAACACACACTTATATACTAATTCTAGGCACCAATATCATGGATCAACACTATGTGTCAATACAAACCATGGGCTAAGTCTAAGCGCCATTGATGGATTGACACTCCTCAATATGTTTCTTTAAGGGATACAATCCAAAATGCAAATGCAATGGATGCAAGTGATGAGAAACATGATGAATGCAATGGAAGTATGAATGTTGCAATGAGTCATTAGGAATAGTTGTTTTGCAATGAATCATTAGGAATAGTTGTGCAAAAAGTTGTAAGCAAAGGAAAATGCATAATGAGAAAAGATGGGAGCCTTATAGGGAATGAGTTGAAATAGATGAGAAAAACAGTCATGTTGCTTCTTATCAAAGTCATGGTAAAGATACGAATGTTTTTTGGTGAATGAAGGTGGAAGGTGCGACGGTGATGAGAGAACAGTCTAACTGAACCAGAGGTTTCAACAATCAAAACCTGGATATGGCACCCCTGGAGGGGCAGGTGGATTACCATGGAAGCGCAAGGGAAGGGGGAGCCTCGGCCCCCATATCCTAGAGTATTGGATAGCAGAGGAAAAGGAATTTTAGAAGAACCCAAGAACCTGGAAGGTCAGGACAAGGCGAGCCACAATGGAGTAAGAGAAGAAAACAAACAAGCCCCTAAGCCACAAAAACCAGGGCAATGTATGCCAAAAGCAAGAAAGATTCCAAAGCTACATATAAAGTCTGAGAGGATCAGGGAGGATATCCAATATATGAAAGAGCACGCCCTAGTGGGAAAATTTGTGGGAGTTTGGCCATCTGAGAAAGCATTATTATGGTGGATAAACACAACATGGAAACCCCAGGGCCATTTCGATCTCTAGCTTGGAGCTAAGGGATTCTTTACGGTAGTATTCTTTAACGAAGCCGACCGAACAAGAATACTCGATAACGGCACATATTTCTTTCATTTAGCAGGCTTATATCTACGTTCCTGGAAGGAACCCTTTAATCCAGACAAGGAGAATCTAACTATTGCACCAATATGGATACATCTGTATTCCCTCCCAACGGAATACTGGAAAGAGGAAATCCTCACAGAAATCAGAAATATGCTAGGGGTATTCGTAAAGGTATTAGAACAAACTAAATTGATGAGATATACCTCATATGATAGGATATGTTTGTATATGGACATTTCTGAAGATCTTCTCGAAGGAATCGACATCTCATGGGATGATGAGGAATGGTTTCAGCCCATTGATTACGAGCAAATACCTTTCAGATGCAGAAGATGTCACAAACATGGTCACCTATTCCGGGATTTCCCTATTAATAAGAATCCAAGTAAGACTAGTAACCAGGAGAAGAAACAAGAAGATGGATTCACCAAAGTAGTAACCAAGAAAAGATCATCCAAGAAGATAGGCGGACCAAAGGTGAACAAAAAAGCACTAAACCATAACATATTTGTGGTACTGTAGAATGAAAAGGAAAATGTAGACCCACAAGGCGATCAGAAGTCAGAAAACCCAGGAACCAAAGTAGATATACCTCAAGAAATAGTTCCGGAGGAAGAAATGGAGGAAGGAGAGCAAAAAGAGGAAGAAGGAGAGGAAATGATTTTTGAAGGACTAGATCTGGAATCTCTAGAGGTAGTAGTCTCGGCCAAGACTCCAAACCCACTCACGCAAAATCAAATCTCCTTGTTAGAAAAGGCAATACTCAAAACCAAGCAACACAAAGGATTGGGAGTCATGATGGATCCTATGAAAGAATTGGAAGGCAGTAGAAAGAAAGGAAAGAAGGATAAAAGAGGAAGACACAACAATGCGCAGAGGATTCAGTTTCTTGGATCGCAGCTGGTGAACTCAGGTCAGTATCCTACCATAGTCGTAGCTCTGGTGACGATTCCTAAAATTGTTTAATAATGCAGATCACAACCTGGAATATAAGAGGCTGCAAGAGTCCTCTCAAAATCCAGCTTATGAAAAGGAAAATAGAGATGGAGAAACCCATAATAGTATTTCTCCAAGAAACCAAGTGTTCAATAGAGGAACTAAAGGAAACAGGCATGAACGTTTGGCGCAATTGTGAAGTTATGGCGTCAGGAGTAAGAGGATCACCAGGAGGCATCAGGATCCTTTGGAACCCTGGAAAGGTGGCACTATCTGGGTTCTTTGCCTCTTTGTTTTATCTCACGGCTGAGTTTCAAGTCTTGGGCACAAATACCAGGGGCTTCCTCTTTAATGTGTATGGCCCCTCAACTTTCAATTTGAAGCAAGCTTTCTTGATTTCTTTGCAGTCCCTCGAAGATCAGGTGGGACCTTCACCTTGGATCTTGGGAGGTGACTTCAACTTGATCCGTCATTTGGACGATAAAAAAGGTGGTTTACGTTAGCTGAGTCCCATTAATGAACATTTGAATAATACTATTGAAGCCCTGGGGCTGGTGAATATCATAACCTCAAATGGTACTTTCACTTGGAATAATAGGAGAATAGGGGACAGGAGCATAGCTTGTTTTTTAGACCGGTTCCTGGTCACTGAATCGATCATGTTGACTGGGGGGGATATAATAGCGGCGATTCTTCCATCGGTGGGCTGTGATTATTGGCTAGTCATTCTGGAATGGTCGCGCATCGGGGAAAATCTTCGCAGACCCTTCAGATTCGAGCAGTTCTGGTTGCTCAATAAGGAATTCCCAGACAAGCTCAAACAGTGATGGTTGGACAGTCCAGACTTTGAGGGTACATTGATGTACAAATTCCAGCAAAAGCTGAAAGCTATGAAAAGTAATATAAAACGCTGGAACCGAGAATCCTTTGGTAACATTTTCCAAGAAAAAGTGCGTATTGATATAAAAATGAAAGAAGTTCAGATGAAAGGTATTTCCCATGGTTTTTCGAAGGAAGTTAAACATGAAGATCAATTGCTTCTCCATGAATTCAATGATAGGGAGAGACAGGAGGAACTCCTGTGGAAGCAGAAATGCATGAACCGTTTGTTGAAGGAAGGGGATCGGAACACCAAATTCTTTCACAGAGCAGCCATTCAATGTCGATATTCGAACAGGGTGATGCGTCTCAAAAGAAGGAATGGAATGATTGTGGAAACTCAGGAAGAGCTAGAAGAAACTCGTAACGAGTTCTTCGGAGACCTTCTGGATGGACCGGATATCGCTCAGGGAGAGGCCCAAGCCCAAATCCTACAGGTCATCCCCAGGGTGATTAATGAAGATCACAATGTACTGCTTATGAAACCTATTGGGATGGAAGAGCTAGAGGAATCAGTGAAACAGATGGCAGAGGATAAATCCCTTGGCCCAGATGGGTTCACCACAATTTTCTTTCATGTGAGTTGGTCTTGGATTAAGGAGGAAGTTTTAGCATTGGTGGAGAATTCAACAAAGTCGAACACTATCCTTAAATCCCTCAATGCTACCCACCCGTCTCTAATTCCAAAGGAGTCTAGATTGGAAGACCCGGGGAAATTCAGACCGATAGCTCTCTGCAATGTTATCTACAAGATTATATCCGAAGTAATAGCGAATAGATTACGTCCGCTTCTCCAGCTAGTCATTTCCCCTGAGAAAGCAGGATTTGTGGAAGGCCACCAAATAACGGATGGGATAATCCTAATACATGAGATTATCCACTCCCTCAAAACTAAGAAAATCCCTGGTATGTTACTCAAACTTGACCTCTCCAAAGCTTATGATAGAGTGAATTGGTTATTTCTTGAAAAAAGTCTGAGGAAATTTGGGTTCAGTATGGATTGGACTAGCTGGGTTATGAGCTTGGTATCCTCGGCCTTTTTTCTATTCTGGTTAACGGAACCCCTTCCAAGCCCTTCAAGGCCTCAAGAGGAATTAGGAAGGGGGACCCCCTCTCCCCTTTCTTATTTATCATTGTGGCCGAAGGATTGGGCCGATGGCTGAAGCATTTGAAAGAGAGAAACATAATAAGGGGTCTGACACTTTGTGAAGGTCTGGATCCACAAACTCACCAGTAGTTTGTTGATGACATGATGCTTATGGGACCCCCTAGTGTTTAGGAAGCTAGTGGGATTAAAGAGGGGATGGATTGATTTCTACTAGCGAGTGGTTTCGAAATTAACAAGGATAAGTCGCAAGTTTACTTTTTTAACACCCCTAGAATAACCAGAAGGAATGTTATTCGGATTCTAGAATTTTCGGAACGGACCTTACCCTCCAAGTACCTGGGAGCTCCTCTGGCGGAATCCACCATTAGGCAGATCTCATGGAAAGATCTTTTGGACAAAATGAAAGATAAATTGGAGCAATGGACCTTTCGTTCGTTGAACCTTCAGAGCCGTACTACCTTGGTGAAGTCTGTTCTCCAGGCCATGCCTATCTACCTATTCTCGGTGTTGGCAGCCTCGAAGTCGGTTCTTAAGCAAATTCGTAACTGTCAAAGAAATTTTCTCTAGGAGGATCTGAGAATCAGAGGAAATGGACCCTGATAGACTGGGAAACCCTGTGTAGACCAAAATTAAATGGAGGACTAGGCCTTCGGGACCTAGTTAATTCTAACAAGATCATGGGAAGCAAAATCTGGTGGAAATGGGTAAACCACACAACGGAACCTTGGGGAATATTATGGCATATGAAATAAAAAATCAAAATGGGATAAGACCCAACTTATCCGTTTCAGCACTGAAGGTCGAGGATCAAGTATATGGAAAGCAGCACTGGAAAACAGAGACATCATCCAGAAACATAGTTTTTGGGAGATTAAAGATGGGGCTATAGCTCAGTTTAAGGAAGATGCATGGCAGCAGATGCCGAGTCTCGAAAGCACGATAATGGACCTGACCCTCAAGCTTATTTTCGAGGCTAACCAACCAAAGATGGTGCGAGAATTCTGCGAAACGCAGAATGAAGATGACCATTTCTGGGTATGGAAGAATAAGGACTGGTGGCAAGCTCTAGTGCAGAAAATGAACATGGAGGAATTTTATATTGAGCTAACAAAACCTAAAATTCCTATCCAGGAGGGTAATGACAAGATTAGATGGGGGTATTCGTTGTCTGGGAATTTTAATGTAAAAGAAGCCTTGAAAATCTCGTTGGGTATTCACCTAATGAATGAAGAAGAAAGATGGAAGAAAATATGGAAAGGACAACTATGGCCAAAAGTGGAAACTTTATGTTGGCTCCTATTGCACCAAAGGATTCTAACGTGGGATAATATGATAAGAAGGGGTTTCATCGGACCTTCTATATGCCCATTATGCAAGCAAAATCCTGAAACTATCAATCACCTACTAGATTCTTGCCGGTTTGCTTCATTTTTGTGGGACAAAGGAAAGGAATGGTTCGGGAAGATAGCCAGGGTAAATGACCGGCCAGATTTATCAGTGGCAAATTGGCCGGCCAAAGTCTATAAAAATGATATTTTGAATCGGTTGTGGGAGTTATTCCCGGGGTTTGTGGTATGGACAACATGGAAGGAACGTAATAAGAGAATCTTTGAAGGTAAGCAAAATACGCCAATGGAAGTCTGGAAAATTTTGGTAAGTTATCTCTAGGAATCCCTCACCTTGACACATTGGAACCAGCAAGTCATGAGTAACGATGTGTAGGAAAGAATTATTTTGAATGTGTGGGGAATTGTAAGTATACCTCTATTTATAAACAATCCATGTCTTTCGTCCTCACAGCCTATCAGTCCAGATCGGTGGTTTCAACTTCCAGCCGGAGTGTTCAAACTCAACTTTGACGGGGCAGCTAAGGGAAACTCAAGAGATGCAGGTTTCAGGGGGGTGGTTCGTGACTGTGATGGAAATATTCTCGGTGTCTTTTGGGGAGACCTGGGGGAAAATACAAACAATGTAGCGGAGTTAGAAGGTTTAATTAGTGGTTGCAGATGGGCGATCCAGAAGGGGTGGCTGACACTGGAAGTAGAGGGAGATTCTCTTATCATTATAGCCATGGAGAAGAGGGTGCAATGTGGATCAGCAATGGAGAAAGTTGTGTAGAACTGGAGGTGGGAGAGTCGCCTAAGTATTTTGTGATTGTTGGTGCACAGGAGCTCGGCTCTGCAATTTCTGCACGTAAGAAGAAATGGCAACAAGGTGGCGGATGCCTTAGCTAACAAAGGGGTGAAAGCCGGAAGTTTTTTTTGTGGGCGCTCTTTACCGGAGTTAGAAGACGGGGCGTTTAGGGAGAAGTGCCTTAGGCTTTCCGCAGAATATTCACGTGGTGGATAGACGTGGTGGTAGTACTAGCCATGCAGAGGGCAGCATGGACGAGGGACATGTTTATAGTACAGGCCATGTGGACCGCCGATCTCTATAGGCTCCGAATATCACCTCACATAATGATCCTGCCATAATGAGGATCATCACTCCCAATGGATCACGTCATAGACGATCAGGAGTCTGTCAGGATGGAAGCGATCCCGAGAGTGGGAGAAGCATGGTGGAACGATCTGAGTGGGACACATCTCCTATAGCTCGTCGGTGATAACCAAAATTTGTTTGGCGGGGAAGGAGTTGATCTCAAGGGGGAATTTTCTGGAGCTTTGGGGCAGGCCAACGCATTGTGGTAGCTGTTTGCAGCATGATTGATAGGAGTAGGGATGAGTGCACAACAGGTGTAATCTCCTCCCGTACCCTGGACAGATGGTGGCGCAGTCCCTCAATTAAATGGAGAGAGGATATGTGGAGATTGAGGTTACAGGATAGTACTTCCAGTGATGATTTCGTGGTATGTTGGAGGTACGAGAGTATGAAGAGATCTGTAATGGCCGTCGATGAAGGAAAGGCTATGAATCATTGGGCTGGATAGGCAGTTAAAGAGCCACCTGGGAGGATGGGTATAAGAGTGGTTCGACAGACCAGTCTTATAGGAATCCCCTGCTGGTACTGTTGGCTTTGGGTTATTTTTAGTAACTTTCCCGTGTTGCCTCCTCTGTGGGTCTTGAGTGCAGATTGGGTTTGTCGGATTTCTTCAAGTGAGTTAATGGATATGTGCAAGAGAGAGTGTAGCCATAGAGGGACGAATCGGGGTGGGGTGGCTGGTCACCCGGGTGGTGAGGATCTGGAAGGTGGGTCGTGTTCGGCCCAGTGGCACTCTAAAAATTGGGACCTGTTGAACCCCCAATTGTTTAACTGGAGTGCAATGTATCTGGATGAAGCTTCGTCCAGTGTGAGTTCCAAAATTGCATATAAAGAAATAGAGTTGGTGAATGAAGTGGAGGCCAGGCCTGGTCACAAGGTGGCAGAAAGCCCTTATTGGATGGCCAGAATTTTGTTCATTAGGGAAATTCGAGCACATACCTAGCTAATGCAAAATATTCGTGAAGCCCTGGATGTTATGAAAGGTGGCCAGCAGGCCAAATATTCAGGGCTCCGTTTGATGAAGAAATCTCTGAAGGAAGCTGTGGACTCTCCTCGGGATAATTTCTTAGAAGAGTCGGACTTCCCTGTCCGGGGAGTTCCAGGCCCCTAGAAGCAGTTGCAGTGATGGTGGGTCTTCTAATGGCCCTAGTTTTTGGTGGATTTTGGTTAGTCGACCTCTTAGCGTCATCGGGAGCTTTCAAAGGTGCAGAGGTTGGTCGTCATTTTTGCAGATGACCTAGCTGGAATCGCAGACGATCAGCGGTGTTATAAGTTAGTCTAGTGGCTCACTTGATTTGTGCTAGTCTGCTTGTAGGCGAAGCATCCTTTTTGTATTTTGGGGTTCTGGCTGTCTCTTGGGCTCGGACTCAGGATGGTTGTTGTTCTATCTGTATAATTGGCCTTCCCTTTGTGTTAATATGGAAAGAAGGTGGATGTATGTTTCATCTTTGTATCTGGGTTCAGACTCTTAATGTATGTATTTGAAGTTTGTAGGTTTTTGAAGCAAGTTTTGTTGTCCATGCCCAGTCTCTTAGGGTGGCTCGAGCCGGAGTAGCTTGTTGTAACTTTTTGTATCATATTTGGTTACCCATTAATAGAAGGTTTCAATCTTATTCACAAAAAAAAAATTCATGGTAAACCTAAAAAGGCTCCAAAGACTATGAAAAATACTCATCATGGGAAAAAAATGGGAAAAGGATGTTGACTATGGTATCCGATGTTAGGTAGGCTCTATTGCTCGATTGGTGCAAAAAAAAAAATAGAGATGGATGACACAACAATATCTGTAATATCCCTGATCTGATTTCATAGGAAATCGACTCAAATTCATCTTTAAAAATCAAGAAATTGTATAACAATAACTACTCCTCAAAACTAGTTAAGATGAAACTAGTCTTGGTCAGTGATTAACCCATCCAAAGCTTGACTAAGGGACACTTTTGGATTTGCCAAATGTACTAGGGAGTGTGCAACAACAAGGAAAAAAGAATTAAGTGCGTATTTTTAGTTCTAAGCATAATGTATTGGGGTCATTTATGTTTTGAACATTTGCCAGGATGAATTCTAGTCCAAGGCTTTTTCGGCACACTAGAATATCCCTACTAAGCTCTTTCACTTACACTTGACATTAAAAAAAGGTGGATAATAGTTGATAACCCCGTAATGTACTGCTGGAAAATTTTTACAAAGGTTTTGGGAGGTTCTAGCAGTGTTTGGAAGCAAAGGGAGAGAGAACGCTAGGATGGACTACTCAACTAGTTTGTTTCCAGGATCTTTCAAATAGGCTGATAGGGTCACAAAAAATCATTGTGAGGCTTATGTTGGATTCATTAATGTATTAAGGACCTATAATTACTTGAATAATAGAAAATAGATAACTAGAATTCATTTCATTAAAGTTACTGCAAAACTAGTCATGATTTCATGCCCAACGAGCACGTCTTGAAATATACAAACACAATCAGGATTTAAGGCTCTAGAATATATGATTTTGGACTTGGGATGGATTCTTCGTACCATTAAAAACCTAAATCAACCTTCAGAAAGTAAAATGGGTTCATAGATCTCCAAATATCACAACTCCTGGAGAACTAGTCAATTAAAATGGATCAACGAGCTAGTCTTGAGAGATCTAGATGTAAACATCCTCCAATGATTTTGAATTTATCATTTGAAGAAAAATATGACTTAATATGGAATACAGGAGAAATAATAACCAGGTTAAAGATTTTTATACATCAACAGATTAGTATTACAACATCATTTTTCTCAATGAACCTCAACCACAATAAATCTCATAGTACATGAATGTGGATGTCTTCTAAACATAAAGGAGAGAAGGATCCTCCAATAGATCGAATATGATGATGAATATGGAGAATATGGATGTTCATGGAAGGCGTACCAATATTCATGGAGTCTCATAGGGTGCTTTCACGAACTAGATAGAAAAGAAAGAGCATGTTCTTCATAGCTAGAATCCTTGAATCTAGTAAAATGGCCATAACTTGATCATCTAGACACTTTTTTTTATGAGACAAAAAGTGTTTCCTACTGGGAATGATGCTATGGACGCAATGGAATAGGCTCAATTTCTAGAAATGATCAGAAACGTCGAAATTAAAACCTCCATTTCGTCCCTTGAACAATGTTCCTACTGAATGAAGGATCTGAACCTCACAATGACAACACCAACCAATCGATCAGACTTCAAGAATTGCAATAGAATCTGCTATGAAGACTTGATTTCATCATCCTTTTAGTAGAAGCATGGGGCACATCTCCCAGGTCATTGAGGCAAAATTGCACTCAATTCAAATAAGAAAATGATCAAAAGATGTGAAATGGAGTTGTAGTCCTTATTTTATTGATTTAGGTGACTTCTTGAGGAATTAAGATAGGATAAGGATCCCTCATGGAGTGGATAAGGTTGCTTTGCTTTCAACTTTATATTTTTTATTTCTTTCTTCTTTGCTTTGCTTTATGTTTCATATTTTTCCTTGCTTTCTGCTTTGTTTTGCTTTTTTATTTTGCTTTTGATTTTGCTTTTGCTTTTCTTTTCTTTTTCCTATTTTTTCTTTTCTATCTTACTTTTTCCTACTTTTCTACCTTATCCTTCTTTTCTGCTTTGTCTTGTTTTTTTCTGCTTTTTTTCCTTATCCTTCTTTTCTGCTTTGTCCTGCTTTTGTCCTGCTTTTCTGCTTTATTTTGCTTTCTTCTCCTTTTTCTACTTTCCTTGCTTTGACTACTTTATATTTTCTTATCTTGCAAGCTATCTCTTATTCAACCTTATCCTCTAAGGCGCACTTGTGGAGCATTATCCAGTTTATTCCAAAATAAAAATATCTAATTATTGAAAATTACTTCTACCAAGTGCATTTCAAACTTAGGATAAAAATCAAATTAAACTTCCTAACTAATTGATGCCTTTACTTCATAATTAAACCCAAGTGCATGAAATTTCCTCCTCAACCCAAGGGATTGGTTAGGCTAGGAACTCCTTCCACTAATCATGAATTAGGGGACATTACAATAACCAACAAGTTCAACCCGATGGAAAATTCATATTGAGAAGGGCTCAAATGCATCATCACATAGGGGAGGCCTAAACCCATATGCACATTTCTAAATACACATGTCTAGATCAATCAATGTGCAAAGAATGATCCATAAGAAACCACGAATCCAATTTAGAAATATTTCTCCAAGCCTACAACAATACCATGACATTATCTATAGAATATGAAAATAAAGGATAGATAAGGATCACTTTGGTAGGGATATTTTCAACTTCAATATCTTCAAAAATATTCAATACCAAGGTAGAGTTTATCAAGGAATACCCCATAACATCAAGGCCTTAGGACCTGTACTAAACAAGATAAAAATCATGAGGAATATAGAAGGTTGGAATCAATAATGGGGTTTGTCGGAGCATAATCATCATTGCATGAGTGGAGTAATCCACTAACAGAATCAAAGTAATCAAGATCCTGTTGTGGGAAAAATGGCCACAAGGGTGGACAACCTTCCCACAGTTAGAGTATCCTTGAGGTTGCAGTAAGGACCCAATATTACGTTTGAAAATTAAGTAACCAAAACCCCGAATGGACAGGAAAACTCTTGACTAAAAACAAAAACAAAATAATAAGAAACTAACCGAAATAAAAAGGGGGGTAACTAATCAACCAATAATATGGAACAAGAGTGTGTCAACCAAGTTTTTATTTCTAAATTGTCTATATAAATATAATAGTGTCACCTAGGAGGTCAAAGATTCAAGGGAATCCAACAATATCCCTTGGGGAGGTCCTTTTTTTCTGTGCAATTGTAATATACATTGGATAGAACAATGGATAAATGATTACCTCTTAGGGGAAGAGAACAAGGGAGCTTGTGTATGCTATTATGAGGGCGGAAGTAGATTGAAAGTGGAGTTCTCAATGTAATTCCAACAACATAACTTCGATTTGATTTTTCTCCTATGGAATGCATTCCCATAGCTTCCTTTTATAGGCCAAATGGAGGAAAAGATACATCTAGATCCATATGTGAACACTCTTTCTCTTTGAATTGGTTTCCGAAGTACATGAGAGGGTTTATGCAATGGTCCAATCATAGGAGGAGTCCCTATTTGAATTTTGGAGCCAATAGAGCCATTGTGAGACTTCAATGCACCACGAAAATAAGTGGTCCCACCATTTTCATAGTCACACAAGTTTTGAAAGAAATCTTGTGTAGATATTCGCAGGTAACTATATAGAAGAGTTACTCTAATGGTGCGAGTTTCCAATGATTTTAGTCATGTGATTTTCTATTTTGAGTAAGTTTGGAATTTTAGGGATCAATTAGTCTTCTGGATCTAATCAGGATGTCTTGTATGAGATATATTATGTATTTTGATGATTCCTTTGTACAAGATTAGCCTAAATATAGAATGTGTTCAAGATTTAAGTGTTTACAGATGCCCCTTGATACATATGAGGTTTGGAGGGTATTGTAGGGTCAATAATGCATCATCATTTCTTTTCTCTCCATGTCCTAATAAGTTATCAAGAATTTATGGGTGAAAAATGACCTACCCATGGGGGAAGGTTGTTGGTGATGACTGTTGAAGCTGTAAATAATATGTGGCATTTTATGCAAATGAGATAGGCATATGGAAATCTGCCAAAATATATTATAATAAGAGGAGACCAGGGGGTTGACTTTTGATACTATTGCTTCAAAGAATAAGAGTGATTTTCTCCTTATATAAGTAAATGAATCCCAGGAATGATGTGAATGGTGCAAAAAAAGTAGAATTGTTTATGATCATGAATATCCCACAGGGGTGGGTGTCCTAAATATTGGTGAAGTTGTTGGGTGGATAACATAACTATATTGGATGTGTTGATACAATGAATCATAAATGTGAATGCTCCTACCAATGGAATGTATGAATCCCCTTGATGCAATAGACTTGTTGACATTGAGCATGGGGGAGACCACTAAATTAGGGAGCACTAAAGATTCTCCCTACTTAGTTCAAGGATATCCCTTACAATAAAGGCAAGGGCCCCAACATAAAATTGCAACTACAATAAACCTAAGAATATCATGTTTTAAAGTCAATGAGAATTGAAGCATATGATAAGATGGTTGTATTATATCAATAACCAAGGCCATTTGTAATAAACTAGGAGAGTAACAGACGTGACACAAGACTGGTTGATTAGCGTGGGCACCATGAATTCCCCTGATCGATGTAAAAAAGGGTGAGCAACTGATGACAACATTTTTCAAATGGTGGTGTAGGGTGCAATGGAGGGAAACAGACTATAGATGAAGGGATTTATGAGAGACACAATACCAATGATGTAAGGTGAATTAAAATATTCATAATGTTGGGGTTAGGTGGACCCAAATACATTGATATAGGGTGACCAAAGGAGGATCCCAAAAGAATAGTGTGATGAATTCCCCTTGCTTTTGTGTGGATTGGGGATCCATTCATACACAACGAATGATTGGAGCAGTTCCCACGTTTTTGAGTGGTTTGAGGAACCAATTTGTATGGGTGTGATTCCCATAGTTTGGAGTGAGTTAGGGAATCATTTTGATGATGAAAGAATGGTTTTTTCCATAAATGAGAATATTGGTGCTCCATGAAGAATTTTCCAATGGGAATAACTGATTGGGATTTATCCCTTCAGTGGGTGGGGGCCCCATTGGTGTATTCTTTAGGCTTGAAGGTATAAAAAGAAGCATAGATGGTATGTTACTCATGTGGCGGATGGGAGGTTATTGGTGAGTCATGATCCTAACCTGTGCCGAGGAATCTGAGGGGTATTGGTAGAGGAACGCAAGGAAATGATATGGAACTGGATAAGTGGTTAGATTCTTCAGACTTGTGGGGGTTGGACATTATGGGTGCCAAAAAATGAAAGGGGTTGTAATGGTGTGAATATCCATGGGGAAACATGTTATTATCAATGATGATGTTGATGGCATATCATGAGCAAGAATTATGATCCTGTGGTTATCGGTGGGAGTACTAGGTAAATGCAACGTAAGCAGAGGGAAAACATTTCCTATATGCTAGGTTGATATGTTATACCTTTGATTGTTGTCCTTCCACCAATTTTTGAATGTGATAGGTGTTTTCTTGCTAGTAATCCTACACACATGGCAAAAATACCCAATATTAACATAGATTATGACAAGAATATTAACAATGCAAGAAAATTTACAAGAAATTTAATGCACCTATGGGATGGCCGTAGCAATTAGAGGGGCGGGTTGGTGGAAACCATTGGTGGCATGATGGATTCTATTGGTGTTGGAAATTGGTGCAACTTATCTAAATGATAAAAAATTTACATGTCCATGAGGCATCCTAAGTCAGTTGACTTGTTGGGGATATTTTTTTGTCTCCCAAGGATACGCAACACTAAATAGAGTTCTCTTGGTGTTGAAGGATTGCTTGGTGGATAACGATTGTATTCCAAGACCAAAGGTGAGTTTTGTAATGGCACTTGCTCCTCCTTGGATGAAGAAAATGATGTGTCATCGCTAGTGAGTAGACTAGTTAATGATGACATATTGATGATTTCACCATTATTAGTAGTCTCTAGTACTAGGAGAAGAACTTCGATAATGTGTATCCCTAGTGGCTATGCCCTGAGTGGAGAAGGACTATCTTTGAGCCTCATTTGTTCCAGAAAGATTAATCATTCTATGGGGATGATGGGTAGCTTGAATGAGTAATGTGTTAATCATATGCATGATCTACATGGACGAGTGGCTTGGGTGTGGTTAAGCTCATGTGTTCAATGGTCAAGTGACACGGTTAGATATTATGTTATCGGTTTTATTGGAGATCATATGAGTGTGGTTCCCACATGATCAACACCCATGGGGTTGTAATTCCAGTGACATAACCATCAGTGTTGATTCCTCCTATCGTTGTTCCCCCTTTGTTGCTAATAATGTATTGACAATGTTGATAGAGGTTGTTTCTAAATGCTCGGGTGAGGGTCTTTTGACCATGGGATGTATGAGGTGAATGGTCACCAATGCATCTCAATGTGTGTAATTCCCAAATTGAGAACATATTTTGCATGAATGGATGGTGTGCAATGACTTGGTATTTGTATTATCATTGCATGCAACTAAGGTAGTATGTGTGGCCCATGTAGCACTTACATCATGTGTTACACTAACAAGGTTATTTAACAAATTTCTAAGCTCTAGTAAGGTGGGGCACTAGTTTGTAGTGTGTTCTAGTTTCCCACATAGAACACATGTTGGGATGACTCTAGGAGTTGTAGTACTACTTGAGACTATTGGGGATTTCAACATGCGTTGTTTACTTCCCCCAACATTAGTTTTAGTGACCACCAATGGTGGTTGGCTCATAGGTGCTTTTGTCTCAATTAGAGCTCGATGTGGTCTGCTTGTGGTAGAAGGTTCATTTATTGCACCTGTGGGTGCTACCTGGATAATCATATAATGTGATAATGGCTTCGAAGCCATATATGTGTAAGGTGGTGCTAGATACCACACAGGTATTCCCAAGTGAGACATTCCATGCATTCAAGCATGTCATACGCTTTGGCATGGGCCTGGACATTGACCTCCACTGTGTTCATGCAAATAGCCTGAAAGGTGTCGTCACTTAAGGGGCATGTATATGGCTATTCAATCATCGCCCCTTGATTGGAAAACAATTGTTTCAACACATCTTGTTGGGGTTAAGGTGCATTAAGTGCTTGAGGAGGGTTGGTTGTGGCCAACTTCTTGTCTTTAAGCATTTGCTTACACTCATGTATCAATGGAAAATGGTGTGTGTAGTGCCCATACTCTCCACACATGGAGAAAGGATAATTTTTCCTAAGCTTGCAATTATTTCCTTGCATGGGAGTATCATTTTCCCCCTCATTCTGATTACCCATGTTCTGGTTTTGTTTGGGAGGAATATTACTACCATGTCCATAATGCTAGTTTTTCCTATTTTTTCCTTTCTTCTTCTCCCAATTCTAAAAGTTGGGGGGATTATACATATTTAACTACTCAAATATCTGTGTTTGTTGTAAGGGAGAAGCATATACTAGGTTCACCCCCATTTGGAGCATGGAAGAAGGACTAGGTGGAAAAGGAAATTGGAAATATGGACTATATCCAGTGTTGGGAAGATATGAGTTACGTTCTTTGTATGATGTGGATGTAGGAGCGGATGGTTCCATTTGCAGTGGCAGTACTAAAAGCGCCTTTTTAACATTCTAGTATCTAGGACTATAGGGTCCATAAGATAATTGACCAAAAGGAGGAGTTGGTATAGTTGTAGGCACCATTAATGTGGGTGGTGGTGGTGGATATTGTTGTGCTATATTGAGTGCTAAAGAATTTGATAGACGGGTAACATTTCCTTGGCAGTAAATATGCCCAATAATCTCATCAGTTGAATGTCATGTTCCCAAAGGTTTTGGTTTCAGAGAATGATGCCAAAGGGGCATCCAGGAGGATGGTATAAAGATATCCATATTATGCATAAATTAGATCGAAATGTTGGAACTTCAAGATTCCCTCTTATTGTTAGGATATTTAAACACTTAGGAGTTAGTTAAGATCAACTTGTGTAATATATCCATTAGGAAAAATGTGTTTCTTTAGTATGCATTAATATGCATTTGTAAATATTTAATTCGACAGTCACGATATGTTGTGATCCGACGGCTCAAATTCTCTTAGATCATACCTACCCTTGATCCGTGGCTTAACACCCAATTGGTCCATGATCTCTATTTAAAGAGCATGGAGGGTCATTGCAAAGTTGATCGATTATGAGAAGCTCATTTGTCACTTTCTTTCTTTGCATAATAAATTGCATAGAAGCTATTTGTCTAGGGCCGTGGAGTGTTTCCATCTCAAGGGTTTAAACCACGTCAAAACATCAGTGTGTTGATCTGTGATATGTTTGAGTGAAGTAGGTGCTCGGTCTTTTGGGAGAACTTTGTGTACCTGAACATGGTATTAGAGCTTTTATGAAGAGTCGCTTTCGGTTATGATCTAGATCTTGAACTGTTGTTGCCGAAACTTGAAAGGGTTTTTGGTTCTGGTATCTTTGTGCATTTTTGGGCTATGGGAGGTGTGCCATTACATCCGGAGCACCATTTCCATTGGGATATAGTTTTCTTTTGATCGAAAACGGTTCCCAGTTGCTTCAGAAACGCGTATTTCATTAGATTTGAAGGTATAATGTTACAGTGACATTTTTTATTTTTTATTTTTGTTTAAAAAAAAAATCTCATATTTTATCAGTTTTTATTACTAGATTTTCTTAGTTTCATATTGTTGCTTTCCCTGTCTGTGTATGCTCTTTGTCGTGCACCTTGTGCGATCTCGGCGAATCAGAAACAAAAAGAGATAGGTTTTTTTTCAGTTGCGTATGCTCTTTGCTGTGCACCTTGTGCGATCTTGGCAAATCAGAAACATAGATAAAACGTAGACTTTCTAGGCAAGCTAAGGAGATCTAACCCCACAAGCGTGGAAAAGTTTTTTTGTTTTGGTTTATGGTGTGATTTGCAGAAAAAAAAGGAAAGCACGAAAACCGAGCAAGAATAATAAAAAAAAAACCCTCTTCCTCCTTCCCATATTTTACATACATTTTAATCTAGCTCACTTGGTTCAAAGTTATTTTATTCCTTAATAGGTCTTAACTTCAAGTCTTAGGAAGTTACTATTAAAATAAAAAGTACATACAATTTCTATTTTCAAGTTACTTTATTGTAAAAGTGCATCTCACTTAAATAATAAAAAATAAAAATAAAAAGTGAGTCACTTAAGTTCCTTTTTATTGTTGCACTATTTAAAGTAACATCATTGTAAAAGTGAAATCACTCATTTTACAAAAGTGATTCACTTAAAGCAACTTTTTTGTAAGTAATTGTCAAAGGTTCATCTTCGGAAGAGGGGTGTCCCTTTTTTTTTAGCTAGTCATTGTCTATCTGCCACGTCACTATTGATGACATCTTCAACTTTTTCTTTGTTCAAGCATAAATTCATCATTCAGAGTCAGTTTTCAGTGTCGTTTTTTTTTAAACTATTTTTTTTCGATCTCTTCGCATCCAAAGTATTGGTTTCTATTTTTATAGCTATTAATTTGCAACATGGCCGCCCCTTGTGATATTCTACTTACCAGTTTCAACTATTTGTCATGGAAATATCGTATGGAGGATGTTCTATGAAGTAGGTGACTTTTCAGAATTACCTCAGGGAAAGAAACATAACCCACTGACGACGACAAGAAAATAAAATGGGCAAATAGATTTGACGAAGCTCGTGGATTGATTGGGATGTTAATCTCTACTGATTTGCAATTCCACATATTTGGAATTGATGAACCTGATGCTGCTTGGGACAAGTTGGAATCTGTGTTTGGAAAACACAGTGAAATTGGAGGTCACCAACTCGAAAATGAATTGATTTCTTTAATAAATTCAAGCGATTTTTTCATACATACGAGATTATTTATCTAAGTACAAAACTCTTAAACTCTTATGTGAAGAATGCAAGTTTAAGAGGGAAGACAAATAATGCATTTATCATATTCTTTCCAAAATTGGACCTGCATATTTTGTTTTTGTATCTACATTTTACTCTATGAAAGAATCCTTGAATGCAGCTGGCTATCAAGAGTTTAGTCTTGAATCCTTTTGTGATTCATTGATTAGAGAGCAAGATAAGCTCATCCATCTTGGAATAATTAACAATGCAGATACATCTGGGAAAGCCTTATTGTCCCAACAGAAAGAAAAGTCCAATCATCCCAGGAAACAAAATTTTCACAATAATAAGTCAAACAAGGGTCCCAAACCCTCTCAATCAGCTCATTCTTTAAAAAATGACAAAGGATCCAAGCCAAAAGGCAAGAAGACTGAGCGTCATTACAAATATTGTGGGAAAGATAATCATGATGAATGTAAGTGTTTCAAGAAAATGGCAGCCTTGGAAGCAGCAATGAAGAAGCACCACATCAGCCTAGTTTCGCCTTCATAATCTACCTCTCATGGACATGCACTTTGTGCTTCTGGTTATTCTTATAATGCATCTTCTTCCTCTACTTCAAATGAATGGCTCATTGATTCTGGAGCATCTTATCATATGGCTAAGGATCAAGCCATCTTTTCTACTATGCATGAATGTAACACCAAACAAATATTTGTTGGTGATGATAGATCTCTAAGTGTTGTAGGAGCTGGAACAGTTCTAGTAGATAATGGTTAGTCCGGTGATGTAGTATGTGTTATAAGAATTTCCTGCAATTTGTTATCAGTCTATCAAATCACTCATTCTGGTGAAGGTAAAATTGTGACGTTTACACCTCACTATGTTGTAATCAAGGATTTTAAAGATCCTCAACAGGTCCTAGATACCGAAATTGTTGATGATATTACTAGGCTATACAAATTTAACAAATTTGGGTCATCACCTTTTCCTTCAGTTTTTGTTGCTCATAGTGATAACTTGAGCAAACTTTGGCATGAGTGATTTGGTCACTTAAATTATCGCTCATTGCAACAACTATGTAAAGACAATATGGTGACAGGTCTTCTGATGGTATCTTGTAGGGATGGTGTCTGTTTTGGTTGTGTACTCGAAAAACATCATCGAGATATTTTTGACAAACGTGCCACTTGGCGCGCCTCAGTTCCCTTAGAGCTTATGCATAGTGACTTGTGTGGTCCTCTTCCATTTGCTTCCTTTTCTGGTTTCAAATATTTCTTAACTTTCATTGATGATTACACCAGATGCACTTGGGTTTATTTCCTAAAACTTAAGAGTGAAGTATTTAACATGTGCTTGGCCTACAAGGTCCTTGTTGAAAAACAATCTGGTCATCAAATTATTAAGTTAAGATCTGACAATGGAGGAGAATATGTTAACAAAAAGTTCACTACTTTCTGCACTGAACAAGGAATCCAACAACAACACACTGTTCCATATACACCACAACAAAATGGTGTAGCTGAATGGAAGAATCACACTTTAAAATAAATGGTTAATTGTGTGATCCAATCTAAGGGACTAAGTCTTCAATTTTGGGCTGAAGCCATTAATTGTGCAAATTACATAGTTAATCGCACCCCCACTAAAGCATTACAAGGTATCACACCGGAAGAAGCATAGAGTAAAATTAAACCAGATGTAAGTCACTTCCGTGTGTTTGGTAGTGAAGCATGGGCTCACATTCCGGATGAAAAACGGAAAGCATTACAGCCTAAAAGTTAAAAGTGCATATTTGTTGGATATTCTGAAGATGTAAAAGGTTATAGACTTCTTCAACCACATTCTCGTGATGTAATCATTAGAAGAGATGTTAAATTTGATGAAAATCTCTTGGCCTACAAGTCTAACTCGGTGATTGTGCCATCTTTGGCCTGCGAGCCTGACTCGACGATTATGCCTTCTTCTTCTTCTTCCAACTTCCTTGACAGGTTTTCAACTCCAGTTTCTAACGATGACAGTGAGGATGAAAATCCACCTCCACCTGCTCATGTTCCTCCAGTTGCACCAGCACAAGTGCTTCCTCGATGGGTCCCTTCAACATATGAAGCAGCCGGTGATCTTGCCGGTGATCCTAGAGATCAACGTCGAACACGTTCTCAGTTTTAGCGAGCCTCTTCTCTTTTGGCTCAGGTTCCTGAGAATCATGATCCAGAAACTTTTGCAGAACCTTCAGGAAATCAATATTGGGATGCAGCTATGGATGAAGAGTACTGTTCCTTAATGGAGAACGATACTTGGGATCTTGTACCTCTTCCAAAAGGAAGAAAAATTGTCAGATGTAAATGGGTCTACAGAACTAAGTATGCATCAGATGGAAGTGTTGAAAGATTGAAGGAAAGGTTAGTTTCCAAACGTTTTTCCCAACTTGAAGGGATTGACTACAATAAAACCTTTTCTCCTATAGCAAAAATGAACTCCATCTGCCTTGTTCTTTCCCTTGCAGCCTTACACAACTAGGAAGTCCATCAAATGGATGTCAAGTCTGCCTTCTTACATGGTGATTTACAGGAGAAAATTTAAATGGAACAACCTCCTGGATATGTTCAGAATAACTCTAGCCCTGTCTGTCACCTTAAGAAATCCTTATATGGCCCTAAGCAAGCTCCTAGAGCTTGGTATGCCAAAATGGATAGCTTTCTCCTTGACACTAGTTTTTCTAGATGCTATTCTGACCCTAATGTCTATACCAAGAAAGTAGGAAACCATCTCATCATACTTGTTCTATATGTCGATGACCTTATTCTTACTGGTAGTGACCCTAATCTTATAACCCAAAGCTTATAACCCATGTGAAATCCAATCTTAAGCAAACTTTTGAAATGTCATACTTAAGACATTTGCATTATTTTCTTAGTCTGCAAGTCCTGCAAACCAAAGAAGAAATCTTTCTTTCTCAGTCTAAGTATGCTTGTGACCTTCTTCATCACTTTCACATGGAAGATTGTACACCTGCCACTTCTCCCTTCCAGTATGGAGTCAAACTTTCTACCACTTGTACTTCACCTGAAGTAGATCCCACTTTGTATCGTCAGCTTGTTGGTAGTCTCTTATACTTGACTCATTCCCATCCTGACCTTTCCTTTATCGTTGGTCGTGTTGCCCATTATATGCAAACACCTCATGAAAGTCACTGGAAATCAGCTAAAAGAATACTTCGATATATTTGAGGTACAATTCAGTTTGGGATTCATTACAGTACAGGGGGGAAACCTTTGTTGGTTGGTTTCATTGATTCAGATTGGATCAGCGATCCTGATGATCGAAAGTCTACAGCAGGTTATGTTTTCAGTATGGGATCTGGACCTGTCACTTGGGCTTGTAAGAAACAACAAGCTCTTGCTCTTTCTTCAGCAGAGGCAAATATTGAGCCGTAGTTAATGCCAATCAGGAAGCTTTATGGCTTCGACAAATCCTTTCAGAGTTTGGATTCTAGTAGGATCAACCTACTCCACTTTGGTGTGACAATCAAAGTGCCATCAAGCTTGCCAAATATCTAGTCCTACATCAACGCGGCAAACACATTGAGCTACATATGCACTTCATCATAAATCTTGTTCATGATCGTGTTCTTGAAGTGCTCTTTTGTCTTATAGATGATCAAGTCACGGGGGATTCACTCAGTGAACTTGTTACATAGCACGATCGTTCGCATGATATTAAAGAATATCCCTAATTTTACTAAATATTGGAAAATTTCTATTAAATTTTTATTGTTGAACCCCCGTCCCAATATGCCATTCCAATTAAGAAAACCCCTAGTTTCACTAGATATTGTATGCATCCATTTTTATCAACCCATTTTTAATACCCCCTTTATATCATATTATCAAGTTGTAACAAACAGGAGCCCTAACACATCTTAGTATAATAAAACATGATGCTAAATAAAATAATATTATAATGCTAATAATGATCCCACGAGGATTGCAGGGGTGACTAATCAATTTATAGCGTCGGATAGTGTAATACCCAATGAAATAGTACTGGGAATGAAAATGCATAAAAGGAAACCTAGTCAAGAGATCAACATAACAAAGAATGTAAAAGGATGATAGTCCAATAGTTAGTGCAATGCTTAGAAAATATGAGAATTGCATATGTTTCACACCACAGTCTGTCAATCTACCAATTTTATATCATGTAAATATAAGTATAGCCATATAGAGCTCATGTTTTCTATAAGCTTAATAAATTAAATTCCATAAAAATTCAAAATTGAAACCCTTTCATGGATGGAATACCCTACTTTCCTATCAAAACAAACGTCACTAATGTTTGAACGCAAATGAACATAGAAAAATTTCTCTTACTTTTCAATAACACCATATAATCATGTACATAGCTTGGATTTGGGTCACTCACAAGATGCAATGAATTTCCTCCACTTCCTCTACATTTATTCTTGTAATCGAGGGGATTAACAACATTTAGTTACCTTTTCTTGGGTTATATCTAGTTTTTTTTTTAGTCTTTATAGGAGAGGGAAAAATATCCATTGTTAGGTTTCAAGGATGGAATAGTTATAAATATACACAAATGGCGAAACTTAAATGATACCATTTCATGGTAACAATAACACATAGGGTATGTAAATAAGGATTTATATTTTCACCTATGTTCATGTTAGTTCCAATACAATATTAAGATGGATGCCTTGCATATAAGAATTGAAATTACAATAATGAATGTGCCAAATATAACTCAATCTAACAACTATTCCTAAGTGGCAATGTGAAAATGTTAAGGAAGAATACAAAAATTTGAAAGAAATAATTGGTCAAGAAAGATTGATCTAACTCTTATTAGTTCCAATGAGCCAAAGATTGATCTCACTTTTCTTTGTTTTCATGGAGGAAGGTTTGATTGAATCTCAATACCCACCTAAACCCCAACCTAAGAAATGAAGAGTTAGATATTTTATTCGAATGCCTACAAAAAATACAATACAATTGTTCAACTTTGGAACTCACAATTAGCTACATCTCTTAACTTAAAGATGAAAAACAATATAACATCAATTCAAACCAAGCCTAAATAATCTATTAAATTAGTATGGATCAAGGCCAGTAATCTGACACGAGACTTCCATCGATATTATAATTGGTACACTATTATCATATTTATGCAAAACTTAGGTTCATAAGCAATATCAAATAAAAATGGAGGGTCCTTAAGTTTTAGGTGGGTATGAATTGAGCCCATGATTTGAAGGTATGAATCCATCCCACTATCTAGAGGTTATTCCTCATCCCACCCAAATAAAATAACCCCCAATATTGATATTACTTTGTCAAATGAAAAACCCCCCTTGACCCCTTAATATGGGGCAATATATTTTTGAGGTTTTTAAGAGTATTCAAACCCCCAATATGAATGGACGTGATATGATATTGCCTCGCTAGTGAACCCCCCGTGGATCAAGTTGCAGACATCTTCACCAAGTCTCTTACAGAAGCGAAGTTTTCTAAACTTTGATCTATATTAGGAGTTCATGAACTTGTCATTAAGGGGGGATAGGCTCTAATGCCTCCTTCCTTATCCTAATAGTGTCACTGTTGTAAATCCTTCAATCCTATCCCAAGTTGTTCTTAAGGGGGGATGTTAGGATATTTAGACACTTAAGAGATAGTTAAGATCAACTTGTGTAATATATCCGTTAGGAAAAATGTGTTTCCTTAGTATGCATTAGTATGCATTTATAAATATTTAATCCGACGGTCACGATATGTTGTGATCCGACGACTCAATTTCTCTTATATCATACCTACCCTTGATCTGTGGCTTAGCACCCGATTGGTCCATGATCTCTATTTAAAGAGCATGGAGGGTCATTGGAAAGTTGATCAATTATGAGAAGCTCATTTGTAACTTTCTTTCTTTGCATAATAAAATGCTCCGTAAGCTATTTGGCCGGGGCCATGGAGTGTTTCCCTCTCGAGGGTTTAAACCACGTCAAAACATCGGTGTGTTGATCTGTGATCTGCTTGTGTGAATTGGTTGCTCTAGGTGTTCGGTCTTTTGGGAGAACGCTGTGTACCCGAACACTTCTTCTGTTTTTGGAAATGTGGTCACTACATCTTTTGCAATCATAGGTGGAAGTGATTTTAGGAACCAATATAAGATAAATGAGGGTTGGATGTCTGTTTTACACAATGTTTGACACCTACGCCATTCATGGATATGATCCTCTATATGGGTTGAGGTATTTTTCCAAAATTCCTTGAGGATTTTGTGGCTTAGGTCATGAGGTATGGGTAGTTGAAAATAAGTTAGGAATATAATAGTGATTGACTAAAATGTTGAATAATTCATGGATGGTAGATTTGCATACCACTTAGTTTTTTTCCAGTAAGGGTTTTATGGAAGATATGAAGATGAACTGTGTCATAAACAATGTTGTTTGAAGAGAACCACATGTGGAATGACATGACATGGTTTGGTGGGTCATTTCCCTATTTCCCCTGAAATTTTGGGATATCTAAAGGAAACTTAAGAGGCATTCCTGTTCAAGTTGGATCATGACGTATATGGTCATTAATCCATTTATCCAACTCAAGGAGATTTATGCTTGCAGTAAACAGTAGGTTCATGTTGGGGGTTGGTCCTGACATAGTGTTATTTGTATTTTCCTCTCTAGGAGGTGAGGGTGGCGATATTGGAGGTGTGTTTCCTGCTTGATATGGAGAAGATGGGGGATTTTCTCTACAAGAGGTGGAGATGAAGCAATATCCTCTCCACGAGGTGGGGAAGTAAAGGGAGTTGTGTGGGGGAGAAATGGGAGAGTCAAGTAAGTTATTCCCTCGCCTAGATGACCCTAACATAGATGGCTACTAATTTCCCTTGGACACATTGTCTCTCTCATGAACCACATGGAGTAAATGTGAAAACAACTATATGGAGAGGATAATGTCCTTGTAGTCTAAGAGACTACCTCAAATTTCTTTGTTCCGCTATGGTGATTGCCTATGTGATCAAAAGAGAGTGATGATACAAGTGTATAAACACAAATGAAGAAATGAAAAAAGATGCCAGCCACAACGGATGCAAATATGGTCCAAAGTGAGTGATAGGTGCTTGAGTCTTTGTGCAAGTAGTCAACAAGTTGGTTCTTTTTAATTATGATATAAATGATCTTGTAATAAAAATAAAGTAAATGTGAATTCCCTATAACACATAGTTTACTTTCATCTCAAAATTCGTTAGGCCTTCCAATAGCTCACCCACAAATGGTGATGAAATCACCCGAAGCTGGCTATTGAAGGTATGATAGAGTCAGCTATCAAGTAATGATATTGGGGCTATGTTTCGAAAGGGCTGGAAAAATTTCCAACAACTAAAAAGATTCAACTCAGCAATCAATTCCACCTTGCATCAAGTGTGGATAAGTAGTTCGACCTGAAGCCGTAAAGTGTCATCTCCATAAAAAATTGAGTGAATTTTTGTGGAAACTAGATACAACTATACCTTGAATTTCACATCCCTGGGTACTGTGCCTTTTTATCTAGGTTGTCTTTTGATAATTGTTGATAGCATAATTTAAGGTACCATAAAATTCAACAACATTATGCTTCAAGAATGTAGAATATTGGTGGGCATTGTTTTGATGCCTAACACAATCAATCCTAAACTATCTAAAATGTTATTGTGTGACCTCTAGTGGAGTATTTTAGTTGGTGTGAGAATTACAAGTGCAATGTTGATTTTAAAAGGTCCAAATTTGATTAAGGATTGTGAGAGAGGTATTTGAAACTTTTAGATCATTCTAATCCATCCATATCACTAAGAGTGCAATATGGAGAGCATATTAGATGTGAAAGAGTCTTTAGGTCTCTCAGTGTGTGCTTACGTTGAAACCACACATATTTTTTTAACACAGAATGAAAGTGATTTGCAACTAACTATAGGGAATAAAGTAAAGACACATCGGAATTCACTTTAATTAAACTCTAAGTATACAATATTGCTTGCAAATAACAACTACTCAAGTTGCTTGTAAATCAAAATGAATGTGTGCAAATGAGGTATTTCAAACCTATCACCCTTCCTCAACTTTCCATGATTAATAAGAGTGTAGTTCAAAGAATGTAATTTGGGTAAAGGAGTCTTTAGGTCATTTTCTTGTGTGAGGAAGTGGACTAAACAATCTTGCATAAAACAAAGAAATAATCAAGAAGCAAAAGATTTATAACTAAAGATAGTCAAACATAATTGTTTTGACTAACAACTTCAATGAGATGGAAAGCAGATTCATTCATTCACTGGTTATTAATAAGAGGCACTTTGAAAGCCTTCAAGTATTTTAGCCTAAAATATTTGAAGAAGTCGCTTCTTTAGTACATATCTTAAAGCTAAGTTATGTAATTATTACAGAAAATACAACTAGTGTGATTTTTTTACTTTCTGGTTCATTAAGAAGTCATTCGGACTGCAAATGATTGTGAAAACATAGATAAAAACTAATAAAGTGCACAATCACATGGGTATTGGACCCATGGTAGCACTATTAGCACAGTTACAATAAAGCAAAAACTGCATGAATTTACTACATGAGTTACAAAGATACAAAACTATGTGACTCGTGCATTTGTTGAGGTGATTTACGCGTGGTATAGTATGGATGAGACACCCATATTCATGATACTAATAAAACAAATGTTCTGAGAAGAGATGCTCAGGATTCGAATTGCTGAGCGGCTGGATAGTAAGCTCTAGCAACTGCACAACAACCAAATTAAGTTATCTATCAAAATACAACCTATCTAACATGCAATGAACAAAAAGAAGAGTGGAGTCACCATAAATAATGTAGTGGTCCAAACTAGATAAGAAAAATAAAGCCGTCTATAAATTCTCTTCATAGTGCTAGTTTATCCATCAAAATAGTGTATGTTCAATTTTCCTCCGAGGAAACTAGACTATAAAATATTGTTGGAGTAATCCAAATAATTATCTAGGACATTATTGTCTGATTTTCTAAATTAATAACTAAGGGAGGTAAGAAAACTATTGTAAACTATTGACAAAATAGCCTTCAGGATGGCTTATCATGTTAAACAAGAAACTAAGAGTTTTCTTCATTTGGTTTCTAAATAACTTGGTTTTTAATGGTTGTGGTGGTATGTTTTGTTGAAGCAATGGAGTAGGTGGTGCTACCCATTGAAGCCTTATCCTTCAGGTAGAGTTTGTATTCAATGTTTTCGAATCCCTTGATTAGAGTAATCATTTTTTTGGCTAAGATGAACGCAAGATAAGTTTGCATCTAATTAGTTCTTGAATCCAAGTTTCCCATCTCTATTTCTAATTGGTCCATTCTATCATGAAGATTATTTTTCTATGCCTCCATATTTGCCATGCTTTAGCCCAATTGGTCTTGCTAGAGAAGGATTTATTTCCTTTCCTATTTCCCAATCACTAGTGTTTTCCCCATCAACACTTTGATTTGCTAGTACAACATGGTTATTTGACATATTTAGTCTCTCTCAATCAGGATGAATTGGGATATTAAAACTAGGACTACAATTCATCTTGCTCTACTTCTACTTCTTGGGTGTCATGTTCTTCTTTGAACCAATTTTCATTTTTTTTCAATCATTTCCTTGGTCTCATAATGGGATGAATCTATCATAGCATCCTTGGGCTTCTTCAATCTCTTTTCTAAATTATGGTAATATGATTGTATCCCATCTCCCTTTTACCTTTGTTTGAGTTAGTATGATCCATTCCCTTAATTGTTTTCAGATACACAAATTTTAATTTCGTAGAAATGTAGGATGTGCTTTGATCCCAATATTTTACACTGGGAGTCTAAAGGAGATGCAAAGCTTTCGACTCAAATGTTGTACCGTTTTTCCTTAAATTCTTGGGTTGTAAAAGATGTATCCAAAATGGTAGAGTGCAACACATCATTTTATACTGAAATGGGGTCTCCCTGTTGACACGATATCTTACAATCATTATCCCAGTTAGCTTGTTATGAGCTATACTGCTACCTTGATTCATGGGACAAGGGGAGGATATTGTGCAATCCTTTGACATCATTGCTACATGATTCTTGTACTCTTCAAAGAGGGGGGAGTGGAGCTAGAGTTTCCATCTCATACTTTCTCAAGCATATATATTGCTTGAAGTGTTATGTATAGGGATGGTAGGATGCATGGTGAAAGGAACAACATACACTAAGATGAGTGATGATGGTGGTGAGGGATTATATCATGAGATTGAATGGAGTTCATGGAATGTGGAAGAAAATACTAGAGATATTGAAGGTGAGAGCTGGAGATCATGGTATGTACCTGAATGTTGATCTCAACAAGGGCCTTAGTGCCATGCCATCTCTTTTTGTAATCATGCAGCCCTTGTTGCTTTATTTTTCCATTTGTTTGCTTTTGTTTTCCATTTGGATTTTTCTGTCAACATCGTTTGTCATATTCCAAGTTGGGTTTGTTTCCTCATGCTTAGAGATGTTAATCATTATAGTTGGGTTGATTATGATGGTTGGAATCACCATGGGTTGCTTCCCTATCTTGCGTTCAATTATATGTCCTACCTACTTGTCATGGGTACTTTATTGCTGAGTGTTGGTAGATGATCCAGGTCTCGTTTAAGTGTCACAACCTTCATTGTTGCACGGAACTACTGCGGGATTGTTTTTATTATTATGATGAACTATTTTGAATGAATTGAAATTATAAAAAATAACCGTATCACTTCATTTAAAAAAAAAATGATTCATCCAATATCTATTCTTTAAAAATTCAACATTCCAATTACAATTTTAAACAATAAATATATTAAATACACGCCATAATCCATATCCATACATTGAAATTTCACTTGATATAAATTTTAAAGAAAAAAAACATAAAAAATAAATAAAAATATTTAAAACTAATTTAGAAATAAAACCAAATTTTATTATAAATTTAAGATAATTTTTTCCATCAACTCACTCAGAAATGAAGTAAAGAATCAAGAATGACGTAAAGATAATCAAACCTATAAACCCTCCTTAAAATATCTCAATTCTAATTCATACCTAACCCTAAAAATTTCGTATGAGAGGTAACTTTCATTAAATAGAGCCTACTTTTGAAGAGCACAGCTCGGAAGTGGGATCTACTTTTGTAGAACACAGCTCGGAAAGCGAAATCTCAACATGATATTAAAATAAAAAAACATAAAGCTTAAAGTTAAAGATTCCATCAAAGTAGCAGATGCATTAAAGCTAGATCTCTGCCAATCCAAGATACCCCAACAAATACAGAAGTTTTTAAGGTATTTTATGCTTAAACAGGGCCCTGCCATTGCAAAATATACCCAAATACATAAGAAGTTTTTAATAACAGAGCCCTGCCATTGCAAAATATACCCAAAAACAGAAGAAGTTTTTAAGGTATTTTAGGCTTAAACAGAGCCCTGCCATTGCAAAATATACCCAAACACAGAATAAGTTTTTAAGGTATTTTAGGCTTAAAAGCAGTTTCCCGTACATCGCGTGCAATGTCAGTAAGACCTGGTCTAATAATTATAATGTATTTAACGTTTTGTACTTATTTAATAGTAGTAAAATAATAAGCGGAGTAGAGCTAAGGAATTATATCCGGACCTCATTTTAGCATGACTTCCACGAACTGTCGTTAAAGGCTGCTGAAAAAATAGAATATCATTCTTTAGTGACGGTATGTATCTTTATGTGACATGGTGCTTTTTTTCCTATGATATTCGCTTTACGTACCATGTGGAGCCACAGATATTTTTCTGTCCCACAGGCTAACTGCAACGACACAGCCATTGAAAACATCATTACAGCATTATATGCCAGTCAATATTCTATTCAATCTGCCCTATAAAGTTTATTCGACGACTATATTCGGAAAATATAGAATCGTTTTCACTCCTGGAACCTTATTTTCAGTGGGTATAAGAAGGCTTACTACAGCAGTCTTCAATGGATATAAGAAGGCTAAGAAGGCTACAACAGCGTTTAAGAATCCCGCTAGGTCGATCAGCCATATTATTAAGGAAATGGCTTCTTTCGAGAGAATTGAGAAATTTAAACCCCATCTTTCTCAGATTCTAATTCAGATAGTTTTTGCTGGTATGTATACTATCGTCAGAACTGCCTTAATAGAGGGAATGAATCACTTTATTTACGTGACATACAGATTGGTTCTTGCATCGTTAACTATCGCTCCTTTCGCTTACATTTTCGAGAGGTAGTGTACAGTCATTCTTATCTCTATATCTAGATCTCAATGATATCAATCTATTTGATAGAAAATAAACAATTAACTCCCGAATTGGGGGGCAAATATATGTGATTTGATTTCATGTTGTCGTCTACCCTTGCAGGAAGAAACGCCCACCTTTGACAAGGGCTGTGATATTTCAAATCTTCCTGCTTGGAACTGGGTAAGCATCTTCTACATAAACTAGCTTTGTTATTGTTTGTTGGCCCATATTGACATGAAACCAATTATGTTCATGGCATCTTACAGAATCGCTATCGCTCAGAATTGCATGTTTCCAGGAATGTACTACACTTCTTCTACGTTTGGTTCAGCAGCATTCAATCTAGTACCCGTTCTCACATTTGCAATGGCCACATTCCTAAGGTAGAGGCTGTGATATCAATGTTACAATGACATGCTAAGCAATTTTTATGGAAAAATGTAATAGCAATCGGGTAATCAGATTCATTTGTTTTTCAATATAGTATTTTTTTGGAAATATTGTCTTCCTGATCTATCCCAATAGATTTTTTTGTTTTCCAATGTATCCCAAAACACAATTTCTCACACTGCTCAGAGAAGCCTAAGAACTGAAATATAGATTCTATAGATTATAAGTTACAATGCATGATGTAGAGTCTAGACTAATGTTTCACATGCAATTTTAATGTTTGAAATGCAATTTATTGTTGATGCTCGTTCAACTTGGTTTTTGTTTGGGCTAGACTGGAGAAAGTTAATATCAAAAGTATAGGAGGACAAGCAAAGGTTGTTGGCACAGTTATCTGTGTCTGTGGTGCAATGGTCATGACATTATACAAAGGTCCTGCCCTTAATGTTTTATCACCTTATCAAAAAAGCCATCGAATTACATCCAATTCTAAGCCCAATATTCTACTGGGCTCCATCTTGGTCTTTGGAAGCGTCGTAGTTTGGTCTGCATGTATTGCTTTTCAGGTAATATTCATTTTCAATTCTTATATCCCCAAATTCTACTTACTCCTTCCAATAATATTAATCTATTGATAATTATTTGACAACTGATGTGTAAAATTGGATACAGGCACCTATTCTGAAGAAGTATCCTGCTCAATTATCATTAACAGCACTCTCTAGTCTTTTCGCAGCAGTTGAATCTGCTCTAATTGCTGTAATCTGCGAGCATAAGAAGCCCAATCTCTGGGCTATTGGATGGAATATGGAGCTTCTTAGCGTTTTATATTCTGTAAGGATATGAACATTTAAAAAAATATATCTAGATATTGGGAAACACCACCATCTTGACAAATAAATTGCATGTTTCAGGGACTATTATGTTCTGCATTGGGGATGTTTTTGCTATCATGGGGTATAAGCAAAAGAGGGCCTGTATTCGTGGCACTTTTCAATCCAGTTGGCACGATTGTCACGGTAATTTTGGAGCTTATCATTGTTCATGTGTATCTTCGTGTTGGAAGGTAAGTTAGAATACGTACAGTGACTCGCAATTCTACGTGTATTTCTTATCTCTTTAAAGACATAACATTACACATTACCCACCATATATAATATGCGTTGCCAGCTGATAATGCTAACTTTCAAACAGAAGTCTGTGTTAACATGTGATCTGATTCTTGATAATAAAAACTGTGCAGTGTGGTCGGAGCAATCTTGATCGTTGCGGGCCTTTATTCTGCACTTTGGGGTAAAGCACATGATATGAAAACCGAGGATGACAAGGCATCTCACAATAATATTATCCTAGTAGAAGCTCCCGAGTTTAATAGTATTCTCCCATTTAATAACGTGACGATGGAAGATGAAGAATCACTCAAAAGAAGAGACCACCATTTGAAAACATACAAAGATGAGGAATCCGCGAAAGGAAGAGACCAGAGACTACCATTTGAAAACATACAAAGATAAGGGATCGGAGAAAGGAAGAGACCACCCTTTGAAAACATATAAAGTCTGAAAAGACACAGTGGAAAACATATAAGTGTGAAAACACAGTGGCAGATATGCGACCAGGCTTTTCAAATATCCATGGGTACTTAAATTGAGGCTTTGTGGAAAGTATGGTCACTGTGGGGTATGACAACATGTTTTAAATGAAAATGAAAATACTATGATATAAGAGATTTCATATTATTTTATAGATGAAGTTTGCATAATATGGTTAAGTTCAATTTATTTTAATTTGAAATTTGAATAATATTGTTATGGTTGAGAGGTAACAAACCAATTTATCTATAAAAATATTTGTTGAATTATGATAATTTTATAATATTGTTTATTTATTTTCTTATTATTATTATTAATATTATTTATTTTTCATAATGTTATTTTAAAATATTTCTTTATGTATGGGGTTTAAATAGCCTGCGCTTTGAAGGGATCGCGAGGGCAGTTGGAAAAGCAAAAAGCTAAAGAACTAAAATAAAAATAAAAAAACTAAATAACTAAAATGAAAAAAAAACTTTGTCCACCGACACAAACTAGAAAGACCTGAGAGTAAGTCGCTGCGTGGAGAAAAGGAAGATTGCGCCTTTTCCGTAGGGTGAGAAAGCCTTGAGGAGGAAATTAAGCGATTGTTCATTCCCATAAAAGCAAATCCGCCTTTATCTAATCGTACGAGGAACTGCCCAGACAGAGCTGCTGCAGCTCTTCCCATCGGAATGCCAGCATTGGCATGAAGAGCCCGTCAAGATAAAGATTATGTGTGAGGAAGTTTGAAGAGAAGTACAGGTTGTGAATAAGAACGAAAAGAGTAGTTGGTTGGCGGCAGTGATCAAATTTGAAGTCAAACTTGAAGGGTTTGTTTTAATTTCAGTCACAAGGATTTATATTTATGATGTTTTTCTATGAAAAACTTTTAAAAAAATCATATTTTAGTTGATAATAATAAATTAATTATACATTTGGTAAAAAATATGCTAAATAAAATATTACATTTTTAATCGTATTTATGGCATAAAAAACCAATATCTCAAGAATTATCACATTTACCATAAACTACAATAACTAATGCTTTAGTGCATGCTGATGGTGGAGGTATCAATGCAATGGAATGCATTACCAATAATTATACATCTTGAATCATCATCCATCTACAATACAATGGGGTATACTTGTTGCACCTAGTGATGCAGTATACTTGTTGCACTTAGTGGTCTGCTTGATTGGATGACTTCTATCAATTCATTATTTGTTTTTTTATCTCTCAAAGACTAAATTGCAGTTATTGGTCCAAAAGAACGGATTCTCAAAAGAAGAAAACTCCCATTTTACTACCTTTTTAGAGGAATAATTTTTTTTTGTTGTGAGTTATTTGTCGTTTCTTAAAGCCATGTGCATAAGTAGTTTCTTTATAGCTCAAGCATCACATTTTTTGCAATGCTAGTAATCTTGTTGAAGAAGAAGCATACGCGGACAAAAAAAATATAGATGACAAAAAGTACACTATATTGCTAGAAGATGTAGGTACTTTGTTTTTAGATTTATCATAAATAAGAATTGATAAGCATGCCTATGATGCAGACTCCTTACCTTTAAATGGTATGTGAAGCTTGATGGAGAGGTAAAAATCAACACAGAGGTTGAGATTAATTCCACGAAAAATTTACTTAGGAAGTTACCTCTACAAAAAATCATGTTTCCTTGGATACTTTCCATGACACAGCTACAGCCCTTACCCACCTGGTTGTGCATCCTTATCTATCAAATCATGGATAGACAACCAGATCCTTGATTATTCTCATGTCGCAGCCTTTACCCGTTTGGTTGTGCATCCTTATCTATCAAATCGTGGATAGAAAACTAGAATCCTTGAGTATCCTCGTTGTGTAGCCCTGACCTACCTGGATTATGCTTGGTTTCTTTGATATCAAGCATATCCAAGAAACATTGTCTTGCTCTCTATGGGATAATTCAGTAACATTTTTCATGTCTACCTCAAAGGCAGTGGAGCTATCATAGAAGAAGCGATTTTTCATAAAACCTCCAGGGAATTGGACCCTAGATAAATCAAAATCAATCATATGTTAAAATAATGAAACAAACTCTAGTGTAAAAGGAAAAATTGAACAGACAAACTATTGTCGGATTTGCTCATGTATTTAGTAGGCGGATTGAAGCATAAATGTCCTCATGACTACCAAAGAGGTACTAAAAACAAGATTTAGTGTTGATGTGACTTCTTCGTTCTAAATTTTTGAGCAATTCCATTGATTGCATCCTTGGGAAATTGATAGTGGTTCTGCTATCCTTGAATGATCATCTATCCTCGCCTCCTCGGGAAATTGATAGCGGTTTTGTCATCTATAATCCTAGTTCTTCTATCCTCATGAAAATGAACTTAAGATTCTCCTTGGAAAGTTGGAACCAACAGGAAGAATTCATGTTTGACGAGCACTTCATAGGACATCCCCTTTAATGAAATTTAAATCCAAATCCCTTATTTTTTTAAAAGTAAAAAATAAAATAAAATAAAAAAATTTCATTAAATCGAAATCCCTCATTTTCTTAAGTAAAAAATAAAATAAAATAAAATAAAAAATTTATGATGACCAAATTTTTTAGTGACACTTGTGCGACGTGTTGGGAGCCCTTTGACGGGTTCAATTTTGATCCTTGGTTGGAGGTATATCTTTAATACTATATTTTACCATTCAAATAATGTGAACATTTTAATGAGGTCACATGGTCAATGGGATGAGTCGACACGCCAATATTTTTTTATGGTTTTTTAGTAATGGTTTTGAAGAGTAAAAGTGTTGGTAAAAAGTGAAATGATAAAAAAAATCATAATATGGATTTATAGCTTGATATTAAATGTTGTTGAAATGTTATTCAAATACTTTCCTTGGAAGAAAAGTAGAAAAGTATAAGACTCATTTGTGGTGGTAATCAACATTTTTAAAATGGTATTTTGAAACTTTTCTAAGAAGTTGTGTAAAAAATATTGTTACACTTGTGCTTGGTTAATGGAAAAGTAATCTTATTTTGAAAACATGTAAAGAAATGAGTTTCATGAAAGAAAAATGGAAAATTAAGTAATAAAGATGAAATTTTGTGATTGATTGTGTCTGAAATTGAAGAATGGAAAGAATCTCATTGAACAAATCAAAAGAAGGGTAAGGGTATTTTGAAAATGTTGATGAAGATGAGAAGGACACTCATTGACATTGAGTTTATAATAGTAAATACACAATTGTTCCAGAGAAGGAAATCCTTAGGACAAATAAATGGAATATTGTGTTTTGTAGAAGATGAGACATAAGAATATGATAGAGGAGGAGTTCAAGTAGATTTCCTTAATGAACTCATTGAATCTTTGTCTTGTGTTGAATATGAGCAATAGCTCACACAATGCATGTCGGTGAAGGAACAATATTCGAAGACATTTTTTAATGTAGAACTGATCAAAATGATTGCTTACCTGAAGGGGGAGAAGCATCAACTCTAATATGTTAAGGAGGTGAAGAAATAAATGTAGATGTAGAATATATCATTGAATCTATAAGAGAGCTTGAAGGACTAGTATATGATGATGATGAGTTCCAAGCACAAGAATTTACCAGGATCGGCACCAAGATGATGTTTCTCGAAGCAATGATGAATGGAAAGATTATATGGTCAATACTACAACGAGAAATGAAGAAGATATGGAGATATATATTGATGTTGTTTATGATGCAAACAAGGTCGATGTGGTTGAGGACTCTAAAGAAATATGTATTTTGTGAAGTAATGTATCTAGAAGTATGTGTTCGATTATACATGCCAAATCTTGTCAAAATATAGATGAGAAGAAGAGAACATTGAAGGTTGCATGTACAACAACACAAGTTGGAAAACACAACAAGATGTTTAAAGAAAATTATGCTTTATTTGACTACTTACTTGTTTATGAGTATGCAGGTAATGGTAGCAACAAATGTGTAATCATGGGGAAGGAAAAGCACTTTAAAGAAGCGTTGAATCAATCAAAAAGCTTAAGTAATAAAGTTGAATACATAGTTAATGAAGAAAATGAAATGAATGCAAATTGTGAATTTTCCTATGAGCAAGAAGGTTTAGAAGAAGAAACTGTTGATATGATATTTATGAGGTGGATCATTGAAAATATTAGTTATTATAAAATATATTTGGATTTAGATGAGATTATTTATCTGATCAATCTTAGTATGCCTACTAATGACGATGATAGGTGGGATTTTAGCATGTCCACATTTCAAAAGCTAGACATGATAAAATTTGAGATTGCAACACATAGTATAAATCGCATTCAACATTTGAATGATGACCAGTATGTTGAAGAATATTTTGTAGTTGAAGGTGATGATAGAAGATTCAAGAAATTGAAGAAAATATTTAATATGGAGAATAAAGTGACAATGAAGAAGCCAAAGTATTCTTGTATCAAGGTTTAATATCGGCAAAAGTGGAAATAACACAAACAAGTTTAAGTTTCCAGTAGAACATGTTCTTTGAGATATTTCCTTTTGTAAGCCTAGCTGATACATAGACTTGTAGTAATTCACTTTTCATTTTTTTAATGCAAGCCTTAGAGGCAATATGTCTTAGTAGCAGTTTGATAATTTGTTTAGTGGTAATAATTAAGGGGGAATGTTGGAAAGTATAATTACTCCCACTAAATGAATTAGTTAAAAAAATAAAGTTAAACAATTATATCTAAATGTTTTTGTTCAACGCACCTACACAATTTAGGAAATTTACAACATTGTATATATTTATCATTCAATATATGAAATTTAAGGTAGTAGGGCTACTTTCAGCTCATGTTTTATCTTTTCTTGGTCTTATTTCTCTTCCATTTGAAGCAGATTCATACATCTTCCCATCAAGAGACCATATCAGTGAGTACTTCCCAAGTATTTCCCCTTACCACTATAGTGTAGTTAAACATATCCATTGACTTACAAAGTAGTTAAACATTACATTTTTTTATAATATTTATAGTATTTTTGTTAAAATTGTTGGAATTATAGATATATGTTGTTGGAACTTTATAATTTTAATAAATAATGATATTTAATTTATTTCACTGATTCTAATCCATTTATGCAACTGAAATTGCAATTTGAATAATGAAAAATGGTGGTTTCACCAAAAAAATTATTCCTCTAGATTCTAACAAAAATGAGCAGTGAAATCCAAAACATAAAACCTACATGAGAAAAGAAACCACAAGGTTGGTGTTTTTTTAATTGAGTGAATCTAATAAGTATCCCTACCATCAACACAAAGAAAGGATCAGTAGTAACCCCACCTATTAGTCTAGACCCCTAAAGCATAAGTATTGGTAGGAGGACATGACCAACAAATATATACCAGATACATGACCTTTGGAAGCTTTCCTCCCTATAGTAGAGGACAAATGTTTCCTAGCTATCTATCGGGATTCTATCCATTTTGTAATTTTATTATATCCATGTTGTATATGTTCCATAACTTAAATCCATAAATATAAGGAATCATTCATGGGAAACAACTACTCCCTAGTAGGGTAATCAAATAAAGGACATGCCACCACATGTGGTAACATTTCCTCTTCTTGCCTTCATAAATGGTAGAGGATGGGTGTGATAGGTTAACTGATCCTCTCCTTCCATTCCTGACATGTGTTCTCAATCTTTGTGCCCTTCCTTCCCTAAAGGGATTCCCTACTAACCTAATGATCTGACTTATCAAAGGGGATCTTTCCTTTTCCTTGGAAAAGGGAAGTAATATTAGTGTGTGTGGTTCAAAACGTACCTTGAGAATCATGGTACATCTTGATCCCCAAAAATTAAATTGGAAATGTAGTGTGGGAATAAATTATTTGAGGTTCACTCTGATGTCAATGGAATAAAACGAACATATAGGAATTTAGAATGGTTAAGCACAGTGGGTTGAATTGAAAATTCAAAGTAATCTGGTGTGTTATTGAATCTTCCAAATCTATCCTCCCCTATAACAACATTGGAGTATGAGAGAAAGTGGCACTGATGCACTTCAACTCCGTAAATGTGTGCATCCTCATCTTTTGGAAACTATTAGCCTTTAACTCAAGATCTACCAATTGTTCTATTAGTTAGAAAAATGCGAGAAATTAGGAACTAAGATTGCAATAAAAAGGGACTTTTTTTTCTTATTGATTATTCTATGGTTGTATTTCAAATTACGAGGGGAAATAAACATTCTCGAGGAGATATTGTTTGATATTTTTTATTTATTTGTAAAAATATGTGATTTACGTGTGTGTTTGGATACGTAAAAGGATATATTCATCTTTACTCCCCCACTATCAAGGATTGAGAGGAATCTGAAACTACCTTGAGGTGCAAAGCCTTTTTAGAGTCCTAAACTTGAGGAATGTTTGCCCTTCAATGAATTTGATTCCTTTTTTCAAGGTTAATATGGATCTATGTTCGCAATGGTTGGATCAAAACAATGTTGCTTAAAAACAAAATTTACCACATTGAAATTGTCTCATCCAAAATTAAAAAAAAAACATATTTACATCGTCAAAATGGTGAATTGTAATAAAGTAAAGGTGAAAGAACACAATAAAATTTAAAGATGAATTACATATATATTGCAGAGTAATCAATATTAATATAATATTAATATGCCTTTTTTGACTTTGATTAAAGCCAATCCTGCCCCCTTTGGCATTTTCTCATATCAATCATATGTGAAAGGAGGTTCAGTTCGAACACCATTTGCACTTAATTCTAGATATTGTTGTCAATTTGAGGTCATGTCTCTCTTTATTTAAAATATTGATAGCTCTTTCTCCAATGTTAATCTTTGTGACGTATGGATTTTCAACCCCAAGCAAGTTTTAATGCAAATTTTCGGCATATGCATCATTCTAGCACTTTCTTCATGAAATTTAATAATGAATTACATGTAAATTTAACTTAGTGACATCATTCAAAATGTAATATCACTAAAATCAATCCATCTCAACAATACTATTCAATCATATTGCATTTGCCATTGCACAAATTTCAAATTAGAGGAATGTTACATCATAATGCAAATATACATCCAAGGACATAGATCCATAGATCATAGATGTCCCTAAGTGAATCAGATTAGGGTTTTGACCATTTAATGATAGTGATTCTATCTGCTCGACTAATTGTGTAAACTGCATTACATTATAGTTTCCATTATTTAACTAAATGATACCATACCAAGTGGCCAAAACTGAGTGATATCATACAAACTGTGGGGTTTTTTTCTCCAACAATGACTTGAAAATATGCTTAACTACTAGATTCTCCTTGCTAAGTATTGCTTCTCTTAATTAGATAGGTTTCCATCTATATAACTATGGTGATTCTATCTACTTTTCTAACTATGGTAAGTAAATTAGATTAATGTTCTGACTACTTAACTATGGTGATTCTATCTACGCGTCTAACTGTGTTAACTAATCTTAGGGTTTGGACTATTTAGCTATGGTGATTCTATGTACTTGGATAACTAGAGTAACTTAATCAAATTGGGGTTTTGACTATTTTACTAAATAATATCATACAAAATCTAATATCATTGAAGTCAATGCGTCTTAACAATACGCATTGCATTTCCCTATGCACAAATTTCAAATTAGAGAGATGTTAGATAATAAGGAAAATCTCCATCTAAATACATTCGTAAAATAAAAAAAATGCATGAAGGATATGATACAAAATGTAACATCAATGAAATTAATGAATTTTATAACTCACCTTTTTTCATAGTGAACTTAAGACAAAATAATATATATATATATATATATATATATATATATATATATGCATAATAGGCACATCCATAATATCCACATGCATAATGCTTATATGCATTCTTATAGCAAATGCATAACCATGCATGAAAAATGCATAACATAAAAAGAATTATTTTAGCAGAAGCATAGATTATTCTTTAGGACACTTAATAAAAAACACATGCACATAATTATCTTAAAATTGAAGAAGCATAAATATTTACATGTGTCGCACATTTACCCCATATAAATTGGCACCATATTTAATACCCATAATAAATTTCCTATTAATTTGCATTACACCAAACCAAAAAAACTAAGGCTTGTAAGGTAAAATTTCCAAATCTTTATTTATAAATTCATTCCCAAGAAGTGTCGCACTCAACATTTTGTCGAGAACTGCGCATAAAACAATACAGTAAGAATTAGCTCAGTCAAAACAACAAAGAATTGATATCTCAACACATTAACCTAAGGATTCAATGCATAAATTAAATAGGATAGCAATTATCATTCCTTCCAAACAAGGAATGTAATCTTCCAATCTAATAATTGTGTAAATAAGTTAATAATTCAACATAATCATTTAAACTTATTTGGATAAGCAAAATCAACCAGTGGTTTCATACAAGATACTATTCAATGCTAACCTTAATTAACGATTCTTAACATATGGAAATTGTTTACAATTAACTATTACGCAAAATAAGGATAATTATGTGCATTTCAATGTAATTACCACTCATTCATACCTATGGTTTATAACTTCTAGCCCATAGATTAAAAATGCAAAAACCATTCAAGGTAAGACGAAATAAAAAAAAATATGTTACCACCCAATGCTAACATAATATAAGCAATTTGCAATACTTCCTATGCGCTATAATTTATCTATTAAGAAAGATAAGTCCATGCCCATCTTCTACAAAATAATTAAATTACAAACAATTTGTGCACTAAATTGGAAATATCCATACATAAACCATTCCCAAATAAATTAAAAGAGGGAACCTCCATGCATAATTTCCTTCTTTTATCAAAAACCCAAAAACTTAACTAGAAAGCAAATAAATTGCAGAAATAAACTTGTGTCAATTTCATGTACAAGAATTCAAACAAATAACTCATAAAAATGTATAATTTTTTTTTATCATTCATCAATTAAACTAAATTGAGAAATAAATCATCATTTATAGAGTTTAAAACTTATCTAGATAATGCTTGAATTGGGAAAATGGATGTGTGGTTTCCATGCTCCACCCAACCATCGGTGATCTTGCTCATCTATCTCTTAGCAAAATGCCACCCCTGAGCTGAGACTCATGCATTCACTATTTCTAGGCATCTCATCAGTCCCATAATTTCTTAGGGATTTAACACAGGTTTATAGGCATCCAGTAAAATAACTTACAGTCAATTCCATGCCAAACAACACAATTCCAACTCTGGCTTGTTTCCAATCACACCACGGTGAAAAAAAATCACTGCTTAACCAATACACAAGAACATCATAATGGTTAGTTCATAATTCACTATTTCATTGACCACATACCAACAATCAATCACAGATTCATTCCACAACAGGAATTATCACCCAACAATTCTCACTTCTTCTCTATTTGCTCAGACCTTCTATCCGCCTGTGCACACACTTTCCTTCCCGGAATGAAGGAATAATAAATGCATAATATTCCCCTTGCTTTGCATATATAATCTTATGCATTAAATACTATAACCACATGGAATTCCTCATCCATGTTTCCTTATCATATGCAAACACATAATTTCCCCAAATTCCCACTTAAATCATAATTATGATTTTAATAATAATTATTTAAGTCAATAAAATGGAATTAATATTTAACCATGACTTAGGATAAACTTTACGAATATTTTAACTTTCTATAAGTTATCTAAGGGTCAAGGCATAGTTTCCTCCTAGGCCACTTTTAACCCCCTTACTATCTCAAATGAATACATGAGTCCCCGATCTCTTCAGCGTTCTTCCTCCACACAACAAGTTGTGGATTTTAATATAAATAATTACAAAATATGCATTTGTTCTACAATACAGGAATTTGCATATCAATGTTTACATCATACATATCATCAGTTGAGGGGTCTCATCCAGGGGTATTAAAAATTTTAATAATACTATTAGATCATAATGCATTAAGTGTAAGCAATGTATATGTATTTTCATTACCTAACTATACCTAAGAATTTACCCAATTATTGATCAATATTTAACTCGTTGTTCTATTATTAATTTGTTTTCCATTATAATTGTCATTATTCCAATTGGGAATCATGTTGGAAATGATAACACTTAAATCCTACAAATAGGAAAATGTTACATTAATTAATTAATTATGAAGTAAGATAGTTATTTACCAAAAACTAATCTCTAACTCATTTTATTATTAACTTAACAATATATATTCCAATATATTTTCCATTATAATCGTCTAGGGGGGAACTATTTCAATTTTGAATAATGTTGTAAATTATAACACATAAACCCTACAAATAGAGAAAAGTTGCATTCAATGATTAATTATGAAGTAAAATAGTTGCAATTTATTCATTATAATCTTTTATGGGATAACTATTTCAATTTGGAATCATGTTGTATTTATGATAGATTGAGCCATTTCATCATAACCACCCCACTCTTCCTCTACTCTAGGAGCCAGAATGAAAAAAGGTATCCATAGTTAGTGATTGATTGCTAAGAACCACCCAAAATTGAACCTTAAACATACAAATGTTGAGTAGGTGGGGATGGATTTGAGATCCAAGGTGGATATAATTAATTTCCAATTGTATATGGTACCCTACATCCTATTAAGGCCAATTTTCCCATAAGAAGATGTTGTAGTTATGTCTCGAAAATGTCTAATGAAGCAATATATCTACTATTTAGGTAAGGCCACCACTCAAAAATTTTCAGTTGCAAATCTGGCACTAGGATCACTCACTTGCTAAAAATAGAAGAAAGTTCATTTATCTAAGCTCCCTCCACATACTTCTGGATGAAACAAGAAAGCTCCTTCACTTCATCTCCCTCCACTTGTTTCCTAGGGTTAGGGAATGGGCCTTATCTTATCATCCCAATCAATTTTTGGGAACCACTCACACTATGTACCCACGCTCCCTACATCTTGTCATGAACCACTCACTCTATCCATGCACCATCCCTATAGTTGTTTAGGAAGCATAAACTAAGTCACCTATCGTTACTTGAAAAACATAGACTAAGTATAGATCCTATCATCATTTGTGTAACAATATATTCCTATCGTTAGCTCGATACTACCATCACCTATCGTGAGCTTTAATGGTATCAACCATACAGTATCGATGTTGGAACCATGCACCTACAACCACTACCATCCATGTCTCTTCCTTAAACCTTTTATTAGTGATGAAACCAACAACTTCCCATGCTACAAAGAAAGCACCACTACCCATCCCATATTCACTATGCTACCTTAAACCGTGCATACCACTAGATATCTTGATAACGATCATCCATCCCATGGTCAATCATTTAACACCAATGGTACATATCACTCACTAGATCAACAACATGCATTCAAAAAATAGGAGTACAACCTACCTTCAATAGATAGGAGTCATCGTGATATACGAGTCTAATATCGTTACCTTACCTTAGCAAGCTTGTGAGTTTAACCTTATGTTATATAGGTTACCTTACCAACCTTCTTAACGATAAAACAAGCAAACAAATAGATAATGAAAACAAGGACAATGAACAAAGGTAGACATTGTTACAAGATGGAATCCATTATCCAATGGTTGGGATTCATTTGTATTAATATAAACAAAAATACATGAGAAAAGGGCCTCTCTAGATGTGTCTATCAAGATTTTTCTAGTTGTCTTGGTCGACTTCTATTCTACCAACATATCTTCTCCAACTACCTCATTGATTGATGGTCTAGATATCTCTATCACCATCATTCACTAATAAACATTACAATGGTTTAATCCATTCTTTAATACTCCCGCTTTATGTTTATTAGAGGTAACAATCAATGTGTTTCTTCGTCCCTACTATGGATTGTTTCCATCTTGGTATTCCTTTTGGTCATATTTTCCTCTTTTTATTCAAATTGGTAATGTCTTCATCTTTAGTGATCAATCAATTCATGAGCTTGGACATCAACCTTACTCGTCATTGTCTTGGTCTTTCTTCATTATTAGGATTTATCCTTGATCTTTCTACTCCATCTTTTTGTACATGTACAGTATCATTATTGATGTCCATATATAAAGGAATCCATATACCGAAATACATGGGTTTCCAACTACTATACCTACAAGTTCTCTAGGAAACCTTTTCACTTATGTGGTTCATCAACATGCTAAAATACACCTAATACATAACTTTGTACAAAATTTTGAACATTGAGATTAACTCACTCTTCCCATTCAATCAAAGATTTATCTTCTCTTATTCAACATCAAGCTTGCATACATGTACACCAACCACCCCCATACCTTCCCAAGTGGTCAATTGCACAACTTGATACCACAACCTCAGTACATATGAGATAAAAGCACATCATGTGATTACATGTGTCATTGCACTACAAATTTTATGTATGAATAAAAGGGCTTACTACTAACTTGGGGACTACAACCTCCCATAACTAGGCACTACAACTTGTACGAGCAAATGGATTTAATAAGACTTGCAATCATATTCCCAATGGATTCACCAAAGGTACAATAACAATATTTTTCCATTTTTCCCATTATAGAGGTTGGGATCACAACCATGTCAATTTTTTCAATCTTCTTACAACTAGTGTCTTTATTTATGATGACATTTTATTATAGAATGTTGTTTGTTGGATTCTGCAATCTTACCACAAAACATCCTATGACATTGGTTTGGCAAGTTGAGTTGATGCATGAATGACATGTTCAACCTTTTAACTGGACATGTTCCTTGTCATATTTGTTTTGCAAGTTCAAACTCTTAGACATAGAGTGTCAGGTACCACTGAACATACACCCCATATTTCTTCCTTTTACAATGACCCTTTTATATGTTCCTTTTGATAAAAAAATCACCAATCTCATGTTTATCACTTTTAACAACAACTTGGACTTTAACCTTAGACCAAGACATTCCATCCTTTGAAAATCTATCCTTTGGTTGAAAATTAGAAATAATTTTTTTTACACTCCTAACATGGATGACCTAACAATTAGCAGTGGAATGCCATCTTTTCCAAGACCCAACTAAACATTTACCCACTCACTTATAGAGACCATAATCATAAATATAAATGACCCATATTCCCCATGATTCACTAACCTATAGATACAATAATCATAACTACAAATGGCCCATATTGTAGTAAGAAAGATGATAGCAATTTTGTAAACATGGCAGCCATCTAGTAAATATTTTTTGAATTATTTATTAGTGAGGTACATGTTAGCAAGATTGATTTCTTCCCTACGTACTTATCGATTGTGTACCTCCTCCTTTTACATTATTTGTAATGATCCTTATCTAAAATGAGTTTGAGGAACACATTTCATTTCATTGATCCATGCTCTTCCATGTCAAGGACAACAACGTACAGGTTGATCACATTATCCTTGGTACTATTGTCATCCTTGTTTTCAAATTACTATTGCACATATCAACTAATGATTCCTTTTTTTATTGTTAACATTTTCATATCACACCTAAATCAATTTCTTTGTAGAATTGTTTCACTTTCAACCAGTCATCATCTAACATCCTTTTTTATTGTAGTGGAAACATTTTTTAGGTATTTATTTACCAAAACAGCTTTAACAAGCTAGATCTCACTTTCCATGGCTACACTTTAGGAAACAAAAATAACAAATATTACATATGGATTGGCATTATATATCTCACAAAAAAAATAGTAATTTGTTTTAGGCTTATCAATGGCAAACAAATTCAAATCACATAGAAGTGCAGTACATGTGTTAACTACATGTAAGTTTGTCATAAAATAACATTAGGTCATAGTAAGATCATTTCATTTCAACGGTAGAATCACATGCACCTATCTGGATCCTACAACATTATTCACACATCAATTGATAAACACATATACTATTACTAATACCCATCACAAAAAATTCAAAATTCCTACCAGATACATAGGACAACCTTCCACAACATATTCAAAAGTCCTACGAACTACACTATAAAACCTTCCACAAAGAAAAACATAGCACACTAAAACAAACTAGTTTATTTGATACAATAAAAGGAACTAAATTTGGTTTAGGACCTTCATTATCTTGGGTCTCCAATGAGGGATTTATACATAGACTTGCTCTGATACTGGACGATAAAACAAGTAAAATAATAGAGAATAAACATATAGACAGTCAAGAGAGAGTAATATTTCCTTACAAGATGGAAGCCATGCTCCAATTGTTGTATTTATTTTTATATATAGCAGAAAATTACATGAAAAGACGACCTCTCTAGACGCCTCTATCATGATTTTTCTAGTCAGCTTAACCGACTTTTGTTTGTCCAACATATTTATTCTGGGTTTTGGATGTCTATCATTGTCATTCTCTAATAACCATGAGCTTTAATATATGTTTTAACTTTTAAAGCGTGGCATTCCCCTCAAACTTCTAACTAATCATTACACTAGTTATTTCCTCGTGATATGGAACAAACTCTTCTAAATTAATAGCTTCAACGATGATAGATAGTGGTTAGGTTTTGACATGTTTCCCCCCTACTGTAAAGCATGGGAACTTGAGTCTAATACTACTAACTATATGCTAACTAAATATACTAAAAATAAGGGATATGCTCTCCTAAATGTTAAATATTATTGTACATATACACTCTATAAGAAGTGAACATTAATATTTCTTTTCTATCATATATTAAAAATAATAATATATATAAAATTTACATATTTCTTCCCGAGTGACACAATTATATCTCATTCCATACATAACGATTTATTGTATTTCCGTATTATTTATCATTATTCAAAATATAATATCTTAAAAATTATATAATAATTGTTTAATTTAATTAAAATCTTAAAATTTTTATATATTAATAAAATAGAAAGATTAAAAGGTTACTTAGAAGTGACATATTAAAGAGTGATATGAACAATTTTAATTGAATGTATCTTACTTGACTTACAAAATATTTTTTGTTAACTATAATGTGTTACATTTAAAATCGATTCGGAATTTTTCACCTGGATTTATTTTTAACAATAAAATTGTTGTACTATTGGAATATGTTAAGGCTTGACAAAACCAGATTATGGTGCTCATTGTCCGTTCAAATTTTTATAAAGCCTTTTGGATTATTAAATTAAAATATAAAATTATGAAATGGACTGAGTGGAACTACTTTAAGAAAAATAATCGCAAACAGCATCAATTTATGCTCCAAGTTATGACACTTATTCTTCTCTTATAAAACTTTGTAATATAAAGTATCCACGAGACATTTGTTCGTTTCATGAGAATCTAAGGATTAAGAGTGTTTTACATTACCCACTTATGAGAATATAATATTTATCGAAAAGGTTAAAGTGTTGTAGATTGTCCACATTGAGAAAATCATATGCTTAGGAACGCCTAAATTATTATACATTACCCACTTTGATAGTATAATCACAATTATGGTTCAAAATTCTAGATGTTGATGCTTTAGGACACATGGGGGGCTTTACGTTAGAAATAAAATGCCCTGAAAAGCATAGATGCTAAGTACTTTCACAATAACGTTAAATTTATTGGACCTTTTGAAAAGGAAAACCACCATTTTGGATTTTGGATTTTACACATGTAAGAAGAATGTCATTTACGATCTCAACGATCTTCACTTTCATAGTGTAAAAGTAATGTTATACCCCAGTAGGGAGGAGGTATGTAAGCATGCTTACAAATTCTCAATAAAATCCAAGGTTTGGACATTGCATAGCATACAAATTTAAGGATTTTTTCTTTAATATATATTTATTATTTAAAAAATATAGAATTTTTATTTCATTACAAAATTAAAATTATTATGTCTTCACGGTAGCAAGAGACATAGTGAGTGGGAGGGGGGATAGTTCGGTTTCCATAAGAGTGTAATTTTGAATCTTTGGATAATGTTTTGGAATGTTGAAATATTTGGTATTTTTCCATTGTCATGATATTCAAATTATATTGAAGGATGATTAGCAGAGAGGTTGTTGTTGTCAGCAACATGATTTGGATCCCAAACATCAATGATGCAATAACATATGCATTGTTGGGTTGTTTTTAATGCATGGTGTTAATACTAGTTGGTCTAGGATGGTCTACTTGGTCACCACGTTGTTGAGTGTTTAATGGAAGGTCTATACATTGTTGAGTGTTTTCACCATGGTATATGGAATATTTCTCCGGAGTGTTTTCATTATTTGTCGTTTGTGGAAGAAGGTGTTTCCCTTGTGGACTATTTTTGTTGCTTGGTTTCATTGACATCTGGAAAGCTTGAGCGGTGTTTGCTAGTTGTGGCTTGGCAAGGGTGGATTCCAAGATTTTTTTTCATGCATTTAGAAATATTGCGAGCTGGAGTGCTTTGGCTTTTTGTTTCCTAGTCGTCTACAACATAAAGTGGTTTTACTATGGATTGTTTTCGTTGCTTGGTAGTGTGGGTGTCTTGTAGAGCCTAGTGGTGTATGTTGACTGTGAGTTAGTGGAGCTGAATTTCCGGACCGTTTCCCATGCTAAATGTAATATTCCTCTTATTGGTCGTCTGTGGTAGAAGGTGGTTCATCTCTAGACTATTTTCCTTTGTTGGTTGTGTAGGAATTTGGAATAGTTGAGTGGTGTTTGGCTATTGCAAATTCATGTTCTTGGAATCTGGGAGAGGCAAATTCCAGTTAGTCTTTGTGCTTTTGTCTCTGGTGGCTATGGCAATGTGTTCTAGGCATGGGAGAGGTAAGTTTATTTCCTTCATTTGTTTTTTTATTGATGGTTTGTTTCATAAGTGTGCAAGATGAACATTGGTGTGTTGCATTGTAGCCAAATGATGGATTTTGTGAAAAAAATGGTATGATTCTAGTGTAGAAAATAACATGATGTTCAATTTTTTGTTTGTTTCTGGGCATTTTATTTTTTGGGTCGGTTTTCCATTTGAGGTTCTCTTGTTCAATTTCCTAGTGTAGTTGGCCTGGAGTTGGCGTCGGTTGTTTGCATATAGTATTGGTATTTGGTGCCTTGTGTGTCGAAGTAGGGATTGATCTGCAAGTGTAAATGTTGTTTAACCTATGGTTTTCCATTTTCGTATGAGTTGTCTCGTAGTTCCATTGGAGAAGCTTCATTTGTAACTGGTGGGTATAGTGCTTTTAGGTCTATCTCGTTCTTTTGTGTTGGAATTGCTTCTATGGTGTTCATTATTGAATCCATGGAAAGTATCTCTCTTTTTTTTCCTCCTAGTGTCTTATTTTCCCTTTCAACTCATAGTGGAGGTTTGGCCTTGTTACATCCTTCTATTTTCTTGTGGTAAGGGTTCCATTCTAGTTATGGGTTCGAGCTGAGTGAATGGTGTTGCTTAAATAATATTGATATATTGAGAATCAATGTTGTTGTGATTTGGAAGCCGAAGTACAATTGCAAACAATATCAAGGTAGGAGTTGGGTGTGTGGCAATGATATGATTCTATATAAGGACACTTGCAAGATGTGTAAGTGGCATTACATATAAAGAAAACTAGGATTTCATAGTGTCCTTTTTCCAGTCAAATTCTTTTATATATAGAAACTTCTTGTCTTTGTAATTGGGATTCATACATTTGATATTCTATTAGGTAGGGGTCCAACTGATCTAAACAAAGAGATAAAATATACATTTGGTTTTAGTCTTTGGCATAACTACCTCACTCCAAATTCATTTTACATAGGCAACAAATCCATTTTTTTCCAAAACCATATATATTGAATGTGTTATAATGGTTTGACAAGAAACACCATGGCATGTGGCTTGAATTTGCTTTAGTTTAATTATGTCATAATTTATATTTAATTTCCTTTCAATTCTATATATGGGTTTGTTGTTCCCTTAAAAATAAGATTCATAATCACTGTAACAGAGCATGCGTAGATGTTTAATTTTTGTGTGGATTCTTCTAAGAGTTAATTAATTTCTGCAAATGAAATTTGGGTTCATTTGTCCTGTAAGTAGGTAGACGAATCGAAGCAAATAGTCCTTGTATGCACAATTGATGAACATAGTCCTGTTGTCTAATTGGTATTAGAAAAACACTTGAATACTTAAAATTTAGTCATATATTCATGGCTATCACATCCTATATTGACAAATGATTGTTTCAATGTAGAGTCATTAAGATATGTATTTCTACAATCAGTATCTGTTTTGACAAGGTGGATAGGCCATAGGCTCATGATCTATGGATCAAAATCCCACAAAATATCTGCATAAATCTTAAATGGATAGGCCACTATAGGAAGTATATGTTGGCTACATTAAGGGAACCTAGATACAATGCATTGGTTCTCTTCCTGCCATGCATGTGCATCTCCACAACCTATGAAAATTTTCAAAATAGATTTGATGAACAATTCTACATGGATAAATTAAACTTGAGGTAGTAATCTCGGCTAAATGATATTACTACCTGATAGAAGGGAATCAAATGAGAAGGATTAACATCACAATCGAGGTGTCCATTCGATTGCTTCATCTCATCATATAAGAAAACTATAAACAAGAGTAGGAAACATAGGTTGTTTCTCATTCCCTTTGGCTTCAAGTCAACAAGAGCAAAGAAGAAAGGGATATTTGGAAATCAATCCCTAGGATGGCACAACAGATTAAAAAAAATGATGCATAGAATCTTCGAAGTAAATTTAAACAAAGTCCATGATAGAATTAGGTTAATGGTCGACGGTTGTAAAAAATGAAATGTGCTAATGCTTTTATCCTTCAAATTAAATCCAATGAAATTGCATGGGTAAGAATCATATTAATCTTCTTCCAATCATGAGATTCTATATAGAGAAACTTTTTATCTTTATAATGTGGGAAACTTGAGTTCTATATAGAAAAATTGGCTTTTGGTGTGTTCAATTTCATAGATAATTGGATTCGTAGGAGCACTTGTTGGTAGAGGTAGTGGCTTCCCCCAAAAAATACCTCTTACAATTTGTTTGAGTTGTCACCATACGAGAAGGACTCTGTTCGTTGGTATTCATGTGACTGTATGTCCCCGTGTTGGAAGGATGCATGTAGCCAATTGAAACAGAAGCATACATCCCTACGGTCGAATGACAAGGATAGGTGACAAGAAATCATCTGGAAGAGGGATGACAAACTCGTAGGAGAGGAAAAGGGCATTGTGTGAACTCAAACGGTCGCAGTTGAGCATAATAGTTGATGGATATGGTCGACAAAGGGACCGGGAAGTTGAACCTAGAAGTTCAAGTGAGACCAGAAATCGTCTTGAGTCAAAATGACCGAGTTGTAGCCAAAGGCAAGAAACTAGTCGGAGGACGAGGCGAGTCGGTGGTGAAGATGACGAGGTTGATGCCAACTAAAGGGAAGTGGTCGATGAGAAAAAGAAGAAGAATATGACTATGAATCAGTCAAAGAAGAATGAATATGACTGGAGCTGCAGGAATACCCAATCGAGGAGAAAGAAGAGCTAGCCATAGAGTTAACAGGAAGGTGGAAAAGAAGACTTGGAATTGCGACCGAGTTAGCGGAGATCTCAGGATCGAAGGGTGTCGACTGGAGAGACAAAGTGGAGGATAAGAATGTTGAAAGGAGTCGATGGTTTTGTCGTCGAGCTGAGTGGATAGAAAGGGAATTCAGGCTCTAGCCGACCCAAGTAGAAGACCAGCAGAGCTGCGATTCATGCCTGGGGGGAGACTAGCTTAGAAAAGGATACTTACCAGATCTTGGTTGAGGCAATTGACAAACCAGAGAATGGACACAATGAGGAAATAGTCGACAAGGAAGATTCGACAAAAGCCATATGTAGTTGGTCCGGGTAAGAGAAGGTTGATGAGTGGAAGGTCGACTACGCGCTGACGCGATGAGGAAAACAAATTGATTGGTTGTGAAGAGGTGATAGAATCCAGTAATGGCATTAGGACTGATGGGACATAAAGGTCGAAGGAAGTACTGATCGAGGAGCTAGAGGAAGTCAAAAGTTAATCCAATTATGACGGAATGGAAATCGATGGAAAATACAGTATCTTGAGGAGCGATGCCCTTTGGGTAATTGGAATAGTTCTAGAGTAGTTATGGTGGTGATTGCAAAGGCCAATTGGTAAGTTGTTCTCAGAGAGAGCATGTGAAGTATTTACTGAAGATGATATATTGATGGAAATGCGTGAAGCTTATAGAGGAAGATCGAGTGGGTCATCGAACACAATAACGTCTCTATAAATACTAGTGTCTCACTAGGAAAGAGGTTTCTATCACTACTGTAAGGTTGCCTATATGAGTTATTGTGCCGAGGATGAAGAATTTCCTCACACCCATAATTTTCTAAGGGTTGTATGAATGGTAGATGTTAAGTTCCGTCCGGGAACATAGTTTATCTTGCATGTAATTCCTTTTGTAAAGAGATTGTTTCATTTAATTGAAAGCCATAACTATTGACACATCTGTGTATCGAGTGTGATTCCCCATTGCATTTTGTTGTGTGCATTTATATGTAGTCGACCTAAAGTCACGTGTATTTCAGTTGGTATCCGAGTAGGTTGTGTCTTGTTTGAGAGTCCAGTTGTTATTAGACATGAAGGAAAATCTGACTGTGGTTGGGTAGAGTGGTAGGAAGTGATAGTAAACCCAATTGCAATTGGGTGAAGGAACATCTCCAGCTGCAGTTGGGTAGAGATGACGTCAAGAGATGAAAGTATAACCCCCATAGGAGTTGCGGTGGAGTAGAGATGACGTCAAGAGATGAAAGGATAACTCCCATAGGAGTTGGGGAGGAGTTATCTCGTGATAATTTGTAGAGTAGAGGCAATCTATGGTAGTGTGAAAAGTTGTATCTCCACAACTACGATTGTGGGTAGAGTTGAAGATGACGCGATTAGAGGCTATGTGTGTTGGGTATCTCCAACAATGGACCACTTGGTGGAATACTTACTGGAGAGGGTAAGATCTCAGTTGAATACTGGAAAAACATAGAGCAAAGGAAAGTTCAGCAGAGATGAGAAGAAGGAATCAATTCCAACAAAGGGCTTGGGTAGAACTGCTAAGGAGAAGAGGGAGAGGAAGGAAGAACTTAGTGAAGTAGTCCAAAAGATGGTTGCAAATTGCAAGCATGTAGAACTTCCAATGTTGAGGGAGTAGATGATCTTGAGAAATATATGTGACTCACTAAGGGAGACGACGCTCAAGATGGAAGCGCTAGAAGTTGCACAAGGTATTAGGTAGACCTTAGGCCATGAGAGGCTAATGGAGACCCTGATGACATGGAAACTATCATGGTAGAGGACAAAAAGGATCCATGAGTGTAATAAATAGAGGTTGGAAGTGCTAAGTAGAGCACAAGTTGTTCAGTGTGGATAGGGGTATGCATAAGGAGAGGGCATGTAACATCCCAAAATTTCACAAAATTTAAAATTTTTCAAATAGCAATAAATGCTTGCATTATTTGTGCGGAAGTGTTATTAAGGTTAGTTTTAATATAACTAAACACTAACAAGTCATTCCAATGACGACAACATCTAAAATTGGTCGTCGATGATAAAAAGTTTACGACACTTATAAGTGACTACGTTTGCTGCAACTATTGTTGTTCTAACTCAATGTAAGATAGTTGCTTAAAGTTGTAATATCATTAATTGTTATTTAATGTTCGAATGTTCTATTTGTACCATGTTTTCTAAGATGTATTTGATGTTTAATACTTGGATTGACTCTTTATTTAAAGTGCACACTGTCAACTTTCGTTCTATGTTATAAATTTGATTTTAGAGACTAACTGGTCAACTCGTTGTAATGAAGGGGTCCTTGTGAACGCCCCGAGTCTTACTTAGCTATTTGATAGCTAACGCTCCTAAATACTATTTGCAGATTTACAGGTAAGAAGAGATACCACTGAAGCATACCGTTGCATTTCAAATTAAACTTCTTGTTCAATATTAGCCTTTAAGGTTAAAATACGAATGTGTAGAGTAATTATTTGCTTTCCAATCAATCTCAGGTATTTTATGTAATTGGATCGGTTATCTCCATATATTTTGTATTCATAAATTTTGCCTGGTTTATCTATTTTAATAGATAGAGTTGGTAACATACTTTATCCAAACTATGAAGAAATGCATTGAATGAAATTACATACTACTCTATCCAAACTATGGAGGAAATTACATTGTAACATATTTCAATTATATAGACTATATGCATGATACTTATGTTATCCATTATGAACATAATATAGTTTGACAATTCTATATGTTACGACTATGGTAAATATGCATGTTCTATATGGATAAAACTATATGCACGAAAACTATACTATTAGACGATGAAAATGATATGAAAAGTAACATCATGTTACGCACTCTAACCCTAGCTTTACAAACTATGCAAGGAGTGTGTTAAGGTAATAACTTCGCAGTGGAAGTATGCATTGGCAGGTACTTGGCGTTTATAGCTAGGGTTTTTAATGCTATTGAATGAGGTTGGTGATCGTAGTGTTAGCGTGCCCTGTGGCTAGATCTACACTGTTGATCTTGTGGATGTTCTCGGGTTTTAGCTTAACCCTAACCCTGCATTGATATGCCACCCTCTTCGTAAATTAATTCATTTTGCAAGTCATGAGGGTGAGGCCGACAGGTCCTCTACTTTCTAGGGTTTGTATCAACGCTTGAAAATGCCCCTTGGGGTTTCGATACCGTGACCTGCTACTTGTAGTGGTTACTGGAGTTTCTGTGAGTTTGCATTCAGTACAGGTCTGAACTCTTACGGGGTTCGGTGATGAAACCTTCTTTTAACACCGTAAGCGTTGATGCAGGTGAAAGTTCGGATGTGCTTCTGCATTTGCAAACCTTGTAGGGTTTTGGCTCTTTCGGGTTTTTGAGTTGAAACCTTGTACTAACACTGCATACGGTGATGTAAGCAGGTGACTCAATCATGATCCAGTATTTGCAGGTGAATTATGATTCTCCCTAGGGTTTCGTTGATGGTTTAACAATGTCGTTTGTTTTAACTCAGTTCCAAGTTTAACCAGTCATCGTGTTGCTTTTCTTGGTAGGTTACTTCCTTGGCAATGTTTTGAGGTTGCACCGAAAAAGAGATGAAAGCTTGCTAAGATCATGGTAAGCTTCGGTGACATCCCCAAGGATACCCATCGTACTACAAAGATCTTTATGATGAAATCTTGGCACCATGCAAATCTTCATTTGTTTAGTCAAGAGTTGGGTTTGTTTAAACCTTGGTTTCACCGAGATTCCAAGATGTTTCAGACTTGGTTTTACATTTGGTTGTAATGAAATCTTTAAGCCATAAGGAATTTTGTTTCTAAGGGCTTTAACCCTTGAGACGTAGCTCGCATTGGCTTGACGATGCCTTGCCTTGGTTACTCTTTATTGTTTGTTTTTGAGTTTTTAATAAAATGATTGTTTCGAAAATAAAGTGATTTGGTTTACTGCTCAGAAATGCTATTTGGCAACGAGATAGGAGAATGAGTCATTTTTTACAGAGTTCTTAGTGAACAATGTTGTGGGAAAACCAATACTGGTTTAATGTTGTAGTTCGGGATGTTTGAACCTTCGACCTGAACTTGTGTTGATTTTCATAAAGTATTTATATGAGAAGGTTTTTACACAAAGATATTGAAATGTAGAGACTTTTGTTTGTAAAAAAATTTAAGTGGTAATGTCTGTTGATTGAACACCTATTTAGGGAAGAGCTTGATCCTGAGTTTTGAATGAGTGATAAATAGGTTTTTGTTTTCAAACAAAGCCGTATGGCTGGGTTGTAAAACCTATCATGGATACTTACCAATACTTAAGTTTTGTTGTGGGTTTGCTTGAGGGTTTTCAAACCCTGGTCTCGTATTTCTCCTTCAGTTGGTTAGAAATACTATGTTTAAAATAAGAAATAAGATTAGGGAATAAACCTGGAGTAGTCGACAGTCAAAATATAGTGGTTGAATAAATATGAAAAGCTTTGTATATCTTTTAAGAGTCGTATCAATGATCTTTTCGACATAATTACAAGACTTTTGTTTATAGAATTAATTAAATGAATATTTATGTGAAATACTATTTGTTTTGGTTTTTGAAACAAAGGTCGTAAGACTGAGTTAGCACCCTACTGTAGATACTTACAGTATATACAACTTCAAAAATATTTATGTAACCCTGCACTATATGTTTGACCTGTTACTTGCAAAATTCATTTTTTTAAAACTAAACGATATTCTCTGTAATTATTTACAAATTAATTGATTCTGATATATATGTATTTGTTGAAATTTAGCAATCATAAAGGAAATACTTAGAATGTTAGACTGTTGTGAATAAAGATATAGAGTTTTACTGCTAAACATGTGCATGATAAATACCTCTGTTTTTCTTGTTAATTTCTGTAAAAAAATTATCTGAAATAAACAGTATAGTTGTACAAAAAAAATTGATTTGTTTATGCAATCAACACTTCGAATCAATTTACAATATTACCATTCAAATATATTTTTAATTCTATCTTCCCTGTACTAGAGTACGACAGTGAAAAAGTGTGGGGAAAAATACAAGGAAGCATTTTCATTCAATCATTCATTTATTTAACTATAACATCTAATATACGTCTTAACCTAACAACTATATTGGCCATTCAGAATAGATAAATTGTAGAACTAAAACATTCATTATCAGTATAGTTTATCTAATAATTAATTGAAAACTGCTAGCATAATAACATTCAGATCCATAGTACTGATTTGACAGAAGTAAATAAGATAACACACATTGAACCTGATAATTGTAGAAGAGACAATCAACCAAAGGATCCTATTCCACCCAACCTTTTCCCAAATACAGCCAAGGTTACTTTCCTTAGGACCCTCGAGCATGTTTACTAAACCACCAGGATGAAGATGCTATGTGGAGAAATGGAATACATTCTTCTGCAACTCAGCAGTAGCACTCTATAGTGGTACTTCCTGCCTTTAGCAATATTGAACTCAACAATGTGGTTGCACTAGTTCAGAATACAATCTTAGTTCACTCAATCACTTCTAACCTTCCCCTCATCGAATCTCTTGTGCTCAGAAATTATCACAAGGTAAGATTGAACAACCCCTATTGAATTCGATGGGTAGATAAGCAACATGCCTAGGTCTTTTGGTGAGTTGATTTAGTAAATGAGCCACCTGCTCAGTTCCACTTTCTTGGGGAACTTGACCATAAAAATAGGGAAGTTTCCCCCGGCAATAGTTAGAAGTGAATTGAGGATGCTTCCAAGTATCAGTTTTCTCTCCACCCCAGTCCATTCCTCCTAGTGGGTCAGTCAATACTCATTCAACAGCCTCCTTTGGATATTTGTCTCCACTTTTATTTATTAATAATAAAATATTCAAAGTAATTAATTACATTCATCCTTGACCTCACTTGGTCAATAGTCATAAAACTTTACAATAAAAATAAAACATAATATTTTATTCATGACATAAAATGTCTAGAACTTGGGTATGTGACAAACACCCCCTTTTAAGTTCAACATTGTCCTCAATGTTACTTTATTCATCATACTCTCGTTCCTCCTAGAACATCATTGGATATGCCACCTGCATATTCCTTTCCAATTCCTAGGTTGCTTCACCCGGATTAAGGTGCTTCCATTGCATTTTTACTTGTCCAATGGTACAATTAGGAAGCATAATTTTCTTCTTGTCGAGGATATAGTCTGGTTCCACTAGAAAATCTCCTTCTAGTTCCACCTGTACATCATTCCAATTAATCACATGAGTAGCATCATGCACATACCTTTTGAAAAGAGAGATGTGAAATACATTATGTACTTTAATATTTGGTGGCAAAGCCAATTGATATGCCACTTGTCCTACCCTGGATAGTATTTCAAAAGGTCCACAATACCTTGGTGCTAGTTTAACACAGCTTCCTAATTTCAAGGAGCTCATTTTAGGTTTTACCTTGAGGATGCATGCTCACCAACCTGAAACTCTTTTTGAGTTCTTTTTAGATTTGCATGACTTTTCTGTCTATCTTACCACATTTTCAAATTGCCTTGAGACTGTTTCACGGTTAGTTCCGTTTCTTTTAATAAATCAGGTCCTAGCATTAACCTGTCAACTGGATTGCTCCAAGAAATAGGAGTATTTCATTTTCTGCCATATAAAATTTCAAAGGGACTAAGTTTTGTTGAAGCTTGGTAATGGTTATTATAAGCAAACTCAACAAGATGTAAATATTTCTTCCATTTACCTGGATGATTTCTAACATACATTCTTATCATGTATTCAAGAATCTGATTGACCCTTTCGGTCTGTCGATCTGTTTGTGGATGAAATGCTGTACTGAAATTTAAAGTAGTATCTAAACCTTTAAATAAAGAATTCTAGAAATTTTGTGTAAACATTGAGTATCTGTCAGAAATTATAAGTTTTGGAATCCCATGCAAACAAAAAAATTGTTTCATAAAAATTTCAGCAATGTTAGCAGCCTTGTAGGTTGTCTTAATAGGTATGAAGTGGGTTTTTTTACTAAGCTTATCCACTACTACCATTACATAATCATTATGTTTCTGATTTTTAGGTAAACCAATAATAAAATCAATACTAATTATGTCCCACTTCCAATCTAGAATAGGTAGTGGCTGCAACAATCCAGTTGGGTATCGATGTTCAGCCTTTGCTTGCTAACACTCTATACACCTAGCAATATATTCAACTACTTCACTTTTCATACATGGACAAAGATAATATTTTATCAGTATTGTTATCATCTTTTGGTAACTATGATGTCCTGAGTATGGACTTTTATGCAACTCATTTAAAATCAACAACTTAATTTCAACAACATTAGGCACATAAAGTCCGTTTTTATACAACAATAATCCTCTTTCATCAATTCTGAAATCTGTTATGAAATTTTTAGCATTATCTTCAACAACCATATTAAGTAAATTATGATATTTTGTATCCATTCTGATTCCTTCCTTAATTTGATTTTCTAGATCAGTTTTATAAGTGTTGATTGCTGAAATAAAATGCAACCTAACATTTCTGCTTAAGGCATCAACAACTTTATTCTCTTTACCCTTAATGTGTTGAATCTCGAATTCGTATTCGCTACGGAAAGTTAACCACCTAGCTTGCCTCACATTTAGATTTGGTTGATCCATCAAATACTTTAACCCTTTATTATCTGTCATTAAAGTAATTTTTCTTCCAATTAAGTGATGGCGCCACATCTTTAATGCATGAATTACGGTAGCTAACTCTAGGTCATAAGTTGCATAGTTCTTCTCATGAATCTTTAACTTCATATATTCATACGCAATCACATGACCATCTTGTGTTAAGACCCCACCAAGTCCATCATTGCATGCATCTGTGCATACAATGAAATCCCTGTTTGGATCAACAATTTTTAGAATAGGTGTTGTTGTTAACAACCCTTTTAGTTTCTTAAAACTTTCTTCACATTTTTGATCCCACACAAATTTCTTATCTTTCCTCTGTAAACATGTTATGGAATTCGCTATTCCGGAGAATCCCTCTATAAATTTATGATAGTAACCTCTAATTCCCATAAAAGATCGTACATCAGTTACTTCTTTAGGGGCAAGGCATTCATTAATTGTTTTTATCTTGTCCAGGTCTACTACGATTTCATCCTTAGATATCACATGCCCTAGATACTGTATTTTGTCTTTATAGAAATCACATTTGCTTAACTTAGTGTAAAGTTGGTGTTCTCTTAATACTTGTAAAATTATTTTTAATTGTTCGTCGTGCTCTTCTTTAGTATTAGATTAAATTAGAATGTCATCAATAAAAACAATTACGTACTTATCTAAGTACTAATATAAACATTATTCATAACACACATGAAAAATGCTAGAGTGTTGGTCAGCCCAAAAGACATAACCACGAACTCGTAGTGCTCGTAACAGGTTCTAAAAGTAGTCTTTAAGATGTCCTCGTCCTTAATTCTGACTTGATGGTACCCCGGCCTCAAGTCTATCTTAGAAAATATCTTTGCGTCACATAGTTGATCGAACAGATCATCAATGCGAGGAAAAGAACATCTGTTCTTTATGGTCATTTTATTTAACTGATGGTAATTTATGCATAAGCGCATAGTCCTGTCTTTCTTTTTAACAAAAATTATAGGTGCTCCCCATGGAGACACACTGGGCCTCCTATAATTTTTATCAATCAATTCCTTAAGCTGTGATTTAAGTTCATTAAGCTCTAGAATGTTCATTCTGCAAAGAGCCTTTGAGTTTGGTACCATTCCCGGTAGTAACTCAATGGTGAAATCAAGTTCCCTTTTCAAAAGTAGTCCTGGAATTTCTTCCAGGAATACATTGGAAAATTCTTTTAGAATGGGTATGTTTTCCAACTTTACCTTATCTTCCTTAGTTGATTGTTCATCATTAATTACATTTACAACAAACAATTTACACCCTTTATGAACAACCTTCTTAACTTTTAAAGCATAAATTTGTCTAACAGATATCTTTCTAGGAATTCCTTTCATTGTTACAGTTTCACATTGATCATTCCAACAAGTAAAAGTCTTTTCAAATCAATTTGATACTACCCTATGCTTCTCTAACTAGTCCATTCCAATCAAAACATTGTAAGAAACTAAAGGTAACACATTCAACTTAACATGGGTCCTAAACTTTTTCATCAGTAATTCACATTCTTTTACATAAACAATCACTTTTCTTTTTATTCCAGTAGCCAATTGAACCAACCATGATTTATCAAACTTGTCTATTTTCATATTACAACAATTAACTGAATTAGGTGACACATAGCTAAGACTTGCTCCTGGATCAATTAAAATAGAAATGGGTTTATTTTTCAGCATACCTTCCACTTCAACCATGGAAGTTTGATGATTAGCTTTTCTGTTCTCTAAAGCTACATTTATCCTGAGCATCTCCCTTGATAAGTCACTAACAGTAGCCTCCTCTTGTACTGTGTGTATGTTGTTGACAATCCTCTTTATGAGTGGGCAGTTTGATGCATAGTGGGGTCCCTCATAGTCCCAACATTTAACAGGTTCTTTTTGTTCATTACTTTTAACAACATTTTTAGGTGGATCACTGTTTCTTGTAGCTGTAAATTTTGACTATGTATTACTTGCCGCATTATTTCGTTGAAATTTTCTGTTAGAGTAATTACACGAATTATTATATCCAAAATTAAAATTAAAAGTGAACTGCTTATTTCTTTGCCCAAAGTTGTTAGGCCTTTTTGCTTTCCAACATGGTATTCCTTATCTTTTCTTATTATTATGTTCATAACAAATGTTCCCTTTCCTCGTGGCCTCTTCAAGAGTTCGAGGACCATCATACTCAATCCTATCCTTTATGTGAGAGGGAAAATAGCTCAAAAACCTCTGTACCTTAGGATTTTCTTCAATGATATAAGGCACATACCTTAATAAATTTAAAAACTTGTTGCATAACTCCCTCATATCCATGGAACCTAACTTTAACTCATAAAACTTTTTAGCTCGTTCCTCATGATATTGTTAAGACAAAAACTTTCTTTTAAAATATTTCTTAAAATTACTCCAATTTACACTTTTATCTTTAAAACCTTTTACTTGTTTCAGATCTTGCCACCAGCTGTCTGCTTTTCCAGTCAGATTATAAATTGCCATTTTAGTTTTTAGATGACTTGAGTAGTTATAAATCTGGAAATACTTATTCATACTGGACAACCACGCTTCAGTTGTCTTAATCTTTTCTGTTTCTCCATTAAATGTTGGTGGTTTGATATTTTCAAACTCGCCAGAAGTTTCTCCGAAGGGATTGCACTTCTTTTTCTTAGTGTAGCAGTCACTTTTAGTACTATCACTAGAATACTTGTTCTTTTTACTGCATGATTTTTCATCAAATTTAGAAGATGTACTGCTATCATAATTAGTCAATTTTAACTTTCTATTTTTACGTTTGTAAGACATAGTTCCATATTCAACATTATTTTTTGTTCCTTTTTCTTTATCATTATTATGAAAAGTATTCAGTAGGATTCGATTCAGCTCCTCTTGAGCTTTCATGATTCGTTCGTTTTCTTCCTTTACAGTTTTTATCTCACTTTTTAAATCCTTTACTGTTCTTAATAATTCAGATGAATTATCATTCAATTCAACAAATAAGTTTTATCCATTAATGTGTCCTTATTCATTATTAAGGGACTTGTCCTCAGCTGTATCTTCTGGTCGATCCATATCTACAGACTAGATTATAAAATGCTGAAACTAAAAACAAAAAATAAAAATCAGTAATTTGTAAATTTGTCCAAAATTTTTATTTGCGCAAGTGAGCCACTTCACGCCTAGTTTTTTAACCGCGCTCTGATACCACATGTAACATCCCAAAATTTCACAAAATTTAAAATTTTTCAAATAGTAATAAATGCTTGCATTATTTGTGCAGAAGGGTTGTTAAGGTTAGTTTTAATATAACTAAACACTAACAAGTCATTCCAATGACGACAACATCTAAAATTGGTCGTCGGTGATAAAAAATTTACGACACTTATAAATGACTACGTTTGTTGCAACTGTCATTATTCTAATTCACTATAAGATAGTTGCTTAAAGTTGTAATACCATTAATTGTTATTTAATGTTCGAATGTTCTTTTTGTACCATGTTTTCCAAGATGTATTGATTATTAATACTTGGATTGACTCTTTATTTAAAGTTCACACAGTCAACTTTTGTTCTATGTTATAAATTTGATTTTCGAGACTAACTAGTCGTCTCATTGTAATGAAGGGGTCCTTGTGAACACTTGGAGGCTTACTCAACTATTTTATAGCTAACGCTCCTAAATTCTATTTGCAGATGGCTTATATGTTGATCTAGAGGTTTCCAATGTAGACCCAAGTTCTTTGTGGTTTCAAGGAACCAACAAAACACCTTCTCATTGACCCTTTCAGCAACATCCTGTGAACAAACAGAGGTCTAACCCGAGGTGTCGCTATGGGGGTGCTGCGGAATCAGGTTTCCACAGCGATGTGATGAGTTGTTTAAATAGAGCTACTGCGCAACGCGCTACGAGATCATGTTGTGGGCTGAAGACTGTGCGATGATAGACTGTGGCGCGGTCCTTGCTTCTACAAGCTAAGATTCTTGCGCAACCAGCACCTCCAAGGACTACGTGGTTCGGACAAGATGCAAATAATAGGATATTGCAACTGATGTATGCGCTTCCTCGATGGACTTAACTGATATTATGACTTTACTTATTACTTTATTCACCCATCTATTGCCTTAGACAATTATCCTTATAACCAATGTAAATAGATGAAACATACAATACTACGCACTCTTAGTGTTGCGTGTCAAAAGAGTTACACGACCCGAATTCTACATACACATGTGATTATTCAACGAACTGCTACTTTCACAAGAACTTAGAATACTGCGCATTCATCATTCATCCATACATGTAATACGTAACTTATTATTCCCATCTTTCTTCTATGTCGAATACATATAAAAGAATTAACATAACAATTGCTAAATGAGAATTCACACATCCATTGTAAGCAAACAAACAAGTGTAAAACATGAACAATCACACTACACAGGATTTAATGTGGTTAACCTCCAGAATGGGAGCTATGTCCGCAAGAACTGTCATTGTATTAGTCTTTGGAAAGGGTACAATAGTTCTTTGTCTGCGCACTCAGCTGCAGATCCCCTTCTCTCTCAGTAGGCCTCTGCGCACACAACTTACAAAGATTTTACAAAATTGTCTCTCAATAGAGATCTATTCCGTCAATAACAATGACAATACAAAGTGAGAGATTCAACAACCTGAAAGATCAATAATGAAGATTAACCCAAAAATAACAACAACAACAACAACCCTTCCCCGTAGAAAATGTACCTTGTTTATAGATCATGCTCATAGGTCATGTCTTTACAATTCGCATGCAAAACCTTTAGGTTTACAAAACAGTCATGGTTTTCCCTTAGCCGGACTGCTAGATCATGGTAGCGATTATTCCGTCGTGGTCATCCTCCATGTATGCTTCACGTCGTTGTTAGCCTCCCTGTCGCGCGCACACCAACAGGTCTCTTTCACTGAGTCATTCTTCTTCTAACAGTCTTATGCGTCTGGCGTGTGTAGTGGCTCTTTCACATGTGCGATCAATCTCTTTCTTCCGCTTTTCTCCCTACCTGTCACCTAGCACTCATGGAGCATCTTTACCAAAAATAGACCACTGATGGTCTAACCAGAATTTGTGTCGTCTTCCATCCAACACTCTGCTTTGCCGGATCTCCATAGACTGGCCACATTGCAACACTGTCCTCCTTCCAGCGCTAAACCTCATAGCTATTCCGACGCTGCGCTGCACGCAACTTCACAACATACCAAAAATAGGCTTGTCAAAAAGCCTTTAGCCGAGCTACACTTAGCTGCACAGTTCCAAAATCTGACTTACACAAAAATGCCCCACTTGGGCCAGTCCCAACAGGCCCCTAACATTTACATGTGGCTCATCCCTGAGCCACCTTCAACTTTGACTTCTCCTAGCTGTTCCTCCGCCTGTGGAGCTAGCTTCGCAATGAACTTGTTGTATGTGACAATCAAATTTTCAACTGCTTCCTTAGTGTCTTGCTTAACCTATTTCATGGTTTCCAACATCTTAGGTGTTATTTCATCCTTGGCTTGTCCTTCCACCTGTTCTTGACCTTCACGCAACTCCATTAGATTCTCCTCAATCTCTTGCAAGATCATGTGGGATTCCTCCAGAAAGGGTTGTGACTTGTCTGTCCTCTCAGTTTCTCTTTCTCTTAATGCCTAAACTTCTTTTTTCAGCACGCTGACCTCCCGGTACCTCTGGAGTCTTGCTCTTGGTAGTAGTGCTTTAACTTCTGCATATAGCACTTCTAACACTACTTTCTAATCTTTCACAGCGTTCTTGACTTCTAGAAACCCTGGATCTTCTTCAAGGGCAATGAATGCCTTCAACGCCTCATCTAATAGACTTTGGCACTTAGCCACCTCGGCGGCTATACTGTTGCTAATCTGGTGGAGTTTGTGGGTTAATATGTGCCTCCAAGGGAGAAACCTTAGCTTCGTGGCTGATCTCCATATCGCGCATCTCTGCCTTAAGATGGTTAACCAGCTCGACGATCTTAACGACAATGTCCGCGAGGTCTAGCTGTACTTCACATTATGATATATCATCTTCAATCGTAGTGATCATGGACTCTAGTATTTTCCATCGATCATACTCATCCTGTAGCTCCATAGCTCTCCGCGAGCTCGCCTCCTCCAACTTCCTATTAGCTTCTTGCAACTCATCTTGCTGTTCCAACGGATCAATAGTTCTCTCAAGCATTTCTTCAATAACCTGTAGATGCAAGGAGTGTAGACCAGGAAGCGTTATATTCACAATATCGATATCAATGCGCTCTACGTTATTCATGTCCAACATTATTTGCTTTGGCACTGGTATCCTTATAGTTAAGGGATCAAGGTGGATAATGCAGGACTTCACAGGCATGGTCATGGCTAACTGCGGCATCTGTTAAGTTTAAACCAAATAGACTAGCAAGATCACTGAAAGAAGCATAATCACAAGATAGACACAGAATATATCCTGGGAAACCCTCATGGGGTAGAAAACCCAGTAAAGCTTTCCTCAATAAGATGATCAACCAAAATACAAGATGTGCTCCCTCCTTCCTTTTCTCCTTAGCAGATTTCCAAGACAAGTGCACCACTTTCCACAAGTGAGTGAGTGATGTAATGAGGAGTTCACCTCCTCTATTTATACTGACTCCTAACTAACTAAAAGACCTAATGGGGCCGACCTTTCCTGGAGAAGTCTAATAACCCCAAAAATATAACCACAGGGCCGACCTCCACATAGTGGGTCTAATAACCCTAGTTAATACAAACCCTCGGAGGAATAAACATCTTTGGATACATAATAGGGTTACCTCGGAGGGATGAAACATCTTCGGAATAATAAAGTACAAATATAATATTCCTAGAAGTTACAATATTCAACACTCCCCCTTAATGAGAAGGATATTATAACAACATCTACAGGAGTAAGGAGTCATCTACTACATCATACATGATACATCTATAAATCATCGGAAGCTTTCTTCATACATCATCAGTAACTCAAGCAGTTACTGGAACATATGGAATATCAACATCTTCAGTACTGAGTCTTCATCTTCTGCAGCACATGAACAGCTACATCGCCATCACCTGATCATCAGCATCGTCATCACACGATCATCAGCATCGTCATCATATGATCATCAGCATCGTCATCACACGATCATCAGCATCGTCATCACACGATCATCAGCATCGTCATCACACGATCATCAGCATCGTCATCACACGATCAGCATCGTCATCACACCATCATCAGCATCGTCATCACACGATCAGCATTGTCATCACACGATCATTAGCATCATCATCATATGATCATCAGCATCGTCATCACATGATCAACATCGTCATCACACGATCATCAGCATCATCATCACATGATCATCAGCATCGTCATCACACGATCATCATACTCAGTTATACACATGATCCTTCCTTTTGGAATTACGGGATCAATCCATCACAATCAACATTTAAGACTATCCTTCCTTTCGGAATTACTGGATTTACTGTCTTAGGATGATTAGTCCAATGACAATCACATTTAAGACTATCCTTCCTTTCGGAATTACTGGATTTACTGTCTAAGGATGATTAGTCCAATCACAATCATGTTTAAGACTATCCTTCCTTTCGCAATTACTGTATTTACTGTCTAAGGATGATTAGTCCAATCACAATCACATTTAAGACTATCCTTCCTTTCGGAATTACTGGATTTACTGTCTAAGGATGATTAGTCCAATAATAATCACATTTAAGACTATCCTTCCTTTCAGAATTACTGGATTTATTGTCTAAGGATGATTAGTCCAATCACAATCATATTTAAGACTATCCTTCCTTTTGGAATTACTGGATTTACTGTCTAAGGATGATTAGTCCAATCACAATCACATTTAAGACTATCCTTCCTTTCGGAATTACTGGATTTACTGTCTAAGGATGATTACTCCAATCACAATCACATTTAAGACTATCCTTCCTTTCGGAATTACTGGATTTACTGTCTAAGGATGATTAGTCCAATCACAATCACATTTAAGACTATCCTTCCTTTCGGAATTACTGGATTTACTGTCTATGGATGATTAGTCCAATCACGTGCATTTTGAACCAAGGTCCAGGGATGATGTAGTCCTATCATCTATTCTCAGAGACACTTGTCTATGGCTCACTTTAGGACTGAGGTCCAGGGATGATTCAATCATTTTCTTTCTCGGAGACCTCACGTCTAAGGCTCATTTTAGAACTTGAGTTCAAGGATGATCCAATCCTTATCTGTCCTCCAAGGACTTCATTCTCAGAGACCTCACATCTACGGCTCATTTTAGAACTTGAGTTCACGGATGATCCAATCCTCATCTGTCCACCAAGGACTTCATTCTCGGAGACCTCACGTCTACGACTCATTTTAGAACTTGAGTTCAAGGATGATCCAATCCTTATCTGTCCACTAAGGACTTCATTCTCGGAGACCTCACGTCTATGGCTCATTTTAGAACTTGAGTTCAAGGATGATCCAATCCTTATCTGTCCACCAAGGACTTCATTCTCGGAGACCTCACATCTACGGCTCATTTTAGAACTTCAGTTCAAGGATGATCCAATCCTCACTTGTATTCTCATCCATACAAGTATCTTCATCCATACAAGTACATTTAATCAATACATGTATCATAAAACATATGTATTTCTCACTCATACATTGAGTATAAAAAACATGTATACATCAAACATCAAAAACATGTATACATCTAATATCAAAAGCATGTATACATCTAACATCAAAAGTATGTATACATCTAGCATGTATTCTCACTAATACATCTAACATCAAAAGCATGTATACATCTAACATGTATTCTCACTAATACATTCAGTATCAAAAGTAAAAGATATATGAGTTCTAAATCTAAATAATTCTAAGCAACTAAATGCAGCAAGTTTAAGGGACAGACTTTGTTATCAGATGCTATGCTACTCCCCCTTTCGAGGAGGGTCCTTCTGGACTATAGCAAGCTTGTCTCGGAAGTATTCAAACTTTACTCGAGACAAAGGTTTAGTCAGAATATCAGCAATCTAATCCTCAGTGCTTATATACTCGAGCTTGATAGCTCCTCTCTGCACCATATCTCGTATGTAGAAGTAACGGATCTCAATGTGTTTTGACTTATCATGGAACACAGGATTTTCATTCATCTTAATGCAGCTTTGATTATCACACATAATCACAGTGGGATCCATTTCTAAGTCAAACACTCCAGATAAAAGTTTCCGAAGCCATACTTCTTCACAGCTGGCAGAGCAGGCGGCTATATATTCTGCTTCAGCAGTACTGAGGGCCACACTAGATTGTTTCTTGCTGAACCAGGAGATCATGGCAGATCCTAGACCATAACATCCACCTAAAGTACTTTTTCTATCTGAGACACTACCAGCCCAATCAGAATCTGAATAACCATGTAACTTGAGTTCATGACCTCCAAGATAATATAGGCCAAAATCTAATGTACCTTTTAGGTACCTCATTATATGCTTTGCGGCTATTAAGTGAACCTTTCTAGGTTCTACTAGATACTGACTTAGAGTATTTACAACGAAGCATATATCTGGCCTAGTATTTGTCAAATAAATCAAAGATCCAATGATTTGTCTATATAGAGTTACGTCCACTAATTCTGATGAATCATTAACTAATAACTTCAAGTTGGAGTCCATGGGAGTGGCCATGGATTTACACTCCAACATATCAAACCTTTTAAGAATCTCCATAGTATACTTACCTTGATTTAGAAATATTCCTTTTGGTTCTTGCCATACTTCTAAGCCTAAGAAGTAGTGCGTTAATCCGAGATCTTTCATTTCGAATTCTGAAGAAAGCTTCTTCTTGCTTTCAACAATTTGTTTCTCATTTCCGGTTAGAAATAGATCATCTACATATAACAACAATATAACTGGTTCATCACCCATCACTTTGAGATAAAGATTGGGGTCAGCTTTACTTTTGGTAAAACCCATGCTTGTTAAGAAATTGTCAATTCTTCCGTACCAAGCCCTGGGGGCTTGCTTCAATCCATATAACGCCTTTTTCAGTTTGCATACATGGGTCCTTCCGTCTTTGACCTCAAATCCTTGTGGTTGTTCTAAGTATACTTCTTCTTTAATTACACCATTCAGAAAAGCTGTCTTAACATCCATTTGGTGCAATTTCCATTTCATCATGGATGTAAGTGCCATGATAGTTCTAATTTAAGTATACCTAGCAACTGGTGCAAATGTTTCTTCATAGTCAATTCCCTCTTTCTAAGAGAATCCTTTGGCTACAAATCTTGCCTTGTATTTTTTAATGCTACCATCTGCAGCATGTTTTATCTTGAAAATCCATTTGGAAGAAACCACACTTTTGTCTTTTGGTTTGGGGATTATATCCCAAACATCATTTTTCATTATTGACTGATATTCTTCTGTCATTGCTTCTACACATTCTTTCTTCTGAGCCTCCTCTTCATAGCTAGTAGGTAGTTGGTCCACAAGATCACACATCAGGGCCATATAGTTGGACACTAGCTTTGGTTTCTTTCTTTCTCTGATGGAGCCTTCTGGAGCTCCATATCGTCCAGCCCCTTGGATAATATCTCTAGCCCATGCTGGCCTTCTTTTCTTAGATAAATCTGATATAGGAGGTTCTTGTGGTTCCAACATGTCATGATCCTCTGGTGGATCATCTTTAGGAAGGTGTACAGCTTCTAAGTTTCTAGAAGAGGGGTCTTCCTCATAGATTTCTTCAACTTGGCATTTTCTAGATTTCTTGAGAGCTGCTTCTTCATCAAATGTTACATCTCTACTGATTTCTATATGATGAAAGCCTGGTATGAAAATCCTGAAGGCTTTGGATGATTCACAATAACCAACAAATATTCCTTTCTTACCAGAAGGATCCAACTTGGTTCTCTTTTCTTTTGGAATGTGGATGTACATAGGACACCCAAATATTTTGAGATGGATTACCTCGGGCTTCTTTCCTGTAAACACTTCTTCTGGAGTTTTGAAATCAAGAGCACTATGAGATAATCTATTATGTACATATACTGCTGTCTTGGCTGCTTCAGCCCATAGATACATGGGAAGATCCTGGTCATGTATCATAGTCTTCACAGCTTCCATGATGGTTCTATTTTTTCTTTCAGCAACCCCATTTTGTTGGGGATTGTAGGGAGTGGTTAGTTCTCTCTTGATTCCGGCTTCTTTACAAAAATCTTCAAATTCTTTTGAAGTATATTCTCCACCATTATCTATTCTGAGAATCTTGATTCTCTTTTCTGATAGATTTTCTATTAGAGCCTTGAACTCTTTGAACTTTCCAAAGACTTCATTCTTACCTTTTAGAAAGTATATCCAGGTTTTCCTTGAATGGTCATCAATGAATGAAAGATAGTATTCAAATCCACTTAGAGAAGTGGTGGGCGTTGGACCACATACATTTGAGTGTATAAGCTCCAAGATACTCTTAGTCTTTGTTTCACTCTTTGGAAAGGGGTTCTTGACATTCTTCCCTTTCTTACATCCTTTACACGAGCCATCATGATCAACCTTCAAATCTGGTAGTCCTATGACTACCTTGCTTACATAGGGTAAGGCTTTGTAGTTAATGTGAGCTAGTCTTCTATGCCATAGCTCATTGGGGCTAGAGGTTTCATGAACAAGGGAAGCTTCTGGATGTCCCTTGAGTTTGTACAAACCTCCTTCCTCTTCACTAATAACAATTGCATCCTTAATAGATTTACCTTTGGACCACATTAATACTTGTCCATCAATGAATGCAACTCTATATCCTTTCTTGTCCAATGCTGAGATGGAAAGCAAGTTCTTCTTCAATCCTGGAACATACAAAACTTCCTTCATCTTCATGGGAGTTCCAGAGTCAAGTTTGTAGTTTGCTTCACCAACTACCTTGATGGGATATTAATAGTTTTCTCCAAGAGATACCTTTAGAGGAGAGGTCTTTTCTTCAAGATTTGATACAGTCTTTTTTTGTCCTGTCATGTGCTTTGAGGCACCACTATCAATGACCCATGTATCTTGTCTAGGTGTTATAGATCTAGAGAGTGCGGAGAAAAGAACATACTCTTCTGCGTCTTCTTCTTTATTTCTTCTAGGTCTTCTCTTGAAGAAGGTCCTTTCTTCATCTTCTTCTTCTCTTCTAGATCTTTTCTTGTGAGGCCTTTCTTCCTCTTCACTTTCTTCTTCACTCTCATCTTCTGCAAGATGTGCTTGATGTATTTTGTGGTAAGTACCCTTTTTCTTCTTGTTAGGACAGTCCTTAGCAATGTGTCCTAATTTGTGACAAATGAAACATTGGAATGAGGAGTAATCTCTTCCTTGTAAGGATTCTCTTTTCTTTTGAAATCTTTGTGGAGGATGGGACTCTTTGTGACTATCCTTCTTAAAGTAGGATCGATTCCTTCTTCTTTTGGTATGGGTGGCCAAGGATTGGTCATCTTCCTTGAGCAATGCTTCACTATTGGAAACCCTAGCTTCTTCTTGAACACAATCCTCCCATACTATATCAAATTTCATGCTTTCTTTTCTGGGACACATGGTTTGTATAAATGATTCCCATGGTCTAGTGAGACCATTTAGGGCTATCATCACAAGTTCATCTTCATCAACAGTATCACCAATGGCATCTAGTTGTTCTTTGATTAGAGAGACTCTTGAGAATTAGTCTTGAATGGATTCTCCTTTGTGCATCTTGGTACTCTTCAACTGAGTCCTTAGATTCATCTTCCTATTGATGTTCTTTCCTTCATACATTCTTCCCACGGCATCATACATCTCCTTTGGAGTCTTCTTGGAATCCACTTGGGGAATCAAGTGGTCTTTAATAGAATCAGTTATGATTCTCTTTGCCCTAATCATGTCCTTCCTATACTTCTCTTTGGCTTCATCTCCTTCCGGTTCTGCAACTTCATCTTTGATATAATGAGCAAGATCATTCTCTTCAAGAATGAGACCAATTCTGTATTTCCATGCTCGGAAATTCTCTATGCCTTCTAGCTTGTCTTCAAGCTTAGTGTTTGGAGCCATCTTCTCTTGGGGGATTCCAAGAGACAGAGTAGAACTTACCCGGAAGTATTTACCTTTTTCTCTTTTCGGATTCTGAGACAGAAAATTTCTGGTTTATCGCACTTTTGATAGAATTAGGGTTTGACTTTGCCAGAGTTCTACCCAACCAAAAAGTTCGATCTAGGGCTCAAAACAATGGTCTTGAGAAGGGCTATCCAGTCATGTAATCAGTTTTCAAAAATACCAATTTTCTGCTAAAACCAATTTCTCGCTTATCGCACTTTTGGTAGAATTAGGGTTTGACTTTCCCGGAGTTCTACCCAACCAAAAAGTTCGATCTAGGGCTCAAAAGAAAGGTATTGCGAAGGGATATCTAGACATGTAACCAGAATTCAATAATACCAACTTTTTGTTGAAACCCTAACCTTCACTAGAGAGAGAGAGAGAAGTATTCTTACCTTGTGAAAGATGTCCTATTCAGTCTATCTCTGATACCATGTTAAGTTTAAACCAAATAGACTAGCAAGATCACTGAACGAAGCATAATCACAAGATAGACACGGAATATATCCTGGGAAACCCTCATGGGGTAGAAAACCTAGTAAAGCTTTCCTCAATAAGATGATCAACCAAAATACAAGATGTGCTCCCTCCTTCCTTTTCTCCTTAGCAGATCTCCCAGACAAGTGCGCCACTTTCCACAAGTGAGTGAGTGATGTAATGAGGAGTTCACCTCCTCTATTTATACTGACTCCTAACTGACTAAAAGACCTAATGGGGCTGACCTCTCCTGGAGAAGTCTAATAACCCCAAAAATATAACCACAGGGCTGACCTCCACATAGTGGATCTAATAACCCTAGTTAATACAAACCCTCGGAGGAATAAACATCTCCGGATACATAATAGGGTTACCTCGGAGGGATGAAACATCTTCGGATTAATAAAGTACAAATATAATATTCTTAGAAGTTACAATATTCAACAGCATCTTCTGCTGCAAAGTTCCTCCTTACTTCCCTTCAGACTCTAAATCTCGCGTCAAGGGTAATCTTTTGTGTACTTCTTCAATTTTTTCTGTAATCCCCTATAGCGTGGTCAAATTTTCCTGCAAAGTTTCTTGAATCACTTTGTCCTTTTTATCCTTCTTAGTCATCAAATCTTTCATCTGCTCCGTGACCTTTACCGCGGTCACTTCATAATCGTCATCATGGAGTACTATATCTGAAATGTCTTTAGTGGCTCTCTACTTCTTCCACACCCCCTTTTTTTGTGTCGGGCTCTTAGTTTCCTTCCTTTTTCCCATCTCTTTTTCTTCAACAATGGGACATGGAATGGGGTTGTCCTCGCCAGAGTTGCTTTTGATATCCACAATATAGACTTGAAACTCAACATGCCATTCCTTCATGATATTATCAATATCATCTTCATACACATGGTGTCTTCCTACGAACCATTCATTGTTCTTCATCTATGCTTTGGTTGAAATGTGAATACAACGCATGTCAGCATAAAAATCAACAGTGCAGATAAAATTACTCGTTACCTGCTTTGTTAACCACGGCGTGAGCATGATGGCTCCGTGCAACTAGTCACAATAGGTGTAGAAGACCTCAGTTGTTGCGTGCTATCTTTGTGAATTCAAATTAGCCCAAAGGTTTAAATAGCGGGCTCCTCTGCAGTCACTACTGTCGGTGATTACACCAACATAATCCTTCGGCTCCTTCCACCCTGGGAAGCTGATCAACACTATCAACCATGTAAAATGGAACTTTCCACCATTAATCTATGTGTCATTTAGTTCCTCTAGGATCTCATTCAACAAGTATTGACACCAGTTGAATTGCTCACCCTTCACGACTGCGGCACCAAGTAGTACTAAGGCGACACGTACCTCCAAAGGCCTCGCTTTTCTAAGAATTTTTTTGGCTAACAGTTGCATGACAAACTTCGTTTCCTTATCATCGATGTCCTTTGTATGAAAGCCTCTCTTTCTTTTGATGACGGTTTGTGTTTTCTTCATCTTCGCGGCTGCTTCTTTGTCTTTGCTTTTCCCTTGCAAAAACTGCTTCCGATCTTTACCTGTTTTGCTCAATCTAGTGATGTGGTGGATTAATTCACTAGTCAGGTTGATATTGTGGTCAAGCCATAAATATCCCTGGTGGATGCACACCATCAGAGTGTGCACCACCACATTCAGCTCCCACGATCTATCACAATGCAGGAGTCTGAGCAAATTGAGCAGTCCCGATTGGACTACTCCAGAAAACCAGCTTTCCACAACCAAGGAGAGGTTGCCTTTCACATCTTTCTTCCAGCACATATACTGGTCCGACTGAAATTGTGGGAACCTAGGTTCATTGGGCTCCTTCTGCATCTGAAGCAGATCATAGTCTTCCCACTTACACTCTAGAATCTTTCCCAGCAAATTTTTGTCACCTTGACATGCTTTGATATTGGAGAGAGTGGAATCTCGTATTTGGCATTCTTCGTTAGCCCGAGGACCGGTGCGTCGAGTGGATGCAGCGAAATATAGTTAGGGGCAAGTTTCAATGGTATCTCCTTATTAGCTATTGGAAGCTGTGACACTGTGGAACTCATCTTTGGTTGCTTGATTTCTGGCCCGAATGGATCTTTTCTTTTATCCTGCATTGTTTGAGTGTGTCTCGGTGATCTTTTGGATGCCTGACCTTGTTCTATGATGGATTTCTTAGCTAGGGTTCTCATCAGCCCTTCAATCCCTCTATATTTGAACACCTTCACAGTCTCCTGGACCGTGAATCTTCTTCAATGGGAGACCTCTCAAACATTCACTAGAACAAATCTCAACAGGATGTCAGATAGCTTGTTGAAAGAATTTGCAAAGTGGTGCTCATAAGAAAATTCTAAGGTTCCGGTAATGCTCGCGAGTCCAAATGTAGCAGTATTTATAGGAATAGATAGCCTCCTCCGTGCCCTTCAACGGCTAGATAAGCATTGAATTCGGTATCCATTGGCCAAATCCAATGGGATCTTCGGTCCTTTCCTTCATCAACTCATTCAGAACAGCTAATTCTACGTTAAATGCCCAAGTGATCGCTGACAAAGTACTGTATAACGGCTATATTTGCCACTGATAGTGTAGCGACTATTTTTCTCGAGTGTTGCGTTGAACTGGGCAGCGGTCATCACTACTCCTACGTAGTGACTTTACGGTGTCTGACTTCTTGCTTATGAACTTAGCCTCTTTCGTCGTTTCTCTTGGTCTTCGCAATTGCATTTGAACTTCGTAACTGCGTGGTCCTTCATTTTATTTTTCTCTTTTCATTTTTTTTTTTAATTTTTTTGGCACAATGACACATCTTAACAGTGCTACGCGGTATATACACTTGCTCATCATACATCGCGTATAGACTCGTCCCCATTTCTGGTGCCCAATTCCAACTGTACTTGGCACTTAGAAATTTCCTTTCTTTTCTGATCATAAAGGGTTCTGCAAAGTAGGACTATACCGATAGAGTTTTAGTCTGCTTCCATTGACTAGGTCGGGCAAGTTATCTCCTACTAACGTGGGTAACTGAGCTGTGCCACCATTAGTAATATTTACAATAGTATATGGACCAAGCCAATGCGTCTTAAAATTTCCTGGAAACTTCATAAATTTGCTATCATACAGGAGGACTAGATCACCTACCTGATAGTTCTTATTTTTGAAGTGGCGATCATGCCATGCTTTTTCTCTTTCTTTCTGCACTTGTTGGTGAAATCCCGTGATGTAGCGATCCTCCTCCAGACCAACCAAGTGTAGACGCCTTTCTTCTAGTGCGTTGCGATCTTCCATGCCTGTAAATGCAACTATTCTCAAGCTGGAAACAATGTACTCCATTGACATTATTGCTTCCTGTCCATAGGCTAGCCTAAAAGGTGTGTGGCCAGTCAACTTTTTGCAAGTGGTCCTATATGCCCATAAAACAGCTGGAATGGACAAGCCCCAGTCATCACGATTTACATTGCATACATTAGTTAGCGCATTCTCCAGTACCTTAGTGAGTGCTTCAACATTTTCATTTGCTTGTGGATGATATGGCATACTTCGTTGATGATGAATGCAGAACTCTTCTGTCAATGCCTCAATGGTTATGTTAAAAAAGTGACTGCCTTGATCACTCATCAAAATCTTTGGGAATCCAAACCTTGTAAGGATGTCTTCAAATATAAACTGCATGGCAGTACCTATGCTACAGTCCTTCACTGGCTTTGCTTCTGCCCATCTAGTGAGGTAGTCAGTTGCAGTGATAATATACCTCGCACCAGTTTTCTTTCCTGGTAGGTTTATAGGTCCCACAAAATCAATTTCCCATTTCTCAAATTCCTGTAATGTCAAATGTGGATTCAATGGCATTTCATCTCTTCCCGATGGCCTTCCTGTCCTCTGACAAACATCGCAGCTCTGGCAATGCCCCTTTGCATATTTGTGAATCGTAGGCCACCATAGCCCTGCTTGCAATATCTTCTGCGTAGTGGCTCTTCCTGTGTAGTGACCTCTCGCTACTCCGAAATGTGCATCATCTAGTATGAATGATTTATCATGTTCTAACACACACCCGCGCAGTACTTCATCAGGTCCCAATTTGTATAGCTGACTCGAGATAATGGTGAAGTCTGTTGCTTGCACTACCAGCTGCTTCTTTTGCTGCGTAGTGAACTCTATAGGTTCCAAACCAGCAGTAAAAAAATATATGATGTCTTTACAATATTCATCAACTATCTAGATAGCAAACAACTACGCATTAGGCAGATTGTCTTCATGGTCCGTAGGCTCTTCTCCTGACTTGATCCTTGATAGATGATCAGGTCCTAAGTTTAATCTACCTGGCTTAACTACTATTTCAAAATCATATTCCTAAAAGAGTAATAACCACCTGCAGATTCGCCCCCCTAACACTGGCTTATTGACCAGGTATTTCAAAGCAGAATGGTCAATGAACATAGAGAAGTGCACACCAAGCAAATAGTTCTTGAACTTCTGTAGTGCATATACCATAGCTAGGCCTTCTCTCCCAATAGTGGTATAATTCATCTCTGCAGACGAGAGCTTCCTACTCGAAAATGAGATGGGATGTTCAATACCTCCCTCTCCTGGTTGTGCTAAGACAACTCCCAATGCTATACATGAGGCATCAATGTGGACATGAAACAGCTTCTCCCAGTCTCGAAAAACTAGGATTGATGTAGTTACCATTTTCTCTTTTAAGGTGTCAAAGCCTTGTTCACATTCTGAGTTCCAGATGAACGACATATCTTTCTTTAATAACTTCTCCATAGCTTCGATTATCTGTGCATAACCTTTTATAAACTTCCTGTAGTAACCAGTATGCCCCAATGTAGTGTGCAGCTGCTTGCCTGAATTCAGTGTGGGCAAGTTTACAATGATTGCGATCTTCACAGTGTCAACCATCAATCTTTGCTTGCACACAATGTGTCCCAACAGAATTCCATAGGGTACACAAAAGATAGATTTCTTCAGGCTTAATGACATTTGATGTTGTTTGCACTTTTCTAGCATCAATCTGAGATTTGTGCAATGGTCATTCTGCAACCCAAATACTGTCCAATCATCAAAATAAGATTCTAAGAACTTATGCATGAAATCCTTAAATGCTATGACCACAACTCTAGAAAAGATGGCAGGCGTGTTCTTCAGACCAAACGACATTACTGTGTACTAGAACGACCCCCATTCAGTAGCAAAAGTGGTCTTGTGTCTATCCGCGGGATCAATTCTTATCTGATGATATCCCAAGAATCCATCAGTAAAGGAATATTTCCTCCAACGTTATGAAGTACCTCATCAGTGAAAGGAGAAGGAAATGGGTCATGCATTGAAGCATCATTCAATTTTCTGAGATCCACACAAATCTTGATCTCGCCTTTTGTCTTCTTATCTTGGACAACCTTAGGGCTTAGCCATTCTGACTCTTCGACCGCTTTGATAATCCCTGCACCGAGCACTTTATCAAGTTCTTCCTTGACTCGTTCTTTGTATCATGGGTTAGTCTATAGGGCCTCTGCTTAATAGGATTTGCACCTAGCTTAAGAGGTATCTTCATAACCCCTAAGTCTCCCAGAATGCCCTTCATCTCTGTAAAATTTGTCGCGAATAAATCTTGATACTCATGTAACAAGTCTGCGATCTCCGTGACAATCTGATTGTCCCAATAATCTCCAATGCTTGCAAACTTCAGCTCTTTGCTAGTGCCAATGTTTACTTTCCGTGTTTTCACAGGTCCACTCATGTCTGGAATTTTCAGCGGAGCTCCTTCTACATCGCGCGCTTCTTCTAACTCAGGAATGTTTATGTTGCGCAAATCCTCCTCATCACTTCCTTCTTTATCTTCAACCTCTTCAGCTAGGTTGTGACATTCCATGGTATGTTCTACCTGTTCCTTCCATTTGTGCTAGACTGGAGAAAGTTAATATCAAAAGCATAGGAGGACAAGCAAAGGTTGTTGGCACAGTTATCTGTGTCTATGGTGCAATGGTCATGACATTATACAAAGGTCCTAAACTTAATGTTTATCACCTTATGAAAAAATCCATCGAATTACATCCAATTCTAAGCCCAATATTCTACTGGGCTCCATCTTGGTCTTTGGAAGCGTCGTAGTTTGGTCTGCATATATTGCTTTTCAGGTAATATTCATTATCAATTCTTATATCCCCAAATTCTACCTACTCCTTCCAATAATATTATTCTACTGATAATTATTTGACAACTGGTGTGTAAAATTGGATACGGGCACCTATTCTGAAGAAGTATCCTGCTCAATTATCATTAACAGCACTCTCTAGTCTTTTTGGAGCAGTTGAATCTGCTCCAATTGCTGTAATCTGCGAGCATAAGAAGCCCAATCTCTGGGCTATTCGATGGAATATGGAGCTTCTTAGCGTTTTATATTCGGTAAGCATATGATCATTTAATATATATATATATATATTGGGAAACAACACCATCTTGACAAATAATTTCATGACTCAGGGAGTATTATGTTCTGCATTGGGGATGTTTTTGCTATCATGGGGTATAAGCAAAAGAGGGCCTGTATTCGTGGCACTTTTCAATCCAGTTGGCACGATTGTCACGGGTAATTTTGGAGCTTATCATTGTTCATGTGTATCTTCGTGTTGGAAGGTAAGTTAGAATACGTACAGTGACTCGCAATTCTACGTGTATTTCTTATCTCTTTAAAGACATAACATTACACATTACCCACCATATATAATATGCGTTGCCAGCTGATATTGTTAAATTTCAAACAGAAGTCTGTGTTAACATGTGATCTGATTCTTGATAATAAAAACTGTGCAGTGTTGTCGGAGCAATCTTGATCATTGGGGGCCTTTATTCTGCACTTTGGGGTAAAGCACATGATATGAAAACCGAGGATGACAAGGCATCTCACAATAATATTATTCCAGTAGAAGCTCCCGAGTTTAATGGTATTCTCCCATTTAATAACGTAACAATGGAAGATGAAGAATCACTCAAAAGAAGAGACCACCATTTGAAAACATACAAAGATGAGGAATCGGCGAAAGGAAGAGACCAGAGACTACCATTTGAAAACATACAAAGATAAAGGATCGGAGAAAGGAAGAGACCACCCTTTGAAAAGATATAAAGTCTGAAAAGACGCAGTGGAAAACATATAAAGTGTGAAAACACAGTGGCAGATATGCGACCAGGCTTTTCAAATATCTATGGGTACTTAAAGATGTGGCTTTTTGGAAAGTATGGTCAATGTGGGGTACGATAACATGTTTTCAATGAAAATGAAAATACTATGATATCTGAGATTTCATATTATTTTATGGATGAAATTTGCATAATATGGTTAAGTTAAATTTTTTGAAATTTGAATAATATTGTTATTGTTGAGATGTAACAAACGAATTTATTTATAATATTTTTTGAATTAGGATAATTTCAAAATCTACACATGATCAAATTTGAGATTGCAACACATACTGTAAATCGCATTCAACATTTGAATGATGACAAGTAGGTGAAGAAGATTTTGTAGTTGAAGGTGATGATAGAAGATTTAAGAAATTGAAGAAAATATTTAATATGAAGAATAAAGTGACAATGAAGAAGTCATTCTTGTATTAAGGTTTAACATCGAGGAAAGTGGAAATAACACAAATAAGTTTAAGTTTCCGTAGAACATATTAGTGGTAATAATTAAGGGAAATGTTGGAAAGTATAATTACTCTCACTAAATGAATTAGTTAAAAAAATAAGTCAAACAATTATATCCAAAGGTTTTGTTCAATGCACCTGCATAATTTAAGAAATTTAGAACATTGTATATATTTATTATTCAATATATGAAATTTAAGGTAATAGGGTTACTTTCAGCCCATGTTTTATCTTTTCTTAACCTTATTCCTCTTCCATGTGTAGCAGAGTCATAACTCTTCCTATCAAGAGACCATATAAGTAAGTACTTCCCAGGTATTTCCCCTTACCACTATAGTGTATTTAAGCATATCTATTGACTTATAGAGTAGTTAAACATTACATTTTGGATAATCTTTATAGTATTTTTGTTGAAATTGTTGGAATTATAGATATAGGTTGTTGGAACTTTATAATTTTAATAAATAAGGATATTTGAGTTATTTCAGTAATTTGAATCCATTTATACAATTAAAATTGCAATTTAAATAATGAAAAATGATGATTTCACCCAAAAAAAATTTATTCCTCTAACAAAAATGAGCAATGAAATCCAACACATAAAGCCTGCATGAGAAAAGAAAGAAACCACAAGGTTGGTGTTTGTTTAATTGAGAGAATCTAATAAGTACCACTACCATCAACAAAAACAAAATATTATTAGTAACCTAGAACCCTAAATCATAAGTATCCGTAGGAGGACATGACCAGCCAATCTAGATAAGATGCATGACCTTTGGAAGCTTTCCTCCCTATAGTAGAGGACAAAGGTTTTCTAGCTATCTATAGGGATTCTATCCATTTCGTAATTTGAACATATCCATGTTTTATTTGTTCCATAACTTAAAGCCATAAATATAAGGAATCATTCATGGTAAACTACTACTCCCTAGTAGTGTAATCAAAGAAAGGACATGCCACCATAGGTGGTAACTATTTCCTTTCCTTTCCTTCATAAATGGTAGGGTATGGGTGTGATAGAGTAACTGATCGGATCCTTCCCTTCCCTTCCCAACATGTGTTCTCAATCTTTGTCCCCTACCTTTCCTAAAGGGAATCCCTACTAACCTAAGGAGGTGACCTATCAAGGGGATCTTTCCTCTTCCTTGCAAAAGGGAAGTAATATTAGTCTGTGCATTTCATAACGTACCTTGAGAATCATGGCACATCTTGATCCCCCGAAATTAAATTGGGTGGGAATAAATTATTTGAGGTTCACTCTGAGGTCAAGGGAATAAAACGAACATATAGGAATTTAGAATTGTTAAGCACACAGGGTCAAATGGAAAATTCAAAGTAATCTAGTGTGGCATTAAATCTTCCCATTATATCTTCCCCTCCCCTAGAACAACATTGGATTATGAAAGAAAGTGGCACTGATGCACTTCAACTTCGTAAATGTGTGCATCCTCATCTTTTGGAAACTAGTAGCGTTTATCTCGAGATCAACCAGTTGTTCTAGTCATTAGAAAAATGTGAGAAATTAGGAATCGAGCTTGTAGCAAAAAGGGACTTTTTTTCTTATCGATTATTCTATGGTTCTATTTCAAGATTATGACCGGAAATAATGAGTCTCAAGGAGATATTCTTTGAGATTTTTTTTATTTCTTTCTAAAAATCTATGAGTTATGTGAGTGTTTGAATAAATAAAAGGATAGATTCATCTAAACTCTCTCTCTATTAAGGATTGAGAGGAATCTAAAATTACCTTGAGGTGAAAACCCTTTTTAGAGTCTTAAACTTGATGAATGTTTTCAACATAATCAATTTTTTTTCCAAGGTTAATATGGATCTATGCTCGCAGCAGGTGGATCAAAACAATGTTGCTTAAAATTTTTTTTTACCACATTGAAATTGTCTCATCCAAAATTTAAAAAAAAAAATATTTACATGGTCAAAATGGTGAATTGTAATAAAGTAAATGTGAATGAACAGAATGAAATTTAAAGATGAATTACATATGTATTACATAGTGATCAATATTAATATGCCTTTTTTTGTCTTTGATTAAAGCCACTCCTGCCCCCTTTGGCATCTTCTCATATCAATCATATGTGAAAGGAGGTTGAATTCAAACACCATTTGCACTTTATTATAGATATTGTTGTCAATTTGACGTCATGTCTATATTTATTTAAAATATTTATAGTTTGTTTCTCCAATGTTAATCTTTGTGACTTATGGATTTTCGAACCCCAAGCAAGTTTTAATGCAAATTTTCATCCTATGCATCATTGTAGCACTTTCTTCAATGAAATTGAATAATGAATTACATGTATATTTAACTTAATGATATCATTCAAAATGTAATCTCACTAAAATTAATCCATCTCAACAATAATATTCGATCATATTGCATTTCCCAATGCACAAATTTCAAATTAGAGGATTGTTACATCATAATGCAAATATCCATCCAAAGACATAGATCAATAGATCATAGATGTCCCTAACTGAATTAGATTAGGGTTTCGACCATTTAATGATAGTGATTCTATCTGCTCGGCTAATTGTGGAAACTGCATTACATTAGAGTTTCCATTATTTAACTAAATGATACCATACCAAATGGCCAAAACAAAATGTTTTCATACAAACTGTGGGGCTTTTTGCTCCAACAATGACTTCACAATATGCTTAACTACTAGATTCACCTTGCTAAGTATCGTTTCTATTAATTAGATAGGGTTCCAACTTTATAACTATGGTAATTCTATCTACTTCGCTAACTATGGTAAGTAAATTAGATTAATGTTTCAACTACTTAGCTATGGTGATTCTATGTACTTGTATAACTAGAGTAACTTAATCAAATCAGGATTTGACTATTTTACTAAATAATATCATACAAAATGTAATATCATTGAAGTCAATGCGTCTTAACAATACTATTAAATTGTATTGCATTTCCCAATGCACAAATTTAAAATTAGAGAGATGTTAGATCATAAGGAAAATCTCCATCTAAATACATTCGTAAAATAAATAAAATGCACGAATGATATGATACAAAATGTAATATTAGTGAAATGAATTTTATAACGCACCCTTTGTAACACTATACTTAAGACAAAATAATAATTTTTTTTAATATAAAAATATATGCATAATAGCCACATTCATAATGCTTATATGCATTCTTATAGGAAATGCATTTGGCACCATATTTAATACCCATAATAGATTTCCTATTAATTTTCATTACACCAATCCTAAAAAAAACTAACGCTTGTAAGGTAACATTTTCAAATCTTTATTTATAAATTCATTCCCAAGAAGTGCACAGTCAACATTTTGTTGAGAAATGCGCAGTAAAAATTTACAGTAAGAATTATCTGCACAGTAAATATTGAGTTAAGGACTGCTCTAAAAACAAGAATCTCAACACATTAACCCTGCAGTAAGGATTAAATGCAAAAATTAAATAGCATAGCAATTATCATTCCTTCGAAACAAGGAATGTAATCTTCCAATGTAATAATTGCGCATATAAGTTAATAATTCAACATAATCATTTAAACTTATTTGGATAAGCAAAATCAATTTGTGGTTTCTAAATACAAGATACCATTCAATGCTAAACTTAATTAATGATCTAGCCCATAGATTACAAATGGAAAAACCATTTAAGGTAAGATGCAATAAAAAAATGTTTTTACCACCCAATGCTAACATAATATAAGCAATTTGCAATACTTCCTATGGGCTGATTTATATATTAAGCAAGATAAGTCCATGCCCATCTTCTACAAAATAATTAAATTACAAACAATTTGTGTGCTAAACCTGGAAATGCATTTCCATCCATGCATAACTTATTCCCAAATAAATCCAAACAAGGAACCTCCATGCATTATTTCCTTCTTTTATAAAAAAACCCAATAAGTTAACCAGAAAGCAAATAAATTGTAGAAATAAACTTTTGTCAATTTCATGTACAGGAATTCAAACAAATAACTCATAAAAATGTATCATTTTTCTTTTTTATTAATTAGTTAAACTAAATTGAGAAATAAAGCATTCAAATAACTCATAAAAATGTATCATTTTTCTTTCTCGTTAATTAGTTAAACTAAATTGAGAAATAAAGCATCATTTATAGAGTTTAAAACTTATCTAGGTAATGCTTGAATTGGGAAACTAGTTGTGTGCTTCTATGCTCCACCCAACCATAGGAAATTTTGCTCATCTATCTCTCAGCAAAATGCCACCCCCGAGCTAAGACTCATGCATTCACTATTCAGGCCTCTCACAAGTACCATAATTTCTCAAGGATTTAACACAGGTTTATGGGCATCCACGAAAATAACTTAAAGTCAATTCCATGCCAAACCACATAATTCCCACTCTGGCTTCTTTCGAATCGCACCACAGTGAAAACCCATCATTTCTTAACCAGTACACAGGAATTCCACTAGAATGGTTCGTGCATAATTCACCATTTCATTGACCACAAACCAATAATCAATCACAGGTTCATTCCACAAGAAGAATTATCACTCAACAATTCTCTCTTCTTCTTTGTTTGTTCTTACCTTCCATGCAATTGCACACACACTTTGCTTCCCTGAATGAAGGAATAAGAAATGATAAATCTTCCCCTTGCTTTGCATATATAATCTTATGCATGAAATACTATAATCGCATGGAATTCCTCATCCACGTTCCTTGATTATATTCAAACACATAATTTCCCCAAAATCCCAGTTCAATCATAATTATTATTTTAATAATAATTATTTAAGTCAATAAAATGGGATTGATATTTAACCATAACTTAGGATAAACTTTAGGGATATTTTAACTTTTTAAAAAGTATCTTAGGGTCAACGCATAGTTTCTTCCTAGGCCACTTTCAACCCCCTTATTGTCTCAGATGAATACATGAGTCTCCGATCTCTTCAACGTTCCACCTCCACACAACGAGTTGTTCATTTTAATATTAATAATTACAAAATATGCATTTGTTCTGCCATGCATGCATTTGCATATCAATATTTACATCACACATATGATCATTTCAGGGGTCTCATCTAGGGGTATTACAAATTTTAACAATACTATTAGATTGTAATGCATTAAGTGTAAGCAATGCATATGTATTTCCATTACCTAACTATACCTAAGAATTTACCCAATTATTGATTAATGTTTAACTTGTTGGTCTATTATTAATTTATTTTCCATTATAATTGTCACTATTCCAATTGGGAATCATGTTGTAAATTATAACACTTAGATCCTACAAATAAGAAAATGTTACATTAATTAATTATGAAGTAAAATAGTTATTTACCCAAAACTAATCTCTAACTCGTTTTGTTATCAACTTAACAATATATATCCCAATATATTTTCCATTATAATCGTCTAGGGGGAAACTATTTCAATTTTGAATCATGTTGTAAATTATAACACATAAACCCTACAAATAGAGAAAAATTGCATTCAATGATTAATTATGAAGTAAAATAGATGCAATTTATTCATTATAATCATTTATGGGATAACTATTTCACTTTGGAATCATGTTGTATTTATGATAGATTGAGCCATTTCATCAAATCCACTCTACTCTTCCTCTACTCTAGGACCCAAAATGAAAAAGGTGTCCATAGTTAGTGATTGATGGCCAGGAACCACCCAAACATGAACCTTGAACATACAAATGCTGAGTAGGTGGGGATGGAATTGAGATCCAAGGTGGATATAATTCATTTCCAATAGTATATGGTATCCTACTTCCTATTAAGGCCAATTTGGCCATAAGAAGATGTTGTAGCTATGTCTCAAAAATGTCTAACGAAGCAATATATCTACTATTTATGTAAGGACACCACTCAAACATTTTCAGTTGCAAATATGGCATTAGGATCACTCACTTTGTGAAAAAAGAAGAAAGTTCATTTATCTAATCTCCCTCCACATACTTCTGGATGAAACAAGAAAGCTCCTTCACCTAATCTCCCCACACTTGTTTTCCTAGGGTTAGGTAATGGGCCTTATCCTATCATCCCAACCCATTTTTGGGAACCACTCACACTATTTACCCACCCTCCCTACATCCTTTCATGAACCACTCACTCTATCCATGCACCCTCCCTATAGTTGTTTAGGAAACATAAACTAAGCCACCTATCGTTACCTAAAAAACATAGACTAGGTATAGATCATATCATCATTTGTGTAATATTCCTATCATTAGTTAGATACTACCATCACCTATCCCGAGCTTTAATGGTATTAACCATACACTATCGATGTTGGCACCATGCACCTGCAAACCATACCATCTGTGTAGCTTCCTTAAACCTTTTATTAGTGATGAAACCAATAACAAGACCATGCTACAAATAAAGCACCACCACCCATCCGATAGTCACTCTGCTACCTTAAAACGTGCATACCACTAGATAGCTTGATAACCATCATCCATCCCATGGTCACTCATTTAACACGAATGGTACATATCACTCACTAGATCGACAACCTGCATTCAACATATAGGAGTACAACCTTCCTTCAATAGATAGGAGTCATCGTGATATAGGATTCTAAATACCTTTACCTTACCTTAGCAAGCTTCTGAGTTTAACCTTATGTTATATAGGTTACCTTACCAACCTTCTTAATGATAAAACAAGTAAAAAAAAAGATAATGAACATAGAGACAATGAGCACAGAGAGACATTGTTACAAGATGGAATCCATTATCCAATGGTTGGGATTTATTTGTATTTATATAAAAAAAATACATGAGAAAAGGGCCTCTTTAGATGCCTCTATCAATATTTTTCTAGTTGTCTTGGTCGACTTCTATTCTACCAACATATCTTCTCCAACTACCTCATTTATTGATGGTCTAGATATCTCTATCACTATCATTCACTAATAAACATTACAATGGTTTAATCCAGGTTTTAATACTCCCACTTTACATTTATTAGAGGTAACAATCAATGTGTTTCTTTGTCACTACTATGGATTGTTTTCATCTTGGTCTTCCTTTGGGTAATATTTTCCTCTTTTTATTCAAATTGGTAATGCCTTCATATTTAGTGATCAATCAAGTTATGAGCTTGGACATCAACCTTAATCGTCATTGTCTTGGTATTTCTTCATTATTAGGATTTATCCTTGATCTTTCTGCTCCATATTTTTGTACATGTACAATATCATTTATGATGTCCATATAAAAACAAATCCATATACCGAAATACATGGGTTTCCAAATACTCTACCTACAACTTCTCTAGGAAACCTTTTCACTTATGTGGTTCATCAACATGCTAAAATCCACCTAATACATAACTTCGTACAAAATTGTGAACATTGAGATTAACTCACTCTTCCCCTTCAATCAAACATTTATCTTCTCTGATTCAACATCAAGCTAGAATACATGTACACCAACCAACCCCATACCTTCCCAAGTGGTCAATTCCACAACTTGATACCACAACCTCACTACATATGAGATAAAAACACATCATTTGATTACATGTGCCATTGCACTACAAATTTTATGCCTGAATAAAATGGCTTACTACTAACTTGGGGACTACAACCTCCCATAACTAGGCACTACAACTTGTACCAACAAATGGATTTAATAGGACTTGCAACCGAATTCCCAATGGATTCACCAGAGGTACAATAACAATATTTTTCCATTTTTCCCATTATAGAGGTGGGGATCACAACCATGTCAATTTTTTCAATCTTCTTACAACTCAAGTCTTTGTTTATGATGACATTTTATTCTAGGATGTGGTTTGTTGGATTGTGCAATATTACAACACAACATCCTATGACATTGGTTTGGCAAGCTGGGTTGATGACATTTTCATATCAGACCTAAATCAATTTCTTTCTATAATTGTTACACTTTTAACCAATCATCATCTAGTATCCTTTTTTTATCGTAGTGGAAATTTTTTTGAGGTATTTATTTATCAAAACCACTGCTTCAACAAGCTAGATCTCACATTCCATGGCTACACTTTAGGCAAGAAAAATAACAAATATTACATATGTATTGGCAAGATAGATCTCACAAAAAAATTAGTAATTTTTTTAGGCTTATCAATGGAAAACAAATTCAAATCACATAGAAGTGCAGTACATGTGTTAACTGCACATAAGTTTGTCATAAAATAACATTAGATCATAGTAAGATCATTTCATTTCAACGGTAGAATCACATGCACCTATCTGGATTCAGCAACATTAGTCACACATCAACGAATATACACATATACTATTACTAATACCCATCACAAAAAATTCAAAACTCCTACCAGATACACAACACAACCTTCCACAACATATTCAAAAGTCCTACAAGTTACACTATAAAACCTTCCACAAAGAAAAACATAGCACAATAAAACAAATTAGTTTATCTGATACAGTACAAAGAACTAACTTTTGTGTAAGACCTTTATTATCTTGGGCCTCCAATGAAGGATTTATACATAGAATTGCTCTAATACCATAATAAAAGAAGTAAAAGAATAGAGAATGAACATACAGACAATCAGCAAAGAGTAATATTTCCTTACAGGATGGAATCCATGTTCCAATTATTGTATTTATTTGTATATATAACATAAAATTACATGAAAAGACCACCTCTCTAGAAGCCTCTATCAGGATTTTTCTAGTCGGCTTAACCAACATTTGTTTTTCCAGCATATTTATTGTTTGTTATGGATGTCTCTATCATTGTCATTATCTAATAACCATTACAACGCTTTAATATATGTTTTAACTCTTAAAGCATCTCATTCCCCTCATACTTCTAACTAATCATTATAGTTGTTCTTGTCTCAGCATATGGAACAAACTCTTCTAAATAAATAGCTTCAACGATGATATATAGTGGTTAGGTTTTGACATGTTTCCCCTACCGTAAGGTATGGGAACTTAAGTCTAATACTACTAACTATATGTTAACTAAATATACTAAAAATAAAGAACATGCTCTCCTAATTGTTAGGTATTATTGTACATATGCACTCTATAAGAATTGAACATTAGTATTTCTTTTCTATCATATATATATATATATATAATTTTGTAAATAATTTACACATTTCTTCCTAACACAATTATATCTCATTCCATATAACCATTTATTGTATTTCCGTATTATTTATAATTATTCAAAATATAATATCTTAAAAATTATATAATAATTGTTTAATTTAATTAAAATATTAAATATTGTTTAATTTTTTTGACTTACAAAATATTTTTGTTAAGTACACTGTGTTACATTTAAAATCGATTAGGAATTTTTCTCTTGGATTTCTTTCTAACAATAAAAATGTTGCCCTTTTGGAATATGTGAAGGCTTGACAAAACCAAATTATGGTGCTCATTGTTGGTTTGAATTTTTATGAAGCCTTTGCATTATAATTAAAATATAAAATTATGGATTGGATTGGACTGAGTGGAACTACTTTAAGAAAAATAATCGCAAACAGCATCAAAATTATGCTCCAAGTTATGCCATTTATTCTTCTCTTATAAAGCTTTCTAATATAAAGTGTCCACGGGACATTTGTTCGTTTCAAGATAATTGAAATATGAGCAATAAGTTGTTTTCTTAGAAGGGTTAAAGTGTGATTCATTAACAACTCATGAGAATATAATATTTTCTTGTAAAGGTTACAGTGTTGTAAATTCTTATAAGAATATAAGGGTTAAGAGTGTTTTACATTACCCACTTATGAGAATAAAATATTTATCAAAACGGTTAAAGTGTTGTAGATTGCTCACACTCAGAAAATAATATGCTTAGGAACGCCTAAATTATTATTCATCAGCCACTTTCATAGTATAATCACAATTATGGTTCAAAATTCTAGATGTTGATGCTTTAGGACACATGCGGGGCTTTACGTTAGAAATAAAATGCCCTGAAAAGCATAGATGCTAAGTACTTTCACAATAACATTAACATTAAATTTATTGGACCTTTTGAAAAGGAAAACCACCATTTTGGATTTTGAATTTTACACATGTAAGAAGAATGTCATTTGCGATCTCAACAATCTTCCCTTTCATAGTGTAAAAGTAATGTTATACCCGAGTAGGGAGGAGGTATCTAAGAATGCTTACAAATTCTCAATAAAATCCACGGCAATTGTTTGGACATTGCATAGCATACAAATTTAGGGATTTTTTCTTTAATATGTATATTTATTATTTAATAAATATTGAAATTTTATTTCATTACAAAATTAAAATTATTATGTGCTCGTGGTAGCAAGAGACATATAGTGAATGGGAGCGGGGTTAGTTCGGTTTCCATCAGAGTTTAATTTTGAACCTTTGGCTAATGTTTTGGAATGTTGAAATATTTGGCATTTTTCCATTGTCATGATATTCGGATTATATTGAAGGATGATTAGCGTAGAGGTTGTTGTTGTCAGCAACAAGATTTGGATCCCAAGCATCAATGATGCTATAACATATGCATTGTTGGGTTGTTTTTAATGCATGGTTTTAATACTAGTTGGTCTAGGATGGTCTACCTAGTCACCACGTCATTGAGTGTTTAATGGAAGGTCTATATATTGTTCTCCTTGCTCGAGGTGTGAGTTTTTATGCAAGGTCCAATTTTGTCATCGTGGTAAATGCAATATTTCTCTAGAGTGTTTTCATTATTTGTCATTTGTGGAAGAAGGTGGTTCCCTTGTGGATTGCTTTTGACGCTTGGTGCCATCGACGTCTAGAAAGCTTGAGTGGTGTTTGTTGGTTGTGGTTTGGTAGGGGTGGATTCCAAGAATTTTTTTCGTGTATTTAGCAATATTTCTCTCGAGTGCTTTGGCTTTCTATTTCCTAGTCGTCTACAATAGAAAGTGATTTTACTATGGATTGTTTTCGTTGCTTGGTAGTGTCGGTGTCTCGTAGAGCCCAATGGTGTATGTTGATTGTGAGTTAGAGAAGCTGAATTTCTAGACCATTTCCCATGCTAAATGCAATATTCCTCTTATTGGTCGTCTACAGTAAAAGGTGGTTCATCTCTAGATTGTTTTCCTTTCTTGGTGGTGTAGGCATTTGGAAAAGTTGAGTGGTGTTTGGTTGTTGCATATTCATGTTCTTGGCATCTGGGAGAGGCAAATTCCAGGTAGTCTTTGTGCTTTTGTCTCTGGTGGCTATGGCTATGTGTTCTAGGCATGGAATAGGTAACTTTATTGCCTTTATATGTTTTTTTATTGATGGTTGGTTTCATAAGTGTGCAAGATGAACATTGTTGTGTTGCATTGTAGCGAAATGATGGATTTTGTGAAAAAAAATGGTATGATTTTAGTGTAGAAAATAGCATGGTATTCAATTTTTTGTTTGTTTCTGGGCATTCTTTTTTTGGGTCGGTTTTCCATTTGAGGTTCTCTTGTTCAATGTCCTAGTGCAGTTGGCCTGGGGTTTAAGACCTTCTTCTCTATTGTTTCTTTCACAATTGCTATATTTTTTAATAGGTAGGGCGTCGGTTGTTTGCATATAGTATTGGTGTTTGGTGCCTTGTGCAATCGAAGTACAGATTGATCTGGAAGTGTAAATGTTGTTTAACCTATGGTTTTCCATTTCTGTATGAGTTGTCTCGTAGTTCCATTGGAGAAGCTTCATTTGTAACTGGTGGGTATAGTGCTTTTAGGTCTATCTCATTCTTTTGTGTTTGAATTGCTTCTATGGTGTTCATTATTGAATCCAAGGACAACATCTCTTTTTTTTCCCTTCTAGTGTCTTATTTCCCCTTTCAACTCATAGTTGGGGTTTTTCCTTGTTCCATCCTTTCTATTTTTCTGCAGTAAGGGTTCCATTTGGGTTATGGGTCTGATCTGGGTCAATGGTGCTACTTAAATAATATTGATATATTGAGAATCATTTTTGTTGTGATTTGGAAGACCAAGTAAAATTGTGAGCGATAGCAAGGTAGGAGTTGGGTGAGTGGCAATGATAGGATTCTATATAAGGAAACTTGTAGGATGTATAATTGAGGTTACATATAAAGAAAACTAGGATTTCATAGTGGCCTTTTTTCAATCAAATTATTCTATATATAGAAACTTCTTCTCTCTATAATTGGGATTCATACATTTTATATTCGATTAGGTAGGTGTACGACTAATCTAAACAAAGAGACAAAATATATATTTGGTATTATTCTTTGGGATAACTACCTCACTCCAAATTCATTTGACATAGGCAACAAATCGATTTTTTTCCAAAACCATATATTCAATGTGTTATAATGGTTGGACAAGAAACAGCATGGCATGTAGCTTGACTTTGCTTTATTTTAATTATCTCATAATTTATATTCAATTTCTTTTAAGATCTATATATGGGTTTGTTGTTCCCTTACAAATAGAATTCATAATGACTATAATAGAGCATGCATAGATGTTTAATTTTTGTGGTGATTCTTCTAAGAGTTAATTAATTTCTACAAATGAAACTTGGGTTCATTTGTCCTGTAAGTGGGCAGAGGAATGGAAGCAAATAGTCCTTGTATGCACAAGTCATGAACATAGTCCTGTTGTCTAATTGGTATTGGAAAAACACTTGAATACTTAAAATTGAGTCATATATTCAGGGCTATTACATCATATATTGACAAATGATTGTTTCTATGTAGATTCATTAAGATATATATTTCTACAAGCAGTATTTGTGTTGACAAGGTGTATAGTACATAGGCTCATGATCTATGGATCAAAATACCACAAAATATAGGCATAAATATGAAATGGATAGGCCACTATAGGATGTATATGTTGGCTACGTTGAGGGAACCTAGATGCAATGCATTGGTTGTGTTCCTGCCAAGCATGTGCATCTCCATAACCTGTGAAAATTTTCAAAATAAATTTTATGAACAATTCTACATGGATAATTAAACTTGAGATAGTAATCTCGGATAAATGATATTACTACCTGATAGAAATAGCAGGGAATCAAATGAGAAGGATTAACATCACAATCGAGGTGTCCATTCGATTTCTTCATCTCATCATATAAGAAAACTAGAAACAAGCCTAGGAAACATAGGCTGTTTGTCATTCCCTGTTTGTGATTCATGCCTAGGGGGAAGACTAGCTCAAAAAAGGATACTTACCAGATCATGGTTGAGGAAACTGTCGAACCAAAGAATGGACATGACGACGAAACATTCGACAAGGAATATTGGACAAAGGCCACATGCAGTTGTTCCGGGTAAGAGAAGGTTGATGAGTGGAAGGTTGACTACATGCGATGAGGCAAACAAATTGATTGGTCATGAAGAGGTGATGGAATCTAGTCATGGAATGACAACTGATGGGACATAAAGGTCAAAGGACATACCGATAAAGGATCTAGAGGCAGTAAAAATTGAATCCAATGATGACAGAAAGGAAATCAATGGAAAATACAACATGTCAAGGAGCGAGGCCACTGGGTTAATTGGAGTAGTTCTAGAGCAGTTATGGTGGTGATTGCAGAAGGCCAAATGGGGAGTTGTTCTTAGAGAGGGCATGTGAAGTATTTAATGAAGATGATATATTGTTGTAAATGCATGAAGCTTCTAGAGGAAGATTGAGTGGGACATCGAACAAAAGAACGTCTATAAATACTAGCGTATGAATAGGAAAGAGGTTTCTATCACTAATGTAAGGTTTCCTACATGAGTTGTTGTGCTGAGGATGAAGAATTGCCTCACACCCATAGTTTTCTAAGGACGATATGAATGGTGGATGTTAAATTCTGACTGCAAACATAGTTTATTTATGCATGTAATTCCTCTTGTAAATAGATTGTTTCATTTAATTGAAAGTCGTAAATCTTGACACGTCTGTGTATCGAGTGTGATTTCACATTGCATTTCGTTGTGCGCATTGATATGCAGTCGACCTAAAGTCACATGCACTTTAGTGGGTATAAGAGTAGGTTATGTCCTATGTGAGAGTCCAGTTGTTATTAGACATGAAGGAAAATCTAATTGCGGTTGGGTAGAGTGGTAGGAAGTGATAGTAAACCCAATTGCAATTGGGTGAAGGAACATCTCCAGTTGCAGTTGGGTAGAGAAGACATCGAGATATGAAAGGATAACTCCCATAGGAGTTGGGGTAGAGTGATCCGGGTCGTTCCCAGGAAGCACGAAGGGGAAAACAGCTCAACTGAATGAGTCGGCTATGTTATGGCGGAAGCTTAATAAATTGAATGAGCAAAAGCAGGATTACACAATACCAATAAACATAGATACGCACAAACAATGTATAGAAATGAGAACTATTTCTAGATTGATCAAGATGCCCCTATATTACAACAGTTTACATGCTTATAAAGAAATCTGAGACACTTGGGTTCCTGCTTGTTATGTTCAGTTACAAAGAAGAAGTTAGAACGGTTTCAACTGTTTAACCGTTATAGTCGACTGGAAGAGAGAAAGGCAGTCTGTCGAAGTTGTTGGTTGCATATTGATGTTGCATGCCGATGTTGCAAACTGTGAGGTCGCTGAAAATGTCGAAGCGCTGAGGTTGTCGAAGTCATGTTGTGTCGAAACTTGTAAAAATTGTATCAATGGTGATGACTGACTGAAGATGTCGAAGTTAACATCTGACAACAAATGCCAACTATGATGTGGACAACCAATGCCAACTGCGATGTGGATTAGACCTCCTTCCTTAAGAAAAAATGGACCCCATTGTTTGCTCGCGAAGGTGATGAAACTTGTCGATCACTTCAGTAGCAGAGTACCACTTTCCTTGAGATGGGATTTGGCCAGCTTTGGCAACCTGAAACAAGGGAATAGTGTTCATCCTCATAAAGCGTACTTGTCATCCCACAATGCTGTTGCAAGGAAGAGGCTCCTGAACATCTGGATTGATGTCTGCGGGTGCTGCTGTGGAGAAGTCGTTATGTTCCAATAATGGTGCATGGTATGGTCAAAGCAGATCCACATTGAAAACTGGATGCAGACCCAGGAAAGAAGGAATGTCGAGCTGGAAAGCGTTCTCGCCAATATGTCAAATAATATTGTATGGACCATATCGCAAAGGTTTTAACTTCTTGAAAGGACCAGTGAAGCGCTCCTTCTTAAGATGTAGCCAGACCTTATCCTCAATTTGGAAAGTATGAGGCTTACGATGCTTATCATATCTGGCCTTAGCTTTCTCGTTTCCTCTATGAAACATATCCTGGGCTCGCTTCTGGATGTCGCAAATTTGTTCTCGAAACTTAGCCGCTTTATCAACTTCTCACTGGCTACGGTTTGTGTCAGAGTTAGGCTATGTCAAGGAGCTTATCAATTCAATAGGCACTGAGGGTTGAAATCCGTAACAAATATCAAATGGAATCTTTCCTATAGAGCTGTGTTGATCACGATTATAGCTATGCTATATGTATGGAAGACTATCATCCCATGTGCGTCGATGTTGGTGATTGTACATGAGAAGCAGATGTACTACCAAGCGATTCACAACTTCCGACTGTCCGTCAGTCTGGGAATGGAAAGCTTTCGACAATGAGAGTCGTGTGTCTAGTAGTTTCCAGAGGGTCTTCCAAAAGATGCTAACGAATTTGCCATCTTGGTCGGAAATGATGGTTGTGGGTAAACCAAAGTGTTTCCAAACATGTGTAAAGAAGAGCTATGTAGTCTGCTGCGCTGTCGTGGTCTTAATACATGGTATGAGAATGGCCATCTTGGAAAATCGGTTGACTACTACTAATATTGCGTCATGCTAATGTTTGGTAGTAGGATAACCCATCAAGTAGTTCATAGAAATAGATTCCCATTGTTGACTAGGAATTGGTAGAGGTGTGTACAATCCCTGTTGTCGATTAGGTGGCTTAGAAATGGCACAAACCACACAGGATCGAATGTACTTGTTGACATCAAATTTAAGTGTAGGCCAGAAGAAATACTTCTGCAGAATAGCAAGTGTCTTTGCTACTCCAAAGTGTCCTGCAGTCTTGCTGTAGTGCGCATCCCAAATAAGCTGCTCTCATTGCTCACTGGTCGGTACACAAAGCTATCCAAGCTTGTATAGCAAGGTATATTTTAGGAAGTAGTCGGGATATGAGGTCGATGACTTATTAGTCTGTAAGTGTCAGTAGACTGCTGAGAAGTCACTGTCGTCCTTGTACAACTGTTTCCAAGTGGTCGTGTCATAACCCTGCATACTCATCATTGTCAAAAGGAGAGTAATGGGTGGTCGACTGAGGCAATCTACAGTGGCATTAGCCTTGCCTTTTCGATACTTAATCACCAACTGAAATTGTTGTAGGTAATTAATCCACTTGATTTTTCGATTTGTCTGCAACTTTGATTGCGTGAGAGCGAACTATAGAGGCATGTGATCAGTGAGAATGACCGTTTCCTTGCCAAGGATGTAATGCCTCCATTGCTTGAGAGCTTGCACAATGGCGTACAATTCTTTTTCATACGTCGAGTATCTTCTAACGGGCCAATCTTTGAGGATCTATACTTTGTCTGGATCAATGTGAATGGCTGTAGAGTCAATTACATACCCCAAATACTTGATGCTGGTGATCGCAAAAGAGCATATTTCCATGTTCAGGTATAGTCGATGTTGCTAGAGAGTGTCGAGGACTTGTCGAAGATGTCCGATATGTTCTTCCCATGATCAATTGAAAATCAAAATATCATCGAGATAGACAATAGCCCATTTTCCGATGAAAGATTGGAGAAGGTTATCCATATGTCGCATGAAGGTCGCAGGTGCACTAGTTAAGCCGAAAGGCATGACTAACCATTCAAACAATCCTTCCTTGTTCTTGAAAGTAGTTTTCCACACATCTGAGGTCTCGATTGGAATCTGATGATATCTCAACTTGAGGTCGAGATTAGTAAATAATTTAGCACCTTTCAGACAATTGATAAGTTGGTCTATCCATGGAAAAGGGTACTGATTCTTCACCAATATTTTGTTGAGAGCTCTGTAGTCGATGAAGATGCACCAAGTCCCATCTTTCTTCGGAACTAGGACGACTGGACTTCCACAAGGAGAGGAGCTGGGGCGAATATGTCATTTGTCGATTAATTCTTGGATTTGTCTATGAATCTCTTCATTTTCGAGAATGGATCTTTTGTAAATAGAGGCGTTAGGAAAAGAAGAACCAGGAACAAGTTCAATGGAGTGTTTTACCTGGCAATGCTGAGGTACTTCGTTTGGAGCTTGAAAGAGGTTCTTGTATTCATAAAAAATATGATTGACTTGCTGCTTCTATTGGGAACTGCATTGGTCAGTGACACGACTCGTTGGTACAGTCTTCTTTGAATGTTACGGCTTGATCATGATTAATGCAAATTTATGAGCATGATTGATGAGCTTCTTTGTCTGTATGGAATTTATCAGTGCAACCATTGGTGTAGTTTGTTGCTCTGGTATGCTAAACCATCGATTTCAGATTATGACAATCACCTTCTGATGCCGTGACTGATAACTTCCAAGTCTATCCCATAGGTAAGGTTTACCAAACAGGGTGTCGAATACTGAGAGTTGTGCCATCTCATAGAGTACTTTATCTTCAAAAGGTTTTATGAAGTATGCAAGCTTTCATTTTTGAGTGATTCGTAGTTCTTGTCCATCCTTCATCCAACCGATGTTGTAAGGCTGAGGATGCGGAGTGGTAACAAGACATAATTTCTTCACCATTTCTTCATAAACGAAGTTCTTTTAGCTCCCATTGTCCACGATCAGATGTAATGGGTTGCTCTGGACCTATATTTGTGTATGGAACAGACGCTCTCGTTCCTCCTCGTCAACGATAGTCCAGGCTGCAGGAGTAGTCGAAGACAAAAGAGTCATCATGTCTGGATCAGATTCCTCCATCGTCTTGTTGAACGCGTCGAAGGTTGACACTTTTGCCAAAAATGTCTTCTGAGATTTTCATTTAGATGTATCATGCCAAGATGAGTGGTGGTAATCGCACCATTTTCTGGTCGATGTTTGTTTTCTACGTTCCCTTTTGTGAAAGGACTTCTTACCATTGTCAGGCTTTGGGGGTGTCAGCTGAGTAGATCTCGACTTGTCGAATTCGATTGGTGCCTTCTTATCGGGTGGTCTTCCTGATGTCGGCTTTGTGGTGAAACATGATTTTCCTTTCTGCTTGGTTTCCAATTTGCTGGCGTAGTGGAAAGCATCCATATGCGTATTGACAATAAAAAATTCCATCTCCTGCTGGATGTACTAAGACAATTGTGAAAATCCTCACAACAGATCTAAGAGATGATGTATACCTCACAAGAGTAATTATGATAAAGCAGGAAAAGAGAAGAAGAGTGTACAATACAGTATAATGAGCAACATAATAATATGGTACAGTAGAACTCAGATAGAAGCAATAATACTTCACACACACTAGTTAATTAATCACAATATGGAGAAATAAATAGTACAATGGTAGAGAGGATTCGAATTCCTAAGGTGGCAATTCAAATTAGCCTCTCAGAGTGATCATAATATCAATAGAGTGTCATCGAAGCACAACTAGGTGTCCTCATGATCATCGGAGCACAACTGGAAGTCTTCATCATCATCAGTGGAGTCATCAATGCTCAAGTAACTGTCGACCATCAGTCAAACTAACTCTAGTAGGTGTAACTGAGTGTAACTCAATGTAACTAAGTGGAACTGAGTGTAACTAAATGTATTTGAGTGTAACTGACTATAACTAAGTGTAACTGAGTGTAATTGAGTGTAACTAAGTGTAACTGAGTGTAAACTGAAGACAACTGGACTGGTAGGTAAAGAAGGCCGAGTTGCTCCCTAAAATCAAGGAAGAAGGGCGCATTAAGCAACTAGAGGGCTAGAAATGAATAGTGAGAAGCTCCTGGGGGCTGGGTAACTGAGGGCTAGGTGCTGGACTAATGACTAGGATGCATGCAAACCCTAGAATGCACGCAAACCCTAAAAGTGCATGCATGACTGAAAATGTAAATGATCAAAATACTGGTGGGACTAGGATGGAGTATAGGAATATCCTAACACCCGCCCTTAATCCATTCTAGGACCTGGTAACTAAGACCAAAGGTCACCCAATACAATGAATAATAACCATCAATAAACCAAGGAAGTGGGAAAATTTCATGGGAAACATACCCCCTCCTCAAAAAATAGACTGTAAGGCACACACAAAAAATTAAATGCTCCAAACTCAAGCAGGTGTGATGCTTGGTCATATGTCTGGAGGTATCTTCTTCTTGGGAAGAAGTGGATCATGCTCAAAAAGCATGTGCTTGTACCTACTTTTCAGATTGAATGTGATGAGAACAAATCCAACAGTATAAGAATGATCCTTGAACCTGTGATTCAAATCAGCTGAGGTAGGATCAAATCTGTGAAAGTGCATATCGTATTTTGTCTTCTCCTTCGAACCACCATGGGTGAGATTATGCAAAAAATAACTATTACATGTTTGCTTGAAATCAAAATCAGATTTAAGACTTAAAAAACAGTTTGTTGAGATCTCCCTTGAACCAGCAGGGTTGAGATCAAAAATATCATATGCATGAGAAATTATCCCAAGCAGTAATTGCTTAGAACCCAATTTAGATACAAGACTTGAATCATGGTTTCTTGAGATCTCCTTTGAACCATGAGAGGTGAGATCAAAACCAGTAGATGCATGAGAAATTATCCCAAGCGAATGGTAATGGCCATGTTCTTCAATGACCTTCTGAAAGCATGAATTAATGATCATATAGTAGTATAAAAGAGATGATTGCTTGAGAGGAGCGAATGCATTACCTCCAATAGCTGATTTTACCTCCAAAATAATTATGTGATCATGATGCAAACCAACAGACTCTGGTGCAAGAGAGGATTTAGGACCTTCTACAATTTCTAGAGTGTGAGCTGGCACAGAATTCAAAATAGAAGAAATTTGGAGCATGAGTGTAGAATCTGCAAGTTCTTCTTCTTTGTGGACAACTTCAATATGAGATATGTTTGATACTGATTCATGATCAATGAGATCATCAAGGAGGGCGAATGCATCACTTTGCTTTCTCTCGAAAGGGTTTGGACCAATCCCTTCATCCTGCTTTCCAAAACTTTTATCCAGGTGGGACCATAGCTCTTTTGGAGATTTAACATATTCATCATCAAGGGAGTAGAATGCCAAGCTTCGAGACATAGCAAACATCATGTCTGCAATAGCTCTTGCACCTTCATGTAACCAGTCATTCTCTTCTTTGGAGGATTCGAACTCTCTTTCAAAACAATAATCAAAGAGATCATGTCTCTTCAAATATGCTATCATTTTTGGTTTCCATTCAACATAGTTGAATAGATAAAGAGGAGGATCTTCTGAAAACATTGAAGTTGTAGAAGACCTGCAAAAACAATAGAGAATATCTACAACTGCTACTGCTGCATTGATGCTGAAACTGCTGCAACTGCTGCACTCGGAATCTTGATAATAACCTGCAAAAAACTCTCAAGAATGGAGATAAACAATACTCTCAATATGCTCTGATACCATGTTAAAATCCTCATAGCAGATCTAAGAGATGATGTATACCTCACAAGAGTAATTATGATTAAGCTGGAAAATAGAAGAAGAGTGAACAATACAGTATAATGAGCAACAAAATAATATGATACAGTAGAACTCAGATAGAAGTAATAATACTTCACACACACTAGTTAATTAATCACAATATGGAAAAATAAATAGTACAATGGTAGAGAGGATTTGAATGCCTAAGGTGGCAATTCAAATTAGCCTCTCAGAGTGATCATAAGATCAATAGAGTGTCATCGGAGCACAACTATGTGTCCTCATGATCATTGGAGCACAACTGGAAGTCTTCATCATCATCAGTGGAGTCATCAATGCTCAAGTAACTGGAAACCATCAGTCAAACTAACTCTGGTAGGTGTAACTAAGTGTAACTTAGTGTAACTAAGTGTAACTGAATGTAACTGAGTGTAACTAAGTGTAACTGAGTGCAACTGAGTGTAAACTGAAGACAAATGGACTAGTAGGTGAAGAAGGGCAAGTTGCTCTCTAAAATCAAGGAAGAAGAGTGCATTAAGCAACTAGAGGGAAAGAAATGAATAGTGAGAAGCTCCTGGGGGTTGGCTAACTGAGGGCTAGGTGCTGGACTGATGACTGGGATGCATGCAAACCCTAAAAGTGCATGCATGACTGAAAATGTAAATGATCAAAATACCGGTAGGACTAGGATGGAGTATAGGAATATCCTAACAACAATCCGTTGGCGTATTTCAGAACATGCAATTTCTCTTCTTCTTGAATGCCAAGTCTTGCCATGAGTCGGTAGAACTCGTCGGTGTAACTATATACTGATTGATCTTTCCATTGCCTTAGCTACTACCATTTCTTATACTGCTACTCAAGGTATTTTGCTAGGTAAAATTCCTTCCGGATGTGTTCTACGAATTTATCCCATGTGTCGATGGGGTCTCTATTTTTCTCCATCTTTGTCGAGAGGTTCTCCCGCTAGCAGTGCATGGAGGTTGACATCATGGTGAATTTTTCAGATTCGGAGAGTTGATTTACAGCATAATAGGATTCCAATTGTTGCACCCAATTGTCGACGGATTCCGCATCAATCTTTCCTTCAAGATTTGGTATATCGAGATTCATTTGCACTTTGAAGGGTCTGATTTTATCGGAGTGAGTTCTCGTCGAGGATCCTCCAGATGTCGAAGCGAATCGCAAGAGAATCTCATTGAACTGGGTGAACATTTCAGTTCATTGTCGAGCCAAAGCTTGCTCAATAAGCTGTGATGTCTTGTCGACCGCATGTCTATCATCCATTTCTTCTGTCATATCTGGAGATTGCGTCTGCTTGTATTGCTAAGATTGCGACCGAGTTTGAACCGGAATAAGTCAGGTAACTTCAAAAGAAGTGTATATGCATAACTTAAGCAAGAAAAACTGAACATGCTTTGATACCAACGATCCGGTTTGTGTCCAGGAAGCACGAGGGGGACAACAGTTCGACAGAATGAGTCGGCTCTATTATGGCGGAAGCTTAATAAATAGAATGAGCAAAAGCAAGATTATGAAATACCAATAAACACAGATACGCACAAACAATATACAGGAATGCAAACTATTTCTAGATTGATCAAGATGCCCCTATATTATAATATTTTACATGCTTATAAAGAAATATGAGACACTTGGGTGCCTTCCCGTTATGTTCAGTTACAAAGAAGAAGATAGAGAAGTTTCAACTGTTTAACCGTTACAGTCGACTAGAAAACAGAAAGGCAGTATGTTGAATTCGTTGGTTGCATATCGATGTTGCATGCCGATGTCACGAACTATGAGGTCACTGAACATGTCGAAGCGCTGAGGTTGTTGAAGTCATGTCGTGTCGAAACTTGTCAAAATTGTATCAATGGTGATGACTGACCGAAGATGTCAAAGTTAACATCCGACAACAAATTCCAACTGCGATGTGGATCATAGAGTTATCCAGTTACAATTTGTAGAGGAGAGGCAATCTATTGTAGTGTGAAAAGTTGTATCTCCACAACTAGGATTGTGGTTAGAGTTGAAGATGACGAGATTAGAGGCTATGTGTGTTGGGTATCTCCAACAATGGACCGCTTGGTGGAATACTTACTGGAGAGTGTAAGATCTCAGTTGAATACTGGAAAAGCAGAGAGCAAAGGAAAGTTCTACACAGATGAGAAGAAGGAATTAGTTCCAACAAAGGGGTTGGGTATAATTGCTAAGGAGAAGAGGGAGAGGAAGGAAGGAATTAGTGAATTAGTTCAAAAGAAGGTTTCAAATTGCAAGCGTGTAGAAGTTCCAATGTTGTGGGAGTAGACGATCTTGAGAAATATATGCGACACACTGAGGGAGACAACTCTCAAGATGGAAGCACTAGAAGTTGCACAAGGTATGAGGTAGCCCTTGGGCCATGAGAGGCTAATGCAGACCCTAATGACATGGAAACTGTCATGGTGGAAGAGAAAAAGGATCCATGAGTGGAATGAACAGAGGTTGGAAGTGCTAAGTAGAGCACAAGTTGTCGAGTGTGGATAGGGGTATGCATAAGGAGACGGCATAGAATGTTCCCCAGATGAGGAGAGATGTTGGGAGATTAACGGAGAGGACCTGAGAATAAGAGAAGACAAACACTATAGAAATAATCAATTCATAATGACTATAGGATGTAGCACAAGAGTTGGTCAAGAACTCCGAGGATCAGTCGCTCGAGGAGAATGAAGTTGAATCAAAGGAGCGGTCAGATGAGAATAGAACCAACAAGATGGAATATTGGTTTGTTGAAAGGACTACTATTGGAGTTGTGAGAATGGTAAAAGAAATGGTTGATGAAGTGAAGGTGGATGAAGATCCCCATTAGAGAATTTCAAAAGAAGAAGACAGGGCTACCAACATGATAGAAGTAGGATAAAGTAGCACCGACGAGGTTGCAAGTGTTGAAGAAGGTCATTGAGTGATCACTGAAGAAGGGTGTTGAGAAAAACAACAAGGTCTTGTCAGTGAGAATGAAGAGGGATGAAAAACATATGAGAGTCTACATAGAATCCTAGAAGAGGCAGAAAGTTTGATCAACAAGTTGAACGAGAAATTACGAAATGGTAGAGAGGAAGATGACAAGGATTCCATAAAGACTGTAGGGGAAGAGGATGACATGGACTAGATTGGATACCCATGGTCAGAGTAGGAGGAAAAGCAATTCATGTAAGGACTTGCAGTAAGTGGTGATTCCACGAGGGAAGAGGTGATTCTACAACTAGTTGAGGAGAAAATTGTAGTTAGGATGCAAGACGACTAGTTTGTGTCAACAAGGGAAGTGGGAAGAGAGGACCAAGAGAATATGGGTGCAGTCAAAGGGTTATAGACGGGCTTACCGTTGAGAAAAAACATCCATTTTATCAACTTGGTTGTTAGTTTGAGTGCATGGAATAGGTCACCCCATGAGATGACGACGAAAAGAGAAACTTAACAGGATTGATGAGTTCTGGGAAATTTGTAGGAGAATCCAATGTGGAGAGGAATTCGATGAAAGAGAAGCTTTGGAACTAGGGATGGGTTCGTAAGGAAGAAAATAGTTGGCTGGAAATGTTTTTGGAATGGATCTAAGTGCTTTACCAGAGTTGGTGTGAAGAGTAAGTGCCTCCAATGCTGGAGCCAATTTGTTGATAAGGTCCAGCGAGATGGAATGAAGAAGGGTTGTAGTGAAATCCTGAATGATGGCATTAAATACGAGTGTGAGGGTGCAATTGGGGCATGAAAAAGACTAAAATGAAGGAGAAAGGGAGTAGCATGAGGATGAATGGAATAGTTGGCATATTCTATCAATTACTTCATCGACACCGAAGAAACAAGGAGAGTTTGAAACCTAGACAAAAGATCAGAACTGAGGGCGTAGTTCTTTTCATACCGCAAGAGTTTGATGCAGGAGCATCCATCCTTACGGTCGAATGATGAGTATTGGTGACAACAGGTCATCTCCAATAGTTATGATGACCTGCTAGGTGAGGAAAAGGGCATTGTGTGAGCTCAAACATTCAAATTTTAGCATAATAGTCAATAGGGATGGTCGACAAAGGGAACTGGTCAACCAATGACCAGGAAAGCTGTTAGGAGAAAGTCGACATGGAGTTATATGGACAAGTTCAATCCCTTCACAACAAAGGTAGGGGAATTTGAACCTAGAAGGTCAAGAGAGACCAGAAATTGGCTTGAGTCAATATGACCAAGTCAAATCCGAATGAAAGAAACTAGTTGTTGGACTAGGCGATTATGTGTCAAAGTCGATGAGTTTGATGTCGGGTAAAGGGAAGTGGTCGATGAGAAAAATAAGAAGAAGATGAATTTGTAGTAGCTAAAAAGGAATGAATATGACTTGAGTCATGGGAAGAACCATTCAAGGAAGAAAGAAGATCTAGCCATAGATCAAGCTGGAAGGTGGAGAAGAAGACTTGGCAATGTGATCGAGCTAGTGGAGATATGAGGATCGAAGGGTGTAGACTGGAGAGAAGCAATTGAGGATTAGAAGGTTGAAAGGATTGTATGGTTGAGACATTGAGTTGACCAGATATATAGGGAAGTCAGGCCCTATCCGACGAAAGTAGAAGACCATCAGAGGGGCGAATCATACCCATGGGGAAGACTAGTTGAGAAAAGGACTCCAGCTAGGTCATGGTTGAGGTAGATTACAAACATAATAATGGACACGATGAATAAATAGTTGATGAGGTAGAGTTCATAAATGACATCTACAGTTGTTTGGGGTAAGAGAAAGTTGAGAATTCAAAGCTTGTTGAGAGGTGATGAGGAAAGAGAATTGACTAGTCGTGAAGAGGTGATGGAATCTAGTCATGACATGACAAATGATGGAACATAAACGTCAAAGTCAGTAATGAATGAGGAGCTAGAAGTAGTCAAAAGTTAAGCTGATGATGATAGAAAGGAAATCGATAGAAAATATAGGATCCTAAGGAGTAGAGACATTGGGGTAGTTGGAATAGTTTTAGAGAAGTTATGGTGGTGGTTGCAAAAGGATAGATGGCGAGCTGTGATTAGAGAGGGAACATGAAGTATTTAATGAAGATGGTTTATTCCTGGAAATGTGTCAAGCTTCTAGAGGAAGATCAAGTGGGAATTTGAACCCAAGAACATCTATAAATACCATTGTATGATTAGGAAAGAGGTTGTTATCACCAGTGTAAGGTTTCCTACATGATTTGTTCTAGTAAGGACAACTTATTCGCTCACACCCATAATTTGCTATGTCTTATATAAACAGTCGATGATAGACTATGACTGGGAATAGAGTTGATCTCTACATGTAATTCCTCTTGTAAAGAGATTGTTTCATTTAATTGAAAGCCATAATTCTTGGCACATGCTAACAACAAAAGATTGTCCACTTTGCTTATCTACTAGCGACACCATATCATACACTTTCCATTTCCAGCACTTTGACCTCACGTGTCAAAGATATCATAAATGGACCATCATTATTATTTCCTCTTTCCCCAAAAGAGGGAAGTTCGCACATTCCTATAAAATGGGAAAAAAAATATCCCCCCAAAATAGGAAATTCCCACAAACAAGGAAAATTCCATAAAAAATGGAAAAATAAGTTGGATTTAACCCACTCATAATGTTTATCCAGATACCATTTTCCAATCCCATGGGCCACAAAACCATGGGTCAGAATATATATATATGTGTGTGTGTGTGAAGCTCCGTCATTTTAGATATAGACATATATTCTCCACCTTATGCATGTCGTTACTTTGTCGAAGTTCCACTGAGTCCCCTTTACTCATATTTTGAGTTTTGGCACCTTTTGTGACGTGTAGCTGGAGACCATGGAGCTACTAGGAGACCAAGGACACACTACTTCAGAAGGATGCAAGGGACCCTATTTATAGGTATTTTTATGGTCCTAGATCGTGATCTTTATAATACAAAACCATTTTATTTTTTTAAGTTAATATTGGCTTAATGCATGTTTAATGTAGATTTGTTTAGTTTATTTTTCATTATTTGCACTACCATTTGAACTCTTACTAAGATTTTCATAAGTCTTTCTAGGATCTTTTTAGCAGGATCTAGTGTGAAAGCACTAGCTATAGCTATGGAAACTCACATCGGGTTTGATCTATGCATATCTATGGGTTCATTTGAACATCCTTACCCATTTGTTCATTTTTTTTGTTGGGTTTGATTTGTTTTTATCCGATCCATGGATCTAGGCCATTGTCCCTATCATATATCTCCATTTTGGGTTAGATTTGAACCCTATTTGTCACTATCTATCAGTTTCGAACTAAGAAACTGAAAGAATTCTCTAATCAATCCTCAGATCTCGGCTCCCATAGGATTTTGAGGGCGAATTTTGTAATGGTTGTATTATAAATGCTATTGATAGGAAGTATGACATATAATATGTCAAATCAAATCCTGTGAAATTCCCTATCCAATGGCACTGATCTTGATGCAATCGGATCACCTAGTGTGAAGATATCACATCTGCAAATTTTTCATCCGCACAGAAAATTGCTAAAAATTGCATATTTTCAAATTTAGATATCTTGGCGTTTGCTAATTGAAATTGATAGATTTTTTTGTAAATCAGTTATTTGTTTAAGAGGAATTCATATCTATAATTAGTCTTTGAAATTTATGCATAAAAATTTACAAAAATCAGTCTAATTTTTGCTTCCCTCTATAGCCTGCTTTGATATTTCCAGATCTATTTGTTTACAATCGCTTTTTTGTTCTTCTTGCACCTATTTGCTTGATGCATATGTGTGTTGGTCTACCTTTGTTGAGCCTCGCATTGAAGAACAACTAGTTTTTGAGTCTTTTCTCCACCTCTTGGTTCCATTTAGATCTGTCAGAAATGCATAACTTTCTATTTCAGTAAGTTGTATGGTAATAAATCATTGCTTGTAGTTAGTTATTAAAATTGCTTGCATTTAGTTGAAATGATGAATGAAAAACTAGTTTTTACATAGCACCATTTATTATTTCCTTTCAGGATCTCTTTTATTGACTATATCTTTGGGTTATACACACCACTTGTGCACACAACTCACACCTTAATGTAAAATGCTTGTTTTGTAACCCCAAGCAGATCCTTACAATTAACCTTAACTAAACCAGCAGTAATCTCACTTGAGGGACAAAACAATTTGATAGTTAGGTAAGGATACTAGGGATATGCATCCAAGCAATTACCCTTTATCACTTACATCTCATACATAGTAGTTTTACAATTAGGGATCCAAAATCCTCTTGTATTTATTGGCATGGTTGAGACCAATTTGTGAGGGGTTCACTCGTTTAAAAGGGAAAGTGGCAAGACTGGTTCCATAGGTATGGGTGGAATGTCACTCTCCACTATGTACTGAAGGAAACCAAATCATTGTTCTCATTGTACATACTGGTGACCATATTGGTTGTGAATCGGACAAAGGACTAAAGCTACGAGAGACATTTCTATACGTGCCTTGAATGAGGTATCCTAGTTTCCATTCTTCTAGGGTGTTTTTACTTGGGATCCCTCTTGGTAGGGGGATATCCCTTGGCCATATTTGGTTTCCCATTTTTTATTTTTTTATGGGACTTGAGACCCCCATAAAGGAAGCGATTTGAGACAACCTTCCATCTTTTACTTAGGTGACTGTTTGTTCCCATACCTCATACGTTAGTGGGTCATTTTTCTTTTTATAGGTAATTCTACTTGTTGGATTTGTGGCCATTTTGTTTTAGCTCACCTAATATGACGCATGGTTGCAGTTAGTTTTTCGAACCTATTGTCTGGCGTGAGTTCCTTTTTGTTGTGCTCTCCTCTTCCACACTCAGTTGCATTGGTATTTTGATCATTTTTTCTCAATCATTGATCTTATATGTAACAACCCAATACTTGTAGTAGTCCCTTGGGATATGGTGTATAAAATGTTTCCTTAATCATTACCTGAACAAATATTACGTTAGTCTCATAACTTAACAAATCATGATAAACTAAGTACATTCTCATCCACACATATCTTTATATCTGAATTGCCTCTTCAAGTTTAATTTATGTAATAGCATGAGACTAAGTAAATTGATTCCTCAATTAATAAGTAAATTCTCTTTATAAGACAGTATTCTAAGGTAAAGACTATAAACTATCTACATTTAATTTAGGGAGATTGGTTTTCTTCATAAAGCTAGTAACATTTAAAATCAAATGCTCAATTAGTTAGAGACAAAGTTTCTACTAAATCAAAGAAGACAAGCCCATTACACATTATAGAGAGACTTATAACAAGTCGTAAGCTAATCATATGAGACATAATATTTCCTAAAATACCATGCTATAGTTTTAGTACTAAATAATAAGCACTCTGTAAAATTTGAGGTGAGAACATTTTTATAATTATTGAATCCAAACGCAATTCCTTAATATTTGTACCTTCGTAACTCATAGTAGAACCTACCCAAATCATGTTAGGTTCCTTATGATTACAATTTCACTATCATAATATGAAGACATGATAATTACCTTATGAAAACATGTGAAGTAAAACAATCCTTTGAACTTGTTCTCAATACTTTTATGTATTCCAATACTACTATCTTTCTTAAATAACCAATTTATATAATAACGAATAGGACGACTCGTAAGCATTACCATCATAAATGCACATACTTATACAAACCTTCACTCTTGGATACTTACAACCATTTAATTACAACTAGTGGAACTTCAATGAAATGACTTCATTAATTCCCTCATGTATGAAGGAAACACACTCTATTACGAGAACACATGTACTTTTATACTTATACCTCTATATACTTCAAAATTAGTATTTAACAACACCTTTCATATGTATTTCCATCAATTTACTCCTTTTGAATTAATCAAACGATATCCCGTCTAAGTAACCAATTATTTTTCACTAAAGCTATTCAGAATATTCATTATTAGTTGCAGCTAACTTGATCATAACTAAAGGACTATTGCTTAACCATACATTTCAGCCTTTTTCTATCATCAAGAAGAATTCCAAGTACAAAGGAATAGGGAATAAAATATCATAAGAAAGAATTCCTCATACATGAACAAATTCCATCCAAACATCTCTATTAATTCATTAAACTCAACATGATGTTATAAATCATTGAACAAGTGTTCAAATTTAACTTAAATGCCAAATAATATATATTTATCACAACTATTCTTATTAAAGTCACATTCCTTATTTATCAAACTTTGATAAGTTCAAATCCAATAGTAGGTAAACTTATTAGATACCATTGAAGAGTCGATGGCATCTAATAAGCTTTACTCCACTTTTTTGGAAATATATATTTATCACAACTACTCTTATTAAAGTCACATTCCTTATTTATCAAACTTTGATAAGTAACTAGTGCATACTATCTATAAAGGACTTGAACAAATTTCAAATACTCAATACAACAAAATTAGATTACTTACAAAACTTGATACACTTTTAACATCTAAAGAGTACTTATCTATTTAAGAGACTGGCACGATTGAAGACTTGATTGCAATGTTCCACCCAACCATTCAGTCCTTTGCCTAGCGTGTGTTTTTCTGCTGAGAGATTGCCCTCAAGTTGAGCAAAGAATCTATTTGGCAGATATAGTTTGCTAAAATCTCATATAAATTCCTTTAATACAGTCCATAATGAAAATCTCACAATTTCTCTTATGGCCAAAGTGTATATGTTTGGGCACTCAATCCACAACTTCATTTGTTTAGATAATTTAACTCTAGGTTTACAAGAATTATATCGAACTATTCAAAGAGTAGAGGCTATTAAACTTTACCAAGAGTCCCACTTGCGGATTATTCACAATTTAATTCCAAATAGAATAATTGAAAGGCTATATTCTTCTTCCTTGCTGCATATTATAAATATAAATGTTTTCAAGTCTAACTCAACCAATATAATGGAAAAGATGCACCCCTTTTTCCTCAACGAAGTAACAAGCATATAATCAATTCACATATAAACAATTCATGTTTTTCACCACCAAGAAGACAAATTTACACTTATAGGCCCTTCACGCTGGTTTTCATCTATAAATGAAGACATATAACAGATGGCCCAACATAGATACGAAAGTCTGTGTCTTGTCCCAACTATAGATCTAGATTAAAATTCATTGCCAACACCAGTAGTCACCCTCTCACGCAAACTGAAATTAAGCTAAACATGAGGGGCTCTCAGAAGAGGGGCTTTCTACACAGAAATAAACCAAATTGCAGCAGTAGAATATGATGATACACTTGCATAGGAGGAGCATCTTAAACGGTAATTTAACAAAGTTCATAGTGCTAAAATCAATATAGGTTTCTCTTGCAGAGGTCAAGATGGAAATACAATATATCAATAAATGAATTATAATGAGTCGTATATATTTATGAGTATGACCTACCTCTTAGAGCTACTACTCACCCATGTATATATATACAGAGGAGAAAATAGGCTCCATGATGAACACAAAACAACTCACAATTATCAAGAAGAGAGCAGACTCTATTTAGTACAAGAAGATAAGGACCCAATTTTTGCAAAGTGTACATCTACTAGGTCCATGCCATCCTTTCTTTTCCAAATTGTCCCAGGTTTTCAATCTATCCATTAGAACAAACCAAAGAAAACATTTTATTTTCAGTGGTATTTTCCACGTCCACATAATTTGATACCACCACTACTTTGGAAAGATGCACCTCCTTTTGATGATGGATTTATAAGCAGTATTTGCAGTAACCATACCTATGCTTTCATTCCCCTTCCAGATAAGGATTTCTTCCTCGTCTTTTAACTTGCAACTAGTCGAATTGATAGTGTTGATATATCTATCCCATTCTATGGCCAGTTCACCCCCAAGATCTTCCCCACTGTACTAATATGTCCCATTCCCCCGATTCTTCACACTGTCAAGTGTATAAAAACCAGCTCTGTTCAATATCCCTCGTAGAGCATGTGAAATAAAGTAAACATCGTCGAAGCCAATGATAGGATCAATACCAATGGATATCTATTTTCCATTCCCAATTTGCTAGCAAATATCAAGAGCCAACCATTTATACACATTTAAAAAACCTCTCCAAAGTGGAGAAATACCTTAGCAGATCTTCTTTGGTGTTCTGAACCAATGAGATATTTTTATTTTAATGTATTTGCAATGGATCACTTTAGACCATAGTGTGTTCTTGAACAGGGCACGCCATAAAATCTTAAGTCTAAGTGCTTCACTGAATGCCTGCAAATCTTTTATACCCTAGCCACCTGCGCTTGTTGGAAGCGAAAGCATCTCCTAACCTGCCATAACAAGTTCACCAGGATCGAGTTTACCCAACCACAATAAATTGAACATCATTTTTCTAATCAAATTGATAATGAACTTTGGAACAGGAAGCATGGAGAACCAATATACAGGAATGCTGGATAAAACTACCTTGATCAAAGTCAATTTTCCACCTATGGACAGTAGCTGATAAGCCCAATGTGTAATCCTATTTTCCAGATTCCTAATAAGCCATAGCCAGTCTTTTATGTAGTACCCATTTGGTTTAAGAAAGAATCCAAGGTAAGCTAGGCCTTCACAAGCCACCTCCCAATTGTATGGCAGAATATTTAGAATCTGATTTTTCCGGATATCATAAAAAAAAAAATGAAAGAAAGTGGTATTTCAGAGGCTAATTCTCATACTTGAAGCTTTATAGAACAACTCCAAAATCCATTTAATCATTCTCCATTCAGAAATAGAGTCACTACTAGCCAAGAGGACATCATCAACAAACAGTGAGTGTGTAATCTGTAGCAACCTGTTGATCTTCAGTCCATTGATATGCCCATCCAACTTAGCTTGCTTAATCATGAGACTCAAGTCCTCTATCACAAGAAGAAACAAGACGGGGGACAATGAACACCCTTGTTTGATGCCTTTGCTGCAACTAAAGAACCCCGAGGATTGACCATTCACAAGGACTAAAATATTCATAGTGCACACACATGCCATGATCCATCTAATGACATTTGCCGGAACCCCAATCTGTATCAGGATGAGTCTTAAAAAATCCCAGTTTACTCTATCATAGGCTTTTTCCAAGTCTATTTTTAGGATAAGAGCCTTCTGTTTCCTCTTCTTTACCAAATGCATAAGCTCCTGTGTGATCCCCACCGCATCATGGATCTATCTCCCTTCTAAAAATCCAGATTGTTCAGGAGAAATCTTCTTAGATAGTATGGGCTTTAGCCTCTCAGCAATTATCTTAGAGAACACAATCATGCTGCTGATATTTTATCCAAACAAGCACTTCCGGGAGATGACGGATATCTCATCCCGGAGGAATATTTTGAAGATGAGATTCTTGATCAGGGATTTCTTTATTTCCTAGATTAGCTAGTTTGGAATTTTTTTTGGCCAGATGTGGCATTTTGACATTTTGTAATGGTTTTTCTATGTATTTATGAACATCCTTGAAATGATGTATGTCCGGGCTATTATGTCATGACATGTAACGCAAGAAATAATATAGAGTGATCTGTGATTATCTATGGACCGATCCATCATGTACTATTTATTTCAATATGAATACAAATAGTATGCTTTTTTCCACTGGAAAAAAAGAAGATAACGACCCACCCATTCATATTTTGCAACTGAATATTATAAAAAGGACCAGACCTAAGTCCTCCCATGGAAGTCGTCACTTCATAGGGAAAATTCCCCCTATCGGATCCATGCATAATTCTATTAATGCATTTTATTACCCAATTACAATTGCAATATATATATATATATATATGTTTACTTGGAATCATTGTAATATTTATCTGTAAATATAGGTATAATTATTTGTAAAGTTATTATCTATTTTATACCATTTTTGTTTTTTTAACACATAGAGAATAAAGGGTTTATATTAAAAAAGGTTGTGCACAACCATTCATTACAAAAAGAAAGAGCTTAAATATAGAGAGAGTTTTCACAGTTCAGATAAAAAATATGGCCAGTTTGGCTCTGTAGTAGTTCCTAAACTATTGTCTAATATTCGTAATTACAGATGAGGGATATACCCTTACAAAATCGAAGTTTAACAGAATGCAAAAAAGCATTCAGACATGAAAAGTAAACGAGCCCAACTAATTCTTGGAACCTTTATGCCCATACATGGGTTGCTGAACTAATGCTTCCTCCATAGGCTTCATATCCACTTAGGGAGATTCTTGGTAGTGGCTAGATTGTGATATCCTTTCCATCTTCAAGACATCCTCCTTTATCACTTCCACAGACCCCATAAGCTCGAACAAATTACGTTCCAGGTCATCGATGTACAAATCTTAGTAGGAGAGTTACTGTGAAATGTACCACATATTATCTGTCGACTCTCTATGAGCTTTATTTCCAAAGCAAACTGCCTTGTATACCTTGTGTAGGTGTTTTTTAAATTATTCCATGTTGGCTTTTAAGAAATCCATCCCATCTACTAAGTCGACCATTAAACTATGTGTAGGGGTCTAAGATGAGTCTACTGGAGGACCAAACGAAGGAACCGAGGGAACAGACTGGGCACTATGGCTTGGCACAGGACTGTGAAAACATGACGCATAATCCTTGCGAGTCGAGAAGGAAAGACACTAAAAAATTTCCTAAAACCATGAAGACATATTTTTTGGAGAGGACACAGAGTCGTTGGAACGGTTCGACATAATGCCTGAGTTGAGACCGTAGGGGAAGAAGGATTCTTGGGTTGCAATAAATGTTGGAGCGTGTTTTCTTCCATCGATGAGACATTTGAGGATACATCCTTTTCAATACCCACATGTCCCTACTAGGGACGACTTGTGATTGTGCGTGTTCGAGCTCATTAACCCTTTCATCCACCCCTCTCAATCAAAGAGATTAAGGAATTCTCTTTAATCCCCCCCCCCATCACTATAATTCACAATTCGTAGGCGAAGATTGACCCCTTGGTTGGATAATACATCCGCTTGCTTATTGTTTCCCCTTAGGATATGAAATTATGACACTTCAAGGAGATTGTTTATCTAATTGATTCACTTGTGCATTCTTTTCCTTCTAGAAGCACCTTTATGGGTTCCTAGCCTCATTTTTTGGATGATGTATCTGGAGTCTCCAAAATCCTTGATGCTATTGATATTGAGAGTTGAGATTATTTCCATGGCGTGGAGGACAGCTAACCATTCTGCTTCATTGTTGGTTTTATTTCCTAGCCCCCATGTAAATGAGATAACTTTTTTCCCTCCGGGATCAAAGATAATCCCACCTGCGCTTCCCTCCCCTGATTTTATACAAAATTATCTACCACAACTTTAATTTTTCATAAAAGTTATATATATATATATATATATATATATATATATATATATATATATATATATATATATATCTTTTTCTTTTGGAGTTAATACTCCTAGTCCCCTCTTTTAATTATTTATAATTACAGTTTATAAAACCAATGCTAACTTTACATGATACTAAAAGTGTTAGAAAAAACAAGATCGTAGAGCAATAACAATAAACAAAAATGCAAATATAATCACAAAAACACATTACAAGAGAGACACCAATATATCATGGTTCACCCAAGATGGGCTATGTCCACACTAAAATTGCTAGTCCTTATTATTATACCATAAAACAAATGAAGGGATACAACCTGCAACACATCCACTGCACTTCCTCTTCACTTTCTCACAGTCTCTCTTTTCGATCTCAGAGATATTTACAATGCATAATACCTAATACATCTTACCTATCCATATTACAATGTCTTTCTTATAAAGGGGAAATACAATGGGAAAATAGAATAGGTTACCCAAAACCATGGGCCCGTAAACTGTTGGCGAAAACAACCCAAAAAATTCCCTGAACCCCAAGGTTGGGGAACGAGCGTACAGTACTTTTGCATATCATATAAAGCTAGGGTACACGGATGAGACAATATCATCTATGAGACTGGAAGATTTGGCTCCACAACCAACAAAAGGTGTGCATACTTAATATTAATCTCATTAGTAATCTAGTATCATTTAGCTTAATTCCAAGATCACAGTCGTGAGTAGGTAAACAGGTAATAGAAACTTATTTATGCTTATTAATATTTTTAAAGATAAGATAAATACTTAGATTATTTTAGGCTTATGAGCTCAACTATGTAATCTCCTAGTGTCCTTTTCTAGGACTAAGATTTCAATCATGTCCATAGGAATTACATAGTCTTACACATTAGCACTTAGTAATAATGATCCTAACGCTAAAAGTTAGGTCTTAGGGGTTTATTATTTCCCTGTGGCAGATAGTAGTTTCTCCGTTGTTCCTAACTAGGACTAATTGTTAACTTATAAACTTAAGTGATATTTTAGTGAACATCATAGTTCACTTTTCTTTAAGTGCCCATAGAACCATGATGACACCCTCCATCAACTCATGGCCTACCATCCATTAGACTTATCCACCTAGTGGATTTGTTCCCCAATCATTTTGTTGCATCAATCCTCTAGTCTCCTATGTCTACAAATTCAGAAAATAAAACAACTTAGGAAATTACTTACAGAGTTTACTAACATGGCCATCCCCTTGAGCTCCTCATCAAGAACTACTACATAATGCATTTTACATTTGTACATATGTTACAAAATATTAGGGGTAAAAGTGGATGTTACATTATACCCGTACCACTTTCTCGTCACCATATCCCCTCGAAGGTACAATCCTCGACTTCGGGGGCAGTTTCCTCAGTCCGATTTCTTAGATTGCACATGTTGGACACCTATTCATTGCATCTACTCATCTATAGAACTTTTTTTGGAGGAACCTAAGTTCACTTCTAACTCTTCCCTGTCAAATTCATCCACACATTCACCTACATGTATCCCTATGGTTGACACAAATCCTAGCCTATTTTTTGGATGGATCGTTGGTGGTGGGCATAGCAGTGGCCCTATAGTCACTACAACAACCACTCTAGTTGTTGGTCCCATAGGAACCACTATTCCCGGTAGCATTGGACCTACTTCCACCACTACAAGTCACACGGTTATCAACTCTATGCTGCCTGAAAGTGGGCCCAACCCCACGACCACATTCCATACAATCACTGGATCTATTTTTGGGGCAATGGCCTCTCCGTCATAGTCACACCAACCCACGGTGGGTTCACTTAGTGAACTTGTTACAAAGCACGATTGTTCACAAGATATTAAAGAATATCCCTAATCTCACTAAGTATTTGAAAATGCCTCCAAAAATTGTATTGTTGAACCCAATCCCAATATACCTTTTAAATTAAGAAAATCCCTAGTTTCACCAAATATTTTAGGTATCCATTTTTATTAACTCATTTTTAATACCCCCTTTATATCATATTATCAAGTTAAAACAAACAAGAGCCCTAACGCATCTTAGTATAAGCAAACATGATGCTAAATAAAATAATAGTATAATGCTAATAATTATCCCACGGGGATTGCACGGGCTATTGATCAATTTGTAGCATTGGATGGTGGAAGACCCAATATCATATATACGGTCCCTTCCATGATAACCACCTTCATTGGCCCTACTTTCATTCCACCACATGGTGGAGGAGGCCCCACAATTGCCTCTATAGACAACACCCCCGTTGGCCCTACCATGTCATATCCTACTTCTAACATGCCATTTATGGATAGTCTAAATGTTCCAAATTTGGCTAGATTGGCCAACAATCCTATTAGACCTGATTCTACATGGCCCCCAATGCCTACCAAAATCCCCTCAGACATCCCTAAGTTCGAAGGGAACGGTGGGAAAGACCTCTAGAACCATATCATGTCCTTCCATTTATGCTGTTCCTCTAACAACATAGCAGATGATTCCATTAGATTGCGATTATTTCAGCACACCCTTACCCATGATGCAACCAAGTGTTACATTGAAATACCTCACAGGGCACACTCCAAATTTGTTTCCTTAGCTTCCACTTTCATTCATTTTATTCAGTTACTCGTACAATACAATGGGGGAGTTGATATCCTCCTCTCTTGCCACCAAAATACTGGTACCCACATCGTGGAGCACATCCATGATTGGCGTCGATGTTGAAGCTTGTGTATAATCAAGCTTGATGACCAAATATTCTAATATTGGTTCCTCAAGTCCCTACTCCCTCCCATCGCCAAGAACGTATCCTCTGAGCACAAATAATCTGAGGAATACACGATCCTCAAGGCCCAAAAGTTCAACTTGATCTATGCACAGTCTAGCTACCTCTACACCATTATTCCTGACGCTCCTTGTGTAAAATCCTCATAGAAAGATACCCCGAGGGAATCCCATGCCGCTAATGGTGTTATTGCCACTGTTGTATCACAACCTTGGTTGTATTCTCCATTCACCTCTACGGTGAAAAACCTTGCATACAGAAACACTCCTAGAATTGTGTAGCCTTCAATGGGTTCATTTCCTGCACAAGGTTATGGACTTGATTTATCTCGTGCCTCATCTTAGTGAGGAGTGACACCCTCTTATGTGCCTCCTACCCCACCCATTCATTGACCTTCCTATTTTGGATTTGCATGTGGTGGTACCCCAAAAGGATATACAACCCCTTAGGTACCTACTGTTTATTATCCTTACCCTATCCAACCTGTGGAAACTCCTATGCCAACTACTCCCTCTATTCCACGTTCTTCTCTAGGACAAGTTTATGCTTAGCAAAAACTGCCCGCCCAACCCGCTGCCAATTACCAACAAGGGTAGGGTAAGCGTTGACGAGGGAGGAACCGAGGAAACAATCTATGCCAATATGAGGGTGTACAACTTCCAAAACCCCCTAACAATAACATAGCTAATCCTACACCTCCAAACCCCAATAATCCTCCCATGCAAGGAAAGAACCCACAACTTCAGACCAATCACTCGTGTTCTTTCTACGGTGTTTATGGCCATTATATGCATTACTTCCCCCACTTGGATCGAGCCAAACAACTTTGTGATGAGGATAACCAATGCCAAGGGACTGCAGCCCCTCAGGCGCAACCTGACCCCCCACCTCGAAAAGGTCAACAACCTATGGTGTTGTAGAATCCTTTTCCTACTCAAGGGATAATTGCAACACAACCCATGGTCTCATACCCTACTGCCCCTGCTTCATCGATTCAGCCCTCTAATTCAGGTGTTCACCACCTTTTGATGATGAAATCCAAAGGTAATCTTCAGAGCAGACACAACCAATACAGTTCGGTTACTCAAACCATCCCCACAGATAACGTCATTGCATCCACCCCTGTGGACCAATCTTTCTGCCTACCTCCACCACCGATCAACATGGCTCCCAAAGTCCCAATATTTCCTTTGCATCGTGTTATGAACAATCTCAATTATCGAGCTGCCAATAACTATAGCATTGTGGACAATTTGGCCCAATCACCTACTCCCATGTCGACCTTGGAGGTTCTCAAGAGCTACCACACACAACACAAATCCATACTGTCGGCTTTAGGTGGTATAGACCCATCTGATTAAAATTTGATCAGTTTTGATTTGGATTACTCAGAAACCCGCATTCCTTCGTCTATCACCTTCCAGATTCATGTGTCAATCCAAAACCTCGCCATCCATCAATGAAGGTGCATCAACTTGCATTATGTCAAACTTTGCTTGGAAAAATATTGGGTCACCACCCTTTCAACCCTCTACTACTGCATTATATGCATATGATGGTCACACTACCCAAGCCAAGGGACTTATCATGAATATTCCTATGGATCTATCTAGTAAAATTGTCCTCATTCACATTGAGTTTGTCAACACCCAACTTGATTATAACCTCCTTCTTGGACGTCGCTCCATGCATGCCATGAAATTCGGTGCTTCATTAGTCTTTTGGCTTATGATGTTCCCTCATGAAGAGATGATTGTCAAGATTTCCCAGTTGACCTACTATGATCCAAAGGGACTAGCTACTCTTGAAAATGTCACCCACACTATTGACACCGCTATCGAAAACGTCTCCGAACCCTTGATTTATGTTGTTGGGCCAGGCCTCCTTTGTGACATCCCAATAACTAGAATTGTCAAGGATTTCCCCCTACCCCCTCTTACTATTAATTTTTGAGCATTAATTCAATATACTCTAGGATCTTTACTGAGAGAATAACATGTACAGCATATCAATCATATCAATCACAACAATCAATCGCATGAGATAATAGACACACCAAGTTTCCATGGGGAAAACCATAAAAGTGAAAAACCCCACAACTTTCTCATAGATAGATAGAGCAATGATACAAAACCCAAGCATAAGAGATAGTCTCCTAGAAGAATCTTCTCCTCCTCCACTAGTGTGCCACTCTTTAATGAGTGTATGAGTGATAAAGTGAATGATCAAATAGAGTGCCTCCCACACTCTATTTATACTTGACTTGAATTGCCTAATAACCTTACTAGGTCGGCCTCAACTTAACCACTTAACATAATGTTTACAAGGCCGACCCCCACTATGGTGGTCTAATAACCCTTTAACCCACATGACTTATACAGGGCCGAACCCATCAAGGTGGTCCAATAACCCATCAAGTATAAGTTATGACACTTACAATATAAATGATGACACTTCCGTATAGAGGAATAATACCATCTCTATAGGAGTACAATATACATAGGTGAAATACATTCCGAAGTTACAATTACATCAACACTCCCTCTTAACTAGGAAGGTATTTCTTGACACAGATCTTCTAGCACAAGTCTTCTTCTCTAGATCATCGTCACTAGATCATTGTTGTCAAATCATCGTCATCGTCACTATTGTTGCAATCTCAGCTAATCTCAAGTCTACTCGTCAAAGGAAGTTCTACAAAGCCATCCCTTTTTCATGCTGGATGTAGCCCCACCACCTGTAGGTATTCATCATCAATGGCCATACTGTGGAACCTAGGATTGATTACGTGCGTCAACAAAACCTAGCGCATACTATAGGATCTTTTACATGTTGACCTTCACAAAAGATTTAAAGAGCATCCCAGGATGTTACGAGCAAACAACTCTACCTGTCCGGATCTCTATAGAGCATCCTAGGCTATTATGAGCACACCGCTCTACTTGTCCATATCTCCAGGATCTTTTCTATGTGAACATTCACAAAACCTCTTCAGAGAATCCAGGTATTTTACGAGCACACTGCTCTACTTGTCTGGATCTCCAGGATCTTTTCTATCCGAAACTATAGCAAAAACTTGAAAGAGCATCTCAGGATGTTACGAGCACACCGGTCCACCTGTCCGGATCTCCGAGGATGTTTTCTATGCTACCTGTAGCAAAACCTCAAAAGAGCATCCTAGGATGTTACAAGCACATTGCTCTACCTATCCGGATCTCCCAGGATCTTTTCTATGCTACCTACAAAACCTATCCATGACCACAGAGTATCAACCTGATACTCACCTTACATCATCCTAATGTACATCATCACATGATCAACCTGATCATCATCATAGTGTCATCCTGATGCATATCATATGGAGCAACATCCTGAAGCTCATCATCCACGATCATCCTGATCATACAATGCATCAACCTGATGCATACCAAGTATTTACCTGATACATATCATCATACATTATCCACCTGATCATACAACGTATCCATGTGATACATACACAAATACATGATCCACCTGATCATACAACGTATCCATGTGATACATACACAAATACATGATCCACCTGATCATACAATGTATCCACCTGATACATACATAAATACATGATCCACCTGATACATACATAAATACATGATCCACCTGATCATACAATGTATCCACCTCATACAGACATAAATACATGATCTACCTAATCATACCAAGCATCCAACATGATGCATATACAAATGCATGATCCAATTGATCATATCAAGCATCCAACATGATGCATATACAAATACATGATCAAATTGATCAAAGCGCCCAACTGATGCATATACAAAGTAGTAATTGGAGCATTGTCCTGATGCTCATCACACAACACTTACATCCATACTCATGGGAAGGATCATCCTCTCACCATGCTTGGAATGGCTTCTGCAAATGTGTCCATCACTTCTTCCTTGAAGTGTTATCAATCTGAAGAACACCAAGCCTCTCTCTGAAGTACTCAAACTTCACTCTGGCTAGTGGTTTCATTGGCACATCTGCAACCTGGTCATCTGTTGCAACATACAGGAGCTTCACTGCTCCTCTTTGCACCATATCCTTGATATAGTGATTATTAATCTCAATGTGCTTCGATCTGTCGTGGAACACCAAATTCTCAAACAGCTTCACACAACTCTGGTTGTCACAAAAGATACCAGTAGCCTTCAACGGGAGATCAAATAGCTCAGATAGTATCTTTCGGAGCCATACTGCCTCACAACTAGCTGAACAAGCTACAACATACTCTACTTCAACTGTACTCAGTGCTACGCAGGACTACTTCCTGCTAAACCAAGAGATCACACCTGATCCCATACTGAAGCAGCACCCATAAGTGCTCTTCCTATCTGTAGCACTACCTGCCCAGTCCGAATCAACATAACCCTGCAAGTTAAACTTTTGATTCACATCATATTTGAGCCCATAATCAATTGTACCCTTTAGGTACCTTAGAATATGATTTACAGGAACCAGGTGAACATCTCTGGGATCCGTCAAGAACTAGCTCAATGTGTTCACCGCAAAGTAGATATCTAGTCTCGATTTTTTCATGTACATCAAGGACCCAATCACTTGACGATACATAGTGACATCAATCGGATCAGATGAAGCATCACATAGAAGCTTCAAGTTCGATGCCATAAGTGTGGCCATGGCCTTGCAGTCCATCATCCTGAACCTCTTCAGGATCTCTACTACATACTTCCCTTGTCTAAGGAAGATTCCATCTGCACTCTACCACACCTCCATGCCTAGAAAGTAGTTCATCGTCCCCAAGTCCTTCATCTCGAACTCGGCAGCAAGCTTCCTCTTCATGTCAGAAATCAATCTATGATCACCTGTAACAAATAGGTCATCTACATACAAGAGGAGTATCACAGGATTTCCTTCCTCAACTTTGTACTAAAGGTTGGAATCCACTTTACTCTTGGTAAAGCCCAAACTAGATAGAAAGCTATCTATCCTACCATACCAAGTCCTAGGAGCTTGCTTCAAGCCATACAAGGCTTTCTTCAACCTGCACACATATGATTCCCTGTCATGTGTCTCAAAACCAAGTGGCTGCTCCACATACACTTCCTCTTCGACTACACCATTCAAGAAAGCTTTCTTGACATCCATCTGGTGTATTTTCCATTTCATCATTGCAGCTAGGGAAAGTAATGATCTGATGGAAGTGTACCTGGCTATAGGGGAAACAGTCTCTTCATAATCAATCCTTTTTCTGGGAGAAGCCACGAGCTACAAACCTCACTTTGTATTTCTCCATGCTACCATCTACAACATTCTTGATCTTATAGATCAACTTGGTCACAACAAACTTCCCTTCAGGTCTTGGGACCACATCCCAGACATTATTCTTCATGATCGACTGGCACTGCTCGATCATGGCATCCTTCCATTACTTCATCCCTAATCCTGGGATCTTTAGATTCTTCAATAGATAGCTTTGTTGTGGGAACAAATGTTGTAATCCTTCTTTTGTAGATGATGGTATATGATCTTTCCTACAAAATAGGTTAAATTGCACGATTAGAAACATCTCATAGTTTTTAGAACAAATTCTTACACATAAAGAAATATGTCATATAGTCATGCAATTATGTTAGCCAATGCTTCAATACAACATTTATCCATATCCCGTAACTTTCTAGAGGCCTTCCAATCTCTACCAGAACATTGTTAAGAGTGTGCACAACTCCCAACATGTCAACAAAGAGGTTTCATTCTAGATAAGTAGCAATGGAATGTTGTACAATGCCATAGGCCACTTACCCATCACATGCATATACTATTCTTTAATGCAATTTTCTAATATGCATAATGCACAACCTAAGTCTAGGAACATAAGTATATATATCATTGAACAATATTATTTAAACAATCAGATATACAAGAATTGACAATTCAAATACTTATCTTTGTTTGTTTGTTTGTTTGTTTGTTGGGTGGACTCCCTCTCAATCTTTGCTGCCTTGCAGGAACTACTGGAGTGTGCTCCCTCTTTATCATTGCTTCCTGGTTTACCTGTATTTGAACTCATATTCATCTTGGACCACTATGCATGCTTAAGTGTGTACTAGTGTCATGATTGTGCCATCCTCAAGATCTCATACATAATCATACATTCATTAGTATAAATACTAAAACAACATAATCTTAAACATGTATAGTCATGATCATTTCAAACACAAATAATAAGCATTAGTACTCAAGGTTTCAGGGAAGACTTATTTTACTCATGCATATTCTTATTTGACCATAGGACTCTTCTAGTTAGTCATATCATTAGTCAAGGTAAGAAACATAAACCCTTGATTACTTAAATTTCTAACTTCATGAATAATCATTATCAATCATGCAAAAGTATAAGATCCCAACACAAGGTAGGATTCTGACTTGATATAAGAAAACATACTTGGTTATTATATTTTCTAGTTATGTCCAGAAATGTCTTCTTGTTCTCTTCAATGACCTACATAACTGTTGGCTGCTTTTTGGACAGACCCGGGTTTTAATGAGGCGCAGCAACAAAACCCCTTGGCGCACTGGCCCTCTCGGCAATGAGCTGGGCAGCAGCTCGAGGTCTCATCGGAAGTGGCTACGGGGGGCTAAGGAATCAGGCTTCCTTAACCTAGGCGATGCGGAGACTGCGATCTTCTCCCTCTCTTTCTCCTTAAGAGGATTCCTCAAAGCAGAACGTCTTACTCTTCTGCAGACTTCCCAGTGCTACAGCATTGAAGCTCTCACTTACCAGCCTAGCTGCGCGATATTTCTGCTTTTGCGCACGAGGTAAGTACCCTCTGCGTCGGTACTCTATGTATTCTCTGTTTGCATGCCCAGCGCAACAACACTCTCCTCAATCGCCGTAGCGACGGTGTTCTACAGATTCCTTCGACACTTAACGATTATAACTACCACGGAAGCTTTGAGAGCTTACTTAACATATTCATAAAGATAACACAATGTTCATGTATACACAGATAGTGAACTAAAACATGCAATCACACAACATAGAATCATAACACGAGAATTAGGTAGTTCACCTCCATGGGGAAACCACGTCCACGGGAAGTGTATCTTATATTAATCTGGAATGGAATTACACAGTATGCTGCGCACACAGCTGCAGCCTTAGATCTTTCTAGGAAACTCCACGCACACAGCTGGGAGCCCTTCTCTAGATCTAGTCTCTTCCTCTACAGAGATTACAATAGTTCAAACGTCGACTCAGACTGTCTGCAACTCAATGACTAGCTAACATATCTCAAACAGCTAGCCTACGTCTAACTCTTGTCTTCTAACACACAATAGAAAACAATCAACAACCAACTCGCAATGGCCCTCTAGCGACTCTAGCTCTCTAATGGCTAAAAACATCTAATATCTGAGACGTCTAACCTTCTTCCTTTACAATTACACATCTATATAGGTGGCCGTGACAGTCGCACCTTTACAAAACTGTGGGCCTTTCCCAACAGTAATCCCAAAAAACCCTAACCATGGACATGGCTAGGTGTACTGCAGGCACCGCTTGCAGTCACGTCACCGCTTCCTGCAGGTTCCGTGACTTCTGGCGCAGATTACGGGTATAGGCGTCGCTTCTTCATTCACTGCTCTTTTTCCTTCACCTTCAATGCTTTGGTCCGTTGCTCTTCCTTGATCAGAGCAACCATAAATTCTGTACTTAGCCTTAATGAGGGTAGCTGATCCCTCTCTTCCGTTGCTTCATTTATTGTGGTAGCTGAGCTCTCTACTCGGCCACATTCATTCTCCTTTGACGTGTGCGCACAAGCTCCGTGAATTCTGGTCCATAATCTGCGCTGAGCTTATTCATCTGGCACCGTACTGCGCACCGTTTACTTCTTCCCAAAAATTGGTGCTTATTCAAAATTAGCACTTTCCCTTCAACACTTGTGCTTTTTTCCTCAAAATTCGCAGCTTTACCATAGCTGTGGCCTAGGATCCAACAAGCCCCTAACGCTTACTTGTGGCTCGTCCTCGAGCCACTCGCACTAGCGTGTTGTCGCTTCACTTGCGCATCTGCTTTTGCTTGGGTCTCAGCAAATGTTTTCTTCCACTGTGCAATAGCGGAGTCCATTTCATTGACGCATTCCACAGCTGTCTGCACCATTTCTGCAGTGGCTTCTTCTTCAGTTATGCCATCAACCATTTGTTGAGATTCTGCAGTTTCTTTAATCTTTGCCTCGGCTTGGGCAGCAAGTTCAGCATACTCATCCATAAATGGCTGAATGCTGTTTGTGAGTTTAGCATCTTCGTTCCTGAGTTTGTGCAGTTGCTGTTGGATTCTGCGCACTTCGCTCATTTTCCTCATTTTTGCTAAGCCTTCTAATGCCTTAGCTTCTTCAGTCAGAACAGTTAGGGACTGTTCTGCTGCTTGTACTTGTTCTAAAAGACCAACTTTGAAAGGGAGCTTCTCAAGCTCCGTCCAAGCCTCCATAGCTTGGGTCATCAGGGTCTCGGCTTCATCTGCTCTGCTCTTCATTTGTGTGGAAGTTCTGCGCAGCGCTTCAAATTGTTCCTGCCTATCATCTGTAGAGTGTGCTGCAACATGAGCTTCCAACTCGGTGATCTGCGTTCTATGGTCTTCAGCCATAGCAACTATTTCTTGCTCTAGGGTTTTCACCCTTCCACCAATAATTTGAACTTTCTCAACCAGAGGAAGGTCTAGTTGAATCTCGCAGGCCGGCATCTCCTGGGCAATTTCATCAACTACGTTTCTTATCCCAGTGTCTTGTTCTTCATAAATTGCAAGTTTCTCAGAGATATTCTTGTAGCCTGCCTTCAACTCCATCTCCTGCGATTGCAGTCTTTGGTTTGCATGGAATGTGGAGAGCTCTCTAGCTCTCAGCTCGATAGAGACTTTCTCTTGCACTAACTGCAGAGTCTCTATGGGAATTAAAGACAAATTTACTTGAATGGGGCCAACTGCGCTTACCTGCAGTGCAGCCAAAGGATCTGGAAGTGTCATGCTTGTAGGCGGGATATGCACGACAGTATGCCTCTCTGCAAGTACTTCTACTCACTCGGTACTTGGGGTTGCTTGTGGCGCCTGCGAAGTAGATGCTGGCGCATGGGTCTGCGTAACTCTTCCAGCGAGACCTTTTAATTCCACCAAATATAGGTCCAGAGCACTTCTGATGTGAGCATGCGTAGTCCGCAGCTCGCGAAATTGCTCCTTTAAGTAGTGGTCGATCCCCGAGGGAATGGTCTTAGAGGGATGCGACACCTTTTGCTTCTTGGTCGCTGGTTCTGTTGAACCTTCATCACTTCTTTGCTCAGGCACTTCCTTGCCCTTATTCTTCTCTTGTGTAGCAAGAGGTGGCATCGCGGATGTGAGTTCGGCGGCCTCCCTCCATTCATCCGACCAGGACTTGATAGTTTCTTCAACATCTTCAGTGGTCATCCTATAAAGGCCTATGGCCCATTCTTCTTGAATGGCGCAAGGGCGGAGGTAAATTTCATGCAAGTTGGCAGAAAAGACCAACTTTCCTTCATATATTTTTGTTATCTCCTCACTCAGCCTCGGCATTTCCTGAATGGTATTTTTGAGGAGATGGTAGTATTCACAAAATACAACGTGGTTCATCTTGCGCTTCACGGGATTGCAAGAATCCCAGACGATGACATAGCGCATGCCTGCAACCTCTCCTACGCGGCATGGAAGGAACTGAGTATTTGGGGGCTCCTTCCACCTGACCAAGGCGCATAAAATTAAAAGCCAAGAAAAATGGAACATCTGACCGGGGGTGTCTTGGACGTTTCGGCAGTCTTCCAAGAAATAATTGAGGAGGAAGAGAGACCAATTGTACTGTTCTCCCTCCGCAGCTGCGATAGCGAGCTCCATGACAACTCCAGTAACTTCTTTAGGCCTGCACTTTGTGAGAAATCTGCCTGCAAGCAGACTACCGGTGAATATAAGTGCTTCATCCTCAACTGTAGTGAGGTCATAAGCCCGACCTCCTCTTGTCAATTTGTATTTCTGCACCAACTGTGCAGCTAACTTTCTATCTTTGTCCTTTCCAACAAAATGAATATTGGGGTCCTTACCAACCTTAGATAGACCAGTAATGCGATGAATCAAGTCGACATTCAAATCGATTGGCCTCCCCAACCAAAGGTAACCACCATGAATGCAGGATAGCAGTGCCTTAACAACTGCATTGACTTCATTGCTACGGCCGAAGTGCGGTAGCTTCAACAAGTTCAACAGTCCAGACCTCTCTAAATTTGCTGCGAATTCCTTCGGGACAAATTCATCAACCTTTCTGGTAGGATTGTGGACTACCGTCAGATAGCGATCTAGCGCAAACTGAGGATATGTTCTATAGTCGCCCAAGTTGAAATCGGAGAACTTAACCAGTGGAAGGTGTCCAAGCAGGGACCCTTCTTGTCACACGCCTTCCAGTAGTGGTGGCAGCGGAATTGGATACTTTGCATTCTTCAGAATATACACCTCTGGTGCATCATTTAGACGTGGTGGAATGTAATTCACCATGGTGGCCAACGGATCTGGAAATGGCTCGTCTGGCTGCTGCAGTTGAGACACCCTCGTTCCTGGAGATTGTCTGGGATCAGTCCAACCAGGGTGCGTGTAAGCCGAGGTTGTCACTGGGGTAGTCATGCCGAAATCTAAGCCTCTGCACTTAAATTGACGAATAATTTCTTCAGTGGACAGGTTCTCCATCGTGAACCGATATAGACAACAAGGACTTGAATAGAGAAATGGCGGAACAACGTAGGATACGAACGTTGAAAACAAAGAAAGCACTCTGCACAACTCGGCTCTGAAAACAATAACTTAGATTCTCAAACAAGACTATGCAACTCGAGAAAAGTAACTCGAAAATATACAAGTGTGGGGATTTATAGGTAAAGGCGGTAGTAAATGCGGACAAGTGGGGTTACTAGTCATAGATGCCTATGCATGAGTTGACAAGCCCCCTACCCCCGCGCTTTTGCGGTGCATTAATTGTGATGGACGGGTTCTGACAGCCTTCCGGGAGAAGCTAAAGCTTTCGGCACATGACATAAATGCGAATCTTTGGGAGATCAAGCCGACTCTGTTAGAGTGGATACAGTTAAATGGTGAGCTTATCCTTCATTAATATTCAAAGCGGGTATAGGACTACTGTAATTCAAATTTTTCGACGGGTCATTTCAGCATAGGTAACTGTACATATAGAGGGGTCCACAACAAGAACTCCTCAAGCGGCAACTTGACACAGGGAACTCCGCAAGAGCGACGGTTTGACGAGCTAGAAAAACACTTCGCAAGAGCACAAAAATAGGGTTGCTCAAAACAAACTTTATTGACATGCACGGATGTTTCAAGGAACTGCGTGGGAAGCCAGAGACTGAAAGTGTCTCGCGACTTCCGTGTAGACTGATAATGCGATGCCTCTTTTAACTACACTGGACATCTGCACTTCTTTAGTAATGTATTAAGTCGACAGGGCGGAGTGGCCGTCGCGATAAGGCTTGAGCCGACTCCCGTTGATCATTGTAGGTAGCAATTCTCCATTCAGCTTCGCAAGCTGAACTGCTCCTCCTTCTGTTATCTTTATGACCCAAAAAGGGCCTAACCAATGTACACGAAACTTGCCTGGAAACTTGATGAATTTACTGTCATAGAGGAGTACCAAGTCTCCTTCTTCAAAGTGTTTATTCTTAATATGCCTGTCATGCCAAGCTTTCTGTCTTTCCTTCTGTACTTGTTGATGGAATCCGGCTAAAAGTCTGTCTTCTTCTAACGCAAGCAATTGTGAGAGTCTTTCACTCATAGTATCAGTATCTGCCATTTCTGTAATTTGCGCAATTTTGAAGCTGGGAACAATGTATTCCATGGCCATAACTGCTTCTTGTCCATACACCAAACTGAAAGGTGTGTGACCTGTTAGTTTCGTGCATGTGGTTCTGTAAGCCCATAATAGAGCTGTGACTCTATGGTCCCAATCATCTCTTTGTTGATTACAGATCTTCGTCACGGCATTCTCGAGAATATTATTGAATGCCTCCACTGTACCATTAGCTTGAGGGTGGTAGGGTGTACTCTTATGGTGACTAATGTGGAATTCTTCAGTAAGGGCCTCTATAGTCTCATTCAGGAAATGTGTACCTTGATCACTCATTAGAATTAGTGGACATCCAAACCTAGTGATAACGCTCTCAAAAATGAATTGCACGACAGTGATAGCGTCACAGTTCTTAACTGGCTTCGCCTCAACCCATCTGGTGAGGTATTCGGTAGCTGTAATGATGTATCTTACGCTGGTTCTTTTTCTTGGTGGGTTGATAGGTCCTACAAAATCAATGGCCCATTTATCAAAAGAACGTAGTGTTATCTGGGGTCTTAGCGACATTTCATCTCTCCTTGAATGTTTTCCTGTTCGCTGGCACACATCGCAACATTTGCAGAATTCCTTAGTATCCTTGTGCAATGTTGGCCACCAAAGATCTGCGACTAAGATCTTCTGCGCAGTCGGCTTTCCTGCGAAATGGCCTCCTTTGGTTCTTGAGTGCGCTTCTGCGATGATGGAGTTCTTCTCATGCGGTAGGATACATCTGCGCAAGACTTCGTCGGGGCCCAACTTGTAGAGCTGGCCTGCTATCAAAGTGAATTCTGCGGCTTTGACAACAAGTTGCTTCTTCTGCTGGATTGTAAACTCACGTGGCGCTTTCCCGGTACTAAGAAACTCAAGAATATCGGAATAATATTCATCTGCTGCTTGAACAAAAAACAGCTGCGCATCGGGTAGATTGTCCTCTAGATTTGTAGGTTCCTCCCCTGACTCTAGCCTAGATAAGTGGTCAGGTCCCGCATTCAATCTACCTGGCTTCACAATAACTTCAAAATCATACTCTTGGAAGAGGAGTAGCCATCTGTAAATTCTTCCCCCTAACACTGGCTTATTGACCAAGTATTTCAAAGCAGAATGGTCAATATACATTTTAAAATGTGCGCCCAATAAGTAGTGTCTGAACTTCTGTAGGGCATACACCATAGCTAGTCCTTCTCTCTTTGTAGTGGTGTAGTTCTTCTCGGTTGTGGACAGCTTTCTGCTGGAGTAAGCAATGGGGTGGTCAATACCTCCTTCTTCCGGTTGTGTGAGCACAACCCCCAATGCTATGGAAGAAGCATCTACATGAACATGAAAGGGTTTTCTCCAGTCTGGGAAAACTAGAATAGGCGCAGTGATCATCTTTTCTTTAAGTGTATCCAATCTCTATTGGCATTCTTCTGTCCATTGGAACTTCGAATCTTTTTTCAGTAATCTTTCCTTAGGTGCAGTGATCTTTGCATAACCTTTAATAAATTTTCTGTAGTACCCTGTATGTCCCAATGTAGTGCGCAATTGTTTGACTGAGTTGGGCGCAAGTAGATTATCAATGATGGCAACCTTCGCAGGATCCATCAGGAGTCCTTGTCTGCATACAATATGACCCAACAAAATACCAAAAGGAGCACAGAAGATACATTTTTTCAAGTTTAGGGAAATCTCATACTGTCTACATTTTTCTAACATCATGCGCAGGTTCCCTATATGGTTCTTTAGTAACCAAACACAGTCGAGTCATAAAAATAGACTTCTATAAACTTATGAATGAATTCTTTAAATATAGCAACAACGACTCGAGGCAAGATAGCAGGAGCATTTTTAAGACCAAAGGGCATTACCGTATACTGGAATGAGCCCCATTCAGTCGCAAAAGTGGTCTTATGGCGGTCGTCCGGATGGATTCTGATCTGATGGTATCCCGAAAAGCCATCAGTGAAGGAGTAAACCTCTTGTCCTCCAACATTATCAAGCACCTCATCTGTAAATGGGGTAGGAAATGGATCATGCGCTGATGCGTCATTCAGCTTGCGCAAGTCTACACAGATTATTATTTCTCCTTTTGTCTTCTTCTCTTGTACCACCATAGGACTAATCCAATCACTTTCCTCTACGGGCTCAATGGTACATGTTGCGAGCATTTGATCAATTTCTTCTTTAACATTTTCTTTATATCGCGGATTCAATCTGTACGGGCGTTGTTTTATAGGCTTGGCGTCTACTTTCAGAGGTATGGGCATCACTCCTAAATCTCCTAGGATGCCTTTCATTTCTGTGAACTTGGTGGGAAAGATATCCTGGTAGTTAAATCTGAAATATGCCCAACAGTTTCATCATCCCAATAATATCCTATAGAAGCAAACTTGGGTTCGGCTTCTGTACCAATGTTAATCTTTTTGAGCTTGATGTGTTCTGTAATGGTAGGGATATCAAGCTGAGGAGCTTCGACTTTGCGCGTACCTTCTGACTCTAGAATATTGATGTTGCAAGGATCATCTTCCTCTTCTTCAGTGGTGAAATTATAGCATTCGAGGGCATGTTCTATCTGGACAACCCAATTTGGTTGGGAATATTCTGGTAATGGACATTGTTCAAATACCTTCTTTTTAATACACTTTAAAGCATGGTCGATGCTTGGATGTTCCGACTCAAAGCTGAAGGTAAGTTGAAAAATTTCTATCATAAGAGGCCGAGTGATAGTGCCTCTGTGCAATTCTATTTCAGTATACCAGTTCCTTGGGACTGTATCCAATGTGTGGATGAAGAGGTGAACCCACTCATCCTCCGGAATATCTGACCATTGCTGAAGACATGCTTCAACGTGTGACCTAAGGTCACTCTGTCCATCATATTTGTGGAACACTTCTGCTGTAGTTCCCTGAAATCTACGCAGTATCAATCTACGACAGTCTTGCCATGTGTGAATATTCTCTTTATGCGCACCCCACCATCTTGTGGGTGTAGCACGCAGTGCTATATCCAGTGCTTGTATGCGCTGCTCATCTGGAATCTGTTGTTCATATGTATGTATGAATTCACTTACGTCAGTTAAACCATCAAAAATTGTAGTGTCAGTGACTTCTGTGCCAATCCATCGAATGGATTTAGTCATCATGGTGCAATGCCTTATAGAAACCTCATGTAAGCGATTCTGCTAGTTTTCCAATCCTGCTTCTGAATCTGATGTGCATGAACTATCGCATTGCCAGCTGATATGGCCGTTTGCTATGGGATTGACATAGTCACTATGACTAGCAGTCATCTGATACAAACATTCCATGTGGTGCACTTCTTCTTCTGCCGGAATGGGTTCAATATACCTTGGTCCTTGAATGGGATCAAGCAGTGCAATGACCCTAATCTGGTCATCCTCAAAGGTCATCTGTCTTTTCTTCAAATTAATGACAGCCAAATTATCAAATGCCCAGTCTATGCCTGAAAGTGCTGGGTAAGGTCGACTATCATCCAAAATTTTAATTACTTCAAAGTCCGCAGAACTTCTTACTCCCTCAATATCAATAGGTACATTGGGTAATCTGCCCAATGGAGAGACTCGTTGCTGATTCACGAGTCTTAGCTGGATAGGAGATCTTGTAAGCTGAGGGCTACCCATCTGTTCCCATGTTTGCATGGTGAGAACATTAACTTCTGAGCCCAAGTCCAAAATGACTTCGTCCATTTCAAATGCTCCAATATGCGCTGTGATCCTCATCTCTTTTCCAGCTCTAGTATGACTCCCAATCTGGTGAATAGCACGCTGCGGTGTGTTCATCGAAGCAGATTGTTGACACTTATCCAATAGGTATTGAAGTTCCATAGTTGCTTTTTCATTGCGCAACAACTGTAAGCAGTTTCTCAGGAAAGTATGGACACTGCCTAGTGCATCTTCATCATCAAGCCTTCCAGATGTAGTGGCTTGTTCCTGTACCAGGTTCTCTTGTCTTAGCACTTGCGATCTGGTATCATTATGTGGAATTGCGACAGAACTTGAAGCTCTCGGATCTGAGAAGTACTCTTGAGCTTGCTTGAATGCTTCTTTCTGCTTCTGCAGGTCGAGCGGGGCTGATTTAATATTAGCACGATGCACCCATTGCGTCGCTTGCTTTCCAGTTCCCAACTCTGGTGCACCAGTGGTTGCTCCACTGCGCGTTACTATATTAACTGTAGGATCCGGTTCTCTTTTTTCTGCTCCAATCAGCTGAATATTCTGATTGACCTGTGGCGTCTTTGCTTGCATCTTAGCCATCAAATGAGGGCATTCTTCAATGACATGATCATAAGATTTACAATATCTGCAGATGGTTGTAGGATTTTGACAATCCCTTGCAAAATGACCTTGAGCTCCGCAATTATAACAAGTGATTTGTCCTCTTGCACGACCAAAATTTGTTGCGCGTCCGCGACCCCTATAATTTCCTCCTCGGCTGTCGCGAGTTTGGTCATACTGTGGACCTGCTGTGGGTCCTTGTGCCTCTGACTGTACTCTATAAACATCATGTTTTCTTTCCATCATAAGATCATATGCTCTGCAATTGTTCTCATCATGGCTTACTGATTTACAGAAAGTGCAATATAGATTCTTTGGAGTTTGTACATATTTCTGTAACAAGTGACATTCTTGTGGTCTATGACCTCTAGTTCTACAGATTTCACACCAAGGCCCTTGTGCCTGTGGTAAAGGGTTAGGTGCTCCAGTTGTAATATACTCTATGAAAACGGGACAATGGTCCTTTGAATGACCTTGCGCTTTACATTTTGTACACCAAATTTCTTCTTTAACTTCCTTGCCTTTCTTAATATCATGCACTTGCAAGGTTAAGCTTGTTAACTGGTTCTGCAACTGTGCAACATCGTTGCTTGTTCCAGCAATTGGTGAAGCTTCTAGTTTCATAGCCATCTGTAGAGATTGTTCCTGAGTAGTGAGATTCTGTTGCATAAGAGGAAGTCTAATGTGTGGAAGCAGCGCAGCAATGAACCATTCCTTATGCTGCTACGGTGCAAACTCAAAGCTTGCTTGATATATCAAGGCTTTGAACTTCTGGTCAAAGTCCCATACTAACTCTGTAGGTAACTGTTTTATGTCTTTGAGCTCTGTTATACACTGTGATTCTGATTTAGGTTTCTTGAATTCTCTAATCATAGCATTTCTTACATCAGCAAGCGTTCTATTCTGTGCTGCTGAGTATTTCATGAACCATGTTAAGGCTCTTTCTCTTAGTGTGGTTGCTAACTGAACCAATTTAACAGCATCATCATTAATTTCCTTAATTGTCCAAATGGCTTCACATAGGAACCAGTGCTGCTCAAGGTCTTCTATCGCTGTTCCTCTAAAAGTTGGTAGCTTCATGTCATCACCCATCCTTCTTGCGCTAGGTTGAGGTGGAGGTGTTGTAGCACTACCTCTGGGATGGTTAGACAAAGGTGGAACTGAGGTACTAGAATTACCGTGCGGGCTACTAGAAGGTGTTACTGCGGGGTTATACTGAGCCCCATCTGGCTTTTGCGGTGTGAAAGGGTGATAAGGGATATACGCACTCCCTTGTCTCTCTATATGGCTCAGTCTAGGAATTTGACTATCTTTTGGGCTAGACTCAAAAGAATGCTGGTCAAGGTCTACTTTATACCGTTTTCCACTACGAGTGCAACCAATAAGTTCAAGATCACTATCAGAATCTGCAGACATTACTTGTCTGTGCTATTCATCGGAAGCTATGCATAGTTTTCCTTTTTCATACAGAAGCATTTTAATCCATAACTTCAGAGAATTTAAGAACTTACCTCTGTGTGCTCTGAAGAAACTCCTCTCAGCTTCACTGAAGCTCTTTCTCATATCTATTGCAAACTCAGTGATGAAGCCTTCCAGTAGACTATTCAACCAAAAGTCTACTGCGTGGGACACATAATTATCTACCCGCTTCAAACTGCTGACGAGCTCATGCGTCCAAGCGACGGGTCTATCAACATGCACAGTGGGTCTAGTATATTCTAGCTTAGCTACCCACGCATGCAACTCAAATGCAAATGTGACAAAGAAAATTTCATGAAGGTCAGTATAGATATACCTCTACAACCAGTCTTCTGTCTGAAGCCTAGAGCTTCTATTTTCTCGTTCGGCGAACTCTCTAGCCTTTGAATCAAACCAGTCTTGAATTTCTTTAGTTGTAGGATTCCAGTAGCACATTACCTTCAAAGTACTAGGGTCAAAGTCGGAAATGGAAGCATTTGTTGGCTTCACAAGTCATAAGGCAACAGAACCATTTGTTGGCTTCAACAGTCGCAAGGCAACAATCTCACACTTCGCCAGAATAATAAGTCTCAAGGCAATGGAACCATTTGTTGTCTCCTTCTTTCTCTGGGTTTCGCATCAATCTCGCACCTCGCCGAAATAACAAGTCTCACAGTAACAAGTCACAAGGCAACAGAACCATTTTTTGGCTGCTTTTTGGACAGACCCGGGTTTTAATGAGGCGCAACAACAAAACCCCTTGGCGCACTGGCCCTCTCGGCAACGAGCTGCGCAGCAGCTCGAGGTCTCACCCGAAGTGGCTATGGGGGGCTAAGGAATCAGGCTTCCTTAACCTAGGCGACACAGAGACTACGATCTTCTCCCTCTCTTTCTCCTTAAGAGGATTCCTCAAAGCAGAATGTCTTACTCTTCCGCATACTTCCCAGTGCTACAGCGCTGAAGCTCTCACTTACCAGCCTAGCTGCGTGGCATCTTTGCTTTTGTGCACGAGGTAAGTACCCTCTGCGTCGGTAATCTATGTATTATTTGCTTGCGCGCCCAATGCAGCAACACTCTCCTCAATCGCTGCAGCGACAGCGTTCTACAGATTCCTTCGACACTTAACGATTATAACTACCACGGAAGCTTTGAGAGCTTACTTAACATATTCATAAAGATAACGCAATGTTCATGTATACACAGATAGTGAACTAAAACATGCAATCACACAACATAGCATCATAACACGAGAATTAGGTAGTTCACCTCCACAGGGAAACCACGTCCACGGGAAGTGTATCTTATATTAATCTGGAATGGAATTACACAGTATGCTGCACACACAGCTGCAGCCTTAGATCTTTCCAGGAAACTCCACGCACACAGCTGGGAGCCCTTCTCTAGATCTAGTCTCTTCCTCTACAGAGATTACAATAGTTCAGACGTCGACTCAGACTGTCTGCAACTCAATGACTAGCTAACATATCTCAAACAGCGAGCCTACGTCTAACTCTTGTCTTCTAACACACAATAGAAAACAATCAACAACCAACTTGCAATGGCCCTCTAGCCACTCTAGCTCTCTAATGGCTAAAAACATCTAATATTTGAGATGTCTAACCTTCTTCCTTTACAATTACACATCTATATAGGTGGTCGTGACGGTTGCACCTTTACAAAACTGTGGGCCTTTCCTAGCAGTAATCCCCAAAAACCCTAACCACGGACATGGCTAGGTGTACTGTAGGTGCCGCTTGCAGTCACGTCGCCGCTTCCGGCAGGTTCCGTGAATTCCGATGCAGATTGCGGGTATAGGCGCCGCTTCTTCATTCACTTCTTTTTGTCCTTCACCTTCAATGCTTTGTTCCATTTCTCTTCCTTGATCAGAGCAACCATAACTTTTGTACTTAGCCTTAATGAGGGTAGTTGAGCCCTCGCTTCCATTGCTTCATTTATTGTGGTAGCTGAGCTCTCTACTCGGCCAAATTCATTCTCCTCTGACGTGTGCACGTGAGCTCCGCAAATTCCGGTCCATAATCTGCATTGAGCTCATCCATCTGGCACCGTACTGCGCACCGTTTACTTCAGCCCAAAAATTGGTGCTTATTCAAAATTAGCACTTTCCCTTCAACACTTGTGCTTTTTTCCTCAAAATTCGCAGCTTTACCATAGCTACGGCCTAGGCTCCAACAATAACTCATAAGTTAACCATTGTAGGACAAAACATACATACCTCGTAAGTAGAGCTTCGATCTGATCCATGACTATGGATGAGTCTCTGTCTTCATGTCACCATGGTCTTGATCTAGAACTTGATTTATAGCTTCATGTTAGTGGATAACATTCTCCTCATACAACAACACAATGAATTAGTACAATAATAATACAATCATAAAACCACTTATACTATGAAACGAGAACTATATACTAAGAACGAGAACTCTAGCCATAAAAACTCACATTTTTGCATAAAAAACACTGAAAACAACCCCCAAATCAAAAAGTGTTGATGCCAGTATCATGTTTTCATAAAAAAAACCAAAAACAACCCCCAAATCGAAAAGTGTTGATACTAGTATCAACGTTTTTTTTTCTCCGGGTTAAAAATATAGCCATGGCTTAAAAATCTCATACTGTTGTTTACGAAAGCCTTGAAATCAACCCCTAAATTGAAATTTTCTGTTTTCAACAAATAAATTCCTAACCCTGACCCCAACAAACTATTACAAAAGTTAAAAAAAAAATTATAATGCGCCCCTCCTACCTTAACCCCCCTAATAAACTATTAATAATTTTTTAAAAATTTACATTTAAAAAAATAATTACATATTTGACCCTAACCCTCCAACGAACCATTAATAAATGTTTGAAAAAATTACATTTCATAATTCCCTAGCCCCCTACATTACCCCCTACCTTAACCGCCCAAAAATTACATTTCCTAATGCCCTACCCACTACGTTAACCCCCCAATGTTACCCCATTGCCCCTCACACATTGTTTTAACTAAAAAAAAATTAAAACCCAACTTAAAAAAATTAAACAATTAAAATAAAAACCTAAACTTAAAAAAAAAAAAAACTAGACTTTACAAAAAAAAAAATTTAAAAATTAAAAAAAAAAACTATACAAAAAAAATTAAAAAAAAAAACTATACAAAAAAATTAAAAATTAAAAAAAAAAAACAAAACTTAAAAAAAAAAAATCAAAATGGCACCCCCTTGGGCGCCCAAAGGGACGCCCCCACGGGGACAGCTCGATGCCGCAGCTCGATGCCGGGCATCGAGCTACCCCCATGGGGCGGCCCTTTGGGCGCCCATGGGGGCGGAGCCAGCACCCGCCGCCCACTTTTGGGCGGGCGGGTGCTCGCTCCGCCCACTTGGGCGCCCAAAGGGATGCTCCAGTGGGGCCGCCCTTTGGGCACCCAAGGGGGCGGAGCCAGCACCCGCCCGCCCAAAAGTGGGCGGCGGGTGCTGGCTCCGCCCCCATGGGCGCCCAAAGGGCCGCCCCACGGGGGAAGCTCGATGCATCGAGCTTCCCCCGTGGGGCGGCCCTTTGGGCGCCCATGGGGGCGGAGCCAGCACCCGCGCGCCCAAAAGTGGGCGCGTGGGTGCTGGCTCCGCCCCCCTTTTGGGCGCGCGGGTGTTGGCTCCGCCCCCATGGGCGCCCAAAGGGCCGCCCCACGGGGGAAGCTCGATGCCCGGCATCGAGCTTCCCCCGTGGGGCGGCCCTTTGGGCGCTCAAGGGGGTGCCATTTTGATTTTTTTTTTTTTTAAGTTTTGTTTTTTTTTTAATTTTTAATTTTTAATTTTTTAAGTTTTTTTTTTAATTTTTAATTTTTTTTGTATAGTTATTTTTTTTAATTTTTAATTTTTTTTTTTGTAAAGTCTAGTCTATTTTTTGTTATTTTTTGTTTTGTAAAGTTTAGGTTTTATTTTTTATTTTTTAAGTTTAGGTTTTTATTTTAATTGTTTAATTTTTTTAAGTTGGATTTTAAATTGTTTTTAGTTAAAACGATGTGTGAGGGGTAATGGGGTAGTGGGTAGGGTATTAGGAAATGTAATTTTCGGGTGGCTAAGGTAGGGGATAATGTAGGGGGCTAGGGCATTAGGAAATGTACTTTGTTTTTTTAAATGTTTATTAATGGTTGGTTGAGGGGTTAGGGTAGGATATGTAATTATTTTTTTAAATGTAATTTTTAAAAAAAATTATTAATAGTTTGTTAGGGGGATAGGGTAGAAGGGACGCATTATAATTATTTTTTTAACTTTTGTAATAGTTTGTTGGGGGGTAGGGATAAGGTTAGGGTAGAAGGGGGCAATGTAATTTTTTTAAATATTTTCCTTTTAAATTTTAATAATAATTGGTTAGGTGGTTAAATATTATGAAAAATAATGTGAAATAGTATCATTTTTATACAAAATGACTAAAAATCTGTTAAAAATGGGTTTAAATGTCTTCTTTTTTTCGATTTGTTTACTATTTTTTCCATAAAAATATATTATTTATGATTAAATTTTAAAGATAAATTTCGAAAATCTATGTGTTTTTCATTATAGCTAGCTTCTAAATGTATGTTTTTTGTTAAATTTCTAAAAAACACACTTGAAAATAGAAATTAAAAATACTTTACAATAAAGCTATGTCAAAGGCCCAAAAAAATGCGTCAAAATGAAAATGTGTGATACTGGTATCAACCCCTTTTGAAACGGAGGTAAAAATAGCTACTAAAATTAGGAGAGAGAAAAATGAGAACTGTGTCAAGTTCTCGTTTCATAGTATAAGTGGTTATAAGTGTCATAACCCTAATCAACGAATGTTTTCTATCATGCATTCAATCTTTTACTAGGGTGATAAGACAAGTCTAAAATTAAATAAGATTATTACTAAACTCAATAACATGAAGACAATCATATTATAAACTTAATCATAAATAGATTTCAAAATATACCTGTAAGTCATACCTGTCATATTACTTGTAGTAGTAGTTGTTGTTGTTCCTTTTGTTCTTAGGACAATCTAAAGAAAAGTGTCTTTTTCTTGGTATGTGCTATGAGAGCTTGATCTTCATTCCCCATCTTTTCTTCTCAAGCTATAATCCGAGCTTCTTCCTGTGAGCATTCTTTCCACAGTCTACTGAATGTGATAAGTTTATTCCTAGCACAAATTCCTTAGATGAGGGAATCCCATGACCTAGGAAGGCCATTAAGAGGGGTCATTACCACTTCTCCATTCTCTACATCTTCTCCCACAACTTCAAGTTGTTCTTTTATCTGGGAGACCCTTGAGACATAAGACTACATGGTCTCCACGTTCTGGAACTTGATATTCTTCAATTGATTCCTCAAGGTCATTTTCTGACTTATATTCTTCCCTTCAAAATAGCTTGGTCAAATAATCAAACATCTCCTTAGGTGTCTTTAGAGATGACACATGTGGCATGAGATGGTCTTTGATAGAATCAACAATGATCCTTTTAGCCTTGAATAAGTTCCTCTTATGTAATGCCTTAGTCTCTTCTCCCTCTAGGACAGGAACCGCTTCACTTATGTAGGTGTTCAACTCACTCTCTTCTAGAATTAACGCAATTCTATACTTCCATGCTCGAAAGTTATCAACCCCTTCAAGCTTATCCTCAAGCTTGGTGTGCTGGGACATCTTAAAGAGTACTTCAAATGGAAATAGAAAAGATTTAGGTCTTACCACTTGATTTGGATAAATCTAGATCTGGAGCTGGATTAGGGTTTGTCAGAGAAACCCTAAAAAATCAAACTTTGAATTTCAAACTTCTGAAGGATAGAAAGATGCACCTTGTTGAGTTGATCAAGCTAGTATACTCAAAATTTGAAGACTGCAAAGATTCACCCCTTAAATTTGCTTTTCAAACTTCTGGATTCACTAGGGAGGACCCTGAATTAGGGTTTAATTTTCCTGGAGCTTCACCCATCCAAAAAGTTCGATCTTGGTCTCTAAATTTCTATTTTTCTAAGGAGCATCCAGTCATGGTCTTAGATTCCAGAAATTCCATCGTTTGTAGAAACCCTAATTTCTGGCTTCACTAGAGAGGACCCCAAACTAGGGTTTGATTTTCCTAGAGCTTCACACAACCAAAAAGTTCGATCCAAAGCTCTAAAATTAGATTTTTCTGAGGAGAATCCATCCATGGTCTCAGATTTCATAAATTCCACGTTTTGTGGAAACCGTAATTTTTAGGGCCAAAACTGAAGATGCTCAGAATTGAATTTTATTTCAATGGAAAGAAGTGCCTTGCTGAGGTGAGCCAATCTAGCCTCCTGCCTTTCAAGCTCTGTGGAAAGAAACCCAAAAAACAAGAAGCCCTAGCTTCCGCAACTACACAGTGTCTTCTTCTTAGGTTAGCTCTGATACCATGTTAATTTTTTAGCATTAGTTCGATATACTCTAGGATATTTACTGAGAGAATAACATGTACATCATATCAATCATATCAATCACAACAAGCAATCACATGAGACAATAGACACACAGAGTTTCCATGGGGAAAACCATAAAGGTGAAAAACCGTACAACTTCCTCAGAGATAGATAGAGCAATGATACAAAACCCAAGCATAAGAGATAGTCTCCTAGAACTAGCTTCTCCTCCTCCACTAGTGCGCCACTCTCCAATGAGTGTATGAGTGAGAAAGTGAATGATGAAATAGAGTGCCTCCAACACTCTATTTATACTTGACTTGAATTGCCTAATAACCTTACTAGGTCGGCCTCAACTTAACCACTTAACATAATGTTGACAGGGCCGACCCCCACAAGGGTGGTCAAATAACCCTTAAATCCACATGACTTATACAGGGCTGACCCCATCAAGGTGGTCTAATAACCGATCAAATATAATTCACGACACTTACACTATAAATGATGACACTTTCGTATAGAGGAATAATACCATCTCTATAGGAGTACAATATACATAGGTGAAATGCATTCCGAAGTTACACTTACATCAACACTTGTTGTCAAGATATATGATCTGTGCACCATTTCCTCTAGTAGACCTCTTGTTGCACCGCAACCACACTCAATACCTCCACACCCACTGCAAACTCAACCACAACCGACATTGGTACAAAGCATGGTGGGGGCTACACCTATCCACACAATCTTGTTTTTTTTCCCACATAGAACGTTGTGAGAACACCTGTGATGGATACTCTCATACTTCTAGGATTAATGTTAGGAATTCCTATGTGGTATTTGCCTCCACCTAACCCACATTCAATACCCCAACGTGTTTTACAACTAGTGCAACTATAGTGTCCCTTTTTAAGAATTTGCACAAATTAGGAAAAATTCACAGTTTTGACCAATTTGACCCTTAGACTAGTATTGTCCCTACTACCTCCAAATGATTCCAAATTGGGTATGAAGGTATTTGAAAGGTATTAAAACATATAACTGAGGCTGATGGACACTTAAGAACCCTTAAAACACTTCTGCAACATTCATTTACAATCTGGACAACGTAGGGAATAATTCTAGTCAAATTGAGCTTCAAAACCCCCAAGGGTAGTGGACAAAGATAACTCTCCAAATGCTGTTAAAAAATTCAAAATTTATGAACAGAGGTATGGTACTGATAAATGGCCTTAATGATATACCCAATGTATCATTAATTAGTTCCTATAGCATTTGGAAACTCACTTAAATCAGATGTTTATATGCAATACTTCACATAGAGGGAAAAGCTAGTAATTTTCACCATATGTTATGAAATTCGAATTTTAGGTGCCAAGGACTTGTGCAATGTTAATGAAACTTATTCAGAACATTAATTACACTCCATACATCAACAAAATCATAGAGAATGACTGATACAATTCAATATAATGTCTCTTCAAGCTCCAACAATAAGAACTGCGAAAAATGGCATCATTTATGCATTGTTCTGTATTTTTACACAACTTCACTTAGTATTTCGACCTGATAGTATTATGAGTAGTAAATACCTATTATATAGATCAGAATACAAATAAATGGATATTCATGGACACTAACAAAGAGATCAACATCTCTTCAAGGGCACAATTCCTCCAGGGGTCCAAATATGCAATAAAATGTGAAAGAGGTGGAAGAATGAGTTGTAGTTGAATGAACCATGAGATTTCTGTTAAAATTCAATATGCTAAGACAGAAAATAGCAGCATTATATTCCATTTCACAATAATAGCATATACAGGATCACTGAAGAAACAACAAGCACAGCATAAACACAAGAGACAGAGATTTATCCTGGGAAACCCTCATGGGGTAGAAAACCCAGCAAAGCTTCCTCAATATAGATGACCAGCAATATACAAAGATGAAACCCTGAGACATGATCTCCTCCTCCACAATAGCAGACCTCTCCTCCACAAGTGCGCTATCCTCAAGTGTGTGAGTGTATCAAATGAGGAACACGCCTCCTCTATTTATACACTACTCTGATACGTATTTTACACAAGTACATGTAGGCTCGTATTTAACCATTAGGTTAAATACCCCATTATAACTTACTGGGCCGACCCCCACATGGTGGGTCTAATAACCCTAGTTACCATAACCAACTTGGAGGAATAAACATCTCTGGATTTATAGTATAATCACATCGGAGGTATGGAACATCTCCGGAATAAATAATATACAAATATAATATTCTTTGAAGTTACAATATTTCAACACTCCCCCTTAACGAGAAGGATATTATAACAGTATCTGCATGAGCAAGGAGTCATCAACATCATACATGATACATCTATAAATCATTGGAAGCTTTCTTAACATCATCAGTAACTCAACCAGTTACTGGAACATCAACATCTTCAGTACTGAGTCTTTATCTTCTGCAGCACTTGAACAACTATAGCAACATCAACGTCTGGATCCTCACGATCATCAACATCGTCATCACACGATCATCAACATCGTCATCTCATGATCATCAGCATCGTCATCACACGATCAGCAGCATCGTCATCGTCATCACACGATCATCAACATCGTCATATCACGATTAGCAGCATCATCATCACATGATCAGCAACATCGTCATCACACGAACATCAGCATCGTCATCACATGATCGGCATCGTCATCATACGATCAACAGCATCGTCATCACACGATCAGCATCGTCATCATACGATCAACAACATCGTCATATCACGATTAGCAGCATCATCATCACACGATCAACAGCATCGTCATCACACGAACATCAACATCGTCATCACATGATCGGCATCGTCATCATTCGATCAACAGCATCGTCATCACACGATCAGCATCGTCATCATACGATCAACAACATCGTCATCACACGATCATCAACATCGATCATCAGCATCGTCATCATACGATCAACAACATCGTCATCACACGATCATCAGCATCGATCATCAGCATCGTCATCACACGATCATATTATAGGATGATCAATCCTGCTCTCTTTAGGACATAGGTCCATGGATGATACAATCCAGATCAAGTTCCAGGATGATCAATCCTTATCTCTTTAAGACAAGTCTCATGTCTAGGGACGATCTAATCCCAACCAAAGTGCCAGTCCTTTTTCATACTGGATGTGACCTAGATCACATCTAGGATTTACCACCACAGAGCCAGTCCTCTTTCATACTGGATGTGTCACGTCTACAGAGCCAGCCCTGTTTCATGCTGGATGTATCACATCTACAGAGCCAGCCCTGTTTCATGCTGGATGTATCACAACTACAGAGCCAGCCCTGTTTCATGCTGGATGTATCACAACTACAGAGCCAGCCCTGTTTCATGCTGGATGTATCACAACTACAGAGCCAGCCCTGTTTCATGCTGGATGTATCACAACTACAGAGCCAGCCCTGTTTCATGCTGGATGTATCACAACTACAGAGCCATCCCTGTTTCATGCTAGATGTATCACAACTACAGAGCCAGCCCTGTTTCATGCTGGATGTATCACAACTACAGAGCCAGCCCTGTTTCATGCTGGATGTATCACAACTACAGAGCCAGCCCTGTTTCATGCTGGATGTAACCAGCAATTCTAGGATTTGTCACGTACATTTTGAACCGAGGTCTAGGGACGATCCAGTCCTATCGTGTACCTTTTGAACCGAAGTCTAGGGACGATCCAGTCCTATCGTGTACCTTTTGAACTGAAGTCCAGGGATGATCCAGTCCTTTCGTTCAGTTATCGGAGACCTCATGTCTACGGTTCTTCTTTAGGACTGATGTCTGGGAATGATCCAATCCCCTCACATGTTCACCAAGAACTTCATTTTCGAAGACATACGTCTACGGTTCTTCTTTCGGACTAAAGTCCAGGAATGATCCAATCCCTTCACATGTTCACCAAGAACTTCATTTTCGAAGACATACGTCTACGGTTCTTCTTTCAGACTGACGTCCAGGAATGATCCAATCCCTTCACATGTTCACCAAGAACTTCATTTTCGAAGACATACGTCTACGGTTCTTCTTTCGGACTGACGTCCAGGAATGATCCAATCCCTTCACATGTTCACCAATAACTTCATTTTCGAAGACATACGTCTACGGCTCTTCTTTCGGACTGAAGTCCAGGAATGATCCAATCCCTTCACATGTTGTATACCAAAAACATGTATTCTCATCATCAAAACATGTATAACCACAACATGTATCATCATCATCAAAACATGTATAACCACAACATGTATCATCATCAACAAAACATGTATAATCTCAACATGTATCATCATCATCAAAAACATGTATAACTACAACATGTATCATCATCAACAAAACATGTATAACCTCAACATGTATCATCATCATCAAAAACATGTATAACCACAACATGTATCATCATCAACAAAACATGTATAACATCAACATGTATCATCATCATCAAAACATGTATAACCTCAACATGTATCATCATCATCAAAACATGTATAACCACAACATGTATCATCATCATCAAAACATGTATAACCTCAACATGTATCATCATCATCAAAGCATGTATACATCTATCATCAAAATCATCAAAAGTATGTATACATCTATCATCAAAACTAACATCAAAAGCATGTATACTAACATCAAAAGCATGTATACATCTATCATCAAAAGAATATAAGAGTCCTAAATCTAAATAATTCTAGGTAACTAAGTGCAGTAAATAGGTAACCTCATCATTGATGAGATAGACTTGATGTCGGATATTGTGCTACTCCCCCTTTCGAGGAGAGTCCTTCTAAACTACACCAAGCTTGTCTCGGAAGTGTTCAAACTTTACTCGAGACAGAGGTTTGGTCAGGATATCATCAATTTGATCCTCAGTGCTTATATACTTGAGCTTGATAGCTCCTCTCTGCACCATAACTTGTATATAGAAGTATCGGATCTCAATGTGTTTTGACTTATCATGGAATACAAGATTTCCTATCATCTTGATGCAGCTTTGATTGTCACACATAATCATAGTGGAATCCATTTCTAAGTCAAACACTCCATATAATAGCTTCTGAAGCCACACTGCTACACAGCTGGCAGAGCAGACAGCTATATATTCTGTTTCATTAGTACTGAGAGCCACACTAGAATGTTTCTTGCTAAACCATGAGATCATGGTAGATTCAAGACTATAACATCCACCTAAAGTACTCTTTCTGTCTGAGACACTTCATGCCCAATCAGAATTTGAGTAACCATGTAAATGGAGTTCATGACCTCCAAGATTACATAGACCAAAATCTAAAGTACCTTTTAGGTACCTCACTACATGCTTTGTAGCTATTAAGTGAACCTTTCTAGGTTCTACTAGATACTGACTTACGGTATTTACAACAAAGCATATATCTGGCCTAGTATTTGTTAAATACATCATTGGCCCAATGATTTGTCTATATATAGGGTTAGGTCCACTAAATCTGATGAGTTATTAAATAACTTCAAGTTGGAGTCCATGGGAGTGACCATGGCTTTACACTCCAACATATCAAATTTTTTTAGAAACTTCACAGCATACTTACCTCGATTTAAAAAATTCCTTTTGGATCATGCCATACTTCTAGACCTAAGAAGTAGTGCATTAATCTGAGATTTTTCATTTTTATTTCTGCAGCCATTTTCATGAACTGTTTCTCATTCCTTGTCAGAAAGAGATCATCGTCACATAATAATAGTATGATAGGTTTATCATCCACAACCTTTAGGTAAAGGTTAGGATCAACTTTACTTCTGGTAAAGCCCAAGCTTTGTCATGAAGCTGTCAATTGTCCATTATTCACACTCTATATTGAGTGATCTTCTGCATGTCTATCTGTGCCATCTCTCGTCAGATGGGTCTACTAATATGAGCCTCAAAGTCATTCGAACTCTATGGTGAGTTTCTTCTTGCATCCATGTCATATGTGTATAGAAGCCATATTCAACCTTGTAGCAAGGGTTGAGATCCACATCACCCATGATGATCATTAAGCTCATCAATTGACTACTGATCCTGGGAACCCATACAGAACCTGATTACATTATTAAGAGAATGGTCAAAACATCTCATCATGATTCTCTTCCTCTTTCTAAGAGAATCTCTTAACCATAAGCTTTCTATAGTGTGATTGATTTGTAAATCCTTTTGTTGAACATCCATCGCTTGTTCATCATTCATTATGATTTTCCCTACAAATCAAAATTAAGTACAGGATTAGTAATACTTCATAATCATCAAATCATATTGACATAATAACCTATTATGCATACAGATATCATTTACATAGTTATGCAACTAATTTGACCAATACTTTGGCACAACACTTTCCCATATCTTGTATGCATACAGTGGCTATCTAGATGCCTTCCATCTCTACCAGAACATACTATCGAGAGTGTGCACAGCTCTCGGCATGTCAGCAAAGAGGTTTCATTCTAGACAAGCAACAATGGAATGTTTGTCCAACTTACCAATCATATGCACATTAGTAGTATACTGTTCAATGCTCTATGAATGTTTATACTCAGAATTATATATTCTAGGAATACAAATATGCATACAACCTATTACAGGCAATATCATTTACTATTTCAAATAACAACTCAAATACTTATCTTTTATGTTTGTGTGGTTGCCTCCTGCTTGATCTTCTGTATGTCTTTTGAACTTCTATTCATTATGTACCACTGTGCATGTTCAAGTGTCATCCTCACAAACATACACCCATTAGTATGTTCTAAATGTTATCAAAACATTATAGTTCTAAATAATCTTGAGAATGTATAGTCATGATTATAGTTAATAAACATTAGTATTCAAGATTTCAGGGAAGTCTTCTTTTACTCATGCATATCATCAATCAAGATAAAAGATATAATATGCATAATCCCTTGATTACTAACTTTATGAATAAGCATAACCAATCATTCCAAGTATACTTATATAAGGGATCCTAACACAAGGTAAGATTCATGGGAAACATACCTGGATTAGTATACCTACTTGGTTATGTACAACACACCTAAACAATCTCTTCAATGATTTAGAGATCCTGAGCTAGAACCTGCATGTCTCATAGGTTAAGCATAATATAACAAAGTCATACATACCTCGTAAGTAGAACAAAGATTGTGGATGAGTCTTTGTCTTCATGTTTTCATGGTCATGGAACCTGATTTGTCTTTTGTGATGTACCTGTATCTTGTTAGCAGACAACATCAACCTCACACAACATCATAATGCATTAGTACAATCATAAGTGTCAACACCCTAACCAATGAATATCTTCTATCATGCATTCATAATTTTGTTAAGGTTATACGACAAATCTAAAAATCAAAATTGTACTAACTGTAATAACCTGAAGACAAACATACCATAAACTTAATCATGGACAAATATCGAAACATACCTCGATGAGTCATACCTGTCGAGATCGCTTGTATTCTTCTTATGTAAGGCCTTATCCTCATCTCCCTCTGAGACAGGAAATTCTTCACTTATGCAGGTGACCAATCCATCTTCTTCTAGGATTAACCCAATCCACTTGATTTGCAAGAACTGGACCTTGATGAGCTGATCAAACTGGTATATTCAGAATTTGAAAACTGCAAAGTTTTACTCCTCAATTTTGCCTTTGAAACTTTCGGATTCACTGGACGTGACCCTGCACTGGGGTTTGATGAAGCCCACTCTTTTGCCCCATCAAAAGGTTTGATCCAAATCTCTAAGATTCTATTTTTCTGAGGAGCTTCCAGCCGTGGTCACAGATTTCAAAAATTCCCATTTTTACAGAAGCCCTAATTTTCCACTTTTCTCATCAAAGTCCCGAACTAGGGTCTAATCAAGCCCGGCCTTCTGCCCAACCAAAAATTCTGATCTTGGTCTATAAATTTCTATTTTGATGGGTAGCGTCCAGCCGTGGTCTCCGATTACAAAAATTCCAACTTTCTTCAAAGCCCTAAATTCCGGAAGCCATGAATGAAGGTACCAAAAAATAATTCTGTTTTGACAGAAATATGTACCTGATTGTTTCTGGTGTAACTCTGAAATTTTTGCTCCACAGGGTCTGAAAAAGTTTTCTGAGATAGTCTGATCTGTTAGCTTTCCATCCTGACAGGTCTGACCTCAATTGGATGTTCTGAGAGAGAGTTATGCCAAATGTCGCAACGTGACCTGTTTTGGGAAAATACAGGAGAGCGAACTTGTACGACATGCCACGTGTCACTGTTTGACCTTCGGCCTCTGAAAAAGTTTTCTAAGATAGCTCGGACTGTTATCTTTCCATCCTGATAGGTCTGACCTCAATTGGATTCTCTGAGAGAGAGTTATGCCAAGTGTCGCAACGTGACCTGTTTATGGGATAATACAAGAGAGCGAACTTGTACGGCGTGCCACGTGTCACTGGTTCAACTTCGGCCTCTGAAAACGTTTTCTGAGATAGTACAATATGTTCACTACCTGTCACTTTTCACGAAATTTCATTTGGAGCTTCCTAGCCCAAGTTATGACCTTTTTCCCAAGGTCACCTGATTTTGACTCAGATCTGGAAGAGGCAGAAACCCTATATTGTACAGATCATAAATCACAAAGTACAACGAATTAGAGGTTGTCCTTTGGACACAAGGTACCTGGAGAGTTTAGCTTCGTCCTGTAAGAATTTCAGATCCGAAAAATTTGCCAAAACGGATTTATAGTGAAATTGCTACGATGACTGGTTTTTGCTATGTAAAACCCTAACCTTCAAATTGTCGTAACTAAAGCAAGTGTCTTTAGTGCCATACCTTGTCTTCCTTCAGGTTAGCTCTGATACCATGTTAAAATTCAATATGCTAAGACAGAAAATAGCAGCATTATATTCCATTTCACAATAATAGCATATACAGGATCACTGAAGAAACAACAAGCACAACATAAACACAAAAGACAGAGATTTATCCTGGGAAACCCTCATGGGGTAGAAAACCCAGCAAAGCTTCCTCAATATAGATGACCAGCAATATACAAAGATGAAACCCTGAGACATGATCTCCTCCTCCACAATAGCAGACCTCTCCTCCACAAGTGCGCTATCCTCAAGTGTGTGAGTGTATCAAATGAGGAACACGCCTCCTCTATTTATACACTACTCTGATATGTATTTTACACAAGTACATGTAGGCTCGTATTTAACCATTAGGTTAAATACCCCATTATAACTGACTGGGCCGACCCCCACATGGTGGGTCTAATAACCCTAGTTACCACAACCAACTTGGAGGAATAAACATCTCCGGATTTATAGTATAATCACATCGGAGGTATGGAACATCTCCGGAATAAATAATATACAAATATAATATTCTTTGAAGTTACAATATTTCAACAATTTCTTGTAGCTTCAACATGTAACTAAACACTCCATTGTAGATCCATATGAAAGGTCTAAATGGACTCTTCAATTTGGATGGGAATCTTTCACCCTCGAAATTGGTGTTAAGGCAAGTATACTATCTCTCTATTAGCTCTTATCTCCAAATGCAAAATCCAAAATGTAAAATGATCAAAAGCTAGTATTATACTTTGTTCTTGACTTTCATAAACGTCCTAGGGATTCCCCAATTCAAATTCCATATATGAGATTCATGAAAACTCAATTTAGGAAGATATTCCCAAGTATTCCACTTGTCCTTCCAATTCTAGCCTCCTCCTTCACCAAATTCAAATTGGTGTCACTTTGGGTGCGCTAACTCACTTAGGCACCTTCTTGGAAGATATTTTTAGCCCTGACATGTCATATATGTCATACGTCAGCATTCATGTCTGATTTGTGTCATAGGTGTCATAGCATCTTCATTATTGTTGTCATAGAGCTAGGGAATCTAGTCCAAGTGTCCCACTGGCTCCAAAATGCCTCTTCCTCTTCCATGGGAGTTACTCTTACACTCCAATTCGACCTTCATTGACTCATTCCAATTATATTGACCTTCCAACTCCCCAAGATAATTAGAATCCACATTGGATTTGAATGGGTGAGAATAGAATGCCATGTGGCATGAGCAATCTAGCTTTGTGTGGGTCCCACACCACCAATGTGTCTCTATGACCAAGTGCCACCTTATTTTCCTATCATAAATATTTATCTAACCACTTTTAATATATTTATGTCAATCTAATATCCATTTTGGGTTTATTAGCTCCCTTATTCAAAATATCAATGTTTTAACCACAACCTAGGAAACTAGTAGAAAGTTGGAATTTCCTCTTTCGAAATTTACTTGAATGGGGACATTACACCAACAGATCGAGATTTCCCAACATCCATCTCCTAGTGTGCCCAATGCGGTACCTCCTCCACCCTATGCTTCCCCAACCAAGGAATGTAGGGGAAATACCTCAAATACAACCATGCCGACAATGACAAACAAAGCTGTGACACTTCCTCCTTCGGTTATGGCGCGAGCACCTCGACCCTGCAATTTATGCAATCTTATAGTTCATGCTACCCATAATTGTCTATAGGTTCCCATCCTCTTCACTCACATGCAGTCATTGGATGATGGATAATTCATTCTAGCTGTCCAAGTACCTGACCCTCCTCAAGTGCACAACACATCCTTATGCACAAACCATTCTTGTGCGATTTGTGGAACCTATGGCCACTACTCCAACCATTGCCTTGACTTGCAAGAATATCATTATGCGTTGGCTAACTTGTGTAATATCTCACTGGAGTCTCAGGTTACCTTCATTGAAGAAGTTCACCCACCAAAGTCTTCTTCCTATGAGATAAAAACCATTTGTTTCATCTCATCCTCTGATGACCCTTCCTCATCAACCCATAGTACTACAACTATGTTGACATACATGCGTTCTTTAGACCTTTATAGTCAATCCTTTCGAACTAATGAGGAACTCCCATGTCCACAGCATGGGGGTAAGCCTCCAAACCTTCCTACTCATCAACGTTGCACTCTTTGCAAATCATGGGGGCATCCATCCCATAAGAGGAACCCCCCGTTATCATATCATCAATTCAGTGTGACACCATGGCAAATAGATTCTTGGTACACCTCCCTGCTAGCAGTTGATCGACGCCCTGTTGGTAACTCTCTAGGAGAGCATCCACATTTCATTGACACCTCTATGCTAGTGGAAATAATTGATTATATTTACCGTGAGATTGGGGGCATGATTAATAATTTTGATCCTTCCTCGTCACATCTATTGCAGTACTTCAATGAGCCTCTAGCTTAATCCAACATATATTGTATTGATAATCACAAAACCCCATGCCCATAGCATGGGGGAAGAGCCTTAATCCTGCTCACTTTTTGTAACATCCCGTAAATTAACAAAATAAATAAAAAATTAAATTAGAAATAATTATAAAGTCATTAATAAGGAAATATAAATTAAATAAATTTCTTCACTAAGATAATTCCAAACAATGACATGTCATACTTCCCAAGTAAACATGATATGGTTCATTTGCTATTCAGATTTAAATGGATGCTATGTTTCTTGACAACAGATCTTTTTATGATTATGCAAGGAATACAGTTTATAGATTTGCTCAAGTTATAAGTATAAGTATATGTTGTTACAAGTTTGTATTATTATGATGATATTGATGTTGAGCTGACAGTTTGCTTGTGTGATGATTAAGGGGTCCTAAGAGGTACCCTGGAGTTTACTTAGCTGTGATTAGCTAAGCCATTTGAATATTGTTTCCATGTGCAGACCACAGGTAAGAAATTCTACCAACAAGTGTTATGAATACAAATTTCTTTTCAATTCATCATCAGTGTAAGAGTAGAATGTTATTTACATCCTTATGAAACAAGATACTGAAGGTATGGATACATGGTTCGAATTCTAGTTTTATGTACTGACATCCAAGCTCTTAAGTGATACAATTTTTATGTTGTCCATGTGTTTTTACTTTATTGCAATATACAATATCATATGACTACTATTGTAGCTAGGTTTTTCACCCTAGCTTGTGCAAATGAGCACCTACTAAGGAGAAGGGCCTCATTAGTAGAAGTTCAATAAACAGTAAAACAGTAAAATCTAAGTTAACATGTGCATCAACAGAAATAAAAAGACAATGACAATATAATAGGATTTTTTTTTCTTTCGTATTTGGTATGACCAAAATTACATTTACCTCAGATATGGAGGTTGGTGGAGCTCTTGCAGTAGTCTAGGAGGGCTGCTTCCGTGCTACAATGGGTTCCTTCTCCTTCTCTAAGATGTTTGAATAATGGGCCAAAAGGGACACTCAAATGGGAAAAACTAGCTCAAATGGTAAGCTAGGGTTTCAAGAGTGATTTTGGCAGAGTGAGGATAGGAAAGATTGTGGATGTGAAATGGGGAGTCTCCATCACCTACTTATAGGTTTTTAGTGGTGGAGTATTGACCCATGGTTTTTGGCACCATATGGTTTAGGTCAATTGTTTAGGGTTTTTGCTTCCTTTTTCCATCTTTTTCCTCTTTTTTATATATTTTTATTCCCTTTTATTTGATTTTTGGGAATTTAGGGCCCTTTTAGAGGGATTTTGCTATTTTTTGAAGAAATTTAAATTATTTTGGGGGGAAAAAGGGGGTTTTTTGGCCTTTTGGTGGCTTTTTAATGGTTTTTTGAGGTTTTGGAGGCAAATATGGTAGGAAATATAGACAAATGAGTCATGTATTGAGGGAGATGAGATGGTGAGCATTTTTTGGGTGTTAACAGATTGCCCCCTGATGTGTGAGGGTAGGATCTCATCCTATGGCTGATAGACATCATAGGTCTTTTATTGTTTTCCTAGGGTGTGGAGATGAGAAGAAACGAACTAGAGCCCAGAACAATGGTCCCAAACAAAATGCAAAAACTGAAAATACATGACCTCAATAATGAATGAGGAATTATCTCAATATATGGACGAGAGGGGCATACCCATGCTTGTATCAAGATATCTAAAATAACAATGAGGCCCAACAAAAGGGGACCTGAAAGATACATGGAGAACCAATGTGTACATCATAAGGGTCCAGAGGGGATACAAATCTAGGACATACTACCAGGATGACCATGTATGAGCTAAAGAAATGATACACTGGAATAACAATAGTGTTGCTGAGTATGGTACCAGAGGAACTGATGACGGGGGGCCATACCCTCAATGGTACACTCGACTGTAGCTATAGTAGGTACTCAAGGAAGCATCTGAGTGAGTGGCTTCTGAATACAATCGCCAATGCAACCTAGATATCCATTAGAACATATAACTGGGTGTTCCAAGGTGACTCACCAATGTGCTAGAGCTAGGGGAAATCCGGGGTCTTTGACTAATAACTGAAGGGGTATATACCCTACACGAATCTCAATGATGCGATCAAGGTGTTAAAATCGAGCATGTGAGAAACAACCATTTGGAGAGGCACTGAAGACTCCACTCAAAATGATACGTAGGCACTCACCATAGATGGTGATGATTCCAAGGCGCAGGGACCTCTGGGCCTATCCTCTGGAATAGATGGGCTATCGTCGACAGAGGGAGACCTGCAACTAGCAAGGAAATGATGTTTCCTTGATAGAAGCATGAGGTGGATAACCGAAGTGTGAGAGTACTGATCGTAGGACTGACATACTGTGAAGGTGGGAAATAAGTGGAAAAATAGAGTGGGTGGACTCAAACTTCCTTTGTTCAGAGTATGATGGTGGGGATGATCGAGAAGCATATGAAACTGACTGGTGGGAAGGGGATCATAGCTTTAAGGGACTAGGGATGGTGACTGAACTGAGGGATACTCAAGTTGGTGTAGGATGGAAGGAGACTCTAAGGGTGGTGTATCACAGAATACTCTTAACAAAGGCGACCTTATTGGGGGTGCTGCCGAGATGATTGATCATAGTGCCGAGAGGCTTCGGTGGGGACTTCTGCATGGTTTAAGGAGATGGAAGAAGTGTGCTCAAAATGGTACTATCATGTGGATTTATACAAGACCAGAACAGTTTGTGCTCATGATTGCTTTCAACTTTAAGGAGTCTGAAAACAATAAGAAGACTTTGAAATAATGGAATGGTACCATCGTGTGGATTTGTACGAGCCCAGGACGGTGCATGCTTGTGGTTGCTTTCAATTTTAGAGAGTCTTAAAGCAATAAAAAGACTCCAGGGGGGTTCGTTTTCATGTGTTAGTCTCCAAGGCATGAAAAAGCATAAAAGAATGCAATGAAGAACTCTTATAGCCGGTGTGACTAGAGTATTCAATTTTCATAATTAGTCTACTAGGTCCGAAAATTGGTTAAACTTATACCAGATAGACGCCCTTTCAGGTACTTTAACGAGCATGAAAGGAAGCAAGCTTGCTCAGTGATCTTTTCATTTTTTTAGGAGTCAGAAAAGAGCTTAACAGAAACTCCCTAAGTTCCTTTTTCGTAAAGGACTTGTCTGGCCCGAAAAAGGGATAAAATTATACCGAACAAAATGAATGGTCAGGCAAGGAGGGGGTGTTCAATCAAGCGACATTGATGAGAACCAAGAATGAGGGTTGGGGGGGAACACTGGTGGGCCTCCTTGGGGGATGATGAATGGTGGAAAAATAATGAAATAATTGATGTATGAATGGAGTGAATGGCTCATGTATAAATGTGTAACAATTCGATGTCGGTCAATGTGGTGCACAAACCAAGGAAGCAAGGGGTCAAAAGACAATGTTGAGAACTATTCTGGTGAGAGGGAGAAATGATCTCAAGCATCATCACGAGCTTGAAAAACCAAATCCAGTGATATAAAAAGCGTAAAAAATGGATAACGGTTGAGCTGGCGTACAAACCGAGATGACTAGGGGCTGATGAAAAATGCCCGAAAAATCTAGGGGTGAGAGCGAGAAATGATCTCAAGCATCATCACAGGATTGAAAACCTGAATCCGATGGTATATGGAATGCTAAAAACTGACAATGTCCAATATGGCACACAAATCGAGATGGTGAGGTGCATGGAAAAAATTCCAAAAAAGGGGTTTGGAGAAAACGAGAAACCGAGTCGACCATGCTGAAGGTCTCATCGTTCTGATTCTAGGGGTGGAAACGGTTTGGTAAATGGGGTACGTATGGATCCATAATGGCCAAATCAAGAAAAAGTCAACTATCTATATATAGTAAGTGGACCCATAATGCCGAGCGTCATTTGTGTGGTTGACTTTGATAGGAGAGTGTGGTGGGCCAGAGCGGATTTGGAATTTCTGAGCAATTGGACCGGTCGATTTCATTTCCACGAGTTGAAGGTATTTCATTGAACTCATACCTTTAATTTTTTCTCAATTTGGGTGGGTAGTGGGTCCTCAAGGAGGGTTGTACAGTCCATGCGGGTGTGGATCACGGGTTTCAAGGCGATGGCCGCAATCATGGATCGCGGTTGTGGCCTCCACAACTGTGATATAGGATCACGACTATGGCCTGGATAGTCGCGATCCATGCCCATGGCTTTGGCTTGGATAGTCGCGATCTACAATCTTGACTGTGGCCTAGACAACCACGATCTGTGATCGCAATTGTGGCCCCCACAGGCATGATTTACGTTCGCGACGGTAGTCCTATTAGTCGTGGTTTGGGATTGGGACATACGGCCCCACAGCCGTGATCTAGATCAGGATTGTGGAGTCATACCGGGGGGGGAATGATGGTTTATTTGATGATGTCCTGATGATTTTTCATTATGAAATTGACATGATGCTGAGAGTACTATGGAGAGAGCACGGGATACCTGACGATCTGATGGACTACATATGGGATGACTGACATGTTCGGGGGACCTTGGGGCTGTGCTGGTTGTTGAAGTTCGCGCAGGTACCGATGATACATTTAGCAACACTACTGCTGAACATGTTGGTGAGCTTTTGGGAGCCCGATAGTCTGTGCTTGATGGTGCAGGGCGAGAGACTGGAGCTCACCCTGCCAGATGTATACTTTTTGATGGGACTGCCATGTTTGGGTAGGGTGGCGGATACCCAACCACAGGTTTCTGCGGATGTGGACATGGAGGAGATGCTAGATCGGTACTGTCTCCTGACGGCAAGAGTGCATAAGAATGCACTCTTGATTTGTGACTTGTAGGAGCCATCAATTTGGGCGATCCTCACATGTGTGGTCTGAGTGTTGAGATCACAGGAGCCCAATTGGGTGTCAGGAGGGAAGATGCAGTTTGTAGAGCGGGTATTACAGGGTACCTTCTTTGCTTGGGGCCAGATCTTCCTCACCTGTGTTCAGTGGCAGCTGAGCTCGGTGAAGGTATCTGGAAAGGGGTTCTGCTATGGGTAATTTTTGTGCTCTTTCTTCATGGAGCGGGTTCCAACACTACGACCGCGAGCACCGATCTGGGTTGGGGTTTTGAAGGAGCCGCAGATGGTGTGGTGGGGTGAGATTATGTGCTGGTAGGGTAAGGGAGAGCTGGGGTGGTATTTCACGCAAGAGCTCTATTTGCAGTGGTTGCAGATGCCGCTGGTTTTTGATGACTATCCGTACCATGGTATGGACTACTGGCGAGATCCGGAGGTGCCACGACTGCCTAGGTAGGCTTGGGGTTTGGATGGTAAGTATTGGGCTGGTGCTTGATGTTTTTATGTTAGATTTATTTCTAGAGATGTATGATGATTCTGACTATTTGCAATTTGGTTTGATGTAGATGTGGGACCATTGCCACCACTGGGGCATAGGGAGCGTATGGGGCAGATAGCAGTACCAGGCTTTCCAGACCAGGGGGAGGTACGATGATGGGATGCAGAGGGGACTTTGGAGTCCTTGCGAGTTACCTTCGACCGGCTACTGGTTGGGGTTTCCAACAAGGGGTGGTGGGAGCTTGATCAGGAGGAGGTCGAGGCCTGTCACAAGGCTCTACGGGATTGGTGGTCGATCTTGATTCAAGTAGAAGTTATGAACGAGGAGAGGAAGGGTCAAGATCGACAGGGGGATGAGGAGGATCCAGAGGAGGATCCGAAGGAGGAGCACGGAGAGGATGAGTCCGCAGCAAAGGAGGCTGGTGAGGAGGGTTCAGATGGGGGATATAACTCTCATTAGGGAGTGTTGGGGACTCCCCCCCGATGCATATGAGCATGTGGGATTTTTTGTATATACGACATGTATTTTATGACAGGGATGCTATTAGGGCTCTTTGATGTATATTTTTTGTATAGCTGAGTGTTGGGACACTCATCACATGTATATGACAATGATATATTTATATAGATATGCACATGGATGCATTTTGGCGGTGATATTTTGTGTATGCACGTGGATGGGCCTGTATGGTTTTGTGTTATTTTATTGCACGTGGATGCAAATGATTTGTTATGATAGGCACGTGGATGCCCTTTGTTGTAGTCTTTTTGGGATTTTTATGTTTTCGATGTGTTGATATCTGATGATTATGCATGATGGATGATTTACATGGTGTGATTGATATGCCAGTTGAGTATGTTGTTAGCCATTTGATCTGCAACACTATTGTGAGCTCTTGGGACATGAGTGAATGTTGTGGATGCAAACTGTCGGCTTAGTTGTTTTGTGCACAGGAACTTTCTAAAGAGGCAAGGATCACACACCTGGTAGCAGTTGTTGAGCTGGGAGACAAGCATCTAGGAGTCAAGGAACACATAAAGGTGACTTATATCCATCTAAAGGGAAGCACTCAAGAGACTGGTCACAACATCATACTCAGCTTGGTTATTGGTAGCAGCACCTATGCAGATTTCGTCAAGGTGAATCAACTCATGTGAAGGGGAATATAAGACCCAAGCTACAGAGGCCACGTTTGGAGACCAACGGCTTGCTCCATCGACGAAGCCAGTGTAATAATGTGGAATATGGTCCATCTGTGATCATGCAAAAAGGATGAATGTAAGGTTTCGGTAAAAAAGTGAAAAACAAAAAGAAATCAAACTGTACAATACAGATCAACGGGTCCACGGGATTGTTAAGGATAAAATCATTTAAGATACAACCCATTACGAGGGTTGTGTAAGCGGTGGCCTTCTGGGTTAGCTAAAATATATGCCCCATGTCAAAGGTAGGTATGCACTATGTAAAGACCTTGCCACATGGATTCGAACTTCCCTTTACTTGTCTTGTCGTGGACTTGTTCGTAAACGAGGACTAGATCACTTTCACGGAAATTTCGTGGGTGGACATGTTTGTCGTAACCAACTTTGGAGCGGTTCTTGGTAGGTTCAATGGTTTGGAGGGTTGCGCAATAGTCCTCATCAGCTTTTTCTAATAATAGTAGGTGTTGTTCAAGTGGGGAGGTGTTGGGAAGAAGTTCAATAGTAATGTGTAGGGCGGGGGATCTGACACTCGATGAGGAGGACAGATTTGACACTGTGACCTAATTGAAAAGGGGTAAAACCGGTGGTGGTCTTAATTTATGTACGGTAAGTCCATAATGTGGGGAAAAGCATGTGATGCCAATTGGACTTATGTCGGTCAACAGTGCGTTGGAGGATTGTTTTCAAAATTTTGTTAATAGCCTCAACTTGGTCGTTCCCTTGGGGGTAGTAAGCAGAGGCATACTCATGTTTGAACTTAAGGAGAGTTGACAACTTGCCCCAAATGGCATCTTCAAAATGTGAACCCTTCAAAATGTGAACAATGGTCTAAGACAAGTTGTTTTGGGACCTCGAATCGTGTAATAACATGGTTAAAAATGTAATGGGAAACAGTGTTGGCTTTACAGTTGAAGGTGGGCATGGCTTCATCCCATTTGGTGAGGTAGTCGATGGAAACAATGATGTACTTATGGCCATTGGCGGATGAGGGTTTACACTCCATAAATTCAATGGCCCATTTGAAAAACAGGCCAATAGTGACGACTGGGTGATGTGGGGCGGGTCGTGTCTGGGCATTAGGGGCAAAGAGTTAGCAATTATGGCAATGCTTGACTACTGTGATGCAGTCGGTAAACATGGTGGGCTAGAAGTATCCAGCGTGGATGACCTTCTGGGCGGTGGCCATCCCTGAGAAATATCTGCCGTAGGCGCCGCTATGACAGTCGTTGAGGGACTTGTTCAGCTTCCTCGTGTGTAAGGAAACGATAGAGGATAGTATCAACCCCTCCCCGGTAAAATACATCGCCCAAGAGGAGATACCTAGAGGCGTCATGACGGATACAGTGGTGTCCATCACGATCTATGTCTGGTCGAAACTTTTGTGTGTGAAGGTATAGTAGAATATCACCATACCATGGGTCATTTGACAAGATGATGAACAAATGATTGTCTAGTAACTCATCGAAGATTGGCGGGGATGACAAAAGGGATGGTAGGTCGGCTATGAGCTAGGAAAGTGCGAGGGCTTTAGTACTCTTAGGGGTTGTGAAATTTAGGTCATATTCTTGGAGGATAATTACCCATTTAGTGACGTGACCTTGTAGGAGTTTCCAGTTCAAGAGGTAGACCATGGGGTTGGAGTTGGCGAAAACTGTAGTATGACTGAGTAAAATGTAATGGCACAATTTTTGTACGGAAAAGACGATGGAAAGGGCCAGTCTGTCCTCATATGGGTAACATAGGGGTGGTCCAGACAAGATTTGGATGACGTAATAAATGACATGTTCCTGGCGAGCAGCGTCGTCTTGGACAAGGACCCCTCACACGGCGTGGTCGGATGGCGAGACATAAAGGATGAAGTCCTAAGAGAAATCCGGAGGGGAGATCAAATGGGCTTGCGTGAGAGATTTTTTAAGGGCTTCGAATGCAGTTTGCGCCTGGTCATCCCAAACAAAGGGTATGTGAGTATGAAGCAGACGTAAGAAACCATGAACTATGGTGGCATAATCAAGAATGAAGTGGCGGAGGAAATTAGATTTCCCCTGTAAGCTTTGTAGTTGCTGAAGCGTGCGTGGTGTGGGAAGGTCTAATATGGATTGAACTTTGAGGGGGTCGACAGTGATTCCTTTGTGGGAAACAATGAAACCTAACAACCGGGCTACTGGAATGAAAAAGACACACTTGAGTGGGTTCAAGCAGATTTGATACTTGCGACAATGCAGAAAAACTTGCCGGAGGTCATTAAGGTGGTCGGATCGTTTCTTGGAATGTGCTGTGAGATCGTTAAGATAGACTAATAGGATATGGACCAAGTCGTGAAAAAAATAGGTCATGGCCTGCTGGAAGGTGGCGCTAGCATTTTTAAGGACAAAAGGCATGACACGATAGGAAAAGGTGCCCCATGGGGTGGTGAAGGCAGTCTTGTATTGATCTTCCTTGCAGATCTGAATCTGGTTATACCTAAAGAAACCATCCATGAAGGATAGGAATTCATGCCCCACACACGCATCGATGAGTTGGTCAATAAATGGCATGGGGAAGTTGTCTTTGGGACATGCTCAGTTTAAATCATGGAAGTTAGTACAAACCTTGATGGTGCCCTGTTTCTTGTTAACAGGGATGAGGTTAGAAACCCAAGTGGTGTATGCAATAGGATAAATGAATCCTACTGCACGAAGTTTCTCAATATCTGCTTTAACGGCAAGAAGCTTTGATGGATGAATGGGGCGTTGTTTTTGGCAAATGGGGGGCACATCTGGCCACATATCAGTGTGGTGCTCTATGATAGCAAGGTCAAGACCATGCATTTCGATGTAGGACCAGCCAAAGACATCATGGAACTCTTGGAAAATTTTCTTGTACTCTCCGATCTCGTACTCGGTGCAGGAGGCTACCAAAGTAATGATTTCAGGGGCACTGCCTAGGGCAGAGATATCAATGTGGATCATGGGTGAGATATTGGCCATGTTACCCTCCTCGAAGGCATCAGGAGCAGGAATGGGTGCTTTAAACCAGTCGACCTTGGCGGGGAGGAAATATTTGGACTCAACCAAAAATTGGGTGGCTATGGTGGGGGAGGACTCCTCCGGGAGGAAATAGGAATGATGGTGCATATCCTCACAAGGGTAATCAGGTGTGGTAAGAGCCTCGAGAATCTCCTCATCATTGTGGAAACTATTTGTCATCAAATTGGTAGATGAGGGATCACTAGCAGTAGATATCATATAAATGGTATTGATCTCGCTTGTTGGCGGAGATTCTGGGGGGTGGATCTCTTCAATGGTGGGGGGAGACATCTCGAGGTCCAAATTATTCATCTCATAGAGAGTAGCTCTGTAATCTGGGAGATCAGGGCAGTGATGTGAGTAATGGCCATAAATACCGCATATTGCACAAGGGTGATTGGTATGCAACGATTTATCGTGAGGCTTAGGGGTAGGTTCAAGTTGGAAAACCGGGATGTTGGGGTCATCGTCAAGCATTTGCATGTGCTCTTGTAATGTAGTTAATTGTGGACATTGATGGGTAGAATGGCCCAACTCATCACACAAAGAGAATTTGGGAGGAGAGTGAAACACGAAGGGATTTTTAACCGTTTTGGGCTTGGGTAGAGCAGTGTATGGTTGTGGGCCTCTGCCCTCAGTGTGCTTGATAAGAGGGGATGGATTGCTGGATGAGGAAGGAGTAGTGACACTGGGAGGTGGTTGACTAGTACTTGTAATGGGTTGCACCAGTTTTAGGATGACATTTGGTGTCGGAGGTGATATGAGAGGTGTGATGTACCACACTGATAGTCCTAAAGTTAACCCTGGAAGGTTGAGAGTGGCCATGACCGGGGCGCTCACTACTCCCGAAGGGGTGAATAGGAAGGGGATTGTATGGATGAGTGTAACACCAACATGACTCGGGTACCGACAGTGGTTGGGGGTAGCAAGGGCAGTTGATGGTTGGGTGTTTATGTATTGTGGGAGAGGGTACATAAGTCAGATATTTCGGTCGCTGGTGACGGGGGTGGAATGGATTAGAATGTGGAAGTCATCGGCGTATCTGAGTAGACTCCAAGTCCAACTAAAGAAACCAATGAGGTAGATGCACCGTGAACAGGATGTTAAATCATGGGAAGAATGTTTTCGGGTGCAGCGACGGCATTGGGATCATAATAGGTGAGTTGATCAATCTTGACCACTTGTGCTTCATGGGGGAACATCATGGTACAAAAAGTGGATGAGGCAACCGCCTGCATGGCGTACATGTAACTGTGGCTGAGAAAGAGGCTATAATCAAGTTGGGCGTTGATGACCTCTATGTCAATAAGCACTATTTTACGAGCCAATTGGATGGAGACATTAGCTAAGAGACCTTGGGGTTGAGCCGAACGGATGTTGTAGGCTCGCAACACAGTGGTGGATGCCTAGAGAGTAGAGGATACCAACTTCTACCAAGCGAATGTGGACAAAACGCATGTAGAGGCACCCTCATCAATGATGCACCGATAGATTACAAGATTCCAAATGGATACAAAAACATGGAATGCTAATGTGGAAGGCATGCGTAGTTCGGATTGGTCCAAATCAAAGGCCATCATCTGCGAATCAGTTGGGTCGATAGCACCAATGGCTGATGACAAAGTCTGGTGCTGTGTAGTATAGTTTTTTAAGACCTCTAATGCAGACATGGCTGTGGGGGACTGGGCTAAGTCGTCTACAATGTTTTAATTAGACGCAGCGCGAGCATTGGGGTTATTGTTGATGCGGTGAAGTGGGAAGCGAGAGACTTTTGGGGCTCCATCTAATGGGGCCGGAGGTATGCGTAATGGATGATCATTGGGAAGAGCATTGGTGGTTTTGTCATTGGGAGGGGCTTCAGGGGTGGAGCCATACTGGTTCCTGCGGGTTTGAAGGTTGAAATCGACGGATGACATCATTAATAAGTGATGGGTACCTGACTCCAACATGGGGTGATCGGGAGCTGCATAAGTGATTTGTTGTTGTGGTGGCACATTTCCTTGAGGGGGAGCTAACAGTTCAGTGTTCACCACACCTTGGGTTGGTAAAGGGTTCTATACCACCAAGGGTTGAGTCTGAGGTGGTGGGGGGTTAGGTGGCACTTGAGGTGCCGCATGCCCATTGGCAGTGGGCATAATTGGTCCAGAGTTTTTGTGCCCGCTCCAAATGTGGGAAAGCGTGTGTGTAATGGCCATAGACCCCGCAAATAGAGCAAGGGTGGTTCGTTCACAAGTTAGGGTTTTTAGATTGCTTTAGCGGCCTGTCGGGGTTTTGGTTGGCAAGTGTCGAGTTATTATTCTTTGAAGAATTAGGAGGCTAGCCGCCTTGGTCTGGAGGGGGGTTGTTTCCGCGGTTACGTCCTTTTTCACGGTTTTGACAGCCTTGTTGGCATTGGTTATTTTTGTTAGACTGAGGATTTTTGTTGCATGTACACTTGCCCTTGGGAAGCAGGTGGGTTCTGGGGTTGTGCAGTTACGGGGGAAGGCTGTAGTGGATATTAAGTGGGTGAAGGTGGTGCAGGGGCTGGACCTTATGGGCGTTGCTGATACGTCTGTGTGACGGGTTGTGGATTTGCCATAGGTGCTGCTTGTGGTGGATAATAAGCAGGGGGGCTTGAGAGGATACAGGATCGTGCGCGACCTGTGGGTGGTAATATGGTTGAGGTGCAACCGGGGGAATGTAAGTGGGTGATGCATGGCCAAAGCAATGAGGTGGACATGAGGGTCCGTGGAATGGTGGTTATGTGCCATGGGAGCATACGAATTGGTTGCTCCAGAGTGGGATGTAGCTCACGAAAGGTCGGGGCCATTACTAGTACGTGTTATGGAAAAGGGCTGGTTATGTGATGCAATATGGCCAATGATGCCATCGAGGGCATGGGATGCCCCTGGCACATCATTTCGGGAGGAGTCACCGCAGGGGGCATTGGGTATAATGGTATATAAATAACTAGACTGGGCGTAGATAAGGTCAAACTGCTGGGATTTTCGGATGTCTTCATCCTCAGACTGGGGTCGCTCGGATGCCATATCCTTGGAAATGATGGGAAGGAGAGATTTGAGAAACCAATCTACAAAGATTCGGTCATCTAACTTGATTTTGCACAGGCTTCGGTGTCGACGCCACTCATGAATGTGGTTAGTGATGTGGGTGGCCGTATTCTGTCTGCAAGACAGTACGTTCTCAACTCCTGAGTCATAGCGGACAAGTAACTGAAAGAACTACAGGAAGTTCAAGGCGAGGGAAGTAAAGCTAGCATGGGTCCCATGGGGCTGCTCTACGTACCACTTGGTTGCAGAGCCAGTGAGAGTTTGTTGTAACAGACAGAACCAGATAGAGTCCTCCACTATGGAGTTGGAGGAACAACATAGATGGAAGGATATAATGTGGTTTTGGGGTTCTTCACCTGCCTTGCCCTCAAACTTAGGGATGTCTAATGGGAGCTTGGTGGGCAAGTGAGGCCACATAGGATCGTGTCTCATGGGACATGTTGGTGGTGGTAGCCACATTACGGCCGATTCCCCCAAGTGTAAGAGTTGGGTTTAGGTTGGGGATTTTGCCCCCAGGTGGAGGAACGAAGGTGGTATGGGAGGGTCCTATGCCTCCAAGTGTAGTGTGAGTCATTAGTGGGGTTGGGTTGAATATGCTAGCCACTGGAATTGGAACAGTGATGGGGATGGTGGGTGTGGGCCTTATCGAGGGCATACCCAAAGCAGGTGTGGTGGCTGGGGTGGTTATGGATGCTCCACCAATGGTCCCTACAAAGAAAGGGTTGGACGTCATGCCAACCATGGGGCTGGTTGGTGCAATATAAGTGGGGTTCTCGGACTTTGCCTCATAATCAGATGTGAAATAAGGGGCATCAGAGCTGGGGAATGAAGCTCTATGTCATCGATGAGTAGAGTCAAGTGATGAAGCTCGAGGTCTATGACGAGTGGTATCAAGTGATGAATCTCTACATCTATGATGGGTGATGTCAAGTGAACCATGCTGCGGGGGCTCGCCCCGGAGGCACCGAGAGTGTCTCAGGGACTCAATGGTGACAGATGGTGTCAAGTATCTGGGGGTTGTGTCAAGTGAAGAAAGGATCAAAAACCCTAATGCAGCCGAGTGTGCAGAAGGAGAGCACAAAAAATATGGCACTTAGGCCAACAACCAGCTCAAAATGCTCACTATAACAACTATGCTACAATAAGTAGAGCATCAACAACAATGGTCAGAATACCAACAAGCAGCAGGTTTCCTAAAAAATAAAAGTAGTGCTCACTAGACCAAAGGGAGGTAAGGGAGCATGCAAACACCTAGCTAAATAGTATTCTAAATCAACAAGACATATCCTCTACAAGGTGATGAAATCCAAGTTAGACAATATGGATAGTAGAGCCAAGTGGCTAAAGATATCCCCCTACCGGGAGGGACATCGGGTAAGAAAATCCTAGATGAAAGGAAACTAAGATACCATGTTCATGACACATCTAGAAAAGGTGAATCTGCAGCTCCAGTCCTATCACCGTGTGGGCCTAAAAGGAATCACCACACGTAGACCAACGAGTAGGTAGCATTCGGTTACTGAATGGATTGCGGTATTCCACTCAGGCCTCCGGAACCAGTCTAGCTACTTCAACCCTCCTAAAAGAGAGGCCCTCTGATAAACTGGTTGCGACCGTGTCAAAAAACTACTAGGGGATTTTGGTACCCTAAAGGACAACAACTATGTCTCAAGTGTAAGCGACCGAGGGGTGTTATTTGGATGCCTACCCCCCCATCCTACCTAACTACTATATTCTTATGTGTTCAACATGTGGGGTTAGAATGTTGGTTGTGTTAAGTAGTGTTTTAAGGCTCACTTGAATTAGGTGACAGAGTGTGTGCGTGTGAGGTAATGAACCCAATCAAAAGTGCCACAGGTGGGCAACTTTTTTAACCAATAATAATGCAGAAATTTGACTTGCAATGCAAAATTTTCATTTTCCAATGTAAATGCTTAAACTTAAAAAATTATGTAAATGGAATAGAAAGCAAACTGCAAAAAAAGGTTGTAGGTAAGTGTGGCTGTAGATAGAACAGGTGGCTGTGCAGGTGTAGAAAATATTGCAGAACAATTCTGGTTTCAAAAAAGGGGTAAAAAATGCAGAAAACAGATCGTGGGTGTGGGACTGAAATGCATGGCCTAGAGTGCAGCTGTAGGGATGAAACCTGCGGTCGGATTGTGGGTCTGTGGCTGAAAGGCACGGTTTGGGGTTCGGCTATAGGGCTGAACCCTGCGGGTGGATCGCGAGTCTGTGGCAGAAAGGCACGGTTTGGGGAGCGGCTGTAGGGATAAACCCTGTGGGCGGATCGCGAGTCTGTGGCAGAAAGGCATAGTTTGGGGCACGACTGTAGGGCTAAACCCTGCGGTCAGATCATGGGTTTGGGGTCAGGAGGCGCAGCTAAAGGGGGAAGAGCTGTGGTTGGATCGCGGTTTTATAGCCATAATGCGTGCCTTGGAGCGTGGGAAAGGGGCATAAAGCCGTGGTCAGATCACAGGTCTAGGGCTAAAATGTGAGGTTTGGAGCATGGCAAAAGGGTAGAAAGCTGCGATTTAGGCCATGGGAAAGAGGTAGGAGGCTGCGCTCAGGTCACAGAACAACGATAGAAAGTAGTGGTCTGGGCCGTAGGAGAAAATCAAATAGGTGCGATCCAGATCACGGAAAGATGACCGAAAGATGCGATCTGGGTCGCGGCTACAAAGAACATAACCACAATCTGCGGCAGAAAACCCAATTGACCAAAGCCACATCCGAACAGGGAAAACAGAAAAATACTTGTAGAAAATAAAACCTTTTAAAATTTGAACCAGAAATTCAAAGGCCAATAGTGGAGTCACCAAAACTGTAGCTAGGGTTTTCACCCTAGCTTATGCAAATGAGCACCTACCAAGGAGAAGGGGCCTCCTTAGTAGCAGTTCAATAAACAGTAAATTTAAATAGTAAAACAATAAAATCTAAGCTAACATGTGCATCAACAGAAATAAAAAGACAATGACAATATAATATTTTTTTTTTCTTTTGTATTATGGTATGACCAAAATTACATTTACCTCAGATATGGAGGTTGGTGGAGCTCTTGCTGTATTCCAAGAGGGCTACTTCCGTGCTCCAATGGGTTCTTTCTCCTTCTCCAAGATGTTTGAATAATTGGCCAAAAGGGGCACTCAAATGGGAAAAACTAGGTCAAATGGTAAGCTCGGGTTTCAAGAGTGATTTTGGCAGAGTGAGGATAAGAAAGATTGTGGATGTGAAATGGGTAGCCTCCATCACCTATTTATAGGTTTTTAGTGGTGGAGTATTGGCCAATGATTTTTGGCACCATATGGTTTAGGTCAATTGTTTAGGGTTTTTGGTTCCTTTTTCCCTCTTTTTCCTCTTTTTTATTTTTTTTATTCCCTTTTATTTGATTTTTGGGAATTTAGGGCCCTTTTAGATGGTTTTTGCTATCTTTTGAGGAAATTTAAATTATTTTGGGGGAAAAAAGGGGTTTTTTTGGCTTTTTGGTGGCTTTTTAATGGTTTTTTGAGGTTTTGGAGGCAAATATGGTAGGAAATATAGACAAATGAGTCATGTAATGAGGGAGATGAGATGATGAGCACTTTTTGGGTGTTAACAACTATTGTTACTATTAAGCTATGATATCGGATCTATATTTAAATCCGCAGGAATCTGGTAGAAAATGATGTTTACACTTTGGATCTATCATTATATCTTGTACTTAAAGAACTTAGACTATTCTAAGTCCTGGATTTGCCCTTTGATTCCACGGTTAGAATATGTGAGTATAGTGACTCGAGCTTGTACTAAGGACCTACCTTTAGAGTACATCTCGCCAATACTTAAAATTACGATGATACAATAGTCTTACAATATATGGCAATTCCTATGGAATTTCTTGTGAAGAGTTTTTATGAACTAGCATCATCAAACTTCATCCTATAGCTTACTTGAAACTCTACAAAAGAATTAGAAATAGAATAATGTATGATTCTATGCATCTTCCAAATACATTGATTATATAATTCCAATGTTACGATGCCTACGTTCAAACTTATATCAAAGGTGCACTAATTATTTGTAACGATGTGATTTTACAATATGCAATGTTACAACAATGAAATGTTACGAGTTAAAATTCAATGGAGTGATGAAAACATTAGGTATGGATCATCCATTAAGGCTAATCAATTCGTGGGTGATATTACTATTATCACCATACCTACACAACCTTTGAAAACCTATAACATTAGCACACAAGGGTCTAATATGCAATGCTATGCTATTCATGGCAGGTGGTAATGGCTTGGTACTTGACATGATATCCAATCTGGTGTTGAAAGGCTTTGAAAAACGTCGAACCACTTGGTGAATGAAGTGGAAGCCACGGTGTGGGGGTCTTCACATGCTAGAGGTTTGCAATGAGTGCCATATTGACCGAGATATGCCATCCACAAGCTTTTTGGTCCACTTACCTGGCAATTGGTAGATGCATCTATTAAATAGCATTGATTGTAAAGCAGGTTTGGTTATCAACGTGCCTTCCTATAAGTTGAACCATTGTCGATCTCCGCAAGATATCGAGCTACGGGAAAACCCTAAACTTATGATGGTAAGTGATGGAGGAAAGTTTTCATATTACCATTGTTATGCTCAGTGGTAAGATAGTGGAGTCGACTGATTGTTGTAATGTAGGAGTGTTTTCTTTTCTGAGAGGAGGAATCCTCCCTGGTATTCAACCCGAGACCTGTGTTAGATAGTTATAAAGGTTATAGGCTTATGCATCATGTCAAAGAGCCATGCTACAGTCGTTGTAGATATGTATGATTATTTTGTCAGTTGCTGAGAGTGATTTGAAGTTGGGGTTTGAGTTCTCCATGAGAAATTGTCTTCTGAGATTAAATTTGTAGTACTATTATTGCTACCAGGCCTCGTCGTCTTTTCTATTGGCGTGATGTGCCACTGTTCTGAGCTTCAATAAAAGGTAATTGTTCATGATAATGTCATAATATGGTATTGCTTGCTTGCTTTCTTGTATCTGCTTTGTTTTAACCCCATCGAAATGTGACTTTGTAGGTACCCACTTCATAGGATGGTTCTGGTGCCAGCATGGGGAATGAAATATGTTACGACTTCTCCTGGTAAGCTCTGGTGGTTCCCAAAACCTTGTAGGTTCCCTTGAGCATGGTGTTAATGGTGACTATCGTATGCCAAGAGTTGGAACTTGTAGAGTTGTTTTTGGTGAAGGTTGAGTGTTGAGAGTTTTTGAGTCTTATTTGATGAATACGATACAGTGGATAGTCTTTACTAGTTTAAGTGGTCATTTGTCTCTTGATGCCTAGTTGCACTATTCGTTAAGAGCTTTAAAATCACAGTTTTTGCATGCTATTTGATAAGGGTATAACCCTGTGTTTTCTGTAACTCTACGGCCGTGTTTAAAGATTTGGTTAAAAAGGTTTAAGCCTTGCGGACCGTGGAACCCTAATAGGTTCGATATATAAATCTGATTTATATTTGAATAGAAAGACTCAGAACCTAGGGTTCTCTTGCAACTATGAAAAATTGGTTTGATTTCGCAAATGAATGCTATGCTTTTGAAATAAGAAAGAAAATAAATGCTATTTGTAATAATGAACAACAATGGTTGTTGTAGATAAGAGTTTCTGGTAGCTTCATCCTCTCTGTTGATGTTTAAGTTTTGGGATAGTTTTGAGATAAGTTCGACAAGAAAAAGCTTTTGTAATGAGAAAGCCATAGTTGTCTGGCTTGCAACGTGCCTCGATACCCGAAACTTAACCTGAAAAATAAAAGGGTTTTTGATAATGTGAATGTCTTTGATAATGTAAATGGATTCATGTTAGGATTGTGGGCTATCGTTTGATATTGACATTGGATCGAACTTTCTATTGAAAGATGTTTTACTGCCCTCTAAAAGTCTGGAAAAGCTTAGTTAGGGTTTGGAAATCTATAACTAAGTAACTTCGGAGTGAAATGCCTAGGGTTTTTTCCATGGATGGCATGATAAGAAATATATGAATGGTGAACCCAAGACACACCTGGATTAATAGTCATGGGATAACTTAGGGTTTCGATGCTATTGCACACGTAAATGTATTTTGATAACTGAAATCAAGTGGCAGTTAGTGAAGAATCCGTATGCGTTCAATTATAAAGATTTGTACAGGGAGTAGTTATTGCAGCTGCTAAAATACCTAGATTATGTATGCTTGTGAATATGAAATTTATGATAAAATATAAAAAAATGCATTTTACAAAAAAAAAGCGGGGGGGGATGAAAACGAAAGGGAGAAGTTTAGATCTATGCAGTAGTAACATGTATTCTCCCCTAAATATGAAATAGGTAAATGCTATGTCTCAGTCTATATGATGTTGTACTTTTCTTACGTCTGTACTTATGTATGAAATGGGGACATATGAATCTTGTGCATAAATTAATTCCTGCAGCTGCTATTATTCTTGAAAATGCCCTTACTAAAAAAAAACATGAAAAGTATAAGATTGATGTGCATTTGCTTACTGGCTGGAAAAAAATAGAGTTAAAAGAAATACATAAAACTGTGCAGAAACTTGTTGTGTTTTCTTTCTTTCCTGTATTAATTAAATGAATTCTTTGCTGTGGTTGATGCTATACTGGTATGGTTACTGTCTTTCAAATATAGGATAGAATTCTAACAAGAAAATTACCATAAGAGTCTAAAATAATCATCTTATCCTTTTGCTTGATAAATTTGTCCGATTTAATGCTACCTCTCTGTATTGGAGTATGATGCAGACTCAAGCACGGGGAGAAATGTAGAGGAGTCATTTTATTAGTCAAATAGTAAAATTAGGTCAGAAAATAAAAATAGTTATTTCTACTGATCCTTAGTAAATTTTCTAAACCAGTTGCTGCAGAGAGTCATACTTCTGAAAATTACAAACAAAATAAAGAAACTGTAGAACCTAATAATTGTAGGAGAAACAAATCACCCAAAGAGCCTGTTCCATGCAACATGCTCCTAAAACATCCAAGATGCTTGGCTTAGGACCCCCGAGCTTGTTCATTGAACCACCAGTGGGAAGAAACTTTCGAAGCTTAGGTACTCAATCTTGCAGCAGAAAGTAGTTTATCCAGTCTTACAAACTCAACAGTCAAAGAGACCAGCACCAGCACCTCTAGTTTTCCTTCTCATAAATAATTTGCAAACTTACAATTGCACTCTCACATAGCCTCTGTAATTCAAATCTCTCAGTCATCACCTGATGCACATGAGGAATACTTTTGCAGAAAATATTGTAAGAGCTACCTGCTCAATTCGAATTGACTTATATAGGTTGCCTAGGCCTTTTAGTGATTATCTTAGTCATTGAATAAGCTTCCTACTCACTCCTCCACCTGGAGAATAATGCCATAATTTTATGGGTAGTTGTCCCATAACCAATAGCTAGTGGTGGGGTGCAAATGCTACCATCTACCCCATGCCTTCTAGCAGCTTCCATTCCTCCTAATGGATCAGTGAACACACTTGTAACAACTTTCTTGAGTGTTTGTCTCTTATTTTAATTTATTAAATAAAAATAATGAGTCATTACAGTCATCTTTGACTAGATTTGGTCATAATTACAAAACTTTGTAATTATACATTAACATAAAGTATTTTGCAAAATAAAATAAATATCCTCAAAATTTGGGTAGGTGACATGCACCCCCCCTTAAGTCTCAACATCGTCCTCATTGTTGTTTATTCACTCTCTGAGTGTTCCCGAAATAGAGTTGGGTATGCTGCCTACATACTATTTTCCAACTCCCAAGTTGCCTCCATTGGGATAAGGTGCTTCCATTGCATCTTTACCTGCCAAATGGTGCGATTCTGGAGTAAAGTTTCCTTCCTTTCGAGGATATAGTATGGTTCCACTGGAAAATTGCCTTCTTGTTCCACCTGAACATCATTCCAATTTACAACATGAGTGGCATCGTGTACATATTTCTTTAACAATGAAATGTGAAAAACATTATGTATTTTGAGGTTTGAGGGCAAGTCCAATTGATATGCCACACGTCCAACCCTTGACAAAATTTCGAAAGGACCACAATACCTGGGTGCCATCTTGGCACAGCTTTCCAATTTCAAGGAACTCTTTTTCGGCCTAACCTTAAGAAAAACATGCTCACCAACCTGGAACTCTTTATGAGTTCTTCTAAGGTCTGCTTGATGTTTCAGCCTATCTTGGGCATCTTTTAGATTTCCCTGTACCTGTTTCACAATTAGTTCTAACTCCTGCAACAATTCAGGTCCTAAAATAACCCTGTTAACTGGATCACTCCACGAAATTGGTGTGTTACATTTCCTACCATAAATAATTTCAAATAGGCTAAGCCTGGTTGATGCCTAGTAGTGATTGTTATATGCAAATTCTGCTAAATACAGATAGTCCTCCCATTTACCAGGCTGATCCTTAACATACATTCTGAGCACGTCTTCCAAAATATGATTCACCCTTTATGTCTATCCATCTGTTTCGGGATGAAATGCGGTACTGAAATTTAATGTTGTATTCAATCCTTTAAACAAGGACCTCCAAACATTTCTAATAAATTTTGAGTCACTATCCAAAATTATTACCTTTGGTATCCCATGCAGTTGAAAAACCTGCTTCATGAAAATTTCTATAATGTCTGGAGCCGTATGAGTAGTCTTTACAGGGATAAAATGTCCTGCCTTGCTCTTAGAATATACTAAAATGTCATCGATAAACACAACGGCGAATTTATCCAAGTATTTGTGCAAAATATTATTCATTAGGCACATAAACACTATCGGGGCATTAGTCAACCCAAACGGCATGACCACAAACTCATAATGTCCATATCGAGTTCTAAAGGATGTTTTGAAAATGTCTTCATCCTTCACGCGAACTTGATGATATCCAGATCATAAATCAATCTTTGAGAATATCGTTGCTCTGTGCAGTTGATCAAATAGATCGTCAACGCGGGGCAATGAGTATCTATTCTTGATCATCATTTTATTCAGTTGACGATAATCTATACAAAGTCTTAAGGTGCCATCTTTCTTCTTAACAACAATGACCGGTGCTCCCTAAGGAGACATGATGGGTCTTATGTAGTTTCTATGAATAAGTTCTTTCAACTGAGATTTTAACTCATTTAAATCTAGTATATTCATCCTATATGGAGCTTTGGAATTTGGCACTACACTGGGTATTAACTCAATAGTAAAATCTAGATCTCATTTAAGAGGTAATCCCGGAATCTCTTCAGGGAAAGCATTTTGGAATTCATTTAGGATAGTTGTGTCTTCTATTTTCAATTTGTCTGTTGTAGTACATAACTCCTCATTTACTACATTTACTGCAAACATTTGGCACCGTTTTCTAACTGCTTTCATTACCTGCATAGCTAAAATCTGTCTAAGGGATGTCTTTCTAGGAACACCCTTCACTTATACTGTCCTTCCTTCATCATTCAAACAAGTGAAAATTTTCTCATGACAATTTAGGATGACATGATGGGCTTCTAACCAGTCCATCCCAATTAACATGTCATATGATCCTAGAGGTAAAATATTTAACTTGAGTTGTGTTCTCATCTGATCCATAGATAAAACACAACTTTCCACGAAATCAAAAACTTTTTTTTTCGTTCCTGTTGCTAGTCTAACTAACCATGACTTATTGAATTTTTCTGTTTTCAACTTACAACTTTCTACAATATTTGGTGATATATAACTCAGACTAGCATCTGGATCAATCAAAATAGAAACTGGATGGTTTTGTAGCATACCTTCAACCTCTACCATTGAGACTTAGTGTTCTGCTTGCCGATTTCTAATGCTACACTAATTATGGGTACTTCTCTTGCCAAATCTCCTACATTAGATTCAGATTGTATGGAGTGAATATGGTTAGCTGACCACTTCCTAAGGGGACAATCTGAGGCATAATGAGGACCTTGACACTCAATACATTTTATAGGTGGCTTTTCTTCATTGGTTCTGGCAACATTGGGAGCATTTTTGGGGGCTGTAAATTTTTGCTGCTGATTATTTCTGGAACTGTTCCCTTGAAAATTTCGATTCTTAAAATATTTCTTTTGGAAAACAGAATTTCCATTGAACCTGAAATTTTTCTTTTTTCTGCTTAAAGTTACTGGTTTTATGATATTTCCAGCTAGATACTCCTTCTCTTTTCCTGTTCTGATCAAAGCAAAAAGTTCCTTTCCTCATGGTTTCTTCTAATGTTTTTGGGTTATCGTACTCTATTATATCCTTGATGTTGAAGGGTAGGAAACTCAGTTATATTTGGACGTTCGATTTTGCTTCCGCCAAGTATGGCACATACCTTAGCAAATTTAGAAACTTCCTATTCAGTTCTTTCATGTTCATCGTTCCCAGCTTTAGATCATAGAATTCTTTGGATTTTTCTTCACAATACTGCTCATATAAGAATTTCTTTTTGAAGTATCTTTTAAAAGTACTCCAACTCACCTCTCAGTCCTTTATGACTTTTACTCTTTCGAGGTCCTGCCACCAAATATCTGCCTTCCCGGTTAGGTTATAAATTTCCATTTTTTCCTTTAAGGATTCTGAGTAATCATAGATCTGAAAATAATTTTTCATGCCGAACAACCACACCTCAGCTATCTCTCCTTTCTCTATTTCGCCATTGAAAGTTGGGGGTTTGATATTCTTGAAATCCCCAGATATCTGTTCGTACTGTTTACGGCTTTTCCTTTTTGGCTTGTAACCTCCTCCACTACTATCACTAGAATAGTTGCGTTTCTTTTTACGTGGGCATTTCGTAGTTCCTGACGATCTTGAGCTGCTATTTTCATCATCAGTTTCTACTTGCTTACTCTTGCCCTCATAAGGTATGTCTTCATTTTTGGAAGCATGTTCAACTTCTCTATCCTGTTCATCTGTTAAGTATTGATCGAACAGTACTTGCTTTAATTCCTTTTGTGTTCTCAGAATTCTCTCATTGTCCTGCTTTACGGATCTTATCTCCACTTTCAATTCTTGAAAGGCACATAATAGCTCTGATGAATTGTCACTCAGGTTGCCATGGACTTCTCTTTCAAATTGTTGTCCTGTACTATGGTTGTTTGGTGGAAATCTATTCTCCATATGTTCAGCTAATGCTTCCAGACCTGTAACTTAAAAGCAATTTTTTGTATATGACAATAATTTACTTGAGTTAGTAATAATTTTCCTAGTCAAAAATTTTTTGTTGCGTCATTTCGTCGAACTTTTTAGGACTAGAGTTCGAACGTGAGCTCTGATACAACATGTAACATCCCATAAATTACCAAGATAAAAAATAAAATAAATTAGGAATAATTATCAAGTCATTAATGTAGAAATATAAATTAAATAAATTTCTTCACTAAGATAATTCAAAACTATGACACGCCATACTTCCCAAGTAAACATGATACGGTTCATTTGCTATTCAGATTTAAACGGATGCTAAGTTTCTTGACAATGGATCTTTTTATGATTATGCAAGGAATACAGTTTACAGATTTGCTCAAGTTCTAAGTATAATTATATGTTGTTACAAGTTTGTACTATTATGATAATATTGATGTTGAGCTGACAGTTTGCTTGTGTGATGATGAAGGGGTCCTACGGGGTACCCCGGAGTTTACTTAGCTATGATTAGCTAAGGCATTTGAATACTGTTTTCCATGTGCAGACCACAGGTAAGAAATTCTGTCAACAAGTTTTATGAATACAAGTGTCTTTTCAATTCATCGTCAGTGTAAGAGTAGAATGTTATTTACTTCCTTATGAAACAAGATATTGAAGGTATGGATACATGGTTCAAATTCTAGTTTTATGTACTGACATCCAAGCTCTTCAGTGATACAATTTTTATGTCATCTGTGTGTTTTTACTTTATTGCAATATACAATATCATATGACTACTGTTGTTACTATTAAGCTATGATACCGGATCTATATTTAAAGTTTTAGGAATCTGGTAGAAAATGATGTTTACGGTTTGGATCTATCATTATATCTCTTACTTACAAAACTTAGACTATTCTAAGTCCTGGACTTGTCTTTTGATTGCACGGTTAGAAGATGTAAGTATAGTGACTCGAGCTTGTACTGAGGACCTACCTTTAGAGTACGTCTCTCCAATACATAAACTTATGATGATACCATAGTCTTACACTATATGGCAATTCCTATGGAATTTATTGTGAATAATTTTTATGAACTAGCATCATCAAACTTCATCCTATAGCTTATTTGAAACTCTAGAAATGAATTAGAAATAGAAAATGTATGATTCTATGCAACTACCAAATACATTGATTATATAATTCCAATGTTACGATGCCTATGTTCAAACTTATATCAAAGGTGCACTAATTATTTGCAACGATGTGATTTTACAATATGCAATGTTACTATTATGAAATTTTACGAGTTAAAATTCAATGGAGTGATGAAAAAAATTACGTATGGATCAGGCATTAAGGATAATCAATTAGTGGGTGATATTACTATTATCACCATACCTACACAACCTTCAAAAACCTATAACATTAGCACACAAGTGTCTAATATGCAATACTATGCTATTGATGGCAGGTGGTAATGGCTCAGTGCTTGACATGATTTCCAATCTGGCGTTGACAGGCTTTGAAAAACGTCAAACCACTTGGTGAATGAAGTGGAAGCCACGGTGTGGGGTCTTCATGTGCTAGAGGTTTGCAATGAGTTCCATATTGAACGAGCTGTGCCATGCACAACATTTTTGGTCCATTGACCTAGCAATTAGTAGATGCAACTATTAAATAGCATTGATTGTAAAGCAGGATGGGTTATCAACGTACCCTCCTGGCAGTTGAACCACTGTCGATCTTCCCAAGATCTCGAGCTACGGGAAAACCCTAAACTTACGATGGTAAGTGATGGAGGAAGGTTTTCATATTACCATTGTTATGCTCAGCGGTAAGATAGTGGAGCCAACCGATTGCTATAATGTAGGAGTGTTTTCTTTTCTTAGAGGAGGACTCCTCCTTGGTCTTGAACCCGAGACCTGTGTGATATAGTTTTAAGGGTTACAGGCTTCTGCATCATGCCAAAGAGCCACACTACAGTTGTGGTAGCTATGTATGATTCTTCTTTCAGTTGATGAGAATGATTTGAAGTTGGTGTTCGAGTTCTCCATGAGAGATTGGCTTCTGAGTTTGAATTTGTAGTATTGTTATTGCTACTGGGCCTTGTCATCTTTTTTACTGGCGTGATGTGCCACTATTCTGAGCTTCGATAAAAGGTAATGGCTCACAATAATGTCATAGTATGGTATTGATTGCTTGCTTTCTTTTATCTTCTTTGTTTTAACCCCATCGAAATGTGACTTTGTAGATACCCACTTCATAGGATGGTTCTGGTGCCAGCATGGGGAATGAAATATGTTGAGACTTCTCATGGTAAGCTCTAGTGGTTCCCGAAACCTTGTAGGTTCCCTTGAGCATGGTGTTGATGGTAACTATCGTATGCAGAGAGTTGGAACTAGTAGACTTGTTTTTGGTGAAGGCCGAGTGTTGATTTTTTGAGTCTTATTTGATGAATACGATATAGTGGATAGTCTTTACTAGTTTAAGTGTTCATTTTTCTCTTGATGCTTGGTTGTACTGTTCGTTAAGAGATTCGAAATCGCATTTTTTGCATGATATTTGATAAGGGTATAACTTTGTGTTTTCTGTAACTCCACTGTCATGACATTTAAAGATTTGGTTAAAAAGGTTTAAGCCTTGCGGACTGTGGAACCCTAACAGGTCCGATATATAACTGTAATTTATATTTGAATGGAAAGACTCAGAACCTAGGGTTCTCTTGCACCTATGAACAATTGGTTTGATTTCGCAACTGAATGATGTGCGTTTGAAATAAGAAAGAAAATAAATGTTATTTGTAATAATGAACAACAATGGTTACTGTAGATAAGAGTTTCCTATAGCTTCTTCCTCTTTGTTGATGTTTAAGTTTTGGGATAGTTTTGAGATAAGTTTGACTATCAAAATTTTTTGTAATGAGAAAGCCACAGTTGTCTGGATTGCAACATGCCTCGGTACCCGAAACTTATTCTGAAAAAACAGGGTTTTTGATAGTGTAAATGTCTTCAATGTTGTAAATGGATTCATGTTAGGATTGTGGGCTATCGTCCGATATTGACAGTGGATCATGCTTTCTGTTGAAGGATGTTTTACTGCCTTGTAAAAGTCTCGATAAGCTTAGTTAGGGTTTGGAAATGTATAACTCAGTAACCTCGGAGTGAAATGCCTAGGATTTTTGCCATGGATGGTGTGATAAGAAATATATGAACGGTGAACCCAAGACACACCTGGATTCATAGTCATGGGATAAATTAGTGTTTTGATGCTATTGCACACGTAAATGTATTTTGATAACTGAAATCAAGTGGTAGTTAGTGAAGAATTGGTATGCGTTCAATTATAAAGATTTGTACAACGAGTAGCTATTGCAGTTGCTAAAATACCTAGATTATGTATGCTTGTGAATATGAAATTTATGATAAAATATAAAAAAATGCAGTTTACAAAAAAAAGGGGGGGATGGAAATGTAAGGGAGAAGTATAGATCTGTGTCGTAGTAACATGTATTCTTCACTAAATATGAAATAGGTAAACGCTATGTCTCAGTCTATATGATGCTATTATTTTCTTATATCTGTACTTATGTATGAAATGGGAACATATGAATCTTGTGCAGAAATTAATTCTTGCAGTTGCTATTATTTTTTAAAATTCCCTTGCTAAAAAAAAACGTGAAACGTATAAGATTGATGTGTATTTGCTTACTGGCTGAAAAAAAATAGAGTTAAAATAAATACATAGAACTGTGCAGAAACTCGCTGTGTTTTTTTTTTCTTTCCTGTATTAATTAAATGAATTCTATGCTGCGGTTGATGCTATACTGGTATGGTTACTATGTTTTAAATATAGGACAGAATTCTGACAAGAACATTACCATAAGAGTCTAAAATAATCCTCTTAGCATTTTGCTTGCTAAATTTGGCCGATTTAATGCTACCTCTCTGTACTGGAGTACGATGCAGATTCAAGCATGGGGAAAAATGCAGAGGAGTCATTTATCAGTCAAATAGTAAAATTAGGTCAGAAAATAAAAATAGTTATTTCTACTAATCCTTAGTAAATTTTCTAAACCAGTTGCTGCAGAGATTCATACTTCTGAAAAATACAAACAAAATAAAGAAACTGTAGAACCTGATAATTGTAGGAGAAACAAATCACCCAAGGTGCCTGTTCCACCCAACCTGCTGCTAAAACAACCAAGATGCCTACCTTAGGACCCCCGATCCTATTCATTGAACCACCAGGAGGAAGAAACTTTAGAAGCTTAGGTCCTCAATCTTGCAGCAGCAAGTAGTTTATCCAGTCTTACAGACTCAACAATCAAAGAGACCTGCACCAGCACCTCTGGTTTTCCTTCTCATAAATAATTTGCAGACTTACAATTGCACTCTCAAATAGCCTCCCTAATTCGAATCTCTCAATCATCACCTGATGCACATGAAGAATATTTGTGCAGAAAATATTGTAAGAGCTACCTGCTCAATTCGAATTGCCTTATATAGGATGCCTAGGCGTTTTAGTGATTATCTTGGTCATTAAATGAGCTTTCTGCTCACTCCTCCACCTGGAGAATAATGCCATAATTTTAGGGGTAGTGGTCCCATAACCAACAGCTAGTGGTGGAGTGCAAATGCTACCACTTGTCCCATGCCTTCTAGCAGCTTCCATTCCTCCTAGTGGGTCAGTGAACACTCTTCTAACAACTTTCTTGAGTGTTTGTCTCCTATTTTAATTTATTAAATAAAAATAATGAGTCATTACAATCTTATTTGACCAGATTTGGTCATAATTACAAAACTTTGTAATTATAAATTAACATAAAGTATTTTGCAAAATAAAATAAATATCCTCAAAATTTGGGTAGGTGACACTTTTTCACATATGTGATCTTGACCATTTCTGAGATCACATGTCCCTTGTATATTTGGTTTTATTTCCATATGCACATTTTACGCTTTGGTATTGTTTCCATGTTTAAAGGTCCAAGTTGCATTGAACTCCATTTTTTTTAGTTGGGAGCCAATCCCCAGAGGTAAAATATCTTAACTTGCATATAGGTTATCTTCTCCCCGAATGTATATGATGCATTTATCCAATTTCCCCTTTACACCTATAGGATCCCCCTTGTTTGAGTAAGCGGCCCAACCCAACTACCATTGCATTCGCCTTACTCGATAGTAGATTCTACTTCACATGGGTGAACATTTTAGTACCCACTTGCATTTAGATTCCACATTGTTCGTATCCCCATAGTATTCTGAGTCCTTTTAGTTTCACATCCAAAAAATGAAGCCGCATGCATTCCTCACATTGTCGCTCATTGGCCATTCCCTATAAAAGGACTCCTAGTATGGATTTTCTTTGAAGCTCTTTTTTTATTCCTTAAAGAATGAAAATATTTTCAAGAAAACTTAATTCCTTTTATGCTCATGAAAGTGTTTGGGAGGGAATCCATCCATTACTCCTATTACACCTTTTTCAGACTGAATGGACTAATTACAAAAAATGAATGCTCTAGTCCCTCTGGCTAGAAGAGTTCTCCATTGCACACTTTTATGCTTTTTAAAGATTTGAGGAATAAATTACGAAAAGGACCATTCACACAGTCTTCTTTCTATTTCCAGACTCTCTAAAATTGAAAACACCAGCAAGCATTAACTAACCTAGGCTTGATCAACATCCATGGATCAATACATTATTGAGCGCCCTTTTATCCCTTCTTTAATCTCATTAAACCATGAAGAAGGCCCAAACGGTGCCTTTTGGTGCCCATGCATATCACATATAGTCTCTTACTATGGAATCATCCCCATTATGGTCACCTTTGTTTAGAGTATTCTACGATGAGTCATCCTTGGATTCCCCCTAATGTCATGTATCAGTCTCCCTTCTCCAATAATCCATCATTGCAGCCATCCCCCACTAGGTCACCCAAGCTATGTTCCCCTCCCTTGATATTAGTTTCATATTGTGCTAGGTCAACCCTGCCATCATACTTTGAACAAAGGAATTTTGTATCCCCCCACATAGTGGCCCTTGTTTCTCCATTCAAGGTATCAGTCCCATGTTTAGTTCTTTTTCCTCTATGGTTGTATCCCTCGTAGGTCTTCCTCAGTCGACGTCAACAAATCTATTCAAGAGGATAGACCCATAGGTTGATGTACCTTGGTTTCATACACCTCATTAATGAGTTCCTTGGAAGACCTGAGGGGAGCCCTCAGTTCCCCTTAGACTGATTGTCTCTCATGTGCTCGACTTTAGCTACATCAACATACCACTGACATTTGTACACATTATTGGTTCCTTCATTATTTGGTCGAAGACCTTGGATATCCTTTGACTCTAGCATATTAGTGAGTCTTCTTGCAAATCGTGATATTTTTATGTTCCTTGTTGGCAGGAGGTTTGGTAAGGAAGAATCACAACATTGCCGATGCTGTGATACATCAGAAGAGGTCATGGAAGGAAGAAGGCCCTATTAATTTCTATATTTTTTGAGTCGTTTGTACAGCAGAATGTGGGTTTTTGGGTAATTGGACCATATCAAATGTAATTTTGAGAGAAGTATATCGCAATAGGCGGGTTCTTGGGTCATTTGGACTGGGTAAGTTAGATTTTGGGTCATTTGTCCAGGATTCAGTTAGGAAGTTGTTAGTAAGTGGGAAAGCATTGTAAAGGCATAAGCCTATATATAGACAGAAAGTTGTAGGTCGTGATATAGATAGTGGAGAGCTTTGATATGTTTTTGTGGGTATGTTCTGAGATCTAGAGATATTGCTGAAGTCTTTGATCTGCAGAGGTATTGTATTGTGTTTTTGCAGCAATAATATGATGTGATGAAACTGTTCTATGCAATCCTAGTGTGATTTTTGTCTTTTGATGGTAATACAATGTTTCTTTAGTAGTCGCTTTATTGTTATAATTTGCCGCAAAAATGAGTGTTTCCATTAATGATGCTATGAATACAATAATGTCGAGGTGAATGCATGAATCTATCATTGAATGTTGCAATAGGATTAAGTAGTTGATGCCGCACACATCCTCCTTCATTCGGTGGAAACATGGTTCCATCCACTCTCCCGTGATCGCCTCGGGTGAGACCTCATCTGCTCTATAGGTGTTGCTGGGCAGGGTAAAACCTGTCTGGGCCGGTGCTCAGGGAGGTCGCAGCAGGTTGGTGTTGATAGTGATGGGAACCCCTATCAACTGGGTCTGAGTCAACAAATGGTTCCATTACCGGGACCATGTACGAAGTGAAAGGAGGATATGTTGTGGCACTCGAAGAAACCGAAGATCCAAGAATGGTTTGATCAAAAGTTGTAGGAATTCATTGAAGAAGAAAGCCATAACACTTTATTGATAGTAGATCAGTGGGTAGATAGATATATTCACGACGGTCTGCATGAATGGTTCTTCTGTGAGTTCCTGGTCCTGTTGTTCAAGTGGCTGGCGAAGTTGACCTTCCAGAAGAGGAACTTCCAAGGTGGTGAATCGACGACCTAGACCCTTGAGTTGATTCAAGAGCTGTAGCAAGTTGATAATAAAGTGTCACAGGCTATCAAAGTGTGGTTCGATAGCATCCTAGAAGGCTATATCATAGAATTTGTGGTTGATACTCAGAAATCCTATAGTGAAGCAGAAAGATATTTTTTTCGCAAATCCTGGGGCAGGTTTCTGTTATCGCTTCAACTGTCGATTAAGATGGTTATCTGCAAAAAGGGTATATTGAAGATGCATCTTGATCAGTAAGCAACCTGGTGGGAAGAGGTTATGGGTACCGCGACGGTTGGGGGGCAGTACATGGAATGATAAGGGGTAGATGGGTGCAGGTCATGATGAGACTATGATTGAAGCTGAGGAAGAAAGTGGTCTTACAAGGGGAGGAGTGAGATTCTGACAGGAAAAGAGGCAGAGGATAGGACAAGGTCTTGCTACAGTCGAATCGCAAGGTCATGAAGGAACACCACACGGGATGAAGCGAACTCACAATCTTGACAAGGAAAACCAGTCTACGCCTAGGATAGAGGCAAGACCAAAACCCAGTACCAACATACCCACACCTCCGCTCACTATCTCTCCGATAGCAGGAAATACCACTTCGACACCGCCGAGTTCATCAATACCACAAAAGTTAATCAGTAGTAGTACAACGAAAGGAAGAAGAAATCCCAGGATTGAGGGCGATGATGCTAAGTTACCATTGTTCCATGGGAGTGGGACAGACAACCCAAAACAGTATTGGTTTTGGTGTGAAGCGGTCTGGACCTTAAAATAGATCATTGATGATGCCGCTAAGAAAGGATAGTTAGCAACAACTTTGTGAGGTCGTGCATTAGATTGGTTTATGAAGTTTGTTCTAGTCCCTACAGGAGCCCTAGAGAAGTCACTAGAAGAGATCTGGGATGGGCTGATTGTAGAATTCAGAAAGCCCAAGTCTTAGGCTCAATATATTATGGAATTGAAATAAATTAAGCAGTATCCCAATGAGGCAGTGTGGGATTTTGACTAGCGATTCAAGACACTGATGGAAAGGGTTAGCTTTAATATGAGTGCTATCCAACACAAAGAGTGGTTCAGCACGGCACTGCTACCACATATTCGGCTACCATTGATGCAACAAAACATCTCGACGCCCAATGAAGCTCTAGAGATTGCAATGCGATTGGAGGCGTCGCCGATTGGAGAAAATGCAACCAGGATGTCGCAGATACAGACATAGCTCACTAACTTGACTATACAGCTGCAATATTTGAAGAAGGGCAAGGAGCAACGCGAAGAAGTATGTTGTACGCGATGTCGAGGAGAAGGGCATATGAAGGACAATTGCCTGGATTTTCGCAATTATTTGGTTTCAAGAGCACCAAATTCGTTGAATGGTGGTAGCATGACGTGGTGTCATGTCTGCCATGTATGCAGGCATAGCCATGTTAATTTTTCCATATATGCATAAAATGGTCACAACCCTGAGGAATCTTTATTGTAAATTTTTCAAATCAGTGGGTCACGATGACAAGGATTTCCGTGCATATGGGTTGCTACAAGAGAGAATGTATGATGCATTCTATGTAAAGGACGACCGACATGCCATACAACAGTCGCAACCGCAGCCGTAGGTAGCCCACCCATTACCTCAACCACAGATGCAGCTTGTAGTGCAGCAGCAGCAACCGCCATAGTTCATGCTACAATATGCTCCAATGCAGATGGCTCCACAGTAGCCACAGTATGTACAACAACCGCAGTATGCATAGCGAGGGAAAGGAATGCAACCAGCACCAATGCAGCAATAGTTCAACCAACTGCAGTACCAGTAGCAGGGAGGATTCTGGGGAGGATTCTGGGGAGGATACCAAGGAGGACATGGTGGAGGATTTAGTCATGGAGGAGGATGAGGTGGTCGCAGACCTGTTCAATGCTATCACTATGCGATATGGGGACACTACCAGTGAGACTGTCCACTGCTGCAGAACCAGTGTACGTTCTATTTTGTTAATGATCACACAGTTGAGAATTGTCCGCAGTTGATTGCACGATGGCAGCTAGGGAATACTCCGCAGTTGCAGAACCAGCCCCAGGCATAGCAACCTGCCCAGAACCAAGTGCAGCAACCAGTGCAGAACTAGAATATGCGGCCAAATCAAAATCAGAATGTGAACCCACCCAGGAATCCGCCGTTGAACTAGGCCCAAGGTGCGAATATCGCAACAATTTCTGCAGAGCCAAGACCTCGAGATGCTTCTATTGCTATAGTCACTCGTGGAGGAAAGACAACTGGAGATGACAACTCAATGATTCAATTAGCTGGACAAAAGAAGTTATCATTTGACATTAATGCAGAGCGGGAGGCATTTCTTCAAGCACATCGTGCACTAGAAAATGATCGAGGTAAGGTTGTTGTGTATGACATGCCCTCTACTTTTGATAGTACTTCAGAGGATGGCCTGTCGCGCTAGTCCAGCACACTTCAAGCATTTTTGGAACATTGTTTATCTTTGGTAAGAGATCTTGATGCTCTTGCTGCGATTGAAGCTTTCTTGCGATGACCGACCCAGGATCAACAAGAGCTAGCGGTTAATTCCTTACAATGACGGAAGATGAGTAAGGAGATGCGGGTGAATATTCAAATTGGCAACTATGATGTTGATTCAATTATTCTGGATCTTGGTTCGGATGTCAACATCTTGACCAAGCAGGCTTAGCAAAAGATGGAGAGTCCGCCATTGAGCTGGTCTCCTGTACAGCTCTGGTTAGCTAATCATGCTAAGGTGACACCAATTGGGAGAGTTCCACGCATGGTGGTGGACATTGAGGGAATGAAAACATCTGTCGACTTTGATGTGATAGGGGTAGTTGAAGGAGGAAGCTCTTATCCCGCATTACTGGGGATTGGATGGGCTAACAATAGTGGAGCTATAGTCAACTTCAAGTGACGAATGATGACTTTTGAAAATCACGATCTCAGAGTTATCACCTCGTTGGATCTAGATGAAGGACGCTGCTACATAGAGCCAGTGAAGGACGACGATCCCAGCGGATGGGAGCATGCATTTAATATCTCTAAAGATTACATCCATCTGACAGCCAATGGTGAGCTAGGGTGGCACAGTGATATCTTTGCTTCTTTTGACTCTAATGATGCGCTAGAATATTGGCATAACCACTTGCACAACGTGTCGCTGCGTAAGTGTGGGTTGATCACACAGTCATTATGCCGTGTCACAACTGAAACCGTCACATTACCAGTGTATGAAGGACTGCCCGACTTATCTGACTTTCTAATGGAGTTCGAGGACAGAGTTTCCAAACCACAGCGATTGCTGGCATTGAACCAAGCACTGAAGGCTGCTCTAGCACGCTGGTGGGAAACACACAAGGCATCAATTGATGAATGATCGAAATGCAGAAGATTAATGATGGTACGCTTCAGTGATACCGAAGTTTACCACACTAGAATGTATGATGGTTGGAACGATCCTAGTTGTCACTTGATGGAGTGTCAGCTGTTATGGGTATCATGCCCAAGAGACGAGTGGGTCCATGCTTTTATCCATACTTTGGATGAGATGAGATGATCCTGGTATACTGCAGCTGAGTTGCGAGGAGAAATTTCTACTTGGCTGGAGCTCATAGTGTGTTTTACCCATACATTCAGCTTTGTGGATGTCGATCTAGAGGTCAATAATGCATTACAACTCATACGTGATGTAATTTTGCAGGTTATCCCGGTGGCATATCCTGTGGAGCCGCATACGCACTGCCAGATGCAGTCTCTCAAGGAATGCTTAAATATCAATGGTGGACCAGAAGATGGTGATGATCCACGGAATGTGAATATCCAAGAATCAGAGGGAAGTAATGTTGTGGTACCACCTGATGCGCCAAGCGATCCAATCAGTCAGCTGCTGAAGATCCGCAAGATTAACATTGGGACAGAGGACACTTCGAAGTTTTCCAATGTCAGGGATTATTGGGATGATGAGATGATAAGTAAGGTCACCGATTTGATCCATGAGTTTCAAGACGTATTTCCTACAAATTTTTCTGACATGAAAGGGATTCTGGGCAACTTAGGGGAAATGAAGATTCCATTAAAACCAGATGCTAAGACGATCCGGCAGCAACCCTATTGATTGAATCCATGACACAAGGAGAGGGTCAAGGTAGAATTAGATCGCATGTTGGATGTCGGTATCATTGAACCAGTTGAGGAGTTGAAATGGATTAGTCCTATGGTGGTACAGGATAAGAACATTGGTGAAGTGCGCATTTGCATTGACCTCAAGAAGCTAAATGATGCATGTTTACATGATCCATTCCCAACCCTGTTTACTGACGATGTGCTCGAAGGTGTAATGCCCGCCTTAGCACTTAGGATTGATTGATTATTTTAGACTTATGATTTGAGACTTATGACTAATCAGACTACTTTTGAGACCTACAACTGATTTAACTATTTTGAGGGCACTGGTTTGAAGTGACCCGAAGTTATAAAAACTTGAACCATGAATGATTGCTTTAGATTTTATATGCGAAATAAAAATGGTTAGATAAGTGATGATTTATGAATATACTCGACTGACTGAGAAAATGAAAAATGATGAATGTTGAAATTACTTGAAATGAAAAATGATGATTTATGAATATACTCGACTGACTGAGAAAATGAAAAATGATGATTTGTTTATACTCGACTGACAGAGAAAATAAAAAGGATGATAGAAATGTTTTATAGTCAAGGGCTACTAATATGTGTTTGAGTTTGTGTGCAGTGGCAGGTAAGACGATTTACCGACTGACCTGCAATGGAATTATAGGGGTCGTAGGAATGGAAAGAACACTTAGGGGTACGACAACTGACTGTCGACCCCGAATTAGCAATTCACGTATGGACGAAGCCGTTTCAGCTCACCCAGGGAAGCGTCTGCCGTATGGGCAATACCGTAATAATTTGGTCGCATACGATGAGTTGAGGGGCACACAATAAGGAGAGCCTTATCCCTCAACATCCCTTAGTCTCCAAGGAGCAAAGTTGAGAGATTGCAGTAACGATTCCCGGTCGCTACGCAGTACTCCCCATAAGAAAGAAAGGAGTGGAACCATCGGAAGAGATCGCTGAAGAGGCACCTAGACAAGACAAGATAATATTATTTAAATGAAGAAATTGAGAACTTGTGAAAAATAAATTCAAGTAACTTTAAATTAAAAAACTATTAAAGTAAAATAATATTGCTTATTTTATTTAGAGAAAAGAATTATTATAAAAAAAAGGAAATTGGAAAGAAAACTAAACAAAAACAATTTGATTAATTTAAAATATCTCACTTATCTACTTTATAAAAATAAAAATAAAATCAAAGTTAACTAGGGGCATTGTAAGTGAAATCATTTTAGAAGTATAGATTTCAAAGTTTGCAAATATCGTTTTTATAAAGAATTAAAATAAAATATATATATGTTTATATATATATATATTTTATAAAAAGAAAACATACATATATATAATAATAAAAACAACTTTTAAACTTGGTGTGGATTAGTTTTTAATAAATAAGATAAACAGTTCCTTTATAAGTTTTTATTAAAAGAAATTAACCAAACAAAAACAATTAGTTTACTAAAAGGATATGAAGTCAACTAAAAGAGAACCAAAGGAAGAGTAGGACTCTTCTACACCTAAATTCCACTGATTTAGGGAATTAGGTGCTCATTAAAAACATTGAGACACATGTATTTGAGAATATTGGAAATTAAAATATTACATTAAATTAAACTTGTGCATGGACAGACACATGTCACACAAGAATTTGCTATATAATGAGGGAGGAGGAGAGAAGGGATCTCTTGCTCCCTAATGCTGGATAGTTATCATAATTTCGAATTATGTTTTGATCCTTGGAATTGGGAGTAGCCAGAACGGGGATTGGGAGATCCTTCCGGGAAGCCATCTTGTTTGTTCTTACGACCCCACTAGCTCGGGGGTTCAGGGTGAAGTAGAGTAATCCTGATATGATAAGGAGGTCAAGTAAAGGGTCACACGATACTTCGTCAAGCTGGATTAATCGAATAATCAGATTGGCTGCTACATCAAATATCTACTCTAGCTCAGACTCAAGAAAACAAATCAGGTTCAATGGTTTCTAAATATTGTTTTATGTATATGATATGATCGATCTAACGACTGTGTTTTTAATGTATTTGTTAATTCTATTATCAATATATATATGCCTTTAAATTTCTGAGAATGCAATTCACTATTAGTGTATTCGACCTGAGATTGTTATGGAATATAGAACTCTGCTTTCAATATATACATGTACTTAAAATTTCAGGAATGCTATCAGATCCTAGGTAAATACATTGTAATCAATTCGAGCTACTTGAGAAAATTAAACTCTGTTTGAGCACTTACATATTTAAATGTTCTGGAATACAATGAGATCCGAATAAATACAATTATAATTTGGTCTGGGTTTCATGTATTTATAATCCTGTTTTTCCTAACTGTGCTATTTTCTTTTGATCTTAATCGAACTAGATCTATCTCTGCGTGTTGATGTCTAACCAAGAACCGATTTCCAGATTTAAAAATTCGACTTTGATTTTTAATTGAACTCTGTCAAATCTTGGCATATGGATAATTGAACTAGATCTATCTCTACGTGTTGATGTCTAACCAAGATCCGATTTACAGATTTACAAATTTGACTTTGATTTTTTTAATTGAACTCTGTCAAATCTCGGCATATGGATAATCGAACTAGATTTATCTTTGTGTGTTGATGTTTATCCAAGACCCTATCTCTAGATTTAAAAATCCGACTTTGATTTTTAATTGAACTCTGTCAAATCTCGGCATATGGATATTCGAAACCAGATCTATCTCTGCGTGTTGATGTTTATCCAATACTCGATCTCCAGATTTAAAAATTTGACTTTGATTTTTAATTGAACTCTGTCAAATCTCAGCATATAAATATTCAAAACCAGATCTATCTCTGCGTGTTGATGTTTATCCAAGACCCGATTTCCAGATCTAAAATTGAACATTGATTTTGATTTTTAATTGAAACTATGTCAATTCTCGGCATATGAAGATTCGAAACTAGATCTATCTCTGGGAAATGATGTTTGTTCGAGATCCGATTTCCAGATCTAAAATTTTGACATTGATTTATATTTGGATTGAAACTCTGTAATCTCTACATCTCGATGCATTTAGCGGTTACAATACTGTGACATAGATCGAACCTTGTTTGAACGTCTTAGCCTCCTATGAGAAGGTGTGGGAATATTAAGAACTAATTTAGATTAAATCTCATATCCATCGGCATTGCCTTTAAATCTTTTGAGTTTCAAATTCGATCAAAAACCGATTCTTACCCAGTTCGACTGTAGAAGTTAACCATTTAAGTTGACCTCAAAAGTCTTTGCTTGATCACTCTATCGTTTAAGCCATTTGGCATCCCCAGGAAGATAACAATTCAATTAATGTATTACTCTGTTCTACCATGAAGGTAAGCCGAGAGGTTGTCAAAAATTAAATGAATTTTCAAATAGTTTATGTCTCTGCCACGAAAGTTTAGTGAGGTTGGATTTCTGTCTCTAATTGATCATTTTTCCAGATTACCTTTGTCAACTACTTACTTTTGTCTACTACTTACTTAATTGAATATAATATACCAGGTTGTATTATTGACACATATGTATCATTAAAAGTTCATGAAATTCCTAAAAAGGATCTTATGGATTAGATTATAAGTATAATTGTAGTTGAAATTCAAATGTAAAATTTAGCTTTAAATTCAATTATACTTTATTCTTCCTTATAATTTAATTACATTAACTTTCTATATATTACTCAATATCTAGGATACAATCCTAACAACTATTAAATTAGAAAACGAATGCAAGTATGTGCTTTACGTAATTTTTGAATTTGACTTAGGAAAGCATGAATATCAAAATATGGTTGATTTTTCATTACAAGTAGTATTTTATAAAGAATTGGATATGAATAGTGAAATTGCCTTTTAAAAACTTAGTTATGTCTTCATAATTATGTTGTGGAATTAACGTTGGTATATGGATTAAGATTAATTATGTTTTGAATTGGTGACATGAAAACATTTCAATTGCTAGTTTAAATAGACCTTTCATTATGCTAGTTTTAAATTATGTTTTAAAATAAAACATATATGTATATACATATAGGAAAAGCACCTTATTCAGTTAACTTATATTTGCAATTATGACTTTAAATGAATGACTTAGAATTAAACTGGTTTATAAATATTTGGGTTATATTTATGAAAAGGAAGAACACATTATTTAGTTAGTATATAAATGCAACATGATTCAAGAGAATACCTTATAATTTATTCCAGTTCATAATTCATTTGTCATACCTATAAAAATGAAAAGTGCTTACTTCTTGAACATATAATTGCACAATGTTATTTAAAGGAATGTTTTAGAATTAGTTGAGTTTTAAATTATGGGATTATATTTATAAAAGTGACAAGTATTTTATCTTTTTAGTAAATAGTTGCAATGCATTAGATAAATGTGACCTGTGTTGGGATATTAATCAATCTTAGGAATTGAAGTTAATTAACTTAATGAATGTAATATAGTAGTGCTTAGATGATACGCTAATTAAATTGATCGGAGAGTTGGTGAGAAAGACTTAGTTTTTTTTTTTAAATAAAAAAATTTACTGTTGTCGACGCACATAAGGATGGTCCCTACATTTTTGTATCAGAGCACGGTCGAACCTAGTTTGGACCAAAATGTTTCCGCAATACTTTGATAAACTGTTTAGTTAACAAAACTTTACTTGCTTGCCAAAAACAGACTCTTCCATGGATTGACAGACTCGCCAAGGTAGGACTGGGAGGGGACGAGCGCATGTAGCACATCCACCAACCCCTCCAGTAGATACTCCACCTAGAGCCGAAGAGACGATTAACTTGCCCACTGGCGAAGTCATAAACATGATGAGAAACTTCCAAAGAATGTCGGAAGCACTGTTGACCCGATTGGACCGCGCAAAAGACTGGCCCCTAGTACCTGCGACTGAACCGCAGAACCCACCTCCTGCCAACATTCATAGAGAACTAGAAAAAGTAAGATTTCCAGAATTATGGGGTTCCACTAAAGGAGCTGCGGCAGAAGCTTGGTTAGAGAACATGGCGATGTGCTTCGCCTTGAGGGACTGCACCTTGAACCTGAAAGTACACATGGCCATTTTGTAGTTGAAAGGGGAAGCCCTACTCTGGTGGAAGACATTGAAACCACAGTTGGGAGTCGAGGCCAACGAAGTGTCATGGGAACTGTTTGAAGAACAGTTCCACAAATACTACATGTCTGAATAGTTCATTGAGAGACATCCCAATGAGTTCAATGCCCTTCGACAGGGAGGAAGAATAGTGCAAGAGTATGAGATCAAGTTCATGGAACTTCTGAGGTATGCACCTCACATCTCGAGAGAAAAGTTGAAAGTGAACAAGTATATTTATGGACTGAACGAAAATATTAGAGACAAGGTCTGCATTCTTACTCTGCTTACATTGCATGATGCGGTGCAAAAAGATTTGATATCCGAAGAAGAATTGGTAAATGCAGGTTCATCCAGAAAAAACTTCCCCATTCGGACTCGCGTAGTACCACCTTCTGACCCGCCGAGAGTGAATTTAGGTCAGCGAAATAACTTCAGAGGACCTTTACATGGAAAACTAGTTAGAAACAATAGAACGCTATACAAGCCACCACCTAAAAGAGACAATGCCATAACATTTGGGAAACCAGCGTAGTCAGGACCACATGGCAATAATGCACCCATTGGAAGATCAGAAAGAGGACCAAAGGAAGGATGTTGGGTTTGCGGAGGTCCGCACTACCAGAGTGATTGCCCTTAGTAGCAGATAGGACCGAGACAGGGACAAAGGCCACCTCAGACTATTGTTGCAGATCTGGGTCGAGCACATCATATACATGTGGCAGTCAACAACTGTTAGGTGGAACATCAGTCTACTGTACTAGAAATTACTAGCACACTTAACGGTATGCAATTCTCTTTACTTATTGACCCTGGTTCTACTGAAATCTTTATTTCTTATTCTACATTAGAACAAAGCAAGATGATGCAATGTGCACAAGACGATTTCAACTTAGTTGAAATGGAATCCAGAAATACGCAGAGCGTGGGACTGAAATTAGAAGATTGTGAGTTAGACATAGGAGTATGTCACACTAGAACTTCTTTTTATGCGACCGCCCTCGGAGCTTATGACCTAGTCTTGGGCATGGATTGGTTAGAAACCCATGCCGCCATCTTAGACTGCCGTAGCAAGGAACTGACTTTTTATGACGATGAAGGTCATAAGAAAGTCCTAAAAGGAATGAAAAACAAGGTATCGTTATAGATGATTTCTGCTTTACAGCTGAAGAGAAGTGTAAGGAAGGGATGCCAACTCTATGTAGTAATAGCAATGAATAAAGACACGGACAAAGCTGACATTTCCGACCATCCCTTATTTGCGGAATCCATGGATATATTTCCTGAAGCCTTACTCGGACTACCACCTCAGAGAGAGCTAGCCTTTACCATAGAAATAAAGCCAGGGATAGAACTAATCGCAAGAGCACCATACAGAATGTCCATATCATAACTAAAGGAACTGCAGATGCAGTTACAAGAGCTCTTGGATCTAGGGCTGATTAGACCAAGCATCTCTCCGTGGGGAGAACCAGTGCTCTTTGTTAAGAAGAAAGATGGGTCGTGGTGACTCTGCATTGACTACCACTAGTTGAACAAGGCTACTGTGAGGAATCAGTATCCTTTTCCTAGGATCAATGACTTGTTCGATCAAATGAAAGGTGCCACAATATTTTCAAAGATTGATTTACGATCAAGTTACCATCAGTTGAGGATCATAGAAGCTGATATTCCGAAAACCGTTTTTAAAACACGGTTTGGACACTACAAGTTCGTAGTGATACCTTTTGGGTTGACCAATGCACCTAGTGTCTTCATGAACTTGATGAATGGCGTGATCCGCCAGTATCTCGACAAGTTCGTGCAAGTATTCCTTGATGATTTTCTTATTTACTCCAAGACACCAAAGGAACATGAAGAGCATATCCGGTTAGTTTTACAATGTCTCAGAGAAAACCAACTTTATGGGAAGTTGTCGAAATGCTCCTTCTTCTAGAAGGAAATCCACTATTTGGGACATATTATTTTTGGTGACGGTATAGCAGTAGATCCTGCCAATATTGAGGCCATTTGGGAATGGCCAACGCCGACAAACATACATGAAGTGAGAAGCTTCATGGGACTTGCGGGATATTACAGAAGGTTTGTTGAAGGGTTCTCGAAAAATGCAGGACCGATCACTGAGTTGCAGAAGAAGGATAGGCCATTTATTTGGATGGATAAATGTGCCAAGGAATTTGCAAAACTGAACGAGATTTTGACAATGGCACCAGTTCTGAAAGTGCCAGACATGGAAGAAGATTTCTTGGTATGCACTGATGCATCCAAGGATGTAGTTAGATGTGTGCTAATACAGAGAGGAAGAGGGATTGCCTACTCCTCTCAGAGACACAGACCACATGAGGAAAATTATGCAACACATGACATGGAACTGACTGCAGTAATGCATGCTTTACGCTTATAGTGACACTACCTAATAGGAAGGAAATTTGAACTTAACACAGATCACCATGAATTGCAGTATATCTTTACTCAGAGTGATCGAAATGCTAGACAGAGGAGATTGTCAGAACAGTTGAGTGAGTATGACTTTGACATTACCTATGTGAAGGGGACCCTGAACAAAGTAGAAGATGCACTTAGTCGTAGACCCCACATATTCTTAGTGATTCCGATGCAGACCAACCTTAGAGAAAAGGTGCTTGAGCTACAATAGGAAGACAAGTGGTACAACGAGGTAAAAGCCGAGATAGAACAGGAACAGATGGAACTACCCAAGTATAAGGGTTATTCATTGGAAAATGATGGGTTGTTGAGATACAACAAGCATATATATGTGCCATAGAATAGCGAACTCAGGAACCTAGTCCTAGAAGAAGCTCACTGAGCTATTTAGAGAGCACATCCTGGCATGAAAAAGATGTATGCAGACCTTTATCCTTTGTTCTTTTGTCATGGCATGAAGAGAGATGTGGCAAAACTTTGTCGTTAGATGCATGGAATGTCAACTAGTCAAAGCTGAAAATAGGCACCCCGCTGGACTACTTCAGCCTCATGCCATTCCTAAGTCAAAGTGGGATATCATCTCCATGGATTTTATTATGGGATTACCTTTGACTCGCAAGAGGCATGATACCATCTTTGTAGTAGTAGAAACTCTCACGAAGAGTGCACATTTTATACCCATCAAGAACACTTATCAAGCCCCAGATATTACCAGAGTATTCATTGATGAGATTGTACGACTGCACGAAGTGTCGAGAAAGATAATATCTAATCAGGGATCCATATTCACAGGTATATTTTGGACGAGTTTCCAGGAAGCTATGGGAACACGACTCATCTTCAGTATTGCATACCATCCAGAGACTGATGGGCAGATTGAGAGAGTGAACCAGATACTGGAGGACATGCTGAGAAGGTATCTGTTGGATGAGTAGATCCGTTGGGAGGAGTTTCTACCTCTAGTAGAGTTCGTGTATAAAAACAACTATCAGAGTTTGATACAAATGGCACCATTTGAGTTTTTGTATGGACGACCCTGTCGAACACCCTTGAGTTGGGACAGACTTGAGGATAGGACTCTACTTGGACCTGAGATGATTCAGGAGATGGAAGAACAAATGGTAGATATCCGTGCTCGACTAAAAGAAGCGTAGGATTGATAGAAGAGTTATGCCAATGCGCATAGACTCGATAGAGAGTATCAGGTTGGAGATCGAGTATTTTTGCGAGTGAGGCAGCAAAAGAGTACTATTAGATTTGGGAAAGGGACGAAACTATCTCCTAGATTTGTGGGACCCTTCGAGATATTAGAACGGATAGGACCAGTTACCTACCATCTTGCACTACTATCATCTTTGCATAGGATGCATAACGTTTTTCACGTATCAATACTTAGACATTACATTTCTGATTCAGCACATATTATTGACATTAGTAACTTACAGATAATGGACGAAGGGGCCATGACGGCAGAACCGATATGCATATTGGACCATCGAACACGGTAGCTTAGGCACTGTTTGATTGATTAGGTCAAGGTTCAGTGGGATAGCTATAGTCTCAGTTCTGTGACCTGGGAGGACGCAACCGAGATGCGTCGGGACTTTCCTTTTTTGTTTTGAACTTTGGGATGAAGTTTTAATAAGAGGGGGTGTATGTAATGCCTGCCTCAGTACTTAGGATTGATTGATTATTTTAGACTTATGATTTGAGACTTATGACTGATCAGACTACTTTTGAGACCTACGACTGATTTAACTATTTTGAGGGCATTGGTTTGAAGTGACCCAGAGTTATAAAATCTTGAACCATGAATGATTGCTTTAGATTTTATATGCGAAATAAAAATGGTTAGATAAATGATGATTTATGAATATACTCGACTGACTTAGAAAATGAAAAATGATGAATGTTGAAATTACTTGAAATGAAAAATGATGATTTATGAATATACTCGACTGACTGAGAAAATGAAAAATGATGAATGTTGAAATTACTTGAAATGAAAAATGATGATTTGTTTATACTCGATTGACAGAGAAAATAAAAAGGATGATACAAATGTTTTATAGTGCAGCGCTACTAATATGCATTTGAGTGTGTGTGCAGTGGCAGGTAAGACGATTTACCGACTGACCCACAATGGAATTATAGGGGTTGTAAGAACGGAAAGAACATTTAGGGGTATGATGACTGACTGTCGACCCTGAATTAGTAATTCACGCACAGACGAAGCCATTTCAACTCACCCGGGGAAGCGTATGCCGTACAGAAAATACCATAAAGATTTGGTCGTGTACGATGAGTTGAGGGGCGCACAATAAGGAGAGCCTTATTCCTCAACATCCCTTAGTCTCCAAGGAGCGTAGTTGAGAGATTGTGGTAACGATTCCCGGTCGCTATGCAGTACTCCCCATAAGAAAGAAAGAACTGGAACCGTCAGAAGGGCCCACGGAAGAGGCACCTGGACAAGAAAAGATCATATTATTTAAAGGAAGAAATTGAGAACTTGTGAAAAATAAATTCAAGTAACTTTAAATTAAAAGACAATTAAAGTAAAATAATATTCCTTATTTTATTTAGAGAAAAGAAAAATTATAAAAAAAGGAAATTAGAAAGAAAACTAAACAAAAACAATTTGTTTAATTTAAAATATCTCACTTATCTACTTTATAAAAATGAAAAAAAACCAAAGTTAACTAGGGGCATTGTAAGTGAAATCCTTTTAGAAGTATATATTTCAAAGTTTGCAAACATCTTTTTTATAAAAAATTTAAATTAAATATATATATGTTCATATATATATATATTATATATATATATATATATATATAATTTTAAAGTTGGTTTGGATTCAGTTTTTAATAAATAAGATAAACAATTCCTTTATAAGTTTTTATTAAAAGAAATTAAACAAATAAAAACAATTAGTTTACTAAAAATATATGAAGTAAACTAAAAGAGAACCAAAGGAAGAGTAGGACTCTTCTACACCTAAATTCCACTGATTTAAGGAATGAGGTGCACATTAAAAACATTGAGACACATGTATTTGAGAATATTGGAAATTAAAATATTAAATTAAATTAAACTTGTGCATGGATAGACACATGGCACACAAGAATTTGCTATATAATGAGGGAGGAGAAGGAGAGAAGGGATCTCTTGCTCCCTAATGCTAGATGGTTATCATAATTTCGAATTATGTTATGATCCTTGGAGTTGGGAGTAGCCAGAACGGGGATTGGGAGATCCTTTCGGGAGGCCATCTTGTGTGTTATTACGACCCCATTAGCTAGGGGGTTCAGGGTGAAGTAGAGTAACCCTGATACGCTAGGGAGGTCAACCAAGGGGTCACACGATAATTCGTCAAGCTGGATTAATCGAATAATCAGATTGGCTGCTACATCAAATATCTACTCCAGCTCGGACTCAACAAAACAATTCAATGGTTTTTCAATATTGTTTTCTGTATATGATATGATCGGTCTAACGACTATGTTTTTAATGTATTTGTTAATTCTATTATCAATATATATATGCCTTTAAATTTCTGAGAATGCAATTCACTATTAGTGTATTCGACCTGAGATTGTTATGGAATATACAACTCTGCTTTCAATATATACATGTATTTAAAATTTCAGGAATGCTATGAGATCCTAGGTAAATACATTGTAATCAATTCGAGCTACTTGAGAAATTTAAACTCTGTTCAACACTTATATTTCGGTGTGGGTTTCATGTATTTATAATACTGTCTTTCTTAACTGTGCTATTTTCTTTTGATCTTAATCGAACTAGATCTATCTTTGCATGTTCATGTCTAACCAAGATCCAATTTCCAGATTTAAAACTTCGACTTTGATTTTTAATCGAACTCTGTCAAAGCTCGGCATATGGATAATCAAACTAGACCTATCTCTGCGTGTTGATGTCTAACCAAGATCCGATTTCCAGATTTAAAAATTCAACTTTGATTTTCTTAATTGAACTCTATCAAATCTCGGCATATGGATAATCGAACTAGATCTATCTTTGCATGTTGATGTTTATCCAAGACCCAATCTCCAGATTTAAAAATCCGACTATGATTTTTAATTGAACTCTATCAAATCTCGGCATATGGATATTCGAAACCAGATCTATCTCTGCCTGTTGATGTTTATCCAACACTCGATCTCCAGATTTAAAAATTCGACTTTGATTTTTAATTGAACTCTATCAAATGTCGACATCTGGATATTCGAAACTAGATCTATCTCTTCCTGTTGATGTTTATCCAATACCCAATTTCTCGATCTGAAATTCGACATTGATTTTGATTTTTAATTGAAACTGTGTCAATTCTCGGCATATGGAGATTCGAAACTAGATCTATCTTTGCGAAATGATGTTTGTTCGAGATCCGATTTCCAGATCTAAAATTTTGACATTGATTTATATTTGGATTGAAACTTTGTAATCTCTACATCTCGATGCATTTAGCGGTTACAAGACTTTGACATAGATCGAACCTTGTTTGAACGTCGTAGCCTCCTATGAGAAGGTGTCGGAATATTAAGAACTGGTTTAGATTAAATCTCATATCCATCGGCATTTCCTTTAAACCTTTTGAGTTTCAAATTCGATCAAAAACTGATTCTTACCCAATTCGACTGTAGAGGTTAACCACTTAGGTTGACCTCGAAAGTGTTTGCTTGATCGCTCTATCGTTTAAACAATTTGGCATCCCCAGGAAGATAACAATTCAATTAATGCATTACTCTATTCTGCCATGAAGGTCAGCCAAGAGGTTGTCAAAAATTAAATGAATTTTCAAATTGTTTATGTCTCTGCCACGAAAGTTTAGTGAGGTTGGATTTCTGTCTCTAATTGATCATTTTTCCGGATTACCTTTGTCAACTACTTACTTTTATCTACTACTTACTGAATTGAATATAACATACCAAGTTGTATTATTGACACATATGTATCATTAAAAGTTCATGACATTCCTAAAAAGGATCTTATGGATTAGATTATAAGTATAATTGTAGTTGAAAATTCAAATGTAAAATTTAACTTTAAATTCAATTATACTTTATTCTTCCTTATAATTTAATTACATTAACTTTCTATATATTACTCAATATCTAGGATACAATCCTAACAACTATTAAATTATAAAACGAATGCAAGAATGTGCTTTAGGTAATTTTTGAATTTGACTTAGGAAAGCATGAATATCAAAATATGGTTTATTTTTCATTACAAGTATTATTTTATAAAGAATTGGATATGAATAGTGAAATTGCCTTTTCAAAACTTAGTTATGTCTTCATAATTATGTTGTGGAATTAACTTTGGTATATGAATCAAGATTAATTATGTTTTGAATTGGTGACATGAAAACATTTCACTTGCTAGTTTAAATAGACCTTTCATTATGCTAGTTTTAAATTATGTTTTAAAATAAACATATATGTATATACATATAGGAAAAGCACCTTATTCATTTAACTTATATTTGCAATTATGATTTTAAATGAATGACTTAGAATCAACCTAGTTTATAAATATTTGGGTTATATTTATGAAACGGAAGAACACATTATTTAGTTAGTATATAAATGCAACATCATTGAAGGGAATACCTTATAATTTATTCTAGTTCATAATTAATGGGTCATACCTATAAAAATGAAAAGTGCTTACTTCTTGAACATATAATTGCACAATGTTATTTAAAGGAATGTTTTAGAATTAGTTGAGCTTTCAATTGTGGGATTATATTTATAAAAGTGACAAGTATTTTATCTTTTCAGTAAATAGTTGCAATGCATTAGATAAATGTGACCTGTGTTTGGATATTAATCAATCTTAGGAATTGAAGTCAATTAACTTAATGAATGTAATATAGTAGTGCTTCGATGATAAACTAATTAAATTGATTAGAGAGTTGGTGAGAAAGACTTAGTTTAAAAAAAAAAAAAAAAATTACAGTCATCGACACACATAAAGATGGTCCCTATAGAAGGTGTCCGTGGACAGGAGATGTGCTGTTTCACAGATGGGTTCTCTGGCTACCATCAGATCCACATTGCCAAAGAATATCGCCATAAGACAACTTTCGTTATTGAATGGGGCTGCTTTCAGTACACCGTGATACCGTTCGGCCTGAAGAATGCACCTGTGATATTTTCGCGGGTTGTCTTTGCTGCATTCAAAGATTTCATTCAGAAGTTTTTGCAGGTATACATGGAAAATTGGACAGCATATGGTTTAGTTCGTGATCATCTGGCGAATCTGCAATTGATGCTGGAGCAATGTCGGCAACACTAGATATCGTTGAACCTAAAGAAATGTATCTTCTATGCACCGTTTGGCATACTATTGGGTCATATTGTGTGTAAGCAAGGATTGTTGGTCAACCCAGCAAAGATTGCACTCATTCTGAGTTTGACACTGCTGACTACTGTTAAGCAGTTATGGGCGACGCTGGGACACACGGGGTATTATCGCAAGTTCATTAGGGGTTATGCTGTGATTACCGCCCCTATGGAGAAGTTGTTAAAGAAGGATGTAGTATTCTAGTGGAGCCCTGAATGTCAGGATAGATTTGAGATACTAAAGATAGAGAGGGAAGGTCTGGCAATGGTTTATGCATTGTAGAAGTTTTGCCATTACTTATTGGGAGGCCATTTCAAGATGTTCACAGATCATTCCACATTAAAATGCCTGGTTAATAAGCCTATGTTGGGGGGGAAGATCTGTCGATGGATACTTCTCTTTCAGGAGTTTGATTTTGAATTAATTGTGAAGCAAGGATGGTTCAATGCTTTCCTGGATCATCTCTCCTGAATTGAAACAGGAGAGGAGCCAACTAACATTGAAGATGGGTTTCCTGATGTGTAATTGTTTAGAGTTGGAGTCGATGATGGATATTTTTAAGAAATCATTTAGTTTTTGGTGATAGGTACCGCACCAGAGGAATTCACCGCTAGTTAGAAGAAGCAGTTGGTAATCAAGGCTACCGATTTCTAGCTAATCGCAGGAGCGCTATACAAGATGGGTGTTGATGAGATATTGCGACGGTGTGTCTTGCCACATGATCAAGAGCAGATCCTTTCCAAAGCACATGTGGAGTGGCTAGAGGGAACTATGGTGGCCGTGATAGTAAGGAAGGTGCTTCGAGTGAGGCTCTAGTGGCCTACATTGCACAGTGATGTGACAAATTATGCACTGTCCTGTGACGTTTGTTAGAGAACCGTGAAGCCATCCAGACGGGATGAGATGCCATTGATTTTTCAGTTGACATTGCAGCCATTCAAAAAATGGGAAGTAGACTTTGTGGCACCTATCAATCCACTAGGTAAGCGCACTGGTGCTAGGTATATCATCACGACGATAGATTACTTGACACGATCTGCAGAAGCTGCACCAGTCATTGATTGTTCCGCGACCACAGCCGCATGATTTCTCTTTGACCATATTGTCACTCGCTTTGGTTTCCCCAAGATATTGTTGAGCGATCCAGGAATCCACTTTCCCAAACACACCATCAATGCATTGACGGAGGAGTTGCAGATACAGCACCCTATCATGCACAAGAGAATGGCATAGTGGAGGCTTTCAATAAGATATTGGAGCATGTGCTGACAAAGGTGTGCAATGTGAACTGCGATGACTGGGATCTAAAAATTTCAACAGTATTGTGGGCCTACCGCACAACATGTAAAAGGCTAACAGGGAAGACACTATTCAAGGTAGTGTATGGGAAAGAAGTAGTTATGCCTACGGAGTATATCGTTCCAATTATGCGCATAGTGGTAGCAACCGGTATGGATGATGCAACATTATTAGGGGAGCATCTCGCACAATTAATACAGTTGCAGGAAGATCGCTTTATTGCCGGTTTCAATCAGGGTGTGGAGAAGGATCGCCAGAAGGCTTGGCATGACCGCCACATCAAGAAGTTTTGTCACATCCCGATAATTTCATATAATTATTTTTTTTTAATCAACATTAATGGTTAATAATTGTACACGCGGAGTAAACAAATGCTTATAAAGACATCATTAATTAACAAAGTTGTTTATGCAGAAAACAATTAATTATTGAGACTCTTACACCAAACGAATACTAAGTCAACCATGGACTATGTCGCAAGGTGTGATAATAACCTTAGGCTATGTTACAATGGCTAATCTATATTCTCACATCAATGACATAGAATGGTAAATCTCTAAGCATGTATATGACACTAAACTTCCCTAGGGTTAGCATCATATTAAAATATATTTTCACTCAAAGGTAGCCTCTTTCTTGTAGCCATCCAACAATTAATTATATATTAGTACATGAAAATATAAACATAATATTGACTTTCATTCATGTCGAATACAAATAAGGAAACAATTAGACGATCCAACATATATATATCCATGCGCATGATAAATTTACCAACATAGTTCTCTTACCACCTTGGTAAGATTAAGGGATGCTTATTCTTTCTGTCGTATTATTCCTGTACTCATCATACTCAGAACATTTCATTAGTAATATAAAACATAATACCCAAACTATATATATATGTTCAAAAAAATCAAGATACATCAAATTAAATTACAAAACATAATCATTTTAATAAGGGGAAAATAATGTGGGTAGTGCAACGCTCCACCCAACCGTAGGTTCTTCGACAACATATACTTAGTCCCTCCGAAGGCCATCCCCGAGCTGAGCATGGTGATCGACAACGGGATAGGGAGTCTCTAAGTCTCGTATCCCTAGAACTTACCATCCACAACTCTAGAGGTCAATGCAACACTCCTGCAGCCAAGGGTAGTACTCCTACCTAGACCCTTTTCATGTCGTAACCCCGTCCATCGCTTGGCATTGTTTTCAACGGTAATACCATAAGTAATAAAACCGGTGCATTCGACAAGCCATTCAAGCATTAGACACGCAGTCAAACATTCATCATGCAATAAAACATATCATGTGAGACAAGCATCCAAACAAATGTAGATGAAACATAAGACACGCATTGGACATGTGACCACACAAAAGGTGTACATAACAAAAATAGCATGAATATGTATATAAAACCTCTCCAATGTATTCAACAGGCAAACTATGCATTCGCCGTGTAACTGATGGACATAAAGTGGTACAAACAGAATAAACATGTGCATAACACCTATCCAATGCATTCGACATGCCACTGATGGATAAAAGGTAACACTGACCGGGATTGCCTCTATGTAAATGAAAATCAATGCATGAGGAAAATCAATGCATTAAAGCATACTCAACCATGATATGAAGTAGATATATACATTGACAATATGCACCCATCCAATGCATAATATATATATATAAACATTGAAAGGTATATATAAACATGGTCATTTTAAATACTCTACCATAATAAAATCATGTATAATTTATATGAAGCTTATTCATTTTACACAATGTGTAGACAAATCTTCATTGTATGACAATCTATATATTTCACATAACTCTTCTATATGGTGTATAGCACAAATTTATTTTATACATCCCATATATATATAATGTAACCATTTCTACATTGTGTAGAATATACGTAGTCATTTCTACAGTATATATGAAGTGTAATCATGTTAGACTATATATATATAAAGCATACCCATTTAGACTATATTTATATAAAGACATGGCCATTTCCTGTCACAAGCATAAGGGTGTAACCACGGTATAAGCAACACTATCACATAATAATTAAAGAACAATTCACACATAGAAAGTAAAAGGAAGCAATAAAGAAATTGCATGTTAACAACAGGTGTAGTTGTATAAGAGAAGCACCATATACAACAACGTATCAAAAGAAAGTAAATGAGCACCGTCACACCACTAACAGCATGCCATAATTTATAATGAATGTGCTCACACCACTAACATCATGTCATAATTTATAATGAATGTGCAAGAAGCATTCATGTGATACCCCAGGAACACGATTCGGCATCAATGTTTTATAAATCCAAAATGGAATACATAGCACATTTAAAAACAAGCCCATGATAAGAAGAGATAATCAATAAAACGATTTCATCCTATCGAGATGCCAAACCATGCTTTTCCAAACACAATGAGAATATGCAGGGATAAAGATCGTTTTCCTATCTTAAATGAAGAACAACAGAAACATAAAAACGTTTTTAATGCATGCAAGCATTTATGAGATGCCCAATGCATTTCTCTGGCTCCAGCAAAGAGTTAAAATCAATTCTTTACCTCAAATGAAGGACAACAGAAACATAAAAAGGTTTTTCTTCCTTCCTGGCAACACACAGAGCATAAAATGCAATGATGGAATCATACAGAGTCATCAAAACGTTTTTCTCCCTGCCATGCAACACACAAAAGTATAAAATTAATTGTTGGAAGCATCAAAACGTTTTTCTTCCTCCCAGGCAATACACAGAAGTATAAAATGAATTACTGGAAGCATAAACACGTTTTTCTTCCTCCCAGGCAACACATAGAAGTATAAAATGAATTACTGGAAGCATCAAAACGTTTCTCTTGCTCCCAGGCAACACACAGAAGTATAAAATGCATTACTGGAAGCATCAAAACATTTTTCTTCCTCCTAGGCAACACACAGAAGTATAAAATGAATTACTGGAAGCATCAAAATGTTTTTCTTCCTCCCAAGCAACACACAGAAGTATAAAATGAATTATTGGAAGCATCAAAAAGTTTTTCTTGCTCCCAGGCAACACACAGAAGCCTAAAATGAATTACAGGAAGCATCAAAACGTTTTTCTTCCTCCCAGGCAACACACAAAAGTGTAAAATGAATTACTGGAAGCATCAAAACGTTTTTATTCCTCCCAAGCAATAGACAGAAGTGTGAAATGAATTACTGGAACCATCAAAACGTTTTTCTTGCTACCAGGCAACACACAGAAGTATAAAATGTATTACGGGATGCATCAAAACGTTTTTCTTGCTCCCACACAGCACACAAAAGTATAAAATGAATTACTGGAAGCATCAAAACGTTTTTCTTCCTCCCACAAAACACAAAGAAGTATAAAATTCATTAAGGGAAGCATCAAAACATTTTTCTTGGTCCCAGGCAATACACAGAAGTATAAAATCATTTTTCCAGCTAGCAAGCTATCCAAAAATGTTTTTGCAAAAAAATATGGGTGCATACGGAGCTTCCAAAGCTCGTTTCCAGCCATCATTCACAATAAAACTTTTTTCACTTAATGCCCAATCTGGCAAATGCCCAAAACAGTTTTAACAATAACAATCCACCCAACAGAGAATGAAAAACGTGGTTCTCCAATAGCCTATCTCAGAAAATGTTTTTGCAAATCCATAGATGCATACAGAGCCTCAAAGCTTCGATTTCCATGCAACATTCCAACTAAAACCTTTTTTCAAAACAAATGAGGTAATGCATAGCTTCCAAGCTTCTCTGCTTGAAGGATGCAAAAAGGTACATCCCCCCAAAAACTAGGTCAAGCTATAATATATATATCTCTCAAACAAAAACATAATAAAATATATATTATTTTCTCATATAAATAAAAAAAAAAACACAACTTAAAATAAAATAGTTGCTCATAAAAAATACTCCATATGTCTTCTAAGGTAATCTATATATTTTAAATTAAACCATATATATATATATATATATATATATATATATATATATATATATATATGCTTGTGACAGTAATATTAAGAATCCATTCCATAAATTCAATATATCAGAACACAGTAGATTTATTACCATATAAAATATATTAGAGTATATCCCATAAAGTATATTGGGTATAACATAGGACATCTATGCCTTTATAAAAAAAACATAAAATTTCAAATATATTTTTGCACATGAAAAATACATTATAACCATATTAATTTGTATGTAAAAGTATGCTTGTGTATATAAAGATATAATATGACATACAAACTATATGTATTCATATAAAAAGAGACATAAACATATGTAATAAAATATATGTATTTCTTATGCAACTTTATAAAAGCATAACGTCATAAATAGATATGTGCACTAAATACTAATTGAATTAGTATTTAAATTAATCACTTTTTAATTAAAACAATGTACCCCACATTATTAAAGTTTGTAATTGGGTTCTTGCTTAATACTAATAATCATATAAATTAAAATCTAAGCTCCTCCACTTAAATACATATGAGCATAAGCATACCAAAGGAAAATTCTAAACATAAATTAACTTGACTCGAAAACAAGAGTTAACCAAGCCAAGGTCCACGACAACGTTTATGACTTAATTACTCTCCCCCCCTTCTGGTTCACCATGCCCCTTTTCACTTTTGGTTGCATTGCGGAAAAAATAGTTTAGGCTCTAACTAGTGTCCTCATGCAAATAAACAAAATTAAATAATTAAAATATTTTACCAGAGATGGAGACATGACAAACTCTCGCTCTTGAAATAACGACGTCCTCGGTGTTGTCACTTTTTGCACTATTTCCCCCGTGCATCTTGCTTTCTTGCATTTCTATTGCATGCCAACCAATTGTCCTGCCAAAATATATTACAACATAATATTCTGGTAATAAAAACATCATAAAAACATGGTTTTTATCCCTGCAATGCTTATTCCCCGCATCGCTATCACTTGATGCACATGAGGAAATATTTCTACAGAAAATATTTTTCAGAGCTCCCTGCTCAATTCGAATTGCCTTATATAGGCTTCGTAGGACTTTTTGAAGTTAACTGGTCATTAGTGAACTACCTGCTCTCCTCCCTCCACCTGGAGGGGTAATGCAACAATTTTAGGGGTAGTTGTCCCATAACCAACAGCTACTGGTGGAGTGCAAATGATTCCATCATTCCCATGCTTTCTGACAGCCTCGATTCCTTCTAGTAGATCAGTAAACATTCTTCTAACATGATACAGTATTTTAAACAGATAAAAAATTTAAAGTTTTTTCTTCTGCATTATCAAAAGGATTCTAACTCAACATGTACAAAATTAAATGATAATTACTTAGGAGATGGAATAATAAGTAGAACTTGCAAGGGTAGACAAACATTTATTATTTCTTGTATGCCACACATAATAACAACAAAATTGCATTCACTTATCATATTCTTTGCATTTTCATTGATATATATCCATAATAAGTCCTACCATTATTCGTGATAAGGTAAATCTTTATTTACTTTTGAGCGATTAGCTCGACTTATCTGTATAAGTGCTTTTATAATTTACGTTCTTTCTTGATCACGTCATCCGTCGAACATAATATCACTTCCTGAAATGTTAGTATAAATAAAAATTTATTTGATTTAATTACTCAACCATTGACCACATATGCATCCTCTTCACTTCATCTTGATGTAAACTCTTCAGTATCTTTAAATGTGGGTTTTGAGGTCCACTCTGTTATAAACAAACATGTTAGCATTATGATTCTTAAACATTTAGTTACATACAAACTCGTTCCGAAGTGGAACTTATTTATCCAAAAATTTCTTTAATGAACTTTAAAATGTTAAAAGATCCTGTGCTCAACCATCACAACAAGGTTGGGATTCTTCTTTCCCAATAATCAAACTCCTACTATTAACAAGATCTTTTAATTTGACGTGGATCAACTTTTATTGGAGAAATAAGACAATCCCTACGAAGAGTTTATCTATGAAGAATTTGTCATAATGCATTCTAAAATAAGACCATTTAAACCTTTAGGAACGTTGCATGCAACTTCTTTAGGCTTTAATCTAAAAATTCACATACGGTAAGAAAATATGATTTGTGTTAAGAAATAGAATCTTAACTTTTAACATGACACTGACTCTTCATAAATAGTATTCAATTACATTAGTCATTTTACCATATAAATTTACTCATATATTCACTATAATTTGTAACTTATGAACTACAGGTATGCCAAATTTACTCTGGTTAACAATATTCTCGGTTAACAAATATTGTAGACAACTCTACGCTATTGGTTCCTTGGAAGAAAATGAAAAAGATAGTCAACATATATTCTTGCAATAATCATACTATCAAAATTTAAGTAAAAACAATGTTCAGAAATGCACCTAACAATTTGTAGCTATAATTTCTTATAGTATTAAAATATTTATGAGTGCAACATTTTCCAATGTAACTCTATATGAAACTGTCGTAATAATTATACCATACTAACTATAATACAATCATTTGTAATTGAAGATGTTCATGTGAATTCAAGCTTACTTCCTTGGAGTGTACTAATAATACTGTACTCTAACCAATTTAAGCTCATAGATAGTGTGCTTTAGAAATAAAATTTCGACAACTAAAATGTGGAATTTAAATGATGCTTCTACTAAATTTTGAATTTAGAATAAGCAATATGTTTACAATATATGTTTCGTGTAGGTCTTCCATATCTCATCTATTACTTAGACTAACTCACCAAGTACCATAAATTATAAATCAATAACTCATATATAAAAGATTATGAAACTCCTACTCTTCTAATCAAGTTAATAACTTATGATACAAGAATCCTTTCATTTCCCATGCACTGAAATTATTTCTATGATAATACTATTCAATCATGTGTGCACCTATACCTTTTATCTCACAAGGAAAACTTACAACAAGGATATCATACCTTACTCGTAATTTTGTGAAGAAAATGAAATGTTGAAAATACTTATCTTTATTCTTTTTGGGAGAACTTGAAGTTGCACTTCAGATGACATCACCCCTCATCCATTCCAGTCCATGTATCCCAAATTAAACAAAAATACTTGATCAGTTAACTTATTTCTTTCATGTTGAGCCCATCAAGCCCGAGTGTTGTAACCTACAGCTCTGATACCACTTGTAACATCCCGATAATTTCATATAATTTTTTTTTTAATCAACGTTAATGGTTAATAATTGTACACGTGGAAATAATAAATGCTTATAAAGACAACATTAATTAACAAAGTTGTTTATGCAGAAAATAATTAATTATTGAGACTCTTATACCAAACGAATACTAAGTCAACCATGGACTATGTCGCAAGGTATAATAATAACCTTAGGCTATGTTATAATGGCAAATCTATGTTCTCACATCAATGACATAGAATGGTAAATCTCTAAGCATGTATATGACACTAAACTTCCCTAGGGTTAGCATCATATTAAAATATATTTTCAATCAAAGGTAGCCTCTTTCTTGTAGCCATCCAACAATCAATTATATATGAGTACATGAAAATATAAACATAATCTTGACGTTCATTCATGTTGAATACAAATAAGGAAACAATTAGACGAGCCAACATATATGTATCCATGCGCATGGTAAATTTACAAACATAGTTCTCTTACCACCTTGGTAAGACTAAGGGATGCTTATTCTTTATGTCGTCTTATTCCTGTACTCATCATACTCAGAACATTTCATTGGTACTATAAAACATAATACCCAAACTCTATATATCTGTTAAAAAAAAATCAAGATACATCAAATTAAATTACAAAACATAATCATTTAAATAAGGGGAAAATAATGTGGGCAATGCAACGCTCCGCCCAACCGTAGGCTCTTCGACGACATATACTTAGTCCATCTGAAGGCCACCCCTAAGCTGAGCATCGTGATCCACAACGAGATAGGGAGTCCCTAAGCCTCATTGCCCTACAACTAACCATCCACAACTCTAGAGGTTAATGCAACACTCCTGCAGCCAAGGGTAGTACTCCTACCTAGACACTTCTCGTGTCCTAACCTCGTGCATAGCTTGGTGTTGCTTTCGGCGGTAATACCATAAGTAATAAAACCGGTGCATTCGACAAGCCATTCAAGCATTAGACATGCACTCAAACATTCATCATGCAATCAAACATATCATGTGAGACAAGCATCCAAACAAATGTAGATGAAACATAAGACACGCATTCGACATGTTACCACACAAAAGGTGTAGATAACAAAATAGCATGAATATGTATATAAAACCTCTCCAATGTATTCAATAGGAAAACTATGCATTCGACGTGTAACTGATGGACATAAAGTGGTACAAACAGAATAAACACGTGCATAACACCTATCCAATGCATTCGACATGCCACTAATGGATAAAAGGTAACATCGACCGGCATTGCCTCTATGTAAACGAAAATCAATGTGTTATGAAAATCAATGCATGAAAGCATACTCAACCATGATATGAAGTAGTTATATACATTGACAATATACATCCATCCAATGGATAATATATATATATATATATATATATATATATAAACATTGAAAGGTATATATAAACATGGTCATTTTACATACTCTATTACAATAAAATCATGTATAATTTTTATGAAGCTTAATCATTTTACACAATGTGTAGACAAATCTTCATTGTATGAAAATCTATATATTCCACATAACTCTTCTATATGATGTATAGCACAAATTTATTTTATACATCCAATATATATATAATGTAACCATTTCTACATTGTGTAAAATATAAGTAGCCATTTCTACAATATATATGAAGTGTAATCATGCTATACTATATATATGTAAAGCATACCTCTTTATAATATAGGTATGTAAAGACATGGCCATTTCATGTCACAAGCATAAGGGTGTAACCATGGTATAAGTAACACTATTACATAATAATTAAAGCACAATTCACACATAGGAAGTAAAAGGAAGCAATAAACAAATTGCATGTTAACAATAGGTGTAGTTGTATAAGAGGAGCACCATATACAACAACGTATCAAAAGAAAGTAAATGAGCACTCTCATACCAATAAGAGCATGTCATAGTTTATAATGAATGTGCTCCCACCACTAACATCATGTCATAATTTATAGTGAATGTGCGAGAAGCATTCATGTTATACCACAGGAACACGATTGGGCATCAATGTTTTATAAACCCAAAATGGAATACAGAGCACATTTGAAAACATGCACATAATAAGAAGAGATAATCAACAAAACGGTTTCATCCTATCGAGATGCCAAACCAAGGTTTTCCCAACACAATGTGAATATCTAGGGATAAAAATCGTTTTCCTAGCTTAAATGAAGAATAACAGAAACATAAAAATGCTTTTAATGCATGCAAGCATTTATGAGATGCCCAATGCATTTCTCTGGCTCCAACAAAGAGTTAAAATCAATTCTCTACCACAAATGAATGACAACAGAAACATAAAAACATTTTTCTACCTTCCTAGAAACACACAGAGCATAAAATGAAATGATGGAATCATACTGAGTCATCAAAACGTTTTTCTCCCTCCCACGCAACACACATAAGTATAAAATGAATTGCTGGAAGCATCAAAACGTTTTTCTTCCTCGCAGGCAACACACAGAAGTATAAAATGAATTACTGGAAGTATCAAAACATTTTTCTTCCTCCCAGGCAACACACAGAAGTATAAAATGAATTACTGGAAGCATCAAAACCTTTTTCTTGCTCCCAGGCAACACACAGAAGTATAAAATGAATTACTTGAAACATCAAAACGTTTTTCTTTCTCTCAAAGAACACATAGAAGTATAAAATAAATTATTGGAAGCATCAAAACGTTTTTGTTCCTCCCAAGCAACACACAGAAGTATAAAATGAATTACTGGAAGCATCAAAACGTTTTTCTTCCTCCCAGGCAACACACACAAGTGTAAAATGAATTACTTGAAGCATCAAAACGTTTTTCTTTCTCCCACACAACACAAAGAAGTATAAAATGAATTACTGGAAGCATCGAAACATTTTTCTTCCTCCCAGGCAACACACAGAAGTATAAAATGAATTACAGGAAGCATCAAAACCTTTTTCGTCCTCCCAGGCAACACACAAAAGTATAAAATGAATTATTGGAATGATCAAAACTTTTTTCTTTCTCCCAGGAAACATACAGAACTATAAAATGAATTACTGGAAGCATCAAAACATTTTTCTTGCTCCGAGACAACACATAGAAGTATAAAATGAATTACTGGAAGCATGAAAACATTTTTCTTCCTCCCAGGCAACACACAGAAGTATAAAATGAATTACTTGAAGAATCAAAACGTTTTTCTTGCTCCCACGCAACACACAGAAGTATAAAATGAATTACAAGAAGCATCAAAACGTTTTTCTTCCTCCCAGGCAACACACAGAAGTATAAAATGAATTACAGGAAGCATCAAAACGTTTTTCTTCCTCCCAGGCAACACACAAAAGTATAAAATGAATTATTGGAAGCATCAAAACTTTTTTCTTTCTCCCAGGAAACACACAGAAGTATAAAATGAATTACTGGAAGCATCAAAACATTTTTCTTGCTCCGAGGCAACACACATAATTATAAAATGAATTAGTGGAAGCATGAAAACGTTTTTCTTTCTCCCAGGCAACACACAGAAGTATAAAATGAATTAAGGGAAGTATCAAAACGTTTTTCTTTCTCCCATGAACCACACAGAAGTATAAAATCGTTTTTCCAGCCAACAAGCTATCGAAAAATGTTTTTGCAAAACAATATGGGTGCATATAGAGCTTCCAAAACTCGTTTCGGCCATCATTCGCAATCAAATGTTTTTCATGTAATGCCCAATCTCGCAAATGCCCAAAACAATTTTAACAATAACAATCCACCCAACAGAGAAATTAAAACGGGGTTCTCCCACAGCCTATCTTAGAAAAGGTTTTTGCAAATCCATAGATGCATACAGAGCCTCAAAGCTTGGATTTCTAGGCAACATTCCAACTAAAACGTTTTTGCAAAACAAATGAGGGAATGGAGAGCTTCCAAGCTTCTCTGCCTGAAGGATGCAAAAAGGAACCGCCCCCCAAAAACTAAGTCAAGCTATAATATATATATCTCTCAAACAAAAACATAATAAAATATATATTATTTTCTCATATAAATAAAAAAAACACAACTTAAAATAAAATAGTTGCTCATAAAAAATACTCCATATTTCTTCCAAGGTAATCTATATATTTTAAATTAAACCATATATATATATATATATATAAATGCTCCTGACAATTATATTAATAATCTATTCCATAAATTCAATATATCACAACACAATAGATTTATTACCATATAAAATATATTAGAGTATATCCCATAAAGTATATTGGGTATAACATAGGACATCTATTCCTTCATAAAAAAAATCATAAAATTTGAAATACATTTTTGCACATGAAAAATACATTACAACCATATTAATTTGTATGTAAAAGTATGCATGTGTTTATAAAGAAATAATATGACATACAAACTATATGTATTCATATAAAACGAGACATAAACATATTTAATAAAATATATGTATTTCTTATGCAACTTTATAAAAGCATAACGTCATAAATAGATATGTGCATTAAATACTAATTGAATTAGTGTTTAAATTAATTACTTTTTAATTAAAACAATGTACCCCACATTATTAAAGTTTGTCATTAGGTTCATGCTTAATGCTAATAATCATATATATTAAAATCTAAGCTTCTCCACTTAAATACATATGAGCATAAGCATACCAAAGGAAAATACCAAACATAAATTAACTTGACTCGAAAACAAGAGTTAACCAAGCCAAGGTCCACGACAACGTTTACGACTTAATTACTCTCCCCCCCTTGTGGTTCACCATGCCCTTTTTCACTCTTGGTTTCATTGCGGGAAAAATACTTTAGGCTCTAATTAGTGTTGTCATGCAAATAAACAAAATTAAATAATTAAAAGATTTTACCAGAGATGGAGACGTGACAAACTCTCCCTCTTGAAATAACACCGTCCTCGGTGTTGTCACTTTTTGCACTATTTCCCCTGTTCATCTTGCTTTCTTGCATTTCTATCACATGCCAACCAATTGCCCTGCCAATATATATTACAACATAATATTTTTGTAATAAAAACATCATAAAAACATGGTTTTTATACCTGCAATGCTTATTCCCCGCATCGCTATGCTCCCTTTCTTGGAAAATTGCACTTACTTTGCAAAGTTACCAGTACCAGTCCCACCTAGGTCACATGTTAGTTTCATGATATAAAACATAAAACTTTGGAGCCACATTCTCTCATTCACAATCATTTACTGTCTTACGATGCATATTTATTTTACTTGCAATGTCTTGCTGACATCCCTGCAAGTTAGTTTACAATATGCACATATTAATTCTTGCAATGTGATATTAAAGTTGCTCAAATTTAGCTGAAATTGTATTCGCCAAAACACAAAGATAACTAGCACCCCTAAGTGCCTTCATTTTATCATGCAAAAACAACAACTGCCACACCAAGTGACCATATCACATCCAATGTGTCAGCAAACAATATACATGAATAATGCTATCAGCATACTAAGTATGATGTTAGATCAAAGCATTACATGTATTTGAACAATGATGGAGACTTGCATACAAAACACTCTTTTGTACTTCAGCAATCATGGAGACTTGCATACAAAACATGAGCCCTCTGCAACTCAGCAGGAAAATTTGACAGTCTTACTTTGCAACTCAAAACATAGATTCCCTTTTGCTTAAAAATTTTATGTTGGAAGAAAACATTATTTGCACAATATTAAATAAATTAAATAAAAGGCAAGACACTCAAGGAGACCTATTCACTGAACCACCACGAGGAAGAAACTTTAGAATTTGAGATCAATCCTCTTGCAACAGCAAGGTTCTCCAACAAAATAATTTTAACAGTCAAGGAGACTTGCACCAGCACCTCAGGTTTTCCTTCTCAGTAATAACTTGCAGATGCACAATTGCACTCTCACATAGCCTCCCTATTCGAATCTCTCAGTCATCACCTAATGCACATGAGGAATATTTCTGCAGAAAATATTTTTCAGAGCTCCCTACTCAATTCGAATTGCCTTATATAGGCTTCCTAAGGATTTTCGTAGTTAGCTAGTCATTAGTGAGCTACCTACTCACCTCTCTCCACCTGGAGGGGGAATGCCACAATTTTAGGGGTAGTTGTCCCATACCCAACAACTAGTGGTGGACTGCAAATGCTTCCATTTGTCCCATGCCTTCTAACAGCCTCCATTCCTTCTAGTGGATCAGTAAACATTCTTCCAACAGGATACATGATTTTAAACAGATCAAAAATTTAAACTTTTTTCTTCTGCATTATCAAAAGGATTCTATCTAAACATGTAAAAAATTAAATGATAATAACTTAGGAGATAGAATAACAAGTGGAACTTGAAAGGGTAGACAAACATTTATTATTTCTTGTATGCCACACATAATAACAACGAAATTGCATTCACTTATCATATTCTTTGCATTTTCATTGATATATATCAATAATAAGTCCTACCATTATTCATGATAAGGTAAATTCTTACTTACTTTTGAGCGATTAGCTCGACTTATCTGTATAAGTGTTTTTATAATTTACATTCTTTCTTCATCACGTCATCCGTCGAACTTAATATCACTTCCTGAAATGTTAGTATAAATAAAAATTTATTCGATTTAATTGCTCAACCATTGACCACATATGCATCCTCTTCACTTCATCTTGATGTAAACTCTTCAGTATCTTTAAATGTGGGTTTTGAGGTCCACTCTGTTATAAACAAACATGTTAGTATTATGATTCTTAAACATTTAGTTACATATAAACTCATTCCCAAGTGGAACTTATTTATCCAAAAAACTCTTTAATGAACTTTAAAATGATAAAAGATCCCGTGCTCAACCAATCACAACAAGGTTGGGATTCTTCTTTCCCAATAATCAAACTCCTACTATTAACAAGATCTTTTAATTTGACGTACATCAACCTTTTATTGGAGAAATAAGACAATCCCTACCAAGAGTTTATCTATGAAGAATTTGTCATAATGCATTCTAAAATAAGACCATTTAAACCTTTAGGAACATTGCATGCAACTTTTTTAGGCTTTAATCTAAAAATTCACATATGGTAAGAAAATATGATTTGTGTTAAGAAATAAAATCTTAACTTTTAACATGACACTGACTCTTCATAAATAGTATTCAATTACATTAGTCATTTTACCATATAAATTTACTCATATCTTCACTATAATTTCTAACCTATGAACTACAGGTATGCCAAATTTACTCTGGTTAACAATATTCTCAGTTAACAAATACTGTAGACAACTCTATGCTATTGGTTCCTCGGAAGAAAATAAAAAATATAGTCAACATATATTCTTGCAATAATCATATTATCTAAATTTATGTAAAAACAATGTTCAGAAATGCACCTAACAATTTGTAGCTATAATTTCTTATAGTATTAAAATATTTATGAGTGCAACATTTTCCAATGTAAGTCTATATGAAACTCTCGTAATAATTATGCCATACTAACTAGAATACAATCATTTGTAATTGAAGATGTTCATCTCAATTCAAGCTCACTTCCTTGGAGTGTACTAATAATACTGTACTCTAACCAATTTAAGCTCATAGATAGTGTGCTTTAGAAATTAAATTTCGACAACTAAAATGCAGAACTTAAACGATGCTTCTACGAAATTTTTATTTTAAGATAAGTAGTATATTTACAATATATGTTTTGTCTAAGTCTTCCATATCTCATCTATTACTTACACTAGCACTTACCAACTAACATAAATTATAAATCAATCATTTATATATGAAAGATGATGAAACTCCTACTCTTTTAATCAAATTAATAACTTATGATACAAGAATCCTTTCGTTTCCCATGCACTCAAATTATTTCTATGATAATACTATTCAATCATGTGTGCACCTATACCTTTTTTCTCGTAAGGAAAACATACGACAAGGATATCATACCTTACTCCTAATTTTGTGAAGAAAACGAAATGTTGAAAATACTTATCTTTATTCCTTTTGGGAGAACTTGAAGTTGCACTTTAGATGACATCACCCCTCGGCCATTGTAGTCCATGTATCCCAAATGAAACAAAAAGACTTGATCAGCTAACTTATTTATTTCATGTTGAGCTCATCAAGCTCGAGTGGTGTAACCTACAGCTCTGATACCACTTGTAACATCTCGATAATTTCAGATAATTTTTTTTTTTTTTAATCAACATTAATGGTTAATAATTGTACACGCGGAAATAAAAAATGCTTATAAAGACAACATTAATTAACAAAGTTGTTTATGCAGAAAATAATTAATTATTGAGACTCTTACACCAAACAAATACTAAGTCAACCATGGACTATGTCGCAAGGTGTAATAATAACCTTAGGTTATGTTATAATGGCTAATCTATGTTCTCCATCAATGACATAGAATGGTAAATCTCTAAGCATGTATATGACACTAAACTTCCCTAGTGTTAGCATCATATTAAAATATATTTTCAATCAAAGGTAGCCTCTTTCTTGTAGCCATCCAACAATCAATTATATATGAGTACATAAAAATATAAACATAATCTTGACTTTGATTCATGTCGAATACAAATAAAAAACAATAAGACGAGCCAACATATATATATCCATGCACATGGTAAATTTACAAACATAGTTCTCTTACCACCTTGGTAAGACTAAGGGATGCTTATTCTTTCTGTAGTCTGAATCCTGTACTCATCATACTCAGAACATTTCATTAGTACTATAAAACATAATAACCAAACTCTATATATCTGTTCAAAACAAATCAAGATACATCAAATTAAATTACAAAACATAATCATTTTAATAAGGGGAAAATAATGTGGACAATGCAACGCTCCACCCAACCGTAGGCTCTTCGATGGCATATACTTAGTCCGTCCGAAGGCCACCCCCGAGCTGAGGTGATCCACAATGGGATAGGGAGTCTCTAAGTCTCATCTCCCTAGAGCTAACCACCCACAACTCTAGAGGTTATTGAAACACTCCTGAAGCCAAGGGTAGTACTCCTACCTAGACACTTCTCGTGTCCTAACCTTGTACATAGCTTGGTGTTGTTCCTGGCGGTAATACCATAAGTAATAAAACCGGTGCATTCGACAAGCCACCCAAGCATTAGATATGCACTCAAACATTCATCATGCAATCAAACATATCATGTGGGACAAGCATCCAAACAAATGTAGATGAAACATAAGACACGCATTCAACATGTGACCACAGAAAAGGTGTACATAACAAAAATAACTTGAATATGTATATAAAACCTCTCCAATGTATTCAACAGACAAACTATGCATTTGATGTGTAACTGATGGACATAAAGTGGTACGAACAAAATAAACATGTGCATAACACCTATCCAATGCATTCTAAATGCCACTGATGGATAAAAGGTAACAATGACCGGCATTGCCTCTATGTAGACGAAAAGCAATGCGTGAGGAAAATCAATGCATTAAAGCATACTCAACCATGATATGAAGTAGATATATACATTGACAATATGCACCCATTCAATGCATAATTTATATATATATATATATATATATATATATATATATATATATATATATATATAAACATTGAAAGGTATATATAAACATGGTCATTTTACATACTTTAGTACAATAACATCATGTATAATTTATATGAAGCTTAATCATTTTACACAATGTGTAGACCAATCTTCATTGTATGACAATCTATATATTCCACATAACTCTTCTATATGATGTATAGCACAAATTGATTTTATACATCCCATATATATAAAATGTAACCATTTCTACATTATGTAAAGTATAGGTAGTCATTTCTACAGTATATATGAAGTGCAATCATGCAATACTATATATATATATATATATAAAGCATATCCCTTTATAATATAGGTATGTAAAGACATGGCCATTTCCTATCACAAGCATAAGGGTGTAACCATGGTATAAGTAACACCATTACATAATAATTAAAGCACAATTCACAGATAGGAAGTAAAAGGAAGCAATAAAGAAATTGCATGTTAACAACAGGTGTAGTTGTATAAGAGGAGCACCATATACAACAACGTATCAAAAGAAAGTAAATGAGCACTCTCAAACCAGTAACAAGATGTCATAATATATAATGAATGTGCTCACACCACTAACATCATGTCATAATTTATAATGAATGTGCAAGAATCATTCATGTTATACCCCAGGAACACGATTCGACATCAATGTTTTTTAAACCCAAAATGCAATATAGACCACATTTAAAAACAAGCCCATGATAAGAAGAGATAATCAACAAAATTGTTTCATCCTATCAAGATGCCAAACCACGGTTTTCCCAACACAATGAGAATATGTAGGGATAAAGATCATTTTCCTATCTCAATAAACAACAACAGAAACATAAAAACGTTTTCAATGCATGGAAGCATTTATGAGATGCCCAATGCATTTCTCTGGCTCCAGCAAAGAGTTAAAATCAATTCTCTACCAACACACAGAAACATATAAAAAAATTTATTCCTTCCTACCAACACACAGAGCATAAAATGAAATGATGGAATCGTACAGACTCATCAAAACGTTTTTCTCCCTCCCAGGCAACACAAAGAGGTATAAGATGAATTGCTAGAAGCATCAAAATGTTTTTCTTCCTCATAGGCAACACATTGAAGTATAAAATGAATTACTGGAAGAATCAAAATGTTTTTCCTCCTCCCAGGAAACACACAGAAGTATAAAATGAATTACTGGAAGCATCAAAATGTTTTTCATGCTCCGAGGCAACACATAGAAGTATAAAATGAATTACTGGAAGCATCAAAATGTTTTTCTTCCTCCCAGGCAATGCACATAAGTATAAAATGAATTACTGGACGCATCAAAACATTTTTCTTCCTCCCAGGCAATGCACAGAAGTATAAAATGAATTACTAGAAGCATCAAAACATTTTTCTTCCTCCTAGGCAACACAAAGAAGTATAAAATGAATTACTCGAAACATCAAAACGTTTTTCTTGCTCCCAGGCAACACACAGAAGTATAAAATGAATTACTGGAAGCATCAAAACGTTTTTCTTGCTCCCAGGCAACACAAAGAAGTATAAAATGAATTACTGGAAGCATCAAAACGTTTTTTTTCCTCCCAGGCAACACACAGAAGTATAAAATGAATTATTGGAAGCATCAAAACATTTTTCTTCCTCCTAGGCAACACACAGAAGTATAAAATGAATTACTGGAAGCATCAAAATGTTTTTCTTGCTCCGAGGCAACACACAGGAGTATAAAATGAATTACCGGAAGCATCAAAATGTTTTTCTTCCTCCCAGGAAACACATAGAAGTATAAAAAGAATTAAGGGAAGCATCAAAACGTTGTTCTTTCTCCCATGCAACACAAAGAAGTATAAAGTCATTTTTTCAGCCAACAAGCTATCCAAAAACATTTTTGCAAAACAATATGGGTGCATACAGAGCTTCCAAATCTCGTTTCAAGCCATCGTTCACAATAAAACTTTTTTCACTTAATGCCCAATCTGGCAAATGCCCAAAACATTTTTAACAATAACAATCCACCCAACAGAGAATGAAAAATGTGGTTCTCCCATAGCCTATCTCAGAAAACGTGTTTGCAAATCCATAGATGCATATAGAGCCTCAAAGCTTCGATTTCCAGGCAACATTCCAACTAAAACGTTTTTGCAAAACAAATGAAAGAAGGCAGAGCTTCCAAGCTTCTATGCCTGAAGGATGCAGAAAGGAACTGCCCCCCAAAAACTAGGTCAAGCTATAATATATATATATCTCAAACAAAAACATAATAAAATATATATTATTTTCTCATATAAATATAAAAACACAACTTAAAATAAAATAGTTACCAATAAAAAATACTTCATATTTTCTCGAAGGTAATCTATATATTTTAAATTAAACCATATATATATATATATGCTCCTAACAATTATATTAAGAATCCATTCCATAAATTCAATACATCACAACACAATAGATTTATTACCATATAAAATATATTAGAGTATATCCCATAAAGTATATTGGGTATAACATAGGACATCTATGCCTTTATAAAAAGAAACCTAAAATTTCAAATATATTTTTGCACATGAAAAATACATTAAAACCGTATTAATTTGTATGTAAAAGTGTGCATGTGTATATAAAGAAATAATATGACATACAAACTCTATGTATTCATATAAAAAGAGACATAAACATATGTAATAAAATAGATATGTACACTAAATTTACTAATTGAATTAGTATATAAATTAATCACGTTTTTATTAAAACAATGTACCCCACATTATTAAAGTTTGTCATTGGTTTCATGCTTAATGCTAATAATCATATAAATTAAAATCTAAGCTTATCCACTTAAATACATATGAGCATAAGCATACCAAAGGAAAATACCAAACATAAATTAACTTGACTCGAAAACAAGAGTTAACCAAGCCAAGGTCCACGACAATGTTTATGACTTAATTACTCTCCCCCCTTGTGGTTCACCATGCGCTTTTTCAGTCTTGGTTGCATTGCAGGAAAAATAGCTTAGGCTCTAATTAGTGTCATCAAGCAAATAGACAAAATTAAATAATTAAAAGCTTTTACCAGAGATGGAGACGTGACAAGTTTCAACAGGGCGATCTGGTGTTGTTGTACGATAGCAAGTTTATCAAACATCCGGGAAAATTGCATATGCATTGGCTGGGTCTGTATCACATTAGTAGCATTACTTCAGGAGGAGCGGTACTGTTGCAGCAGTTGGATGGAGCAATGCTCCCAAAGTTGATTATTGGTAGTAGGTTGAATCCCTATCGGTTTAGCTTGGAACATCGTGATGCTTGGAAAAAAAATAAAAATAAACATAGATTGATTGTTGGCAGGATGGCGAACCAACAGGGACAAAATGCAGAAGCAGGGAGGCTTCTTCCGCAAGTTAGGAGCGGTCTGCACCAAGTGGGAGGGTAGTGACTGAGTCAAATCAACAATAAATGACAAAAGCTAAAACAGTTAATTAAAGACGCTTGTTCAAATGATGGACATTAATGGCGGATCCGGTCGATCGACTAACAGGATCGATGATGGATGTGCATCATTAATACGGGATTTTGGTTGAATAAATGCAGGATTTAGTGATGATTACGAAGGATTCGAATGGAAGCCATAAAAATGGGTCGAAGTTGGTCAGAAGGCACCGAGATTTTAGTTGTTGAGTGCTTGTGCAGAGCTGACAAGTCTTGTTATAAGCTTGGCAAGTATCATTGTGTGCTCGCCAAGGTTTGGTTGCACTTGCAGAGTGCTGTTAGGATGAAGAAGCTTTTAGTTGTGAGTGTTGGGTAAGGTATGCCACGAGAGCTAGAAACGATTGAGATTAGTATTGAGGTTGAGTCTCCTTTCACCGGGATTGTAGTTGAGGAAGAAGTTGCGTCTATGAGAGACATCAATATTGAGGCAGAAGTCACAAACTTGCTAGTGGGAGCATCAGTTGTCGTCAAGAAGCGTCGAGGGGGTCAGTATTCTAAGTCCCCATAGAGCAAGAGGAAAATGAGATTATCTGTCGGGGTGGTAGGAGAAGCTTCAGTGCGGGTTGGGTAGTCTAGTCTCTCCATTGATGAATCTACCCTATGGGAGGGACTGTCGGTATTGACATCGCTGGGTATATCCCTCCCAGTCGGTCGGATGCAATGCCATGCAAGCTGAACCCGAAGCAGAGGTATGGTGTGAAGATGCCTGTGCTCCCTGCCGGAACGGAGTGCTCTATTGATATTGGGCTAGCGTTGATGCACCTCCGCTATGATGATCATGATATGGTGTCCTACCTCGACATTGCATCGGCCCCATATGTGCTCGGGTCATGCCTTTCCGCAACGCCGATTGTATCGGACTAGGCATGAGGATTGAAGCAGGTCAGTTGTTAAGGCTTATTAACATGCCACATTTTGGGCAACTGGTGGAAGTTAATGCGTGCGTGAAGTAGCTGCATGCGTGCTTCCATGGTGCTTCATTGTGGTTGGACAGTGAAATTCCGATCATTGTTGATTTAAATTCGCACATTATTGGATTGCCTTAAGATGGGGTCAACCAATTGCAGTTCTTCCAAGGGAAGGCGAATGATAAAAGGTGGGAAGGACAGTTGGTGAAGAAATATGGATTGGAGATGGATGGTCGTGGATATCGCACCAACAGTATCAATGATCAGGAGGCACTCACCGGCACCAAGATTTTATCCTGCAAGATGGTTAGGGGTGGTCGTCCTAACTAGTGCAACTCGAGGATTGTCGCATGTGCAGTACAATGTGTGGAGGGCGTCCAAATGAACTGGTCTTTTTTTATGTTGAATCAATTAGCAGTGGACGCCATGGCAATTCAGGAAGGTAAGGGCTCATTTACATATAGTTGGTTGCTGCTCTCGATTGCATTCGTGGCTTGGAAGGAGCCCGACACATACTAGGGCATGGATGTTGAGGATTCTAAAGAATGGCGGGGTGCACACTTTCAGAACTTATGGTATGTACGAGATCCCAAGCGACTCCGGGATTCCCAATTGCTATTCTTGCTCTACTGGGAGATTTTTTGCAATGCCGTAATGAAGGTACTATGAATATCTAAAGAAACTGTGGCTAGATTTAAGCCAATCATGGAGTTTGCGATTCGGCCACATGCTATTTATATGCAGGCAAGGCGTGACCCCAGTTAGCAATGGTTGCTGACCCCTTAAAAGGTAACGGTTGAAGCATTGGAGCCTATCGTGAACAACTAGCTAGTGGAATATCGTGAACCTGTGACGTTGACCGAGATTGAGTGTGGTGGGCTGGCGAAGGGTCCAGACGATTGTATCTCAGCATAGGACCCACTAGTCATCATGATTCTGATCAAGAGTCCATCAAAACACCGACGGATGATGACAGTGACCATACCTTGGAAGAGCACAGAAGAAAAGGGCACCAAGACCGATGCTGTGACACATCAAAAGAGGTGGCGAAAGGAAGAAGGCTCGATTATTTTACATATTTTTTGAGTCGTTTGTATTGCAGAATGTAGGTTTTTGAGTCATTGGACCATATGACATGTAATTTTGAGCGAAGTATACTGCAATAGGCGGGATTTTGGGTCATTTGGACTGGGTAAGTTAGATGTTGGGTCATTTGCTCAGGAGTCAGTTAGGAAGTTGTTAGTAAGTGGGAAATCATTGTAAAGGCGGAAGCCTATATATAGACAAAAACTTGTAGGTCGTGATATAGATGGTGGAGAGCTTTGATATGTTTTTTTTGGTATGTTCTGAGATCTAGAGATATTGCTGAAGTCTGTGATCTGCAGAGGTATTGTATTGGGTTTTTGCAGCAATAATATGATGTGACGAAACTGTTATGTGCAATCCTAGTGTGATTTCTATCTTTTGATGGTAATACAATGTTTCTTTAGTAGTCGCTTTACTGTTATAATTTTCCGCAACAATGAGTGTTTCCATTAATGATGCTATGAATACAATAATGTTGAAGTTAATGCATAAATCTATCGTTGAATGTTGCAATAGGATTAAGTAGTTGATGCCGCACACATCCTCCTTCATTCGACAGAAACATGGTTCCGTCCACTCTCCCTTGATCGCCTCGGGTGAGACCTCATCTGCTCTACAGGTGTTGCTGGGCAGGGTAAAACCTGTATGGGCTGGTGCTCAGGGAGGTCGCAGTGGGTTGGTGTCAACAGTGATGGGAACCCCTGTTGACTGGGTCTGAGTCAACATTCCTCCTGATATTCTGGATGTGTTGGTGACAATGTTTGGAATCCCATGAGTTCCATGCCTGCTAGTGTATCTAGTTTCAAATGTAGTTCATTCTACCTATGAGATTCCAACTCTTAGTTGTTGAGTCCATACAGTTGTTCGACCCCTTCATATCAAGTATTGCATCAATTATTGTGATATTGTGATATTGCATTCTTGGTGAATGCCATTGTTTCCATGTATCAGTTATTTATATCAGTCATGGTTAGACCATGATTACAGTCCATTGTATTATGTCTCTTATTGGAAACCTATGATGTACACATAAGTTATCTATGTATTTATTGACCCCCTTGTGGGCATTGATCCATTTTGTATAATTCTGAGGCATTGATCTATGTATTTATTGACCCCCTTGTGGGCATTGATCCCCCTGACAACAATAATGCGGCCCCCGCTAATCAAAACCCTGATCGCCCGCCCAAGCAGGCCAAAAACCCCAATCTGCGAACAAACCACCCTTGTTCTATTTGCGGAGTCTATGGACATTACACCCACGCTTGCCCACATTTAGAGCGAGCTCGGCAGCTTTGGGTTGACGAGGCCCATCGCCAAGGGCATGCGGCTCCCCAAGCACCGCCCAACCCCCCCCAACCTCAGCAACCCCCTTTAGTGCTGCAAAACCCATTACCGACCCAAGGCGTAGTGAACACTCAGCCGTTGGCTCCCCAGCAAGCCAATGCACCCCAACAACAACAAATCACTTACGCTGCCCCTGATCAACCCATGTTTGACTCAGGTACCCACCACTTACTGATGATGTCATCCGCTGACGTCAACCTCCAGACCCGTCGGAACCAATATGGCTCCACCTCTGAAGCCCCTCCCACGGATAAACCTACTAACGCCCATCCCACCGATCAGGCGTTACGTATACCTCCGCCGCCCATAGACGGCGCTGCGAAAGCACCTCGTTTCCCACTTCGCCGAATCAACAATAACCCTAACGCGCGCGCTGCGTCAAACTACAACATCGTAGACGACCTAGCCCAATCTCCCGCAGCCATGTCTGCGTTGGAAGTCTTGAAGAACTGCCCTTCCCAGCGCAAGACTTTACTTTCCGCCATCGGGGGGATTGACCCAACTGATTCACATTTGATGGCGTTTGATTTAGACCAGTCTGAACCACGCCTACCTTCCAGCTTAGCCTTCCAAGTTACAGTCTCCGTTAGGAATCTTGTTATCCATCGGTGCATCATTGATGAGGGTGCTTCCACATGCGTTATGTCTACATTTGTATGGCAGAAGCTAGGATCCCCTCCTCTCCAGCAGTCCACCACTGCGTTACGTGCCTACGACGGTCGTTCGGCCCAGCCCCAAGGCCTTCTACCCAACGTTCCAGTCCAGTTAGGTGGTAAAACAGTTCTTATTGACATAGAGGTAATCAATGCCCAATTGGATTACAACCTTCTACTTGGCCGCAGCTACATGTATGCCATGCGGGCGGTTGCCTCTTCTGTCTTTCGCACCATGATGTTCCCCCATGAAGGACGCGTGGTTAAGATTGACCAGCTCACCTACTATGATCCCAGTGCTCCGGCGGCACCGGAAAATGTTCTCCCCATGGTTGAACAACCTGTTTCCCCTGCCACCACCTCGTTTGTTTCCTCTACGGGGCCTGGAGTCTACTCAGACGCGCCGATGACCTCCACCTTTCAATCCATTCCTCCGCCATCATCTACGCCCGAAATGTCTGACTTATGTACCTTGTCCCATGACATCCTACCACCTAACAATCAACCATCCTTGATGCCTAAACCACCATTGGTACCTAGTCACATTGGTGTTACACCGATCCATACGATCCCCTTCCTAGTTCCTCCAGCAGGAGTAGTAAGCGCCCCGGTCATGGCTACCCTTAGCCTCCCTGGGTTAACCTTGGGATTACCTGTATGGTACCTTTCGCCTCCCGTTCGCCCGCCGACACCTGATGTCATCCTCCAGCCGGTGCAACCCATGGCTACTACCACTCAGCCACCTCCCGGTGTCTCTACCCCTTCGTCCTCCACGACAACTCCTCTTCCTCCTCAACCCACTGGGGGCAGAGGTCCACAACCTTACACTGCTGTCCCACCTCCCAAGACAGTCAAGAACCCTCCAGTGTTTCGTGCTCCTCCCAAATGCTCGCTGTGTGACGAGTTGGGCCATGCGACCCACCAATGCCCACAGTTACCCGCATTGCAGAAGCACATGCAAATGCTCGATGATGACCTCAACATCCCAACCGTCGAACTAAACCCCACTCCTAAGCCTAAAGATAAGTCCCTACGTACCAACCACTCCTGCGCCATCTGCGGTATTTACGGGCACTATTCACATCATTGTCCCGATCTCCCGGATTACAGAGCGGCTCTCTATGAGATGAACAATCTGGACCTTGAGACGGCACCACCTACCATTGAGGAGATCTACCCCCCGGTCTCTCCCCCTTCTGAAGAGATTAATATCATCTACATGATCTCTTCAACCAACACTTCCACTACCCCCCTCGTCAACCGATTTGACGACGCAGACTTTCCGTACTGATGAGGAGATTCTTGAGGCCCTAACTGCCCCGGATTATCCTTGGGATGATATGCACCACCGTTCCTATTTCATCCCAGAAGCGTCTCCCTCTCGCACCGCTACCCAATACGCAGTCGAATCCAAAGACTTCCTCCCCACCAAGGTTGACTGGTTCAAGGACCCTATTCCTGCTCCTGATGCCTTCGAGGAGGGCAACATGGCCAACATCTCACCTGTCATCCAAGTTGATATTGCTGCTCCAGGTCGTGCCCCTGAACTCATTACTTTAGGAGCATTCTGCAGTAAACAAGAGATTGAGGACTACACACACCTTTTCAAAGAATTCCGTGATGTCTTTGCCTGGTCCTATACCGAACTGCCCGGGCTTGACCCCACCATTATAGAACACCACCTTGACACCTCTGAGTCAAGGGGCATAGTAGATTACCTCGACCTTGGGATAGGGGGCATGATCAATCCTTTTGAATCTTCCCCATCACATCTATCTCAGCATGTCAATGGACCCATCGTTCAAACCAACACATATGTGATCCACAATCACAAACCCTATGCACATAGCATGGGGGCAGGTCATTAACCCTGCTCACTTTTTCACATGAGTGATCTCAACCATTTTTGAGGTCACATATCACTTGTATATTTGATTTGATTTGATACACATAGTTCTTTCCTTTGACCATTTCGGCGTCCTTATGACCTCCGTTTTTCGCACCATTTGCACTGTCGGATTCATTTTTCCGTGCCCGTGATGATGCTTGAGATCATTTCTCGCTCTCACCAGGACCAATATCAACATTGTGTCCAGACACCACTAGTCGCCTCGGTTTGCGTGCCACATCGGCCGTTCTCCGTGTTTCACATGTTTTATATCATCGGATTCATTTTTCCGAGCTGGTGATGACGCTTGAGATCATTTCTCGCTCTCACCCCCCGATCTTTCGGGTATTTTTCCAAAACGCCCTCGTCGCCTCGGTGTGCGTGCCACATCGGCCGTTACTCGTTTTTGACACTTTTTATATCGCCGGATTCATTTTTCCGAGCTTGTGATGATGCTTGAGACCATTTCTCGCTCTCACTTGGTACAATTTCAACATTGTGTCCTAACACCTTGCTGCCTTGGTTTGCGCGCCACATCGGCCACTGTCGGATTGTTCCACATTTTTACATGAGCCATTCACTCCTGTCATACTGCAAATGTTTCGTTATTTTGCCACCATCTCATCGACCCCGCAAGGAGGCCCACCAGTGTTCCCCAACACCCTCGTTCTTGGTCACCATTATTGATCCTTGATTGAACACTTCCCCCTTGCCTGGCCATTCCTTTTGTTCGGTATAATTTTATCCCTTTTTCGGGCCGGACAAGTCCTTTACGAAAAAGGCACTTAGGGAGTTTCCGTTAAGCTCTTTTCTGACTCCTAAAAGAATGAAAAGATCGCCGAGCAATCTTGCTTCCTTTCATGCTCGTTAAAGTACCTGAAAGGGCGTCTATCTGGTATAAGTTTAACCCTTTTCCGGACCTGGTAGACTAATTACGAAAAAGGAATACTCTAGTCACACCGGCTAGAAGAGTTCTTCATTGCATCCTTTTATGCTTCTTTGGGCCTTGGAGACTAAATCTACGAAAAAGCAACCCCCTGGAGTCTTCTTACTTGCTTTCAGACTCTCTAAAATTGAAAGCAACCACGAGCATGAACTGTCCTGGGCTCGTAAAATCCACACGACAGTACCATTCCATCATTTCAGAGTCTTCTTATCGCTTTCAGACTCCTTAAAATTGAAAGCAACCACGAGCATGAACTGTCCTGGGCTCGTAAAATCCACACGACAGTATCATTTTATCCACACACTTCTTCTAGTTCATTAACCCATGAAGAAGTCTCCTCCCGTGCCTCCTGACACTATGATCGATCATCTCGGCAGCACCCCCAATCAGGTCGCCTTTGTTCAGAGTATTCAGCAGTCTTCTGCCATTTTACACCAGCTTGAGTCTCCCTCAGCCAGTTATCCTCCCAGATCCATTACAGCTATGATCCCTTTCCCCTCAGACAGTTTCATATGCTGCCAGATCATTTCCATTATCATACTCTGAACAACGGAAGTTTGAGTCCACCCACTCTACTTTCCCAGTTGTCCCACCACAGTTTGTTCGTCCTGCCATCAGCACTATCACATTTCGGTCTTGTACCTCGCGCTCCTGTCAAGGAAACATCATTGCCTTGATAGTTGCAGGTCTCCCTCTGTCGACGACAGCTCCTCTATTCCAGAGGATAGGCCCAGAGGTCCCTACGCCTTGGACTTATCACCATCTGTGGTAAGTGCCTACGGATCATTCTGAGAGGAGACATCATTGCCTCTCCGAGTGGTTGTTCCTCACATGCTCGACTTCAGCACCTTGATCGCATTGATGAGGATCGCATAGGATTATATCCCATCAGTTTTTAGTCGAAGACCCCGGATTTCCCCCGACTCTAGCACATTGGTGAGTCATTTCGGAACGCCCAGTTGTATGTTCCCGTGGATGTCCGGGCTGCGTTGGCGTTTGTATTCGGAAGCCATCCAGTTCTATGCTTCCTTGAGTACCCAGTTTCAGTCCCAGATCAGTTCCAGTTCAGTGTACCATTGCGAGTGTACCCCTTGTCACTCTGATCCAGCAACTCATTAGTTCCTTTGGTACCACATTCAGTAGCACTGTTGATTATTCCAGTGTATCAGTTTTTCAGCTCAGATATGGTCAGCTCAGCAGTATGTCCCATATTTTGTGTCCCCTCTGGACCCTTATGATGTACACAGTGGCTATGTATCTTTCAGGTCCCTCTTTTTCGGGCCTCACAGTTTTTTATGTATCTTGATACGAGCATGGGTATGCCCGCCTCGTCCATATATTGAGATTATTCCTCAGTCAGTATTTGAGGTCATGTATATTTCAGGTCCCCATTTTTGGACCCCATTGTTAGGTTATATCCTGATACGAGCATGGGAATGCCCGCCTCATCCATATGATCAGATGATTCCTCATCCATTATTGAGGTTATGTACTTTTAGTTCTTGCAGTTGTTCGGGATCGTTGTTCCGGGCTTCGGTTTGTTTCTTCTCTTCTCTCCACGCCCAGGAAAACCATTCATGACTTATGATGTCCATCGGCCATACGATGAGCTCCTGCCCTCGCACATCAGGGGGCAATCTGTTAACACCCAAAAAGTGCTCACTAGCTCATTTACCACATTATATGGCTCATTTGTCCATTTTCCTACCATATTTCCATTAAAATCCCAAAAAATCCCATTAAAAAGCCTCCAAAAGGCCTAAAATGCCTCCAAAAGGCCATAAAACCCTCAAAATAGCCTAAAAAAGGCTAAAAAACCCCCCTTTTCCTCCAAAAATAGCAAAAATCCCCTAAAAAGGGAATAAAAATATAAAATAATGAGGAAAAGGAGGAAAAAACCCTATACAGCTGCCTAAAACCATGTGTTTCCCAAAACCATGGGTCAGCACTCCACCACCAAAAAACTATAAATAGGTGATGGAGATCCCTTATTCCATATCCACAATCACAAGCACCCTTACTCTGCCAAAATCTCTCTCGAAACCCTAGTTCATCATTTGAACTACTTTCACCTTGAGAGCCACTTTGGCCCATCCCCACCATTGGAGAAGGAGAAGGAGCATTCAGAAGCTTGGAGCATCCTCTTGGACACTGCAAAGGGCTTCACCAACCTTGACACTCAAGGTAACATTAATATAAAACCATTTTTTACATCTTTTATTTATGTCTCATGCAATGTTTAGAATAGTTTGTTAATTTTTGTTTTAGCTTAATCATTTAACCATTACTGAACTGCTACTAAGGAGTCCATTCTCCTTAGTAGGTGCTTATTGGCACAAGCTAGGGGTAAAACCCTAGCTACAGAGTGGGTATGCTCGCCTCATTTATATATTTGAGATTATATGTACCTCATCCATTTTGAGTGATAATATATGTAGATACATGCCCTTGTAGTTTTGACAAAGAGTGTGTTATACCCTCTAACATAGTTTTTGGTCTCTTTGGTACTGTCACAAATATCCCTTGGAAGAAAGGAAGATCCTTTGATCTCTATTGGCCATATGATGATTCCTGACCTCACACATCACAAAGCAATTGGTCAACACCAAAATTTTGTCCACTTTGCTTATCCACTAGCCAAACCATATCATACATCATGTCCACTTTCCATTTCCACCACTTTGACCTTCACATGTCAAAGATATCATAAATGGCCCATCATTATTATTTTCTCTTTCCGCAAAAGAAGGAAGTTGGCACAATCCTAAAAGATGGGAAAAAGGGAAATCCCTCAAAAATAGGAAATTCCCACAAACATGGAAAATTCCTTAAAAAGGGGAAAAAGAAGTGGGATATAACCCACTCGTAATGTTTATTCTAAATGTTAATTGGGAAACTAATTATCGTCCAAAATAGCGTCTACTTTCAAAAAAAGATGCAAAAAGCACCATTAAAAGAGACATCCCATAAAAGCCGCTAAATTTGTTAAAAAATTATAAAAAAATATGTACACTACAAGTGTTAGTGGATGCCAAAAAGGGAGCTAAAATAGATGCTAATCACGGGATTTTGTTGTAGTGAAATAGAAAGCTATATTTTAGTGATAACAACATGTTAAATAATTGAAAGAAGAATTCCTAAGTATAGATTCAACTCACTACATAGAATCTCAAACCAAAGGAAATTCCAATGAGCACTCGAGTCTCTATTTTAGAGAACACAATCTAATAATAATATAGGAGGAAATTCCACTGAGCACTCGAGTCTCTATTTTGGAGAACACAATCTAATAATAATATAGGCGTGGAAAAAATTATGATGAACACATCATCCTTGGTATAACAATGAATAAGGAAGTCAGTGTTTCTCACAGATGAATGTAACATCATAGAAACTTAAAGAGTGAGGAAGTCTTCAAATATCCAATAATAGGTAAATGTGTTCTTTAGGAATTAAACAAATAAATCCAACAAAGTAAGTGTATGAGATGGGAATAAACAATGAATTTAGAAACATAAACAATCAAAAGAACAAGTTTGAATATATATAAAAAAATAAAACAATTATATGTACTTTGTATATTACATAAATACTTTATAATAAAACTGAACTGAAAAAATAGAATATACTTTTTATATGACATAAATACTTTATAATAAAACTGAACTGAAAAAATAGAATTGTTTTATGTTCTTAGATGACTGCTTATAGAAAATGTGTGCGTTCCATGAACTTCCAAACATGAATATTTAAAACGCAAATTAAGGTTCATCTTCATGACAATGCTCTAAGTTTTTTAGTGTAGTTGATCTTGTTTTATTAATATTTTAAAAACACTATCAATAAATAACTAAAAATATAATAACTAGTTGAGCTATCAAAAACGCTCAAAACCATAAAATTTGTGCCTGCTCACATTTATAATATATGATAGCCTAAATTATACTAGCTATCCTAAACCTTAAAAATAAACCTTAAAAATAAACATATAAATATACTTAAATGGTATGAAATGATATAATATTATAATTATGTTTAAATTTGTATTAGTTTTTTAATTTTAATATATTATTAAAGAACATAAAAAGGAATATGATAAAATAAAACATCTATTCCTATAACGAAACCTAAGGAATGACACTATCAAAAACTAAAAATGATAATGAAACCTCAAACGAGAAACATAAAAAGTAGTTAATTAATAATTAAAAAATATACAAAATTCAAATAAAAATATAAAGTATTTAAATAAAAGAAAATTATAATTATCTAATAATATTAAAAATATTCACCAATAAATAAATAATAAAATATTTTAAATTATATTTAATAACTAAATAATATAATATTATAAATTAAGTTTAACATTAAGTTTTTTTTAATTTAAATAATATAATACTTTAAATTATATTTAATAACTAAATAATATAATATTATAAATTATATTTAAAATTAAGGTTTTTTTTTTTAATTTAAAGATAAAGAACATTAAATAGATGTGGATAAATTAAAGTATATAACCTTGAAAAGGACACCTTCGAATGATATTAAAATTACCTAAATTTAAATAATAAAATGCAAAACATTAAAACCCTAAAATTATTATAAAAACTTATATAACTCTGAACTAAATATTAAGATCATAATAAATTCTGGATATTAAAAACCTTCCTATGACTAACCTAAATTTTATCTTTTGCGTAGCTTAATCAAGAAGGTATAATTATCAAGGTTATTATTTGGCATATTACAATGTGTAAAAAAGATCAAGAAAGATAAAAATGATAAAAACCATAAAATAAAGGGTAGTTTATGGTAATGGTGGAAAATATTTAGGCTGGAAAATAGGCGCTTGAAGGGATTGGTGGTATGATACTACTAGTACTAGAGGAAAATGGAAAGTTGAGTCTAGGTGTCTATCACCGCTTGAGCAATAGAATTAACTCTTCTTCTTCCACACTTTGCGAGGGTCTTCTAGAGGGAGGTTTAGCTTTCCTTTTGCCTTGGATTTCGTTATTATGGAACTCAGATCCATCTTTTTAGATGTCTCAGTGGTATCCCCAATGGAGTTTATGAGGAGGTGAAGTTATCAGGTTAGATGTAGCATTGGTAGTAGGGATTTATTCCACTTAATGGAATTGCATAATACTTTCCATTAGAATGGTAATTCTACCATATAACCAATCGAAAGTGTTTGATTCAACTCAAAAGTGGTGTCACTTTGATATTTTTCATTGTGTTCACTAAGGAGCCCTTAAAAATGTGTAGTGACGTTTGAATTCTCTTCAGTAATGACACCAATCCATGTGTTGTCCCCCATGTTGTACCCCTCACGAAACACTCCTTTATATGTCTCAATGGATAGGATAGGATGGAAAGAAGCACAAGTCTAGAGCATATTGTGCAAGATGCACCTTCCAATGCCACTCTAAGTTATCGGGCCAATCCTTAGACTATAGGGGAGGCACCCTCAATACTTCTAAGGAAAATGTTCACATCTATCACCCAAGAAGAGACTATTTATATAGGGAATATTGATTCAATTTACAATAGAAAACTCTGGTGAATGGAGTTATCTTTTGCTACTAAAATCTCTTGAAATAATGTTATATTTAGGATGAAAGGGCATTACACAATGCCGACTACACACTCAAACTGAATAATATTTCCAGTGCACCTTAATCAGATCATCATCATGGGAAGGAAAGCACAATATCACAAACATACCCACATAATAGATCACATAAATATTATGTTTAGAATAGATAAAAAATGAAATGGAAGACAAGCATAGATCCCTTAACTTGTTAATGAAAGTCCACAATGAAAGGCATACAATCAAAGAAAATAACCATAATTACATGTACAAAATTTTTTGCTTCAAAGAAAACAACCATAATTACATGTACAAGATTTTTTGCTTCAATTTAGTGGAAAAATTGCCTCAGTCCTAATCTTATTCAACAAATACATGAAACTTCTATAGTACAATAGAAAGAACCCGGAAGGGACTATCAGTCTTGGGTTTATTATTCAACGTTCTAGACAATGAATTGAGCTCATGTTTACAATGGGAAAATAGTATGACAAGAAGAGAATGATAAAATTTATGTTGTAGATCCCAAAAACTTAGTTGAATTTTGGCATCCTAATAGCTTATAAAAAATTCCCAATCCTTATTTCTAAAAACAATCTCCCTTTATAAACATTCATTATCTTATGATGACTCATCTTAGCTCAAACTAGCATGTATGGGAGAAGTGGTTAGCATGTTTGAGTTTGTGCATTGTTGAGGAAGATTTTGTATCTCTCAATTATCGGCCTGAAAACTATTGAGTTATCTTCAGGGAAATTTTTAGGGGCGAAATTTAGCCAATTGGCTATTTTTTGGACTTTTTTTCAAAAAAAAAATTCGCTATTTGGTCATTTTTAGCCTCTATTATCGCCTATATTCACATACAATATGTTTTTTTAGCATAATATTCGCCAAAATTTACAAGTTTCAGTAGTAAACCATATGTTTCATATTTAATATTCGCCTACCAATCTATATATTTGTTTTTTTCAATCCAAAATAATCGCCTAAAATACTATACATAGGTATACTTTTATAATACTTAAAAAATACCCTGGTTATCTTTGTCCTTCAATCCCCACCTACTTTCTTGGTTTATTTTAGGGGCCCCTGAAAATGACTGAAACTTGGGGAATTTCCTTCTTTCCACCCCTTGGTCCCAAATCATAATCATTTATGAATATCCATTGATATGAATAATTACTTTTTAGTATTCCTAAAGCTTTCTATCTTTGAAGGAGGAGATTGGGAAGTCCTTGACTGATATTGAGGTCCATGGGCTAGTGGTACAACTACCACCATCTCTCGACTCCAATATGTTTTTACTACGAAATCATCCAGTATACTCATCGATATTATACCATGTTGATTAACTTTACTCCCTCACTTTAAATTCTTTAATTCATTGTACAACTCTAAATAAGAGGTATAGTTCATCTCTTTGTAGTTTTGAATCATTCTCCTCAACAGGATCCATGAGGAAATGGATTGTCTTAACTTATTGTATATTTCTACTACAGTAGATATAGTCTTCTTATTTGGCACATTAACTAAAATAGGCATAAATTCTTTTAATATTTCTCTATAGGAATCTTCTTTATGTAGGTTCAACTTATCATTCCAAGGACAAGGTAGAACATGATTGATCATTGGGGAAAAATATACCAAGAATAAATATATGAAGTTCTCTGAGTCCATAAGTTTATTCTGGGTTGTCCTCTAGGTTAATTGAAGATGTTGATGCATGTTTCCATGTCCATATAGATAGTTATCCTATATTTGATGCCCAACATTCCTAGTTTCTATGTAGAAAGTGTGTTTATGACCCCTTTTTCTATTGTAGTTGTTTTATACCTAGCTTGAATATCCTTATATGTGTTTCCTAGGTATTTGGTCACTTCCTTACAAAAAATGTTAAATTCAAAATGGAATTGGAGGTGATCTATTTTTAAAGAGAGTCATTTGATATATGCTCTCAAACTGAATTTTCTATATCGTACAATGTTTGAACCATTATTTATTCATTGAGGGATTCTTCATTCTCATATTTCCATGTTTCTATTTCTTCCTTTAGCTCTACAACTTCTATCATCTCCTCATAAATATTTATCTGTACTGCATACTCATTTTTCCCTTCTTCTTTCAATTTTTCTTTCCTTGTTATAGTGATATCCTTATATCTCATTTCATCAATGTCATTGTTCCAAACCTTACTCATCCACCCAGTAAGTTCTAAGTTCATCTATTCAATTCTAGTTTGTAATTGGGAGATGGACACAGTAGGTGACCTTTGTTGATTGCTATAAGGGACCAATGCTAGTTCGTTATGGAGTTGCATGACCTCATGTGTCAGGAATTCAACTGTGGAGTTTCTTAGATTCTAATTTTAAGACTAAATGACCCACAATTTCATAATCAACTTGTAACTCATTGATTTTGTTTTTTGTTATTTGTCTTTGAGATTCTAGATAATGTTGGTTATGGAGCCAGATCTTCTTGATTCAGAGATATTGTTGTTCAGCCATGTTTGTACTCTCGTTTTATATGTTTTGCGGGTGGATTGTACACTCATCCCCGTGGGGGGGATATGGGGGGACATTGACCCCCCACGTGGGTCTAGGGGTGAATCCCCTGAAACAATTTTTTTGGGTTGTTTTGTTGGCCAACAGTTTACGATCCCATGGTATTGGGTATCCCGTAGTATTTTCCCATGGTAATTCCCCTTTAAAAGGAAGACTCTTGTAATACGGTTGTGTAATGTATTGTAGCATTGTAAAGATCTATGTGATTGTGTAAGAGAGACTGAGAGAGAGTGAAGAGGAAGTTCCAATGGATGTGCTGCAGGTTGTATACCTTCATTTGTTGGATGGTATAATAATAAAAGGACTGGAAATTTCTCTGTGGACGTAGCCTATATTGGGTGAACCATTTACATTGGTGTCTCTCTTTTATTGTTTTTATGTGATTTATATTTGCATCTTGTTTATTGTTATTGCTCTACGATCCTATTTTTCTTATAGATAAGTAGTCTCCCTTAAGAAAATTTCATTAGTCAATTTTTTCTATTCGTCCAACATTTGTTGTGTAACTATCATGGATTGAGACAAACTTTAGAGCTCTAGGGATTTTATTTTCACATATTTCTCTCTTAATATTTAGATTACATAGCAAGATTCTTTTTTTCCCTTTCCCATTGTTAGCAGACTACTTTGTAATTTGTTCATTTTGTGAGTCTAATGAATTCACCCATGCATTCAATAATTTAATTTTAATTGTGATGGCATCCATTTGATTCTTGTAGTCAAACCTAGAGGAGGATTCCTTGAGATATTTAATATAGAGAATGTTAGTTGATCCTTGAGTAATATAAATGTCATCCTTGAGTAGGATACCAGCTATGTCTAAGGTTATTTACAAAACTCTCCCATCTTGACGATGCATTCCTTTATTTCTTCTACACGAGAGGTTCCATGGTAGTCATAATAAATTCTTCAATTGGACTATTATACTTTGGTGAGATTGTATCCTATGCCTGATATTCCATAGTATATGTAGTCATAATTACATAGTGAAATTTCACTATAATTATTTTATCTTCTCTTAACTTCTGCAATGTGTCACAATTATTGATTAGTTGTATAACGTCGGCCCAAGAAATATGATGATTTTCCTCTTGAGAAGAACTAGTCTAGGTGTAGTGTTTCCTTCAAAAAATACAAAAGAAAATATGTTAATGAAATTAAGAGAATGGTGACAGGGTAAGTTGTGGAGAAGATAGTCCCCCTCTTGTTGAGTGTTTTCTAGACTTGATGCCTTCTTTTTCTATGGTCTTGGATAGTAGTGGGGTATCTTACATAATTTTCTTCATGGATTCCTGACTTTGGGACCCTATTCTCATTTTCTTTTATTTAGGATCTTCTTCTAAAAGCAGATCATCCACATTTCTTTTACCATCCTGCCTGATTTTAGTGAGTATTTCATATTGCATTGGTTGTTTCTCACATGCATGAGTACAACTAATTATTGCACCACTGCGAATCATATATTATGGTTTTTTCTTGATCCTAGTTTTGTCACATACCTAGAACATTCCTGACTATCTCCATTCTTTAAGTCTATTATGGAATCCCTTTAGTTTAGCTACCTATGATGTCTAGGATGATTAACAATAGCGATCTTGTTTCAATTGCAATCTCCTATATTTGTTTGGATTTTTCTTTTAGCATTAGAGCCACATGTGAGAAGTTTATCATGCTATTACTCCTTCTAGATATTGGGCACCACTAATTTCTAGCATTGCTTCAATTACTATGACTTTCCATCCCATTAAAGAAGCCATTATTAATACTCATGTATTTCATATGAGTAATTCGTTGGGCCATTGTTCTCTACCCGAATTGGGTCTCTTTTTTAGCCCGATGATATTGTCCACATTAGTTATTCATGTATTCTTTTTCAGACCCATTTTGGCATTAATCCCATATTGTATTGAGACATTGATATGAGCATACATATGCATGCCTCATTTGTATTTGATATTATATAGGCCTAACCTCATTTGTTGGATTGTTTCCAGTTGTGGCCTCTATGGCCCCTTCAACGAGTGCGATTATTTCTCTTTAATCACTCTCCCTTCTTGTCTAGGTGTTCATGGTTTCCTATGTATTGAAAAAAAAAACTACGATGTGGGTGTGTGCAAGAAGATGAGGGTCACTTTAGATGCAATGCTACTTTTTTCAAATCTCGTTCCTGATACCTAAAACATAACGCGTTTATGATATTTACCCCCTGCCATGGTAAGACCCGAGCCTAACATGTCATTGGACATGTAGGCTACGTAACAATATCGCGTACGCGTTATGTAGTTAAAAAACGCGTACGCGTTATGTATTTACAAATCGCGTACGCGATATGTAAAACTAAAAATGAATTTAAAAACACAGTCGGCCGATTGCCGACCACCCGCGACACTCACGCATCAGAAACGCGAATAGAGGCGAAATTGACCCTAGACGAGGACGCTTTGTGGCCCACTCAACTATCCGTGTTGCTCGATTCAGCTGGAGAGGAGACAAATTCACCGGTGCATTCTCATCTAGTCAGGTAATTTATTCACCCAAATCATTTTTTTGTGATTTTTTAATCCAAATTACTATTTTTTTGATTGTTTAACCTAGTTTTGTAATATTGATCAAATTGGGAATAACCCAATTTGTAATTAAATTCACACCTCAAAATGAAACCCTTTTCACAAAACTCAAAACTTCATAATCAAACCAAAAATTGAAAAAATTAAAACTCCCCCCTTTCTAAGTCACCCGACACGAGGACACGGGACACGAGTGTCCCCACCAGGCTTCAAATTTGAAGCCTTCAGGCCACTTCAAATTTTACCCACACGTCATAGAAGGCCACTTCAAATTTTACCATGCAAAAAAAATTTAATTTCATGGTAAGCCCTTCAATAATTAAATTAACCACTACTGTTTAAAATTGCAACAGAAGGGTAGCTTCAAATTTCACCCATCAACAATTTTTAGTGGGAAATTGGGAATGCGGCTACTAGCTAGGTGACTTGGGAGTGGGACTCGCTTACTCTCCAATATCCACGTGTTCGATCATCCATGGATCATGGACCATTGGGCCTCTAATAATATCATTGAGCAACTTACGTGGACGGGCTTACACTGAGTAGCCCATGGCTTGAACGCTTCGAAGTTCTCGTGTTTGTAGCGAGCGCTTACGTGTTTAACACATTTAATGGCATCAACAAAATTATTAAAATCTAATGTTAATGGGCGCTCTACATAGAAATTGGAATGTCAACATTTGTGAGTACAATAAATATGTGGATGATTTTGGCCTACTACAACTTTAATATATTGAGTGGATTGATAACCTTCACAATTATATAAGAGATTGTAGCTATGACTAGGAGGAGAGTTAACAATGCAACAAAATCAAGTAATCGAATTTTGTGCATAAAATGAACATAAGACTCCCACCAAATTTCACTGAATCTACGTCTTAACAAAAGAACTCATCGTTTCACGGGATTCCACCCCATCAATCCTTTTAACAGTAATGGCCATAACAGTTGCTACAACCCTAGCGCGAGAAAAATCAATCGAGCTACGCATGACAATACTTGAAACCAGACTTTTTGAACTCCCTATTACGTCATAGGAATCAATACTACTTTCTCCACAACATGTGGCACCCTCAATATCTTCCATCACCGCAATTTACATTTGATAAAAAACTTGTTCCCAAATAGTAATTACCCCATTCTTTGCTCTAAAAAGGCCTCGGTTAACCTAGAATCCAATCCATACAACATGAACACATCCATATATACACATAGAATAAATATTAATAAATTTCTCATAGCCCTTCAATAGTGTTCAATATCTCATAGCCCTTCATAGTGAAATGGGACCCCACCCTTCAAATTTGATCCCTGGTCCCCACTAGACACGGTGACCCCCGGAATTATGACACGTAGGACACGGTGACCCCCGGAATTAATATATTTTTAAAATATATTAAAATTTAAAAATATAGACATATAGATCATCCAATAAAATTTAACATTTACAATTACAAATATTCAATAGAAATTACATTTACAATTACAAATATGAAATATTCAATAGAAATTAGATCATTCACAAATCACAACACATTTGTCATTCACAATCACAAAACACAATGAGACATTGAGACACATAGATGCAAACTCATCACTGCCTTGATCCTCCTCCTCCATGCCTGAATCAACAAACTCATCACTGCCTTGATCCTCCTCCTCCTCGTCTCTGCCAATCTGACTAACTTACTTTTTAATTGTCAAATGTTTAATTTTAAGTTTTAAATGTATGTAAGTAAATGCCATTAAATTGCTTATGTGAGTTTGATTTAATACATGTTCAATTTTGAAGAGACGTCATTATATACCATGTATATGTTTCTAATGATTTTCGTATTAATGTCTTTATTGCAGTTGCGGCTATGGATGCCAATGCCGAAATATTGATTGAGCTTGCCCAATTGAGGGGCATAAGTGAAGCTTTTAGTGGTGGCGACAGGATTCGCCGTTCACTTGCATCAACCTTGGATGCAATTGTGGACACAATTACACAATCTACGAATGTCCTGTATGATATTGCATCTTACAGAGAAAGAAAAAGACAACAATATGCTGATGGACTAGATTACAATGCAGTAAAAAAGCTAAAAATATCCAAAGAGGTTGTATTTGCATTGTTTAGGGACCCTCGGACGGGGGAAATCCCTAATGCAAGCAAGCCGCATATCTCCATTGAGTGGTGCACGTTTCAACCATTTGTTGATAACTGGATGGACAGATGGTACATGGTTTTTGATATGCCACCACACAACAACAGGGAAATTCCCTTATATTTCCTTCGAAAGATGTATGCAGAGTTCGTGTTGCATAAACACGTTAACTATTTTGACATCTTACAGTTCCAGGGGATCGGTGGGGGGATGCCCCAAAACCGACCCAATGCCAGGCTTCGAGACCAGGATCGCCCTATCCCTGCACCTCGCAGGCAGTTGCCTGGGCCAGATGTCCCACCAGCACATCGCATTATTCCGCAGACACGGGATGCATTTTTGAGTTTGGCACGGACGGTTGTTCGCCATGGCAGGATGGTTCAACATATGGGTGAGGAAGGGACATCTGTCCCTGGTGTGGTACATACACCAGCTCGTCACCATGCAGGACCATCAGCTACTGCAGGACCATCAGGACCATCCACTTCTGCAGGACCATCAGGACCATCCACTAGTGGAGGACCATCAGCTATTCCCCATCCTAGTACTGATCCTCACGAGTGCACGTCATGTGGTCGTCCCTGCTATGGTATTGCATCAGATGTTTCCTTCAGTGGCTTTTTGAGAGAGGTATCTTGATGGTTAATTGTAATAAATTCTTCATTTATTTTCGTCTTTGTACACATATATATAGTTTGAGCTAATATATTAATTTTGTGAACTTGCAGTTGATGATGATTACCGGCAGTGACGCCCCAGAGCCGGATGTTCCAGACTCGACAGGGGGGCATGATGCTACCCATTCGGCAGGCCCATCTTATATACCACCTATTGCCGTATCTCACACCGAGGTAAACATTTTAAAATTTCAGTTTTTTAATACTTGTTAATTTGTTAATTTCCACATACTTTACATTTTAGTTCATTAATGCTATATACGGTCTAATATTTACAATTATTAAACTTGCAGATGGCAGATCCTTCACAGGGGCAAGGTAATGTGGAGGTAGTGCCCATGGTCATACCGTCCCCTGAAACGTCTGGGCTCCAGGTAAACAATTAAAAATGACATTTTTTAAATACATGTTTGTTTGTTGAATCATGCATGTCTAACTACATGAACACTTGCTGACTGTAGGCACCATCCGACACATCTGGCCCATTGCCTGTATTTGCATCTCCCTCCAGGCCATTCGTGAACAAGGGTCGTGTGTATGTGAGGCGTTCTACTCCGAGAAAGACTCCAGCTGCCCACGACCATGGGCTTACTCACACCACGGTAATGTATATCCTTCGATGATATTTGTTGTTTAACTTGAAATCCAGTGCATAAATCGTTTTTGTTAATGTTTGAATTGCATGTTTACTGCAACAGGAACCCGAGTTGTCTGCTGAGAACCTTGCATCGATGGTTGATGCAGTAGTTAGTGCCGCATCTGCAGTGGCGACTGATCACACACAGGTATGTAACTATTTCAACATTATCTTTACATAGTTTATTATTGTTCGACCTATTGTTTATTCATGCATTTCTAACTATTTCAACATTTTTTCATTGTAGCCACCACCAGCAGGAGCAGTGCCTGGCCCCCCTGGTTCAACCATCCTGGATGTTCAACCGACGGCTCCATCTGCTACACAAGCAACACAATCTCCTTTGTCAGTTGAGGTGAGATGTCCTTCAGTGACCAAGTGTTTCATGCACTTTCCATGCACCAGTTGATAATTGTTGAGATAATGTATTAGTGTACATAGTTAGTTGAATTTAACAATTGATATTTAATTTGCAGGATCCAGGGATGCACATTGATCCTAGGGATGTGCCTAGAGGATCAACGTCGGGAAAGAACAAGAGAAAGCTTGAGTTTTGATACTTTTGGATAGTTTTGGACACATGTGCTTTTGGATACTTTTGTATATATATGTACTTTTCGATACATTCAGTTTTGGAGACATGTACATTGACTTTATTGTGCATGTACTTTTGGAGACATGTACATTGACTTCATTGGATACATGTACTTTTCGATACTTTTGGATATACATGTACTTTTGGAGACATGCACTTTTGGAGACTTTTGGATATACATGTACTTTTGGAGACATGCACTTTTGGATATATATGTACTTTTGGATACATGTACTTGTGTCATTCTAATGTGTTGATTTGTGTGGATTATCTTTTACTCATGAATGCACTATGTCAAAAGAACAAACTATTATATTCAAAGGTTTCAACGAATTCACTACATGCATGCACTAATTGGTATCTAATTAAAATTTGTGATTTTGGATGATCATTACAAGTTATGTCAAAGTTCTTGCTCATGTAATTTAATCAAACTAAATGCAATACAATGTTTTCAAGGTTTCAATGAACTCACTCATGCACACCCATTGCCATCAACTACCAATGAAAGTCTAACATTATGAGGTTCTTCTTAAAAAATGGGTAATATTTCCTTGATGATCGTAAATTGAGAACCATTTGTAGCCACTCATATAATACCATCTTCACTTATCTTTGTACATGATAATCCATATAATGTGCTATGTTTTTTAACCTAAACAATCATCAAAAACCTAGAATTATAGGGATATGACAAAGAACCTTATGGGGCACCTTATATATTAACCTTGTGTATACATTAGGATCTTTGTCATACCATTGTTTGAAATGTCATTCAATACCTTCAATTTTATCAACATCAAATTAGTAGACAAAGTGACCCATCTTTGATCTCTTGTATAGGCCTTTGTGTGCCTTATCAATAAGATGTACATCATGAATATTATCATAGGTCTCATACATAGGTGCATCCTCATCCATGCAAACAAAGGTGTCATGGATCAACCTATTATCCCTTTATTCTCAATAATATTAGTATCATTATCTTCCATAGGATCAAATTCAACTCCATCACCCCGCATTATTACTACTCTAAATTACAGCCTTAGGAGTTTTGATCATGTGTTTTTGTCTCTTTAGGAGTTTTGAAATATTATACTCTTTCAAAAATAATATGGAAGTTCAAATATTTAAAAGTGGCTTAAATTATAAAATGGGCGGAAATTCACCAAGTGTCCCTGAACGGCATTTTCATGCGACTTGCAACTCGACATAACTCGGAAACTGGACGTCGGACCGACGAACCGTCGACTCCGTTGGTCTCCTGGCATGCGATTACCTCTAGGGGGCCCTCTCCCTCGTCTCCCCATGGCCCAGTGGCTTCCTTGTGCATTCATTTCGTAAACTAGGGTTTTGCTCAGTGTAATTGCATGCAATCTCGCATTGGTGGGTCAACTCTGCAAAAACCTCCCCCGAGCCAGTGTTGGCAGTGTTCCCACATCGGCATTGCCCACACACACTTGCGGGAGCCAACGGCACGCAATCTTCTTGCTCCATTTGCTTTTTGGCTCCCGGACGGAAATTCACCAAGTGTCCCTGAACGGCATTTTCATGCGACTTGCAACTCGACATAACTCGGAAACCGGACGTCGGACCGACGAACCGTCGACTCCGTTGGTCTCCTGGCGTGCGATTACCTCTAGGGGACCCTCTCCCTCGTCTCCCCATGGCCCAGTGGCTTCATTGTGCATTCATTTCGTAAACTAGGGTTTTGCTCAGTGTAATTGCATGCAATCTCGCATTGGTGGGTCAACTCTGCAAAAACCTCCCCTGAGCCAGTGTTGGCAGTGTTCCCACGTCGTCATTGCCCACACACACTTGCGGGAGCCAACGGCACGCAATCTTCTTGCTCCGTTTGCTTTTTGGCTCCCGGACGGAAATTCACCAAGTGTCCCTGAACGGCATTTTCATGCGACTTGCAACTCGACATAACTCGGAAACCGGACGTCGAACCGATGAACCGTCGACTCCGTTGGTCTCCTGGCGTGCGATTACCTCTAGGGGGCCCTCTCCCTCGTCTCCCCATGGCCCAGTGGCTTCATTGTGCATTCATTTCGTAAACTAGGGTTTTGCTCAGTGTAATTGCATGCAATCTCGCATTGGTAGGTAAACTCTTCAAAAACCTCCCCCGAGCCAGTGTTGGCAGTGTTCCCACGTCGGCATTTCCCACACACACTTGCGGGAGCCAACGGCACGCAATCTTCCTGCTCCGTTTGCTTTTTGGCTCCCGGACGGAAATTCACCAAGTGTCCCTGAACGGCATTTTCATGCGACTTGGAACTCGACATAACTCGGAAACCGGACATCGGACCGACGAACCGTCGACTCCGTTGGTCTCCTGGCGTGCGATTACCTCTAGGGGACCCTCTCCCTCGTCTCCCCATGGCCCAGTGGCTTCATTGTGCATTCATTTCGTAAACTAGGGTTTTGCTCAGTGTAATTGCATGCAATCTCGCATTGGTGGGTCAACTCTGCAAAAACCTCCCCCGAGCCAGTGTTGGCAGTGTTCCCACGTCGGCATTGCCCACACACACTTGCGGGAGCCAACGGCACGCAATCTTCTTGCTCCGTTTGCTTTTTGGCTCCCGGACGGAAATTCACCAAGTGTCCCTGAACGACATTTTCATGCGACTTGCAACTCGACATAACTCGGAAACCGGACGTCGAACCGATGAACCGTCGACTCCGTTGGTCTCCTGGCGTGCGATTACCTCTAGGGGGCCCTCTCCCTCGTCTCCCCATGGCCCAGTGGCTTCATTGTGCATTCATTTCGTAAACTAGGGTTTTGCTCAGTGTAATTGCATGCAATCTCGCATTGGTAGGTAAACTCTGCAAAAACCTCCCCCGAGCCAGTGTTGGCAGTGTTCCCACGTCGGCATTGCCCACACACACTTGCGGGAGCCAACGGCACGCAATCTTCCTGCTCCGTTTGCTTTTTGGCTCCCGGACGGAAATTCACCAAGTGTCCCTGAACGGCATTTTCATGCGACTTGCAACTCGACATAACTCGGAAACTGGACGTCGGACCGACGAACCGTCGACTCCGTTGGTCTCCTGGCGTGCGATTACCTCTAGGGGGGCCCTCTCCCTCGTCTCCCCATGGCCCAGTGGCTTCATTGTGCATTCATTTCGTAAACTAGGGTTTTGCTCAGTGTAATTGCATGCAATCTCGCATTGGTGGGTTAAACTTGCTCACCTTGCAAACATCATCCATCAAACAGAAATTTGATGGAGTTGAAATCAATGGATTGCTTGTCAAAATAGGCATTCATAAGTTTGCGTAATTGAATACTCCTCTTAATCCCTAAAAAATACTTCATTCCCATCCTGCAGATCCCAAACAATGTCAAAGGTAAGAAGGATTTCCATATAATCCAAATATATGTTTTTTTTCAAATATATTTTACATGGAAACATAGCAAAATGGAATCTAATATTTCGTTTGCATTCGGAAGAAAAGATTGGCAAGGCCAACATTGGCTTCCTTTTGGATTAATATCTCCATTTATAATTCCATAGATTTATACAGTTGTCTTAATCCTAACTGTATACATTGCATGAGAATAAACACCATCAATCTCATTTTTGAGAATAAAATGAACATATATGCAATGGTTTCCCTGAAAGATAATTAATGGGGCACTCACTATTTGTTGGCATGTTCCTTAAAGGCGAACCAAACCCTCATGTCTCACTAATAGATGACAATGGTGATCAACTTGTAATCAGTTTGATGGTTATTAAAGGATAATATCTAACACTGGATGACCAAACATGGAAGAAGGTTGGTTATGTATTTCAAGATTAGACTAGGTGAATCTATATACCACTTTACAAACTTAGTTTTCGATACAAACCTCAAACTACAAACAATGCCAAGGAAGCACCCATCAAAGGTATGATACTTCAAGCCTCATTGTGAACATGAAAAGTTAATGGAGATCATTAGTAATAGACATGATCCAAATGGTCTACTTAGATGACCATAGGTAAGTAGATAAGTAAGATTGCCTAACATGGTCACTCTTGTGTTATATTCCAAGGTATATGGGTTGTTTGTTATTTTTGTTAATTTTTCAATTCATTTATGTAGATTACTCATATTAAATTGTTTATAATGAATTAGTCTAATAATGGTGTCCTTGTATGTGTCCAGATTATCCAAAGAATCATAAGCACATGAAATCCCATCAATAAGAACAATGGTCTTTTTCAACACCACCACAGAAAAAATCAGAAAAATGAAATGACCTACTTCAAAAATTATTTTATTACTTATTGTGCATGGTCCATCAAACAAAAGGTAAACAAACACAATTATATGGCCTACAATGTAGGTCTTTTGATGCTCTATTTCACAAGGTTTTAACAAACACACTTGTTGTGATCATCATTAAAGTCTACAATTTCTTTCAATGAATGTGCCAAATTGACCTAACAATATAGGAAATTGAAAACCACATCCATTGAAAGGAATAATTCAGTTTGTTTTGTCATGAATTAATTTACTATCATGGATTTATGGCTCCCGGCAGTGTTCCCACGTCGGCATTGCCCACACACACTTGCAGGAGCCAACGGCACGCAATCTTCCTGCTTCGTTTGCTTTTTGGCTCCCGGACGGAAATTCACCAAGTGTCCCTGAACGGCATTTTCATGCGACTTGCAACTCGACATAACTCGGAAACCGGACGTCGGACAGACGAACCGTCGACTCCGTTGGTCTCCTAGCGTGCGATTACCTCTAGGGGGCCCTCTCCCTCGTCTCCCCATGGCCCAGTGGCTTCATTGTGCATTCATTTCGTAAACTAGGGTTTTGCTCAGTGTGGGAGTGTGCAATTTTTGCACACAGGGGTCAACTTTGGAAAATCATCCACCGGGCAAGTATGGCTAGTGTTCCTAGCCCGAACCTGTCTAGACACACCTGCAGGACTCCCCAGAACCCGGTTTTGTTGCATGGTTGGAGTTCTATGCCCCCGGTACGTATCCAGCAGGTGTCCCTGAAGGCCTTCTGGTAGTGAGACGGGACGAGCCATAGAATGAAGACCGTGGCTCGGATCGACGAACCGTCGACTCCGTTGGATTCAGCACACCGGGATAGTGCCAGGGATGCCCCTCCCCTCCTACCCGGTGGCCCATGTGTCACCTTGCAGGTCCATCTTGGAAACTAGGGTTTTGCTCAGTGTGGGAGTGTGCAATTTTTGCACACGGGGGTCAACTTTGGAAAATCATCCACCGGGCAAGTATGGCTAGTGTTCCTAGCCCGAACCTGTCTAGACACACCTGCAGGTCTCCCCGGAACCCGGTTTTGTTGCATGGTTGGATTTCTATGCCCCCGGTAGGTATCCAGCAGGTGTCCCTGAAGGCCTTCTGGTAGTGAGACGGGACGAGCCATAGAATGAAGACCGTGGCTCGGATCGACGAACCGTCGACTCCGTTGGATTCAGCACACCGGGATAGTGCCAGGGGTGCCCCTCCCCTCCTACCCGGTGGCCCATGTGTCACCTTGCAGGTCCATCTTTGAAACTAGGGTTTTGCTCAGTGTGAAAGTGTGCAATTTTTGCACACGGGGGTCAACTTTGGAAAATCATCCACCGGGCGGGTATGGCTAGTGTTCCTAGCCCGAACCTGCCTAGACACTTTGGAAACTAGGGTTTTGCAGGTCCATGATGATGATGGCTTGGTCTAAGGTGGTGCTCTCAACTAGCTAATTCATTATGAAATATTTAACAAGACATGAATTAAATTTAATATAAGTGTATTGTTTAATATAGTGAGCATGAATTGAATTAATTTTGTTGGGTGAAGCCAATAACCAACATGATGAACATAATATAATTTTAGGGTTTACTATGAATACACAATAATTATTATATATATATGTGTGTGTTTTTGTGTGGATAACTTAGAGATGTATAATAAAAATGGGTAAAAGGTGGTTGTCACTAGAGACTTTCATAGTTGTATAGTGAAAATGTAATAGCTATTAAAATTTGGATTAGAAAATTATTAAAGAAGATAAATTCTATAGAAATGGGTAAAAGGTGGTTGTCGCTAGATTAAGAGAGACTTTCATAGTTGTATAGTGTACAATTGTCTAGTGGTTATGGCAGTGATGTGTAAAATCTTATGATCACATGAAAGAGATCACAAATAGGTTCATAAAACTAAGAACAACAATACTTTGAGCAATTTTTCAAAGGAAACTAGAATAGAGCCAGTAAAGAGAAAAAAATACTAAAAACTTGATTTCATACTAAAATGAATGAAAAATGGTTTTACATAAAGAAATTTGAATTACTCAAGGAACCAATTCGATTGTCTAGTGATTCATAAGGATTTAGTTGGGCTTAACATAGAGCTTAAATGCCCTTAAAGTTAGCTAAGCAACCTCTCAAACATGATTAATATATGGTTTACTGATCATATGAACATAATATAATTTTAATCCATCTCTTGTAAATTTGGCATATCAAGAACGCAAAATTGACATATTCATATGAAACATACATGTGAAAATTGAACATATATCAATATTCAATTACAAATAGTGAAAATAGTATAGTATTAAAAGTATGTAACGTACCTCATCATGCTAGATCCCACCTATTATCATACAACCAAGCCCTCCGGATCATCTCTTATACTGATGGTCTCCATTAGTCTCTCGTGCTCTGTATCCGGTAAGAAGTAGCGTACCTTCGATGTATTTCGACTAGGCATTGTTCGTACCTGAAGGTTTGTGCCAATGATTAAGTTGGTAAAGTGATATACACTTGCACCTGGTTTGTAATCCCTGTAAACATATCCACCCTTCTTTCTTCCATTGTTGTCCCGTGTCAAGTATTCACCTTTAACAACCATAGAACCAGTTGGAAAGTGGTTGTTTTCATCGTCAGTCATGGACACAATGAGGGTTTGCTTTCCATCTATACAGCGTGCCAACCAGTATTCATCACCCCATTCAGTATCTTTTGAGGCAACCACTGCGTATATGTGCCCTGCATTATATGATTGTAGGTATATGATCAAAATATTTTTCGTGCGATACAAGGCCATTAATGTGCATTTGAAGACTACGTAAACAAACAAAAAATGTTAAGGAAATGCATCATACCGGGTTGTACAAGGTCTGATACATGATCAAAATCTGCAGAAATAGATGATTGGTCTTCTTCCAACGGAGTTAACTCAACAATTGCACGCTGATCAAGTGGAAGTGATATGCGATCCCATCCATCAACCCAATCCAATGATTCACACCCATCCCAGTCACCATCACAACAAGGCGGGCAAAAACAAGCAAGTTTTCTGGTCCAAATTTCAAATACTGGGTTATCAGAGCTTCGAACCGAATGAAAGCCACGAGTCCCAGGCACAGTCTTGCATTCCCATGCATGTGAACGATCTATGTCTACCACCTCCCAAAAAAATCTCTCCACATGTCTCTTTCTTGTGGATTCTACTCGCATAGTTGATTCCTCTCCCATTACTGACGTGCACCACCTGACTATAGATTGAGCATTTAGAATAGTAGATTCTGTAGATACTTTCAATTCCTCTCTTCGTAGGGCTGTTTTGACACATGCTCCGGCTCCATCATGCTCTCCTTTACCATGCCCAGTCTCAAAATAGTTCCACATATGTGGCACTTTGTAGTTTTTATGCAATGAACACAACCACTGAAATATGCGTGCATTTTTGAACTGACCAGCACACCCATCAGACCAAATCCAGTGTCGGTCCATCTGTATGTTCCTTCCCTTCAAGTGATCATAGAACATGATGAAGCAATGACGTACATAGTGGAAGTCGTGGCACCTATCATCACTTATGTAGAAGTGATATTCCTTCAGAATTTCTCTTTGCTCTTCAGTGCTATTTGGGCCATGCCTGTATGTGATATGGACCATCAAGGAAACCTGCTCAGAGTGATAATACTGACTTTGGATCTCATTTTGAGGTTGCAGAGTGTAGTTCTCGGCAAAATCAACAACTGAAAGTATAGTACCAAGGGGAAATGTATCTCTGCATATTCTAAACTTCTCATCCTGCCATCGTGCCACGTGGACATGCTGAACATATTGATGTGTCTTTTCAATAAATTCCTTGATGAAGTCACTAACTTGTACCTGGTGACACAAAATGATCTCAATGTCAGTTTTTTGTTGTAAGTAAGGATTGAAATGTAACCGTTACAACATAATTTTATAGATATAAATGCATACCTGAGATGTCACCAATTGTATTTTTTTGCTTTCTTTCCCTGGGACTATTTCATAGTTGATATATTTGAAACTTTTCATGTCTGTAACCATTTTCCCAAATTCACTGTCTCCATTCTCGTGCATACATTGGCTCAATAATGCCATTCCAGCACAGTTGGAGCATGTTCCATCCAAACAAGATTTTGCATAGTATGTTTGCCCCTCGGGCCTATTGCACATGATGCTATGAATGAATTCTCTTGATGAAGTCGGTGGTATTGTCATGGAGCAATCCTGCACAATGTTAGTATGCAACACACGACGAATGTACAAAAATGTTTCATAGTAATATTCATATTCTACATGGTATCTACAACAACAAGTGTTACGAAGAGTATTTATTCTAACATACCATGGCTTACATTTCTCAAAAGATCTTTGCCCCAAGTTCAATTGTCTATGCTCAATCTTAAATTTTTCGTAAAGCTCTGTCTGTGTTATATCAAGAAGATGCTTAGTATGTGGCTCACGATCCTTTGAACCCCTTCTTAGTTTTAGTACATCCTTTCGGTTTGAAGAAGGCCTTGTGTGATCATGCCAAAAACTATGCACTAGTCCCTTTACTGCATCAACTAGCTTCATGTCACGACGTGGCAACCGACCAACAAAGGCCCAAAAATCTGTCTGATCGGTTGTGTCAAGATGTTCTCTTCTAATAGAATACCTACGGAGGGTTTTTACATTCAAATTAACTAGTTTCGATGTAGGCCTGAGAATACGAAGGGCCCTGGTGTTCTTATCTGCAATTGATTGTGACAACACACGACGAGCAGCATTGCGGTCCTTTGAACGTGTGTTCTTACCAATTTTACCAAATGCATCTACTAGGCTTTTAACTATATGAGAACTTGGTTCAGAATTCTTTATCATCTTTATCCCTAACTTTTTCCTAACAACATTCATGCTCCTAGATTTTAACAATGATAAAAATAATCTACATTTATCTCCATCACATTTAGAAACAAAATATTTATCAAGTATCTGTTGAGTTTGATAAGCAATACTACGTTTAGATAGCGTACCTTCAATGGAATTCATAAGTCTTTCATCAACTTGTATACGCTTCGGAGTTCTTCGACGTGTGCTTGCTAATGGAGGTAAGGGGGTTGGAATTGTACCATGTAGCGCATCACCAAGACGCTCTGGCATTTCAGTAGTAGCTTGGTGTCCTTCATTCTCTTCCTGGTAGTTGGATGGTGGAAGTCCAACATCCTCATCCATGGTCTGTGGAAGTCCAACATCCCCTTGTGGAAGTCCAACATCCTCATCGATGGTGTGGATAACATTCTCTTCTTCAACAGTAGGCAAAATGTCCAACGCCTCTCTGACTTCATCGCTTGTATAACCACATCCGGATAGCAAATTGTGTGTTTCTTCGTGAGCTTCATCTTGAGATGGTAACTTATCACTTTGACTTGAAGTGGGAATTGAAACATCCCCTAATGAGCACCTACGTTTTGCTTCTTGATTACTTCCATGGGGTGCTTGTTCAACAACTATTGTGGAAATTGAAGGTCCCTCTTGTCGTGGATTAATAGGATGAACCATGGTATCCTCTAAAATTGGATTTGGATTAGTTTCCAAAGAAAGCCTCCGATTCATCATGTATATTCTTTTCTTTTCTTTCTCTTCTTCAATGACTTCTTGAGGTCTCTTCTTCCTTGTGGATTTGTTTACTCGGTTACGTGCATTCCCCATCACCACAATGATCAATTCAATATAGTTTGTTTTTGTTGCTCCTCAATTACAAGCTCTTCAATAATAAGCAAATGGAAGTTCTTCCTTGTTGGTCTTGAAGCTTGATATCTTACCTTGTGTGCTCCTCAAATATAGGCAAAATGAATCTTTCAAAGGCCTTATCTTTGGTGTTCTTCAATTGGAGATTCTTCAAGCTTGCTAATTATTTTCTTCAAATATGGCCATATAACCCAACACCACAGTGAGCAACCATGAAAGATGTCCTCAATGCTGCACCTGCATAAAAAAAAATGATGGAGTTGGTGTAGAATGTGAAAATTTTCAGACGCGGGCTCGTGCTGTTCGAAAAATCGCGGGATTGTTGCTTTCGTTCGGACAGAGTGAAGTTGCTCTCGGACAGCAACAGTCCATTATTTCTGGAGTTCCAAAACGCGTACGCGTTATATAAATATAAAACGCGTGCGCGATATGTAGTTAAAAAACGCGAACGCGATATAGTCAAGCACAATAAATAGGTTAGGTGCACGGCTAGGGCAACGAACAAAATCAAAGAAAACTAATAATTTATATGATTGCATACAAAACAAATGTTTTGTATGGTTTAATACCCCCTAGCTCTCTCCCAATAATCCCTAGATACCCCCTATCTCTTTCTAAATATCTGTCCCTCATTCTCCCTACATGTTTCTTTCATGTTTCTTTCTCTCCCTTCAGCCATGTCTCTGCCACCCCACTCTCCATCTCTCCACCTTCTCTTTATCTTCGTCATTATCCCTCCCTATAGCACTCTCTCCCTTCTTCTCCCTTAATCACTAACCCTCTACGCCTTTATCCCTCCCCCCTGCCCTCTCTGTCTTACCTTGTTCCTAGAGCCCCTCCCCCATAAAGGCCTTTAGACCCTCTTCTAAATATTAATCCCTAAGTGCATAAGTGCACAAGATGATGAGGAGGAGGAGGGTGATGACAATGAAGATGATCATGATGTAGATGAAGATGATAAAGATGATGAGGAGGAGGAGGGTGATGACAATGAAGATGATCATGATGCAGATGAAGATGATAAAGATGATAATGTTGATGAAGATGATGGTGATGATGATGAAGATGTTGATGTTGATGATGATGGTGATGATGATGGTGATGAAGATGATGGTGACATGATGGAGATGTTGATCTGATGAGGAAGATGATGATGATGATGGTGATGATGGTGATGATGATGAAGATCATGTTGATGAGGACGATGATGGAGATGAAGATGATGATGATGAAGAAGATGATGATGATGGAGATGTTGTGTTGATGGGGAACCTAGAGATGACAATGATGATGAAGATGGTGATGGTGATGGTGATGGTGATGGTGATGACGATGAAGATTTTGATGATGATGCTGATGGCGATGATGATGAAGATGTTGACGATGATGGTGATGGTGATGTTGAGATGATGATCATGATGATGTTCAGAAGATCATGATGGTGATGATGATGGAGAAAATGACAATGATGGATATGTTGATGAGGAACCTGCAGATGCCAATGATGATGATGATGGAGATGTTGATGAGGAACCTACAGATGCCAATGATGATGGTGATGACGATGAAGATGTTGATGATGATGGTGCTGGTAATGATGATGATGATGATGATGACGAAGATGATGGTGACATGATGGAGATGTTGATCTGATGAGGAAGATGATGATGATGATGATGGTGATGATGATGAAGATGTTGATGACGATGATGATGGTGATGAAGATGATGATGATGAAGAAGATGATGATGATGGAGATGTGTTGATGGGGAACCTAGAGATGACAATGATGATGAAGATGGTGACGGTGATGACGATGAAGATTTTGATGATGATGCTGATGGCGATGATGATGAAGATGTTGACGATGATGGTGATGGTGATGTTTAGATGATGATCATGATGATGTTCAGAAGATCATGATGGTGATGATGGTGATGATTATGGAGAAAATGACGATGATGGATATGTTGATGAGGAACCTGCAGATGCCAATGATGACGATGATGGAGATGTTGATGAGGAACCTACAGATGCCAATGATGATGGTGATGACGATGAAGATGTTGATGATGATGGTGTTGGTAATGATGATGATGATGATGATGATGATGATGAAGATGAAGATGATGGTGACATGATGGAGATGTTGATCTGATGAGGAAGATGATGATGATGATGGTGGTGATGATGATGAAGATGTTGATGACGATGATGATGGTGATGAAGATGATGATGATGAAGAAGATGATGATGATGATGGTGATGAAGATGATGATGATGAAGAAGATGACGATGATGGAGATGTGTTGATGGGTAACCTAGAGATGACAATGATGATGAAGATGGTGATGGTGATGACGATGAAGATTTTGATGATGATGCTGATGCTGATGATGATGCTGATGATGATGATGATGATGATGAAGATGTTGACGATGATGGTGATGGTGATGTTCAGATGGTGATGATGATGATGATGATGATGATGATGGAGATGTTGATGAGGAAGGCGGAGATGACAATGATGATGAAGATGTTTATGGTCATGAAGATGATGATGATGGTGATGGTGATGATGATGGAGATGATGGAGATGATGGAGATGGCGATGAAGATGATGATGATGATGATGATGGTGAAGATGATGAAGAAGATGATGATGATGGAGATGTTGACCTGATGACGATGAAGATGATGATTATGGTGATGATGATGAAGATGTTGATGCTGATGATGATGGTGATGAAGATGATGATGATGGAGAAGATGATAATGATGGAGATGTTGATGAGGAACCTACAAATGCCAATGATGATGATGATGATGATGGTGATGACAATGAAGATGTTGATGATGATGGTGATGGTAATGATGATGAAGATGATGATGATGACGGTGATGGTGATGGTGATGTTTAGATGATGATGTTCAGAAGATGATGGTGACATGATGGATATGTTGATCTGATTCAAGGAAGATAATGATGATGATGATGATGGTGATGATGATGAAGATGTTGATGATGATGATGATGGTGATGAAGATGATGATGATGAAGAAGATGATGATGATGGAGATGTTGATGTTGATGGGGAACCTAGAGATGACAATGATGATGAATATGGTGATGGTGATGGTGATGGTGATGACGATGAAGATTTTGATGATGATGGTGATGGTGATGATGATGAAGATGTTGATGATGATGGTGATGGTGATGTTTAGATGATGATCATGATGATGATAATGATGATGGAGATTTTGATTTGATGAGGAATATGATGATGATGATGATGATGGTGATGATGATGAAGATGTTGATGATGACGATGATGGTCATGAAGATGGTGATGATGAAGAATATGATGCTGATGGAGAATATGATGCTCACAACTCCCTCTAGTCTCTCTCTCCCCAACCATCAATCTCTCTCTCTCTCTCTCTCTCTCTCTCTCTCTGTCTCTCTCTCTGTCTCTCTCTCTCTCTCAAACACACACACATACACACACATTATGTCACTTTCCATTCTCAAACCCATACCCCCTCCATCCATATCTATCTCCAACTTTCTCCCTCCATCCCTCACCCTACCTTCTCTCCCTCCCTCTCTCATCGCCTGTCTCTCACCTTCTATCCCTCCCTCATCTTTCCCTCAACCTATCCCAATCTCTCCATCACTCCCTCTCTCTCCATCGCCACCACTCTCTGCATGTCTCCCACCAACACTTTCTGTCCCTCCCTTCCTATCTCTTATTTCGTTCTATCCCCATCTATCTCTCACTCCCTCCAAATCCATTCCTCCCCATTGTCCCTCTCCCTCCCTCGCTCTATGTCTCTCCCCCCCTTGTATTCTTTATTTCTCTCTCACATCCCCCTTGTCACTCAAGTCTCACTTTCAACTTCTAACCCTATACCTCTTCAGAACCTATTCTACTCCTAATAGTGCTCTCAAGCTCCACTTCCCTTCACCCCCTGTAGCCCATCATGTTCTCATTCCCTTCATCTCTCCCCACTCAAGCTTCCAACATCCTTCTAAGCCCTTGACCCTTTCCCACCCCTATTAAATATTAACCATAGATTCCCTTGACCCTTCCCCACCCCTTCTCAAATATTAAACAAAATTTTCCTTGACTTCTACACCCCCTCTTTCTCAAGTATTAAACATGTATTTTATGATTTGAATAACGCGAGCGCGTTTTGTAACTATATAACGCGTACGTGTTATGTAGTTATATAACGCGTACGCGTTAATTATTGATATAACGCGCACGCGTTATTTAGTTATATAACGCGTACGCGTTATTTAAATCTAAAAGCGCGGCAATATTTTTGAATTTAAACAGGCCGAGTCACATGCTCACATGTCAACAATAATCCTATGTGTATGCTTTGGAGTTTGCTTCGGTAATTCCAAACCTGTGGTATGTTAATGAAAAACCAAAGCTAATTGGGTATTTCTTCCAGTTTCTGGAGAAGCCTGTGCTTAGCCACTCGTTACAATATGCTACACAGAGTTATTTTTGACGAAATCTTAGACACAAATAGCATTTTTTCTGCAGATTCCAAATATGTAACTTTTATTTTGAAATATTAATTTTTCCTATTTTCTTTCAATTTCTTTTCTGTCCTACCTCCTTAACTCGTGAAACACATTGTTAGTGTTTCTTCCATAACTTTTTCAATTCTCAATCATTTCAAAAAAAAATTGTATGGTGCACAAGAGGACACTAACCTCCACGTTCTATGAAAAACCCATTTCAAGATTTTTGCATTAAGACCTTCAAAGGCTCTACCCACAAAAGATGTACTATTTTTGAGGTTTGATCACTTAGACAATTATAAAAAAATTATAAAATTACTAATTTAATTTTCGAAAAATAATGGCGCACAAGTGCTATGTGTTCTCTACATGCATGCCGATTTTTGTAGCTTGATTCCATCATTTAGGCCCTCAAAGGCTCTACCCACAAAAACATATACCTTATCATTTGCCTGAAAAATAAAAAGTGTCTGTTAGGAAAACTGAAACTTGACATAGCTATGCAAATTTTCAATACATAAAAGTTATATATTCAGAAACGTGATTCAATTTCCTACATTTCATCTTTTTTACTCAATGCAAGATATTTTCCGTAAGTAAATCAAAAAATCCAAGTAAGTTGAGGGATGCCTGCTTTTTCAGTTTTCTATTGCATCTAACGTGCCAAAAGTGACCCTCATTAGCTTGCACTGACCCATGTGTTTCCGCTATACCATGAGCTTCTTACCTCATATATCAAGGGGAAATAATTAACAACCTATTTTTCTAAACTACTTTTTCATGTGCATCATCACCATTACACAATATTTCCAACAATATTAGCACCATTACCATCACCCCCATCATCACTTTACCTCAAGAATATGACCAAGAACCAAATAAAAGTCAAAAGTTGACTCTAATAGTCAATGCATGGAATTTTATAAAAATTCCATGAAACCCCATCACACCAAAATCCTAAAAAACTATGATGGGATCCCAGTGTCATTTATTGTTGTGAAACTTCCAAGAATTTTTAGTGATTGAATGTGTAAATTACCTAATCATTATTGCCAAAAATGTCATTTCATTTGGTCTCCAAAACCTATGTTCCACAGTAAGTCATCAATGAAAATAGGATTATTGACATTCGAGCTAGATCTAATATTGCCCACATTCTTTCCTATAAATAAATCCATCAAGGTCATTCCATTATTTACCATATATCCATAATAACAAGGTTATCCTACAAAATTACCTACATAAAGTAGGAGAGAGACTCCATGCTTTAACTTTAACACTATCATGGATCCACCTTCTATATCCATCAGTTAAATATTTGAACATAAAAGAGAAGAAGAACCCCTACTTGGGTTAAATACAAAGATCAACATTATCTAGAACTAACATCATGGTGTCTCTATCTCTATCCCATTATTTATGTTATTAAACATTAATATGCCTTACATTTGTTAGGTTGTCCTCTTTTATCTACATAGCTTTCTATTTGTGTTGTGTTGCATCATACTAAGGAATATTGCTTATTTAAGTTCGTTTCCTTATTTGAATTTCATATAGTAATCGGGATTAAAAAACTCCTAAGTAAGTACATTTGATATATGTTGATGACAAAACACCAACACTGATTAGTAGACAAATCAATTCTTCCAGATAGAAAGATGATTAAAAATTAAATATTCTTACTGCAACAAATATTTATACAATTATCAAATTTAAAGAACTGCCACATTGTCCAATATTTATACAATTATCATATTTAAAGAACTGCCACATTGTCCAATATTTATACAATTATCATATTTAAAGAACTGCCACATTGTCCATGGAGGGTTCATTGAATTTTCCGTAGGCATACACTTGGGAATACATTCTCTTTTGTAATACATTCTCTAATTGCTTGCAACAACCTTATAGTTTCCATTCAATGTTAGATGAGACTAAGCTAAAAGGAAAATGTGTACTCCATGGATTGAGCCATATGTTACTTCGCATATTCATCTACACTAGGTTAGGTTTCTTGGGAAATCCAACTCATTCGTTACGGACCACATGACTTATGCTTGTCTATATAAGGTAAAACATATTATTATTCGTCTATCTATCAATGTGGATAGTGTGAGCTTGGAAAATTGATAAATTGATATCATTTAGGAAGTAGTGTCATTTTTTTTATAAATGTAGCTACCTTCGATTCTTATTATTGCTTACTATATTTAGTATTCTAGATGTCAGCAAAGAGTGGGCAACTTGGCAATTAAATCAAGAGGTCTTAATGTGTTTGATAAGGCCAAATTTCATTGAAATACTTTAACATAAATATAATGAGAAGCTAAGAACAAGAAATTCATTTTTATTGAAATTATTTTGTCTACTTTTTGGACTTTTTTATTATGTATGATTTTGCTTAATCTGATAGCCATATCAACTAAATTTATTGGTAGAAAGCATTACATCAAGCACTAAACGGGCTGGTACTTCATTAAACACATATGACACAAACATTATTTCAAACGGTTGGTGTGCATCTTGAACCTGCTTGTTGCAAACAAGCCACGACTACTCCCAAATCATATTTTTTTTTAGCCATGGAGAACAAGAATATCTGACCACGGAATTTTATCAAACTACACTAGAGAACAAACAAACTTATTTGACCATGATTGTTTCAAATATTACACATGGAGGATTATTACGTGTTTTATGAATGTTTCAAAAGAGCATGTTGATATTGCTCAGTGCTTCAAATATTTACATTTCATGGATAGATAATACATCATAAGTAAACTTGATTGGTTTAGTGTATATACAATTTCTGCACAATTTCTCATTCCACTCACATATTTAAGGAACTCTACGTATTTATAACAAATGTTTGAAAGATGTTTTCAAAAATTATGGATATAGATATTGGAAATGAAAAGTTGTATTCATAGATGAAGGTTATTATTACTATATAGAAGATAACAATCATAATTGCTACTAACCACCATAACGTTGGTTATTTGATGGTTTATATAAAAGAGATAAATATAATATTTTTAATTTTTTTCAAAATTTTCTAAGACCTCAATACATTATTGTTGTACATGAGTTAGGAATAGGGTACATTATTAAAGCACTTTTTGTGATGTTGTTGGTTCAAATCTCAAATAAATTTGTATATTACACAATGGAGTAATGAAGATATACTTAGATATTATTGTAACAACGAAAAATAATCAACCCACACTATGTGAGTATGAGCCCAACCTAGTTACTAATTTTATTATGAAACATTAGTTAAAAATCTTCAAAACCACAATCTCATCAACTCAAAAAATATAAGAGCAGCCATTACACACAACACACCACATTCTATTACTTGCATATTAGTTACATTTATAGTGAAGGAAGGGCTTCAATAGACTCCGTTAGAAATGGATCTGAAACCTTTTATTTTCTAAAAACAAACGCTATTGGATAGCAATATGGCATTTCGCCATTATTCTCTAACACTCTCCCTTAACGGAGAAATCTGATTCTTACAATCATTCTGAAATTCTGATCTTTGTCTGCCTGGTCTTCATCAACTTTTACACCCACTCTGAAATCTCTGGTGCACACTCTTTCTTCTTCACAACCTCGAGCTTCCCTTCTGACTCATTTAAAATGCAAATGCTTATGACCATCATTGATAAATTTTCATGATTGAAGATTCTTGACTACCCCAAAGAATAACCATGACACTGAATCACCCTATGGATACACTTCCATCTGTGAAATTCCCCTGAAGAGAAAATTTCAACAGTTATATAGGAAAGTGATATGAATATTGAAATTTTCAAGCAATCAATCTTACAAAATGACCTTTTATACTTACAAACACAAAAAATAGCATGTAACTGTTGATTCTTGAAGCCCGAAGCACAATAAGATTCACCAGCATATAACAGACTACAGTCATAAGAAAACCAGTATAATATGTTCTTACATGGCACTGAAGTACAGCAAGAGCTACTAGATTTAATTATGCTACTTTGTTCCATCTATTGGTTCTGCCTAGTATAATTTTTACAAATAAAATAGATTCACATAGGCAAACAAAGCTTTCACAACCTGCACATATACCAACAATCCGAATAGAATTTAGCACATAAAGCAATTTCACAAAAAATGGTCGCTAAAAGAATCTGGCACCCAAGGCATCATGCTTCTCTTTTCTCCTTTAACTGTTCGTAGCCGATTCACAACCTTCACACAAATTGTTCCTTCCCACACATAGCTCTTGGATAGATCTGAGATATCGATCTCAATTATTAGCTATTAGAGATCTGCAATACATGTGAGCGGCTCCACACATATCTATAGATGATAAACCATCAAACTGAAGGATGAATGGAATGACTCTGCTATTCTCCAGATAAGCAGCTTCAAATAAGAATGGGGCAGCTTCAATTCCACAGTGAATATCTCGACGCCCTCAACACAAGTGATGACTCTTCTCTAGGATTCCAGATCGACAACTCAACAGATCAGACACTCCGCTTTTGCTCAATCCACATGAAAGGGATCCACAATGTCAAGATCACCAAGCAGGTCACACAAATCTTTGCAACGATCACTCAAACAAAATTGATAAAAAAAATAATAACTCACACAGAAGATATCTACGCTCACACTCTAGAACACAAATTAATCTCACATCTTCCTGGGCATTCCCGTGAGGGAATTAAGCTGAGCCAAGCTCTGATACCAACTCAAAAAATATGAGAGCAACCATTACACACAACACACCACATTCTATTACTTGCATATCAATTACATTTATAGTGAAGGAAGGGATTCCATAGAATCCCTTAGAAACATATCTGAAACCTTTTGTTTTCTAAAAACAAACTCTATCGGATAACAATATGGCATTTCGTCATTAGTCTCTAACACATCAAAACAATAATAGTGATTTCATTGTTATTTTATTTAAGAATTGATAGTCAATATACTTTACTAATTTCATTGTTATTTTATTTAATATTTGATTGTTAATATATTTATATAGTAATACTTTTAATATCATTTAATTTTATTTAAAAAATTACTTTAACCCAAATTAGATGTAAATAATAGTTTAATTTTAAAAAATAATTATAAATATAAAAAATATGTAATTGGTTTTATTATTGAGGAAAATTACAATCCTCAAAATAAATATTAATTCATTCATTTTATTTTTCAATTGCACATACAATAGTACTATTAAATAGACTTTTAATTATATTTAATCTGAGTTTTTTTTTTCAAGCTGAAAAAAGTACATCGTTTTGATTAGATAGTTCATGCATCTTTCTTGAAAAAGACAGCCTGAATTTGAGACAAAACTTTAATCTACATACTTTCTACATATCAATGCTTCCCGCTAGCATAAAGACTCAACTATCATACTATTGTTTCAGATCATAATGTATAATTACCTAACACCCAAAGAAACAAGCAACTAGCATATACTAAAAGATAGAAACCATTCCTTTCTCAATGATAGAATCATCAACAATTTTCTCAAAATGAAAAACTCTCTCCACGTATCCCACTACCTCCTTGGATAAACCATCAACATCACAGTTGAATTCTCGATATATATGAGTAAAGGATAACATAGAGAAAAACTATTTCAGCTCCAAAATCCTACTCATCCAATGAGAAAGATGCAAAACATAAAAAAGTGGAATTAACATTGGCCCAATCAATAATAGTCTTTCAGTCCCCAGTAATTTGAAGACATTGGATTCCTTTTTCCTTGGCATTCCATGAGAGACCCCATAATGCTAACATCTCTGCTTTTATATTTGTTCCTTCGCCAGCACCAAGTTTGAGCCTGATAAAATGACCTTTTCTAATTTTAAGGAGCATTCCAGCCCCACATAAGCCATTTTTTTAGCACCATCAAAGAATCCTGTTGACAGAGTATCATCAAACTATGGTTTGTTGAGAATCTTGTTATTTACCTTCTACCTAGTCTTATGAAACTCAAGATAATGACCAATGGCTTTGTAACAGACTTGAGAAATGTAAGACTTTCTACCTTCAAAAATATATTTGTTTCTACATTTTCAAATTTCCCAAATGATAAAGATAGGAAGTTCTTTAAAAGAAGTATTTTTGCAGAACCATGATAACATGCTTTCCTAAAAACTACTAGTCTTCCAATTATCCCCGAAATTTAAAACTTGAGAGCACACCTCCCAAACACTATTACAAAAAGAACATATTACAAAAAGATGAGTCACACAATCATTAGCAGAGAAACATAAAGAGCAAATACCAAGGCCATAAAAACGTCTTTTGATGAGATTATCCCAAGTAAGAATGCAATTTTCCAAACTTAACCATACAAAACATCTAACTTTGACACAGATCTACCATTTCCATATCTTCATTGCATACCATTTTTGAGAATACTGAACATTTTCAAAGATAATAAAATCATATGCCCTCTTTGCAATAATGAAACCATTTGAGTCCACCCAATCCCAAACCAAACAATCTGGTTTATTTTATAATTACGTCATGGGTGTTCACCATGGTGAAGCGAGACCTTCCACCTTGGAAAGATTCCTCGTCTATGGATCTGATGGAATCCTGTCGTGTGTTTTGCCCCTTTCACACACGCCGACCAGATCATGGAGACCATGTCGTCAAAATTATATCCATTACTTTGCCCCTTTCACACAAACCCCCATTCATGTTGCATCGATTTACAGACTTCACGCTGACTAAAAATCCTCTGATAGATTCATCGTCTATAAATCAAATGTAATCCTGTCGCGTGTTTTTCCGCTTTCGCGCACACCGACCAGATCACACCGATCTTATTTGCATTATTTGCATTACTTTGCCACTTTCACGCAAACACCCATCCATGTTGCACCGATTTACAGGCTTCATGCCGACTAAAACGAAGTGTCCATTAATTCGATGACACATTTAAGAGTTGACCAATTTTTAAAGGGTCGACAAGCTCCACTATTGACCATATTTTTTTTTAACTAAAGTGATCCGACCATTTTGACTCCTGATGATATCTTAGAAATATTATTGAAAACAAAATTACAAATTCATATCAACTGTTTCATATGTCGATCATGTTTACACGGTGAGAACTTCACGAAAACCAATTTTTAAAGGCTTGACCAACTTGACTATCAACCATATTTGTTTTTAAATAAAGTGACTCAAAAATTTTGACTCTCGACCATATCTTACAAATATTATCTAAAACAAAATTACACAGTTAACAGTTGACCAATTTTAACAGGCTTGACCAACTCTAGTATCAACCATATTTTTTTAAAAACTAAAGTAAGCCTATCATTTTGACTTTTGACCCGCGTCCATCAATTGCACCACACAGTTTAAAGTCGACCAATTTGTAAAGGCTTGACCAACTCGACTATGGACCATATTTTTTGTAACTAAAGTGACCCGACCATTTTGACTCCCAACCATATCTTAGAAATATTATTGAAAACAAAATTACAAATTCATATCAACTGTTTCATATGTCGATCATGTTTACACAGTGAGAACTTCACGGGCACCAATTTTTAAGGGCTCGACCAACTCGACTATCGACCATATTTGTTTTCAACTAAAGTGACTCGACAATTTTGACTCTTGACCATATCTTACAAATATTATCAAAAACAAAATTACACAGTTAATAGTCGACCAATTTTAGCAGGCTCGACCAACTCCAGTATCAACCATATTTTTTTTAAAACTAAAGTAAGCTGACCATTTTGACTTCCAACCTGTGTCCATCAATTGCAGCACACAGTTTAAAGTCGACCAATTTTTAAGGGCTCGACCAACTCGACTATCGACCATATTTTTTTTAAAACTAAAGTTACCCGATACAGTTAAGAGTCGATGAATTTTTAAAGGCTCGACCAACTCAACTATAGACCATATTTTTAATAACAAAAGTGACCTGATCATTTTGACTTCCGACCATATGTTACAAAGTGTCCATCATTTCGATGAAATAGTTAAGAAGCGACCAATTGTTTAAGGCTCGACCAACTCGATTTTCAACCAAACTCGCCATGATTTGGGTTGATACAGTCTAAATAGTCGGTCTAGCTCTGCATGGAAAAATCTTGTGAGATCTATACTTTTTATTAGAAATTTGAGCATTCAATGACGGATTGGACATTGAACAACCTTCTATAAGGTTACCCATGTGAACATTGAATTCTCTGTGTTTAATCCATCATGAAGTTATGAACTTTGTTTCAGTAGTACAGATCTATGGTTATGGACGTATATCTGGATTTGACTGATTGGACCTGCTCGATATTCGATGTTGTGGAGATACAAGAACAAATTTCAATGCAACAACGGTTAAATGTGCTCAGACACCAATGCACCACCTTCAATCTTGATCATTTATAAAATTCGATGGGTAAAGCCTCTCTCATTCTTTTGTTCTTTGATACTACTATTGTGACATAATCCCAGTTTTTTTCTCAGCATTCGAATCACCTTCAATTTGTTGCTCTTTTACATACCAATAACCCTGTTAAGGATCCAAAGATTCTTGTTTTCTATTCAAAAAACAAGTTCTCTCAAACCAAAACTCATTTCCTCTGCTATAATTATGATGTTCTAAATCCTGTTAAAGCCTAGAAGTAATGTATAATTTAGTCATTTAGTATGTTCAAGGTTCTCAGAGTAAATTGACCCAGAATTATGCTCTCTTTTTTGTTGTTTTTTGTTGGAAAGTAGCTTCTTTTTTTTTGCTATTTTCTGCTGTAACTTGTATTTGATCATGTACCTGATTTATTGACTATTTTCAGATTCATACTAACTTTGGAAAATAATTTGCACTACAACAATCTTTTTTCTCCTATAAAAGTTCTAACAGCATATTAACTGAAATTGTGCTATCTTTTTTGTTTTTTTCCTGTTGAAAACTACACTCTATTTCTGCTGTAATTTTGTGATTTTTGTTGGAAATATGAATTGTTGTCACTGTTTCTATTCCATATTTAAAAACAAGGTTCTAACAGCAAATTTACCTAAAATTATGCTGGCTTTTTTGTTTTTCTCTTGTTCAAAACCAGAAGTCTATTTTTGTTGTCTTTGTCTCCTAGAAAAGTTGCCCTTGCAGAAAAGTAAGTGATTTATTGACTGTTTTCAGATGAAAGGTCACTTGACTGGTATATATTCATTTCCTTGTAATTACCAATATATGATTCCTACTAACTTTGGCAAATAATTTGCACTACAACAATCTTTTTTCTCCTAGAAAAGTTCTAACAACAAATTAACTAAAATTGTGTTGTCTTTTTTGTTTTTGTTTTTTCTGTTGAAAACTACACTATGTTTCTGCTATCTTTTTTGTGATTTTTGTTGGAAACTAGAATTGTTGTCACTGTTCCTATTCCATATTTAAAAACAAGGTTCTAACAACAAATTTACCTAAAATTATGCTTCCTTTTTTGCTTTATTTTTGTTGAAAACCATAAGTCTGTTTTTGTTGTCTTTGTCTCAGAGTAACTTTACCCAGATTTATGTTCTCTTTTTTGTTGGTTTTTCTTGGAAAGTAGCTTCTTTTTACTTCACTGGTATATATTCATGTCCTTGTGTTTACCAATATATGTTTCCTACTAACTTAGTCAGATAATCTGCACCGCAACAGTTTTTGTCTCCTATAAAAGTTGCCATTATAGGAAAATAATCCCAAAATTGAAAGCAATTTCAAGCCCTTCTTTTTGTATCCTTTCCACAAATATTGCTATGTATTCCATGAAATATAAAATGATATTTTGTCATGTTCTCCTACATCTTGTATCTTTAGACTTGATATCAATATCGCACATTTTTCTCCAACTTACTTTTGTAGTCCAACTATTCGCAGTACCACGCTATGGACACTCTATTCACAGAAAACGCTATCTCACTTCTGATGAATGGTGTTGTTGACCTATGCCCACTTGTACAAGTTGTGCCTTTTGAAAACTACACTCTGTTTCTGCTGTATTTTTTGTGATTTTTGTTGGAAACTAGAATTATTGTCACTGTTCCTATTCTATATTTTAAAAATAAGGTTCTAACAGCAAATTTACCTAAAATTATGCTGTCTTTCTGCTTTATTTCTGTTGAAAACCATAAGTCTGTTTTTGCTGTCTTGTCTCAGAGTAACTTTACCCATAATTATGTTCTTTGTTTTGTTGGTTTTTATTGGAAAGTTGCTTCTTTTTACTTCACTCGTATATATTCCTGTCCTTGTGTTTACCAATATATGTTTCCTACTAACTTAGTCAAATAATCTGCACCGCAACAGTTTTTGTCTCCTATAAAAGTTGCCATTATAGGAAAATAATCCCAAAATTGAAACCAATTCCAAGCCCTTCATTTCTGTATCCTTTCCACAAATATTGCTATGTATTCCATGAAATATCAAATGATGTTTTGTCATGTTCTCCTACATCTTGTATCTTTAGACTTAATATCAATATCACACATTTTTCTCTAGCTTACTTTTGTAGTCCAACTATTCGCAGTACCACGCTATGGACACTCTATTGACCAAAAACGCTGTCTCACTTCTTATGAATGGTGCTATTGACCTATGCCCACTTGTACAAGTTGTTGCTCTTGATCAACTAAGTTCTATTAACTCAACAACTACTCACTTTCGAATCTCTATCTCTGATGGAATTCATAAGCACAACACATTGCTTCCAACTAGCTACAATAGCGCTGTGAAAAACCACCAACTCCAAAAAGGTTCAATCATCAAAGTTAGCAAGTGTGCACGCAACACTATACATGATGCAACATACGATTTGCTTTTCGCATCTTCCTTTTCACTTATTTTAGTTTTCACTCCTCATAATTGTAACATATTTTTCACTTATACTTACTTATGTTCATTCTTCTTGTCAGGACTATCACATTGGGCACCTTCGAAATTGTCACCTTAGAAACAACAATTATTGGAGACCCATCCCCTTTGAACATCACACCTAGCTTTAAATCCCACAACAGTTCATCTATTTTAGAAAACAATGCCCTTGACTCCGAAAACCCTTCACTTGCAATACCTTCTCCAATGCCAAACCTTGTTGCACCTACTCTTCAATTCACATTGCTCAACCCTTCCAACAAAACTTGGAACATTCAAGGATGAGTTACTGCAAAGACAAGTATCAACACATATGCCAACCAGAAAGTTCTTGGTCAACTCTTCGGGTTTGACCTTCTTAGTGCTACCAGAGATGAGATTCATATCTCTGCATTCAATGAACTAGCTACCTCATTATATGACCAAATACAAGTTGGCATAGTCTACATAGTCTCAAATGGCACAATCAAACCAGTTAATCCAAAATACAACCATTTGAAGAAGTGCTTTTGATATTTTCCTTAACTCTTCCTCAACAATTCAACGATGCTTGGAAGAGTTCCCAGTTATTCCTTTTCATTGCTTCAACTTTAAATCTATCTGTGACATTAAAAATACACCGCTCAATTCCATGGTTGACCTTCTCAGAATTGTCATTTATGTTTCCCCTGCATCAACTATACGCAAAAGGGATGGCTCTGAAACCATTCACCGAACAGTTGGGGTGAGGGACATGTCTGGGTATAGCATAGATATTACACTTTGGGGGGAGCATTGCACAATTGAGGGTTCCCAACTTGGAAACCTTTGAGGTTTAGCTACTCCCTCTATCCTTGCAATAAAAGGTGAGCGTGTTATAGAATTCAATGGAAAAACCATTGGAACCATCTCAAACACCAACCTCATTATAAACCCAGATATTGAGGAAGATGAAGTCCTCCAAGCATGGTTTGCTGACAATGGATTCCGTTCAGCCTCCCCAACTTTGAGCAGAAAATCCAACTCGTCTTCTTCTACCTCCTATAAACGCATTTCCATCTCTGTGCTACAATCTCTGCAACCCTCTGAGAAGGAAACTTGGTATTCAATTATTGCTACAATCACCCATATTAACATCAATGACTTTCATTTCCTTGCATGCCCTCTATTTGTCGATGGAATACAATGCATGAAAAAAATTCCCACAAAGTTGGCAATGTTTGGCATTGTGCAAAATGTGATGGGGAGTTTACAGAGTGTGCTTACCAATAGATACTCAAAGTTGACATCACGGATGCTACTAGAAAACTATACGGTATCATAGCTTTCAATGATGTTGAGCAACAACTAATGGGGGTCTCTGCAAAATATTTTTGTCTCCTATCAAATGATCCAACATCTCTCTTGGAAATTGTTCAACATGTTAGTGATCGACAGTACCTTCTAACCTTATCAGTACAGATAAATACTTTTAATTCAAATGCTCACTTGAAGGTGCTTCTTGTTAAGTCAGAAGAGGTTTCTCCATCATTGTCCCCTGTTGATACTCCTGATGAAAGTGAACACATTGTCCTTAGTAAACTTCCAATTGATCGCAAGCTTTGAACTCCTGCTCTTCAATTCTAAGTTTTGTACTTTCTAGATTGTACTTACCAAGTATACATTTCTATGTACACACTTTTACATAGGTGGTACTTGAAACCATCAACGAGTAGTCTTGAATATTATATTATTTAGTTTTCTTGTACCATTGTGTTAAATCACATCTTTTTTGCAACCTATCTTGCAATTTTCAAATCTGTACTTATAATTTAGATTGCTTTGTCAAATATATACTTTTTTTATTCATAAACACTGTTCAAAAGTGTCTTTCTTTGTTTCTTGTAACAACTTCACATAAATTATGCATGTTCCATATATATTTTACAATATAACTTTGTTTACTCTTGCAATTATTACATGTATAGTATTTTTCTGTTCCACCAAATGCACCACAAAGTCCACAACCACTAAACACTTTTTTTGTAGGCATGTCAACCAAGGATAACAATGATCAACATAATGCGCGCAGAGGACTTCTATATCCTCAAAAGAAAAATGAAAACAACAAGCGTCAACGCCTTCTATATAGAGCTGCTCGTTAACTTGTTCATATCCCTTCTTCGTTTCAAGTTGTTGAAGCTCCCCTTACACCCTCCACACCATCCATGGACCTACATGGTGCACAGCAGCGATTCCGTACAAGATTGGACAAATTATCTCCCATGAAAATATGCTCTATATGCACGGAGTCATATCCTAGAATTAAAATAGAACACTCTTCTGGTGCATATGCATGTTCTCGATGCAATGTGGAACAAAATGGCCATCGCTATTCAATTGCAAACAATATGGATCCTGGGATACAACCATCAGTGCTAGAAGCTCTTACTCAAGTTGAAGAAATGCTCATTTATCGAGTTAACCCAATTTTACAAGTCACTCATGCTCTTGGGGGACAATATACATATTCTGGCCACACTATCAGCTTCCCACAAAACATTACAAGCATTGCCACTTTCCTCCCTCATTTACTCTCAGACATTGATATCCTTATTGTTCATAAATGCAGTTCTACGAAAAAGCCTTATGACTTCTTTGTTAGTCGAAGACAAGTTCTTGCTGCTCTTGAATACAAGCTTTCAAGTGATCCATACTACAAAGATCTCCAAGTTAACTCAACTACATTATCTTATTTTCCTCTTGAACCAATTGACATTTCAGCCCTCCTTTGTCATGTCACACCCGTTGAAACGCCATCTGTTGAACATACCTTGAAACTTCTACTACTCAAGCATCTAGCTTCCTCGAACCCTATGAATAACAATCATCATCCTTTATATCTACACAAACAAATTGTAGAACTGAGGTTGATGAAATCAAACGCTTCTTAGGAGCAAGCCATGCAGGCACTCTAGCTTGGATTGATTGGCCCCCAATAGACATTTTCCCTATCAATGAGTATAACACAATAGGCCTTCTCTCAATGGCCTTCCCAACCTTATTTCGCACAAGAGTTGCAATGCTTAAACAACCACACATTGAAGAGGTTGGTATGGACAATTATGCACTGCATCTTCTTAGATACCATGACAATAGGTTTGGACAACATCCTTGTTTTTGTTATTACATATATAACCTGATGATGCGTCATCATAGCCAATCTACTGCTTCCGTGTTTGTAAAACATAACAGTGAAGATACATTGACTCCAACCATATCAGAACTTGTACAACAATTACAAGACTGACCTGATGCTAAAATTGTTTAGCAAGTCATGCGCTTCGTATCCACACTTCGTGGGACACGCTCCTACTGGAACAAAAGTAGGGGTGAGCTAACTGACATGATCACTCAACAAGGGACACCTACATTCTTCTTCACACTCAGCGCAACTGACACAAAGTGGCAAGATTTGCATTCCTTAATGCTTGGACAAGCTCCATTGACCTCAAAGCAACAACACCAATGGAGAATTTGCAACCTTATATCCAATCCACACATTGTATCTCAATACATGGACAACAGATTCAAAATATTCCTAGAAGAGGTTCTTAAAAAAGGCCTTTTTACAAAAGACTACTGGTGCAGGTTGGTAACAACTCATATTGCCATGAAAATTCAATGTATTTAAAACCTAAAATATTTGTTTCTAATATTTATATTTTACATGTAGGTATGAATGGCAACATAGGGGATCTACGCATATATATGGATTCTTATGGTTGGAAAATGCACCCAATATGGACATGTTAGATTGGGAAAACGCTACCAAGGTTGAATATGCCAAATTATACTTTGACAAGTTTGTTACAGCATGGAATCCTCGTGTCAACCATTTTCAAACTCCAACCTTACAAGCCTCTACTATAAATGATCCGTGCACCATTGTATCACATTCCATACTTGCAACTAATCACTTGGATGACTATGAAGAACTTGTTAATTGTGTCCAAAGGCACACAAAATGTTCAGAATCTTCTTGCCTACATACAAAAGGATCATCTCTTCAATGTCCTTAGAGGTTCCCCTTTGATCCACAGCCTACCTCTTCCTTATTCATTGATGCAAAAGGCCGGAAAACATACAACCCTGCAAGGAGTGATTCCCTTCTAAATATTCACAACCCTATGATGTTGTCCATTTGGCGAGCTAATGTTGATTGCCAACATGTTCTCTCTAGACATGTTGTCCTCAAATATATTTCAAAATATGCAACAAAGGTAGAGCCTAAATCAGAAATCTACCATGCACTTCTTTCTCGACTTGCACATGTAACTCCACATGATGCCCCCATCCTTCTACCAATAAGAAGTTTTCTATCAGAAACTATTGTAGAAAGAGACATTGGTCCACAAGAGACTTGCCACATGCTCCAAAAACTCCCTCTTTGTCTTTGCAATCGTTCCTTTATGTCCTTAAATGTTAGCCAAAGCATTTTCCGCCATATTTCCAATAACTCTCTTGACATCCTAGCAACACCCACCTTCATTTCTGCATACATGCAACGCCCACCTGCACTCAAACAACTTACCCTTCTTGAGGTTGCACGCTCTTGGTCATACTCACCTCATAGAAAGCAATCATAATGGAAACCAAAATACCCTCCCAAAATTGTTCTTGTCTTTCCTCGCTTCACCACCATTCCACCCATTACTGCAGATTCATTTGTTTCCTTTTGCTGGAGTGAGTTCCTCCTATACAAACCTTTCCGCAACCTCCACAATGACATTGGATCCACAACATTGGAAATAAATTCTAATTGGGTTTGCATTAAAGATGCATATACTGCATGGCATGTTGATCGTTTTCCAGAACCCCCCAATACCCCTCCCTCTAATGACTCTACCTCTACTTCAAACCACTTCCCCTTAGCCCCTTCCATTGATGAATGGGAACTCCTTTCTCAACTTCGCCTTGGAAACAACCTCTATGTTGATGACCTTGACATGCTTGGTCATCGTGACTTTGACAAAGACCACAATTGGATCGAAAACCATATTCCTTAAGACCTGCATGCAACAGCTATATCATTCATTGACGTCATTCAAATGTCTACACATGTAGAACCTAACACCTTGTCATCTTAAGGTTCTCATGCCTCCTTGTCTCCCACACAACGCATGGCCTTTTCCCTTATCATCACACACTCCACAAATGCTACAACCCTTCCCCCACCCAACATTGTCATTCAAGGAACTGCAGGAATAGGAAAGTCTTTCTTGATTTCTTTCCTTAGATCTACACTCCAACATGCCTCTGGCAATAACCCTTCACCCTTGCTCCTCCTTGCTCCCACCGGTGTTGCTGCTTTTAACATACATGCGTTAACAATACATTCTGCCCTTCGCATACCCATTACAGAGATGCATCCTCTTGAAGGAAAATCCCTTTCAAGTTTCCAACAACAATTCTACCATATCCAATACATAATCATTAACGAAATGAGTTTCGTTCGCCCAAAATTGTTAACCCGAATGGATGACCGCTTACAACAAGCATTCCCGTCCCAATGTACAACTCCATTTGGTGGGTGCTCCATCATCTTCGTTGGTGATTTTGGACAACTACCACCTGTAAAAGAAATCCCCATGTATGTTGGTGCATCACGAGGGAATGCTCTCTGGTGTACTTTTGACACTTTTGTCACTCTTTCAAACATCTTTCGAAAACAAGGCAACACCCCTTCTCAAGTTTCATTTCGATAACTCCTACTAAATATTCGAAATGAAATACCAACTATTGAAGATTGGACACTCCTCATGTCAAGAACAACTTCGTCCCTTTCGCATGAAGACAATCATACATTTGACCAATGCACTCACTTGTATGCAACTAATACCTTTCTTGCATTGCACAACAACCAAATGCTAAAACAACTCAACATGCCAATTGCACATTGCTTTGCAGAGAAAAAGAAACAAGATGTACAAATCTCAATAGATGATGAACAAGTTCCATTCAAATTTCTACTAGCAATTGGTCAACAAGACATGTTGACAGGCAACTTGTGTGTCTCAGCAGGGCTTGTGAATGGCTCACTTGGGGAAGTTATTGCAATTCTCTACAATTCAAATGATCGACCACCTACATTGACATCTTATGTTGTAATCAATTTTCTCCACTACAATGGCCCCCCATGGGATTCTTCCAATCCAAATTATGTCCCCATTCCTCCTATAGCAAGGGGTTCACTAAGGCAGGTACCACTTCGCATGGCATGGGGTTTAAAAATCCATAAAGCACAAGGGATGACCTTGCAAAATCCAACAATATATATTGGCAACACTAATCGACAAGGACTTACATTCACTGCAATATCAAGAGTAAAATCTCTATCAGGCCTTCGCATATCTCCACCTTTTTCCTTTAGTAGGTATTCTCGAATGAAAGATAATCCCTATGTGCAGTGCAAAATACAAGAAGAGAACTTGCTTCAAATTCTTTGCAGCCACATGCTCCATAAAGTTATATTCCTGCTCCTTTGCAGCTCCATTTATTTCACATATTGTATTCTTGTTGCTACCATCATTGAATATTTTCCTATGAAAGACAAGAAAATACTACTCTATAAAGAAGACAAGAAATTTAATCTTCGTATCAACACTTTTCTTGTACTACTCTATCTTATTTACTTCAATGTGTTGTCATTACTTTTTTTAAAGAAACCAAATCAACACATTTCATCCCATCTTAGTCTTTTTTCCACTAAATATAAAATGTCACCATGTTGTCGAGCCTTTACAAATTGGTTGACTCTTAACTGTATCGGGTAACTTTAGTTTTTAAAAAAATATGGTCGATATTCGAGTTGGTCGAACCTTTAAAAATTGGTCACCTTTAAACTGTGTGGTGCAAATGATGGATATGGGTCAGAAGTCAAAATGGTCGACTTACTTTAGTTTTTAAAAAAATATGGTTGATACTGGAGTTGGTCGAGCCTGTTAAAATTGGTCGACTGCTAACTGTATAATTTTGTTTTCAATAATATTTGTAAGATATGGTCGGGAGTCAAAATTGTCGGGTCACTTTAGTTAAAAAAAATATGGTCGATAGTCGAGTTGGTCGAGCCTTTAAAAATTGGTCGCCGTGAAGTTCTCACTGTGTAAACATGATCGACATATGAAACAGTTGATATGAATTTGTAATTTTGTTTTCGATAATATTTGTAAGATATGGTCGGGATTCAAAATGGTCGGGTCACTTTAGTTAAAAAAAATATGGTTGATAGACGTGTTGGTACAGTGAATTCCGCAAATCGCTGCGACAAACTAACACTCTCAGTTGTTATTTTCTATCTTCAGAAAACTATTAAATACACATGGTTATTCTATCCAAGTCGACAGCCAACTAATTGTCTTCCTTTCCGGCCAGCGACAGTTTCAATATAGCTCTATCGACTTAATCGTCGACTTCTTTTGCTGGTAACTCCTTTTATCTCAAACGAACCACTCTTAGTGGATTCTAATACTGACCAATTTCCATAGTTGACATAAGCAAGAATATCATCTTGGTCAACAGTCAACGATCTTGGTTGCGGCTCAAGCAACAATATGTTGATCATCTTTACATAGTGACATACTTAAGAGTCAACCAATATTTAAAGGCTTGACCAACTTCGACCATTTTAACTTCCGACCAATTTCACTTCTGACCATATCTTAGAAAAAATGTCGAAAAACAAATTAAATATTGATATCAACAATTCGATATGTTTTTAGAGTTCCATTGACGCGATTGCTTTTAATTGTATTTTTTCCATTTATAGTTGTATAACTTATATTGATTCAACATTTCATTACTATTTTCTAAGCACAAAATGTACTATATCCTCTGCTTACAACAACAACAGAAGTTTATAACTTATTTATGTCTAAGTTTACACATTTAGAGAAATAACACTCATTCCTCTATCTTCAATACTCAGTAGCTTGTAAACATATAAATCAAGATTCCTCATTATTCACACTGTATGTTTTCAAATTAGGTATGTTGCGAAAAATCGACAAAAGAAAGGCTGAATAGATGGACCTTGAAAAGGAAACGACTTAAAAAATACAAATGGAAACACTATTTAAAGACACTAAACCCATCGTAGGTCGCAGCACTGAGTTCAAATGGGGCGAGTTGTACATAGCTATCAGAGATGGAAAAATACCTAATTCAACCTTGGAGGAAAGCATAATTTACGAAAACATCAAGAGGTCCAACGTTCACAAGGCAACTACACGGCCATAACTGTTTCACTGCTCAGAGGCTATTTCATGGATCTTGCCCCATGTAGATACTACGACAAGGATAATTTCAAATGCCAATGGGGAACAACTCGCATCCTTCCAACTAGCGCACCTTGCAACCGCATACAAGCTTCCTACTTCCAATTTATTTTTAACTGATGATTGGGTAAGATGTGCCAATATAAATAATGTTGAATGTGCAAGGGAAATGCTGCTACCAGAAAAACAAATTAGACCCAAACATACCAAGAAATATTCCACCTAAAACTTAAGGACCCCCTATAGAATCATAGTCCTATTGTTGAGCTGACTCTTTGGTCTACCAAACACCAACAACTATAAACTCAATTGGGTTCCATTGATATACCATGTTGCCACACACGGTACAATCTTCAATTGGGAAACTATTATTTCAGAAAGTATGGCATCAACCATTTCTATAGCTCAAATGGCCCTTTGAAAAGGGAAATCAAAATTCTTCATGGCTAGCTACCTTAGGGATTGCATATTAGTCAGCCACCCTTTCCCTAATTTGCGATGTACTTAAAATCGGAATAAAACTCCCATTCATGTAGCATATCAGCTAACTTGGGCTCACCGATATGTAGGGTACTACAAATTACTATGCAAAGAACTAATCATGCCCCCCTTTATTTACTTGTCTTCAATAAAGAAGCAAACTGTATGTCAGACAATGCCTTGGATGTTATAGGTGAATATGTAGACTATTACTTCTCATCAGAAGGGGCATACATTAGAATGTATGGGGTTACAAAACCTCCTTCTCTATTGCCAAAATATGCTACAGATTACATTGTGCATAAAGAAGCGATCAGACAAGTGTTCATCAATGGAATTGGTAACTATCTCGATCACAACAAAATAGCCTCTTACCCACCTGTACCATTCAACATTGGTGGATACAAATTTCATAAGATTAAGACAGTGGAAGACTTTATTGCAGACTTGGAACCTTTTCACTTTGGAACAAAACTATTTGTAAGAGATGACAACAAAGGCAAAGTGGCTAAACATTGTGCTTCTTATAAAATCACTTTTAAGTACTCAAATCACTTTCTGAAAGAAGAACAAATATATAAAAGGGTACACAATATGATAGAGCTAAACAACAAATTATATTCGAACATTGCATCTAATTCTACCCAAACTACAACCAAAGAAAAGCAACTAGAAATACATAGGCAAAGTGAAGAGCCAGTAACAGTTGGTCCAATTCATCAATCACCCCCAACTACCCACAGTTGACAATTTCTACAAGAAACAATCAGTCGAGATTTCTAACCAATAGATGGGAAAAACCAACATTCACGTGACAATGCAGATATAGACTGTTAGTTGGAATTAAATAGGTTGTCAAATCACTATTTAATGTAGTCATCTACTTTTAATTCACATGCGCCAAACACTTCATCCATAAATGGAAACCTAGAAGATTGTTGGATACTCTTTTGCTAAGCACTGGAGAACCAGACTTGAAAGAAAACAAAATCCTTTTGCGAACCTAAGAGTTCTACATAAACGATGGTGCCCAAGAAAGGTCAGACTACAACCCATTTTGCCACAACTAAAGTTCGTGAATTGGAGATGGCCCAAACACCCCTGGAAACCCGTTTACAACTGGTTTGAAACGATAAGGTACACAAACCACACTGGAAGAAAACTTGAAAAGATATTCTTGTGTGGGAAAAGGAATCAAATGGCCATTGGAGGGAGCCATCCTAAAGACTGCAGACTGCTACCATTCTGCAATACATGAATGCACCTCTGCTGGAACAGTTTGGTGGACTGAAAGACATTATTGCTCGATTCATGGTAAGTAGATATCATAATGGAAAATTCTATTTTAACGTTCCAGTCGAAATAAATGCTGAGGTTATCAACAATATTATAGGGTTATCAAACAAAGGTGTAGATGTACCTAGTTCACAGAAACCAGAATTGATCAAGGAGTTTACAGACCACCAAATTGGAGAAAATGCTCGAGGGTTATTGGTGACCCAGATAAAATATGAAAATTATAAAATAGATGCGCAAATCATGTCCACCGCTTTGTCAACCTCTGGTCGAGGGTCCGACTTAAAAATTGAAATGCTAGAGCCTGTCCTGAGCATGGAAAAAGAAGGCAATATATACAACTGGTCTACGTACCTTGCCAAAATTATCAAGAACATATGTATGAAGTGCCAAGAGGTTGGGGCACCCATTCGCTATCCATCTCTAATCATCTGGATAGCAATGATGCCTATAAGACCAAAAGGAAATAAAGACATTACTAAAGAAGGACCCGTGTTAATGAGCAACTTCCATTGCTTTATGAAAGGAGGTAGCAAACTTGGGCCATCAACAGTAAAGATTTGGCTAGAAGCCTGGTTCGAAGACTTCAAAGTTCGGTCGACCAGATGGAGAGTATCTCAGAATATTTGACAAAGTCTACCTCTGACCACTCACATTGAACTTGCACTGGACCATACAAAAGTTTGGTACTTGGAAGGAGCAACTGGACCCGCATAAGATCTCGACTATTACCCTTCAGTCGAGGAAATCTTCAATGAGATTCAAAGGAAATCCAACACAAAATTGATAATTCCTGCTATGGAAAACGAAGTCGACATTCCCATAGTCGAACCTTTAATGGATCTAGAGAAAGAAGAAGCGTATGAAAGCCGCCTATATATGGACAATTTTACTTTTCAACCTCATCCCACGGGCGGATCAAAACCTTTAGTACTTGCGCTAATTTGACACCAAGATTCACCGGATGGAGCTGAACAATCAGATGAACAGACCCTCTCGGACAATCCTGAGTACGCATTGACAATTGACAACATCCACCAAATGGCTGACCAATTATCCATAGGTCGACATTCAAGACATGTACAAATACAAGGCAAGGGCAAAAGAAGAATGACCATTGACAAGCCGACAGTGGAAGATGAAACTAAATTATACGATAGTGCAACACGAATATTGGAGGATGCTGCTAAGAACAAAATACCTGTCGACGAGCAGTTAAAGAAAATTTTTGAAGCTGAGCACCCTCAACCGAAAAAGAAAGTCCAGCTTATCATTGATGATGTTGTCGACGTGTCAGATAACTCAGCTCCACCATCACCGACCATTGTCACGCAGGAGACTCTTTTTTCTACACCTATGGTAAGTACCCCACTTGCACTTCAACCTCCATCTCAAGTTTTGAATATTGTACAAACTCTTCCTTCCTCACATCGAGAAACATTACAAAATGATAGCGACATTACCCAATTCATGACCCAACTGCCGGCCATGTTTCTAGATTGGCGAAAAATCATAACCAAGAAACCTGTATTAGTAGACACTGGTTCACCAACAGATTCTGCTCCTCCTGGTGTCATCCCAACCGAACTTTTGAATCCATCAAATACCTTTGCACTGCAACCAATTGGCATGCACCATACCCATCTACAGCACAATCCTAATACAAACAATCCATTTTTTTCTCAATAGACTTCTTCATCCATTCCTTTTCCAGAAAATCCATCGATAGAAGCCGATTCACCTCCCCAACATGTTGTGAACTCACCACAACATTTCCCCGATGTTCAAGTTTTAAATGTAGTCTTATCCCCTGTAGTCAGTCGGGAACCGTCTGCTAGTTTAAATCCTAACCCTCCTCTTCCAGTTGACGAAACGCATGTGTTGTCGACAGGTGAAATGATTACTACTGTACCATTCCTCCTGAAAGCAGCAATTGAGCCAGTAGCAGAAACAACTGATGCAGTAGTCAAGTCAGTAGAACAAACAAATCAAGCAGCAGTCGAGACTGTAGAGCAAGAAAAAAAAGTAACAAGTGAAGAAGTAATTTCGACAAACATAATAGAAATACCAAGCAACTTAATACAAGCAGAACAGTCTACTGAAGAAGCACAAAAATAGACAAAACAAACATTAGGAATAGTGGAGACTCAAAAAGAATTAGAACAACAATTAGCAGCGGCAAAAATGGAAAGAAAAATCCAAGAAAAAAGGAAAAAAAAAATGGCGCCTAGAGAAAAATATTTAGCAAGAGCAACAACATCTACAGCACATATCTCAATTGAGTTGCTTGTCTGTACATCTCGACCAATTTGGGCCGATCTTGACATACCATCTACAACAGGAACCACAAGAAGAGCTTGACTTATTGGCTGATGCAATCAACCGAGAACAACGACATAGACGACTGGAATCAGAAGACCGCATTCACAAGGTGGAACAAGACCAAACTCTATTTCTGACAAAGTGTCAAGACTTAGTGCAATAGGTCATACCAATTCCAGTCACCTCCGACACGACAAGCACACTTGATAAAGCATTTCAGTTGTTCAAATCTGTTGTGTCGGCACTGTCTGAACAGCTCACCAAGTACTGAGAAGAACAAGCCACAATAACAGTGTCATTGATGTCGCAATAGTTTGAAGCATTCAATGCAGCACACAATCAGCTCATACAGTATAATGAAAAAGAAGAGGCAACAAACAATGTTCTCCGCAATTGGTACAAACACTATGGCAACGTGTTTAGAGAAATGCGGGAGACAAGAGAGACAATTGTCAATCTTCAGAAAGAACACTAAGTAGCTGATGAAACCATGGCCAAAAGTATTGAGGAACAACTGATAATGGAAAATAGAAAACTGGAGAAATTGAAAAAAAGTGAAGCAAAGTGGCTAAGCCAAGCTCCTCATAACCTTCACAAAGTAGAGCAACTCTGACCATGTCTTCAAACACTGCTTTCAGCTGCAAATAAGAAAATAGATCTCTTCGGTTCTGACCTAATTCATCTACAAGGAAAAACTACTAAAGAACAGACAGCCCACATGTCGGCCCTTACAATACTTACTATCGACATCTAGAACACACTACATCATTGGGAGAGCTTCCAACACCAAATGTCAGTTTTAGCTGATGCAATGGTCGAGGTCTATTTGCAACAACCAACAGCGACTAGTTCCACTCCAGACAACTCATAACAGCTGCATTTATCACTTAAAGCACAGTTATACACAATTTTGTTTACTAATTTTTCATTTTGAAATATAAGTGGACAAGACCCGTTGACGAGTCTAAATATGTCAGTCAGTTGCACCAACAATACAGTTGTATAATTGAATGTAAACATCTATATATACATTGTTCAACCAATATAATAATTAACTAAGATCTGTTCATGTATAGTTTTACCCTTGATGTTCAACTCAACATCTTATATGCTGAAATTTTTGCAGCATTGTTGGGTTTAGATTCTCTTATCTTGCACATTTCTGAGTATAAATTTATTGTTTTTATTAGTTAAAATATTTTTTATCTGGAATTTTTTGTCTCATTACGATTATAAGGTATTGAAGAAAAATATTTGAGTTATTCGATGCCTTTGATTATAGGAGTATTCTGCAATGTGAATAAACTACAGTACTGGAACAGGTTTGCTTATATTTTTATGGTAGGTGTTAAATATCAAGTGATGACATTTTATAAACATTAAGCATTCATTCATCCTTATTTGTTTTCAAACTCATCACACCGGAAATATTAAAAACTAACACAATTACGAAAGTTCATCAACTTTATAAGGTTTCTGGACAAGTAAAAAAAAAATTGTGTTTAATGAAAATTAGGTCAGACGACGCCAGACAGGTCAGACAAGGTCGAGGAGGGATGAGAGGTGGGAACAGGTCGAACAAGTTGGAGGAGATCCATGAGATCGAAAGAGGTTGCAGAAGGTCGCTTAAAACTTCAAAATGGTCAATGTCTTCGGTGGGTAGTAATATGGTCGACTATTTTAATGAAGTCTACAGTCAATTTTATATTTATACAATTCTTTTTTTAATTGAATATATAATTTCTAAAGGAAAAATGTATGTTTTTAATAGTTACACCCACTTAAATTACAATTTCCTTATCATAAAATATATAATGTCTTTGTGTTTATTGATTCATTGTAAAATATTCTCTAACATTGTTACAAAATTGACTTTTACTAACGACGTTCACTTTTGCACCTCATAGGGCAAATGCTAATATAATACATGCAAAATAAAGAGAGATAACATACTTATCCCATTCCTGCCCCAATCTTCCGTTTAAACCAAAGTCTCTCTCCTTCCTTAAAATATAAATTCATTTTCGAGAATCCCATTTTATATGATTAAACTACTAAATACTTTTTATTATATAACAAACATGATAAGAAAGGTGGAAGACAAAAGTGGAAGAGATTTTGAGCATCGTAGTTTAAAGAGTTGAACAAACTTTGTCCTTGGAGCAAGTTAAGATGATTATGTTAATGCTTGAGATGTAAGCTCTCTTAACGAATATTGACAACTCTTCAACTAATTAAGGAAATAACTGATTTCTCGTTGAGAGCTCCGGGAATGGTCCATAACTCCCTCAACAGTTCTCTACCTTGATCTGTGGAACAATTGACACATAGCCAAAAGAAGCTTGATGGAAGCTGGGCTATAAAGACTTATGTTTGGTCCCCAAGCTCTCTAACTCAATCTCCTTCAGTTTTTACACCATCAATCTAGAGTGAGCAGAGTTTGGAAGTGCCATACGGAACGGTTTCCTTAAACAAAGTCTCAAATCAGAGTGTGAGCAGCATCGATGGCTAGAGGTATGATTCTGACGGCATACATTATTAACTCTTTCCGATTCTTTAAAAGTTTATTCTGCATGTAAAGAATCGTAATTTACTAACAGTTGGTATCAGAGTGTAATTTTATCTCTGCCTTGATGTTTGGACTGCTGTACGTCCATTGGGGTATTGCTCATACATTTTATTGTTTAGTTTTTTCTGCGTCCGTGTTGATATCTATCCGGAACCACCATTTCTTTTCCAGAACTTTTATTAACTACAACAATGCATCTGTGTAAACTTCAACCAATCCATTTGATTGTATCCCTTTTCAAATGGAACCTTTGATCGACGTACTGGTTTTGCAATTGAAACAGGTTGCTTGAGTGCTGAAACTTTTGTTGTGGCTGTCTCTTGTTTTTTCAAAGCCTTCTGGGTATGGAAGGTGTGTAGCGTCAGTGCACAATGTGTTTTTTAACTGAGTTAGAGGTCACATAAATTCACTCCCAAAACCTTTGGATGAAAAGAGTATGAAAACTTGTCTTTTTGCAGTGTGCTTCTACTTTTTATGCTTGTTCTGTTGCTGTCTCATTTGAGGAGGCCGCTGCCTTGTGGACTGTTGGAGTGAAGGCCGCAGCCTTAGGGCTGCATGCTAACCTCTGTGGTCTGTTTAAAAGGAGGGTCGCTGCCTTTATTTGTCTTCCTACTGCCACAGTGATTTTTTCTTATACAGTAATTACAATATGATACCTTTTCTATTTGAGTTTTATGCACATGTATAAAAGAATTGAAATCTATTACAGTTAGCTATTTTTCTAATAGTTCATGATGTTAGATAAAGTTTTATAATAGGGTGATATTAGGATTTTTTCCTAATCAACTTGAATATATATTTCATTTGCATGATTAGTATAAAGTTAATTTTAGTAATGTCTAGTGATCCATATAATTTTTATTGATTAGAGAATAGCCACAGCATCTGTAATTAAATAATGTTATATATTATGATTGAGTAGGATCACATAAAGAATATTTAGAGATTAATTGTAATTAATTATACTAAATGTAATAAATTTTATCCCACAAGAATTTTTATTATATTTATATAATTAATTAGGATAAAATATTAAATTATTCATAACTTACCCATAGGAATTATGAATTAATAGTTTTATCATAAAGTTCAATTCTATCATAAAGAATCATTGAATCTGCTTGAATTGAAAATTTAGCCCAAAAGCAATTTTTATGTCATTACATTCAATTTTAAGCATGAATTTACATTGGTAAAGCATGAAATTTTATTTTTAAGGCCTCAATTTAAAACAAGCATCCCGCCAATGGTATTTGAAATTACATAATGTAATTTCTTCTTTCGGTTTTGTAGAAAACATTATGGATCAATGTATATACCTAAAAGTTAGTGGGAGTAAAATTTGTTTTCTTGTTTTATATGTGGATGACATTTTGCTGGCAACCAATGATAAGGGTTTGCTGCATGAGGTGAAACATTTCTCTCTAAAAATTTCGATATGAAGGACATGGTTGAAGCATCTTATGTCATTGGCATTAAGATCCATAGAGATAAATTTTGAGGCATCTTGGGTCTGTCTCAGGAAACCTATATTAATAAAATTTTAGAGAGATTTCAGATGAAGGATTTTTCACCAAGTATAGCTCCCATTGTGAAGGGTGATAGGTTCAATTTGAACCAATGCCCGAAGAACGACTTTGAAAGGGAACAAATGAAGAACATTCCATATTCTTCTGCTGTCAGAAGCCTAATGTATGCTCAGGTTTGCACAAGACCTGACATTGCATTTGTTGTTTTGTTCATCTTCTGTTTTGAGGCTACTTTACATGGTGTATGGCTTAAGAGTTTCATTTTTGGGCTTAGAATTATGGATTCTATCTCTAAGCCATTGAGAATGTATTGCGACAATTCAGCTGCTGTTTTTATGGCTAAAAACAACAAAAGTGGGAGTCGAAATAAACACATCGACATTAAGTATTTAGCTATAAGGGAACGTGTTAAAGAAAATAAAGTGGTCATTGAGCACGTCAGCACTGAGTTGATGATCGCTGATCCTTTGACTAAGGGCATGCCACCATTTAAATTCAAGGATCATGTATTGAATATGGGACTTGATTCCATTATGTAGTTTCTCATTGTATGGACAATGTTATTATTGTGATGTTTTTCTCATACTTATGTGCACCTTAATTTAATTGAGAGAATTCATCTGTATAGGACCAAGAATAAACATAAGGTTTCTTCATTAATAAATTGTTGCCACATAAATTCTAATAGAAATAAATACATAGTAATACATGGAAGATAATACTCATCTTAACAGGACTTATCGCCATGATTCATGTATCTATTTTTAATATAGATTATCAATGGGTTTTAAGATGAGACATTAAGTTTGGAAGTATGGACCAAGTGGGAGAATGTACGGTCTCTTAACAAATATTGACAACTCTTCAACTAATTAAGGAAATAACTGATTTCTCATTGAGAGCTCCAGGAATGGTCCATAACTCCCTCAACGGTTCTCTACCTTGATCTGTGAAACAATTGACACATAGCCAAAAGAAGCTTGATTGAAGCTGGGCTATAAAGACTTCTGTTTGGTCCCCAAGCTCGCTAACTCAATCTCCTTCAGTCTTTACACCATCAATCCAGAGTGAGCAGAGTTTGGAAGTGCCATACAGAACAGTTGCCTTAAACAAAGTCTCAAATCAGAGTGTGAGCAGCATCGATGGCTGGAGGTATGATTCTGACAGCATACATTATTAATTCTTTTCAATTCTTTAAAAGTTTATTCCACATGTAAACAATCGTGATTTACTAACATGAGAATCTATATGTCTAATCTGTCAATATTTTGGTAAAGATGCAATATTTTGATAAAGATTTAGAAGAAATTAGAAGGTGAATGCTATTCTATCAATGTGGTCATTATAGTAACTGTAACATTCGGTATTTGGAACTTAAAGGTTTTGATAAAGATTTAGATGAAATTACAAGGTGAATGCTATTCTATCAACGCGGTGATTATATAAATCGTTTGCTATTTGGAACCTAAAGGTCTTAGGATTAAAATGAAAATATATATTTATTATTTTATATGTATATTTTTATTGTTATTATAATAAAATGTGGATATTTTTTTAATAAAATTTATTAAGTTTCTTATTAAAATTTTTACATTGATATATGTGTTATTATTATTTTTAAAAAGTGGATGATTTAGCATTAATCATTAGAAAAATAATGTTTCATTTTTAATGGTCTTGTAATGCGTATGCTTCAAAATTTCAATTAACCTCATGGCATAGCATTTCCCTTTCGAAGAAGTATGGTGGATGGGGCTTAAAGTAGATATTTTTGTTTGGTGAAGCACTTAGTGCTAAATCTCTCTCAAGATGGATTTTCAAAATTTCATTTAACCCCATGGCATAACATTTTCCTTTCCAAGAAGTATGGTCGATAGGGCTTAAAGTAGATTTTTTGGTTTGGTGAAGTTCTTAGTGCTAAAACTCTCTAAAGATGGATCTTTGATGATATCTTTTAGAGTGAAGTTTTAAAATGAAAATATTTAAATCTTGTTTTATATCTCACTGGATACAAAATCCTCCAAGTTTATCTTCCAATTCTTCGGTGATATGGACAGGTCTATAAGAATTTCTTCGATCTTGAAAAAAGGGTTAAGCTAGAAAATCGGTAGGGGTATTCAAGCCTACATTGGAATTGATCCAATTGTTGGAATTGGTGATAATTATCAACTTTCCCAGCAATTAATTTATCTTCCACATTCTTTGAATGTACAACTTTTATCTCAAGTATGCAGGAATAGAGATTATGTTTCTTTCCCAACCTATTGGTTTAACTCTGTAGATTTGGGTTTAGTTGGAAGTTTGGCGGAAGAATGGGATAAGTACATCCTTTCTCCTAACTCTGCAGGCATTTGGTTATCAAATGAAAAGGATGGTCTTGTATGGGATTGGGTGGACTCAAATGGATTTATTTTGGCTAAAAATGCTTATGATTTAATTATCTCTAAAAATGTTCAGATTTCTCCTAATTGGCCGATATAGAAAATTTGGAAATGGAAGGTTCCAGCTAAAATCACATGCTTTGTGTGGTTATGTTTGGAAAATTGCATCATTACATGGGAAAATATTTCGAAAAGACTATTTTGTGGTCCTGGTTATTGCACTCTATTTTTTTATGTGAATGAATCTATGTCTCATTTATTTGGCTCCTGCACCTATTTTAACAGTGTATGGGAGATGTGCTCTGACATTTTAAATTTCAAAGTAAATTGGAATACTTCTAGTTTCCAGGAAAGCATGATGTTGTGGTTTTGAAAAAATAATCTATATAAATAACTTCCCTTCTTTGTCATTTGGGAAGTATGGAAATCAAGAAACACGTATATTTTTTAAGGTAAAATGTCTTCTGTAACTCAAGTGTGCTTCAAATCCATTATTCTCTTTCTTGAGTTTTTTAAATCTAGGAAGAAGGTAAATAACAAAGCTCTTACCAATCCACAGTTTGATGAGTCTATTTCGGTGTGGTATTTTGATGGAGAAAAAAAAAATGTTTACGTGGGGCTAGAATGCTTCTCAAAATTAACAAGGATCATTTCATCAAAATTAAGCTTGGCATTGGTGAAGGAACTAATACAAAGGTTGAGCTATTTGCATCATGGGGGCTCTTATGGTATGGTAAGAAAAGGGTTACTCGGTATCTTCAAATTGCAGGTGACTCTAAGGTGATTATTGACTGGGCCAATGGTAATTCTACCTTCTATGTTCTTCATCTATCATATTGGATGAACAGGATTGTGGAATTGAAAATGTTTTTTTCTAAATTATTCTTTTTACCATATATATCAGGAATTCAACTAAAGGAGGCAATGGGATATAAGGATGGTGTAATACATTTTGAGGAATATGTTTATGATGATGGCATTGGCATATGAACGGTTTCTCTCTTTTAGTAAATGCTTGTTCTTCCTTTATCATGGAGTAAGTGCTCTATATATTATGTCATGGGTCATTAGTATTGTAGATGAGTCATGTTGATAGAAAGAAGCAATTTTGTATAAGTTATTATGCTTCTAGTATGTTTATTCAATGGCTCTTAGTGGCTTAAAATGACCAATTTTGGAAAATATGAATGCACAATCTGTTTAGAAATGAGGTAACTTTGATTCAATTTTGAATAACAATTTTTTTTTCAACTTGAAAAAAAAAGGGGATTTAGAATGATGATAAATAATATCATCTATTTAGTTTTAGTTTTTCATTATATCTAATGTTATTTAGGTAGCATAATTTTTGTGTATATTGTATTTTTCTTATTTATAAATTTTGTAAAATAATTAGCATTTTTACTCCAGGGGACTTCTTCCACTTTAGTATGAGGGAGAAGTGTAATTCCATATTCAATATTGAGTTGAAAAGTGTCACTTTAATAAAATAATAAAATATTAAGTGAATAATTTTTTTTACAATATCATCCTTAATCTAAAATCTAAGTGAAGTTGACACATTGCACATTAATAAAATAACAAAATATTAAGTAAATAAATTATTTACATTGGCCTAGCTAACCTAAACTTTAAAACCAAAGAGATATATATGCTATGCAATATGAGACTTGAGCAAACATTAAACCATGATATACATACAAAACTAGTCTATATCCATCCTAAGTTAGGTTGTGTAGGGAGAGGGATCAAATCTCTTGAGGTGTAAACTTTTCTTCAAATTTTCCAATTGAATTTGGACATTAAGGAATTTATCCTCGAAAATCCAAAATTAAAATATATCTATACTAGTTATAAAATAAAATTAAGGAAAAAATAACCATAACAAATGTTCATTCTATAAAAAAAAGATTTATCCAATATCTAATTTTCAAAAATAAACATTTCGATCTTAAATTTAAAAAAAATTATAATTAAATATTACAAATAATTAATTCTAAATATACAATATAAAATATAATTTTAATATTGAAACAAATAATATTGTGATCCATAATCCATACATTGAAACCTTAAAGTCTCGATATCATTTAAAAATAAAAACACCAACAAGCAAAGTATAAATATAATTTAAAACTAAAATTGAATTTATTACTATAAATTTAGGATAAATTTTCATGTGAACTCCATCCAAAATGAATTCAAAAGAATCAAACTTGAAAACTTTGGTTGAAGAAAATATTTTATGTCTATCTTAAAACTAACTGTGATACCCACTCAAACTATATTGACTCTCATTCCAATTCAGAATGATTTCTACTTTTAATAAAAAGGAATATTGTATCCTACCATGTACAAACCTAGATAGCAAGGCAAAATGAAAAGATATCCAACAGGTACCATCCAATCATGATACTAAAATAACAAATAAACCATAAAAGTTAAAGGTTGCATTAAAGTAACATATACATTAAAGCAAAAGCTATGCTGCAAAATATCCCCCCAAAAAGAGGTATTTTATGCTTAAAATAGCTATTCCCGTACATCGCGTGCTATGTAATCAAGAGATATTTCTTGCTATGCAACTAAAGAAATCTACAGCTACCGCCTACCTGTCGTTAACGGCTGCCCAAATAATAGAGTACAAATCTTTAGAGACGGTATGTATCTTTGAGTGCTTTGAATCTGCTCGATAAAGTTTAATTCGAAATATCTAATTGCTTCACTCCTGGAACCTTATTTTTAGTGTGTATAACAAGCCATACTACAGTAGTCTTCAGTGGGTATTAGAAGGCTGCTCAACCGATCTTCTTCAAGAACGCTACTACAGCTTTTAAGAATCCTGCTAGGTTGATCAGCGAGATTATTATTAAAATGGTTTCTTTAGAGAGATTTGAGAAATTTAAACCCCATCTTTCTCAGATTATGATTCAGGGAGTTTTTGCTGGTATGTATGTCATCGTCAGATCTGCCTTAGTAAATGGAATGAATAACTTTGTTTTCGTGACATATAGGACTGGCTCTTGCATCGTTAACTATCGCTCCTTTCGCTTACATTTTGGAGAGGTATTGTGCACTCATTCTTATTACTATGTTTAAATCTCGATTTAAGTTTTTACAACGATATCAATCTATTATTAGTTATGAAATAAACAGTTTATTTTCGAATTAGAGAATAATGGATTGTATTCAGATACATTAATATTATTAATATGATGATTGCTAGTTTTATTTCATTTGTTGTTCACCTTAACCTGCAGAAAGACACGTCCACCCTTAACATGGCCTCTCATGTTTCAAATTTTCTTGCTTGGAAGTGGGTAAGCATCTTCTATGATATTCTAGGTTTTCCATTATGTGTTGGGTCAGATCTTAAAATCAACGTTGCAATATGAAACCAATTATGTGAATGACATGTTGCAGAATAGCGATAGCACAGAATTGCACGTTTCCAGGAATGTACTACACTTCTTCTACGTTTGGTTCAGCAGCATTAAATCTAACACCCGTTTTCACATTTGCAATGTCCACACTGATAAGGTAGAAATTGTCATATCAATATTACTCTATCATGTTAACTTAATATTTTGGAATAGGTTGTACTAATTGAGGGAATATTATTTAGTTTGCTGTAAGCTATTTAATGCAGTTGCAGCAAGTTTATTGATAGCTGGATTTCAAGTAGCTTGAAATTCAACGATCAACATGCCTATTACAATTGCATTAAATGACCTACAACACACTGAATAATATTAGTCTTCATATTCATTTGTTTTCTAATTTAAATTGAATACATGATTTGCATGAACCAATGTTTAGCATGAAATTTATTGATAATGCTCGTTCAACTTGCCTTTTGTTTGCTCTAGACTGGAGACAGTTAATATCAAAAGTTTAGGAGGACAAGCAAAGGTTGTTGGCACAATTATTTGTGTCTGTGGTGCAATGGTCATGACGTTATACAAAGGCCCTGCACTTAATTCTTTACCACCTGATGTAAAAAGCCATCGAATTACATCCAATTCTGAGCACAATATTCTACTGGGCACCATCTTGATCTTCATAAGCGTCGTCCTCTGGTCTGCATGTATTGCTTTTCAGGTGATATTCATTACCAACCCTTATATCGCCAATTCTTCCTATTCCTTTAACTAACATAGTTTCACTGCTAATTATTTAACAAGCGATGGGTGGAATTGGATACAGGCACCTATTCTGAAGAAGTATCCTGCTGAATTATCATTAACAGCACTCATAAGTATTTTTGGAGCAGTCGAATCTGCTGTAATTGCTGTAATCTGCGAGCATAAGAAGTCCAATCTCTGGGCTATAGGATGGAATATTAAGTTTCTTAGCATTGTATACTCGGTAAGCATCTGAACATTCAACAAAAATATATCACTGACTACATTGCACATGTACTATAATATCAAAATAACAATCGGAATAAACAGCATCATCATGAGAAATATATTGCATGTTTCAGGGAGTATTAGGTTCTGCACTGGGGATGTTTGTTCTATCATGGGGTATAAGCAAAAGGGGACCTGTATTCGTTGCACTTTTCAATCCAGTTGGCACTATTGTCACGGCCATTCTGGAGCTTATATTTGTTCATGTGTATCTTCATGTGGGCAGGTAAGTTAGAATATTACATGAGCCAGTGACTCCCAATCTTACGGCCATTTCATATCTCTTAAAAGACAAAACATTGTAGCATAATATCCGTTACCTCATATTGTAAAATTCCAAACAGAAGTGTATTTCAAGATGTTATCTGATTCCTTTGATGTTGATAAAAAAAACTGTGCAGTGTGGTCGGAGCAGTCTTGATCGTTGCGGGACTTTATTGTGCACTTTGGGGTAAAGCACATGATATGAAAACCGAGGTTGACAAGGCATCTGACAATAATATTATTCCAGAAGAAGCTCAGCAATTCAACAATAGTATCATGCCATTTAATAGGGTAACAATGGAAGATGAGGAATCCAGAAAGGAAGAGGCCACCATTTGAATATACAAAATGAGGAATCGGAGAAAAGAAGAGACCACCCTTTGAAAACAAAATACATGCGAAAAGGCAGCGGACAATAATATTAAATATGTTAAAGTACTCCTACTCTCATTGGCGACAAGGCTTTTAAATCTATGGGTAAATAAAGTTGCCACTTTGTGACAAGTATGATCATGCCGGGCTATGAGAACATGTCTTGAATGGAAATATTAAATCATTCTGGGCCATGAGAACATGTTGTGAGTGGAAATATTAGAAAAATTTCATATCTTTTTAGAGTTTGTATGGAAATTATGGTTGAAGTCGAGAAGATATGAATGGAAATCTAGATTTCACTATCATTTTAGGGATTGGATTGATTGTATGTAAATTATGGTTGAAATTGTATTTTAATTTAAAATTTATTAAATTTCGATTTAACATGTAGTTTATGGTTGGTGAACATGAATAAGTCACAAGTTAAGTGCTATTAACAAGTTATCTGTTATTTGTTCTCCATGTTTAGTTGTAGTTAGTTGACTATACACTTGTCCCACTCTCCTTTCATTTAGGAAAAGCATAGATGATAGTCAACCCCAAATTCTATATATATATCATTATAAATATAAATTTTTAATTTTGTACATTGGATGTAGCTTGGGTGGTTGGGAGGAATGATTATTATCTCTAGAGGTTCAATTCTTGTAAGAGACATGATGCTCTTGTTGAGTCCGTATGTATTGACTATGTAATCTTGGCCATACCTTGATTCTTCATAATAGGCGCAGTGTTGCCATTTCTCCACTTTAAAAAAAAATAAATTTATATATATATGAGATTTACATTTTTATATTAATTTTATAATATAGATTTTGTCATATTTTTAATGTATCTCCAAATTATTAAATAAATATAATTTATTTAATTATATATATTTTATATTAAAATTAATCGACATAGAACATGTTTTAAAATTTATTTTACAAGTTATATATGTACTTCTCTTATCTAGTGCAACATTTAAACTTTACATCTATTAAGTATTCAAATGCATATGAAACACAATAGTTTTACTTAATTCCTCTTCTTCTTAGAGTTGAAATGTCATGATTTTTATAGTAGTATTTTTAAAATTTACTTTTCATAACGTTGTTTTAGGCATATTTTAAAATTCGCGAATGAGTATTATTGATTTCGGTTTTAAATGTATTATAAACATATTCTAAATTTGGTATAGATTTATAAATAAAGTTACAATTTTTCTATTAAAAGTTTATTGAAGTGAAGTTTTGATATCTTTATTAAAAGTTATAGAATGTATAAAAATTCTTTCATTGCATTGTATATGTCAAAAATGTGGGTGGCTTCAAACTAGATCAAGAGAAAAAATAAATTGTTAGTTATCAATATTTTAATATTAAATGAAATTTATTGTAACAATAATGTGTATACTACTATAAAACCTATGCTAGTTGGCCTTAGTTTGACTTTTTTTTGGAGAACAATAAAAGAAAAAAATACTTATAATTATATTAACTACTTGTTTCATCATTTGAAATAGAAATTTTGGTTACTTATGGACGAGATGTAGCTGCAACAAACTCTTTTCTTGTAGTGGCTTTAGAATCAAGTTCATGTCATTGTCCAATTTCCTGACGTTTTCTTAAACCTCATTTAGCTGCAACATAATTTCAGTATGCTTTTCACTACTTGTCTTTAAGGCTTAACCCATAAGGACCTCGATATACCATAAAATAGCCAAGGTTTGTTAGTACTTAGCTTCTCAAGATTGAGTTGAACTAGCATCAAGAACCTAGGACTCGATTGATTATACAACGATGTATAGGAAAACATATTCCTCATTTGTTTGTATCCATCTTTGCACTCTCTTGAGCATTTTTGCAACCTTTGTTGTGGTATACTTCCAGTACAACACCTCCACTTCCCACATGGATCTGGTCTACTGAACTTTCCTATCAGTGCTTCTTCCCTCCTTTCCATCCTTGTCTAGGCCAATAATCACCATGGTTATGATTGTATTGGGTATGAAATCAAAGAAAACACAATGCTCCCAACCCCAAACCTCATCCAGTGATAACTTAGAACACATTTCCCCTATTCTCGAGAGCTAAATTTCGTTGAACAAAATGAGAAGGGGAGTATTGATGTATTTATTAATCACAGTGAGTTCTTGATAATACCTAATGGAGTCAACATAATAGAAAGGACTATGTTCCCAGTTTTCTATTACAACGTGCATATCACCAATGAAGCACCATCATTCTTGATATGGATTCATCATGGCTTTATCAATGTGATGTAGTTGATCACAAATTCATTGTCTCATCAACCGAATGCCAAGTACCCAATGTTGTGTTTCTAGCTCTCCTCTTGTATAACTCCCTTTCTTTCATCTCCACCTATCTCGACATTAGGTTTTCACATGTCTTCTATCACAGTGGCATCATGGTAACCTGTGACCCCCATCGCACATCACAGGATCTTCACTCAGTGAAACTATACCATGACACCTTTATCCATGAGATATTAAAGAATACCCTTAATTTCACTAGATATTGACAAATACCTACCAAAATACTTATGTTGAGCCCCCCTCCTAATCCATATTTCTAATTAAAAAGACCCTAGTTTTACAACATATTCCTTACTTTTACTAGATATTCCTTTATATACCATCAATACCTATAAACCCCCAATACCATACTCTCCGCCCAACAATACCTACAATATATTGAACTTATTTTTCATAATTAAAAAACCTTCCTTTATAAATGAACGTGATAAGATTTTACTCAACAAGGTGAATTCCCTCTGTCGCACAACCATAACACCTCATCTCCAACTATTTATTTCATTAGTTATATATTTTTGTTTTGTTACCAATATTTCTTCTACTAATCCAAAGGACACCAATATGGTAAAAACATGTGTTTGAAATGATGCTTGAGAAACATGATTTTTCTCAATGCATAATAAATTAATTTACATTAATAACATTATAAAATCCTCCAAAATATATTTATATTGTAAAAATATATATACTGCGATGTAAATTATAAACTTGTGTGAAAGAAACCAAAACAAAATACTTGCAACCCTTGTCGAACAAGAATGAGAAAGTTGAGCAAACAAAAGAAATATGATATTATTTATATATGTGAAGCGAAAATGTGGAGCAAATAAAAGACTTATCATATTCATTGTATCATTGACCTTCTATCAAAAGCTAACCAAATCATGAGAATTATTTGGTCCTAGTGTATTTTACTTATATACGACAATTATTTGGTCCTCATGTATTTTAATTATGTCGAGAGAGAATGATTGGAACAAATAAAACGCGTATTATATTCAGGTAACCTAAGGATCAGAATTATTTAGCGCTCATATATATTAATTATTTATGTAAACAATAATATATTTTCTATAATATTTATTAATGCTGAAATTATTTATTTATGTAAAGAGAGAATGAAGAGCTAAAATATACTTCTCATATTCTATGTATATATTCTATGTATATGTATTAAAGTCTAACAAAATCATGAGAATGATATGGTCCTCATGTATTTTAGTTATTTATGTCTAGAGAACATGAGTGGTTATAATGTCCCATGTGTTGAAGTTAACCTAGTGATAAGATTTAGTGATGAGAATTATTTGGTGTTTATATAAAATATTTATCTATAGCAAGAATAATATTAACTGTGAATTATTATTTTTATTATTAAGACATAATAGTTTTAATTTTGAAATATGTATTATATTAAACTTTTTAAAGAGGAAACTTTATCGGTGAGGTTTATTCATCAAGATGTAAAGTCTTAAAAGACTCTATCACTTCGACAATACTCCAATAAACATTATGAACAACGCATGGATACATGGATGAATGACTGATGGAGACATGGATGAAGGCGGTGCAATTGGTGCAACATACTAGTTGTGTAAAAGGATTGATGGACACCTTTAGTGACTGCATGATTAGTGGTTGAGAAACATTACCATGAATATAAAATTGGCTTTCCCATTATTGTTCCATGTTATTGAATTCTTTAATGATACCATACCAAACCGACTTTAATCGATCTAAGAGGCATCGCATCGAAATCATGTTATATGCAATATAACTAATAGAACAATCACAGGCCAATACCATATCATATATGAGTTTAATTGGTTGTGTATTAGTAATGTTGTTGTGAAAACATACCTCAGATTGATAATGACACATCCATAGAAGCAAGCTTCCTTATCTTACACTTTCCTTGCATTGAAAAGTCATTTTCCTCAAAGAAAAATGTACTAAGATCTTACACATGTTTTAAATCCCATGGCAGAGACAAAGTAGTGGCATTGGATGTTCAAGGTGATTCACATCCAAATTCCTCCATCCAAGTTAAGGTTATTGCATACCTACATAGTCTGACACCAAGTATGATATCATGGAAGTGACCTATTCCATAGGAAATGGATGACCATCCTATTCTTATTGTTCTCAGAACTAGATGATGGATAATATATATATATCTACAACTCAATCTCATATTTAGTCCAACTACATAGTAAAGGTTTTTCGTATGAAAAACAAAAATGAAGGTTTTGGTTGCATATACATCATAGTTTATACATCACATTCTTGTAGTATTATATGTATTGTATCTCATATGTAAGCAATATTATGAGTAATTACATGTGCTAATTTTTTTTAGAAATTAATTAGATTTTAATTATGTGAAATAATTTTCATCAACAACTTATCTTTCTTGTAAACTACTCAGCCATATAACAACATAGATAATCGACTTTATGATATAATGAAAAGCAAAAAACCATTAAACAAATTCTTATATATTATATATTATAAAATTTAACATTTGAAAAATTAAAACAAATTCACTAAAATTTAAATTTAAATTTAAATTGAAACATTCTTCAATGGTTACTTTATACAATGTCAAATGAGACATTCTAAAGCATATAATGATGATATTATAAAATTTAACATTTATCAAATGTAAGATTAAAACAAACTCAATAAAATTTAAATTTAAATTTAAACATTTTTCAATGGTTACTTTATACAATGTCAAATGAAGACAATCTAAAGCATAAAATTTTAAATATAAATTGGAACATCTTCAAAGATTGCTTTATACAATGCCAAAGGAAGATATACTAAATAATATAATTATTTTATTGCTATGTTATTGATTGGTATGTTTTTCGAAAGGTTTAGCTTATTGACATTATTGGTTAAGATTATATGTTTTGTCTCATATATGTAGTTTAAAAGTTCAATGATTTTATGATTTTGAAAAAATTAGATATAAAAGTTTGGTTACAATTATTAAACTCTGAAATTTTGAGTGTTTTTGGAGTTTTTGATAGTATTGAATCTGTTTCTACCATCAAAATCATCAATAAACCACAGTTAAATTCAGATTTTACAAAATAAAAAACGTGAAATTCCCATGAAAAACCACTATCCGAGCCAAATCATCGAATATTTAGACAACTTATATATATATATATATATATATATATATATTCCAAATGGAAAAGATCAATCATTCTAAAAGAGTGATCATGAAGTGTCCTTAGGGGACTTACATTCCAAAATATTTAAAAGATTCATTACATTTTTCCACTAAGGAGCTTACAAACCAAAAATGTATCAAGATCTGTTACAAAGTTCTATATCTTCAATCCTTCATGTATTTCTTCAATTTATGTCTATCCTGGCACTAAGAGGGGAGCATTTTTTTAAAGGAGATCTGCTTTAGTGTTTAATTCCCTATAAACATGTGTTACAAAGAAGACAACGAAGGACTCCTTTAAACTTCTAATAGCACTAAGAAGCTGTTGTAGATGAGGTGCTTTGATATGAATTATGTTATTTACCCAATCTACTACCATCTTTGAGTGTCCAAAAAGATGAAGACAATTCATATTTCTAGATAAATCCAATTTCAAGACTGAAAACAGAGTAGTTAGCTCCGCTTTATTGTTTGTGCAGAGCATATTTCACCTGGAGTTTATGATTATCAGCCAGGTATATCACACCTCCTAAACCTCCCCGAGGGGGGTCACCTTGACTGGATCCATCAAAAAAGGCCCACAACATTGATTTGTCTATAGTTGGAGGTATCAAAATTCTTCGTTTTTTTGGTTTTTCCTCGAATTTTTGCTCCTTTGTCCACTGAACAACTAGACCCAAAGTAACTTCTTCGGGAATATGATGAATTTGAAATATTTTAGAGTTGTGATCCCACCATATTACATAAATAAAGCAAGCTGGGAATGCAACAAAGGGAAGTACCGATCTAAAATTCCACCAAGACTGTCATTTTTGTTCCAAGGAAGATCCTTCATGAGAAGCTTGGGGGTTAAAACTTTAGCCACTATATTCCAAGCCTTCTCTGCATAAAAACGAAAAACGAAAAGGTGAGAACCTACCTTTTCATTGTTTTGGCACAACATGCACCAGCTAGGACCCTTACAAGGTCTTTTCTTAAGGTTGTCCCAAGTTAATAATTTGTTACTGAGTGCAAGCCACAATGTTAACTTGTCCTTTGGTGAGCAGACACCTTCCACAGGGTGTTCCACCACCATTTTGTATCACCAACAAAGGAGTCTCTGGCCTTTGTTACATAACCAAGTTTCACACTATAATCACCTGTTGAAGATTTTTTTACCATACCAAACTGTCATCCACTCCTTCATTTAAACGGATAAAACAAGAATTTAGCAAATCTATAAAGGAATTCCATTCCTTTGCTTTGTCACCTTCCAGAATTCGTTCTTCAATTGATTTCCAAACTATTAAGCTTAAATCATTAGCATGTGAAGTTTTAGCATCACTTAGAGTGCAAATTTTGAGTCCCTTAAGTACAATTAAGGTTCCACCAGAGAGCTTGAAACCATTCCCTCCCCCAATCAACAGGTCATCCCCAACACGCACTTTTTTCCCATCACCTAAATTCCAGGCCAGCCAATCTCTTATCAGAGGGAAGGAAAGAATAAAGGATTTCCATCCTATAGAACCAAATTTGTAAGATTTAATAGGAGTCCTTATCCAGTCAAGGATAGAGGATATTGGGCAATATTTTGACACCAATAACCTACCCCATAAAGAAGAGGGATTTTTAATTAAATGCTAGAGGGACTTAGCTTCCAAAGATTGACAGAATAAGAAGGGATTTTTAATACCCCAACCACCAAGAGATTTCAAGTTGGCCACTATTTCCAATTTAACCAAAGTGATTCCTTTAGCTTGTTACTAGCAATCCGCAAAAAGGAGAACTTCTTCCAAATTTTATCAAGAATACCAATTGGAATATAGGTTATAGAATCCGAATAAACTGGAATGCTTTGGATGACTGCTTTAAGTAGTACCAATCTTCCTCCTCTAGAGAGGAACCTATTAGTCCAACAGCCAATCCAACTCTCCACCTTCTTATAAAACCAAAGCCAATCTTGGAAGGAGTAAGAATTAGGCTTTATAAAAAAACCCAAATATTTGAATCCTTCTGATAATGGTCTTAAGTGGAAGGGTATTTCCACTTCTAACCTGTTTCTTGCTGCACTCGATAATGAATTCTTTGATAAGGTGGATTTTCCAATGTTTATGAACATCCTTGTGACCTTCGTGTAAAGATCTAAAATATGTTTCATTTCCTTATAATTATCCAGAGAGCCCCCCCATCATTAACACATCGTCGACGAATAAGATATGAGAAATCACTTCCATCTTAGAGAGCTTGATTCCTTTAAAAGAACCAGATCGTTTAGCATGAGAAATTATCCAACTCAAGGCTCATGCTACCAGAATGAATAGAAAAGGGGAGAGAAGGAACCCTTTCCTGATTCCTCTAGTTGGTCTGAAGAAGCTAGAAGGTGAGCCATTTGAGAGGACTGCAAAGGAGGATGATTGAATACAACCCATAATCTAGTTAATTGTTTTCAATGCTAAGCCAATATGTATTATAAACAACCTCAGAAAGGGCCAACTAACTTTGTCGTATGCTTTAGATAGTTCTAACTTGAAAATAAGGGCTTGAATTTTATTCCTGTGAATGGAGTGAATAGCCTCCTGGGCTGATGAGACTGCATCATGGATTTGCTGATTCCAAAGAAACCCAAATTGTTCCATGGAGATTATCTTGCTTAGGATGGGCTTCAACCACTGTGCAATAATTTTGGAAATGATTTTATAAACTACATTGCAATAGGAAATTGGTCGAAAGTCTTCGAAGGAGGAAGGTTTTTTTTGGTAATTAGAGCAAGAAAAGTAGAGTTGAGTGCACCTAAAACCTTCCTTGCACATTGAGACTCCCTTGCAACTTTCAACAAATCGTGTTTTAAAGTTTCGAAAAAACCTTGAAAGAATTCAATTCTGAAGCCATCAGGATAGAGACTTTTGCCTTTATGAAAGGAAAAAACTATCTTTTCCAACTCTTCTTCCGAAATCTCTTTTGTTAAATCTTTATTAATATCATCATTAACCAAAGTGGGGAACAATACTAATACCTATAAAATATCTTGAATAGGGAAACCCTTCGGTTTAGAAAAGAGGGTTTTCAAATAACTTTTCCCTGCTTCAACGTTTTCCTCAAAGGTACTTAGAAGATTCTTGTTTTCATCCTTGAAATCTGGAATTGAATTGACATTTTTCCTCCGCAAAGCAAACCTGCAAAAAAAATTGGTATTGTTGTCTCCTTCTAAAATCCATTATGCCCAGCTTTTAAATCTCCACAATTGCTTTTCTTTAGCCAACAAGTCTTCCCTCTTTAATTCTAACTCCTTAACTTCCTTTAATTATTCCAGAGAGAAAGTTTGAGAGCTATTGTTCTTGTAGATTTCCTTTAGCTCGGCCTCTACTTCTTTAATTTGAAACTGATGTTTTATGTTAGAGGACTTTTCCTAAAGCTTTGAGATCTTTTTTGATATCAAAAGGTTGTCAGATAGTTGTTTCATAAACGACTCGGCAGAGTGACTATGAAGAGGAGTCTAGGAGTCCTTTATCAATTTTAGATACTCATCTTCTTTTAACCAAGTAGGATTGAACTTAAAGGGAGTTGTGGGTTTGTTGAATTCTTTCTGAAAGAGAGAAGGATTGGAAGGTGATCAGATAACCCTACAACCTCTAGCCATGAATTTATTGTGAGGGAACCAACAACGAGATCCTCCAAAACCATCAATCTATCCAGACATTTTTAAATGGATTTTTCTCCAGATCTGTTATTCCTCCAAGTACGTTCAAATTTTAATGGTTGAGCATCCACCAATCCGTTAGAACCAATAAGGGACCTAAAAAAATTACTTAAATTCTCTGAGCGAACTGAGGAGCCCCAAACCTCCCTTTCTGAGAGAGTGAAATTAAAATATCCACCTAAGACCATATTCTTGGTCTCTAGGAGTCTCGAGGAAAGGAAAGATTCCCAAAAAGGCCTTCTATTCGAATACGGACCGTATATATTGAAGAAGGAGTAAAATTCACGGTAGTTCAGATCTTCCAAAACTGTTTTTAACAATGTCTCAAATTTTTTAGTCTTAACTTCCTTAAGGGAAGGAAACCAGGCTGTTAACAACCCACCTGAATGCCCATCTGAACTTATGTCAGCAAAAGACTAGTCTTTGAGCCAATATTCAACTGCCTCTTGAGCTTTATCTCCCTCCATCATAGTTTCCTGAATGAAGATGATTGAAGGACTTAAACTTTCGATCATTCTTTTAAGAGCTTTTATCTTGGGGGAGCTCCCTAACCCCCTTATGTTGAAAGAAAAAAAAATCATTTATGAGCGCTTGGATGGGCTATCCCTGCTCTAAGTGCACTGTTAATAGTGGACTGTTTTCAAGAGTGAACCTCCAATTCATCTTGTGATTTGACTTTTGATATATGATATTTCCTTCCTAAAACTACTTTTGGCATATCTAGAGCTAGACCTCCTTTCGAGGATGCTTCTCCTTTTTCCAAAAACAACTTTTTTGATCTTGTGTTGTAGGTCTTGTGTTTGACCCAAGATGAGGGATCCCTAATATCCTCTAATGTCACTGCCACGCCAAAACATCCTTTCTTTGGGATCCCCATAGAATTTTCCTCCAAAACTTGAACCTCGAAGATGTGCAAAGGGTTGTTTTTATCCGGGTTGACCGTTGTCGGAGGATAATAAGTGCAATCAAAATATTCTTTCTGTTTAGAGGAAATGGGAGTAGAAACAATTGGCAGAATAAAATTGGAAGATACAAAAGGAGGGGTATTAGAGGGAATTAAGGACTTACCAATAATGTAGTCTGGAAGCATGTCATTTGTACTGATGTCAGTTTCTTTTGAAGAGCCACCATCTTTTGTCAAATTGTCGTCTTCTGTACAATTCTTCTGAACAAGCTTCCTTCTCCATAGATTTTTATGTCGTACAAAGCTAATGGATTTTGAGGGACAGTCATTAGCCAAATTTTTGACCTGTTGACATTGAAAGCATATGAACGAAATTTTCCAATAATCCAAGTGTTGTTTCCAAATGCTACCATTCAATTCCAACTGAATTTCTTCATACAGCCCATCCCTGAAGTTAGGTTCTATCAGAAATTTTGCACACCTTCTGTCATCTTTTTTCTCCCAATTTTCTTCTAAAGAGATGAATCTACCAATTTTTCCACCAATAGCCTCCAAGATTTCCTTCTGCCAGAACATCATAGGCAGACCAGGCAGTAAAGCCCAAAATTGTTGGACATTATGCGGTTCTCTGGCTGCTTCGAAATCTACCTGCCACATTTTTAGAATTAATCCTGAAGGTCCCCAATTCCAATTCTTGTCCACTAGTTTTTCACTTTCAACTTCTAATTTAACCTTGATCAAGATCCAACCCTGCATAAGAATGTGAAACTGAGGCATTTCACTCAGAAGAGAACTCCAATTGCAGGAAATCCACGTCTTTAACACTTCCTGACCAATGAATTTCCCATAGAAGCATCCTACCAGAGCCGTGGAAAGGTAATCAGGGATGTCATTAATATTGATTTCCTTACCAATGGATAATGTGACCAGTTTCGTCTTCACACGAGCACCTTTACTACTTACAGGGATGTTATTATTCTCATGCATGGGGAGGTTCAGATCTGATGCGATCTATGGGGGAGAATGTTGCAGGTTTTCCATCGACGTGGTGGATATGGGGGCATTCAATTCATGCTGAGACGAGGAGACGTTAGCGAGATTATGTAAGAAGATGAGTACCCCAGGAGACACAGCATCATTATCTACCAAGTCCGAATACATCTTAAAACACAATGATTAAAACATAAAATCTCGAACATTCACCTGAAAATGTGGCACCTTCGGGACTATTCTTCAAATCTAAAATTTCCTTTGTTGCAGATCCTCTCCCTCCCCCCCTATTCCCCTTGTCATTTAAATTTTATATATATATATATATTCATTGTTTCTTATTATTATTTATATATAGGTAGAAAAAAACAATTGTTAGATTATATATATAAAACTAGACTTTTAGATTAACATGAGTTTAACTACCATCTAATTAGAAGTGTAAGGGTATAAATAGAAAACTGAAACCAATACTTATATTTTGTTGAGGACTATGAAGAGATAGTTATGAAAAAACCTAGCGAACGACTAAAGTTTGAGGTCCTTTTTTAGTGTTACATAGATTTTTTTTAATACCAAAAAGAAGTTAAATTGCATCAAATTATTTAGACTTAATATTTGTAGGATTAGAATAAGGGTTTTTCATAGGTAAGGCTTAGAAACCCTATTCATTGGAATACGAGGATTTCCACATAGTGAAATCATAAATCTTTGTCATTTAGATTCGAATTCACTTTGAATTGAACATGTGAATATCACTTCTTCTAATTATCTTTTAACATAAACAAAATGGGAAAACTACTTCATGAACTCACACAGAGAATGTTCAAGCAATATTCAATATTCAACATACAGAAACATTTAATCTCAAGAATTTGACTTCCTATAATCATATTTTACTTTTGTACATGTTCAAAAGAGGGGATGTTTAAAATATCATATTCACTTTAAACGATATTATTATTCTACTCAATAGATTCTAATGAACATTTTTCCTTTATCAATGTTTTAGGATTGTAATTTAGTACATTATATTTTCTTATAATTAGCTTTTAAATATTACTATAATAATGAGTAGCTTTAATGAAAAAGGAAAAACATATAATTACATTCAGAAATAAGTAATGAAACATTTATATTTATTGTAAGATTATTGAGAAATATTTATAAACATAATAATAATTTTACTAACATGTAAATCAATATAAAGGATCTACTACCATAGTTTTCTATCTATACAAGCACTAAATAATTAAAATAGGAAGGAAGTGTTGGTGAAAAATGGAGACCGAGATTCTTGTGCACGGGCAAACAAAAGGGCACCGTTGTAGTCTAGTGTGATGGTATTTTCAATCCCCTTAAGGGGGAAGGTCTAACCCTAAGCACATCCATGACCAACATAAGATGGGATTAGTTAACCGTATGGTTTTGATAAAGGGTTTACAGAGGTGAACATTATCATATTGTTAATTTAAATATAGAGTAAAAACACTTAATAACATTCATCATTAAAATATTTAACTCAAGGAACAGTAAACAACATCAGACATAACAGAAGAATATACAAAAAATTGAAGGTGCCAACCAATCTATTTCATTATACTAGTTCCATTACATCGACTTGAATTACGGATTTAAGCCTTACATTCACCATGGAATGACCTATGTTGGGACAAAATATCTAGAAGCTAGAAACCCCAAAACCCGATTACATAAGCCCCATTATGGATATGTTCATCTCTGTCTCTTTTGACTCTAGTGTGATGCTTATATGCTCTCTAACTTTCCTTGCGTGCTTGTTCTCTCTTCTCCTCCTCCTCTTTATCCTATGTTTTCCTTGTATACTTGGAGAGCAGGTCCAAAATAGGTTCAAAAGTGGTTGCGGTTGTTACCTTTCTTCCTCAAATTTCAATAATCTTCTGCAAATTTTGATACACTTCCACAAAATTCGTTCCTTTCTAAAACCATCATCTTTTGAATTCTCTTCTTCTACTTCCTTCTTATTCCACTTGAAAACAAAGGATAAAGCAAGCCACAATGAAAAATGTTGAATCGCCCTCGCATCAAGTGTACTATGTCATTGATCATTGAGCATGTTTGACTGTTGGTCCTTCAAATCAAGGATCCAAGTTTAGTACTGAACAACATTAGTTGAGTGCATATGGTACTGAACAACATTGGTATTTATCCTTTGCTTCCGTGATACACAATAAAGTCATAAAGTGTTACTCTGAAGACAAGTTCTTGTAATTAAGACGACGATTTTCCTTGTAGGGGTGATATGTGAAACAAAATCGGCAATCGATTTTTTGTCTTCAAAAAATTAATTTTTGAGGACTCCAATGTAGGAAGGAACACATTGTCTCTCTGTTCAATAAGAGATCATACTTCCAATGACAAGCTCCTAAGCATCAAAGAGACTAAGAAATGGGGATGAAGGATGGGAACTGATACCAGTGGGATCAACAACTACGTCTTTTCTTGCGGGAAATCCCTTGCTCAAACTCTGATATTATTTAGTAATGATAGAAGGGGACTTGAGACTACAAGATGTTGTAGGAATATCAAAGGCAGTTCTTAGTTACAAAGCATCAAGATACCTCAAATTGTTGAACTATTGTGAACCTTTGTAATCCTATTAAGCATGGATAATCAAAATGTTCAACTATCACAAATGAGCCTTCGGTGTGATCAATGGGGTCCTTTTTAATTTTTGATCTTTAATTTGGAATTGAAATAGTACTTGAAATCAATTAACAATCATAAGCATAAGCATTCACATACAACACATAAATTTACCCTAGGGAAACCCTCTATAACGGGAGGGAGAAAACCCCAGTAAAATTTTCATTAGTATATTGATAGAGACCAGAGAATGACTTGCTTCATAAAGAGCACATTACAGTAAGCACTCCCGGTGCATATATCGGAGAAAGAGATATAGATAAAGAAGAGAAACTTAGAAGAATAATTCTCCACTCAACCTATTTTCTAATATTGGTCACATGCACAAATTGTCTTTAATAGAATTTGCTCGAATATTGAATACATCAATTCTACATGGAAAAGTGCACAATACTTCTCATTGAGTAGCTTTAACTCTGTGTACTGACTTTACGATGAACTCTCCCTTTAAATAAATGCTAGACCACTTAGTTAGGTGGCTAACTTAAGTATCATCATGCAAGTGTCATATTTTAGTTTAGCTCAAGTGTCCTCATCCAAGTGCCACAACTCAAGTGTCATATCTCAAGTGTCTTCATGCAATAACTTAGTTAACTAGATATTCTTTGTTATCACTTAGTTAACTCTTTTAACTGGATTATTTCTTGTTAGTATCATTGGATGAGCTAGAATGGTTATGGCTTCACATGATTGACCATTGATCTGCTGGAATATATTGTTGTACTAGTGCAATAGAAAACTGATAATAATTGAACATGAATGTTCCTCCCCCTGACCACAATGGTGCTGGATAACTTATGATTGAAAGAAAATGTGGAAACCAACTAAATACTAAATATAAATAGCATGGAACATAAATAGAAATAAATAAACTCTAACTCCTAACTAACGTACTGTCGAAAGTAGGAGCGGTCTCTTACAGAGTTAATGATCAAAAACATATGTCTTCATGATGTGTCATTAACCCATCGTTGATGCAAAATCATTAAATTGTGCAAGTTTTATAGTACCTACATCTTGTTTTTGGCAAGAAAGAAAGGTCCCATCCAGTGCATCTATAACTTCCCTATGATTTTAATAAATCTATTATCATACAATAAAACTTTGTCTCCTTTAGCGAGTGGCTTATTCTTGATGTGGCGATCGTTCTACGATTTATGTCTCCCCTTTTATATTGTTGCATGATTTTCTCCAATAAATGGAGATTCGAAAATTTCCATAAATTCTACAAGATGTTCCACATCTGGTTCGTCATCTATCATATGAGTTATGTTTGCAGTGGTTCCCTTAATGGGAACCACTGCATCTCTAACATATACCAACTGAAATGGAGTTTTCTTGTGAAGCTTCTTGGTGGTAGTTATATAATCCAATAGCATAGCTTGAATCCGCTCATCACAGTCATCTTTTTCTTTTAAACAGATTTTGGTCAGTCTCATCTCCAGAATATTGTTAAATTCTTCAACAATGTGATTTTCCCAATGGTGACATGGACTTCTCTTATGATGCTAAATCATGAACTAGTTTCCAATTCTTCAATTGTATTATTTAAAAATGTTTTCCTTGATCGCTTGTGAGAATTCTAGGGTACCCAAAGCAAGTTGTAATGCTTTCATAGATGAATTGAGCAGCTGTTTCTATGGAACAATAAAATACTGTTGTAGCCTCAACCCATTTGGTTAAATAATCTATTGTAGTAATGATATACAAATATTTTGAAATCTTTGTATATGGATGCCTACACCCTAGAAAGTTAATTTCCCATTTCTCAAAAAAATTTAAGACGTGCATTGGATTGAAAGGAAGTTCATCTCGGTGGGATGGTAGACCAACACATTGACAAACGTTGCATTTCATTTCATACTCCTTAACATATTTTGATAAAGTAGGCCACTGCAGTCGAACTTGTAGCACCTTTATCCCTATATATTTTCCACCAACATTTCCTCCCGCAACTTGAGCATGGAATTCCCATAAAATACTTTTACATTCAGGATCTAATATGCATATGTTCAAGATTCCATTAATCCCTAGTTTATAGAACTATCCTACAATTAACTGATATTTATCCACTCTTACCAGTAGGCGTCATTTCTATGTGGGATAAAATTCATCCGGAGCCTTCCCTATAGTAAGGAATAATGTAATCTCTTATAGGTGATGTGGAACAACTTCATCTCTAAATAATGCAATGTTTGGTAGCTAATCTTGTATAGAGCCGCTAGATTTTCCAAACTCAATGTGACAAAGATTATCCGATCCATGATTATCTTTCCCTCGCTTCACTATAACCTTAAACAAGAATTCTTGAAAAAATATTAACCATCTACAGATTCTTCCCTCTAACACTTGCTTGTTCACTAGATATTTCAGGGCCGAGTGGTTCATGAAGAACTCGAAATGTCCTCCCAAAATATAATGGAGGAACTTCTATAATGAATAAATCATAGATAATTCCTCTCATTTTATGGTTGTGTAGTTGTGTTCCACTTGCGATAGCTTTCTTCTAGAAAAATACATTGGATGGTGCATCTCACCTTATTTGGGATGGACCAATACAACTCCAAGGGTGATTCATGATGCATTTACATGGACATGGAATTCCTTCTACCAATCGGGGAATGGTAGGATTCCGGAGTTACCATTCTTTATTTGAGTATGTTGAATGCTTGCTCACAATATTCATTCAACTAAAAAATATCGATCTTCTATAATACTGGGTATGACCTAGTGTGGATCACTACTATTTTTCTATCGTTGGTGCCTGAAAATTTATAATAGCTGTAATTTTTGTAGGGTTGACGAACACTCTATCCTTACGTACAATATTTCCTAGTAGGTTACCAAAATCTACATAGAATATGCACTTCCATTGATTCAATTAAATATGCATCTATCTGCAGTGATCTAGCATGAGCTGAAGGAGAGTGTCATCGGGTTGTAAAATGTTAAGCCATATAAATAAACTTCGAGGAATTTATGAACTCACATAAATATGCTATTAATATCCTTGAGCAGATAATTGAAGAGTTCTTAACTCCAAATGACATAACATTGTATGTGAATGATCCCCACTCAATGGTAAATTTGGTATTCTTCTTATATTCTTCGGAGATACTCACCTGATGATAGCCCAAGAATTCGTAAGTGAAAGAGTATACTTCGTTTCCCATGACTCGATTTAATACATAATCATTGAACATCATCGGGAATGAATCATTCACATGGAAAACATCCAAGCTACGGAAATCAACACAAATTCAGATGTCCTTTCCATTCTTCTTACTTCATATCAAAATGGGATGAATCCACTTAGATTCATTGATTGGAAAAATTGGACCGGAACTTAACATGCGTTCAATATCCTTTTTATCATTTTGATTCACTCAAGGAGTCAGTTGATAGGAGCGATGCTTGACGAGATTTGAGTTTGGATTTTGTGCAATCTTCATTTATTCTAGGTCTCCCTGAATCCACTTAAGCTATATGAATCTCTGTGGAAACAAGTCTTCATACTCTTTCAGAAGGGATCTAAATTCCATGACTGTTTGGTCATTCCAGTAATTTCGAATAGCTTCCATTTTTGGTCTCTCTTCAGTAACAATTTTGATCTTCTTTATATGCTGAGGTTAACTGTATGGCTTTGGTATATTCAGGCTCGGTGGGCCTGATTTCTAGAGCACCCTCTAATTCATGGAAATGAAGGTGTCACAATTGTTCTAGTTCATCTAGGTCTAGGTAATATTGCTCTAACTTTACACAACTGAGAGTTTTTCTTATCCTTGCGATAGCCAAGTGGAAGTCTTCCAAATCCTTATGTGTCGAGAAAATATATGAGTTTCCTACCTATCACAATTGGTTAGTAAATAATGCATCATTAATAGTCATTAATGCTTCTATTGCGATGTCAATAGTTGCAAATAAGGAAAATTGTTGACATAAATTTGCATGCAGTTTTTTCCTCAAGTCAATTTGTCTTCTTATTTTTTCATGTATATACAAAGCTCTCAGAATAGGGAAAATCTCATGGAAGAATGGGTGAATGTAGAAATGTGGCTGTAGTTCTCTTGATCGGCACTGGTGCTCATAGAGTTCTATATGCTTATAACGATTGGATTCACCCATGTAAACTTTAACCACCATGTTAGCATGTAGGGATGGTTTGAACCTGACCATCAGAGTAAGTTATGTGGTATCCTAGTCAGGAAAATAATCTCTATATTTTTTCCACCATCTCGTGGTAGTGCCCCTAAGATCTATGTCCAATACATCCATACGGTATTGTTCCTCTGTCGTGGATTCCATCTTCTATAGGATTGTATATAGAAGATTATTTCCATTATACAATGGTGCATTTTTGAATTCTATAGCAACCCATCTGACATATTTCACCATTGCATAGTGTCTATATGAGACATCATGATGTATATTTTCCAGTTGTCCCATGCATCCTCAGAGTTACTTTTGAAAGACTGAGTACTTCTCAACCTCACAAAACCCTTTGTAGTTGGATTCACATAGTCATCTCTCTTTCATGCAATCAGAGAATAGATATTTTCCAAAACATATCATTCCATAGTCTCCTAGATTAGCTCCATGCACCATGGTCCTTGGTGTGGATTTAGGGTTTTTTCTCCCTTCATATAATCTACTTCAAAGGTCATCGTTCTATTCTTTAAATTAATTATGCCATAATTCAATTAGGCCCATTTGATTCCAAGAAATGGTGGATAAGGATCTATCTCACCCATAATATCAATGAATTTAAAATATGTATTGTTCTTAACCCCATAGAGATCCACTTATGTATTATCCAAGTGACCAATATGGAAGATGTGATATTGGTTTTCCATCTGCAACTGAATGGGGGAATAGACCAAAGGTGGAGAACTTATTTCTTCCCATGGCTTCTTTGGTAAAAATTTCCCATCCAACCCAATTCCATCATTACATTCTTGATATCATATCCTTGCACTTGTGCATCCAGACAAAATTCTTGATTGGTTCACTTTCTTCACCCTTGTCACACAAACTGTATATTCCTCTCTAGTAATGAGGCACATATTCTACCATCAATTTCCACAACATAAAAAATATTCTAAAACACCCCTTGTAGCTTCTAGGTGGATTTCTCATCGTCTAATGTACCCTTCATTAGGTGGAACTAGAGTAAACATGCTATTCTTCTTCATGGTTACATGATTATTTTCCTTCATCTTTGGTGTCTTATGACCACGATTGTTGAGATGGTCTTGCACCCTCTAGGGATAGTAGTGTTTATATTCGACCAAACATATGTTAGGAACCTGTGTCAACCCTTCTCCTTACTTTGTTAGTATATTATTGTTGGACGCATATGCTTTGTAATTTGTCCCGTAGTATTTGTTGATCCATAGTTTGTATTAGCCCATGGTATTGACCCATAGTATTGGATGCATACGCTTTGTAAGTTGTCCCGTAGTATTATATGTCCCATGGTATTGACCCATAGTATTGGGCATAGACTTAGTATATAAGTGTGTGTTGAGGCCAATGAATGTATCGTGATGTTATTTTTATTGAGATTGCTCAAAGGAGGTTGCCCACTCGAAGTGGTCTACAGTCAATAAAGTGATTCTAAGTTTTGTTATTATTGCTATCTCGTGTATTTTCATTAATTGATTGTTGTAGGTTTCTCACATTTGGTATCAAAGCACTTTCTTGGGCTTGTTGGGTGAAATTTCTGCCAAAACAAATTTCACATATGTTGCAGGTTCGGATCTGGGAATAATCCCTATCTGCTTAACTGTGAGAAATACTTGGGCATAATCCCTAAAACTCATTGTGAGGAGTACCACAAGAACCCCAAAGCAGCTAGCCCATTGAGAGGACCTTCCAGCGAAAAGGGCACCGACCCCTACCTGATTGACTAGTTCCCATTTGTGAGGTAAACCAAGAGCTGTCGTTTGTGGCAAAGCGGTTATTAGTTTTACCTGAGTCGTGGAGGGAGGGGTACTTCCCCAATACGCAAGCCATTAGACAACATTGGTGGCTGAGTGAATCCCCTGAACCGTTAGGAAGACAAGCATACGGTGGTCCATATCTATTTTTAGCTGATAAATTGCATATTTTCTCTGTCTATAACTGTTATCGATCACTTCCGCGCCATTGCAGATCCATCTGTTTATAATCACTTCTACGCCATTGAGATCCATTCGTTTCAAAACCCTTCTTCACCATATCTCCCATGTTTTGACTCTGTTTCCCTTGAGACTTCCCTGGAATCGATATAATCCCATTCTGCATCTTTCGTTCCTGAGGACCCTATCCCCAATTCCACTTCCCAAAGCCATAAATCCCACATTTGTCTATTTCTAGGGTTTTCCATAACTTCTTTAATTATCACCCAATCGCCTTCAAATTTTGCTACTGTGTTCATTCCCTATTTATGCTTCTTTGTCCCGCTCTGAAAATTTTTCCCATTCTTTCACCCCACTTCTAAAATCCGCATTTTCTGCTTCCCTGTCCATTCGAAAGTGTCCAAAACCTAGTCAAACCCCAATTTCCCATCAAAGTTCTCCCAAATCGAAACTTCCCTTTACTAAATAAGCTTCTAGTTTTTTTTCTACCCATTAAAAAAAAAAAAACTCTTGGTTATGGTTTTCACCCGTCCAGGAGAAAAAACCATGGAGGAAGCACTTGCAGCCATCCAAACCAAACTCCAAAATCTGGATGAAAAAATTCTCGGCCTCCATCTTGAGCATTCAGCCATGAACAACAAATGACAGTCCCAATCTTCAATGGCCGATTTCCGTGGTCCGAAGCTTTATTTTCCTCGCTTGAATGGTACTGATCTGACTGGTTGGATCTATCGTGCAAATAGTATTTCAGTCTACATGATACTTTTGATGTAAACAAAGTTCCACTTGCATCCTTTCGTTTGGAACAAGAAGCTCTTCAATGGTACCGTTGGTACATCCAGGCTCATGAAGAGCCAAAATGGTCAGATTTTTGGTAGCTCTTTTTGCAACGATTTGGTCATAGTGATTTTGATGACTTCACAGGAGCCCTCACAAAACTTCGTCGAATTGGCACAGTGAGAGAGTATCAGATAGAATTTGAGAAACTAGCCAATCACATAGAAGGATTATCTGATGAATTCTACAGGAGTTGTTTTATTAGTGGTCTTGATGATGAAATCTGCTCAGAGGTTAAAATGTTTTGTCCCAACGCAATGATGGAAGCCCTAGGGTTGGCTAAGTTGGAAGAAGAAAATATTGCAGCCCAACAATGCTCCAAACCCACTTTTGTTCCCTTTCAAAATATGGGTTCTCAACGACCTCCCTCCCTTCCAGCTCCTCGACCAACTCCTATCAAGCATTTGTCTGAAACAGAGATGCAGGAACGCAAAGAAAAAGGGCTTTGTTATATTTGTGATGAGAAATTCACCCGGGGACAAAGATGTGTTCAACAAAATCTCTATCTCTTGGATGTAGATTCTCCGCCTTCCTCTGAAATTGGTGAAGAAGCTCCAGATACAATGGATGATTAGGTCCACATTCAGGAGTCTCCTATTGACCCTCCTTCTCAGGAAGACCACCCAGAGGTATCTCTCCATGCATTAGTTGGAATCACCACCCCCCAAACAATGCGGTCAGGGGTTACTTCAAGAAGCTTCATCTTACAATACTCATTGACTCTGGTATCACTCATAAATTCATTGACGCTTGGCTCGCCAAACACATTGATTGTTTTGTCCATCCTTGCTCCAACTTTGAAGTCATGGTTTCTAATGGGGGCACCTTACCTTGCAAGGGGAAGTGTCACAATGTGCGCATCTCTCTAGAAGATTATAACCTGCGCTCTGACATGTTTTCCTTGTCCTTAGGTGAATGTGATGCGGTTTTGGGTGTTCAATGGTTACGCACTCTTGGCCCCATCTTATGGGATTTTGTTGAACTTTCGATGAAGTTTTCAATCAATGGGAAACAACACAAATTTATGGTCTTACAACCAGGGTCTTTCTTCATCAACAATTCACATCACCTGGAAAATATCCTAAAGAATAATTCACATGGTGTCATCACTCAGCTCCACTCCATTCAGATGCACCCATCAACAGTCTCCACTACTTCCTTGGATAGATATGTAGGTGTCTTTGTTGAACTAGTGGGCTTGTCTCCTTCAAGAGACCTTTCCGATAATAATTTAGCTGCATCTACATCTAAGAAGGAACTGATGGCTATTTTGAATGCACTACAGGAGTGGCATCTATCCCTATTAGGGAATTATTTCTGCATCAAGGCCGATCTCCAGAGTCTGGAAAATTTCCTGAAATAATGGGTCTTCTCCCTAACACACCTAAAATGGGTTATCCACCTCATGGGTTCTGCCTATGCACTTACTTACAATAAGGGTAAGGACAATCTGGTGGAAGATGCTCCTTCTCGCACACTTGATGACGCAGTTTCTCTTACTTCTATTTCTCTGCTTGTTCCAAATTGGTTGCAATCAGATCCACATGCTATTCCTTCTATGAACTCCATGCTTCTCCATTGGCAGGGCACTCTAGGTTCCTCAACACGTATGACCAGGAACAATGTAACTTCTTTTGGAAGGGACTGAACATGAAAATTCAACAAATGGTGGTTGACTGTGATACTTGCTAGGTAAACAAGGGTGAAACGACACTCCTTTTGGGACTGCCCAAACCCTTGCTCATCCCTACACAGATTTGGACAACTATTTCTATGGATTTCCTTGAAGCACTCTAGTGGTACATTACCACATCTAAAATGACACCATATGAAGCAGTCTATGGATAGTCATCGCTAGTTCTTCTTCCATACACCCTCAACAGTTCCCCAGTTCCGACATTTGAATCGTTTCTTTGAAACTGCAATCAGATTCTTCTCATTCTGCAGGACAATCTTCACATGGCACGAATTCGACTGAAACAACACGCCGATCAACACCTTTCTGAGCGCCATTTTTAGGCAGCTGATATTGTTCTTCTTCATCTACAATATTCCAAGCAATCCTCCCTGAAACTCAAAAGGTGTTAGCTTCTCTCTCACTCTATCACAGAGGCATTAATTCAATGGCATAGAATGCAACCCGAGGATGCTACAGGGGAACCACTCCTTCAGATTTCGCACCAATTTCCACATCTAAAGCTTTGACGACAAAGATTTTTCTAAGGGAGAGGGGATGTTATGAAGCCATGTCAAACCTTCTCTTTACTTTGTTAATATATTGTTGTTGGATTCATTGGCTTTGTAAGCCTTCTCCTAGTAGTTTTTGATCCAGAGTTTGTATTAGCCCATCATATTGACCCATAGTATTGGATGCATATGCTTTGTAAGTCATCCTATATTATTATATGTCCCATGGTATTGACCCATAGTATTGGGCATAGAATTTGTATATAAGTGTGTGTTAAGGCCAATGAAGGTACTGTGAAGTTATTTGTATTGAGCTTGCTCAAAGGAGGTTGCCCCGTCGAAGTGACCTACGATGAATAAAGTGATTCTGAGTTCTGTTATTACTGTTATCTCATGTATTTTCATAAATTAATTGTTGCAGGTTCCTCACAACATATCTGTAGCTTCCCTGTATGTATCCTTTTTTTAAAATTGAATGTACTTAGTCCTCTTAGGTGCTGCATTCTAAATCACTAGCGAGTTTGGTTGTATTTTGTCTGCTCCATCTTACTAGTGATAAAAAATCTGCTACATATGATCTTCTCAGGGTTCACAATTTATGAATTTGGGTGGCCTTCTTTGCAATCCTCTGATTTAGAGATGATTTTAGGTAATTTATTTACAGTATGTGTATTGGTGCAACAATAAGTACACCATGGCCTTTTCCATAAAGGAAAATGGCGAGGTAGATGGCCTACCTCACACTAATAGAAAAATGGGTGATATATGACTAGGTGACCAAACAATTTGGTCCCGATGTGAAATAAATGACTAAACCACCAAGAATGTTGGTCACCACGGTGTTTTTATGTGAAATATGACCAAGTTTTAGCAATTTTAAGTGATTACAACTAAAAATGACTAAAATAAATGACTAATTTAGTCATGGGATAAAAAATACGACTACATAGTCTAGTTTAATAATTATATAAGATATCCTAGTTATCAAATATTTCCTTATACGTCACACACAAATTAAGAGTGTCTTTACATAATATTTAATTTAGGTTTTTATAATTGTATATAACATGTTTATATGTGTCTCTACATATGTCAATATTTTAATTGACGTGTTAGAGATAATTAGTTTGCAATGACTAATTAGTTTGCATTAATGACCATAAAGGGAAGAATGATACATTATATTTAGCTTGCTCTATTTACTTGGCAGTATAGTGTTAATGCTCAACATCGACATGATTCTGAAGTGCCATATGCAAACCTACTGATTTTATTTTCAAGATTGTTTCATCTATACCGTCACATCTAGTTCAATGTGCTTATCATGACCATATCTTATTTCACCATTTTCCCTTTCGTATGATCTCTTCGACAGATCCACTATCGTCTCTGTCATAATAGTGTGGGTTAGTCGAGTCTTGGATATTTGTCATATTTCCCTCTCAGCATTTCATGCCATGAATTTTTTGTCATTGTGTTCAGCTTGTCGTAAGGGTTGCGTTCATATTTTGTTTGAACAAAAATGTCATCGTTTGACCCTCTCGACATTCTATTAAAGTTTCGGCAAAGTTCATGCATTTTGCATCATGTTAACTAAAAATTGTCAATTTGATAACCTCCATTAATTATCCATATGAATCCATTCATCATTGTTGTCCTCATGCCTGAGTTTGGAAAGCTCTAAAGTCCCCGCCAGGCCCCTCCGCTATAAAAAATTACCAATATCCTCCATTTTGAAAAGAAAAAAATTCTTTTGTTCCCATGTCCTTTAATAATAATAATAATAATTGGTATGCCGTCATAAGCCCTAACCCCTTCACTTTTCCTTTCCCATTTAAAATAAAGAAATTCTTAAAAAGCCTTATTTTCCCTATATCCCTATTAACATTCCCTTTTTCACACATATATAATATATAATATATATTAATATATATTGAGCGATCTTCTCTAGGATATATATATATATATATATATATGTTTTCCTTTCATTGTAATTTTTGTACTTGTGGAAGAGGGAGATAAAATTTTAGAAGCTCACTATTCTGCCCCAAGAGATTGAGGGTCTGTATACACTCCCTCTATGGGACAAGTACAAAGTGCTTTACCATGCAAGAGTAGGGAAATAATATAACTAAAATACACTATGAATTTATGTTTTATGGAGTTTGGTCTTCTTTTTTACTTAAATCTCTTGCTTAGTAAGCTTCAACATTCATTTTGTCACTTCTTTCTCCCTCGTCGAGGCATAAATAAGCACTTATATATTCCGAGTCACTATAAAGGAGTCATCCTTAGTTTCACTCTTTCTCCTTCATCTTGGTAGTCAATGTTAAAATTAAATACATTTATCCCATATATATTCAAGCATTTCTTAGGAAAATTAAGATATCGCTTCCATAGTTTAGTTGACATCCTATGTTGGCCAGTCTAGGGAAGCGACACCCGTGCATAAGCATTGACTCAAGATCTTGGTTGGTTGGAAAGATAAAGACTGGATTTCCTTAGCCGTGAAAGGATTTGTATTTTTGAATTTGATGCAATACCTTACTTCAGTCCAACCAAACCAATAGGAGCTCAAAGAACTATTTATACAAAGAGCTTGCCCGGGCAGGGTACCCATTACTTTTTTGAATTGGAATCGGAATCGGAATTGGAATTTCTTGAACAATTCTTCTTATTCTTTATCATCTTCTTCATCCTCTAAGTGATGGATTTTTTTTTCTTGTAAGCAAGTTCATCACACCTTTCAATCAACTGGAGACAGTCATTCTATACTGCGACATCCTCCAATATTCGGGTATGAGGAAATGATCTTCGAATCATAAAGTAAACAAACATCTCAGTGAGTTGCGAATTAAGCTAAGCTATCTAGGGTTTCAGATGGTATGCCGATATGAAGTAGGAACCTACTTCAAACTATTACATTAGGGGAATACTATCAAGTTATTCTGCACTTCATCTTCAGATTCTGTCTATCTTGTAACTTCCTGATTGTGCGTAGGTAGGATCAATACATACTTGTGTTTTTCCCTTTATCTTAGTCAGCTTGTCTTCTAGATGGGATATCTCTATATCCTTTTCCTCAAGTTGATTTTTCATCATCCATATTTTTTGCGCCAATTCCTTTAGTGAAGCTCTTAATGCAGATTTCTCTTTCTCAAGTACTAGAATATTTTCTTGTGCACAACTTAGTTGAATCTCATAGCTGGGTTTACTTTCACAAATATCTCTGCCAAAAGATTCCTTCAAACGTGGTGCTTCCTTCTTTAGTACACACTCTTAATCTATTTCAAGATCCTGCTTCTATTCTATGTTCTGTGTTGTGAGCACACAATCTTCTGACTAAATTCCACATCACTTTCATTGTCTCCATTTTCCTTGTAAGGACAATTTGATGCATAATGACCTACTCCTTCACATATGAAACATTTGAAGGGAAACTTGTTCTTGTACTTACCTAATCATCTTTTCAGCTTCTTGACAAAGTTTTATTGTTCATCGTCTGATTCATCACAACAGTATTTGTCATGATCATGCTTGTCCTTTCATATGGCTTTAAAGGCATCTTCCTTTCTGATGGGAGTCTCTTTCTTAGTTCTCATCTCATATGTAGTGAGAATCCCTTTAAGCTCATCCTTTTTTAGGTCTTCAATATTAGCTCGTTCCTCTAACACAAATAACTTCACATCAAATTTTTGAGGCAAAGTTCTTAATATATTATGTACAAATGATTCTTTATCTACAGTGACCCCAATACTCTTTATAACATTAACTATCTCATTTACTCTTAGGAATTAGGATGTGATGTTCTCTTCATCTTTCATTCTCAGAGATTCAAACAAACCAGAGTAGTTTTGCAACTTTGCTTTCTTTACTTTGAAATCACCTTCGTATATACCTTTGATTTTTTCCCACACCTCCTTGGCTAATGCACAGTGCATAACCTTGATGAATTTGTCACATATTAAACCACATAGTAGAGCATTTTTGTCTCTAGCATTGTTTCATAGATTCTCCTTTATTCAAGATTGACTAGTGCAACTGCTAGTACATTATAACCATCGACGATAGATTGCCAAACATATGCTCCTAATGATTTCAAATAAAATTCCATATGTACCTTCCATAAAATATAATTGGTGTCGTTGAATCTTGGTTCTCTATTTGTATAAAGGCCTTCCTACTTATCCATTTCAGCACATTGATCTATCTTCCAGATGTTAAAATATTACTGAAGACACCCTCTCTAATACAAATTGTTGGAATCGATTTAATACTGATAGGGGTGGTGAATCAATATTAATGTATTTATTAGTAGTTTTTACCTTCTTGAACATATTAGCCTTTACTTAATATGTATCTCATGTTATGCATTGGTAAATAAACTTATATGCACCACATAAACAACACATAACACACATGATGTTTATGTGGAAAACCAAATGGGAGAAAACCATAGAATGCTTCATTATAATGAGAAAGAATACATTCAAGGAACCACTGACTTCCTGTGTTTACCAACACAAACTAGAAGGAGGAACCAACCCCTGGTTTTACAGGCACCAACCCGAAGGAAGCTTTTGTTCCCTGTGTTTCTCCAGTATTGATTTGAAGGAGGCACTGACCCACTGTCTTCTTTGTTTTACAGGCACCAACCTAAAGGAAGCTCCAACTCCCTATCTCATTTCCCCATCCAACCTCCCTGATGTCCAATGTCTGTTGTTATGTTACAAAAATTCAACTCTGCCCACTTCTTTATATATTCTGATGACAATTCTATTGTGCACTACCTTCGTATGCAGAATATACTTTGTCACTGTGCTGCATACATCAATTAAATTCTCATTCCTCTCAAATCATAGTTGTATGGATGACTTAGTTCATGTACTCTGTGATTTGTTGATTTTGCAATCGGCTTCTCTATTTATCTCAATGTTCTGCTCTGCATGACTACAATGGAAAACTGATACAATGCCTTCAATTGATAGTTTGTTGTTTCAAAATGAAGCACTAGATGGAACTGTGCAATTTCTAATGTGTTTTTTGTATTTAAGTGCTAGTCGAGATAATCTGTGACATCGTGCGCATCAAATGATTCGACCATTATGTTTAACTCACTTCTATCAGATCATCTTCATCATGATACACCTATCAGATCCTACTGTTGTTATGTCGTTGCGCATCAGTTGGAGCTCTAAACTTCACACACTTTCACTTCTGCTCATATGCATTACCTAGACATCTGCGCAATATCTGATAAACTTCAGTTTTGTCTCTTTTCTCCTATCTCTACAACATCTATGAATATTTGCATGTTGATTGTAATATTATCCTTCCAAACATCAAGCACTTGTGTATACTTAAGTATCTCTTCCTTTCAGTACTTGTGCATTTTCTAAAGATCTATCGCACCATTTTGTGCACCATCAAAACTTCATTCTGATGCATGTGTGCATTCAGCTCTTTTCTATATCATTGTGTTATGTCCACGAGCCCCTTGATTCCCCAAAAATCAAACTAAAACTTGCACTCAAAGCCCTTATACTCTCACCATATAGCTTACTACCAAGCATCTTAAACTCTCCAAGTTGCATCTCTATTTATACGTCCTACAGGGATTGTATCTTCACAAATTGGTTGTGGAATCCCTTCTTTCATACTTCACAAATTGTGCATGTGCCATGTGTCATCATCTTCACTGTTGATGTGTCATATGATATTTTCTTGTTCCCTCAAGGTCCATAACTTAGTGGGATATTACACTTTGGTGGTGTACCTTTGCGCACTTAATGTACCATTTTCTTTACGGTATGTGCACAATATTGTACTTCATCTTGATGTGTCTATGGCTTGTATTGTACCATCCCTTGTGGGTAATGAACCCTTCTGATATTAATACTTTGTAAGATATGCACATACACCAACTTCTTCCAAATGTATCTTTGTCCTTTGCCTTGCCATACTTTGTGGGACTTGTGAACCTGTTATATATTCGGTTGTGGAATTTTCACATAGATGGTCAACCACTGTACTCTTCTAGGAACTTGTGCATGTTCCAATTACTGAAAGAATATTATGATTGGCTATGCTTGCATGCTTTCAGAAATTTTCAGCCATTAACTGCTTGCGCACTTCCAACCATTAACCAAGCTACATCATGTTTGATTGCACATTCTAGAGTCTTCCTTCAACAAACTTGCGCACTCGTACCATTTTCTCAACCAATATCCTTAGTTTCTTTTCTACATGTACCATTGTCCAGCCAAATCCTTTGATTGTTATCATGAGATATTATGACATGGTAGATTTGATATATGCGCAAGGACCACATGTTGTAGGATACATTACTTGTGTTATTTATTGAACTGGATTTGGATGATGTATATCTTATGTATTTCTTGAAACTTGTCATGCATGATGTATCCTTGACACACATCTTCAAACTAAATGCACTTCTATATATATTCCAAATTTTCACACATGTCTGTCACCTTTGCACATATACTTCTGGTATTCATGTTCTTCTTCATCTTGTGCATATAGTACTTCAAAGGGGATTCCATATACTTCTTCATACTTCTGTAGGAATACTGTATCTACTTTGACACCAGTTGATATCAATGCCTCATATTGAATCAGTTGACATCCTCCTTGACATTATTTGACAGTCAAACAATTGACATCATCTTTAGTTCACATCAATGTCAACGAATGCACAACAATGGATATTCTTTGATGTAATCCATCATACAAATGCAAATAATTTAGACGTGGTTCAACATAGGCCTTCAGGAAATTCATGGTTCACATGACCATCAACGATAAAATGACAATGACACTACAAAATAAACACACACAAAATTAATCAGCATAAAATTGTTAATTTGTAGAATATTATAATATCTATTATAGAAAAAAAAGCATGTAATTGACAAACATACCCTTAGAAGGCTTAGATGGTCATGTGATTTAAAGTATGACAATTTTTCTTCTATTATGGAGAAGTATAGTAGTAGTGAATTATATAAGGAAGGGACCTTCATGTTCAATATAACATCTGCTACCAAAGAAAGATAATATTTCTTCAATATCGATGGGACATCACCTTCTTTAAAAATCCAAGTGGTTTTGACATCACCTTATTGGCCAATGTTTTGTTTTGGTATTCAATGAAATAACATCTCTACTAATAACCAATGTGTCAATTTATTTATGATATGTTCCTCCATGAAGAATATGAAATATTTTTGAATATATGCATGGGATATAGTAAGCGGGCAATATGAAGATGCTCCAAATAAGTAATATCATAAAAAACATATTTCCTTTTCATCCCAGCAGGAGATTTTCTCAACGTAGGTGTCGAAAAATTCAGGATCATCGAACATAGCTTCCCGATTTGAATCGAACAATTATCATAATTCCTTGTCTTTCTCTATTAGAGCCAAATAAGGTGGTTGTAACAAATTATGTTTTCGAACTAGCATTCTAGATATAAGAAAATCAATCAACATGCTTACCATAGAGAACTCCTAGTCTCGGATAATCATGCATGGTGTATGTACATATGCCATACAATTCAAAAGACATGTCCATTGATATGGGTATTGATACATCATATATTGGTATCGCTTCCAATAATTTCTTGAATTCATTTATCAATGGTTGTAGGTACACATACATATTCTTCACCTGTCTTCTACAAGGAATTATAATATCCAACATAATATGTTCATTTTTCATGTGAACAACCATGGATGTATATTTTTATTGATCACTACTAGTAGCCAAATAGAATAATTCATTTTTCGATGCAATATAGGTTAAAATATCCATGGATATTGTCAATGAAAGGATTCTTACTTCATCCTTGAATTTATCATGCCATGTATCCTCTATATGCTTCTTCACAACTATTGAATCTATAGGAATATACATAATTCCTGGCTCACTTCTGTGTGAGGTATGCCACACCTATAATGTGGCTAATTCTTTGCAACAAAAAAGACTTTGAATCCTTGGGATTATATGCATGTGCCTCAATATCTTATGAGGAGCTCCATGTGCCTTACCCTTCTTTTATATATGGTACCTATTGTGGACAAATTCAGGATGCATCTATTTTCCCTTGTATTCTCTTGTGCATACAATACAATCATTTAGACAAGCATGAGATGATATATACTCAACACCAATATTTATTCCTCTTCACTTTTGTTTGGGAGTATATTACCACTCAGAAGTACTTTTAACATTAGTAACCCGTAGTTAGTGAGAAATATAAATCTACACTGTCATTAAGCATGCAACAAATCCCTTTTCATCATTTATTTAATATGGACTTGATGGATAATTACCTTAAACACATATTTCATTAAATTTGGAATTATACAAGGGATCTAGAATTTAGAACATCAACAAGATTGAGTTTTCGAAAAATGAAAAACCAAAAAATTACTTAATTCACTCATTTCAATCTTTATATTCACCAATTTTTTATAATATTATCAATATAAGCTATATAAAATCAAATTTATATAAAGTTGAAGCATATCTTCCGAATATTAATCTTAGATTCCTTACATTATTTTATTATTATAATTTTTTAATTTGTATTAATATTTGAGTTGATCAAGGTTTACCTCATCTCATGAACAATAGATGTTGCAAGAAATTTCTTACCTATTAAGTTATCTAATGGCATTATTTGTATGTTGAAATTATTAACCATTTTATTTATAATTTGAGAAAGCATATATTGTGCATGTGTTGAATTACCATATTAGTAAGAGATTGTCTCCATTTTAGAGTGACCTACAAAGTTATTTAATGATATAGAAGTCAATGTGTTTGTCACTGTAACAAATTTATGTATTGGCATAGTAACTTATTAATTCCCAATCTTGATAATGGGTGGCTAGAACTTGGGGATTTTTTCTCAACTTCAAGAAACAAAAAAGAACTGGAAATGCCTAGGAATTGGCTGAAACCTCTAATACCATGAAAAATTATTAGTTCATATAGTCACTGTAATAGTGAACCTGTGGATGAGGACACTACCCCTAATCATATTTAGAATATTGACTAGAAAAACAATTAGTAACATATACACAAGCAACAACATGGAAAACTAGGTCATACTCTATTTTATTTTCTTCCCTTTATATGTATTGTCAAGTACAGATCTGGAATTTAGAACTTCAACAAGATTGAGTTTTCAAAAAATGAAAAACCTAAAAATTACTTAATTCACTCATTTCAATCTATATATTCACCATTTTTTTTACAATATTATCATTATAAGCTATATAAAATCAAATTATATTAATTTGAAGCATATCTTCCTATGCTTAAACTTAGATTCTTTACATTATTTTATTATTATAATTTGTAATTTGTATTAATATTTCTTTTCTATTAATTTATCTAATGGCATTATTTGTATGTTGAAAGTATTAACCATTTTATTTATAATTTGATAAAGCATATATTGTGCATGTGTTGAATTACCATATTAGTAAGAGATTGTCGCCATTTTAAAGTGACCTAGAAAGCTATTTAATGACATAACAGTCAATGTGTTTGTTACTATAACAAATTTATGTATTGGCACAATAACTTAGTAATTCTCAATCTTGATAATGGGTGGCTAGAACATGGGGGGTTTTGCTCAACTTCAAGAGACAACGAGAACTGGAAATGTCTAGGAATTATGTGAAACCTCTAATACCATGAAGACGTATTAGCTCATGTAGTCATTGTAATATTGTACTTGTGGATGATGACACTACCCCTAATAATCTTTAGAATATTGACTAGAAAAATAATCAATAACATATCTACGAGCAACAACATGGAAAATTAGGTCATACTCTATTTTATTTTCTTCCCTTTATATGTATTGTCTATTGTATGCCTGAGGACATTTTTGTCAAGTATATAGCACAATAGATACTTAGGCACTTCACTTTTTCCCTTCATTTTATGGGATTATTATGAGCCCACAAGTTTCTACATGTTTTGGACATTGTTAACTATCAATTATTACTTTGGATTATGTTGATTGGTTAAGCCTAGATTCCTTTTTATAATATAAATATAATCATCTAACATTTAAAGAAATATTCATTATTCAATACTATATATTATGATATGTGGTTGGCACTATTTTAGAGCCAACAAGAGAAAATATTGTATTGGATAAAGTCTAAGTATACCAATTAAGGTCAAAAAAAATTATTAATTAGAATATAAATTTTATGGTACAATTGGTTTTTTTTTCAAATACATGAAGAAAGAGGGAAAACTCATTCTAGTTATTGCAAGTGTCCAGTGTTTATTTTTGAAATGTTTGAACATATTACATTGAAAAAACATTAACTAGCTACTCCCATAGTAAAGTTTTTATAGACAAAGTCTATAATATGTTGTATGTCCAGTATTTATTTTTGAAATGTTTGAACATATTACATTAAAAAACATTAATTAGCTATTCCCATAATAAATTTTTTATGGACAGTCTATAATATGTTGCTTGTAAGTGCTTTACTGGACTACATTTGAAATCAATGAATTAGAATAGAAACATTGAAGTACATTTTTGTTTCTTACAAATACAAAAGTGAAAACCCACTAAACTTATTAAAAGTGCATTTAACAATCAATTTTTTTTATAAGTATCTGTGTGTCATTTAACAATCAAAATCAAATTATTATGAATTTTTATTGGTAGTGCATTTAACAATCAAAATATTTTATAAGTATTTGTGTGTCATTTAACAATCAAAATCAAATTATTATGAACTTTTATTGGTAATTTTTATTGGAAACATTTTACAGATGTCAAAAGAAAATATTTTATAAGTCTAGGCGTGTTTTTTAATGATCAAAATAAATAATTTTGTTATGAATTGGAATAGAAACAAACTAGTACAGTTTAATTTATTTTATTATAATATATATTCATGAAGTGTTTGAATGTATTATATTGAAAAGAATACGAATTAGCTAGCCCAACATTATCGTTTTAATAGATCGTATCTAGAAGATGATGCTTTTAAATGTATTATTGAACTTGATTATCCAAGTTTGATGGAGTGAGAAGTTATGTCGATCTAGACAAAGCATTGGAATTTGTAATTTCCATGTTAGATATTGTTTGGTGTTTGAACGTATTACATTGAAAACAATGCTAATTAACTCCAATATAGTTTTAATATGCCAAATTAACTCCAGTATAGTTTTAATAGGCCAAAACTAGAAGATATTGATTTTAAGTGCATTATTGGACTTGATTATCCAATTTATGGGAGAAGTTATGTTAATATAAACAAATCATTAAAAGTTTAATATTTCATGGTGTCATGTAATTTGCATGATGTATCGTCACATGAATACATTGCAATTTAAACAAAATTTTCATATTTGTACCAAATAATATAAAACTCCCCAAATAAATTTGAAGAAAATATTCAATATACAAGAAAAATTGAAAAATGTTTCTTCATGTATTAATTGGTCCTCCAAAGAACAAAATTACATCCATGAATCATCTCCACCTAATCTCATGTTATTCGTTCAAGTAGGTCAAGGACAGCATGTACACCATGTTTATTTATCTTGGCCTTCTTGCAATGTTCTTTCTTAGCCATCCATGCCCAAACTATGGTATCAATTGGAATAGATCCAAGCTCTATGTCATCAGGATTTGGTACCCAATATTCCTCTAATACTTTTCCATTGTATTTCCCTGAACCGGGATTCCACCAATCAACTTTAACATGAAGAGTATCACTTTCATCATCTTGAAATATATTTGAGGTGGCTTTTGCCATCCAAATCATCTCCCCTTCTTCCTCGTTTCCTGATCTAACTAGCAACATCTTTCCTTTCTCAACATCATTAATAGGGTTGAATGTTGTCTTTGGCTTATTGCACTTGGGTCCAACATACACGGGTTCACCTGTCATAGTATCAAAATCCCCATCCATAATATTTGAGATTGCATGAAGCGCATTACGACCAACATCTGGAGTTTGCCTTGTCTTGGGCCAGAAATCCTCAGAAGATGAATCATGATCATTGTAATATTCATATAAAGTATCAAGAACTCTTTCCCAATACTCTACCTTATTTTTCCATTATGGTGTAACAATTTGCAATTCCTCACCACCCATTGTGTCTTTCCACATTTTTATGTATGATGTTATTCCTTCTTTTATTTCTTTTAAATAGATTTCATTCTCTTTGGGATGTAAGAAAGATGGTTTCCCTATGGGCAGTTTAGATCGACCTTCATCGTCTGTATTCCATAACTCAATTGCTTCTGACCACTCAACATCTCTTATGGATTCTTTATACCTTAATACCGGAACATCATTGAGTACAAGAAATTGGAAGTACTGAACATTAAGATGTCCAACTAGTGCATTTTTTCCTTCCTTGATGTATCCATTAAGGAAGCTTTTGAAGTCATACACCTTATCAATCAGTTTAGGTGGAAACACTCTTTTTTCTTCAATTTTGCGATATGTATCCATCATCTCAGGTAGAGAATATATATCTTTACTTTTCAAGTTGGAAGACATTCTCCCATAGGTCCCGTCTATGTCTTCATGGGTGTGTCCCACGAGCAAGAACCCAACCTCAATAGTGATGAAGACACCAAGTACAGTGAGAAGTGATAGAAACATGAAAAGATAACGGTTTTTATTATCACTTGTTGCATTATCCAATTGTAACAATAAATGTGGAGGAAGAGGTTTAAAATCGATATCTTGATTTTCTAATCTTCCATGAGATAAAAATTCATCCTTGTACACTCTACATTTTGAGTAAATAGAGGTGTCAAGTAATGCATTTGAAAGTGGGTTTCTTGAACTTCCACTCTCATAAAGAAGATCACCATACATATCAAGATGTGGGTCTTCAAGGTCCCTAAAGCACTTAGCAAGTGATGTAATGGTAAATTGTGATCCCATATGTACAAATGGTAGGGAGAAATGACCAAAACCTCCTGTCTTATGCCCATGTGTTAGCATACCTATCAATGACAAACCCAAGTTTATTCCTACAATAGATTTTGATTTGACGCGTAGCCTTGGAATTGAAGACTTTGTTTTATCCATTTTATCATGGATAATACTCAAATACTCCTTTGGAAACCTCTCTGACATGATTCTGTGGGCATAGTAGCAATGTCTTCCGCACATAACGATCTTGTTATGTTTGTTCAATCTAGCGCGTGCCGTTTCTTCCAACTCTTTTGTAGTTGCTGACTTCATTTGTGCTTTCAACACAATACATTCACCACATTTACTGAAGTTGATGTTCTTTGAGAATGCCACGTCTCAAAAATGAGTGTTCCAAATCTTGCTCATTGTTGGTTGTGATATTAATGGACAATTGAGCTTTTCCAAACCCACATTGATCTCTTTTAACAAAGAGCTTTGTGTGTAAGTCGAAGGAAACAATCTTAGAGGAGAAGAAGTTCCATCTGCTTTGACTTGACGTGTTTGGTTTGGTGAAAAATCTGAATTGTCCATTACAATTTTATGCAGTATTTCTATGGCCGCCACAGATTGTGCACGTGCTTTACATCTATTGGTGTTACCATGAATGGATTCCATATGTCCTTGTTCAAAATTATGTTGGTAGCTATAGAAGGTGCTTTGAGGAATCTTATGTATCTTGTACCATGATTTCTTACAAATAACATTACCATCAAATCTCATGTCCTTTACTTTTCTAATAATAGGAGGTAGGCCATGGCCATGGCTCATTGACATGATAGTGTTTGAAACAAGTGAATTCAATACAAATTCCCTGATACCATTTTTGTCTTTGCATTCCATATCCCTTCTAGCATTTGCAATGGCATTCCTATCCACATGTTGAAGACAATCTTGTTTACAACATTCATCTGCAGCCAAAAGTCGGACTTCTTTCTCTTTATCTATCTTGGTTTGACGTTTTGCTACTTTTTCTCTTGTCATAGCTCGTTTAATATTTTTATATGGCCTCGATGCATTAAGAACATTGACATCTTGATCTTTTTGATTATAAAGATCCCCATCCCATTGGTATAAAGGACTTGTATCCTCTATAACATCCCATATCAGCATTTCCATGGGTGGCTCTCTGTACTTTGTCTTGACCCTTAACATCTCACCTATGTTGTCCACCAATTTATGTATTGGCCATCTAACCAATCCATGTATAGACTTATCCCCAATCTTGCATCTTTCACAACACCCATGTATCTCTTCCACAAAAACACCAAAGTTATCTTCACCTAGTGTTTCACCCACAACCATGTCATCCTCATGGACATTAACTCTCATTCCTTTGGCAATGCACATAATTGTTCCTATGCATCCATGTGTAAGAGAAACCCTTGTACATGTGAATGCAGCCCTATCTTGTGGAATATTTATGGGTTGATCTTCACAATGAGGTTTCAAATCTATTTCTGGCCAAATCTCATAAGATTCTATTGCACCCCCTAGTGTTTCCTCAAATCCGGTTGGATGTGGTAAAGGAGCATCATTTTTTAACACCACCTCAATTCTAACCACTATGCATCCTTTCTTTACAATCTTTCCATGAACCTTATTCCCAAGCTCTGTATTGCAAATGGAGCCCTCACCCACCTTCACTCCATGTTGTAAAAGATCTACTTTGTCTCCAATAGAAAATGTTGAACAAACATTTGCACCTGTACACCAAACATAACAAACTTAGTATTTTCTCAAAAAAACATTCAATAAACTATGAATAATTCTTAACACATGCTTTGGTATTTGATTTACCTATGGTGTGCCTCAAATCTGTAGTTCTCCATGGATGTGTGTCCCCTTCATCAACATATTCCACAATCAAATGTGGTTGAGTGACATCAATTGTCAAAACCATAACATAACCTGCAACAACCCTTCCTCCACCATAATAAGTTCCAACTTCTGTAGATTCAACCCTTCCTAGCCCAATAACTTGACCATTACCCAGGAGGTCAACATAGTCCCCTTTTGTGAAAATTATACTTGCAGCCCTATCTTGTGGAATATTTATGGGTTGATCTTAACAATGAGGTTTCAAATCTATTTCTGGCCAAATCTCATAAGATTCTATTGCACCCCCTAGTGTTTCCTAAAATCCAGTTGGATGTGGTAAAGGAGCATCATTTTTTAACACCACCTCAATTCTAACCACTATGCATCCTTTCTTTACAATCTTTCCATGAACCTTATTCCCAAGCTCTGTATTGAATATGGAGCCCTCACCCACCTTCACTCCATGTTGTAAAAGATCTACTTTGTCTCCAATAGAAAATGTTGAACAAACATTTGCACCTGTACACCAAACATAACAAACTTAGTATTTTCTCAAAAAAACATTCAATAAACTATGAATAATTCTTAAAACATGCTTTGGTATTTGATTTACCTATGGTGTGGCTCAAATCTGTAGTTCTCCATGGATGTGTGTCCCCTTCATCAACATATTCCACAATCAAATGTGGTTGAGTGACATCAATTATCAAAACCATAACATAACCTGCAACAACCCTTCCTCCACCATAATAAGTTCCAATTTCTGTAGATTCAACCTTTCCTAGCCCAATAACTTGACCATTAACCAGGAGGTCAACATAGTCCCCTTTTGTGAAAATTATACTTGCAGCCCTATCTTGTGGAATATTTATGGGTTGATCTTCACAATGAGGTTTCAAATCTATTTCTGGCCAAATCTCATAAGATTCTATTGCACCCCCTAGTGTTTCCTCAAATCCAGTTGGATGTGGTAAAGGAGCATCATTTTTTAACACCTTCTCAATTCTAACCACTATGCATCCTTTCTTTACAATCTTTCCATGAACCTTATTCCCAAGCTCTGTATTGAATATGGAGCCCTCACCCACCTTCACTCCATGTTGTAAAAGATCTACTTTGTCTCCAATAGAAAATGTTGAACAAACATTTGCACCTGTACACCAAACATAACAAACTTAGTATTTTCTCAAAAAAACATTCAATAAACTATGAATAATTCTTAACACATGCTTTGGTATTTGATTTACTTATGGTGTGCCTCAAATCTGTAGTCCTCCATGGATGTGTGTCCCCTTCAACATATTCCACAATCAAATGTGGTTGAGTGACATCAATTATCAAAACCATAACATAACCTGCAACAACCCTTCCTCCACCATAATAAGTTCCAACTTCTGTAGATTCAACCTTTCCTAGCCCAATAACTTGACCATTAACCAAGAGGTCAACATAGTCCCCTTTTGTGAAAATTATACTTGCAGCCCTATCTTGTGGAATATTTATGGGTTGATCTTGACAATGAGGTTTCAAATCTATTTCTGGCCAAATCTCATAAGATTCTATTGCACCCCCTAGTGTTTCCTCAAATCCAGTTGGATGTGGTAAAGGAGCATCATTTTTTAACACCTTCTCAATTCTAACCACTATGCATCCTTTCTTTACAATCTTTCCATGAACCTTACTCCCAAGCTCTATATTGAATATGGAGCCCTCACCCACCTTCACTCCATGTTGTAAAAGATCTACTTTGTCTCCAATAGAAAATGTTGAACAAACATTTGCACCTGTACACCAAACATAACAAACTTAGTATTTTCTCAAAAAAACATTCAATAAACTATGAATAATTCTTAACACATGCTTTGGTGTTTGATTTACCTATGGTGTGCCTCAAATCTGTCGTCCTCCATGGATGTGTGTCCCCTTCATCAACATATTCCACAATCAAATGTGGTTGAGTGACATCAATTATCAAAACCATAACATAACCTGCAACAACCCTTCCTCCACCATAATAAGTTCCAACTTCTGTAGATTCAACCTTTCCTAGCCCAATAACTTGACCATTAACCAGGACGTCAACATAGTCCCCTTTTGTGAAAATTATACTTTCCATTGTCGCTCCTACAAATTCTGTAACACACAATTGAATTATAATTTGTAGTTAAGGTTAAACCATGTAAAGTGTGCTCTTATATTTTAGGCAAAACACAATCTACAAAAAAATAATGTACTTGTAATAGCTAAAAAGGGTATGGCATCATTTTGTTGTGCAAATTAAACCTTGTTCCCCACCATTTAGTCCCCACCGCCAAAAGGGACTTTACATATAAATTATGATGGAGCTACAAACCGTAATCAAAACAAGATTGGTTATCAATGTATATAATCTTAATACAAACACAAAACTATTCTTAGAAAAACTTGTAAAAATGTCTAAAAATTTTCCATACTTAAGAACTTGTAATAGTATTGAAGGTAGTTATTAAGTAGGTTGGAATCCAGCCATGATCGATCATGCAAGTTTGTATAATCATGGAACTTGTAATAGTATTGAAGGTAGTTATTAAGTAGGTTGGAATCCAACCATGATTGATCATGCAAGTTTGTATAATCATGTCTCACTGAGATTTATTTTTTGTATCAATTGTTCAAAGTAAATTCAAATATCCTTGATTGGAGTCATCCCTATTTTAAGTACTCCCGAAAATAGTTATTTGGTGTCATCTAAACCTATATTGTAGATTAGTGAAGAATAAAATCTATATGGAACTAGAGTCATACAAAATCCCAAGCAATGCTACTTGATGCCACTATTAGTATACTAATACTTAGTAGAAGTTTTTTGAATTATAAGCGACTCCTAGCTTAGCGACTACTAATACATAGCGACTACTAGCTTTCCTTCTAGCATAAGCATTTCCTTCTAGCAGAAGCACACATGCTTATGCTAGAAGAAAAGCTAGCACTCATTAGCTTTCCAGAAGAAAAACCCTAGGCATGGTGATTGGTGGTTGCTAAGTTATACCTTAGTCTTGTGCCATGTACTCTATTTTGAAATAAGCACATGGCACAAAATCAAGAAATGCTAGTGACTCCTAGCTTTCGTTCTAGCCTAAGCATTTCCTTATAGCATAAGCACACATATTTATGCTAAAATGAAAGCTAGTAATCGCTAGCTTTCTAATAGATAAACCCTGGGCATGGTGATTGGTGGTTGCTAGCTTATACCTTGAGCTTTCCTTCTTGCATAAGCATGTGTTTATGATAGAAGGAAATTCTTATGCTACAAGGAAAGCTAGCAGTCGCCAGCTTTCTTTGATCTGTTGCCATGTTCTTATTTCAAAATAGAGCACATGACACAAACTCAAAGTATAATCTAGCAACCACCAATCACCATGGACAGGATTTTTGTATTGGAAAGCTAGCGACTGCTAGCTTTCCTTCTAGCATAAGTATGTGTTATTATCCTAGAAGGAAATTCTTATGCTAGGAGGAAAGCTAGCAGTAGCTAGCTTTCCTTGATCTTGTGCCATGTGTTTATTTCAAAATAGAGCACATGGCGCAAGCTGAAGGTATAAGCTAGCAACCACCAATCACCATGGACAGTGTTATCAATTGGAAAGCTAACGACTGCTAGCTTCCCTTCACGGCTAAAGTTTTTCTATTAGAAAGCTAGCAATCATTATCTTTCCTTCTAGCATAAGCACGTGTGCTTATGCTTATGCTAGAAGGAAATGCTCAGGCTAGAAAGAAAGCTAGCAGTCGCTAGCTTTCCTTTATCTTGTGCTATGTGCTTCTTTCAAAATAGAGCACATGGCACAAGCTCAAGGTATAAGCTAGCAACCACCAATCACCATGGCTAGGGTTTTTTTATTGGAAAGCTAGCGACTGATAATTTTCCTTCTAGCATAAGAATGTGTGGTAATGCCAAAACGAAATGCTTATGCTAGCTTTCCTTGATCTTGTTCCGTGGTTCTTCTTTCAAAATAGAGCACATGGCATAAGATAAAGGAAATCTAGCGACTGCTAGCTTTCTTTCTAGCATAAGCATTTCCTTCTAGCATAAGCACACATGTGCTTAGAAGGAAAGATAACAATTGCTAGCTTTCTAATAGAAAAACTCTAGCCATGAGGAAAGCTAGCAGTCGTTAGCTTTCCAATTGATAACATTGTCCGTGGTGATTGGTGGTTGCTAGCTTAGACCTTCAGCTTGCGCCATCTGCTCTATTTTGAAATAAACACATGGCACAAGATCAAGGAAAGCTAGCGACTGCTAGCTTTCCTCCTAGCATAAGCATTTCCTTCTAGGATAATAACACATACTTATGCTAGAAGGAAAGCTAGCAGTCGCTAGCTTTCCAATACAAAAATCCTGTCCATGGTGATTGGTGGTTGCTAGATTATACTTTGAGCTTGTGTCATGTGCTCTATTTTGAAATAAGAACATGGCAACAGATCAAAGAAAGCTGGAAACTGCTAGCTTTCCTTGTAGCATAAGAATTTCCTTCTATCATAAACACACATGCTTATGCAGGAAGGAAAGCTAACAGTCGCTAGCTTTCCAATACAAAAACCCTGTCCATGGTGATTGGTGGATGTTAGCTTATACCTTGAGCTTGTGCCATGTACTCTTTTTTTAACGAATGCTACCTTTCCTTCTAGCAAATGCATTACCTTTTAGCATGACACACATGCTTATGTTAGAAGGAAAGCTAGCAGTCGCTAGCTTTCCAATCGAAAAACCCTGGGCTTGGTGATTGGTGGTTGCTAGCTTATACTTTGAACTTGTATCATGTACTCTATTTCAAATAAGCACATGGCACAAGATCAAGGAAAGCTAGCGACTGCTACCTTTCCTTCTAGCATAAGCATTTCCTTCTAGAATAATAACACATACTTATGCTAGAAAGAAAGCAAGCAGTCACTAGCTTTCCAATAGAAAAATCTTGTCCATGGTGATTGGTGGTTGCTAGATTATACCTTGAGCTTGTGCCATGCACTCTATTTCAAATAAGCACATGGCACAAGATCAAGGAAAGCTAGAAGGAAAGCTAGAAGGAAAGATCAAAATAAGAACACATATTTACGCTAGAAGGAAAGCTAACAGTCCAATAGAAAAATAATAAGAATCTCTTTAAGTTCACATTCCTAAAGATTCATAATAGCCTATCCCATAGAGACCATAATTTAACTCGTTAGATGAATAACTTTTGGACATGTCAACATGAGAATAAGGTTCATGGAAAGATTGTAAAGAAAGGATGCATAGTGGTTAGAATTTAAAGCTTGTCATTTATAAACACTTATAAACACTATGCTCTGTATTGAATATGGAGCCCTCACCCACCTTCACTCCATGTTGTAAAAGATCTACTTTGTCTCCAATAGAAAATGTTGAACAAACATTTGCACCTGTAGACCAAACATAACAAATTTAGTATTTTCTCAAAAAAACATTCAATAAACTATGAATAATTCTTAACACATGCTGTGGTATTTGATTTACCTATGGTGTGCCTCAAATATGTAGTCCTCCATGGATGTGTGTCCCCTTCATCAACATATTCCACAATAAAATGTGGTTGAGTGACATCAATTATCAAAACCATAACATAACCTGCAACAACCCTTCCTCCACCATAATAAGTTCCAACTTTTCTCCATTGTCAACTTTGGAGAAAATAGTGAATATTTAAATGATATAAAACGAGGCATAACCAGTATGGATCTCGAATTATTTCAGACATTCATTTAAATATAGAAGAAAAACATAATGGAAGATATAACAAAGGAAGTGAACATGCACATATAAAGATAAAGAAAAAACGGACTGTAAAGCTGATCAACACATGAATCTCTGATCTCAAAAGATGGGTATTTTCACTGTACTGCTTTTATTTATCAAAAAATAGATCTCCAAACATACACTGTCTCTCAAAAAATTTCCAACCCCCTCAACAATGACTCTCATTGTTCGTATACAAAATTTGGAAGAAGCTTGACGTTACGGCTTCTTTTAACTAATAACTGAAAATATTTTTAACTTAAAAGATAACTGTCTTGAGCAATAGATAAAACTGTCTCCAAATAATATTACAAATTTAAAATAAAAGTATCTTTTTGCCACCTGGCAAAAATTTGAATATCATCCTTTCGCCACTTGGCGAGAGTTTTGAAAGCCTCTATGAATGGACATAATATCTTGTCCTTCCATATTTTTCCACATAAGTCCACTGGTCGGTCGCGGGTAAGTCATAGTTGGTCATTTCCTTCACCAAGACTCGCATTTCAACATGACCTGCATAAGAAACAGGAAGAAGGTTTCCACAGGTTGAGATTACCATATTTAAAATTTCAAATCCTCTGATATTTTCTCCATTAAAATTTTCCCTGTAAGCATATGATCAAGCTGGTGGAACTTTCTGTGATCCATCCTTATATCAAACAACAATCTCTTATAATCATTCAGAGGAATTAATTCATTTTTTTCATTCCAAAAAGCAGGGAACCCTTTGTTTACTAATTTTTCAAATTGCTTTTGAACTTTACTACTTCTTCCTGTATTTCTCCAGCTTTAGCTTCAACATTCTCAACATGCGAGTATGTACCCAAGATCCTTCTGGCCCATGTGATGACTGAAATTCTATTCGTTATATTCATGGCTGTCAGGTCTGCTTCAGTTAGACTGTTTAAAAATGTTATTTCTTTCTGGGCTACGTCTTTTGGCTTTTTATTTAAGCTTTCCCTGATGGCTCTGCAACTTTCGAAGGCATCTTTGACCACCTTTTCTTTGACTCTTATGTAATCCAGATATGGTCTTAGTTTCTCAACTTCTTTTATAATTTGGTCCCACACCAGGTGTTTACAACCTTGCATAGCAGCTGCCCTGTCACATGAGCTGCTAATCCTTTATTATTATTACTTAATTCCTGATTCTTTGTTTGCAAGGTTTTTATTTCTTTATTTTTGATTTCATTCTCTTCTGTCAGCTTCTGTATTTCAACCTTCAATTCTTTGATTTCATTTTCCCTTAAGCTTACCTGGGACATAGCCTGTAAAATATCATCTACTCCCATTTTATCTTCCTGTGTGTCTGTTTGTACTTGTTGCTGACCACTTCCTGCTAATCTTTTCCTCACTTCTGCCAACTGTTCTTCTAAAATGATTTTCTCTTTTTTCCCACCGATCTTTTTCATCAGAAAGCTTTAGCATTTTAGCAGTAACATCATTGACTTCATTAGATAATTCTTCTTTTTCTTTTTCCAATATTGTCAATTCTGCTCCTTGGATGAGTACAGTGTCTGGAATTTTTAATTTTCGTCTCAACATCTGGATCGTATCGTCTTTCTCTTTGAGCAGTTTGGTTGCTGCATCTCCTTCTTTATTTATCAAATCTGCTTGCAATTTTTTAATCTGTTGCTGTCGAGACTTATTGTCTGCCTTCTCCTGTCTCAATTGATTGTTCAATTTATCCACTGAACTTTTCAACTTGTCTGCTCTTAATATGGCTCCCAAATAGTATGAATATATGATTTCTCCAGTTTGTCTATGCAATAAAATTTTATCCGGGGCATTTATTTTAGACAAATCTAAATTCATTTCTGAAATCTTATTTTTTGTGACAACTGAAAATTTCAAGGTATTTTCCCTGATATTTCTGCTAGTAAATAAGCTTACATCAGTATTAGATATACTTCTAACCTTCGGAAACAATTGACTGGTTTGTTTTGCGGACTCCTGTTTATTTCGACTATGCTCATCAAACACATCCATGATATTATGGGGTCTATTTACATCACCCTCTACAGGGGTTTCTTCAATGTTGTACTCTTTAACTGTAACCTCTGGTATTTCTTTTTCAGCTGTTTTAGCCTCTTCTAAAATTGTTGTTAACTCTTGTGGTTCATTCATTTTCAATCTTTTTCCTCTTTCTGTTTCTTCATCTTCAATGATCATTATGTCCTGTATGGGTCTTTTAGATCCAACCAATGCACTATCTATTTCGCTTTCTGTCCCTGTTGTTGTGTCAATCAATGCCATTTCTTTGTCGGATGCATCCGAAATGATTTCTTCTTCATATTCTAGCCAATTGGCTCTGTCCGACATTCCTTCAACAATCTGATGGTTCAGGGCCTTGATACGATGCTCCGTTCTTCGTTTTGATATGATGTTTAACGGGTCATACTCCATAGCCGTATCTGACTCAAAATTCATATCCGTCAACAACTTCTCTATATACACTACAACAATCTTATTCTTTACTGTGAACGGACCAAATGTGAATGGGTATTTAATGTCTGTAGCTTGTCTGTGAACCAAAAAATTGTTATCTTCCACAATCAACTTTTGTCTTAAGAATTCCAAGGCAAAAACCCTTAAAGTAAGAAAAGATGGTAACACATAGGGTTTATGTCTGAACCCATATAATCTGATTACTGTACTGTCTTTCGACAAAAACCAATCTCCTGTTGCGTATTCTATACTCAATTGCATGGATGCCTGCATTTCCGGTATTACTCTAGGCAGATTTTTTCCAAAAATCATTCTATAAATCTCTGAAAGCATGTAATTGGTGTAATTGAACATGTTATTTTCTAGTAAAGTCGTGAAAATGATTTCTGGGAACTGCAACTCATCTTGACTGGCTGTCATAATCATTTTCATCAAAAAGGCCTGAAACCTGAAATGTCTGAGAGTGGGAAAATTGACCATCTGGTCGTGAATCTTTTCTGTTAAAAATGCTTCAAAATTAAGTCGAGGGATTTGATTTTCACCAATCCCTGACTGGACTGTACTCATTTTGTACAATAAACTCAATTGAAACTCGGTTACATACAAATCTGTATCCAAACCTAGAACTACGACCAATAATATCAAAACTAACTGGGTATTTTCATTAAAAAGATTGATATCTATAGGGTATGGGACCTCCGAAATGCTGGTCTCTGGCTTGAGACACGATGACAAAAACATTTCCCTATCATTTTGAGAAACATGATGATAATTTTCAATAACGGAGACTTCAGAGAAAACCTCAGGGTCAAGGGTTTGGGAACAATCTACTTCTAGGGCTTTAATTAACTATGCTGGCTTTAATTCGCAAATGAATTGGGTTTTTTGGCTGTTTAGAACGACTTTCTCTTCCCGGGAGTAATTTTCGACACACCATGATACGAATTCTGGGAAAGAAGGGATTTGGTTGGGGCAAAAGGCTATCAAAGACGACTGGTGAACTCTGTGGGGGTCTATCCCTTCCTTTAACAATTCACACAACCTAATTTTTATATCAGATATTGGAAACCTAATTAGGGTATCGTAGACGTCTTCGTCTCTATCCTCTAGGGCTTCTTTTGATTTAAAAATGTCTATATCATGCACAGTCTCCATTTAAACATTTCTTTAAACAAAATTCTGTTTAAAAAAGTAGGACAGGTAACCCGACCCTACCTGTATGTACCCGCCTTTCGCCTTCTGTCGCAATCCTAGACCTCCACCAGTGTTCAGAGCTCTTCTGGATAGTGACACATGCAGAATGCCGTTATGTGGAGCCCCTTTTGTTTTATATAAGACTTTTGAATTAACTTCCCTGCACCTTTATGAATGTGGTTCATATCTGACCATTGATCTCGAGACTTTGTTTTGGACCGTCAAATCTCGCCTCCCTTTATTCCATCTGGTGGTATCCGCAATCAAAAAGCTGTTTTCTTTTCTGGTTTATTCTCTGCGCGGATCAGCCACCTGCTGACACCTGTTCGAGTGGTTTATTCTCCGTGACCTCTCTTCCTCATATCCAGTGTGCACCTTCCTAGATGCGGATGAAACAATGGCCGTTGATTTGACTAAGGTTTATATCGGCCCTCCGATTGCTACAAAGTATACGCCATGTGATATGACCCCGCCACGCTTGCTCTATCTGCCACGTATCAGGTCCCACCCTGCCATGTGTACTGACCCCACCGCGCTTCCATATTTGGTGGTTCCGCCCAGCACTATGGTGGTTTCCTTTACCGCTATATTACATATGCGGAAGGATGAGGTTTGGACACGTGTCCCGGTGGTATTGAGTCCGCTACCGCCCACATCTATTTTCCGTCGATCACTTTGGCGATGCAGGAAGCAATATCGGCCGTTGATCAGGATTGTTGACATCTCCGCCACCGAAACTTGATCAGGGTTTAATCTTTTCACAAATTTGCTTTCGGACTTTGCATAAGTGGGTTTTTTCCTCTTGTTTTTGAATTGTCAACCTTTTCTTCAACCTCCTTTGTGATAATTTCTTCCTTTTTTGGACATTTTAGCAAACTTTTTGGATTTAGTCATTCTCAAACCTTAGTGTCAACACATAGAATGCCAATCTTTTCTCTTTACATGAGAATTAGCACCCATCTGCATTTCATAGTTCAATACATCTTCCATCCTCTCAAATTCCTGGTGTATTTTCTCTATATCTAAAAAAATTGGATTTCTCTTTTATGATGGTCTACCTCTATACCAAGCCGGTAGATGTTGCAAGTTTGTTGAATTGTAGCAACAAGGGAATGCAAATTGTAATTAATCTATACCTTAGTCTAATTAATTTTTGTCCAATAATTATGCTTTGATCATTACACCACTCTCAAATTTTGTACCTATTTTTGGCATTTCAAACTCCAAGCATTCCAATCTCCAACTAAGTATGACATGTCAGTTTCCTCGGTATGCACTTGTCACATTGTCGTAAATGTTATCAGGACTTCAAACCTCATTACTTGTTCAAGGTAGTGGGTTGGTGAATTAAAATTGGCATCTTGCCTATCCCTGTTCATTTTTCCGTTGTGGAAGCCCATCCCTTGCATTTGCTTCTCAACCAAACATCTCACCCTTCTGCAGCAAGACCCCTACATCTGCTGCTCGAGCATGTTCTATTCTACTCCATGTTCTGTTCTACTTTTGTTTTATAGTTGCATAGCATTTCCAATGCAAGGCAAACAACTACAAGTTACACACCAAATTGGCGATCAATCCTAAATCTCTCTATAAACTTAATAGGTAGGACTAAACTATTATGACCCGACACTAAACTTTTCCATCTAGTTCGATTGATCCATAATGTAACGTCCGGAGGGATCTCATGGTCAGTGAACCATAGATTTTAAATGGCTAATGTCCCATATATTTTAAACGGTTAATGTCGCATAGGTTTTATATGGGATTTCCATGAGAGGAAATAAAAATATTCTACTCTAAATGCCATCTTTTTGCAACTTATAATGTGTTAAACCATATCTTTATGGTTAATGCCTCATAGATTTAAAATCATATCTCAATAGATATCAGTGATTTTACTATCCCCTTCTAAATATATTTTGACCATTAAATAATTGAAAAGAGAGATAAATTAATATTAAGTTAATTTTAAAATTACAGTCAAGTTAAGCATCAAATCAATTGGATATATAAAATTATATACATCAAAACCTTCAACTTAAGAAATGTGATTTTCTTTACAATCTTTCATTAAATGGATATTTCCTACCAATTTCATTGAATTTAGGATAGTTTTGGAATGCACTAAAATAAAGTGGAGAGGGTTTTATGGGGAAAGGAAATTATTAAAAGAAATTTGAAAACCTAAAATGCAAGATAAGCACCAATTCTCATATTTCATAATATTAAGAATCACTTTCAAGTGAGGATAGATGGAAGTGGATACATTATGGAAGTTATCTTAATGTAGACAAGTAAGCAATGTGCTATATCCTCTAATGAATGATCTTATGAAGTGGAAGAACCATATAAACTGAAAAAGGCCATCAATAACACTAATCACTAGACTTTGTAATATTTGTAGGTTCATATTGACCTTCAACAATTAAGACACTAGAAATGGAGGGGATGTTTGCAAAACTTTATCTCATAATCATTTATAAAAATGGAAATATAACACATAGGAAGACATCCTATTGATTCTATGTGCATTGAAGATCATATCTTTAGCTAATTTGGTGCACATGGATCCTTTCACTCATGATTCATACAAAGAGGAAAGAACATAACATTACAATTTCATGAAGATATTTCATGGATACAAGGCCAAAGTCATGAAGAATCAATTAAAGTGACAGCAAGATTTAGTATCATCTCCAAGATGCATTTCTCAACAAGATATATAAGTGTTATACACCTATATAGGTGAGAGGAAAAAACTAATAACAGAGGCCCATAACTCTGATGTTGGAGGCCATTTTGGTTTTGAGAAAACAAATAATAACTTGTAGATATGTGTCTTGTGCCAAATTCAGGAAGATGTAGATTGGTTCATTAGAGGATGCATACGCCATTGTACTAGTAAGACCAACAATGGGAAGGAAGGTTTATATCAACATATACATATAAGTACTAGACCATGGGAGAACAATGCATTTCGTGGGAGGTTTTTCAAGAAGCATGTTACGGATTTTGTAAATAAAATAGCTTAATAAAATAGTGTATAAACCAATGTACACCAAATATGAGAGTGAAACATAAATCCTAAAGTTATAATAGAGATGAATTAAATAATAAATCCTTATATTTATTCTCCATTATTTCTGGATTCATTGTGTTAAGGAGGGGTTTATCGATGTTTCATACCTACGATACGCAATCCATATTCTTACCTATCATGAAGATGGACTACATATCATAGGTCCGAAACGTCGATAAACCCCTCCTTAACACAATGAATCCAAAAATCATGGAGAATAAACGAGCACACTGTGAAATCCTGAGAGAGAAAAATCATTATATTCATTAAGAGAATCCTTAATTATAATGATTGTAACTACATCTCTCTATATGATATTCCCTATCTCTCCATATAATATCCCCAATTGTACTTGTGGGTCCCCTATTAGGGTTATCCCTATTAAATATTCATGTAACCACATTACCTATATATTCAACCCCATATATACATCCCATGGAGTTATAACATATCACCCCATAAAAAGGATTTGTCATCAAATGTTTGTAGCTAAGGCTTTTTCATGTGATGAAACCTAATAATAATTATGGTTATTTATATTTGTTCTCTCTTGCTACTACTATTGATTATCCATCCATCTATGTTTAATTTTTTTTTGTCAATTCTTCATGGCTTCCTTTCCTTTGATTGCATGTGCATTATTATAGCTTCTCCAATTTGTTATAGTTTTTGTTCTTTGATAACATCACATTAAATAATGGTCCCTTTTTGCCTCATTATATGAACCATTGATTATTTCATTTTCATCCTTTGTAATGTTGACACTTATTGTATTTTTTCCGATATTTCATTGTAAAGAGGTATCAATATGGTTCCACCATTAATGGTGCTTCGTAAAGTTTGATGCCCTTATCACCCCCTCTCCTTTTTGGTACAATGACATGCTCCAACTATTATAATTATTGACCTTCAATTGCTTCTACTTTTGAGATAATAAGATCATATTTTTCCTTCATATTCTGAAGATGATGTTCAAATTCAACAATTATTTTATGGTGACCTTCTTATACCTTCTCATCCTTTTCCTTTTGTACTAAATGGTTGATGTTATCCATCATTCTATCCTTCTTCGATTATAAATTGAACTTTTAATTTGACATATATTCAAAATTTAGGGTTTCTTCAACCTTCTTGCCAACATAATATTCAAGTGTTTAGGTAGTTTATTCATCTATAATCTTTCAAAATACTAACTAATGACATAGACCATATCCTTAGTCATATTATATGATTCCTAAGAGTGATCTCCCCACAAAGTGATATTCTTAGCACGTACTATAGCAATGTAAGATAATCGAAGAGTTTATGGAAGAATGGGTATAGGCGAAAATAAGGGACTTCCTATATACCCAAAGGTACATGGAAGATTAAATCTCTAAGCATATTTTATGTAATGTGGTACAAATTGCTAGATACCAACATAGGTTCACTAGGGAGCCCAACCAAGTGACTCAAATTTCCTACATGTATGTTTCCTAGTACTATTTTTTTCCTAGTAAATATCATATATTTGTGTTTAAAGATGCTTGAACATGTTTCTAGCTTTAAAAAAATATGTAAAAATTGGACATGTGCTAGCATTGGAAATGTAACAACCCAAACAAAAGGAATGCAGAAATTTTAAAACTTTTATTTCCTTTTCTTCAACAGGAGTTTGGCATAGGAGACAAGGGTGACAACTAAACCCTTAAAGTACATATGGACTCTAAGATTCAACAAGAAAATGTGAGAGGCAGGCGTCGAGCAGAAAAGAGTTGTCACATAAATGAGCGATCGCTCAAGGGAGTTAACCAAACTGTTTTTCTCCGCTAGGGTCAACCTTCAAATATTATGAAGATTATTATGAAGATTCTACCACAAGATCTACGATCGAGAACCGAGGGGGTATTAATTCCCAACTATATCGCACCATCACCATATTAATAGACTGATTGTTTTCTGCCCAAAACACATCACTCAACTGCTGCATCACAACCCAAAAATAATGGGCAGATCTCACAAGGAAGAACATGAAAACGCCAAGTTGACAAGTAGGGAAACATTCCAAAAAGTTATTGAGGGTTCTTCTCTTTCACTTAACAGTAAGTTCACGAAATTTAACAGTTATTTGTAGACCATGACCATCTGCACATCTCATGCACTCCACAAACGTATTACACAGGCCTTAATACCACAATTCACTTGGTACTTAACACACAATCACTTCAAATATATAAAATAATCGACTTAACCCTCCAACCTTTAAATCGAGGTCCCTGACACATTTCACAATCTTTTGATAGATCGGTCTAGGGCTCGCTTCCTGCATTTCACATACTTAGTTTCTTGAATATACAGACAGGGAGGCGAACGAAAGGATTGAACACAGATAACAATTCTTGATTGTAACCATATCCGAGAGCATTAACATGATCATACACAAAGAATTACACTGAATAATAAAATTTGAATGAATTCATGTGCTAGCTAGAGTTAATATATAAGGGAAAGCAGGATGGCAAAGTGCGCAGGTATTTCCCATGAGATGTTGCAGTTGTTTCTATGAACATTCCACGCACTAAACCCGACTAGACCAGAAATTGGATAGTATTTGGTTTAGGGACTGAAATTTTGTTAAGAAAATGCCAGAGAATTTGATGAGACAAGAATGCCTTATAGCACTAGGAGATAGGATGACATGGCAGAGAGATGTACCTGGAACCAATGTGGTGCTGTCAGGATGATTCATGGAGATGGATGAAAGACCGAATGAAATGCTGCTGGCCACCCACGCTCGTGAAGGTTATTTCGGCCTGCCAACTCCTGTAAAAAATTCATTACACATATCTTGAGAGCCGGAGATACCAACAGAAGCAATTTATGGGAATAACAACAAATAATGCATACGCTGAGGCTATTTAGTTTATATACCAGTTGGTGCATGGAGGAAAAGTGCCCTAAGCAGGCATAGACTGGATCTCGTAGTTGAGCATGTGCCTTGTAGGATGTGTGACAACTGTTTGGCAGCGCTAGATTATGAGAATATATAGCAAATATTTCCAGACAATGCTCACCCCAAAAATCTTATGAACTATTCCAAAATGCTCACCGCCTTCATCATAGCCTTAGTATGGAGAGAACAGCATCCTTTCACCCATTTCCTTCTAGGAAACTTGCAAGCCTTGAAGGCGCTCCTCCAATGCACAAGATTTGAACTACCGAGTCCCGACGGTGAGTTTTCTGAGGTATCCTTGATGGATCTTCTGCCATGGCGAAGAATGGAGGAAATTGGTGAGGAACCGTCCTTTGGTAACTTTCGTGGAGTGCGGGCATTTGAGATTTGAAATTCAAATTCGCTTTTTTGAACACCGTGTCTGAACATTGAAGGGACAGGATATATATATTATGCATTATATGCATGGACTTGGTATATGACATACATTAGATTCTTAATAAATTTGTGGTCAAAATAGGTTATTTTGATATAAGATTATTTTATTTTTTATATATTTATTTCTTCTTCAAATATAGGATCAAAATAAGATTGAGTTACAAATTTTTTAATTGAACTAGCTCAGACTTTAGAGTGCTAACAATACATTAAATGAACTAAATCTGTGAAGTTGGTTATTATTACAGCAAACTAAAGAGTTGATGGGCATAATTCTATGAAATCATATTTATGCAGACTAAGTACAATGCTTCGAAAGATATAAGTTGAAAATAGAAAAGCACTACAAACATAAAAGTTGAAACAATTTTAAAGGGCATACAAAACCAAATTATAATAAGGGAATTTCTCTACTCATTTTCATTACTCAAACATAACAATATATATACACATTTACAACATTTGCCTTACCACTATGTTTGAGGTCCATGGTAGACTCTCTCAATTGCCATGTCTCAAGACCATCTAGCTAACCCCTCTCAAATGACTACTCGTGGTGCAGCTTCCCCTACGCTTCATCCATCTTCAACTACTCTTTAACTTCCATATGACTACTTCAGCACATCTTTGTCGCTTCAACTTCCACATTGATATTTCATCTTCCCTTAGTGCATTTCATATGTCATGCACAGTTACCCCATGCTCATCATGTGCACTCATTGTCATGCACATTTTTGCTCACATGCACTTGACTCATAGTTGGAATAACTAACTTGCATCCTCCTTGGATGCACATTCCACTTGAGCACACCCCTCAAAGTATCGCATGTTTTTTTTGTTAATCCATGCATGATCGACATTATGTTATTTTCTCTTGCCGTACCACATTATATCTTCTATGTTTTCTTTTGTATCAAACTTTCTTGTGTAACACTAGCATGTACCAAGTACTGGTACATGCTAAGTACTATACTTCCTTGAAGCCTGTACCAAGTCGCTTAAGTAGTCCTAGTCCCCTTGTTGTTACAACTATGTTTGAAATTCATGCAGGCAAGCATTCTTTGACATTGGTGTTCGTGGAAACAAAAAAGGGATCTGATTCATTGGAATACTGGTTGTGTTCCAATAGGTTTCCACTGTTCCAGCAACCAGTATTCATGGAGACAGAAGCCAAAGGAGCGTGAGAAAATGACTTCAAGCATACACCTATTGACTCATCAACCATGCGAGCTCCATAGACCATTCAACCAATGTTACATAACGATGTGCGGGCTCCATCGACCATTCAACCAATGTTACATAACAATGTGCGGGCTCCATCGACCATTCAACCAAAAGTTGTTTGATAGTGCACAGAGTCACATTGTATCGTTTTGTGCGGGCTAACGGTTATGATTGGAGACTAGTCCTTGGAGGGTGCACAAAATGGTACGTTGTGCAGCCCCTCCACAATGCCAAGAGTCAAGACCATGATCTGTGCACAAAACTAAACTTGTTGTCCCATGTGCAAGCTCGACTCTACATGCGACGATACACATTTGATGGTTGCACCATGGTATTGCGGGCTCATCATATACACATTGGCCAGTGCAAAGGCGATTTGTGCGAGCTCACCATCATAATATGTGAATGGTCTTAAGAGGATGCACAAACTTTGCTTTGTACTTTGTGCAAGCTCTCGTCACATGATGTTGCAAATAAGATTGGACGCACAAAACGTATGATATACCACATGATATAACCCATGTAACATTTCATCGTTTTTCACCGCTTTTCATATGCCATTTCCGATATGTTACATGGGTGTATAAAGCTATTTTTCCAAAATTATTTTTCCAAGGACACTTCTTCGAAAAAACTAAGTCTTTTCTAATTTTTCTTTTAGGTTCACTCTTTGGATGGTTTAGGGGTGAAACAAACTGAGGGTTTTCATCAAGTGGAATTTAAGCTTATGGAATCACGGATAGTTTTCTCACTCATATTTTGTCAAACTTTTCAAGGATGAATTGCTTGTACAGAAAGAATAAGCAGTAAGGGCAGGGGGGGTTTACTATATCCAAGTGTATGGCATGATAATAAAAAAACCTGTAAAGGAGAAATATTAGACATGGTATGATAAAACATACCTTATAAGGACTCCGTCCAAATTGTAGTTGTATAGACATCATTAAAGAGTAACAACACTTGGATCAGTGGCCTTTAGCTCAAAATTTCAGGTGGGGCCCCACATCACATAACTTGGGGAGTTGTTGAGGGATCAATAGATTATTACATACACCAAAGGAGAAGCTCGAACTAGGCATAAAATTACTTGTGGAAGGTATTCCAAGACTAGGAAAACGTAGGGTTGGAATGTGTTTGCTAATAGATGGCATTATGAATGAAGAGACATTGGGAACATGTGGCATATGGGTAGAAGAAATGATTTTGATAACTAAATATACATAAGAAGCATTCATGTTTCCTCAAAAGACACTAGGTGTAGTGGAAGTAGATCCCATGCTTGTTAGATTAACCATAATTTGGTTCTAGACATATTATGTTGTACATTTTGAACAAATTTAAAGGGATCTATGGGAAAAGGTACATCTAGTTGTATCAATACATGATTGTCAGGTTGGGTCAAGGGAGGATTATAATGGGTGAGTGTCTAAATGTCAATAACTTCAATTTTAGGTGTCCCTAAATATTCGGTTAAGTTTGTATTTGTATCAGGTGGATACACAGTATGATCAGGTGGATCATGTATGATGATATGTATCAGGTAGATACTTGGTATGCATCAGGTAGATGCATTGTATGAATTGTGAAGTATGTTGAACTTGTGATATTCATTGACATTGATTGGTATATTGAATTACGCCTTTTATATTACTTATTTGTCTTTATTATCCATTGTTGACTCCATGCAAGGCACTAATATTATCCATAATGATTGTAGAATGGTATTTCCAGGTGTGTTGGTGCTTACAGGTGTTATTCCTCCATTAGGGACTCTCCCATGGGTTTAGGACTTAACCAAAGAAGATGAGGAGTTAGGTTATGGTGACATTGGACCTATGTCCTCCCCACTTACTGTAACTAGCCCCTTGGTCCACACAGCCTAGGTGTTCTAGGGATGATAGTTTGTATAATAACAGGGAGGAGGAGAGGGGTTAAAGAGAGAGAGGGAGAGAGTGTGGGAGTTATAAAGGAGGGGGGTTAAAGATAATCAGAGAGAGAGATGGGGTTAGAGAGAGAGTGGGGGGGGTGGGGTAGAGAGGTGGTTTGTTATGGAAAAGGGGATAGAAAGGGGGATGAGAGGGAGGGAGGTAGCATGGGAGGTATAGATTAGCAAAGGGATAGATCTAATGAGTATGGCGGGAAGTATGGAAGAGGGGATTTTTGGAGGGATCGTGAGGTTAAACCGGGCATCTAGCCCCCATATCCATTCATTAAACAAGCATTCAAATGAAAATGAAAATATATATATACAAGTATATGTTTATACAATGGAAACACAACGGAAGTTAACTAAATGCTATTGATATCTATCATACATTCAAGACTCTATAACAGCCAATTAAAGACCTTTGCAAGTTTATAAAAGATCATATGGAATTGCATAAACTCGTAAAAACACAGCGGAAGTAAATTCATTTACACCATCACCCTACATTTAGATATCCATCAATTAAATCTTTGCAAGAATATACAGGAGAATAATTATCTCAATAAGGCAGTCCCAAGCAACTGGCTATGCAACTGCAACGTTCCACCCAACCATAGGCCAGTGTGCTCCTCAATCTCTCAGCACCACTGCCACCCCTGAGCTGGGCATGATCTCTACAAGGAACCAAGGAACAACAGACTCACACATAGCCAAGCATACACCAAGATGAGCCAAGCCAATCTGCAATTGGGTTTATCAGGCTGCTAGGACATGGGAGGGAAGATTTGCTAAGCTAGTGAGCTCCAGCACAGAGCCAGGGATAACCTTGCAAGATCTATCTAGCTTGGCACCCACAATACCTACACACCCAGCACAAGGAAGTATTCTCTTCTTTGCTGTACAGTCCCTCAAGCCATACGCAGTAGATCGACGATGTGATAATTTGCCATAACATTCTCCAATGATTTTTTATGTTTAGATATATGCAAATGCCTAAAGTACTCAAATGCATTTCTAAGTAATGTTCTAGGTGCAAACTTATATGTTTTTATGCAGTTAAGTTTAACAAGCATTTTCACTAGGAGCAAACGGATCAGTGCTTATCTGCTCAAGCGTGGTATTCCGTCAGAAGTCGACATCGTCGTCGCTCTCCCTGTGTGTGATTTACCCGTACTCTACGACCCTTCATATTCCTTTGTGTGTCCGTCGGTGAACCGTTTCACCTGTCGCTACACACATTTCTCACAAACGTAAATTAGTAGCAATGTCCTCAATAATCACAATTTGATTTATAAATCTGTTGCTTCATTAAGCATCTATAGTTTACTCAATCGTTACTCATTCGTCTAATCACATAATCAATTCCACAACTAGTCGTTAAGCACCATTCATATGTACAGTTTTCATATCAAAGTTAATTGTTAAACAACATGAAATCGTCCATTCACAATAACTACCCAAATGCACATATATCAATCAATCGTAATCATAAATATACTCAAAATAAAATCATAGGGTTATTTTATTAATGTTTCAAACAGTCGGGTCACTCAGCAGGTGCCCTCAATGTCTACAGTAGTCTAGGGGCACTATATACACCCCTACTTATTTAGAACTTCGTCCCGAAGTTCAGAATAAATGCGGAAATCTATGATGCATCTCAGCTGCGTCCTCCCAAGTCGCACAGCTAGGAATATAAATGTCCCACTACACTTGACTTGATCAATCCGTGCTAATCATTAAGCAAGATGTAATCAATCAATTATCCCACCCCACACAATATAATTTAATTCCTTAATTCATTTATCAATTATTATCGTCATTCACATCTTCAGGTTTTCCTCAATCATTTAAGACATAACAAGGCTCAAGAGACCACCATATCAAAGTTGTTCAGCTGGGTCACTTGACAGGTGCCCTTAAGGTCCACAGTCATTCTAGGGGCATTACATACACCCCCTCTTAAATAGAACTTCATCCTGAAGTTAATTTTTGTTCTTGTACTTTCGACACTAAACTTTATCTTAATTTCCTATTATAATCTTCTTTCCATTCCCTTCTATTTTTCTCCAACAATCATGGCCATATTAAGAACAAGTGGTTCTAATCATTATTATTATTATTATTTTTTTCCAACATGGTTCCAATACATTCTCAGGAACTCAATCATAATTGTGTATAATATCAATTCGATAGTACATTCAATAACTGTCGGTCCCAACTAGATTTTTGATATCACTTATTCTTGTCATTAGTATCATCATGTTCAGCTCCATGAGCTTATCATGTATTTCCCTTATCTCTTCATTTATGTTATCATAGGACCACTTCGACAGATTCATCAAGTCGCACAAAGTGTCTTCTTAACCCCATCAAGTTCCATCTCGAGGGCTAGTTGTCATTTTATCATGTTTGATTATGACCTAAGGTTAGCTTCATTGCGTTCTATTTATTATGATAATCGTCTCCATACTTCTTTTTACGAAACATTGCCTTCATTTGACCATTTCGATACCATGGTTAAATTTCAAGTTCGTAGTCATGATTTTTCATAAATGGTTTTGTCGTAATGCAAAATGCATGTCGTTGAGTTCAGCTCATCATACCAATCACATTGATATCTCGTTTTCAAATTTTAAGTTGGTTTCTCTTCCTCGACAATCTGTCAAAGTCTCGTCAATCTGAGCATCTTGGTGTCTTATCATTTAAAATTGATCAATTTTTCGTCATTCAGCAAATCCACCGATTATATCTGTCCACTTGTTTTCTCATCATGGCTATGTAGAAAAAGGTTTAAAATATCGTTGGTCTTTGTTCCAAGTTTCTCCGAGTAGATTTTTCTTAAAATACAATTTTACGTTATAATTGATACCATCTATATTCGACAATTTAATGCTCGTAGTTAGTGAATGATATTTTTTTTCTTCTTCTTCTTCTTCTTCTTATTTTATTTTATACTATAAGTGTCTACTCCTAAGTTATAGTTCTTTGGATTTCCAAAGCAATTGTTTTGGAACAATTATTCCATATGTGAATTGGCAAGGATCTCTATCATAGTTGAAATATATCTTAATAAGTAACACTTGCAAACAGAAACCCTAAGGGTACAATTTGACAAAAAGGAAGGCTATCTCTTTAATCTTACAACCGACAATCCCCTAAGTGAACTGTGAAATATAGGCATGTGTTAACTTTTCATCTAGTTCATTTTATAACATCAAGAAATATCATAACAGTATCTTATCTTTCAACCAGTACATATTATCATATAAACATAGTATAAATATAATAATACATTAGCCTTTCATAGTATCCCATAAAATAATTATGAACTATAAACAAGGCATTAACCTTGAGTTCCTTTACATCTTGCTATCCCATTAACGAAATATGAAATATGGTGATGCATTATCCTAAATTTACCTAATTCATTTCATCACATAAACATAATATAAAATATAATATAATAATACATTTAAATAGACAAAATATTAATCTTTCTTCTACTTCCAGTTATCCCCAAAAAAAAATGTAATCACACTACTTTATACTATCATGCATAAATAAAAAATATTACAATATCTTTCAACTAAATCTTATAATTATAATAAGGTATTATAAAATATAATAATACATTAACTTTTCATCCATGCCATAAAGAAATATGAAATAAGAACATGCCATAAAGGAATATGAAATAAGAACATACCATACATTATCATCCATTTCATGTCATTGCATAAATGAGAAATATTGCAATATCATTCAACTAGTTTTTATAATTATAATAATGTATTATAATTATTGACGTAGTACCACACGAAGCGCCATACAGTCCCATCGAAAACGTGCAGCTTGATCATGAGCCAGCTGCAACCATATCCTGGAGATCTCATCGTACATAGTCTCTCTCCTGCCATATTCTCAAGGTTCAACGCCCACCGACCTGCATTCAACGCCCATCTACCTGCATTCAAGGCAGTGCAGTCCATTGCAAAATGCCAAGAGACCTGTTCCTCATTCTCGTCCTGCAAATTCCTATAGCTGGAGCTGCTGAAACATTGTTCTTGTCCTCTGCAAATTAGAACCTGAATCCTATTGCGAGCAGCTGGAGCGGCTGAATCGTCCTCCTGTAAATTAGAACTTCAGGTACTCCTCGTCCTACAAATTCCTATCATTCTCGTCCATTTAGTTTAGTATCTGGATTTTGTACAAGGTCCATGGGGTATGGGTATTTTTGTGCCTTCTTCAAGTTATAAGAGGTTGCATATTTCAGTTACTGGAGATATCTGCGAGTCTGTTGTATGCTTGAAAATCTTAATCTGAACATTCCCATATAAATTTCGTAGCAACGTTTAAGTTTGTAGTTTGTATGTTCTTATTTCAAACTTTATCAGTTTTTAGAGGTTTGTACTGGTTCTTATACTTTGTAGTGCAACTTATACCATAGCATGGATTTATATTTAGTGTACCTGACTATTGGTCAAGGGACGCTCCCTCTAGTCACTCATCCTAGTACTTTTGTTTAAAGCACTTCCCAGCACAGTCTTTGCAAGGTCGGAAAGCCCCCCAGGAACAGATGGAAAAACCTTTTGAAGGTCTAATTTAGGCGCTTCACAGTAGCGAAAACACTCCAGCTCTCCATAGGAATCAGAAAGACGCTTCAGGTCAGAGTGCAAAGCATACCCTTACTTCAAAATGCTAGTTGAATGAAATACAGCTTTAAGGCACAAGTCCAGTGCACCTGGTTCTTTGTTAAATACATTCACCATCTCAAATATAAAAACCTTTTTTGCAGTAGCAATCTCTGATATTGAAACCTACAGAATTGAAGGTAATTCAAGGTTCCAAAAAAATAAAAGACAAATCATCCTTGGTTAATCGAGACGATGGAAGGGATGATTTTCCATAACTTGATTGCAATTATCTTTTTGAGGATATTGTATTAAACGTTGTAGAGGGAGATGGGCCTAAATCTATCTACAGATGTCTATATTAACGTCGTTTTGCATGAAACCGTTTTCCTGTATCGCCCATTTGAATTTTGAATTTTGAAATTTTTTGTTCCGCCTTACTACCAGATACAAGTGACACTGCCGCTTCCCGCCCTCGTTTGAGTTCAAACATATTCATAGATAGGAGCACACGATATTTTTTTGTCACTGGCCTGGTGAAACTTTACCGCCAACCTTTACAGGTTTTGTAAATGGGAGTAAAATTGTACTAGTGTAGTGTTCTTCCGTAAAAATATATTAAGAAAGGGTTCACTCAGGTGTAGAACTATAGACTTTCGATTATTCTGCCAACTCAATGCAAGTTTTGGTTACAACTCTTTTGACATTAACATGGTTGGAAACTTTTAATGTCAAAAATAAAAATGTATTTTATTTTTAGATAATTTATTTTTTATTTATCAAATTTAAAAAATGTAGATGTTATAAATTGTGAAAACTTCAATTTTATAATACCATGAATCTGGGTTTTTGACAAATGGTACTGACATGATAACATGATAGTAATTTCACAATTGCATTTAATATAGGCCGTTATTAGGTTTTCTTAATATAGGCCGTTATTAGGTTTTCATATTAAGCATAACCAGTCTCTTCTCAATTGAAATATATGCTTATTGTTGTGCTCCAAACTAACGGCATATGACTGGGTTGAATTGTAAAAGTTTGTAACTCCATATGAGTAGGCTGAATTGTAAAAGTTTGTAACTCCATATGAAAGTGTCTATTGTTTGGATTTTTTTAGTATTTTTTAAATTATTAATGATATTTTAATGGAATTTAATATTTATGTTAATTACTTTTAAACCATTCACATTATCACATTATCATTGATGTTTATCTTAATTAAAAAAAAATTATCTAAATTATCAAAACATTTTATGATTTTGGTTTGGATTGTTTATTTTATGCGATTGTTTAAAAAATAAATATTTGTCATTAGAATTATCAAAATATTTTATGATTATGTTTTTGAAAAAACATTTAATGATTTTGTTGACTTGAATTACATTACATCATTTAATGATTTTGTTTTTCCACTACCCTTGATCAATGCATTGATTGCATTATATCATCTCAATTATTGGCATGGAAGTGTTCCCCTTGTCATCCATAAGCAAATGGAATAGTTGAGTGATTTAATAAAAAATTTGTAAAATGATTTAATAACAATCCACTAGTGTTTGGTCTTGGAACCCTCTCTTATTCTTGAGGTTTTGGAATCCTTAATTTTCTTTAAAATATAGATAAATTTCTAGGAAATAGTTTACATTGTTCAAATAGAGCCATTAGGTGTTTTTCTATTTTCGAAATATTGATTTTAAAAGTATACCATTAGTTAAAATTGATTTAAAATTTTCAATTGGATATATTTAAAAAATAATAATAAATCCATAAGTAATGAATGTTTTTTTGCAATAAATTGAGTTTACATTTATTAAGCTTAATAGAGTAGTAAACATTTTTCTAATTTACTTACATTCAAAACATGAAATGAAGCATCCAATAGTTCATATTACCCCATCTTTAAAAAACCCAAAATTCCATGATGATGAACTTCTTTTCATCTTCAATATAATTTGCTATTTGTTATTTCATCTTGGTATTGTTTAACACAAGCCATTCAACTTTCAATTCACCTAATTAACTTTCAATTAAATATGGGCATCTAGGCCATAACATGGTTAAGAGAGGTAAAGAATTATTAAAATTGCAATTTCAACTTTAGAATTATTATGTAGGAAAATGCAATTTCGGCATTTTGATAATTACAAGTTTTAGAATTTCAACAAGTATAATTGAGAATAACTCACATTCTGTAAAATGAAAATGCAATTTCAACGATCATGAAATGCAATGAACCAAGAATTGAAAAACTAAAGATATTGTAATTTTTTTATGAGAAATTGTAATGTGACCATCCAAAAATTGCAATTGTAATTTTTTTTTATCATTATATAATTACACCTACATATTTTTTGAATTTAATTTTATGTAGGATGTTAAATATAATAAATACTAAGACAATTTGATTAAATACATGGATTTATAAAACCCTAGATCTTCACCAAACCACTTAAACCACTCTTTATTATTTATTTATATATATTTATTTATTTATTTCTTTTCCAAAATTTTAAATATTTATATATATTAAATTTAAATATTTTAAATTTCTATCTTAAATATAAATTATAATTTAAATTTTATCTATGCTAATTTAAATATAACTTCACCAACCACTTCAACTTTACTATAATTGACGTTAAAACTTTAAATCTATGAAGAACTTTTAAATTGAAAGTTCGTGAGTAGCTTTATATTTTTAAATATTAACTTTTAATTTTTTAAGAAACCTAGGTTATAACATTATATGGAATCTAATTAAATTTAAATAAAATAACACTAGCACTATATAATTATACACGAAATTTAAATAAAAATATATACGAAATTTAATTAAATATAAATAAAATAACACTAGCATTATATAATTATATAAGAAATTTTTCCGAAACCCCTTTTATTTTGACATGGTAATTTTTTTTTTTTTTAAATTCTTATCAACAACTAAATTAAATTAAATTAAATAGTAATTAATAAAATTAAATAAAATAAAATTGAATTAATTAAAAAAAATTTAAATTGAATTAATTAAATTAAATTAATTAATTAAATGACATTAAATTAAATTAATTAAATCAAAATAAATTACAAGTCATTAAATTAAATTAAACGAATTAAATTAAATGAATGTTAAGAGACACAACATTAAATTAATAAAATTAAATTAATATTTAAAAAACATTAATTTAAAATAATAATAAAAAAATTTAAAACAATATAAAACGCAAAAAAAAACCTTTTCTTTTACACGGTATTTTTTTTTTTTAATTCTTATCAACAACTAAATTAAATTAAATTAAATAATAATTAATAAAAAAAAAAAAAAAAAAAAAAATGAATTAATTAAAAAAATTTAAATTGAATTAATTAAATTAAATTAATTAATTAAATGACATTAAATTAAATTAATTAAATCAAATTAAATTAAAAGTCATTAAATTAATTAAATTAAATTAAATTAAATGAATGTTTTTTAAATATTAAATTAATAAAATTAAATTAATATTTAAAAAACATTAATTTAAAATAATAATAAAAAAAATTAAATAATAAAAAAAAAATTAAAACAATATAAAACGCAAAAAAAAAACCTTTTCTTTTTCGCATGGGGATTGACGCCAAGGCAGGATCGACGGCTCTCCTTATTCCGCGTCGGCAACATGCACGCATGGTAAGGGTGGTTGGTGGTCGCGAAAAGGAAACCACCATCCCACGTGTTCATTCCTTACTCGTTCGCATTCCAATAAAGCGGTATAGTAAACCGCTCATGGGCAACGTGGAAACCATCTCACGTGCCGTCAAAAGTATGCCTATTTAAGGAGGAAATAAGGTTTTATTGGCATTGTAGGGTGGCAGATTCAAGACCCGAGGGCTGGGGCTTGTAATTTCACTACAATTCTCAACTTTGGACACTCGAATTATGACATAGGCGGCCTTGTGGCAGGCATGAGGCTGCATTCTCTCCTTCCTAGCCAGGAAAAACACACTTGGAGATACTATGAATCTGGGGAGAGCTTGGTTATCGATTTTTTTTTTATGTACCTGGACGTTTTATATCTTGTTGGGTAATTTCTTGATGTAAAGATTTGAAAGTCTAGACTGACTGTTTGTTAATGAATGAATTACAGACGAGGCAATGAATCCAACATTACTGAGCTAGTATTTGAAATTGGTGGGATCTAACTTTAAACATGGATCAAACTTTGCATGCGTTGCTTCTACCATTAATCCAACCGCCACCACTTTCCCTTTGTTTGTTGAAGTAAATCATTTTAATAGATTCAGAGCTGAGGCTATGGATATATTTTCCCAAGGTAAATTTTTCATTTCTATTGTCATTTTTCATCAGCATAGGTTTATCTATTTGACTGGTTTTTTAGTCTCTCATTTAACACAGTTAGTGTAGTTAGTATGGGGAATTAATCAAGCCCTCAAATTAAACTAATTTTTTGGAAATCTATATCTAAAAAATGGATAAATTTTGTAAAAAGAAAACTGCATCTAAACTGCAAAATTGTCTTAATTGAGCATAAATATATTTCTATTTCCTTTAAATTATTAAATTCGGAATCTTACTTTCAATATATTTTAATTTTTTATAAAAATTACAATTTTATTTAGAGTCTAAACTGTAAATGTTGGTTAAGAGGTTACCTTATTTTTGATAGGCCCAGCCGTCGGCTATTGTCAACCTCCCACAGCCGAATGTATTTGACAAGGACCTTTACTCCATGGACATGAGCTAGAACGATATCTCACACTCCTTCAGTTCCAATATCAGAGAGAACCAAATAAATACCCTGGCCATTCCCCATATTATTAACAAATTAACATCTTAACTTAAGGTTACTACGGTTTTCTTCGCCAATGGAATCTTATAAGTATAGCTTTAGCTAATGGACATTTGTAATGTTACTATTTTGCAAAATTGGTACCAGCAAGGGGATTGAAGTTTCATGGTTCACAATACGGTACCTACCTCTGAGAAGGATGTTTGCCCCAAGAGCCCGAACCCTTGCATTCGCAGCGATTTATTGGAACTTGATGCAGATGCCTATGGGCTGTAGCGAGAGTCTCCCTTAAGCATAAAGTGCGATCAACCGGAGTACCTGATCCGAAACCCTTGATGGTCCAATTTGGTTCCAGAAGATCTCGTCCCCCGGGGCATGGTTGTTTCAGTGCAAATGATGTTTGACTGCCATAGCTTATTGGATAGCTCAATACCCTGGAGATAAAGTCTGCCAAAATTTTAATCTGCAACTGGAAAATGTGTGCCCAATGCCATGAATCACGATGGAAGAAGCCGAGAAATGGCATTGGCAACACATTAATTATGGTGTTCATTCAAAATTTATTATCTGTACTATGGACAGATATGATGTGAGAACCAAAGATTGCACAGTAGTGTATTAGGTGAAATTAATTAATTATAGCTTTAAAAAAGGGCATGGTTGAGAGACACTACATTAAATTAATATTTAAAAAACATTAATTTAAAATAATAATAAAAAAAATTAAAACAATATAAAACGCAAAAAAAAACCTTTTCTTTTTCGCATGGGGATTGACGCCAAGGCAGGATCGACGGCTCTCCTTATTCCGCGTCGGCAACATGCACGCATGGTAAGGGTGGTTGGTGGTCGCGGAAAGGAAACCACCATCCCACGTGTTCATTCCTTACTCGTTCGCATTCCAATAAAGCGGTATAGTAAACCGCTCATGGGCAACGCGGAAACCGTCTCACATGCTGTCAAAAGTATGCCTATTTAAGGAGGAAATAAGGTTTTATTTGGCATTGTAGGGCTGCTTCGACTTGGCTCTTGGTTTCATGTAAGAGCCTCGGTGCTGGGCAGATATGTGGGTAATCTCATGGACGATGGGAGATATGATATCCATGGGACCCGCCTGGCTTGGCATTCGGTTCCCTGATGAGTCCTCGGCGTTGAGCACAACGCATCTTTTATATATTCCCGTCCTATTATGTGAACTCAGTGCATGGGATTCGATGGTGGGCATTGATGTGTTAAGTGCGTGGGCCAATTGGCTCTAGTTGTTGAGTTCGGGCTGGGCACAAAGGAAAGAAGAAAAATGCTTGGAGGATAATTGATGTGGCGTTGGGCTCCTGGTGCTTGGTACACCTGGCTTGAGCGCTAGGGTTTCAAAGGAAGCAACATTTTGTATGAAATTCATTTCAGACAAAACAAGCAACAACAATGGAGAGCAGTATGGAAATCGTTTCATGCATTTGCCATGCTTGTAAATCTTCTTAGTTATTGGTCAAAATGGATCATATCGAGCTCAAATGAAACGATTTCTCTGTCGAAATTGCTGCGATGCTTGTATTATAAACAATATTGCAGGCAACAATATTATTTGAATATTTGTTTTATGCCACATTTATTGAAATGAATGTTTAAAACAAAATGTTACAGGCAAGAAGGCAGATCTGCATTAAAATAATAGGAAATGAAAACTGATCACTTTGGCTGCAGGTCTGAAATTTGGAGAACCCTCTGTAAATCCTGTGCGAGACTCATTGTTTTGTATTTATTATGAATACAATTTCTTTATATAAATGCAATGAAGTGTTTTTTTTTGTTAGTATTAAATTTTAGATCTAAATATTATAACGGTAATATATATAGTGTTGTAACTTGGTTTATATGTATTTATTTATTTGTTTAAAAACATTGTTTATCCCAAATGCTTTAGCATTGGATTAATATTAGGGTTTGAATATTAAAAGAGTGTATATAGAAATGTTGTTGTTTTTCTGGAAAGGTTTGTTTAATGGGGTCTAGACTGAGCCCTAAATAAGCAGTTATATATATATATCATTCAAATTATGTTTCTGTTACGCCTTACGAATAAATGGGAAAAGGCTCTTCAAATTATCTTTTTGCAGCCATCATACTGGTTTGTTATTTTCTAGTAAATTTCACTAAAGTTCCAGGTGTAGTTAGGCCCTAAGGTCTCAGTGTCTGAGCCTTGCGCTCTGATACCAACTGTAGTGCCCTACCTAGGCACTGGGTCTATTCCGGGTTATCAGGTTATACCTAGTTTTTCCCTTAATTATTGTTAGAAGAAAACAAGAGATTCAACCATCTATATTTCTGTTTCTGTAAATGTTTAACTGTCTGTTTTCTATATGTTTACATGTCTCTGCAGTTAAATAAACATAATACTAAAACTTTCCATTTAATTCTGTTCGTTTGACATGCATAGCTTGGAAATAAAAGAAAATACATTCTAATTAAGCTGGTTCAGAAAAATACCTGAAACCGTCGATTGCAGTAAAAGATAAGAAGATTTCTGGAATGGATTCTGTAAGTTACCTTAACAACCCCAAAATGATGTGTCCACCCTGCCGATCAGCTATTATCGTGCTGACCCTAGGAAATCAACGGATTTCCTAGCCCCCGATCCCACAGACCGATAATCCCGACAGCCACTTTCCATGGTAATCATTAATGCATCCCCTTTTGAGGTAATAAGGTGGATTATATATTATTTTATATCATCCCAATTTCTCTCTAGTAATGGAATTATTCAATAATTTATTCAAACATATCCTTTTAATTTACTTGGGATGATTCCATCCGTTAATTAAATTAATAATTTATTTAATAAATTCATTATTATTCAACCCACTATACTTTATAAAAGGGATTATTATCATTATTATTATTAATTAAATAATATTAATAATATAATAATAATAACAATAACAATTAATAATAATAGTAATTAATTTAAATTGTGAATAGTAATTTAAAATATTTATTTGGTTAATGGATAAATTTAAAAATTACTCAATGCTGGGCAATTGGGGATTTCAATATGTGTTTTTCAAATTGGTACAGACACTGCAAGAAGTACCTTTATCTAGCTGTATGCATTCCCTGGGCAATTTGGCATGTCAGGAATTATGCTATCTTTCGAAACTCTCCACCTGATTACATCCATTGTTGCATGACTGCCCTTAAAATGTACAATTCTTGCAAGGTGGATGAGTTGATGCTGAAAACAGACAGAGTTAGTATTTTTAATCTCAAAGTGGATCGACCTGTCCTGTTCTTTGACGGTGCTCCACAAGCAGGTATTTGTGCTATAGGAGGTGTTATTTATCTGAATGATTCACATTTTTTTACTATCAAGCTCAATTGTGGAAAGGGCTCAAATATGAAGGCGGAATTAATTGCACTTTGGTGTGTATTAAAGGTATCCAACATCTTTGGGTTGACTAATATAAAGGTATATGGTGACTCTCGGGTCACCATCAAATGGGCAGAGGGTAAATTCAAGCTCAATCTTTTAAATCTGAGGCACTGGTCCTCCAGAACGCTATTTGAACTCACTAAACAACAGAACATCATATTTGAGCATATCTATCGTGAACATAACTGTATGGCGGACAAGCTCTCCAAACAAGCTCTTGATGGATGTGAAGGACACTTGATCTGGGAGGAATGGTGTGAGGGCAGTATCCTGGATTGTGGATCTATTTATTTCTACGACTGATCTGTTGATGGAATATCTGTCTCTTTTTGTATTTGCTGTTTCAGATGGGTTTATATTTTGGATGTAATATGCATTATGCATGGTAAAGATTTTTGGGGATGTTCTTTTTTGATATTTCCTGTAGGGGTAAAAATCATACCATGTTTTGTCAGAACATTGTAGACAACATCTTTGGTATTTTCCGAAGGATCCTTCTGATTGGATCAGGAATTCATATTGTACTATTTGATTCAGTTTTGATTATCAATAGTATCTTTTTTTCTCTGGAAAAAAAGTGTCAGGAATAAGTTCAACGTGTCTCAACGTGTTTGAAACCAATAAATTTAAACAGTATTTATAGATAATCTGCTGGGGTTAATTTTTTTTAAAGACGTTACATGTCAGGTCATATATCAGATCCTTTTTTAATCCAAAGAATTGGGTGGGTTTAATTTTGGTTTAAAAGGATACAAGTTACCTCATATATGTCGGTTAGCTATCTTGTTGGTGTATGAGACTCCCTTGTTTACCCTTAAATACGATAACTACTATCATTAAATATTCATCTTTAATTATAGGACTAATAAGAAGAAATCCTCAACTCAAAGATGTAGTTCTTGAGCGTATGAAAATGAGAATCTAGAGTATGATTGATTCCTTTGAATTCTTCCAATTGTTTCATACTTGATGGAGAAACAATAGTTGAGAAAACATGTTTGCAAATAAGGTTGCATGTTTACCAAAGGGGAAACTAGTGGAAAATGGGGACACCCCCAAAGTGGTTTTGTTACCATAGATATCATGAATTGAGTTGTACGCCAAGGAAAGAATACAAAACTGTCAATGCATGTTAATCGTTCCTCAAGCGTAAACATATGTACTAAGACAAGACATTTCATAGATGTGCATTTAAATTCCTTGTCTGCAGGATCTTCTCCTTAATACTGTCCACCATGATGGTGGACTCAACTTAATCCCAAAATTGATTTCGACACAAATCACATTTGGGATAATTGGTTTATAGGTTATCTTTTTTGTTGGTATGGAATAGGGGACTGGGTATAACACAAGAATCAGGTATTGAGCTTGACCTCGAAACAGAATACAATTGATGCAGTGAACATATATCGGGTAAGCTTTAAATTTTTGGAATTATTCTATCCATTATTGTAAGAAGGAGTCTGGTTATGATTTTATGTCTGGTCTTGTGTTGGAATTTTTCTTTAAACTTTATTTGTAGTCTTCATTTAAGAAACCTCATGAATTTATAATATACTTGCTCTGCTACTAGATTCATGTATCACATAGAGCCTTTGATTTGTATTTTTGACATTCCCCATCTCACTAAAATGGCCAATGATAGTGTCAATGAAATTAAGAAGATCCTCAGACAAATGACCTGCTAGCTTGTGGGCATGAAACATGCATAGAATACTTAAGTATTCACATCGAAAAACATGTATCCAAGAAGAAAAACATGAAATCTAAATTCCAAGAACTAAATATTGATTATGATAACATTGCGTCAAACTCATAGATGCATTACAATATCATATTGGGTTTTGCAAGAGGTTCTCGACCAGATACATGATTTCCTAGTGGTTCAATTGCTTCAACGATGGGGCATATTATTAATGAAGACATTCCAACAAACAACTTTAGCACTCAATGAGAACAACATGAATCAAAAAGATCAAGGGAAAATTAAAGCAGGACAACAAATGGAAGAAGGCCTCAATGGAAATTATCTTGGCTCTTAAACTTCTCATATATGCATTTTACTTGTCTTGTTTATTAGTAATTATGTAAAGCAGTATAGCACTAAAATTGAAATTCATAAGGTAGGTATTGTAAGAAAGAAAAAGCATCATGACCAATTAACATATTTGTTGAAAATATTTATACAAGAATACTATAATGTTTTTTGAAATTTGTGTACTTCTTATGTTATTTGGTTTGTCAACAACCTTTTTATAAATATATAACTACCTCTTTTTTGTGATATATATATATATATATATATATTTCCTATGGGATAGAGGAGGGCATCTTTTAACACATTGATGACCCATTCTAAGTTTTCCGGTTTTCCCCAAGTACTGAACCGGTAATATTGGTGACCTAAATAACTATTTTAAATAATTGCCAATCATTTATTTGAATGTTGTATTTCTAAATTTCATTTTGTAAACCTCCATGGTATAATCAACTCTATGAATGCATGTAGGATGTAATATATGGCATTACTTGTACATAAAAATAGCTATCAACTCTATGAATGTATATAAGTATATGGCATTACTTGTACATAAAAATAGTTATCAACTATATGAATGTATATAAGATGTAATATATAGCATTACTTGTATATAAAAATAGCTAAATAGCTAGTGTTTTTTATATTTAATTATTTGATATAAGTTTGTAACTTACTGATAGTTTCAATATATTGTACAGTTTCCATTCAAGTATTCTTGGCTTCATAGCTTATAGATTATTGTCTATCAAAGAAGCAAGACCAACTAAGATGAAGATGAAGTTATGAGAAAAAATGGCATTGGCATTAGCATTAGCTTTAGTCTTAGCCAAACAAAAAGTAAAGAAGAAGACTGGATTAAAAAGAGGTTGAAAATCTTGGTAAGTCTATAGATGTTTTTTTACTTTTACAATTTTGTTTATAGATTTTTTTTTATTTTTACAATTTATTTTATTTAGTTTTTTTTACATGGTTTACATGGTTTATTTAGTTGTTTTTCTATTAGGTTGAGTTGCATTATTTTCATTTTAAAAGAAAAGCATTTTCATTTATATGCAATATCTCATCTGCGCTCAAAACCGTCACTTTCTTTGATGCACACACACACACACAAGAAACTCTCTCGTCACTCACTAAGTTCAAAAATAGCTTAAATATACTCACTTAATACTTCCATAGGAGGGCACAAAAGAATCTTGTAGTTTAGGTAGGATTTTGGGGCTAGGCATCCAAAAACATAGTTGTTGTCCTTAGGGTGCTTTATAAATCCTTCTAAATCAAGTGGTCATGTATAGCCACATGGGGCAAGTGAAAGAGCGGCGCCGCGCTATAGGAGGTCAAACCCAAGGTTGCGGGTGTATGTTATCTCAAGTGGGCTCACCACCACTTGTTGAAAAGGAGACGACCCAATACCGTTCGAGGGATAACTGCTCTTTCTCCACTTGACGAAGGTACTTAGTGACCAACTTAGGATGTCATTCCTTATAGGTGACTGTCGTGGAAGCCGACAGTACCTGAGACAGATTTTGTCACAAGATCAAGGAAAGCACACGTCACAAGATCACATACTTATGATAAGAAGAAAAGCTAATAGTCAGTAGCTTTCCAATAGAAAAATCATATCCATGGTGATTGGTGGTTGCTAGCTTATACCTTGAGCTTGTTCCATGTGATGTATTTTGAAATAAGCACATGTCAAAAGATCAAGGAAAGCTAGCGACTGCTAGCTTTCCTTCTAGCATAAGCATTTTCTTCTAGTATAAACACACATGCTTATGCTAGAAGGAAAGCTAACAGTTGCTAGCTTTCCAATAAAAAACCATGTCCATGGTGATTGGTGGTTGCTAGCTTATACCTTGAGCTTGTGCCATGTGCTCTATTTTGAACGAATGCTAGCTTTCCTTCTAGCATAACACACATGCTTATGTTAGAAGGAAAGCTAGCAGTCGCTAGCTTTCCAATAGAAAAACCTTGGGCATGGTGATTGGTGGTTGCTAGCTTATACCTTGAGCTTGTGCCATGCACTCTATTTTCAAATAAGCACATGGCACAAGATCAAGGAAAGCTAGCGACTGCTAGCTTTCCTTCTAGCATAAGCATTTTCTTCTAGGATAAGAACACATATTTATGCTAGAAGGAAAGCTAACAGTCGCTAGCTTTCCAATAGAAAAATCATGTCCATAGTGATTGGTGGTTGCTAGCTTATACCTTGAGCTTGTGCCATTTGCTCTATTTTGAAATAAACACATGGCAAAAGATCAAGGAAAGCTAGCGACTGCTAGCTTTCCTTCTAGCATAAGCATTTCCTTTTAAAATAAGCACACATGCTTATACTAGAAGGAAAGCTAACAGTCGCTAGCTTTCAATTAGAAAAACCCTATTCATGGTGATTGATGGTTGCTATCTTATACCTTCAGCTTGTGCCATGTGCTCTATTTTAAACGAATGCTGGCTCTCCTTCTAGCATAAGCATTTCCTTCTAGCATAACACACATTCTTATGCTAGAAGAAAAGCTAGCAGTCGCTAGCTTTCCAATAGAAAAATCATGTCCATGGTGATTGGTGGTTGCTAGCTTATACCTTGAGCTTGTTCCATGTGATGTATTTTGAAATAAGCACATGGCAAAAGATCAAGGAAAGCTAGCGACTGCTAGCTTTCCTTTAGCATAAGCATTTCCTTCTAGTATAAACACACATGCTTATGCTAGAAGGAAAGCTAACATTCGCTAGATTTCCAATAAAACACCTTGTCCATGGTGATTAGTGGTTGCCAGCTTATACCTTCAGCTTGTGCCATGTGCTCTATTTTGAACGAATGCTAGCTTTCCTTCTAGCATAACACACATGCTTATGTTAGAAGGAAAGCTTGCAGTCGCTAGCTTTCCAATAGAAAAACCTTGGGCATGGTGATTGGTGGTTGCTAGCTTATACCTTGAGCTTGTGCCATGCACGCTATTTTCAAATAAGCACATGGCACAAGATCAAGGAAAGCTAGCGACTGCTTGCTTTCCTTCTAGCATAAGCATTTTCTTCTAGGATGAGAACACATATTTATGCTAGAAGGAAATCTAACAGTCGCTAGCTTTCCAAAAGAAAAATCATGTCCATAGTGATTGGTGGTTGCTAGCTTATACCTTGAGCTTGTGCCATTTGCTCTATTTTGAAATAAACACATGGCAAAAGATCAAGGAAAGCTAGCGGCTGCTAGCTTTCCTTCTAGCATAAGCATTTCCTTCTAAAATAAACACACATGCTTATACAAGAAGGAAATCTAACAGTCGCTAGCTTTCCTATACAAAAACCCTGTCCATGGTGATTGATGGTTGATATCTTATACCTTCAGCTTGTGCCATGTGCTCTATTTTAAACGAATAGCTCTCCTTCTAGCATAAGCATTTCCTTCTAGCATAACACACATTTTTATGCTAGAAGAAAAGCTAGCAGTCGCTAGCTTTCTAATAGAAAAATCATGTCCATGGTGATTGGTGGTTGCTAGCTTATACCTTGAGCTTGTTCCATGTGATGTATTTTGAAATAAGCACATGGCAAAAGATCAAGGAAAGCTAGCGACTGCTAGCTTTCCTTCTAGCATAAGCATTTCCTTCTAGTATAAACACACATGCTTATGCTAGAAGGAAAGCTAACATTCGCTAGCTTTCCAATAAAAAACCCTGTCCATGGTGATTGGTGGTTGCCAGCTTATACCTTCAGCTTGTGCCATGTGCTCTATTTTGAATGAATGCTAGCTTTCCTGCTAGCATAACACACATGCTTATGTTAGAAGGAAAGCTAGCAGTTGCTAGCTTTCCAATAGAAAAACCTTGGGCATGGTGATTGGTGGTTGCTAGCTTATACCTTGAGCTTGTGCCATGCACACTATCTTCAAATAAGCACATGGCACAAGATCAAGGAAAGCTAGCGACTGATAGCTTTCCTTCTAGCATAAGCATTTCCTTCTAGTATAAACACACATGCTTATGCTAGAAGGAAAGCTAACATTTGCTAGATTTCCAATAAAAAACCATGTCCATGGTGATTGGTGGTTGCCAACTTATCCCTTGAGCTTGTGCCATGTGCTCTATTTTGAATGAATGCTAGCTTTCCTTCTAGCATAACACACATGCTTATGTTATAAGGAAAGCTAGCAGTGGCTAGCTTTCCAATAGAAAAAGATTGGGCATGGTGATTGGTGGTTGCTAGCTTATATCTTGAGCTTGTGCCATGCACTCTATTTTCAAATAAGCACATGGCACAAGATCAAGGAAAGCTAGCGACTGATAGCTTTCTTTCTAGCATAAGCATTTCCTTCTAGGATAAGAACACATACTTATGCTAGAAGGAAAGCTAGCAGTCGCTAGCTTTCCAATAGAAAAATCATTTCCATAGTGATTGGTGGTTGCTAGCTTATACTTTGAGCTTGTGCAATTTACTCCATTTTGAAATAAGCACATGAAAAAATATCAAGGAAAGCTAGCGACTGCTAGCTTTCCTTCTAGCATAAGCATTTCTTTCTAAAATAAACACACATGCTTATACTAGAAAGAAAGCTAACAGTCGCTAGCTTTCAATTAGAAAAACCCTGTCCATGGTGATTGATGGTTGCTAGCTTATACCTTCAGCTTGTGCCATGTGCTCTATTTTGAACGAATGTTAGCACTCCTTCTAGCATAAGCATTTCCTTCTAGCATAACACATGACCCTTATTATACATCATTTGTGCAGATCATGGTCTGGATGGATAGATGTCTTCTTGGATACCTTCTGTCCAAGAACAGATCACATGGCAAAAGATCAAGGAAAGCTAGCAACTGCTAGCTTTCTTTCTAGCATAAGCATTTCCTTCTAGCATTTTTGAGAAGGAAAACTTTTTTTTTTAATGAGTCTCTACTTGTGCTAGATGCAATGGATTTTTATTTATCTTTAAGTATTTAATATGTTTCCAGGACACGTGACCCTTATGTTGTTTAATGAGTTAACAAAATGTAGTGATAAAAGAACTACTTGGTTAATGACATAAAAATATGATGATTTAAAGGTCTTCTCTGATGGACAAGGGGGTTCGGTGCTCCATCAGGAACTGTTAGTGCTCAGTTGCATCCTTAATTGCTCAGCGCATGAGGGTTCGTGTAGTAATTTAACTGCTGATTCTTTGCTCAGGAAGTTTGACTGTCTTGTTATTTCCTCTGCTTTTGGCAGAATGGCTCAGCCAGGGGACAATACCGGCATCCAGGACATCAAGAAAAGTTTGGGGCGGCTGTATGAAATAGTCTCCATAGGAATTATGGATAACAGGGAGATAGCCTGCGTTATAAAAAAGATGGAGGACACTGTGAGCTACACTTCCCTTCAAATCAGCAACCATGACTCTAGGATCGATGATAATGAAAGCTCCTTGCGCGAGATGATGGGGAAGGTGGATATGATCCAGGAGGACCTTGCGCGACTCATTTCCATGAACCAGGGCAGCAGGAACAATGCAGTAACTGATGAAGGGGAGCGTCAGATGGAGGAAGAATCAGTGGTGCAGCCAGTCCACTTCAGGGGCCATCTGTAATCTGGTTTTTATGGATATATGTTTTTTTGTCTTTTATTATGTAAGCAATATGTTTCCAGGACACATGACCCTTATGTTGTTTAATGAGTTAACAAAATGTAATGATAAAAGAACTACTTGGTTAATGACATAAAAATATGATGATTTAAAGGTCTTCTCTGACGGACAAGGGGGTTCGGTGCTCCATCAGGAACTGTTAGTGCTCAGTTGCATCCTTAATTGCTCAGCGCGTGAGGGTTCGTGTAGTAATTTAACTGTTGATTCTTTGCTCAGGCAGTTTGACTGTCTTGTTATTTCCTCTGATTTTGGCAGAATGGCTCAGCCAGGGGACAATACCGGCATCCAGGACATCAAGAAAAGTTTGGGGTGGCTGTATGAGATAGTCTCCATAGGATTTATGGATAACAGGGAGATAGCCTGCGTTATAAAAAAGATGGAGGACACTGTGAGCTACACTTCCCTTCAAATCAGCAACCATGACTCCAGGATCGATGATAATGAAAGCTCCTTGCGCGAGATGATGGGGAAGGTGGATATGATCCAGGAGGACCTTGCGCGACTCATTTCCATGAACCAGGGCAGCAGGAACAATGCATTAACTATTGAAGGGGAGCGTTAGATGGAGGAAGAATCAGTGGTGCAGCCAGTCCACTTCAGGGGCCACCTGTAATCTGGTTTTTAAGGATATATGTTTTTTTGTCTTTTATTATGTAAGCAATATATAAGGGTATATACTGCCCATTCTGTTAGTCATCATGGAAGAACTCTGTATATAGTTTTTTGGACCCTTTGCAGGCTTAGTCTACAATGCTCTATCTCTGCTCTGCAGGACTATTCTTCCTCTCTTTTTGCTATGTACTGAATGGCTGTGCACATCCCCTTTATAATATACTCCTTTTTAGTTTCTGTTCAAAAAAAATATATGATGATTTATAGTCTATCATTTATATGGGTTCAATTTATTTATTTTTTTGTTCACAGGTCTTTAAGTAAACCAATAAACTTAATTTGGTATAAAAGCTATAATGAAGGAGGTCTTCTTTATGTATATTTTACTATGTTTATGTCTATTTTCGCACTAGAGGTAATCTATGTGTAACATTTAATTGTTATTAGTAATAGAAAACTAGAGGTAGTGTCTTTGTATAATTTACTTGTTATTAGCAATAGAAATTATCTCAAAAATTATATTCTTGGTGTAGCCTCCAAGCTTCACATGAGGTCACAAAACATAAATTAGTTAGGTAAGGAAAGCCTTCAACTAGCGACTGCTAGCTTTCTTTCTAGCATAAGCATTTCCTTCTAGCATTTTTGAGAAGAAAAACTTTTCTTTTTAATGAGTCCCTACCTGTGCTAGATGCAATGGATTTTTATTTATCTCTAAGTATTTAATATGTTTCCATAACACATGACCCTTATTATTCTTGTGCATGTGAATAAAAGACATGTAATAGAATATTCTTTGATAATGCTCATTATTTCATGTATTTTTAAAACAATTTAAACTTATAGTCGACTATTTATTATTGTTTTTAGAAGCTATGGACTCTGGTGAAATGACAATTCCAAGGAATAATTTGAAGAAAAAACGAATTGCAAGTGACACACAAACAACGTCTCCCCCATGTGGTATGGTGGTTTTAAATATTATTCTCTCATTTCTAAATGGTTAGACTAGAAGACTATATGGTAAATTTGTGATTTTGATTTCATTTTATTTATAGTAATAATTGCTTATTATTGTTTTTTGAAGCTGTCATCTCCAAAGCAAGTAAAATGCCACAATCAGCATTCAAAAAACAAAAGCTTCATTCAACTCAGATTATAAATTCAACAATGGGTTCTAATTTTGAAATGATTAAAAAGTTCAAAACATCTGCTGCATTTGAGTATGTCGAAGATTGGTATGTTGAGATTGAAAGTCCCATGAATATGTTTCCAGATATGTATCTATTTGGATCCATGGATGGAAATGATATACAAAGGCTAGGGATAATTGTTAGTTGCTATGCTCTCAATCATAGTCAGATCGATTTTCAAATGGAGGTAATTGAAGAAAATGAAGTGAAATTATTTTCTTGCCAAGTTGATTACACAAAATTTAGACCAGATTTGATTGATACTAATACAGAATTTCCAGAGTCAATAAAAAAGTCACAGTTTAAGTTGGACAGTTTTGAGAGCTTCAATGAATCTGGTCTAAAGAGTTGTGATGATCTTGTACAACGTATTACAAACGTTATGAAATATCGCTATGTGAGATGTAAGAAAACATCATCCGTGTTTCTTTATTTGCAACAAAGAGGTAAACTACTTGATAAAATACCAGATGATAAACTTGAGGCTCAAATGCTTGCTTTGAGAAGGGTATATTTCACTGAGCTAGAACAGAGCATTAAAGAAAGTGAGTTCATGCCTACTACAGAGTTTGTAAAATCCCAAAAAGAAGACTCTTAGATAGAGAAGCTTGCTGACCAATGCGATGAAATCCATGAAAATTTTAAGGACAGTTATTTATTTTCAAGCTCTTTTACCATGAAGGTGGATGTTCGAAGATGTGTAGAAGCACCCAAGTTATATAAATTGAGATCACAGGATGATTTAAATGTTCGAGTATTAGTAAAATCATTCCTACAGAAATTTCAAGCATCATTGTCTGATGCTCTTCTGATTCCATTTGACACAAAAGAGTCTGATCCGATTGGAAACCCTGTGAAAATCACGAATGAAACGGATATAAATGCCAAGAACATCAATTTTTGGATAGTTGATGGGCAACACACCATTCAAGTAGCAAAAGAAATATTATCAAATCCTAAATTCAGTCTATCTGGGGAGGCAAAACAAAAGTACAAAGAACGTAATGCTCGATTCTTAGATCCATTAGTTGCTCCCAGTGTGGTGATTCGTATTTGCTACCAGTTAAATTCTGCAAACACAGTTTTCTTCAAAACTCCATTCATTGATTCTATGCGATCTGCAAGACAATTCCTAATTGCCACAAATAAATTAAAGAAACAAAAATGTGGGAATTCTAAGACGGCTGAAGACAAGGTATGCAATTTTTTTTTTTTTTGCACTTAGTTTATATTGTTATAACTAAATTCATGGCTATTTTATTTTTGATATCACATTCTTACTAATTTATATTTGTTATTTTTTAACAGGTTGATGATGAAATGTTGTGCTCTTTCTTCGATTGTCCACTAACAAACTTTGCTGAAAAAAAAAGTCTTGTTATATCTTGATGATACTACTTGGGATAAATGGGAAGTTGTTTTTAATTGTTACAAACTAGGGACATTAATGTGTTCTCCAAACCAACCTAAGGATCCAAACTATAAGACAAATAGTCTGAACAGTTTGGTATCAAGTTCTTTCCGTCCCCTTCAGGGACTAACCGCTGAAGAAATGTGTTCTGTAGCAGATAAACTATTGGATGGAACTGTCTAGTTTTCTATTCCAGTGAACCATCCAACCAATGCCATAAAAATGAAAGATTATTGTTCACAATTGAAAACCAAAAGAACAATTTTGGAGGCAATGGTAACATATTGCAAAAGTCATGATAAGAATCTGAATGATAAGATTCTTACAATATCCAATATTCTTGAGCATTATGGAATTACTGATATCATATTTGCCAACTTCTGTAAGACAATGGAAGGGTGTAAATATGTAAAAGGATCACGAAATACAAAAATAGAGACCCTTTCTCCACAAGCCTGTGTGGTCCTTGATAGAATAATTGATGCATCGACAGATATACAGGAAATTGAGAACAGTTTTGAATTCGGTTGTCATTATGGGGGTCCTAGCCTCTTGTCAACACTTTTGCACTCTTTTCCTTGTCTGTTTCAACCAATGTTATACACTGACTTTGTTGTGTTGGATACATTGGCTTTGAAAGATGAATCATTCCTTAAGGATCAGTATATTGAATTGTTTCGATTTTTAATCGAAAAAAATGTGTTGAAAGATTTTACTATGATTATCTTAGTAGAAATTTGGTCTTGTAAGGATGTACGCCAAGCTCTGGAGATTGTTGTCAAGGACTCAAATGTCAACTATAAAATGGCTACCGGTCTTTATGAATATAAAGAACAAAATAACTATAGTTATGATATAGTTTTAACTATACATTTCTATAGTGAAGAGTCAAAAAGTTTACAGGCCTCAATATACTCTCACAGTTTTAGAGACATATTTGATGAAAATGAGAGAGATTTTGAATTCTGGGAAGAATTATTGCAAATGCATCAACAACATAGTGATCTAAATTTGATTATTTCTCTTTATGCAGGGAAAAATTTACAGCAGGCTTGCTGTACATATGTAAGAAGAATGGCATGTGTTGTAGAAAACAAGTTACAAAGGACTACCATGCTGACTAATCAAGAATCCTTCCAATTGCAAAAACCAATGTCTAATATATTGCTGTTGGAATATCCAGGTATTGTACTTGTTTTGTTCTTTCTCTAGTGATTCGTTGGATTCTATGCTATTTATAAATCTTGATTAACAAGATGTTTACTATAACTACTAATGGCGGAAATTGTAAAGAAAACAACGACACTTTGCAACAAAGCAATGATCAACATAGTGTGCACAATGTCGAAGAAGTTTTCGAGATGCAAATACAAGACGAAGAAAATACCATACCAGGTACATAATTTATTTTGTTTCTTTTGTTGTATTGTACTTGTTTTGATCTTTTTCTAGTGATTCTTTGGATTCTATGCCTATTTATTTAATGAATTTCATTCGTTGATACATTTTATAACATTTCATATGTTTATTACAGTAGCAAATGAGGAGAAAAAAGACAGTGATCAAGGGAATGTGACAGAAAGCCATAGTCAAGAACATGATATCATATCAGGTACTTCACGTCTCTTATTTTCAATTAAACATAAAATATGTCTTATAAAAAAGAATTGATTTAAAGAAGTATTATTGGTATTTGATTGAAGGTTTGTTATTTTGGCTCTAGGTTCTATGAAGACAATACAAGAGAAGTGTGGCTTATCAATAACTAGTACAAAAAATACTCAAAGTGAGTGTATTTCTTCAACAAATTTTTTTAATAATAATTTATGTAGCATGAATAAAATGAATTTACTATGATCCATTATTGTTTTGCAGCTATTATAAGTCAAAAGAAATTAGTTATTTTTGAATTGAATAACATTTTCTATCAGAGCGTTGATGGTGATGCATCACAAAAAGAATTTATCGAGAAAATGGGAAGGGCTGCAGATTACACGATAGAGAAAAAATCATTTTGGTTTCGTCCACATGCAAAAACATTTCTTGAAATGTGTTCCAGAAAAGAATCTCTTGACATTGCAATTTGGACGACATCTTTGAAACAAAACACAACAAGAGTTATGAAAAAGCTGGTTTCAGAAACATTACAAGCTAAATTTTTGTTTACATGGACTGCTTCAGATTGCAAACAACAAAAGGGAAAAAATGACATTGATAATTCAACACAAGTTATATACAAAAAACATCTGAAAAAAGTGTGGAGAATGTATTCTCAATATGATGCTACTAACACTATTCTAGTGGATTGTTCAATGGAGACAAAGAAAGAAAATCCCAAAGAAAATGTGATTATTGCCCCTTCGTTTGATGGAAAGAATGAGGATAAATGGTTGATCGCTGATCTGTGGAGCTTATTGAATAAATTCTACAAGGCACCCGATGTTCGAGATATTTTGAAGAATCTTCAATGACTTTTAATGGTACATTAAGATGACTGTTATTCATTTCCTCTATAAACAAAATCTTGAAGTTTATGATATAAATTCTTGGTCATTGTACATTTGATGACTTAATTCTACATGTGATGTGTTATTACTGTGTTTTATTTTAATATCAATTTAATGTCAATATTATTTCATAATACCCATATAAGGATTGTTGTTGTGTCATTATTATAAATTAACATATTATTATTTTGTTTATTTATATTGAGATATTGAGTTATAAAAAGTTAGTGATTTGAATAATAGTCTTATGTGTTTGCATAAAAATGTAGTATTCCATATTAATTAAATAATTGTATTAGGTTGTATGTATAAATTAACGTACAATTACTATGTTTGAGCAATTGCAGTGTATTTATCAATTGCGTCTTAATTGATCATTATAACTCTTACAAATCAGTGATTTGAATGTTAATTCAATGTTATCATATGAAATTTTCTTATTTCTTAGAAATTAAAAAAATGGAAAATCATATCAGGTTGTATGTAAAAATTACCTATAATTAGCTTGTTTAATTGAAATTTAAAAAATTGTAAATCTAGGTGGTGGGTATAAATTAACATATAATTGGTTTGAATTGGACCATTGTAACTATATTTTTAAATTGTGATTTGAATTTCATTGCAATGTGCTTATATGAATTTTTCTTATAATTTATTGAAAATTAAAATATCGTATGAGGTTGTATGTAAAACTGAACATATAAATAGTTTGCTTGATTTAAATTTAAAAACTGTAAATTTAGGTAGTATGTAGATATTAACATATAATTAGTTCAAATGAATTCGACTATTGTAATTATATTTTTAAATTGTAGTTTATCTCATTACAATTCTTAAAAATTAGTGATTTGAGTAGTAGTTGAATGTGTTTGTATAAAAAAACTATTCCACTGAAATTACTTTTATTTTTTTCATTAAGTTGTTTGTTTGGGAGTGGAAATAAATTGGATATGTTTTGATGCCATTAAGCAATGAAGTTTTGAAGTGAAAATATGTTAATGTTATATATGTGGCATCAATGCAGATGGGAGTTAATATCAGTCGGAAGATCTTGTTGATCTTTGAAATGGAAGGAGTATTCTTCTCGTCGTATTCCAAAGATGATACGAGTTGTCAAATTCAAAGAAAACCAGATTGGGAGCTTGGTGATAAATCCTACTTTTGTAGGCATTTTCAATTAGAAGTATTAAAATACTGCCTAAAACATTATGATGTTGCGATATGGACATCAAATGTTACTAACAAGTACATTCGACAAGTACTTGAAAAATCAAATATTGATACAAGTGACTTTGAATTCATATGGGATAGGTCCCATTGTCACTTGCAAACAAAATTCAAATCATGTAGTATGATACAGTTTTATGAGAAAAGGCTAAGCGACGTGTGGTCCCAATATGGAAATAAGTACACATAATCAAATGTATTGCTAATAGATACATCAAAGGCTACTTCTCAATTCCTCGGATATCGGTCAAACTGTATCTTAATAAAGGCTTATATAGGACATGAACACGATACTTGGCTTGTGCAAGTTCTATTCCCCTTTTTAAAGACACTTCATCACATCAAACAGAAACGCAACTACATTCGAATGTTCAATAGAACATTGAGTTCTTTGTATTAAGTGAAGATATTATTTTATGGAAATTTGTTGACGATTACATTGCAATATTTCAATACAAGTTGGACACATTTTTTAGTGAATTAACTTGTATGATTTTATAACTTTTATAGATAGACGATAATTGACAATGATATATAAATACAATTATTAGTATTATTTATGATAGCTTTTAGATTGACAAGTTTTTGCATCATACAACACTTGATTTCCCCATTCAAAATATTTTCTAAATTTGTGCTCTTAAATAAACTATTTCTAATTTAAATCATCTCATAAAAGCCAACAAGGCATGCAAGAAACTCTATTTAGTTTTATTTATCTATATGTATTAATACAAGTGCATTACAACACTTGATTTCTCTATTCAAAATATTTTTTAAATTACATACTCTTAAATCAATTATTTGTAATTTAAATCATCTCACAAAAGCCAACAAGGAATGAAGTTCTCTTTAGTTTTATTGATCTATATCGATTAATACAAGTGACACACAAATTTTGAATTAAACCTCCATCTATATAAAAGCACATTTCTTACAAAAAATATTACTTCAATGATAATGAGTGCTAAGTGTACTAGAATTTAGATTGAAGCATGATGAGTCATAGATGAATGATTTTGAAAGGTATAGGCATTTGATTTGCCAATCTATAACTTATTGTAAATGTGTATTCTTAAGTTAATAGTTTATAATTGCAATAATCTCATATAAGCCAACTGGACATGAAATAAATTATTGACTGTTATTAGCCTATATTCATTAATATGAGGAGTTTATCAATGCAATATGTAATTTTTGAAATAAAACCTCATATAATTGAAGTTGCAATTGTTTTAAAACACAAAATTAATTGCTAATGAGTGCTAAGTGGTATTAAGGGTAGTACGAGATTGGTCATAAGTGAGTGACATTGAACTATAAGAAATTTGATTTCTCATTTCATTTTTTTGTAAGTTTGTATTATTAACTCAATTACGATTAATTGAAATAATCTCATAATAGCCAACAAAGCATGAGATACACTCTATCTTTTATCTTCTTGTATGCATTAAATGAATGTATAAATGTGATGTATTTTTTTGGAATAAAATACAATGTAAAAAAATTCCACAAGTAGTTGAAAAATCAAATACTGATACAAGTGACTTTGAATTCATATGGGACAGCTCTCATTGTCACTTGGAAACAAAATTCAAATAATGTAGTGTGATACAATTTTATGAGAAAATGTTAAGTGATGTGTGGTCCAAATATGGAAATATGTACGAAAAATCAAATATATTGCTAATAGATACATCAAAGCTTACTTCTCAATTCCCCGGATACCGGTCAAATTGTATCTTAACAAAGGCTTATATAGGACATGAACCTGATACTTGGCTTGTCCAAATTCTATTCCCCCTTTTTAAGACACTTCATCGTATCAAAGAGAAACGCAACTACATTCGAATGTTCAATAGAACATTGAGTTCTTTATAGTAGGTGAAGATGTTAATTTTTAGAAATTTGTTAACGCGTACATTGCAATATTTCAATACAAGTTGGACACATTTTTTGATGAATTAATTTGCATGTTTTTAAAACTTTTATAGATAGATGAGAATTAACAATAATATTTAAATACAATTATTAATATTATTTATGATTGCCTTAAGTTTGACATTTTTTTGCATTACACCACTTGATTTCCCCATTCAAAATATTTTTTTAATTTGCGTTCTTAAATCAAATATTTGTAATTAAAATCATCTCATAAAAGCCAACAAGGCACGCACAAAGTTTTGTAAATGTGTATTCTTAAGTTAATAGTTTATAATTGCAATAATCTCATATAAGCCAACAAGGCATGAAATAAATTATTGACTTTTATTTGCGTATATTCATTAATAAGAGGAGTTTATCAATGCACTATGTAATTTTTATTGCTAATGAGTGCTAAGTGGTATTAAGGGTAGTACGTGATTGGTCATAAGTGAGTGACATTGAACTATAAGAAATTTGATTTCTCAATTCATTTTTTTGTAAGTTTGTATTACTAACTCAATTATGATTAGCTGAAATAATCTCTTACAGGCCAACAAAGCACGAGATATGTTCTATCTTTTATCTTCTTATATCCATTAAATGAATGTATAAATGTAGTATGTAATTTTTGGAATAAAATACAATGTAAAACCATATAATTAATTGATAATGAGTACTAAGTGGACTATTTAGACTCATTCGATATGTGCCATAAATAAATTCAAAAGAGCATGGGGTCATATATAAAGTTCAACTAAAAGATTTGAAAAATATGTTTCAACATCTATTTCTTCGACATTTAAAAATCTTATCATTTTCTTTGCCTTTTGCTGAAAGTAATTCTCGGCCATGATTTCTTAATTCGATTTCTTCACACTTTCATTGTGTATGTATAATGTTGTACCTAACAACTATCCCAATTTTGACGAATTTATAGTTATTATTTGGTGACATCAATACATTTCTTATAATTTATTTTATTTTAATTTAATATTGTGATTTCCTTCCGATCATGTTATATTATAATATGTTATTTAACAATGAAAATATTTAATATGATACTTTGTTCACTTCAAATATAGATAGAGATCTTCTTGTAATAAAACATGCAATTATGTGTGCAACTTAACTTCATTAATCCTACATTTTATATCTTCATGAATATTTTTTCTCACGATTCAACAAATTACAGATTTTCATATACTCCTCCTAATTTATGGCATACCGAACTAGTTATAAATGATACAACATTTCATTTTTTATGATTGTATATTAAAAACACTTGGAGTAAATAAAATTTGTGAAAATGTTTACAAAAAAATTCAATGTCATAGAAGTCTTTGTAATAGAATTTTTCTAGATTTAATGAAATAGGTGTTCTTAGTACTGTCAAGAATAATGTATCTAACATATCATGCATTGCTTTCAGTTTGTACAACAACATTGTTTTCCCTGGGTCAGTAGACCTAGATCTATGAGAACATAGAGGGGTGGATGAATACATTTTTAGGATTTCAAAGAAGGAATCAACAATAATATCATCATTCCTTAGCTCATCCTGTTGGAATTCATTTAAAAACATTCACTCCATAGCATTTTTGTCCCGTGAGTAGCCATGATTACGAACCTCGATATCATTGTTTTCATCCCCATCTCGTGAAGAAATAGTGTTACTATAGATGATGTTTTAAACTGTTGACTCAAGATTTAGTGGTAATTGAATAGGTGGTTGATTAAACCAAGTTTTGAATGATTTTTCTCCAATATCTACTTGTTTAGCATCCTTCTCTCAATTTCACAACATACTACAGTGCAATGATAGATGATAGACAAGTTGATTGTCATCAAAATCCTGGTTAAGAAAAAATTCAACATCATATCGATGATATTAGTAAAAATAAGGGATTTAGAATGTTGAAATATTATACCAAACATTTATTTGAAGCATAGAATTTTCTTCCAAAAATACACATGCAACCAATCACTATATAAAACATATGTGGAATTAAGCAATACAATAACATTAATTCCATTAAAATTCTAATAATCTAGTTACTCAATGATATTTTTATTACACACCAAGGGGATGTCTAAAGGTACACCCAATCCAATTATTGGAACAAAATGTAGAATAGGGTTCTTAGGCATGGGACAACAAAAGGGAACCAATGTAGTCTAGTGTGATTGCAATTTTAATCCCTTTAAGGGGGGGGCTTATCAACCGAAGCACAACCAAGAAAAGCATAGAATAGGGTTTAGTTAACTATATGGTTGTAAAGGGGTTTTAAAATAGCAAACATTACAACAACATTCATTATATCACAATGATATTTAAGTAGATTCACCATTAATTTAGCAAATTAATACAATAAACATAAAGGAAACATCATAGAGACATGCATAATACAAAAAATTGGGTGGGGGGTGTGAGTATTTTGATCACAGAAGATCTAGGAGCTATGCAGAACCTCACAAAATCGAATTAATTTGCAAATACAGTGGAAAAACTTGAAAAAGATGATAATTTTACACACAATGTATGCTGAAACCTTTGATTAACTGACTATCTAACATGTGAAAATGTTAGTAACAGGTTTTTATTACATCCATGAGAAAATCGAGAGCATTAGGTGGCTCAAGCTGAGTGTACTAGTCATCAATGCCAAATTGGCCTCAATCCCCCCTAGGTGGGTCCAACTCAATCCCAATCACCCCAAACAGCCACGAATTCTAGTGTGGAGGTGGCTGAAGCATGTTGGATCAATAATGAGCTCAAGGCAGGCGTGGGTGAGCAATTAGAGGAGGTTTGGGGGCCCAAGGGAGCATTAAATGCTCCAAATCTAGCCAAAAAAGGGCAAAAATCCACCCTAGCGCCCTTGGTCAACTAAAATTCCCCAAAACAAGGAGAGAGGGCGCACCAGCAATAAATGAGGGCGCACTTGTGGACAAAACTGGAGGCTGGGTGAACTGGTTTGCTTGGAAGTGGGTGTGAACACTCTCAAAGTGGGTTTTTGACCAACTATAGTCACTTAATCCAAAACATGGTTTAATTAAGCACACGGGCAATTAAAAATTTATGGATTATGGTACTAAGTGTGGTTACTGTTCTAACACCCCCCCCTTAACCATAACTTTGTACATCTCATGAAAGATAAGTGGGAGGCCTTGGCAACAAAGGCTCAAGTCACCTCAATACAACAGAAATTTTATTTGTCCATATGAACCGAGGAAAAGAAGTAAAACCTCATGGGATAAAAACTTCCCTCAAAAATGGACATGGGGCTGAACCTGCAATTAAATTGCAGCAATAACCATCCATCACTCACTCCAAGCAAAGATCTCAAGTGAGTGAAGGTCTTCTCAGTAAAGCACTTGGTGAAAATATCAGCAGTTTGCTCGGTGGATGGGCAATACTGCAGTGAAATCACCCTGTCATGCACCAAGCCCCGAACGTAATGCATGTGGATCTCAATGTGCTTTGTTCTTTGCCTCTGTACTGGATAAGTAGATATCTTGATGGCACTTTGATTATCCACCAAAATATTGGTTGGAGAATCAATAGCAACACCAAACTCCCGAAGAATGCCTTGCAACCAAACACACTGTGTGGCTGCGTTCACTGCTGCCCTGTACTCGGCCTCTGCTGATGAAAGAGAAATTGTGTGCTGTTTCTTGCTTGACTAGCAAATAGGACCTTCAGCAAACATAAACACAAAACCTGAAGTGGACTTTCTATCGATGGGATCTCCCGCCCAATCGGAATCAGAAAATCCAGCTAGTTGAAGTGAAGAACCAGCTGCATAGTGTACCCCAAAGTTCTTTGTTCCTTGGACATAATGAAGGATCCTTTTGGCTGCCTTCCAATGGATCTCATGTGGCTGCTGCATATACCTTGCTACATCACTTACAGCATAAGACAAATCAGGTCTTGTATGTGTAAGGTACAGCAAACTTCCAACTAGCTGCCTATAGAGAGTGCAATCCACCACCGGAGAGTCTTCAAATTCACCTAGTTTTATGCCTGAAAGGAATGGGCACTTGGATGCCTTACATTCAGCCATTTTAAACTTGAATAACAGGTCTGAAGTATACTTGGGTTGACTCAGCAATATACCTCTCTCAGATTGCTCAATTTCCAAACCCAAAAATTGCCTTAGCAATCCTAGGTCGCTCATGGCAAATTCACTGTGCAAAGAAGCTTTAATTGAGCCAATTTGTTTGGTGCAGCTCCCTGTAATTAAGAGATCATCAACATACAGTACAATGACCTGCAAATTATCATCACAATGCTGCAAATAAACATTTGGATCAGACTTGCATCGACAGAAACCAATTGAGAGCAAAAAAGCATCCATTTTGGCATACCAAGCCCTGGGGGCTTGCTTGAGTCCATAGAGTGACTTCTTCAACCTGCATACAAGTGTGGGATCCTCTTGGAATCCTTCAGGCTGCTGCATATATATCTCTTCCTGTAGCTCACCATGCAAGAATGCACTTTTGACATCCATGTGGTGAACTTCCCAACCTTTACTAGCTGCCATGGCTAGAGCTAGTCTAATTGGGTCCATCTTTGCAACCAGTGCGAAGGTCTCTGTATAATCCACACCATGGATTTGTGAGTAGCCCTTAGCCACTAACCTAGCCTTATACTTCAGATCAGAACCATCAGCAACAGGTTTGGTTCGAAAAATCCACTTACATTGCACAAGTTTCCTCTTGGGAGGAAGAGGCACCAAATCCCATGTTTTGTTCTCTTGAAGAGACTGGAATTCTTCTTGCATTGATGCTCTCCACCTTGGATCATGATGAGCTTCCTGATATGATGTTGGATCAGATCCAATCATCATATAACAGTGATCAGCAAGCTCACTCTCATTTGCAAAGGAAGCATTGATTGTTTGGGATCTAGTCTTCCTAGGCTCTTGGGGATTGCCTGCCAATTCACCTGCATCTTGTATGATTTTTTCAGCCCACTTGGGCCTTGATGGTGACTCATGTACAGAAATGTCATCTTCAGCCATGTCATCTTCAGTAAAATCAGAAAAATCAGAGGTGGAATCATCACTAATCTCATTAAGGTGTGGAGGAGAGGAGCTTTCCCCCGGTGCAAGCTCAAAATCTGGAATTGGTTCTTCTTCGAATTGCACACTTCTCTCAATGAAAGTTTTAAGTGTGGATGTGTCAAAGAGCTTGTATCCCTTTGTGTCCTCACCATATCCAACCATGATACATTCCCTGCTTTGTGGCTCCAAAGCCTTCCTTTTTTCTGATGGAATTCGAGCCCATGCTCTAGACCCAAAAATCCTGAAATTTGACACATTTGGTTTTTGGCCAAACCATGCCTCATAGGGGGTTTTTCCTTTGACTGATTTGTGAAAGGCTCTGTTCTGAATATGAGCAGCACAATTGATGGCTTCAGCCCATATCTTAGGGCTTAGATCCCTAGCTTCAATCATGCAGGTAGCCATCTCCTTGAGAGATCTATTTTTCCTCTCTGCCACACCATTTTGCTGAGGTGTGTAGGGGATTGAATGTTGCATTTGGATGCCACATTCCTCACAAAGGTGCTGAATGTTATTATTCACATATTCCTTTCCATTATCAGTCCTAAGGATCTTTATCTTATGACCACTATGGTTCTCCACTAGGGCTTTCCAAATCTTCAGTTTCTCAAACACTTCTGACTTCAATTTAAGGAAGTAAACCCAGCAGAATCGAGAGTAGTCATCTATGAATGTAAGTACATACCTTGATCCACCATATGATGGAGTGGGAAGAGGACCAATGAGGTCTAAATGTACCAATCCAAGTGGTTGAGTGGCTCTCCTTGCCATTCCCTTCTCATAGCTGCGCTCAGGATGCTTTCCAACTACACACCCAATGCATGCACCATTTGATGACTTGATTTCTGGAAGCCCTTCCACCATCTCGTCCTTGTGCAATTGCTGGAGATATTTGTAGTTCATGTGGCCAAATCTTTCATGCCACAACTTGGAGGTCTTGTTGGCATGAGAGACAAGAGCATGGTCACTAGAATTTGGAATGAAATTTGAGAATTTGTACATTCTCTCATCATGATCTGCATACCCTACAGCCACAACTTGATTTGAGGATATTTCTGAGATTTCTACCAAATCTGGAGTAAATGTCACTCTCTTGGCTTCTCCTGTATGGGTCATTTGATAGACTGATAGCAAATTTGCAGCCAATGAAGGTACATAGAGCACATCACTGAAATAGCCATGCTCCATGTCAATCCTACCAATCCCCTTGGTCTAGATTTCTGAATCATCTCCCATTCGAACTGTTGGGCCACCATTCGAATGCATAGAGGAGAAGAGCTCTCTGGATGAAACCATATGTCTGGAAGCTCCTGAATCAATGATAAAGGATGAGGGATTCGAAGTACCTGCTACCAAAGCATGACACTTCTCCTTATTGTCAGGGTTTGAGGTGCTCTCCTTCTTCCTTGCGCCCTCAGGGACTGGGATGTTGTTCTTCTCCAGCAGTTGCGCCATTGAGTCAATGGTTTTCTTCATACATGAGCTCTCTGGATGCCATCCCCTATGACAATAGGTGCATTTGGTCTTTTCCTTTCCCTTCTTGTCCTTCTCCTTTGACAGACTCGAACCCCCATCTGCAGACTTGGTCTTGTCAAACTTCCTCTTCTCTTGCTGCTTCGAATTCTTGGCTTTCTGCTTTCCTTTGCTTGCATTTGAAACACCCATTGCCAATGCTTGGTCCTTTGATTTTATGGTGCCCATCTGAACTAGTTTATCCTGCTCCTGAGTGAGACACTCCATGAAGGTAGCTAGTGATGGCATTTGCCAATTTCGAAGGGTCATTTTGGCTGAGTGAAATGTGCTAACAAATACTGAAAACTCTGGGCCTAGCTTCGAAAGGATGGACAGAATCAGTTGTTCCTCCTTCTTAACAATTCCACATTGTTGCAGTTGAAGCACCAGTGACTTGAATTTCGTGAAGAACTCCTGGATGGTTTCAAAATGCGCCGGGCTCAAGCTAATGAGCTCGTTTTCAAGCTGGTGGCCTCTCAGTTCATCAGTTTTCCCAAAGAGTGATTCTAGCTTCACCCATACTTCATTGGGAGTTGTCAAACTGTCTGTATGAAACAAGAGTTCCCTTGAAATGCTTAGGCATAGCAATCCATAAGCTTCATCAAGTCGATTGTAGTACTTTGCTTTCTCCACAGCAGAATTTGGCTCCACTTCTGTGCCCATGGTCACTCTATAGAGACCCTTAGATCTCAGCTTGATGACCATCTCAGCCTTCCAATCGAAAAAATTGAAGGGTGTGAGCAAAATTTGGTTTGCTTCCATGACTGCTGCGTTAATGGTGAGAAAAATACTGAAACACCTGCAAAAAACACTCAATTTTTTTTTGGGAAATCCTCTCTAGAATGCAGTTCAACGCTCAATGTTGGCCTGCAACTCACTAACTCCATGATGGCTCTGATACCATGTGAGTATTTTGATCACAGAATATCTAGGAGCTATGGAGAACCTCACAAAATCGAATTAATTTGCAAATACAGTGGAAAAACTTGAAAAAGATGATAATTTTACACACAATGTATGCTGAAACCTTTGATTAACTGACTGTCTAACATGTGAAAATGTTAGTAACAGGTTTTTATTACATCCATGAGAAAATTGAGAGCATTAGGTGGCTCAAGCTGAGTGTACTAGTCATCAATGCCAAATTGGCCTCAATCCCCCCTAGGTGGGTCCAACTCAATCCCAATCACCCCAAACAGCCACGAATTCTGGTGTGGAGGTGGTTGAAGCATGCTGGATCAATAATGAGCTCAAGGCAGGCGTGGGTGAGCAAGTAGAGGAGGTTTGGGGGCCCAAGGGAGCATTAAATGCTCCAAATCTAGCCAAAAAAGGGCAAAAATCCACCCTAGCGCCCTTGGTCAACTAAAATTCCCCAAAACAAGGAGAGAGGGCGCACCAGCAATAAATGAGGGCGCACTTGTGGACAAAACTGGAGGCTGGGTGAACTGGTTTGCTTGGAAGTGGGTGTGAACACTCTCAAAGTGGGTTTTTGACCAACTATAGTCACTTAATCCAAAACATGGTTTAATTAAGCACATGGGCAATTAAAAATTTATGGATTATGGTACTAAGTGTGGTTACTGTTCTAACAGGGGGGAATCATCTCTTTCATTAGATCAATGGATATTCATTATAAAATAAATATTATGGCCTCAAGACTTAAATTAAATATGGAATTACCCTTCATGGGATACAGAAAACCCAAAAAACCCCATTACAAAATCTATATCACATATCTTTCTATCTCTATTTGCAGCTAAATATTCTGATGCTTGGGTCTTCTTATCTCAGATGCTTTCACACATGATTCTCCTTCTCTCTCTTATCCTATTCATCTTGCTCTTCCTTTTATACTTATGCACTCGTTCCAAAATAGGTCCAAAATAGTTGTGGTTGTTACCTTTCTTCCACAACTTCCAGTACTTTTCGCTACTTCTGGTACTCTTGGATGCAACTTCCTTCATTTTCACAACTTCTAGTATTCCTCCACTAATTTATTCCTTTGAATCCTATTCTCCTACTTCCTTCCTGGTCCACTTCAAAAAAAAGGATCCAACAGGGCCCCTAGTCATAAAGTTTGACTTTCCATCCAGTCAACTATGCTTTATTATTGATTCGTGAACTTCTTCTCTTGTTGGTCTTTCAAACAAAGGAGACAACTATGGTACTTGCACAAAATCATTTTTTTGATTTTTTGTGAACTCATCCAACTTTTTCCACCATATTCTAATCAACTCACTCGTGTGATCTACAAACTCTTGAGGTTTTTCCTTATCGAGAATATTGATTTTCTGCTACTCTAACTACTAAACTTTTGTCTCTGCAAGATGATCTAGTTGCTGTAACTTCAAATACTTGTCTTGGGATGTAATCTTCAATTGATGCACAATTGTATTAGAGGTGTACAATTTGTCATGGATATTAACCATTTCATTATAAAGTATCTGGGATTCTTGATTTTGGCGTGCTTTTGATTCAAGGTTAGTTATCGAGTCAGCTTCTAAGTGCAATTGTAAAACCTTCTCCCGTAAATTTTCCACATCGCATTGTTTCTTATCGAGGATGTCGAATCGATCGTTTAGAGATAAACAAAAGTTCTTGGATTTTCTTGGTAGTTTATTGGATTTGTGTGAAAATTATTTTTGTGGCACTAACTACGTAAAGAAACATGGAACATGATTTATGTTTGGTGTGCATCATCTTCGTGTTGAAGGTTGTGAAGCTGCTAATGGAAATAACCACATTCCGCATGGAGTTATTTCATGAAATAAAAAAGTGTTGTAAGATATACATGACAACAATTGACACAATTTATTGTTGTGCTAAAGGTACATGTTCCCTTACTTGCAGCCACATTGTACGTAACTGGTCACATAATGAAGAGACAATGTCGTCCGCAGGTCACCACAACCACTATTCTAGGTTCACCACAAGTTCAATCCACAACATGTCATATTGATATAGAAGTGATCCTTCATAGAAAAGGTATTGTCTAAAATTTGTTACTTCCCACCCTTGTATTTCATCTTCTTGGTCCACAAAATCATCGAGCTTCTTTTCTCACCAATCCTAAATCTGACTTGCTATAACCAATTCATCCATAAAGTCAACATAGTCTTGTTTAATAACTAGGTATTTGCAACATAACCATTTGCTAGTGAAAAATGGAGATTAGGGTTCTTACGCAAAGGCCAACTAAAGGGAACCACTTTATTCTAGTGTGTTGGTGTTTTCAATCCCCTTAAGGGGGAACATCTCACCCAAATCACAACCAAGTAGAATAGGGATTAGTTAACTGTATGGTTGCAAATGATTTTTACAACAATAAACACTAAAATATTATTCATTATATCGCAATGAAACCTAAGCACGTTCACCATTCATCCATTGAATCAATGCAGTAAAGATAAACAAAATGTTAGTACTTAAATATGCATGAGAAAATTTTTGACCTTTGGAAAAAATACTTGATTTGGAAGCACGCATTTTTGTAGTGCATGTCACGTTTGGATCTCTAACCTATCACAAGCCAATTGTTAGCATCTACAAATTTATGATATTTTTGATACAAAATTGGATGGTGTTTGGTATAATAATCTCAGGCTATATGCATATTTCTTATGTTTTTATTTAAAAATTATTTGAGGTTTTAATGTTTTTATGGAAAAAAAGGCCTTTAAAGCCAATGTGATTTCACATGTTCAAGCTTCCAAATGTTAAATCTTGAGTCCAAGCCAAGTAAATATTAAAATAATTGGGACCCAAGTGATCTATGACACCCTCATAGTGCACCACGGATCCACTAAATGACTAGCACTACCAAACTGCCCAGTCGCTGCATAACTTCCTGTAGGTGAGTGTTTTATTCATCAGCTTCCGAAATGGATTCTAGCTAAACAGTAAGGAATCACTTGAAATGTTAAAAAACCACTTCAGGAACAAGCCAAATTATAAAAACCTCTCTTATATTTTACACATGTGTTACTATTTGGGAACTACAAGTGGTGGTTTGAACCCTATTTTTCAGGATTTCGCCAGATTTAGTTTTCTAAAAGTATGTCCCTCAAGCAGTTGAAATGCCGCCTTAACAACTCAGTTTTGGAGAATATATTTTAATTTAAATTAGTTAAGTAAGTATGGGGGAGGAAATTTTTCACATCTATTAGGTTTTGGATCTTGAGGAGGATGTAATGGGATATAAAACTTGGGAAAAAGGAAGAAGAAAGGGGATCTTCCTTGGGGGAAGAAAGTAGAGTGTTTGAATTTTGGAGGTCATAGAAGATTTATGAATATTATTTAAATATAGGATTTTTCATTTAGATAGATATGTATGCTCAGAAATCAATCCTTGTTATGAGTTATACTCTATTCTTTGGATGAGGAATTAGCATTTGCACTGCACTGGTTTCATTATTTGCTTCAGATCTAATACATTAATATTTTAGTGTGTATTTCCTAAAACTACAGGTCTGTGTTCTTATTTGATATTTCAAAGTTTGACACTATTAAGAATTGGAATTTCCTCATGTAATTAACTTACAACAAGTATTCCTTTCAGTCGATAAGATATCGCTTGTGGATTGTCTATAGCTTTATATCTGACCCTTATTTCTAATATTTTGTGTGATCCAACTAAATATTTTAAACCAAAACCATCATAAAAACTATTTCTAATCTAAGATGTGCTAGGCTTGTCTCTCTGACAGTCGAGAGACAACTTCTAGTGCTAACAGGAAACATCACAGAGACATGCATAATACAATTTTTTTTTTTGGGGGGGGATAGTATATTTTATTACATCAATGTATATTCATTACAACAACAATATTACGACCTCAAGAATTACATTCACTGTGGAATTACCCATCATGGGATACAACATAACCCAAAAAAATCATTACAAAACCCATATCAGATATGTCTATCTCTATCTGCAGCTAACTATTATGATGCTCGGGTCTTCTTAGTTCATATTCTTCCATGCATGCTTCTCTCTCTCTCTTATCCTCTTCATATTCTACTTCATTTTATACTTGCACATTGGGTCCAAAATGGTTGTGGTTGTTACCATTCTTCCAAAAATTCTAGTACTTTTCTCTACTTGTGGTACTCTTCTGTAACTTCCATCCTTTCCACAACTTCTAGTATTCTTTTACTGCTTTTTTTCTTTCAATTATATTCTTCCTCTTCCTTCTTGGTCCAATTCAAAATGAGGGATCCGACAACAATCCATTTTTTATGAGCATTTGGTGTTCTACAAAAGTTATAGTTTATTAAAAACTAACCACCAAGATACAAACTACATATTGCATGCACAACAACAAATTTGGATTCCTTTTTTTTCATAAAGAACTCTTTGTAATTGGAGTGTTCATGAAATGAACATTTTTCACAAAAATATGAGTACCTACAACTATTTATGAACCCTGCAATGTTCCCATGAGTGCATCGATGAATATCAATATATAACAGGTTCTTAATATTAAAGTTTCTCTAAGAACAACTATTTATGAACATACGATACATGGAAATACTATGTTTTTATTTGATAATATTCAAGTAATCAGGTCAACTATAAAGAGGACCACAGAATGGCATAAGTGCTACTGCCTATTTCGAAGGAAAAAGAACATGTGAAAAGATAAACAACCCAAGATTTCCAACATCTATTTTAGAATATACAATCATGCAATTGTTACCACAACTGGAGAATTTGGTCCCAACATTGGGCACAAGTAGGGAAGATGATGAAGCACTATGCAAAGAAGCATTATAACTAGTTTGTTATTTATTGTATAGGGATTGGAAGAGAGAGGTCATCACTACCCTCGAACATTGGCTTAATAGAAATATCGATTTACTCAATAGAAGGATACGAGTTGGTAAATTTAGGACGAAAAAATATTGATTTCGATTCGAGCTTTTCAAAGAATGAGCATATGGAAGTATTCCTATGTATATTTTGTATTTCACCTATTGGATCATTCACCACTATGGGGATTATTAGATAGTCAACATTGAGTAGTCAGTCATTAATATAATGGGGCACTTTGACACACCTATGTTTTACCTTCAACCCTTAATTACATTTTGCATAACTACATACTATTGGGGTGTCATAAAAGAGGTCATGTTCACCTTCAAGTACCATTGTTCCATAATGGTTTCTCAATGATGGAATGTTAAATTTTTTGGGGTAATGTGTCCTTCCATTTTCATCTACCATCACTACAACAATACAAGCAGTTAGCGCCTAAAATAGAGCCAGGATTTAGTGTATTTTAGTTCACAAATTGGGCACTTTTTCCAGTGCCAAAATTGGCACCACAATGCATGTTAACTTCAGCACCATAAATAACACTGAAAATAGCATTGGATGTAATGCCTAGTAAAATGATGGATACATTGGAAATATGGAATCTAAAACAACACCATAATTTCTGCTTGAAATAGCTCCTACTTTAACACCTTAAATGACACCATAGATAACGCCTGAGATGGATTCTAGTTTTTCTTTTGTTTTGATATCAAGTTTTTCTCCTAGTATTGCTCCACATTTTCCTTCCAATATTGCTCCTAGTCTCGCTTCCTGTTTTGCTTCTAGTATTGCTTCTAGTCAAGCTTCTTGTTTTGCTTCTAGAAGTGCATCAAAAATAGCATCTTTTTGGCTTCCTAATGATGCCAAGTTTTGCTTCCATTATGACATTCCTTGTTGCTTATGTCTTTGCTTCTGGTTTTGCTTCCATTTTTGCTTCTAGCTTTGCTTATGGTTTTGCTCCCAATTTTGCTTCAAGTTTTGATTCTCATTTGACTTCCAATTTGACTTCTGCTTTTACTTCTTGATTTGCTTCAAGTTTTGTTTCTGATTTTGCTTCCAGTTTTTCTCCCACTTTTTCTTCCAATTTTACATCAAGTGTTGCTTCTGATTTTTCTTCCAGTTTTACATCTTTTGTTTCTTTTAATATGTCTTCTATTAAGACGTCTTTTGTTGCTTCCAAAATTGCTTCCATTATTACTTATTTGTTTTCTACCTAAATTGCTTCTGTTTTTGCTTCCAATGTAGCGCTAGGTGTTCCTTTGTGAGATTGATTTTGGTTTCTATCTAGTTCGGAGTCCATTGTTGGTTCCATTTTTGCTGCCAACAATGCTTCTTGTTTTTCTTCGACTTATTAATTTAATAATTTTTATTTCCATTTTATTAGTTAAATATATCATGCCTCTTAAATAAATTATATGATTATAGATTAAGTCATATTGCATTTGAAATATTTTATAGGATAACATTTATAAACAATTTATAGTGAAATGGACATCATAATATCATGAGACATGGATGACTTTTACTATGTGTTTGGCATAATCCCTGGAGCACATGGATGACTTTTATTATATGTTGGGCATAAGCCCTAGAGCACAAGGATGACTTTTATTATGTGTTGGGCATAATACCTAGACCACGTGGATTACTTTATTATGTGTTGAGCGTAATATCTAGAGCACATAGATGGATTTTTATTATATGTTGGGAATAAGCCCTGGAGCACATGGATTACTTTATTATGTGTTGAGCGTAAGCTCTGGAGCACATGGATAACCATTTTAATTAATTATTAACTGTTGGGCATAAGCCCTAGAGCGCATGGACTATTATATGGGTGTTGAGCATAAGCTCTGGATCACCTAGACCTTTATCATTGTTTCTAGGTGTGGCTTTTATGACACCTAGCCTAGTGTTGAGCATAATCTATGGAATAACACTAGAGTAACTCTACTTGAATATTGTTGAGCATAAGCTCTGAATAGCACTAGAGTTACTTCACTCAAAAGTATTGAGCCTAAAAAATTTGAATAACAAAAAAACTCATCATATTACTAATGTTGAGCCAAAAACTATGGAGCATTAGTAATCATATTTTCTATTGATTAAATGATTATATTTTATTTATTTTTAAGACTGACTGGTACATCCACTCAAACATGGATTGAGCATGCAAGGGATTAGAATGACCGAATAGTTGAAAAACTAAATCAACTAGATGATAGGATAATTAAAACAAAACCTTTGCTAAAATAACTGAGAGTTCAAACATAAATATATATTTCATTATTGAAAAGATAAATAACTGCGAGTTCAAACATAAATATATATTTCATTACTAAAAGGTAAATAATTAAGAGTTCAAATATAAATATATATTTCATTATTTAAAGATATATAACTAAGAGTTAGCACACATATATATATATATATATATATATATATATAATAAAGACACAAAGAGTTTTAATAGTTAAATAAAGATAAGATGAAGAAAAAAAACTGTCAAGTAACTGAAAGTTCAAAACCTTAGGATCCTTCTCCTCATTGAAATACTTATAAATATGAGGAAAATACATAAGGGAGGGTGTCGAAAACAAGATTTGAAGAATCCAAGTCTTACATCCTGGAGTATGGATTGAATCCTTAGTAATAAAGATAATAACGATTTTCCCTTGGCCTTCTAGTCTCTTGGCATGCTCGATTATGCTCGCGGATGATCTACCAAATGAACCAGGAATGGTTCAAGATCTATGATTGGAAGGAATGTGGCAATTTCCAAGTTAGTCGGATAAATCGAGAAAGGACTGATAAGTATTTTTATTAATGGTAAACTAGTGTTATATTTTGCATTTATCTCATCCATACTTTTCATCACATGAGGGTACGTAGGTGATGTTTTCTCTTATTATTCATGAAGAAACTGTTGTACAAATCTAGATAGAATTATCATGGTAACATGCATGCATGATTTAATTATGTAAATTTATTATCACGATGCATAAAATATTTCTTTTATTCTTGATATGATCATCGACATAATTGTTATTCATGACATATGGGGTCACATAAAACTAAATATCATTTTGCTTTATAACTTACCATTTATTCGTGAAAGAGAAGAGAGGTAAGATGCATTGCAAGAGATATAGAGGCTTGCTAAAGAACCAAATGATTGACAAAAAGGTGTGCAAGAGGTGGAAATAAAGAAGGAAATGATTACATCGAACTATAAACTAGTAACATATCACCAAGAAAATCCTAGGAATGCAATAGTAAGAAGGATAAATTAAGAAACATAAATTATTCTAGGAAAAGGTTTTATATGGAAAAAGGACCATCCAATGGTATTACAACAAGTTAAGGTAGTTCCATTACTAGAAATGGTAGTTGAATTTACCAAATTCAAAGAAGGATAAAGAAATATACCAAAACAACCAAAATGGATAAACAAAAACATAGAAATATTAGAACTCAACATCTCAGACGATAATCGATTGAAAATGGCCAATATAGGAGACTTCTAGTTAGATCAACAAAGAACCAAAATAACCAACCTACTTAAAGAATATCACGATTTATTTGCAACAGATTATAAATACTTAAAGGGTTTAGGAGAGGGGATGGTAGAAATGAAAATTGACCTTCTACCAAGTGAAAACACTAGTGAATAAATGACCATATAATATGGCCTATAAGTATAAATAAATAGTAAAGAAAGAGATTGATAGTACATTAATAGCAGTTATCATCCTTCTAGTCAATCAATTAGATTGGGAATTCTCTATGGTCGTCTAGACTCAGGAACATTATGTAAAAATAATATGTATCTGTGTCGATTTTATAGGACTAAATAAACTCATCCTTATATATCCATTTTCCACCCCAATTACATATGAAATTATCAATGAAGTTGAAAGGAATGAGAGATATTATTTTACAAATGGATTTTCATGTTGTAATTATGTTGCCATTGCTAAGGAACATAAACTGAAGGTAACCTTTGTTACATAATTTAGAGCATTTTCTTATAGAGTCATTCCATTTGTATTGGAAAATGCACCCACTATGTTCTCCAGAATTGTAGTCGAAGTTTTCCATGAATATATGTATGAAATCATGGTATTATAGTTCGATGATTGGACAATTTATAGTGCTTTTAAGGATCATGTTTAGTGTCTCTAGTCAATTCTTTGAATTCCATAAAAAAATTAAATTATCGTTGAACATGGACAAATGCATATTTGGAACACATGTAGGGGTACTTTTGGGTCACGTTGTATGTAGTGATGTTATAAAAGTATGCACAAAAAAAAATTATACCCAAATTTAAACCTCATGTTAATTAGAAGAAATTATGGATGTTCTTTGGTCAGATAAGGTACTATAGAAAGATCGAAAGGCATTACTCTAAGATAACTTACCTAATGGAAGATATTTTAAAGATAGATAGAAGATTGAAATGGCCAAAGGAGGATAATGAGTCGTTTGAACTATTTAAAAAAACAGTTAATGCACCTATTTTACAATTCCTTGATTGGATGAAAACATTTCATGTCCATATTGGAAAATCAGTGCTTGGGGTGGTATTAGCACAACCAGGAGAAACAAATTTGATCATCCAATTGCTTATGCATGTCAGAAATTAAATAAGACTAAAATAAATTAGTCAACAACAAAAAGAGAATCAATATGAATGATTTTTCTTCTACATAAATATCAGCATTACCTCTTATTATATTTTATACGGAGAATCAAGCACTCAAATATCTAGTGAACAAGTTGGTACATCATATTATATTTTATATGAAGCATCAAGCACTCAAATATCTAGTGAATAAGTTGGTACATGAGGGAAAACTTTGTCGATGGTTATTGATTCTACAAGAATTTGTGTTTGAATTGATCATTTGACCAGGGAAAAATAAAGTGGGACCAGATCACTTATCAAGATTAGAGACTAGAAAATACCTCACAAAAAATTGAAGACGACATTCATGATGCAAACCTATGTAGGATAAAAGCAATTATGAATAGTCTAGCTAACATCTTAGGATTTTTCCAAGAAGGATCAACTCCAGTTAACATTGGGAAAAAATAAAAGGAGGATACGAGCAATGAAATCCACTCCATTCAAGATAATCAATTGATACATATATAAAAGAGGACTTGATAATATCTTCAAAACATGTGTACTTGAACATGAAAGATAAGGCAATGTCGACAAAGCACATGGGAAAACCCATCGAAGGCCACTACTATGTTGACACTACAATGAATAAAATTTTATAGGATGGTCTATGGAATCCTACCCTACATAAAGATGTCGAATGATAGTAATTCAGTGTGATAAATGTCAATGACTTGGTCAACCATGCAAACAATGAAATCACATTAGTTTTTGTTAATCTCAATCTACCTCTTGAGATATGGGAAATTAATTTTATAGGATGATTTCCGAAACAAGGAAGGAGGAAAGGGGAAATATACGTCATCAAAGGAGATGAATACTTAAAAAAATGAGCAGAAGCTGAACCAATCGATCCATGCACAAAAGACATTGCTGCAAATTTTATTTATGAAATTATAACCAGAAGGTTCGATTTCCTATTGGTCTTGATAAGTGATAGAGGAACACACTTTTTTTTTTCAATGAAAAATATAACTTACTATTAATATGCGAAATAGTAAAATAAGTCCAACTGTCAAGACATTGTTCAAATACATGCATATCTACCAATAGGTGGTCCCCGGAACAAACCGGTTATATCATCAATATGACATCAAAGGCTGCCATCAAAGTGGTATGTGTAAACCAGACATCTAAGGCTGCCATAACCCCTAGAGGAACACACTTTATAAACAAAACAATTAATGTTCTAATGAAGGAATGTATGATAAATCATCATAAAAGAAAACTTTATGGACCCTAGTCGAATCGAGTAATTAAATATTTTGATAAAACATTAGTGAAAGGATTGACAAAAATTTAGATGATTTGGATAATAAGAGTCATGCAATATTATGGGCATAAAAAACAAAATATAATATGTTTATGGGTGAGGCACCATTCAAAACTATTATGTGGTCAAGAGGTATTCCTTTTAAGTCCTTTGAATTGGTACATCATGAGAAAGGGATGATCAAATATTCCAGTTACGTAAACTAGAAGAGAAATAACGCATTACCTTGGACCATCAAGAGGTACAAAAGCAACAACAAAAAGTATGGCTTGATAGGAACTTAAGGATGAAGGATATCTCCATAGGGTATTTGGTGTTACTTTGGAAGAGCAGGATAAAAGAAAAACCAAGAAAAATAGAGACAACATGGTTGGGACCTTATGTGGTCAAAGACATCTTTGACCGGGGAAGTACAAATAGAACATTACAAGGTCAACTACTTGCTAAAGTGGTAATTGGTGCTTGACTAAAATGGTATCATCCATAAGAAACCCAAAAAAAGTAGTGTACATTATTAAGAAGAGAGAGTGGCACTATATATAGGTAGGATAGAAAATTAATTCAATTGATAAAAGAAACAAAGACAACGAGTGATCGACGACGTGGATATTGATGGCAATATGATAAAGGATCGACGAAAATGTTAAAAAAGAATAGTTGATGGTATTTTCATCAATTATCGGTAAAGAAACACATGAGTTCATGAATAAAGGGGGAAAATCGCATGATAATAAAGTACAGTAGCTATCTCATAGCATTATTACCGCTCCTTCCAGCAATTTAATCCACCCATCTTGAAATACACATTGATTCGGGTATTAAAAATGATATGAAGGGAATTATTACAAATCTTACTATCCACACAAATTAATTATTACCAACTTTACACCTTGCACAAACCAAATTATTCTCTAATATCGAGAAAACCAAATCTACAAATTCAGTAATAAACCATAAATAACCTAGACCACGTGCAAGAGAAACACAGTTCATGTTTTTCTAAGTGCAAACGAAGTCGAGGAAAAGAGGAGTACACAACATATGGAAGAAAGAATTCATAGCGATTGAATACATCTAGAGACAGAGAATTCCACCAAAAATGAAGGGTACAATAGATGTAACAAACCAAAGAAGGAAGAAACCAAAGAAAAGCAAAGAGAGGACTCATAGTTTTAGTATGAATTGGAAATAATAATTGACATAGTCAAACATGCCAAGGAAGAAGAAAATAATTGGGAAAAACATTGGAAGGCATTTAAGCATCAAATTATGACAAATATAATTTGTAACATAGAGATTAGAGAAATTGTGACGTAAAAAATGGGCCTCAAAACAAAAGAAATATACTATAAAAATAAACTAATAGGATTCAAGGTGATCATGTCAACCATGGGGGATGAATCACCATTTTTTGGGTAAAAGGGTAAAATGGTAAAATGGTCAAAGTAAAAAAACTACTTCTTCAACTCATATTTTCAACTTATCTCCTTGTATATTCACTCAAATTTCGATCTGGAGGATTTGGATGGGGAATTTAATTCCACATCCAAGAAGTACCCACTCGGCATACTTTTGATGAACCCTGCTACCCCAAAAACAAGAAATACTTGAAAAATCATCACATTTTTTCAATTATTTCTTATTTTTTGGGCAGCCGGGTCCATCAAAAGTATGTCGAGTGGGTACTCCTTGGATGTGGAATTGAATTTCCCATCCAACAACTACTCCAAATCTAAATTTGAGTGAATATACAGGGAGATAAGTTGGAAATACAATTTGAAGAAGTAGTTTTTTCTTTTTTCCTCCAAAATTTGATGAGATGTGATAATATTATTTTATTATTTCCACTATTATTTTACAATTTTCCTTAGGAGGCCCATTTTAGACATGAAAATTTCTCCAATTCGGAGTAAGATATTAGACAAAGTAGGAATCAAGTCCTATCATAGTGCACCATTGATAGCAAATCTTGACAAGCTAAATGAGTATCCACGCATATTTATGGTTAGTGAATACCATTGGGGAAAGTTATTTCTTAACGAAGTAATGGAAATTGTTAGAGTAAATAACCGTCCAAGAGCATGCAAGCATGCCCTAATGAGTCTAATAAGACAAAACACACTCAAACCCACCTCCCGAGTCAACCATGAATTAAAACCCTAATTTTTGGCGAGCCTTCCATGATTTGAGGGTGCATTCCATAATTTGGGGGATTTTTTCCTTGATTTAAGGAGGAATTTAGTTAGAACTAGATTTGCTTCACTAATTTTGTTCTAACGGAACACTAGTTGACAAATAACACTCATTAGCACTTTAGTTAAGTCAATAGCACCCCATTTGAGTGATTTTAAGAACATGCATGGTATCATTAAGTTAATTGAGTGATCAATGAGTTCCATAATTAGTTAAATCAATTTAGAAGTGCATGCATGGCTAAGTAGGGTTATTTGCTCTAAATTAAGCCTCACTATCCCTCTCTACATGGCATTGACAATTCGAATTTCCCTCCAACCTAATTCGAATTGTCTCTCTACATATTGTGATTATCTCCTCTCATTCAGAAAATGAACTTGATAATTATTTTCTCTTCCATTCTATGTTTATTATGTAATAATCAATGTTATCCATTTATTACATTATAGTTTGATGGTCGATTTGTTTCTCATTGCATATCTAGTTATTTTATGTACCTAGACCTATACATGCATAAACCTTATATGGTATCAGAGCATAGCGGGTACTAAAATAGTTAGTCTTCAATAACTTATTGTTAGTTATCTAGCTTGCAGGATGAGAAGGGATTTTGCAGCCATCAAGAAGGCTTTCGCAGCCACCCAAGAAATCTTTTACAACCAATCGAGAAGCATTTTTCAACCATCCAAGAAAGCTTTTGCAGGCACAAAAGGAGTTTGTATCCACTACTCTTGCAGACTGGAGAAAGATTTATGCAAGCCACCAAAGAAATTTTCTTCTAGCAACCAAAGAAGTGTTACGATATGCCTATTCTCCATCCTAGACCTATCAACATTTCCATTATTTGCATTCTAGTTCATGCATGCATTGTTAGGGTTTGCATGCATTATTTAGGCTTTGCATGTATTTGCATGCATCCAGGTCATCAGTCCCAGCACTTAGCCCTCAGTTAGCTAGCCCCCGGAGCTTCTTTCCACTCATTTTCAGCCTTCCTAGTGCTTAGTGCGCCCTCCTTTCACCTATTGCATGAGAAAGGCGCCCTTCCTTACCTACCATTCAGTTATCTTTAGTTATCTTTAGTTCTCTCATTGATTTAAGGCTAGACTGACTCTCAACTCACTGTATCACTCCAATAGACCTCCAGGGAGACTTGACTGCCCATTCTAACTCCAGTTAGTTCCTCATGCGCCCTCCACTGAGCCTCCTTCATTTAGTTTGTTCTAGTTACACTCAGTTACACCTAACACACTCAGTTAGACTCAATTTAACTGATGGTTGACAGTTACTTGAGCATTGATGACTCCACTAATGATGAGATAGACTAGTAGTTGTGCTCCGATGACACTCCAGTGATCTTTTCATCACTCCATGAAGGCTAATTTGAATTTCCACCTTGGCATTCGAATCCTCATGCATTGTACTACTTATTTGTCCATAATGTGATTAATTAATTAGTGTGTGTGAAGTTATTTTGCTTCTATCCGAGTTCTACTGTATTATTATTATGTTGCTCATCTTACTGCATTGACCACTCTTAATATTATTCCTAAATTCTTTCTTGTGAGGTATACATCAACTCTTAGATCTGCTGTGAGTATTTTCACATGGTATCAAAGCATGTTGAGAGTATTGTTTATCTCCATTCCTCAGAGTGTTTTGCAGGTTATTATCAAGATTTCGAGTGTAGCAGTTGCAACAGTTTCTGCATTTTTGCAGTAGTAGCTGTTGCAGATATTTTCTATTGTTTTTGTAGGTCTTCTACAGCTTCCATGTATTAAGAAGAAATCCCTCCTCTTTCTCCATTCAACTATGATCTTCTTTCTCCATTCAACTATGATGAATGGAAACCAAAAATGATAGCACATTTGAAGAGAAATGGTCTCTTTGATTATTGTTTTGAAAGAGAGTTTGAATCCTTTGAAGAAGAGTATGACTGTTTAAATGAAGGTGAAAGAGTCAGTGCAGCCATATTGTTTGCTATGTCTCAATGCATGGTAAACCACTTCCTTGATTTTGATGATTATTATTATCCAAAAGAGCTATGGGCCCATCTGGATGAAAGATTCAGCAAGCAAAATGAAGGAATTGGTCCAAAACCTTTTGAGAGCAAGCAAAGTGATGCATTTTCCCTCCTTGATGATCTCATTGATCATGAATCAGTATCAAACATATCTCATATTGAAGTTGTCCACAAATAAGAAGCACTTGCAGATTCTACACCCATGCTCTAAATTTCTTCTATTTCGAACTCTATGCCAGCTCACACTCTACGAATTGCAGAAGGTCCTAAATACTCTCTTGCACCAGAGTCTGTTGGTTTGCATCATGATCACATAAATGTTTCATAGGTAAAATCAGCCATTGGAGGTAATGCATTCGCTCTCCTTGATCACTCACCTCTTATGTACTATTATATGATCATTATTTCATGCTTTCAGAAGGTTATTGAAGACTATGGCCATTGCCATTTGCTTGGGATCATTTCTTATGCATACCGTGGTTTTGATCTCACCCCTGCTGGTTCAAAGGAGATCTTAAGAAACCATTGCCATTCGCTTGGGATAATTTCTCATACATTTACTGGTTTTGATCTCACCTCTAATGGTTCAAAGGAGATCTCAAGAAACCATGATTCAAGTCTTCGATCTAATTTGGATTCTAAGCAATCACTACTTTGGATAATTTATCATGCATATGATGGTTTTGATCTCACCCCTGCTGGTTCAAAGGAAGTCTCAAGAAACCATTTATCAAGTCTTGGAGCTGATTTGGATTCCAAGCAATCATTATTATTTTATGGTTCTTTTTGGCATAATCTCACCCATGATGGTTCGAAGGAGAAGACAAAAGACTATCTACACATTCATAGATTTGATCCTACCTCAGCTGATTCGAATCACAGGTTCAAGGATCATCCTCATACTTTTGGATTTGTTCTCATCACATTCGATCTGAAGAGCAAGTACAAGCACATGCTTTTTGAGCATGATCCACTTCTTCCGAAGAAAAATATACCTCCAGACATATGACCAAGCATCACACCTGCTTGAGTTTGGAGCATTTATTTTTGTGTGTGCCTTACAGTCTATTTTGAGGGGGGGTATTTTTCCCATGAGGTTTTCCCCATTTCCTTGGTTTATTGACTGTTATTATTATTCATTGTATTGGGTGACCTTTGGTCTCAGTTACCAGGGCCCAGGATGGATTAAGGGGGGGTGTTAGGATATTCCTATACTCCATCCTAGATCTATCAGCATTTCCATTATTTGCATTTTAGTTCATGCATGCATTATTAGGGTTTGCATGCATCCCAGTCATCATTCCTAGCACCTATCCCTCAGTTAGCTAGCCCCTGGAGCTTCTTTCCGCTCAGTTTCATCCCTCCTAGTGCTTAGTGTATCCTCCTTTCACCTACTGCATGAGAAAGGCGTCCTTCCTTACCTACCATTCAGTTATCTTCAGTTATCTTCAGTTCTTTCCTTTATTTAAGGCTAGACTGACTCTCACCTGACTGTATCACTCCAATGGACCTCCAGTGAGACTTGAATGCCCATTCTAACTCCAGTTAGCTCCTCATGTGCCATCCACTGAGCCTCCTTTATTTAGTTAGTGCCAGTTACACTCAGTTACACCTACCACACTCAGTTAGACTCATTTTTGACTAATGGTTGACAATTAGTTGAGCATTGATGACTCCACTAATGATGAGATAGAATACTAGTTGTTCTCCAATGACACTCCAGTGATCTTTTGATCACTCCATGAAGGCTAATTCGAATTGCCACCTTGGCATTCGAATCCTCATGCATTGTACTACATATTTGTCCATATTGTGATTAATTAATGAGTGTGTGTGAAGTTATTTTGCTTCTATCCAAGTTCTACTATATTATTATTCTATTGTTCATCTTACTACATTGACCACTCTTAATCTTATTCCTAAATTCTTTCTTGTGAGGTATACATCAGCTCTTAGATCTGCTGTGAGGAGTTTCACAAGAAGGATTTTTTAAACCATCGAGGAAGTATTTTTCATCCACTAAATAATTCTTTTGAATCCACTCAATTTCCCATTTTATTACTCATTTCCATCCATCAAGAAGTGCAACTATATCCATCAAGACAATGCTCATTTACAACCATCAAAGAAGTGTACTTGTGGCCACTGAAGTGATCATTTGCATCCATCAATGAGTTCTTTTGCAGCCCTTAAAGGAATAATTTTCAACCATTAGAGATCTCTTTTTCATCCATGGATCTCCTATCTCACCATCTTAGTTTCTACACACTTTGTATACTAGATATAGTCTTGTTGAAGGAGGTCCTAGAAGATTCACAACTCATGTCCTATGAGGACTTATTCACATACATTCATTATATGAAAGAGGCCATTGGAGAACTTGTCCCACATTAGGTTCTTGTTGAGTAAAACTTCCAAAATGTCTTCTCATTCTCCAAATACACAACCTTTACTCCTACAATTCACCATGTTCTCCACAAAATCTTCAAGGGAATTTCTCCATTTGAAGTAAGAGGTGGTGAAGAACCACCATTCAATAACTTCAAAGTGTTTGGATCTTGTGAATGGGATCACATGAACTTAAAAATAAGGACGAGTTCATAAATATTTCCATGGACCTTCACAAATCCCTTTACCAAGTAGCAATTCACCCATTTGAGAGCTTCTTTGGGAGTAAACACATTTTTCCGAGGAGGCTCCATAATGTCTTCCTTTTACATTCTCTTTTACGGGGGGGCACTGTATTTTTTATCTTTCAACTTTCATAGAATTTATTTGTTTTTATGTACATGGGTACCTGTTATGGCTGAAAATTGTCAGGACGCATTTCTTTACTTAATTATTTTTACCTCATTAGGATTATGGGGGGTGTTAGAGTAAATAACCCTCCTAGATCATATCTTGATGATTGTAATAGGACAAACCACACTCAATTCCACCTCCTAAGTCATCCATGAATAAAAACTATAGTTTTTGGGATACCTTCCATGATGTGAGGGCACATTCCATGATTTGGGGGATTTTTCCTTGATTTGAGGAGTTCGGTTAGAGATTAGATCCACTAATTTAGTTCTATCTTAACACTAATTGAACCATAACACTCATTACCTCCCCATTTAAGATAATATAACCCCACTTGAGTGATTTTACGAACATGCATGGTATTATTTAGTTAATTGAGTGAATATTGAGTTCCTTAATGGGTTAACTCACTCTAGGAGTGCAGAATGGCTAGCTAGGGTTATCTATTCTAAATTAAGCCTGGCTATCCCTCTCTACATGACATGGAAAATTGAAATTTCCCTCAAAATTAATTCAAATTGTCTCTCTATATATTGTAATCATATCCTCTAATTCATGCAATGAACTTGATCATTCTTTTCTCTTCTATTGTGAGTTTCTTATTTAATAATCAATGTTATCCATTTATTACATTATGATTTGATGGTTGATTTGTTTCTCATTGCATAACTAGTTAGTTTGTGTACCTAGTAAAATATAAGATTTTGTGCATGTATAGATCTAGGTACATAAACTAACTAGAGATGCAATGAGAAGTAAATCAACTATCAAATCATAATGTAGTAAACATATAACATTGATTATTACATTAAAAACTTAGAATGGAAGAGGATAGAATGATCAAATTCATTGATTGAATGAGAGTATAAAATTACAATATATAGATAGATAATTATAATAAGGTTGGAGGGAAATTCAAAGTTTCCATGCCATGGAGAGAGGGATAATTAGGCTTTATTTAGAGTAGATAACCCTAATTATCCATGCATGCACTCCTAGACTGATTTAACTAGTTAAGGAACTCATTGATCACTCAGTTAACAAAATAATACCATGCATGTTGATCTCCAATATTTTGTAAAAGAGGATCTGAGATTCTTTAATGGGGTAGTTATGCAGCTGCTTGAGCTAGGAGAAAATGGAAGAGGGAGAAGCGTAGGGTGTGAGCATAGATAGGGAGAAGCGTTGGGCATGAGATGAGATAGGGAGAAGTAGGGGCATGAGCAGAGAAGAGGTATGTTGTTGGAGTGATGCACAACAAGCTGCGTGAGTAGGGATGGTAGAGAGAAGGCATGTAGGATGGGGGGAGGAGTTGGGTGCAGATGAAGTCGTGAGCATGGAGCTAGGAAATGTGTGGATGCTGAGTGTTCAGGAACAGATGTAAATCGCAGGAAAGAAGCAGCGAATGGAAGGGGGATGCGCATGAGTGGATGAAGGGATATGTGGTAGCTGGGCATGAATGGTAGGGGAAGTTGTGTGAGAGTGCAACTAATAATGCATGGAGGATGAGAGTTAGGGCGCAGAGGGAGATTGCAGAAGTGGAGCAGAAAGGTGCAGGAGTGGGGCATGAATAGTGTTGCGCATGAGAAGGGGAGAGAGTTAGGTGAGATCTAGGCATGAAGAAAGGGGGGAAGCATGAGCCTGAGCCTGAATGCAGGGCAGGCTGAGCGTGGACTTGTAGCACACAATTAAACAAAAATTAGGTCATTCAAAAGGAAAACCTAGCATTTTAGAGAATAGGCATTACCTTCTCATAACAATCCCACTTTATTTTAGACGGGAGGTTCCTTTTTTAAGAAAAGACCTTCTTGTTTAAGTTCTAATACATTTAACACACTTAAATAAGTTAATTACAATATTACCAATGTCCACTATGGGTTGCAAAGAAGACTAGCTTCTTTGTGGCCCAATTCCTCTTTGTTTGGATCTGGAAGCATCCTTGCTTCCATGAGAAGATGAGGAAATTGACGTTGCAGAAGCTCCAATGTCACCCACTTTGCCTAAGCTGGAGTTTGTCCTTTGCATGGTAGGAGGTAGGAGGTGTTATCCCGGTTGCGAGTGGAACTGGTCTTGGTGTCGAGTATAGTATCCTTGGACAAAGGAATCTGGAAATCCAGAATGTTGTCCATAGGATGTGTAAATGTGATGGGTTCATCCAAGAGAGGAGGCTCGAATAATTTCAGATGATTGACATTGATGACATTGTGGATGCCAAGCTGAGGAGGGAGGTCCAGCCGATAGGCATTTTCCCCAATCTTTTCTAGAATTGTGTAGGGGGCATATTGAAGTGGATGTAGTTTATGATGCTGTCATTTGAAGTGTTTATTATCCAAATGTAACCAGACTTGGTCTCCATGTTGAAAGGAAATGGTTTTCCTATGTTTTTCATGCCTTTGCTTTGCACGTGCTTGAGCAAATTTCAGAGCTTCCGTTACTTGAGTGTGGCGATGTGCAATTTTTTGAAGGAACCTTTGAGCTGAGTATTGTTTCTGTTGTTGATGATTTGTACCCTGGGGGTCCAATGTGAGGGGAAGCTCAGCCGAAGAAGATGGTTGGAATCCTAAGCATACTTCAAAATGAGAAAAACCTGTAGCAGAGTGTGTGGCCCTGTTGTAGTTGTGCTGAAGAATATGTAAATAATTATCCCACTGTTTTCTAGGTCCGAAATGAGTATGAAGAGCATGTACCAGTACGCGGTTGACTACCTTTGTTTGGCCATCTGTCTAAGGATGGAAAGCTATGCAAAATTTAAGCTGACATCTGAGTAGTGCCCAGAATGTTTTCCAAAAGGAGCTTAGGAAGCGTGAGTCTCGATCTGAAATAATGTTGCTGGGTAGGCCAAAATACGGCCACACATGTTGGAAATACAGTTCTGCTGTTTGAGAGGCTGTAGTGGTCTTTGTGCAATCCATGAAGAGGTCCGTTTTCCTAAAACGACAAACTACTACCCAAATTGCATCACGTTTTCATTGGGTGGTGTGTAATCCACTTAGGAAATCCATAGAAATTGATTCCCATGGCCTGTAAGGTAGCAGGAGTGGTATATATAAGCCATGCTTTCTATTTTATGGTTTTGATTAAGAACATAAGGTGCGGGTTCTTATGAATCTCTCTACTTGAGGTTGAAGAGAAGGCCAATAGAAATGGCGTTTGAGGTGTTGAGTGGTCTTAGTGGTACCAAAGTGGCCTCCATATGCAGATGCATGAGCTTCTTTAATGAGTAGCAAATGATCATCAAACTTTGGGACACATAGCATATTTAACTTCTAGAGCCAGCCATCACGAATGGTGTAGTCCAAAAAAGGAGTCTGATTCATGACTGTAGGGTCCTGTAATGCATCCCATGCTTATTAAAAGTCTGGGCCAGTAGCATACTTATCTTTCCATGAATCATAGGCAACACAACGAACCTCGAGTAGTTGGAGCACTGGAGTGGGTGGCCTACTGAGTACATCAGACATCTTTCCATAGAGGTGCCCTTATTGTATTTAATAACCAGATGGAATTGCTAAATGTATGCTACCCATTTAAGATGCCTTTGTTCTTGTATCTTTGATTCAGAATTAATGAAAATCAGTTGATGGTGGTCTGTATGTAGAATAGTCTCCTTTCCCAATTGATAATGGCACCATTGCTTGAGAGCTTGCACTAGGCTGTATAATTCCTTGTCATAGGTGTTATAGTTTTTATTAGCATCTGAAAGTGATTCTGAGTGGCAAGTAATAGGATGTGCTCCCTATTTAAGCACGACACCAATAGCATATTGTGAGGCATCTGACTCAATCTCAAATGGTTGAGATAGGTCTGGAAAAAACAATACTGGAGTTGAGGATAGTGCTTCTTTGAGATGACCAAAGCTGCTAGTGGCTTCTTCATTCCAAACAAAGGCAGAAGTGCGATTGGATAGTTGATGCAAAGGACGAGAAATTTGAGAGAAACATAGAACAAACTTACGATAAAAATGTATGCCACTTAGGAAGCCTTTTAAATCGCTGGCCAAAGAAGGTGTTTGCCACTATTTTAATGCTTTATTGCGTGAAGGATCAGGCTTAATACCTTCTGAGTCCACCAAAAAACCCAAGTATGGAACTGAGAGCTGGCCAACATAAGACTTCTTTTCTTTAACCTGCAACTTGTGTTCTCTAAGTATTTCGAGAACTTGTTGAACATGTTGAAGATGTGTTTCCCATGACTTACTAAAAATCAGAATGTCATCTAAATATATAATCACAATGCGACCCAAATGATTCCTATAAATATCATTAATGAGCCTCATCAAGGTGGCAGGAGCATTCGTGAGGCCAAAAGGCATGACCTTCCACTCAAAGAGACCAAACTTTGTCTTGAATGTTGTCTTCCATACATCAGTTGGGTTCATTCGACCCTGATGGTATCATGCTGTCAAATCCATCTTAGTGAACAATTTAGCACCTTGTAGGGTGTCCAGTAACCCTTCAATTCAGGGTAGGGGGTAGTGGTTCTTCACCGTGGCCTTGTTAAGGGCACGGTAATCAGTGACCAGGCGCATTTATGGGGTGTCTTTCTTGGGGATAACAAAGGATGGGGAAGCACAAGGAGAAGAGGACTGTTGAATGTGTCCTGAGTTGATTAGTTCTATGAACTGCTTTTCAATTTCCTCTATTTCCTGTGGGGAAAGGCAGTATGTAGGTGCATTGGGTAAATAAGCACCTAGAATGAGGTTAATAGAATGGTCTATGTGGCGAGAGGGGGGGAGTCGAGTAGGAGGTTGGAAAACATCAACAAATTCTTGTATGAGAGGAGCCATAGGTTTTGGGATGGGATGAGTGGTGTTGTCTGGTTGAATGGGTTGGACCAAACAAAGAGAAACGCACTGGTTGAGATTGACAAGAGGGAGTTTTTCCATTGTTGGCATGGGTTTGGGTGGGGCTGCGGTAAGGATATAAGTGTGGCCATCCTTGGTAAGTTTATACTGGAGATATTTGGTTGTATAAATAGCAGTTTGTTGGTCTTGGTAAGGGATTCCAAGAAGTAGGTCAGCACAATCTAATGGAGATACATCACATAGCACAGAGTCTCTAAATTGTCTAATGGAAAATGTTACCAGGAAACAATGAGAAACCAATAGATGGGGACCATCCTTTTGGACCCATCCTAGCTGATATGTTTTCGAATGAGGAGTAGTGGGTAGGTGAAGGCGCTGTACTAGCTCTTGTGAAACCAAATTTTTCTAACTACTGTTATCCCTGATGAGTAAGGCCAAAGAATTTTTTATTTGGCAGTTATGAGTAAAGAGGGGTAAGGTAGACAAGTTGGAATCTTCAGATGTCATTAAGATCAATGAGGGATCTACTTTAGTAGGATTCTCAAGAGAAACCTCAGCAATGTCCTCTATAGGTTGGGATGAAAGAGTTTTGGTAAAGAGAGTTTTGTTGGTTTCGAGAGATTTTAACACTCGACAATCTAAAGTGTTGTGGGAATTAGTCTGGTGGAAGGAACACCATGGTGTATTGGCCGTTCTATTAAATTTTGAGCGTTAATTCACAATACTCTAGGATCTTTGCTGAGAGAATAACATATACAGTATATCAATGCATGACAATCACAGTATGACAAGCATCATAAGAATCAAAAGCATAAGAGACAAGAGACACAGAGTTTCTGTGGGGAAAATCCTAAGGTGAAAAACCCCACAACTTCCTCAGAGATAGAGAGAGCAATGGCTCAACCAAAGTACAACCAAAATACCCTGAGATAGTCTCCTAGTAGCAGATGATCCTCCTCCTCACTAGTGCGCCACTTTCTGAGAGAGAGTGAGTTACTTTTCTGAGTGAGTAAAATAGAGATCTCTGATATCTATTTATACTAACCTTTTTGCCCAGTGAACTTATGGGGCCAACTTGTCTAGCTAGGTACATCCACATTATAATATATATAATTTAGGGCCGACCCCACATGGTGGTCTAATAACCCATCGACAAGTACACACACTTGCGACACTTGTCAATTCACATGACAACACTTCCTTATAGAGGAATAACACATCTCTAATAAGGGTACAATAAATATATATATAATACATAGATGAAATACATTCAAAAGTTACACATACATCAACACTCCCTCTTAACTAGGAAGGTATTTCTAGACACAGATCCGTTAGACAAGTCTTCTTCTCGGGATCATCATCATCGATGCATCGTCATCGTCATTGTCACTGCTGCTGCTATCTCAACCAATCTCTGACTCTACTCGTCATAGGAAGTTCTACAAAGCCAGTCCTTTTACATACTGGATGTAGGCCCACCACCTGCAGGTCTTCGTCATCACTGGCCATACTATGGAATCCTCAGGACTTATTACGTGCATCACAAAACCTTGAAAGAGCATCCCAGGTTGTTACGAGCACACGGCTCTATCTATAGGAACTCCTAGGGCCATATTATATGTGACATCACCACAAAACCTCGCAAGAGCATCCCAGGCTATTATGAGCATGTAGCTCTACCTATAGGATCTCCCAGGGCACGAATTACATGTGGTCACCACAAAACCTCGCAAGATCATCCCAGGTTGTTACAAGCACACAACTCTACCTATAGAATCTCCCAGGGCACGAATTACATGTGGTCATGGAAAAACCTCGCAAGAGCATCCCAGGACTGATTACGGGCACAAAGCCCAACCTATCAAATCTCCCAGGGACAAATTATATGCCATAGGACAAAACCTTGGAAGACCATCTGCTAGATATCCCAGGGCAACGAATTACATGCCATAGGAAAAAGCTCGAAATACTATCTGCAGATCTCCCAGTGCCAAATTATATGTCCTCCCAGAGCAAAACCTTGAAGGAGCATTTGCCATATATCCTAGGGCAACGAATTACATGCCATAGGCAAAACCTCGAAAGACTATCTGCAAATCTCCCAGGGCCAAATTATATGCTCATCTGCACAACCTGATCCACGGCCATAGAGTATCCACCTGATACTCACCATACATCATCCTGATGTACACATGATCATCCTGATCATCATCACTGCAAAATCCTGCTGCATGTCATCTGGAGCAACATCCTAAAGCTCGTCATCCATGATCATCCTGATCATATAATGCATCTACCTGATGCAAACCAAGTATCTACCTGATAAATATCATCATACATGATCCACCTGCTCATACAATGTATCCACCTGATACAAATACAAATACATGATACATATCACCATACATGATGCACCTGATCATACAATGTATCCACCTGATACATACAATGTATCCACCTGATACATATACAGATACATGGTCCAAGCATCCAACATGATGCATATACAAAAATATAGACACATGATCCAACCGATCATATCCAACATCCAACATGATGCGTACATATAAATGATCCAACTGATCATATCCAGCATCCAACATGATGCGTACATACATATAAATGATCCAACTGATCATATCCAGCATCCAACATGATGCGTACATACATATAAATGATCCAACTGATCATATCCAGCATCCAACATGATGCGTACATACATATAAATGATCCAACTGATCATATCGAGCATCCAACATGATGCATACATACATATAAAAATGATCCAACTGATCATATCCAAGCAGAAACCAGAACATCATCCTAATGCTCATCATCCAGCACTTACATCCATAGCCATGTGAAGGATCCTTCTTCCAACATGCTTGGAATGGCTTCAGCAAATGTGTCCATCACTTCTTTCTCGAAGTGTCCTCGATATGAAGAATGCCAAGCCTCTCTCTGAAGTACTCGAGCTTCACTCTGGCTAGTGGCTTCATCAGCACATCTGCAATCTGCTCGTCTATCGCAACATACAGGAGCTTCATAGCTCTTCTCTGCACCATATCCCTGATATAGTGATATTTGATCTCTATGTGTTTTGACCTGTCATGAAATACTGGATCTCGGATAGCTTCACACAACTCTGGTTGTCACAGAAGATACCAGTAGCCTCCAACGGGAGATCAAATAAATCAGATAGTAGCTTCCATAGCCATACTGCCTCACAACTAGCTGAACAGGCTGCAACATACTCTGCCTCAGCTGTACTCAGTGCTACGCAGGATTGCTTCCTGCTAAACCAAGAGATCACACCTGATCCCATACTGAAGCAGCACCCAGATCTGCTCTTCCTATCTGCAGCACTGCCAGCCCAATCTAAATCAACATAACCCTACAGGTTAAACTTTTGATTCGCTTCATACTTGAGCCCATAATCCACTGTGCCCTTCAGGTACCTCAGAACATGCTTTACAGCAACCAGGTGAACACTCCTTGGATCTGTCAGGAACTAACTCAATGTGTTCACAGCAAAGCAAATGTCTGGTCTCGTGTTTGTCAGGTACATCAAGGACCCAATCATCTGACGATACATAGAGACATCAACCGGCTCAGATGAAGCATCACATAGAAGCTTCAGATTTGATTCCATAGGTGTGGCCATGGCCTTGCAATCCAACATCCCAAATCTCTTCAGGATGTCTACTGTGTACTTCCCTTGACCAAGGAAGATCCCACCTGTACTCTGCCACACCTCCATACCTAGGAAATAGTGCATCATTCCCAAATCTTTCATATCAAATTCAGCAACAAGCTTCCTCTTATTATCTGCAATCAGTCTGTCATCTCCTGTTACAAATAAGTCATCCACATACAGGAGTAGAATCACAGGATTCCCTTCCTCAACCTTGTAGTAAAGGTTGGAATCCGCTTTACTCTTGGTAAAGCCTAAACTAGATAGGAAACTGTCCATCCTACCATACCAAGTTCTGGGAGCTTGTTTCAAGCCATACAAGGCTTTCTTCAATCTGCATACATATGACTCCCTGTCATGTATTTCAAAACCGAGTGGCTGCTCCACATATACTTCCTCTTCAACTACAACATTCAAGAAAGCAGTCTTGACATCCATTTGCTGTATTTTCCATTTCATTGCTGCAGCCAGGGCAAGTACTGTTTTGATGGAAGTATACCTGGCTACAGGTGCAAAAGTTTCTTCATAATCTATTCCCTCTTTCTGAGAGAAGCCACGAGCTACGAATCTTGCCTTGTATTTCTCTACACTGCCATCTGCAGCATGCTTGATTTTGAAGATCCATTTAGAAATCACAACAGACTTCTCTTTAGGTCTTGGGACAACATCCCAAACATCATTCTTCATTATTGATTGGTATTCCTCAACCATGGCATCCTTCCATTCTTTCTTTTCCGCTGCTTCTTCATAACTGGAAGGCTCTTTATTCATAATGTCATAGACTAAAGCAACATAGCTCGTATGTGATCTGGTTCTCTTATTTGCTTTGTGTTCTTCTTCTGGAATGCCAAATCTTTCTGCATCTTGAATGAGCTCTCTAGCCCATGCAGGTTTCCTCTTGTGAGAGTTATCCTCATGGGGTGGATCTATAGGTTCTTGCGGATCTTCAGACTCATGAACAACTTTTGGAACTGCTTTAGTCATGGTAGTGTCTTGAAATCTAGTTTCGTTAGGTTCTTCATAAACTTCGATAGGTGCCTTCCTTGATTTGATGAATGCTGAGTTTTCATCAAATGTTACATCCCTGCTGACATCAATCTTCTTGAACCCTAGAAAGTATATTCTGTAGGCCTTCGAGCTTTCACTGTAACCCACAAAGATACCCTTCTTTCCTAAAGGATCTAGTTTAGTCCTCTTTTCCTTTGGAACATGAGTGTATATTAGACAACCAAATATTCTGAGATGGCTGACTTTAGGTTTCTTACCAGAAAAGACCTCTTCTAGTGTCTTGTTGTCCAATATCTTGTGGGGTGTTCTGTTCTGCACATATACAGCTGTTCTAGCTGCTTGTGCCCATAGATGCATAGGTAGATCCTGGTCATGTAGCATTGCCCTTGCTGCTTCCATGATAGTTATGTTCTTCCTTTCTGCAACTCCATTATGTTGAGGATTATAAGGAGTAGTCAACTCCCTCTTAATCCCTGAATCACTGCAAAGCTTCTTGAAGTCACCTGAGGTGAATTCTCCACCATTCTCGGATTTGAATGTTTTGATCTTCTTGTCAGTTTGATTCTCCATCAATGTTTTGAATTCCTTGAACTTATCAAACACCTCATCTTTGTTCCTCAAGAAGTATACCCAAGTCTTCCTGGAGAAGTCATCAATAAATGAGACATAGTAAACATACCCGCTAAGAGAACTGGATGACATAGTACCACATACATTTGAGTGGATGATTTCCAGGATGTCTTTTGCCTTGCTTTCACTGCTTGGGAAAGCCTTCTTAATGTTCTTACCTTTTGCACATCCTTTGCAAACACCTTCATGTTTGGTCTTGATTTCAGGAAGACCCTATACAGCCTTGCTTGCAATTGGAAGTGCTCTATAGTGCATATGAGCAAGTCTTCTATGCCAAAGTTCACTTGGCTCCATGGATTCATATACCATGGCATGTTCAGGTTGTCCCTTCAATTTATACAAGCCTCCCTCTTGCTCTCCAATCACTACTGCATCATCTATATTCTTTCCCTTTGGCCACATTAGGACTTGGCCATCCACAAATGCTACCCTCATACCTTTTGAATCCAAAGCAGAGATGGAGAGTAAGTTCTTCTTGAGCCCAGGTACATAAAGGACTTCTTTCATCTTCAAATATTTTCCCGAATCTAGGTTGTAGGAGGCTTCACCACTTCCTTTGATTGGGTATTGATAATCATCCCCAAGTTTCACCTTATGGGGTGATTCATGTTCAGATAGATTCACAAAATATTCCTTAAACCCAGTCATGTTTTTGGAAGCCCCACTGTCAATCAACCAATCATTACAACCATGGGAGATAGTACCTCTGAGAGCAGAGATTAGAACATACTCTTCTTCACTTGATGAGTCAACATCACTATCATCACTTTCTTCCCTAGCCTTCTTCTTTGGAGGTCTATCATCCTCGGCAGCATGAGCATGAAACTTTCTTTTGCTGCCCTTCTTCTTCTTGCTAGAGTTGTTGTTATTATCCCTTTTTTTCTTGGGACAATCTGAAGCAAAGTGACCCTTCTCATTGCATGTGAAGCATCTTAGATCCTTCTTATTCTTTTGATAGGATCTCCTGTGGCGAGAGTGCTCCTTCTTGGGCTTGCTTCTTTTGGTGTGAGCTGCAAGAGCTTGATCTTCACCTCCCATATTTTCCTCACGAGCTATAAGTCTAGCTTCTTCTTGAGAGCATTCTTCCTGCAATCTGTTGAAGGAGATCAACTTCTTCCTTGCACAAATTCCTTGAATAAAGGAATCCCATGACCAAGGTAGGCCATTTAGAGTGGTCATCACCACTTCACCATTCTCCACCATTTCATCCACTGCTTCTAGTTGTTCCTTGATCTGGGAGACCCTTGAAAAATAAGATTGAATGGTTTCTCCATTCTAAAACTTTACTCCTTTCAATTGGTTCCGTAGGGTCATCTTCCGATTTATGTTCTTTCCTTCAAATAGCTTGGTCAAAGAGTCAAACATCTCCTCGGGTGTCTTAAGAGAAGACACATGGGGTATGAGATGGTCTTTGATAGAATTAGCAATGATTCTCTTTGCCTTGACCAAGTTCTTCTTATGCAATACCTTGGCCTCTTCATCCTCTGGGATAGGGATGTCTTCTTTCACATGAGTCCAACTCATTCTCTTCCAGGATTAACCCAATCCTATACTTCCAAGCTCAGAAGTTATCAACTCCTTCAAGCTTATCCTCGAGCTTGGTGTGGTGAGACATCTTAAAGAGTACTTCAAATGGAAATAGAAAAGATTTAGATCTTACCAGTTGAAATGCTAAAAACTGGATCTAGTCCCGGATTAAGGTTTGTTGGAAAAACACTAAAAATTCAAAATGTGAATTTCAAATTTATGAACTGATAGAAAGATGCGCTTTGATGAGCTGATCATCCTGGTGCATTTAGAATTTGAGATTAACAAAGTTTTACCCTTCAGATTTGATCTTTTGTCCTCCCGGGTTCACTAGGGAGAGCCCTGAATTAGGGTTTGAGTTTCCCGGAGATCTACCTAGCAAAAAATCTCGATCCAAAGCTCTAAACTTCGATTTTTGTAAGGATCTTCTAGCTGTGTCTTCAGATTCCAGAAATTCCTATTTTTGTGGAAACCCTAATTTTTAGGGCCAGATCTGAAAATGCTCGGAATTGAATTCTGATTGGACAAATAGATGCACCTTGATGAGTAGAGTCAATCTACTATACTGATTTTCAAAAATCTGTGGAGAGAAACCCAATAAACAAGAAACTCAAGTTTTCATCACTGCAAAATGTCTTCTTCTCAGGTTAGCTCTGATACCATGTTAAATTTTGAGCATTAATTCACAATACTCTAGGATCTTTGCTGAGAGAATAACATATAGAATATATCAATGCATGACAATCACAATATGACAAGCATCACAAGAATCAAAAGCATAAGAGACAAGAGACACAGAGTTTCCGTGGGGAAAACCCTAAGGTGAAAAACCCCACAACTTCCTCAGAGATAGAGAGAGCAATGGCTCAATCGAAGTACAACCAAAATACACTGAGATAGTCTCCTAGTAGCAGATGATCCTCCTCCTCACTAGTGTGCCACTTTTGAGAGAGAGTGAGTTACTTTTCCGAGTGAGTAAAATAGAGATCTCCGATCTCTATTTATACTAACCTTTTTGCCCAGTGACCTTATGGGGCCGACTTGTCTAGCTAGGTGCATCCACATTATAATATATATAATTCAGGGCTAACCCCACATGGTGGTCTAATAACCCATTGGCAAGTACACACACTTGCGACACTTGTGAATTCACATGACGACACTTCCTTATAGAGGAATAGCACATCTCTAATAAGGGTACAATAAATACATATAAAATACATAGATGAAATACATTCTGAAGTTACACATACATCAACACATTCGACTGGTAGGACAAGTGGAGGAAAGGCGATATGTAGTATTGGGTATGAGATTTTGTGAAGTAGATGGATTCTGGTTGGGATGGGATTGAAGAGTACGACCCCAAGGAGTTCCCTTTCTTTTGACTACCAATTCTCTTTGAAAAGCTTTATCCAATGTAGAATTTTCAAATAACTCAACTTCTCTACAAAACTAAACCAATAAACCAGAATTAAATTGAAGGATTAATACCTCTTCTGGGTTTGGAATGTGGAGTTGAAGTCAAAGTTCGCATAAGTATTCGGTATATGATTGTAATCCTTGTGTAGGAAGTTGGCGGAGTTGGTGCCAACGGATCCATAATGATTGAAGATACCCGGCTGGGTAAAAATGATCTCTCAAGGCTTTGCACATGCGAGCCCAAGTGCTGATCGGTTGAGAAGAAGAAGACTTTGCTAAAGCTCCAATTTCTTTTTCCAAGCTGGCCTTTTCTTGCTCTGTGTCCCACCATGTTTGAGCAATTCCTTCCAACTGTAATGATGCAATCTGAAGCTTCCTCTCTTTGGTAAGGCCTGTGCAAGTCCCGAAATAGGTGGAAAGGTTGCGGATCCATGACTCCACTACTTCTCCAATGGTTTGTCCACTAAACTTAGGGAGTTGGAACCTAATATCTAAGTGGAATGGATCTAGGTGGGTATGTTGTTGCATTCTCATTAACGCATTGAGAGAAGATGAGAAGTCCTGGACTAGATTAGAGGCATTATAATCCAAATCAATGGCCAAGGGGTCTCACTTAGGAGGCATCTTGTGGAACAAAAGCTAAAAGAACTAGGGCTGAAGGATTAAGGAACAATAGCATCACTAGAGCGAGAGATTTGTGGGCATGAAGATCTGTAAATCTCCTCTTTATGGTGGAGATCTATGGGCTCCTGTGGCAGGAAGATGTGTGAATCCACCATCAACTGTAGAAAACCCTGAGAAGGGTGTGAGATCTCTTTGCAAATTATAAAACTCAAAGAAAAAAAATTAAATTTGAAAACCTTATTGCAATTGGTTCTTATGTTGATTCTTCTTAGGATCTAGATGCTCTGATACTAATTGATCTCCAATATTTTGTAAAAGAGGATCTGAGCTTCTTTAATGGGGCAGTTATGCAGCTTCTTCAGCTGGGAGAAAATGGAAGAGGGAGAAGCATTGGGTGTGAGAAGAGATAGGGAGAAGCATTGGGCATGAGATGAGATAGTGAGAAGTGTGGGCATGGGCAAAGAAGAGGTATGTTTTTGGAGTGATTTGTGACAGGCTGCATGAGCAAGGATGGTCGAGAGAAGGCGTGTAGGATGGGGGGAGGAGTTGGGCGTAGATGAAAGCATGAGCGTGGAGCTAGGAAATGTGTGGAGGCTGAGTGTTTAGGTGTAGATGTAAATACCAAGAGAGAAGCAGCGAATGGAAGGGGGTTGCGCATGAGTGGACAATGGGATATGTGGTAGATGGGCGTGAATGGTAGGGGTTGTGTGAGTTTTGTGTGACAGTGCAGCTGAGAATGAGTGGAGGCTAAGAGTTAGGGCACAGAGGGAGATGGCAGAAGTGGAGCAGAAAGGTGCAGGAGCTGGGCGTGAATGGTGTTGCGCACTAGAGGGGGAGAGAGTTAGGTGAGAGCTGGGCATGAAGAAAGGGGGGCAACGTGAGCCTGAGCCTGAATGTGGGGCAAGCTAAGCATGGAGCTTGTAGACTACCTGAGCATGAGATGGGGCTAAAAATTTTGAGCGTGAAGATGTAGCAGATAATTACACAGAAATTAGGTCATTCAAAAGGAAAACCTAGCATTTTAGAGAACAAGCAATACCTTCTCATAACAATCCCACTTTATTTTAGATGGGAGGTTATTTTTATAAGAAAGGACCTGCTTATTTAAGTTCTAATACATTTAACACACTTAACTAAGTTAATTCCAATATTACCAATGTCCACTATGGGTTGCAAAGAATACTAGCTTCTTTGTGGCCCACATGTTCCTAAAATCACTCAAATGGAACGTTAATGAGTGTGATGGGTCAATTAGTTTTCAGTTCCAATTAAATTAGTGTGCAAAACTAGTTCTAACTTAACTCCTTAAATCAAGGAAAAAATCCCCCAAATCATGGAATGCACCCTCAAATAATGGAAGGCACCCAAAAAAATAGGTTTTTGATTTATGGTTAACTTAGGAGGTGGATTTGAGTGTGGTTTGTCCCATTAGAATCATCAGGACCTTCTCTATGAGGGTTATTTACTCTAACAGTGATAAATGCCGCCATGATCTAACTATCAATCCATACAAATGAATTATTACACACTTTACACAACCAAACCATTCTCAAATTTTGAGACTGCCAAATCTAATGATTCCAAGACCAAACATAAATATCCCATACCATTGACAGTGGAATCACAATTCAATTTTTTTTAACTGTAAAAGAATTCAAACAATAGAGCAGGGAGCAGAAGAGGAAGCAGAAGGAATTCATAATAATTGAAGCAATCCATAGGTTGATGGTTCACTAAAAATGAACAACGCAATAAATGTAAGAAAACTAGAGAAGGAACAAACAAAATCAAAGAAAATAGAGGACATGGATATTAGAATTTAGATTTCACAATAATCATAACACTAGGCTCTGATGCATGTGACAATCCAACCTAGATCTAGATAGCAAAAACAATCTCACTTATAATTATATGCACAAAGAGATAACAAGAATAAAGAAGAAATATTGAACATAACCTTAGAGGAGAATCACTCCAGTGGGAAGAATTCCACCCTAATATTATTCAGCAACATGAGCACAATATATAGATGCTCTCAAGAGACAAAATTGAGAGGCTTAGTGGCAAGGTGAGTGGCTCACAATAATGAGGCTTAGATTTGACCAATTCACCCATCAATGATATGAGACCAAGTGTAACTCATAGATTGGGCCATACTGAGGTTCACTGAACATATATGGACCATGGGGAGATTAGGCTAGTCAAACAGTGTGAAAGGTACCATTATGAGGGTGCATGGGTGAGTAGTTGGCTAAGTAGTGGCCATTAATGCACAAGTTGACCAAATAATTAAGAGGGCACTCTCTGTCTCCTTAAAATAGGGAAATGCAATAATTCCCACATAGATGCAAGGTAGTGGGGCACATTGACTCCTAAAATGATGGAAATGAGTGGATAAGTGGACAAGCTAAAACATACCCAATATCCTTGTTACATTATAGAGGAAATGGGGTGAAATTTTAATTTTTATTTCTTATTGAATAAGAAAATTTGTTCTACACTAATGCATACTTGGTAAGTACATCATTTGAATAGTTATCAATCAATCTAAGGAACCATCTATATTGAGCCAAACACTTCATTTAGGATTGTACAACTACCACTATAAAATGGATGGTCAGCTAATGCAGATCTTCCAATAATATTTATATAAAAAATTCCTTACCAACTTAGGTACATGGCCCATACTTCTTACTCCAAGAATGATCCATTACCAACACTGTAAAACCTACTTCTTTTTACATGCCTCCAGAATGAGAAGAGGGTAACATTCTTTAGCTAGACATATGTGACAATGGTAATCTATGGTTGTATCATTTCTTCTAGAATTGACATCTTTGATTTAGTATGTAGGTGTAATATTAATCTCTTTATTGTGGGATGGAATTTGCACATGGCTATTGGCATTTATAAAGATACAAAGAACAAACATTCATATGTCTTAACCCATTCTTTCGTTTGACTATTTATAACTATCTTATGCAAAGGTCCTTAGTCAAATAATTTCAATACTTATACAACATCAATTCACCTACAATATTTAAATAACATCTAGACAACTTGTAACACACCCTTTACCCATAAAGACTATTCGGAGTCCATAAAGACCAAAGGGAGTATGAGAAATAATCATTTTCTTTATTTTGTTACTATTCAAGGACATATTCCACATGAACTGCGTTAGGAAAACAATCTCAGTATTCTTGTTTTCCTTTTTATCTAAATTGTTATGGCGTTAGCGAAACATCCTTACTGCAATATTGAAAATCCTTTCCAAGCATTTAAGCATGCAAACCAAGTTCTCCTTTACATCATTCACAAAGAAAATACAACCATGAATGTTCAACATACCCTTTTTCACACCTTCCTTTACATATATCAACATTGATGCATACTTATTGTAACAAACCTCGCTATATTACCATTGTAACAGTCCTTGCTTTTATTTAATTCTGTAAACTCAGGATAATGTCTTATTCTTTATCCGTATAAGATTTAAACATTAATTATAGATAACATGCAATTGCACCCTGTTACTTTAAATAGAAGTCTGTTTCTTCTTATATTGCACCCATAAACATGGAAATCATATTCTCAAACATTAGAAATAATTTCTAATACATCATGTATGCAATATACCATATAGGTAACATAATAGTGAAACCATAAAGCATAGGTATGCTCCGTACGACCTATTCATCTATAAGGTGAATTCCATATCCAAATTTCATATAAATTATCTGTAAGAGTCTATATCCATTGTCTATCTACCAATCCGCTTTGCATAGATACATGGAAAAGTAAACATAAGAAAAGACTCTTCACTTACATTACCAAAACTTCAAGGGACGTGTTGGAAACTCTACCAATGTAGATGTTTTAAGTAAAATCTCTTACTTTTAGAGATAAAATACTTGAGTCATCTTGTCACTGCTTCTTTGCTAGTAATAGGGTACAATATATATCAAATATTATAATAGATTTATAGAGCATACTTTTCTTACCAGTTTGGTAGAGATGAAAGAGAGTTTCCTCCCCTCCTTCTTCAACCTGTCTTCATCACACTTTGTTTCATTTGTTAGTACTACTAACTCTAACTTATGCTCTAAAACTTTAGATTCTTTTCCATTATTCATGCGAGATATCTAAATGATTATCATTTAGAAATATTTAATAAGGGGATTGTATGGGCAATGCAATGCTCCACCCAACCGTAGGCTCTCCGACGACTTCTACTTAGTCCATCTGGAGGCCACCCCCGAGATGGGCACGATGATCCACAAATAGGATAGGGAGTTTCTTTAATTTAGCCAAGCTCTTTCAAGATGATAGACTTCGAGTAAGCAATTACAACCCTACACCCAATTAATGCTCCTAAGTTCCACATAGTGTTTCAGGGACTTTTAAGTCTCTGTGCCCTTGAACCAACCACTCACAGCCTTACCAGGTATTGCAGTGCTCTTGCAATTCATGTGATAGTGCTCCTACCTAAACACATCTTGTGTTCTATCCTCTTACCCGGTTGTGGTTTTGTTCTCTTCTAGCCCAAGCCTATGCTCCATACTTGACATTCTATGATCTATGCCACATCCAAGTGTTTAAGGGTTTGGATTTCATGTCTCACCCTCATTTCATAAATAAGCTTCATATTCAATCCGAAGATTGCTGTGAACACTTCACACACAGCAAGAATATATAAAAACATTACTGCATTCTCACAACACAAATCAAATACAAAAGAAGGTACCCAAGATAAAAGTATTGAATCAATCTCTATTATTTTCAAGAAGGAACTAAAATGACTACAACCCCACTCCTTAAGGGTTTTCTCCTTCCTCATAAGAGGATTCACGGCCTCTTGCACATATAAATATATATGTTGTACAACACAGTAAAAAGGAGATGTAAAATAGGTAAATTTGAAAACCCAAAGGAGAAAATACCATACGATCTATGCAATAAAAGGAATATATATCTGGATGATGCCAAATACCTCGAAGGAAGAAAATGCCATGAGATCCTGTGATATGTTCAAAAGAGTATATGTATATCAATCAATAAAATCATACATTGCGATCAACAGTGAGCCAAATCTTAGATTGCATGCAGAAGGAGATAAAGGTTCTCAGATAGGGATTCCTCAGCCATCTCATTCCTAATGTAGATCATAAACAATTTATAACAAAAGAGAATGCCAATGTAGATCCAATGATCAAGCTACATGCAGAAGGAGATGATGGTTCTAGGATAGGGATTTCTTAGTTCTACCATCCTAATGCAGATCATAAACAATTTACAAATACTAACACAACAAAAATGTGATGGAGGAAGGGATTTGGGTTCAAGCTCTCTCTGTCGTCCTATCCCCATCACCATCAAACAACAATAATAAATCCCCAATACTAAAATTAACATAGAGTTATGCGTATCCTAGCTATACGCAGATGATGGATGGGTTTGGGGTCGGGCTTCCTTAGCTTCCTATCCCATCACTGGTCATATACCATATCTATCCCCTCCATATCTATCTCTTTGAAAATGTTCACACAATTCCCTTGATCCAATCTCTACATGAAAATGATTTGTGACAACAATGAAAACATTAAACCAAGAAAACATTTTCTCTACCACACAGAAGCATAAATAAAAAACGTTTTTATTTCCACACAGAAGCAAAAATCAAAAACATTTTTCTCTGCACACAGAAGTAGCAAACAAAAACGTTTCAATCTCCACATAGAAGTAGCAATCAAAAACGTTTTTCTCTCCACACGGAAGCAACAAACAAAAACGTTTTTCCCTCCACACAAAAGCAGCAAACAAAAACATTTTTCCCTCTTCTAGAAATGCCCGAGGCACATAAATCTTCAATCAATGAAAACATTAAATAAATAAAAACGTTTTTCTCTACCAATAAAAATGAAACGTCTTTCTTTAGGTTAATTAACGAATACTCACCCTCGGACCGTAGCCTTAGCTTCCAGCTATTTAATTAAAGTGTTAACCCTAACCATAAAGCTCTGACCTGAGAATCCAGGAGTTTTCATGTGCTGGATACCCATGTGGATCGCCAACTAGAACCACGCCAAATGAAGTGTAGAGCCACTGACTGATTTAATTAAATTCCTTCCCAATACACCTGCATGAGGGCAATAAAGAGTACTCATATATCTATCTATCTATCTATATATATATTATCTTATATAAATCATATATTTATATACTTGAGGTAATACATATACATATGTATTTAGATAGCAATAGTTATGAGGCTTTAATTGCACTGAGGCGCTCTACAACCCAGCATGAGGGAGATCTTGTAACATGTGTGGAGTGTTTGTCGAGTTTGTCGAGTGTTTGTTGAGTGACAAAATAATACAAAGTAAACAAAAAAGACAAAATAATACGAAGTAAACAAAAATGAATAATACAAAGTAAAAACTAAATATAAGGGAGATCCTGTAAGTTTGTCGAGTAACGTTACACGAGCTATTCAAGGAGAGGTTTGTACCTCCGGATATTTGATCCCTCTCAGTGCTTGATAGAGCCTAGGATTTGGATCTAGGCTGGTTAAAAGCCAGCTAAAAAGGATATTCCTTTACAAGATAGGTATGTATATATATATATATATATAAAAATTAAACTAAAATCCAAAGCATAGCATGGTTAACTCATGATCAAAGGCTAGTTAAAGCCAAAAATCTTGAGGCCTCATCAACTTCAAATCTCTCCCCCTTGTGGTTCACCATGCCCCTTTTCCACTCTAGGTTTCATTTCCTTCTCTAGTCTAGGTTTTAGGTAGTGTCATTATGTCAATAGACAAATTTGAGTAAATAAGAATTTTACCAGAGATCGGAATATTACAAAAACAAGGCTTCATGGATATATCACTAGTTTAAGGTGGTCAAATGTGGACAAACTATGGTCCAAGAAACTAGACTAGGCACTAATGAGCCAAATAACACTAGGTAGAACAACATGAAGATCCATGGCATGAATATGATCGTGATATTGTTTTAACAATGAAGGTTCAATCTTAATTGGATATAACAATTGACAAAGTTTAACATGCCAAGGAAGAAGAAAATAACTGGGAGAGACACTAGAACACATTTAAGCATTGGGCCACAAGAAATGGGACCTATATCATAGATCATAGATAGTTAGAAATTACAAAGTAGGAATTATGTCCTATCTTGGGGAACTATTGATAGGAATTCTTGATGGCCTAAAGGAGAAAATATCCATATTCATAGTTAGTATCTACCCCTGGGGAAATATATGTCATTACAAACCAATGGGGATAAATTTTTCCATGATCGTATGAGTAACTATTCTCCCAATGTTCAATGAACAAATCCGATCTATAAGTCAACCATTAGCACTGGTAGAAGAGTTTACGGTGAAACCATAAGGAAATAGTTCGAAAGGATTGATAGTAATCATGGTTAAAGAAACTAAGGTAAAGTGGGCCGCTATCATAGATTTCCTTTGTTTATAACAAACTAGTTGAGAATCAAATGTGTAAATAACCATGTTGGAATCCATCAAAAAAATTACTGAGAAATTAATATTTTTTAACTGGGATGATTATGTGGTTGACATAGTTAATGTAAACTATTAAAAGTGCCAGGAATATGGGAAAGCAATATGATTCCTCTCCTTATTATTCTAGATAACCATTACAATAATTATATCAATGGGATAGGTAATATTCCTATCATGGGTCGTGTCATTGATGATAACTATCCAATGCTTAAATTCCCCTAAACGGATAGTCTCAACATAGAGTCTCACCCCAAAAGAAGTGCTATGCACATGGTTCGATAATCTAAATATAGCATGGCAATGATGAACAATGGCATAAAATAAACAAAGAAACATGCCACTAACAACTGACATAAAGTTTGACCTAGATTGTACACGAGTCTGATATGTGCATGGAGTAGGTAGTGAGGCTAAGGAACTGGAATATTATCCCTCGCTAGATCATAGTTTCATAAAAAATTTGAGGAAACAAAATACAAAGCATAGAGCTCCCCCTTTAGAAAGAAGTGAAGTAGAATAGATAATCACATTGTTGCAATATGGAGAGAAAGAAGAGGAAAGGGAGGAAGGGATGTAAATAACATCATTTGCACACGTAATAGATTCAACAACATTTAATCTCATAAAAAATAATATAAAAACTAAAAAACTAAAAAACTAAACAAACAACAACTAATATTCAGGAATCCAATGAGAAGAATAAGGGAAAACAACAAAAAATTCTCCTTACTTCAGGACCTCTCGATTGGGAGAAGACAACAATAAAGAAAAACATGGAGTAGGTAGTTGTTGATGTTTTGATGGCAGAAGAAAGTGCAAAAGGCACCAATCATCAAGAGAACAAATTAAAACTAACAATGGATTCAAGCATTGGTCTTGACTATTCATAGGCAATGGTCTGAGCAAAGGAAATAATAATTAATTCAACTAAAACTAAAGTAATTTTTGAAGAATGGTTTTAGAAATAAAAATAAATAGGAGTACATAGGAACATAATCAAAAGATAAACATGAGCAAACAACCAAAGGCTGTGACTCAACCTTGGATGCATACTTAGTCAACAGTCGACAAATTGACCACCACGGGCTAGGTTGACCTAACATAAGTGTCGATCCCTAAATCCCAAACAAAAAGTACCAAAGGACCATATTCATTTCCTATATAAACCAATCCACCGTAATCAATTAATGTACATCCATAACCCCCATCGCTAGTTGAACAATATTCATCCTTACTTCAAATAGTCCATACACAATCACCCCTACCACATACCTCATAGTTGATCCCACTACAATCTGTACCCATTCATCTCATAACTACAAATTCTTCTATGCCTCATTTAAGTACACCACAAGAAAATCCCTAACAAATCCCACCATCACTATGAATACCTATAGTGAATTCTAACACTCATTGAGGATAAATACCACATCCCAATAAACCATCATTTGATCAAACAAAAGAAAAGGAAGCAACACTAGCACATCGACCATTCCAAGTGAAAAAATTATAACATGGCAACATCGCAATTTTGTTCAAAGAAAATATTACCATAGATGTTGAAATTCCATAGATAGTAGAAGCAATGACTAAGGAAAATGATAGAAGATGGAAGGACCTCAACAGACATAGAAACCACAAGCACCAAAAAGTAGTTAAGGATTGGTAGGAATGTAAAACAAAATCAAAGTATTCCATGGGAATCAAACTTCTAGAATAACCAAAATACCCCATTGATTTCTTGAAACATTTAGCAGCATCAATTATATACCAACATCAAGTCCAAACAATCGACAAGAGGACAGGTGATGGAAAAAAAATAACCCATGTAGAAAAAGAATATGGCAGACTACACCACCTTAGGGAGCGACTTGTCAATGCATAAGAACAAATGAAAACATACAACACAATATTTATTAATTGGTCATTACATTTTTCCCATGTCTACAATAAACTTAGGGCCAAGCAAATTGTTCTCTTTGAACTAACTCTGTAATGTCCCTCAAAATACACCCTAAATTTGTTTTTATACGAGCCTCCAATCTGTGGTAAAAGCACATGATTATTTAAATTAAATTCAGCACTCGGTAATTATTGGTAATCATACATGTTTGCATTCTGAGTTATATGTTTGTTCTTTCACTGTCATTGTATAGTTTGAAATGTCATCTTTAACTACTAGAATTTCATCTTGTAGTCTTTGACTGATCTCTATGTGATTGTTTCCTTCAACGTATTGGCATATCTTTTAAAGAAGACTGTATGCCTTACTTATGGCATTTATCCATCATAGCATGATGTAGTATTTTAACTTTCTCCGTGACATAATAATATTAAATACTATTTATAGGTGATCATAATATCGTCATGAACTTTATTTGAATTTGTTTGTCTTACGTTGTAATTGTCTTATCGATGGTCGATTTATCTATGGGTGGATTTCTAATCTGTAGTTGCCTGAGTTCTTACTTAGCTTTAACAAGCTAACATTATTATTTCATATGAATCTTGTAGGTATTGGATGATCTAAACTATACTTAAAAGCATAATACCTACACTACAACCTATCCTAAGACCTTTAGGAAAGGTCATAATACAATCCAAGTAATACCATATCACAATATGGTAACAATGATTTATGGGATGTTCATTGGTTGTAGCTTGGGTGGTTGGGAGGAAAGATTGTTGCCCTCCCCACCCAGGTTCAATTCTTGTAAGTGATATGATGCTCTTGTTGAGTCCTATTGTAATGATTGTATTTCAAACTTTCCTTGATTCTTCGGAATAACAGGAAGGTGATTTTTCCGTTGGAAAAAACAATGATTTATGGGAGGATGAAACTTCAACGCTAGTCATTCAAGTCCCATGCATAGCGACTATACTTTGTAATAAGACTTTGTATTAATCCTTGGGAACTTCACAAACTTAAAACTATGCAACCAAGTGAACTGGTGGAGGTAGATTCGTGTTTAATGCAACCCATGTGATGGGAAAACATGAGGTGAGTGGTGCTCATCCACGATTCAACAAGCATTTATGCTTTGAACTTGAGGTACTTTTTCTCCTTGGTTTCCCTTTTAGGAAGGTTGATTTGGAAAATACGATTTTGTTGTGGGAGAGTGGAGCCAAGGGCTTACTCACTTCTCCTGAGTGCTTACTCTCTCCTCTATCTCTTGAAACATTTTGCATGGAAAAAGAGCTACGCTCTTGGATTGTTATTCATTTTCGTGGGTTTCATTAGGGGCATCTATGTAGTCAGTGAAATCTAAACTATTCTCAGCTAATGACTTCCTTCAAGCCTTGGTTCTATTTTATTAAAGAATTCTCTGTGTTTTAACTATGTAAGTATATTAATGTTTGATTGTTTATGTGTTGTGTGGTTTTATGCAGGAAAGGTATGGCATGGAGTTGCCAATGCTTACACTCATAATTGACTTCTGGTCTCTAGGTAAGCTCATGGCTCCCCTATGGATTCTATTCTACCCATGGAAAAGCAACTTTGAAGAGATATGGTTTCTTCTCTATTGAGATAAAACAATGTATGCAATTGTAGGTTTGATGTCCTGTTTAATCATGATGGCATGAATATGCTTTCAATGGAGAAACAAGGGTTTAGCAAGTCCTGGCTTTAGCAAGTTTTACTCTATTCTTGACTTACATTGTAAAATCTTCCCCACTGGTGTTTTGACTGCACATCTTGGAGTTTGAATGTATAAATGTTTATTGTTGGTCAAAGCCAATGTTTCTGATTTCGTTTAAAAATATTTTGAGCCTTCGAGGCGTTTTTTTGCAAGACATTTATGTGTTTGTGTAACTGTGATAAATATTTATGAGAGAAAATGCTCATGCTTTCATCTTATGGCTTATTTGATTTGAACTCTTTTTTTATTGAAGAATTCTGTGCAAATCAAAATTCCTTAAAAATATAATCATGGTTCTTTGCTTAGGGCATCTATCTGTTTTAAAAATTGATTGTGTATTATGAATGCATACTCTATTTGTTGAATTAGCATACTACGCAGAGTTTGATTTTTATGGGTGTATTTGCATGGGAATCTTGATTTGACGACTTTGGAAGTCTAATGCTATGGGAGTTGATCCCATACCCTTTTATTTGGAAATGCTATGTGAGTTCCACGTTGGTCTGCTAATGTGTTCAGCACTGGCAATGAATCTTTCACTTCTTTCCCAGGATGTATGTAATTAAATGCTAATTATAAATGGATCCCTCGTCAAACGATTTAAGCGTGACCCAGAGTTTCTAATTGTTTGATGGTAAAGGCTTGAACTTTGCTAACTTTAGTCTTTAAATGAGATTGATTGTTATGGTAGGTGTGGTTTGCTTAACTGTGACTTCCATGAAGTCATTTAAATGCCCAACTCTCATGCAGAGATAATAAATCTCTCGATTGATGACTGGGATCATTTTTATTTTGATGTATATATAGATAAAGATATATTTGTTTTATAGAGCTTAACTCTGCGTAGTTAGGAAACCATGATAGCATGAGCTTTGTGTATTCTTTGACCCAAAATTTAGCATGAAAACATTATGGTTTATATGTTGACCTTTGTATAGATTTATCGTTGGTTTGCACTAAGAATGTATAGTGTGCTTATTTGATTTCTATTCGATGCATGTAATATGTTATGGTTTAAATAATAGTTTGGTTTATACTAGAATTTTTTTTATATAATATGGTTCATAATATATGTAATACTTCCTAGGATTAAACTTGGTTTATTTAATATATATAATTTATAAATATATATTAAAGAACCTATCTAGGGATTATGGACTTGGTCTCGGGATCTGGATTCAGGATCCTCTACCTATTTATGGATAATGAGAGGTTTATCTCTAGGCTAGAAATCGTACATGATAATTAATTGTAACTTGAAATTAAAAACAATAATTAATGATGATGAAGATACTAATATTTAAAACGCAAGCGCCATGAACTAAATAGTTCTTGAAATGGCTATAATCAGAATTTAAACCATTATCAAAACATATATAAAATATGATTGTATATCGATCTTGGAGATAAATCATCAAAATTAAATTAATAGGGTAGATTTAACCATTAGTTTCTTGGTAATACTTAATAAGCATAAAAACAATCTAGATTCTATATTCAAATTGAAAACATAATCAATTGTATATGAACATATTTATCATATTCATGGATAAAATCACAGCATGTAAATTTTCTACCAATACAAGATTTGCATGAAAAATTTTAGACATAAAAAGAATCATATCAAATCTATAAAATAATTCTTGAATTAATAAGAACATAAAAATACTTATCAGTCCTCTTCCACTTTCTGACTTACTTGGGAACTACCATGCTCCACCCAAACGTAGACCTCGAATTGTTCCTCGTTCGTTCATTAGCTCACCCCTAAGGCGAACAGAGCATGCTAAGAACTAGAAGGCCTAGGGTAAATTTGTTATCTTTCCTACTAATCAACAGAGTAGTCACAAGTTCCATTTACAATCCATTTTTGTAGATCTTGTAAAATAAGTTCCCTGAATGTTCCCACAATCCACCTTCTTGGACACACCAAACATCACACAATTTGGTAATATGAGCGCTCAAAGATCCACAACTGAACCCTCCCCCTCCTGTGACTTGGAAACACTTTCCTATTGCAAGGTTCTTTCTCTTCTACTTATAATATTTTATGAGGAAAAGGCTTCTAGGATCTAGGTTTAAATCACTTAGTTTAATTCTTAGACACATTGATTCTTAAAAAATAGGATTTTTACTCATCCAAATATCTAGTTGATCTTACTTATCAACTATTCAACCATTCTAATCTCCCTATTTGAGTGGTAGTCCCAGTCAGGTTAGAAATAATAAAGTAGATAAGTAATAATTTAACAGATTGCTAATGCTCCAAATCTCTCAACTCAACATTAGTTAATCACCATGAGTCTAAGTGCTCAAGATCTTTACTGCTCAACAATCTCTTAATTAATAGTGCTCCAGTTCTCACTTGCTCAACACTATTAAATCAATAGTCATGGTGCTTCATATCTTATGCTCAACACAAGTTAACTAGTACAAATAGTACAAATGCTCTAGAGCTCACTTGCTCAACATATTTAATAAAAAAATATTAAAATAATCTAGGTGCACTTCAGAGCTCACTTGCTCAACACCTAAATAAAATAGTCTAGGTGCTCCAAAGCTCACTTGCTTAACACCTGACAAAATGAATTAACATTTAAAAATAAATAGTATTTTCTCACGATTTTACAAACTAGTAGACAACATAAGCCATTGGAAAATAGATAAAAGAAAGCACTTAAACAATTCTGTAATGTCCCTAAAAAACATAAAAATAAAAAAATTTCCGTAAGGGATATGATCGTCATTTGGGTCTCATGTGTAAACAAAATTAACTCCAACACTGTGAAACTTAATATGAAAGATGCTTGCATTCTGGTTCTGCATTCTCTTTGATTTGGTTAAGGTCTAAAAGTTTATTTTCTTATTATGATGTTATGTTTGTCCAATCACATAAAACAAGTTTCTAGTGTGTTGTGCTGATGATTAATTCTCTGTTATGTCCAATATTCCTTACTGGTTGAAAAAGGATGTTTGGTTTAACGTGTAACCTAGTCTTGGTTTAAGCTATGAGTTATGGCTGTAATTACTTATACTTCTAATGTGAAAGGTGTGGATGGTTGATCTCTTATATACAAGAGGGTAAGAGGAACTCTTTGGTATTGGACTTAGTTCACTTTGTGAACTAAAACATTAAGAATCTCTTGTTTTTCAAAAACAAACCTATGCTAAACTAAACTAGAAACGATAATTAAATACAACTTGACATATGATAGTTTATGCAAACCTATGTGCTAAGGCATAAGGGAAAGGAGTAACTCATCCAAGTTGTAAAGGTTTGCACTTTTGAAAACAAGGTATAAGCATGGAGGAAAAATTAACCAAACTTAGATGCAACTACCACTATAGAAAAAATGGTATCTGATCTGGATTCTAGTGGAGGTGGTTGGTGTAATAAATGTGCCATGTGAAGGCCTCGTGGTCACCGTCCACACTAACTCAAGGTATAAGTGAGACTATAGGGTTTTGAAATCCCCTTTGCAATCTATTTTAGGTAGGGGTTCAAGCTCCCTGTTCGGTGCTCTGTGCAAAGGAGAAGCTAAGTTTCTGGTTGCGCTAATAGGGTGCTAGCACTGCGCCGTCCACTAGAAGGTATGTAATTTCTACACTATGGCTTTGCAATTCTATTCGTCTTATGTATTGAAATGTTTCCTTTTTTTAATCCCTGGTTTTGTTTTCATGGCAGGAAGGCATGGGTATTGGTCAGGGTTTGGAGCTAGAGGGAGACAAGACTGTCCTACGAACTTGGGTAAGCCTGAGTCTAAAAAAATGTCCCTAATCCTAGAGTTGGTTATTCAGGGTTTTGGAAGATATTTGGGGATATGTTGCCAAAAGTAGTGGCTCTGCCACTCGGGTTTACAAGGCTTTGATGTCATACCTTTCAGATTCACTATTCGTTGTTTGTAAGTGAACTGTTCCCATAGTATTCGTAAGGTTTTATCCCTTATGAGCATGATAGGCGTTGATGAGTTTATAGTTAAAAAGGCTGTGGAGGGAAGACTGAAAAACATGTAATTTAAAAGACATAGATATTTAAGGGAGTAATTTATTGAATTATAAATGTTGCGTTTTAAAGTATGTGGTAACTCTCTGTAGCTAACGCTGTCTAGAAATATTGATTTATGCTTAAGCTTGTTTTTTTTTAAGGAAAAGTATCTTTAATGGCTATGTCCGAAGCGTAGGGTCTTAATTCTAGACTTTTGTATCTCTGCAGATGCCTTGTAGTTGACTTGGTTTACATAACTCTATATTTCAGTTCTATTACTTTTAATCTTTTAAACGTTTATGTCGTAAGGGTTCTTTGGACGAAGATCTATTTGTAAATAAATGTATTTTGTTTGATAATACTGGAAAAATAACTAAGCTTCAAAAGGTAGATACAATTGAGGTTTCATTGAAATTTCGGTTTGTTCTGACTTCTGGTTAGTAGTTCATCTGGCTATCTTATGGTTGTTTTAATTAAGGTGAGAACTCTGTCTTTTAAGCATTTTTAAATTCTTATTGATCTTTTCTGCGTGAGGCCCTACTTGTAGCTTTTAGTGGAGTTTAACATCGTTAGTGATAAATTGTTTGATAAAATAAGCGTGAGTTTTCTTGAACTAAATGTGTTTTGTGATTTGAGGCATAGGGTGTAATTGATCCATGCTGGTAAGCATTTACCTCGGCCTGTAGGTGTAACTTTATGAGTTTTAAATATTATCTAGGATTTATTTTTCTTAAATTTCATTCTGCGTTGGTGGGCCCATTCTGAAAGGATCTAGATGGCTAGATAGATGATCTAAGGAAGTCTCAATCTTGAGCCTGCATTGTGGGGTTTTTAGCTATGAAGAAATAATTAATGTGATTCTCTCTTAAATCTAAATCAATGGTATGAAGTACCTCTATCTTTTTAGGTGTTGGGTTGTTTTACTAAGTGACTTACTGTGTCATAAAAACAAACTCCTACACCTTCGTTGAAATCTTTAAAAGGATTTTAAGGTTTTAACTAATCTCTTATATCGTATTTTCTATTTGAAAATTATTTAGCATGCATATAATATAAAATAGTGAAATTTAAACTTTCATAAATAGGTTAGTTTCTTTTAAAAGAAAAAAAAATGATCCTTAATCCATGAGGATTCAAATGGACAGCTCTTTTTTGAGATGTGTAAATTATTCTTTGTTTTAATACTGTAGCATTACACATTCTAGAAAAACTTAGGGTCTCAAGAGGCTTTCAGGGTTTAAACATTTTAAAACAAAATCTCAATATAAAGTAAATGGGAAAAAGTAATTAAGGGTGGAGATCTAGAACAAGCTAGCTTTGCTAGCTCTGCTAGATCGAGACTTGTACTGCGTAACCTCAGTTACAAGAACTAACAAAAAAATCTATCATAGGTTTGATACTAACCAAAAAATGAATAAAACTTTTAAAAGGTAAGCTATTCATATAAATTTCCCAAGTAAAACCCAGGTACCATGACAGAATAATTATGTCAATGGACCAACATAATGAAACTTTTAAATAAAATTCATGGATGACAATTTACAGCTTTTTCTGGAAAATATTAATAATTATACAATTAAGCATGTAAACTATTCAAGAATAAAAAGAACATCTGATATAGAGCAGAGGGTAAACATATTACCTGAAGGGGTGTGGTTTAAATCTAGCTTTGTGACCCTGCACACTTCAAACATACGTTAATAGGAAATACTTTGTTTTTGACCTGTAGAATGGTAACAAAATAAGTTCAGAACTGCCACGTTCCTCCCAACCTTGACCCGGAACCGTTCCTGGTTCGTAATCGGATCCCCCCCAGTTGGTTCCAACATGCAAGCGAATTTGGACACCCCTAAGGTAAAGGCTAGTTTCAATTGAGACTTGGTATCTTCCTCTTAAAGGAATGGGAACAATTTCTCTCTTGATACCATAAATAAAGATAATAATTTCAATCCCTCTCTTTGGAAATTGTCCTTGAATTTATAGGAAATCTTTGGAATGGGCAGTTGAGTTAATATTATTATTTTTAATATTAACTTTGAAATTTAACTCATAGTTTGAATTATATATTATAATTTTAAAAGGTTTAATTTAATTTTACACTTCAGTTTATCTAGAACTTTTTAATTTTTTCCTTTTTTATTTGATTATTGTAAGCTTTAGATTTAATTTATAAGAAATATAAATATATGTATAATCCATTTATGTGGATACATAGACTTTACTTTATGTGTCCTTTATTATTCTCCTAACTTTTATATCTATATATATATATATATATATATATATGTAAGTATGTATTCGAATTTCTTTTGTACATAAGTGAGGCTCTTTTATAATTAATCACTTCGATTAATCCAAGTATTTACGTAGCACTATATTTTTTATGCTTTATTAAATAAGGTAGACTCTTTTGACAAGGCCTTTGGTGGGTTTAGATGGTTGACTAGGTTAGGTATCCCTAGATCCCTTGCATGTTGGATTACCTCATATTTCGTGGCAGTTTCCTCAGTCCTTGATGAGAGATGAGCCATGATTCAATTAGTCAAATTAAATAAGTATGATGATTGGTGGTGCTATTTAGAATTTTCCCAACTCAACACCCTTTAAATATAGTAACCCCTAGTGCTATTTAGAGCTTATGCTCAACACTCTTAAATGGGCGTTACACTAGTGCAATTCTAGAGCCTTTTGCTAAACACTAGTACTAGGATGCATTTCTACAATACACCTAGGGATACAATGGCCAAATTCCTGATGCTCCAGAGCTTATGCTTGACATCAAGTTGGAGTGCTCCAGGGCTTATGCCCAACACTCTATGTACATCACGGTTTACACCCAACACATAATAAAATTCATCTATGTACATCGGGGCTTACAACTAGCACATAGGGAATCCATGTACATTGGGGCTTATGCCCAGTACATAGGTCATCCATGTGCTCCAGTGCCTACGCTCAACACATAATAAAAGGTCAAAATCTTAGTATATTACATCCCTATTGTCTTATAACAACACTGTCCCGGTGTTAGGGACTCCAAATGAAACCTTGGAACTAGGCCAGGTAAGCCTCTTTCATTGTGGTTGCATTCCCTATGCGGCCCCATAAATTCAAGCTCCTTCTTACTTCAAGGTCTTATTGAAACTGCCTTTACCCCTTACCTGCAATATCCTCAAGTACTGTTAGTCCCATGTGATCTAATCATAATCATCATATTGTTAGTCATGCTTTGGCGTCTCTTGATCTTTTATACCTATCATTTTTACAAACAACATAATTTGTTTCTAGTGTCTCATAATAGGACACATCCATTCCGATGATCTCTCAAAAATCAAATACAACATAAGTAAAAAATTTCCTTTGCAGATCATTCGCATATGGTTCTCTTCAAAAATCAGTGTAGGACATAAATAATAATTTTCCTTTGCACATCCTTGCATTAAAATCAGTTAAAAAATGAGTAATAATTTTTCCTTTGCACATTATTGCATATGATTCTTTTTAAAAATCAGTTAGAACATAAGTAAAAATTTTCCTTTTCACATCATTACATTTAAAATTAGTTAAAACATGAGTAATAATTCTCGTGTGAACCTTATTGCATAGGATTATTTTTCAAAATTTAGTTAGAAGATAAGTAAAAATATTCCTTTGCACATCATTGCATTTAAAATCTGTTAAGACATGAGTAATAATTTTCCTCTGCACCACATGAAGTTTTCTTTTCATGGAAGCTCTTCTTAGGGTTTGATCTCCTTGCAAATATTTTAGTTTGTAATTACCTGTACCTATATATTTTTCATTCATACATGGTCATAATCTAAGAAATATTTTTAACATTCTTGGTATGGCACTTCTTTTCCAAGTACCCTTAGTCACTCTCTACTTGCTCTTCCTTGAAAAAAGAAAATATTCATAACATACGCATAATACAAGCGTAAAAAATGCATAACATATGTATAACATAAACATAAATTACTCTCCGTGTGTTTGAGTATACTAGCTCAATACTCGAAATAGGATTTGTCCATCTAGTTTAATAGTCGTTAAGGGGCTACTGATGCTGTGGGGTTTCCATCTCAACATAAATTAATCACAAGTTGTCTAAGTGTTCCATAACTTTCACTGCTCAATACTTACTCTAAAGTGTTCCATAGCTTTTTATTGCTCATCACCAATGGAGATTTTATCCTTCTATGTGGTCCTTCGTGTAGTTATTAAGTGCCCAAGTAATCTTCCAATCTTTATTACTAAAGTAGGGTAGATACATCGTCTATCTATTAGTCCTTTTGTAGATCAATTGAACACACATGGTAAGCGTAACGTAAATTGAAATCAGAAAATGAAAAACTCGTATTTGTAATAGTACTAAAATATACCTACATAGGTAGTTCAACCTATGAGCATAAGGTATGACCATGGTAATTGATCTCGAGCTTAATCCGGCAGTCATACTGAATACCTTTAGAAGGATTGTGGTTCTATACTATGGTGCAGTCCAAGACTGTTTATGTGTGTTTGGAGGTTTCCTCCCGACTCAACATTAGATCATAATAATCCCTTCAAGGCTTGGTTAACATTCTATGTTTATTTTAAATATGTTGAACATCTTTTTAAACAAAAACATGGTAAAACATGTGTCAATTATTTCAACAATCTTTAATTTGTTAAGTTGATTGTTTATACCTATGTCATTTATTTCACCTAACATTTCCCCTAGTAGGATGCTCTTGTTCCCTTCCCAACTTCTTAAATAGGCTAAACTATTCATGTAGCTTGACTATCCTTAGTCTAATAATAGATCAACATCATGCTACATGTTTTGAATAGTTTATTTTATAAAACACACCTCCTATATTACCTTCTATTCATAATGTATATTATACATTTTTATTACTACTATCGGCTTTATGTCCTCTCTACAGAGATGTTAAACGTAAACATCTTCAATAACATCTTTTCATGGAGTTCACTGTAGGGTTAACCTTATAGTATCAATTTACATGTTATAAATAGCACGAACATATCTTTCTCAGGGTTTGTAAACATTCTTGAGTAGTCATGTTTGTTCCTAGTATTCTTATTCTTACTTTCTTACATTGCTTTTCATGAAATCAATCGTTCTTAAATGTTTAAAGTCCCTATAGCCTATTTATAATAGAAGATAATCGCTTACACAGGCTATCTATTCATACAAAAAAGTAAATATTTCTATCCTTGCCCAAATATTGCATACTTTGTCTAAGTGGAAATTTTAGACAACATAATTGTCACAAATAGTGTATTTGTAGTTCGTTCATGCTTCTTTAGTATAGCCACTTCTATCATACTATTTGTGTAGATGCATTTTATAATGGTACGGTACTCATGCTCATGGTTCTTTGATGTTTGTCTCTAAATTTCTATTTCAAAGATAATTACTACGCTTTAGGCAGGCATACTTGATGACCTCACGATCATACAAGAGGTAAGCATGTCAGTATTTATCCTTAGGTTTATTTTATTAAGGATTTAAGCCCTATCATTTTTAAATAGAACCAAATTTCGTCATAGGACATAGAGTTTCAAAACATTGATCCTTTCTACTTGCTTGACTATAGTATATAAAACCATATCTAATGACTTACTAGTTTAGCTGATGTACGCTAAAAATAGGGTAATTTACTGCTTAAGATGTCTTGCGTTCATATACTATACAGAGCACATAGCGCACGGTTGGTTTATGAGTCCATAGGCCATGGTGTCGTAACTCGACTCTGCGTTTGGTTTTCATTAGCTCAGGTGGTTTGTTTGTTTTAATACTTTCATTTAATCCCACCACCAGCTCCTCTTCAGACGGAGGTGAATCCAAGTTTTCATGTCGAGTATTGTTTCTCTCTATACCCATGATTCAGATTGCCTGTAAATTTTTAATTAGCAAGTAAAAACAAATTGTTGTTAGTTTCCAAGTAATCAGAATTAGAGCTTTTTTTTAAAGAAGTTTCTGTAGCGGATATATATTTTTTTAGGTAGCGAGCCCAAAGGTTTCTTAGTTTTTGAAACTGAGCTCTGATACCACTTGTAATGTCCCTAAAAACCATAAAATTAATTTTTTTTTCTATAAGGGATATTATTGTCGTTTGGGTCTCATGTGTAAACAAAATTAACTTCAACAGTGTGAAACTTATTATGAAAGATGCTTGCATTTTTGTTTTGGATTCTCATTGGTTTGGGTAAGGTCTAAAATTTTAGTTTCTTATTATGATGTTATGTTTGTCCAATCACATAAAACAAGTTTATAGTGTGATGTACTGATGATTAATTTTTTGTTCTGACCAATATTCCTTACTAGTTTAAAAAGGACATTTGGTTTAACATGTAACCTAGTCTTGGTTTAAGCTATGAGTTATGGTTATAATTACTTATACTTCTAATGTGAAAGTTGTGGATGGTTGATCTCTTTTAGAAAAGAGGGTATGAGGAACTCTTTGGTGTTGGACTTACTTAGTTCACTTTGTGAACTAAAACATGAAGAATCTCTTGTTTTGCAGAAACAAACCTATGCTAAAGTAAACTAAAAAGGATAATTAAAGACCAAGACATATGATATTTTATGCAAACCTAAGGCATAAGGGAAACGAGTAACTCATCCAAGTTCTAAAGGTTTGCACTTTTGAAAACAAGGTATAAGCATGGAGGAAAAGTTAACCAAACTAAGATGAAACTACCACTATAGAAAAAAGGGTATTCGATCTGGATGCTAGTGGAGGTAGTTGGTGTAATAAGTGTGCCATGTGAAGGCCTCGTGGTAACCCTCCATGCTAGCTGAATCTATAAGTGAGACTACAGGGTTCCAAAATCCCCTTTGCAAACTATTTTAGGCAAGGGGCTGACAGGGTGCTAGCCCTGCGTCATCAACTAGAAGATATGTAATTTCTCCACTGTGGCTTTGTAGTTTTATTCGTCTTATGTATTAAAATGTTTCCTCTTTTTAATCCCTGTTTTTTTTTTCATTGCAAGAAGGCATGGGGCCTGGTCGGGGTTTGGAGCTAGAGTGAGAGAAGAATCTCCTGCGAACTCAGATAAGCCCGAGTGTAAAAAAATGTTCCTCATCCCTGAGTTTGTCGTTCATGGTTTTGGAAGAGATTTGGGGATAGGTTTCCAAAATTAGTGGCTTTTCCACTAGGGTTACAAGGGTTTGATGTCATACCTTCCAGCTTCACTATTCATTGTTTGTAAGTGAACTGTGCCTAGGGTATTCGTACGGTTTTATCCCTTCTGAGTCCGATAGGCGTTGATGAGTTTATAAGTAAAAATGTTATGGATGGATGATTGTAAAAGCTTGTAATTTAAACAACATAGATATTTAAGGGAGTAATTTATTGAATTATAAATGTTGCATTTTAAAGTATTCGGTACCTCTTTGTATCTAACGTTGTCTAGAAATATTGATTTCTGCTTAAGATTTTTTTTGAAGGAAAGGTATCTTTAATGGCTCTGCTCGAAGCATAGGGTCTTAATTCTAGACTTTTGTATCTGGGAAGATGCCTTGTAGTTGACTTGGTTTACAGAAACTCTATATTTAAATTCTATTACTTTTAATCCTTTAGAGGTTTATGTCGTAAGGGTTCTCTGGACGAAGATCTATTTGTAAATAAATGTATTTTGTTTGATAATGCTGGAAAAATAGCTCAGCTTCAAAAGGTAGATAGAATTGAGGTTTCATTAAAATTTTGTTTTTTTCCGACTTCTGGTTAGTAGTTCATCTGGCTATCTTATGGTTGTTTTAATTAAGGTGAGAACTCTGTCTTGTAAGCATTTTTAAATCTTTATTGATGTTTTCTGGGGGAGGCCCTACTTGTAGCTTTTAGTGGTGTTTAACGTTGTTAGTGATAAATTGTTTGATAAAATAAGCGTGAGTTTTCTTGAACTAAATGCAGTTTGCAGTTTGAGGCATAAGGTGTAATTTCTCGATGCTAGTAAGTGTTTACCTCGGCCTGTAGGTGTAACTTACTAAGTTTTAAATATTATCTGGGTGTTTGTTTCCTTAAATTTCATTCTACGTTGGTAGGCCCATTCTAAAAGGAACTAGATGGCTAGAAAGATGCTCTAAGGAGGTCTCGATCCTGAGCATGCATTGTGGTGTTTCAAACTGTGAAGAAATAATTAATGTGATGCCCTCTTAAATGTAAATCGATGATATGAAGTGCCTTTGTCATTTTAGGTGTTGGGTTTTCTTTGTAAGTGACTTACTGTGTGATGAAAAAAACGTCTACGCCTTCGTTGAAATCTTTAAAAGGATTTAAAGGTTTTAACTAATCTCTTATATCGTATTTTCTATTTGAAAATTATTTAGCATGCATATAATATAAAATAGTGGAAGTTAAACTTTCATAAATAGGTTAGTTTCTTTCAAAAGAAAAATAAAATTGATCCTTAATCCATGAGGATTCAAAGAGACAGCTCTATTTTCGGATGTGTAAATTATTCTTTGTTTTAATACCGTAGCATTACACATTCTAGAATAACTTAGGATCTCAAGAGGCTTCCACGGTTTAAACATTTTAAAATGAAATCTTGATATAAAGTAAATGGGAAAAAGTAATTAAGGGTGGAGATCTAGCACAAGCTATCTTTTCTAGTGCTGCTAGATCGAGACTTGTACTGCATAACCTCAGTTACAAGAACTAACAGAAAAGATCTATCCTAGGTTTGATACTAACCAAAAAATGAATAAAATTTTTCAAAGCTAAGCTATTCATATAAATTTTGCAAGTAAAACTTTGGTACCATGACAAAATAATTATGTCAATGGACCAACAGAATTAAAATTCTAAATAAAATTCATGTAGGACAATTTACAAATTTCTATGGAAAATTTGATAATTATATAATTCAGCCTGTAACTGATTCGAGAATAGAAACAACATCTGATATAGAGATGTAACTGATTCGAGAATAGAAACAACATCTGATATAGAGAAGAGGGTAAACCTCTTACCTGAAGAGGTGTGGTTTAAATCTAGCTTTGTAACCCTGCACACTTCAAACATAAGTTAATAGGAAATACTTTGCTTCTGACCTATAGAATGGTAACCAAATAACTTCGAAACTGCCACGTTCCTCCCAACCTTGACCCAAAATCGTTCTTGGTTTGTAATCGGATCTCCCCGAGCTGGTTCCAACATGCAAGCAAATCTGGACACCCCTAAGGTAAAGGCTGGTTTCAATTGAGACTTGGTATCTTCCTCTTACAGGAATTGGAACAATTTCTCTCTTGATACCATAATCAATGGTAATAAGATTGATCCCTCTCTTTGGAAATTGTCCTTGTATTTATAAGAAATATTTGGAATGGGTAGTTGAGTTAATATTATTATTTTTAATATTAAATTCAATTTAACTCATAGTTTGAATTATATAAGATAATTTCAAAATGTTTAATTTAATTTTACACTTCGGTTTATCTATAACTTTTTAATTTCTTCCTTTTTTATTTGATTATTGTAAGCTTTAGATTTAATTTATAAGAAATATAAATATATGTATAATCCATTTTTGTGGATACATAGACTTTACTTTATGTGTCTTTTCTTATTCTCCTAACTTTTATATCTATATATATATATAATATCCTTATATATATGTAAGTATGTATTTATATTTCTTTTGTACATAAGTGAGGCTCCTTTATAATTAATCACTTTGATTAATCCAAGCATTTACATAGAATTATATTTTTTATGCCTAATTAAATAAGGTAGACTCTTTTGACAAGGCCTTTGGTGGGTTTAGCTGGTCAACTAGGTTAGGTAGCCCTAGATCCCTTGCATGTTGGATTACCTCGTATTTTGCGGTAGTTTCCTCATTCCTTGATGAGAGACGAGTCATGACTCAATTAGTCAAACTAAATAACTATGATGACTGGTCGTGCTATTCATTATTTTCCTAACTCAACACCCTTTAAATACAGTAACTCCTAGTGTTATTCAGAGCTTATGCTCAACACTCTTAAATGGGTGTTACACTAGTGCAATTCGAGAGCCTCTTGCTCTACACTAGTACTAGGATGCATTTGTACAATACACCTAGGGATAAAATGGCCAAAGATCCGATGCTCCAGAGTTTATGCTCAACATCAAGTTGGAGTGCTCCATGGATTATTCCCAACACTCTATACACATCGGGGCTTATGCCCACCACATAATAAAATTCATCTATGCACATCGGGGCTTACACTAGCACATATTGAATCCATGTAGATCGGGGATTACGCCTAATAAAAGGTCATCCACGTGCTCCAAAGCCTATGCTCAACACATAATAAAAAGGTCAAAATCTTGGGATATTACAAATTCTTATAGAACAATAGTTAGAAGCAAGAAAATTTATAACAAGGGGGGCATAATGTCCATAGGAGGGGAAAACAATATGCAACAATGTCAACAAAATGATTCATCATATAGAATTCCTAGAATGAAGGGTGAAGCAGCCAACTATCAACATCCAGATGCAAGCTCCACTTGTAGAAATAGTCAATGCACTAACCACTTGTAGAAATAATCATTGCACTAACAGATACTGATATTGTAAATATGGCTATTGAAGAAGTTTTTTATGAATGGTTAATTCTATAGAACAAACTACATGTCTCTGCTCCACACATTCGAGGTATAATCACCGACTCCTAGGTTTTTCATCTAGATCCACCACCATAGTCACGCAATGTCACAACTAATAGACCAATTATTCAAGTTGAGTGCATATTTTAACCCATAGCTAGAACTAGAGTCATTTGAGAGTATATAAATTTAAAAAACTTAAATAAGTTGTACTGCACAATGATAGGAGAAATACATTTTGTAACATGGATACCTTTCTTCTTTTTGTCAAATATTTTTTTGTTTCCTAGTTTTCCCTTCTTTCAGATAGAGATAAGTTTGAGAGTGGGGGGAATGTTGGAAGGGCCTAGTTGGTCAGTCGACTAGGCCTGGTAGTTAACCAATAGTCAACTAGTCAAATGGCACAACGGGTCAACTAACATTAAAAAAACCATGTATAATTATATGTTGGTCCATATGTATAAAAGTGTTATCAACTTATGCTTCAATATTCCCTTCTACTGGTAATATACAAAACATTGGAATTATGTCTACTTTTGTTTAGATATGCATGGATGTCGTATTAATGTATATCAATGATAACTAATGATAGTAATCCCCTAGATTGTAACTATGGTCATTATGATAATGTTCAATATACTCGTGACAATTCTTTCGCGCATGATATTCTTTCTCAAATCGGTATTCAATGTGTGATGACTAAATTATTATGAACCATCACATTTGGTTTATTATGTTCCACTCTCTCATTTTGAGCATAATATTTTGAATTTCCATCCTACATTAAAGTGTGATACACTATTCTACACACATCATTGGAAAAGAACACAAAAATTCACTCATATGTATTTTCTCCAATGCTAAAACCGTCTTACAACAACAAAATATTGCATTTCTAAACATTTTCAATGTTGTGACTTGCTCATGTAATGTCAAAGTTGGGGACACTTTCAAAATAGATTTAGTAATCAAATCCACAATATCATAATATAAATCAACAATATATCTAAATATCATAATATAAATCACGAATATCTAGATCAAAATACACACTTTGGAATTCTATATCTACTTTTGGAATATATAGTGGAGATTTTTTACACTTTTAGAATTGAAAGTACCAGAAAAAACACGAGTATTCACACTTTCATGATCTCATTAGTTAGTCTTGAAACAATCATATCCATACTTTTGAAAATAAAATTCAAAATTTTGTAATCTAGCTTCTTATTTATAAGACAAAATTTAATGAAATAAAAACTTATAACTAAATGAAATATCAACATTTACATTAATTTATTCTTATTTAATCTTTCCTAACCTATTGAAATCAATAATTTGTATATTATCAATAAAATACTTATTTTAAAATTTTATATATATATATATATATAAAGTAACTTTTTTTTCCAGCAAAAAAAAATTACTATTGATATTCGATTGAATCAAATAGTATAAAGAAGTTCATAATTCAGTGCCCAAATCAGTTATATAACTTTACACTATTGATCAGATATACATATAGTTCATAAGTCCCAATCTGATATTCAAAAAATCTCAAAAAACTTCAAAAGTTCAGACCTCCAAAATTATATATATAATCAGAAAACAGACCAGTAGACTCAGAATCCCTAATAATAATCAAGTAATTATTTCCATTATATCAAGAGTAACGATAATTAAAATATAAAAATAAATAAAATGTTCCACTATTAAAGGCTAAGAAATAGGTGGTACCCTATAAAGTTTGCACACTGATGATATGTTATGATCTTCTTGATTGTAAATTAGTCTCGTTGGTAAGATTATGGTTTATTATAATTAGTCTCTAGATTGGAAAAAGTTATGTAAACTTTATAATAGAATCAATGCTTTTGAATTCGTTATTTATCTTTGTGATAGTTTGAACTCAATACACAATTGTTGCACCATAACACCAGCAAAGATCTAAATCTTAGGTTCTATCAAGCGTTGAGAGGGATCAAATCTCCCTTATATTTAATTTTTACTTTGTATTATTTTTTTTGTTTATGGTCGACATAATATTTATTACGTTTTACTTTGCCTTATTCGTTTTTGTTTACATTCTACTATTTTGTTACTGGAAAAACACTCAAAATACTTGAGAAATGTTACAAGATCTCCGTCATATTTACTGGCGACTTCGGTTGTTCTCCATTTTTGACACTTTTTATATCGCCGGATTCGGTTTTTCAAGCCCGTGATGACGCTTGAGATCATTTCTCGGTCTCACCGGGTACAATTTCAACATTGTGTCCCGACGCCTTACTGCCTCGGTTTGTATGCCACATTGGCTACCATCAGATTGTTACACTTTTTTACATGAGTCATTCACTCCATTCATACTGCAATTATTTCATTATTTTGCCACCATTCATCACCCCGCAAGGAGGCCCACCAGTGTTCCCCTCCACCCTCGTTCTTGGCTCTCATCGATGTTCCTTGATTGAACACTTCCTCTTTGCCTGGCGATTCCTTTTGTTTGGTATAATTTTATCCCTTTTTCAGGCCGGACAACTCCTTTACAAAAAAGGCACTTAGGAAGTTTCTGTAAAGCTCTTTTCTGACTCCTAAATCAATGAAAAGATCACCGAGCAATCTTGATTCCTTTCATGCTTGTTAAAGTACCTGAAAGGGCATCTATCTAGTATAAGTTTAACCCTTTTTTGGACCTGATAGACTAATTACGAAAAAGGAATACTCTAGTCACACCGGCTAGAAGAGTTCTTCATTGCATCGTTTTGGGCCTTGGAGACTAACACACGAAAAAGCACCCCCCTGGAGTTTTCTTATTTGCTTTTCGACTCTCTAAAATTGAAAGCAACCATGAGCATGAACTGTCCTGGGCTCGTACAAATCCACACGATAGTACCATTCCATTATTTCAGAGTCTTCTTATCACTTTTAGACTCCTTCAAATTGAAAGCAATCTCGAGCATGAACTATCGTGGGCTCGTACAAATCCACACGATAGTACCATTTTGACCGCACTTCTTCTCGTTCCTTAACCCGTGAAGAAGTCCCCCCCATGCCTCTCGACACTATGATCGATCATCTCAACAGCACCCCCAATAAGGTCGCCTTTGTTCAAAGTATTCTGCAGTCTCCTGCCCTCTTACACCAACTTGAGTATCACTCATCCCAGTCACTATCCTTGATCCATTCTAGCTATGATCCCTTTCCCACTAGTTAGTTTCATATGCTTCTCGATCATCCTTGCCATCATACTCTGAACAAAGCAAGTTTGAGTCTACCCCACTCTACTTGCCCAGTTATTCCCCGCCCCCACAGTATGTCAGTCCTACCATCAATACTCTCACACTCCGGTTCTCCACCTCGTGCTCCTATCAAGGAAACATAATTCCCTTGCTAGTTGCAAGTCTCCCCCTGTTGAAGACATCTCATCTATTCAAGAGGATAGACCAAGAGGTCCCTGCGCCTTGGACTCATCACCATCTGTGGTGAGTGCCTACGGACCATTTTGAGAGGAGTCATCAGTGCCTCTAAGAGTGGTTGTCTCTCACATGCTCGACTTCAACACCTTGATCGCATCGTTGAGAATCGCGGAGGGTATATATCCCTTAAGTTATTGGTCGAAGACCTTAGATTTCCCCCAACTCTAGCACATTGGTGAGTCACTTCAGAATGCCTAGTTATATGTTCCTGTGGATGTTCGGGTTGCGTAGGCGATTGTATCCGAAATCCATTCAGTTATATGCTTCCTTGAGTACCCAGTTCAGTTCTAGTTCAGTGTAGCATTGAGGGTATGACTCTCCGTCACTATGATCGAACAGCTCATTAGTTCCTCTGGTACCACACTCAACAGCACTGTTGTTATTCCAGTATATCAATTCTTCAGCTCAGACATGCTCAGCCCAGTAGTATGTCGCAGATTTGTGTCCCCTCTAAACCCTTATGATGTACACAGTGGTTCTCCATGTATCCTTCAGGCCCCCATTTTTGGGCCTCATTTTTATTGTTTATATATATCTTGATATGAGCATGGGAATGCTCGCCTCGTCCATATATTGAGATTCTTCCTCTTTCATTATTTGAGGCCATGTATATTTCAGGTCTCCATTTTTTGGACCCCATTATTATTGTTATAGATCTTGATACAAGCATGGGAATGCCTGCCTCGTCCATATGTTGAGATTATTCCTCATTCACTATTGAGGTCATGTACTTTCAGTTTTTGCAGTTTGTTCGGGACCGTTGCTCTGGGCTCTAGTTTGTTTCTTCTCCTCTCCACATCCCAGAAAAACCATCAATGACTTATGATGTCTCTCGGCCATACGATGAGCTCCCACCCTCACACATCAGGGGGCAATCTGTTAACACCCAAAAAGTGCTCACTACCTCATATCCCTCATTACAAGACTCATTTGTCCATATTTCCTACCATATTTGCCTCCAAAACCTTAAAAACCCATTAAAAAGCCTCCAAAAGGCCCAAAACCCATTAAAAAGCCTCCAAAAGGCCCAAAAACCATTAAAAAAGCCTCCAAAAGGCCAAAACCCCTGTTTTTCCCCCCAAAATAAGTTAAATTCGTCCAAAAATAGAAAAAAACCCTCTAAAAAGGGAATAAAAAATACAAAAAAGAGGGAAAAAAGGAAACAAAAACCCTATACAGCTGACCTAAACCGTGATGTGCCCAAAACCATGGTTCAGCACTCCACCATTAAAAACCTATAAATAGGTGATGGAGGCTCCCCATTTCACATACATAATCATCCATATTCTCATGCTACTAAAAATTCTCTTGAAACCCTAGCTCTCCATTTGGAGCTAATTCTTGAGAACCCTTTTGGCCCACACCCAAAACATCTTTGGAAGAAGGAGAAGGAACAACACTGGAGCTTGGAAGCAACCCTCTTGGACTGCTGCAAGGGCTTCATCAACCTCTACACCTGAGGTAATTTTTAATACAAAAAGAGAAATCTTTACCATATTTTCATGTTTTGTCATTTATGTTAATGCTTATGTTAGTTTAATTTTATTTTTCTGTACTGTCATATTTCACCATTTTTCTGAACTGCTACTAAGGAGTCCCTTCTCCCTAGTAGGTGCTCATTTGCACAAGCTAGGGTGAAAACCCTAGCTATAGTTTTGGTGACTCCCGTAGTGTTCCTTTGAATTTCTGGTTATAGTCTTTAAGAAATTTTTAGTTTTCTGCAATATTTTCCTGTTTTTGCCTTACGGCTATCCCTTTTGGCAGTCGGGTTTGCTACCATAAAGCGCGTATTTTGTCCCTGCAGTTGTGATCCAACTGCAGCTTTTAGATTATTACCTATGATCTGACTGCGGCACTCTGACTGTTTCGCGTGATCTCCTGGCGGTTTTTAGTCTATTTCCTCCGATCTGACTGCGGCTCTCAGCTTGTTTCCTGCGGTCTGACTGCGGCTGATCAGCCATTTTCCTGCTATCCGCCTGCGACTTTTGGCCTTTTTACCACCGTCTGCTTGTGGCTTTCAGCCATTTTCCTGCTATCCACCTGCGACTTTTGGCCTTTTTCCCGCAGTCCGCCTGCGGCTTTTATCCATTTTCTTCCTATCCGCCTGCGACTTTCAACCTTTATCCCGCGGTTCACCTACGGCTTTTAGCCATTTTCCTTCTATCCGCCTACAACTTTCGACCTTTTTCCCGTGGTCCGCCCGCGGCTTTCAACCATTTTCCTGCTCTCCACTTACGACTTTCATCCTTTTCCCTGCAGTGTTCCTGCGTCTTTCAACCATTTTCCCGCGTTTACGCGCGACTGTCGACATGTTTCCCGCGGTTTGACCACGCAGTTTCGCCACAAACTTGCGGTCTGTTTTCTGCACTTTTTCCCTATTTGAACCCAGTACTTTGCTGCAATATTTTTTTCACCTGCATAGCCACTTGTCCTATCTATAGCCATACTTCCCTATAGCCTTTTTCTGCAGTATTATTTCTGTTCCATTTAGAGAATTTTTTAAATTTCAGCATTTTAATTGAAAAGAGAAAAGTTTGCATTTCAAAGTTTAATTTCTGCATTGTTATTATTAGTTAGAAAGTTTCCCACCCCGTGGAACTTTTGTTTGGGTTCATTATCTCACATGCACACACTCTGTCACCTAATTAAAGTGAGCCCTAAAATACTGCTTAACACAACCAACATTCTAACCCCACTCGGGGAACACAAAAGAATATTGTAGTTAGGTAGGGTCGAGGGGATAGGCATCCAAATAACACCCCTTAGTTGCTTACACTTGAGACATAGTTGTTGTCCATTAGAGAACCAAAATCCCCTAGTATTTTTTGACACGATTTAAAACCAATTTATCGGGAATGACTCTCCCCTAGGAGGGTTGAAGTAGCCAAACTGGTTCCGGAAGCATGAGTGGAATACCGCAATCCATTAAGTAACCGAAGGATACCTTTAATAGTTCTCGGTGTACTACACGTATGAGAGTATAGCGGCGATAGAACCAAACTGCATATTCACCCAACCGAACGTGTCATGAACAGGGTATCTTAGTTGCTTTTCTTCTAGGATTGACTACTCGGTGTCCCTCCCGGTAGGGCGATATCTTTAGCCACTTGGCTCTACTATCCATATTGTCTGACTTGGATTTTATCACATTGCAGAGGATATGTCTGGTTGAGTCAGAATACTATTTAGATATGTGTTTGCATACTCCCTTACCTCCCTTTGGTCTAGTGAGTCCACCATTTTTTATTTTTTAGGAAACTTGCTGCTTGTTTGTATTCTGACCATTTCTGTTGATACTCTGCTTATTGTAGCACAGCTATTATAGTAAGTCTTTTGAGTTGGTTGTTGGCCTGAGTGCCATATTTTTTACGCTCTCCTTCTGCACACTTGGTTGCATTAGGGTTTTTGAGCTACTTTTCACTCAACACAACCACTAGATACTTGACACCATCTGTCACCATTGAGTCCCCAAGACATTCTCGGCACCTCCAGGGAAAGCCCCCGCAGCACGGTTCACTTGACATCGCTTGTCATAGACGTAGATCTTCATCACTTGATACCACTCATCATAGATCTCGAGCTTTGTCACTTGACTCCACTCGTCAACAGCATAGAACTCCGTCACCCGATCTAGACGCCCCTTATTTTACCGTTGATTCTGAAGAAGAATACGAGAACCACACTTACACTGCACCAACTAGCTTCATAGCTGGCATGACTTCCAACCCTTTCTTTGTAGGGACCATTGGTGGAGCATCCACCACCACACTAGCTACCACACACGCTTTGGGTATGCCCTCGATGGGGCCCACATCTACCATTCCGATCACTGTACCCATTCCAGTAGCTAGCATACCTATCCCAACTACACCAGTGACTCACACTACCCTTGGTGGTGCAGGACCATCCCATACCACTTTCGTTCCTCCACCTAGGGGAAACATTCCAAACCCAGCCCCTCCACTCGGGGGCATTGGCCCCAACATGGTCACAACCACTAGTATGTCACATCCTTCTACTAGTTTGCCATTCGTGGCTAATCTCAACCTTCCTGACCTGGCCAGATTGACTAACGATCCCATCAGACATGACCCTGTGTGGCCTCACATGCCCACCAAGCTCCCCTCCGACATCCCTAAGTTTGAGGGCAAGGCAGGTGAACACCCCCATAACCATATTATGTCCTTCCATCTATGGTGTTCCTCCAACTCCATAGTGGATGACTCTGTCCACCTCCGTCTGTTACAACGCACCCTCACTGTCTCTATAGCTAAGTGGTATATCGAGCAGCCCCATGGGACCCATTCCATTTTTACTTCCCTTGCCTCGACCTTCCTATAGTTCTTTCAGTTACCTGTCCACTATGACGCAGGAGTTGAGATCCTACTGTCTTGCAGATAGAACACGGCTACCCACATCACTAACCACATTCATGAGTGGACGTCGCAGCCTCTGCAAAATCAAGTTAGATGACCGTATCTTCTTAGATTGGTTTCTAAAATCTATCCTTCCTGTTATTGCCAAGGATGTGGCATCCGAGCGACCCCAATCCAAAGAAGAGGCCATCCTCAAAGCCCAGCAATTTGACCTTATTTACGCCCAATCTGGTTACCTATATTCCATCATCCATGACGCCCCCCATAGCGATTCCTCCCGACACGATGCGTCAGGGGCATCCCATGTCGTAGATGGCATCATTGGCCGTATAGCCTCACATAACCAGCCCTTTTCCATAGCACGTCCTAGCCCTGGCCCCGACCTTTCGCAGGCTACATCCCATTCCGGAACAACCAATTCGTATGCTCCCATGGCACATCATCACCATTCCCATAGACCCTCATGTCCACCTTAGTGCTTTGGTCATGCATCCCCCACTTACGCCCCCCCGGTCGCACCTCAACCATACTACCACCCACAGGATGCACCAACTCCTGTATCCTCTCAAGCCCAACCTACTTATTACTCACCACAGGCAGCCCCTACGAAAAACCCACAACCCGTTCCATAGACATATCAGCAACCCCCACAAGGTTCAGCACCTACACCACCTCCACCTACTTATTATCCACCGTAGCCTACTCCCGCACCTGCACAACCCCAAAACCCACCTGCTGCCCAAGGGCAAGTGTATGCCCAACAGAACCTGCAGCAGAACCAAAATAACTAGCGCCAACAGGGCCAGCAAAACCGCGGCAAAGGCCATAACCGTGGGAACAACCCCCCTCCAGACCAAGGCGATCAACCTCCCAATCCCCAAACAACAATAACGTGGCACCTGCCAACCAAAACCTTGACCAAGTGCCCAAACAAGCCAGAAATCCTAATTTGCGAACAAACCATCCTTGTTCTATTTGTGGGGTCTATGGCCACTACACACATGCTTGCCCACATTTGGAGTAAGCTCGGCAACTCTGGACCGATGATTCCCAGTGCCAAGGGCACGCGACTCCTCAGGCACTGTCCAACCCCCCACCACCTAATAATCAACCCTTGGTGCAACAAAACCCTTTACCGACCCAAGGCGTAGTGAACACTCAGCCGTTGGATCCCCCTAAAGGAAACACGCCACCATAACAACAAATCACTTATGCCGTTCCTGATCAACCCATGTTAGACTCAGGTACCCATCACTTGTTCATGATGTCATCCATCGATGTCAACCTTCAAACCTGTCAGAACCAATATGGCTCCACCCCTGAATCCCCTCCCATCGACAAGAACACTAATGCTCATCCCACCGATCAGTCATTATGTATACCTCCGGCTCCACTAGATGGTGCCTCCAAAGCACCTCGCTTCCCACTTCACCACATCAACAATAATCTCAATGCTCACGCTGCGTCTAATTACAACATTGTAGAAGACTTAGCCTGGCCCCCCCCAGCCATGTCTGCATTAGAGGTATTAAAAAGCTATCCTTCACAGCGCAAGACTTTGCTCTCCACCATTGGTGCTATTGACCCAAATGATTCACGAATGATGGCCTTCAATTTGGACAAATCCGAACCATGCCTGCCTTCCACTTTAGCGTTCCAAGTTTTTGTATCCGTTCGGAATCTTGTCATCCATCGATGCATTATCGATGAAGGTGCCTCTACATGTGTCATGTCAACATTCATTTGGCAGAATTTGGGATCCCCTACTCTCCAGCAGTCCACCATTGCATTGCGAGCCTACAACGGCCATTTAGCTCAACCCCAAGGTCTCTTAGCTGTCCCCATCTAGTTGGCTGATAAAACAGTGCTCATTGACATAGAGGTCATCAACTCCCAACTTGATTATAACCTCTTACTTGGACGCAGTTACATGTATGCCATGCGGGCAGTTGCCTCATCCGTTCTTCGTACCATGATGTTCCCCCATGACGGACATGTGGTCAAGGTCGATCAACTCACCTATTACGATCCCAATGCCCCCGCTGCACCCAAAAATGTTCTCCCCATGGTTGAACAACCTGTTTGTGGTGCATCTACCTCATTGGTTTCCTCCATGGGACCCAGAGTTTACACAGATACGCCAATGACCTCAACATTCCAATCCATTCCACCCCCGTCACCAGCGACCGAAATATCTTACCTATGTACCCTTTCCCACAATACACCAACACCCAACCATCAACCGCCCTTGCTACCCCAACCACCATTGGTACCTAGCCATGTTGGTGTTACACCCATCCATACAATCCCCTTCCTATTTCCCCCTTCGGGAGTAGTAAGCGCCCCGGTTATGGCTACCCTCAGCCTCCCCGGTTTAACCTTAGGATTACCTATAGGGTACATTATGCCTCCCGTTACCCCTCTGACACCAAATTTCGTCCTACAACCAGTGCAACCCATCACCACTACTAGTCAACCACCTCCCTGTGTCACTACCCTCTCTTATCAAGCACACTGGGGGCAGAGGCCCACAAGCACACACTGCTGTACCCCCACCCAAAACAGTTAAAACCCCCTATGTTTCGTGCTCCTTTCAAATGCTCGTTGTGTGATGAATTAGGCCATCCTACTCATCAATGTCCACAATTACCAGCATTACAGGAACACATCAAATGCTTGACGACGACCCCAACATCTCAGTTTTCCAACTCGACCTTACCCCTAAGCCTCGTAATAAATCACTGCATACCAAACACCCTTGTGCAATATGCAGTATTTACGGCCATTACTCACATCACTGCCCAGATATCCCAGATTACAGAGCAGCTCTCTACGAGATGAATAACTTGGACTTTGAGATGGCTCCCCCCACCATTAAGGAGATCCACCCCCCAGTATCGCCGTCATCCAGAGAGATTAATACCATTTATATGATCTCTTCTACTAGCACTCCCTCGTCAACCGATTTGACAACCCAAAGTTTGCACAATGATGAGGAGATTCTCGAGGCTCTTACTGCAACTAATTACCCCTGGGAAGATATGCACCATCGTTCTTATTTCCTCTCGGAAGAGTCCTCCCCCACCACAGTCACACAATTTTTGGTTGAGTCCAATGATTTCCTCCCCGCCAAAGTCGACTGGTTTAAAGAGCCCATTCCCGCCCGCGACGCCTTCGAGGAAGGTAACATGGCCAACATCTCACCCGTCATCCAGATTGATATCTCTTCCCCCGCCAGTGCTCCTGAACTCATTTCATTAGGAGCTTCCTGCACCGAGCACAAGATTGGAGAGTACAAGAAACATTTCCAAGAGTTCTGTAATGTCTTTGCCTGGTCCTATGCCGAAATGCTTGGTCTTGACCCCGCTATCATAGAGCACCGCATTGACACCTCTGAGTTAGGGGGCATAATAGATTACTTCGACCCTAGGATAGGGGGCATGATCAACCATTTTGAACCTTCCCCATCACATCTATCTCAGCATTTCAATGATCCCATTGTTCAAACCAACACATATGTGATCCACAATCACAAACCCCATGCGCATAGCATGGGGGTAGGTCATTAACCCTGCTCACATTTTCACATGCTTGATCTCAACCATTTCTGAGGTCACATGTCACTTGTATATATGATTTGATTCGATACACCTAGTAAGTTGCCCCCGCAGGTAATCATTTCTCCCCACCGCTGCATCCTTGGCTTGGTGGGATCACCTTTATTTGTAACCATTTTTAACCTAGTTCTTTCCTTTGACCATTCCGGAGTCCTCATGACCTCCGTTTTTCACACCATTTGCACCACTGGATTCATATTTCCATGCCCGTGATGATGCTTGAGATCATTGCTCGCTCTCACACCCAGATTTTTCGGGCAATTTTTTGAAAAATGCCCCCGTCGCCTTGGTTTGTGTGCCACTTCTGCCGTTCTCTATTTTTGACACTTTTTATATCGCCGGATTCAGTTTTCCGAGCCCGTGATGATGCTTGAGATAATTTCTCGCTCTCACTAGGTACAATTTCAGCATTGTGTCCTGACACCTTACTGCCTCGGTTTGCATGCCACATTGGCTGCCATCGAATTGTTACACTTTTTTACATGAGCCATTCACTCCATTCAGACTGCAATTATTTCATTATTTTGCCACAATTCATCACCTCGCAAGGAGGCCCACCAGTGTTCCCCCCCATCCTCGTTCTTGGCTCTCATCAATGTTCCTTGATTGAACACTTCCTCCTTGTCTGGCCATTCCTTTTGTTCGGTATAATTTTATCCATTTTTCACGCCAGACAAGTCCTTTACGAAAAAGACACTTAGGGACTTTCTGTTAAGCTCTTTTCTGACTTCTAAAACAATGAAAAGATCGCTGAGCGATTTTGCTTCCTTTCATGCTCATTAAAGTACCTGAAAGGGCGTCTATCTGGTATAAGTTTAACCCTTTTCCGAACCTGGTAGACTAATTACGAAAAAGGAATACTCTAGTCACACCGGCTAGACGAGTTCTTCCTTGCATCATTTTATGCTTCTTTGAGCCTTGGAGACTAACACACGAAAAAGCACCCCCCTAGAGTCTTCTTATTTGCTTTCGGACTCTCTAAAATTGAAAGCAACCACGAGCATGAACTGTCTTGGGCTCGTACAAATCAACATAAGAGTACCATTCCATTATTTCAGAGTCTTCTAATCGCTTTCAGACTCCTTAAAATTGAAAGAAATATCGAGCATGAACTGTCCTGGGCTCGTACAAATCCACACGACAGTACCATTTTGACCGCACTTCTTCTCGTTCCTTAATTCGTGAAGAAGTCCCCCCGTGCCTCTCGGCACTATGATCAATCATCTCAGTAGCACCCCCAATAAGGTCGCCTTTGTTCAAAGTATTCTGCAGTCTCCTGCCCTCTTACACCGACTTGAGTATCACTCATCCCTATCACTATCCTTGATCCATTCCAGCAATGATCCCTTTCCCACTAGTCAGTTTCATATGCTGCTCGATCAACCTTGCCATCATACTCTAAACAAAGGAAGTTTGATTCCACCCACTCTACTTGCCCAGTTATTCCCTTCCCCCACAGTATGTTATTCCTACCATCAGTACTCTCACACTCTGGTTCTCCACCTCATGCTCCTATCAAGGAAACATCATTGCCTTGCTAGTTGCAGGTCTCCCCTATCACTATCCTTGATCCATTCCAGCAATGATACTCTAAACAAAGGAAGTTTGATTCCACCCACTCTACTTGCCCAGTTATTCCCTTCCCCCACAGTATGTCAGTCCTACCATCAGTACTCTCACACTCTGGTTCTCCACCTCGTGCTCCTATCAAGGAAACATCATTGCCTTGCTAGTTGCAGGTCTCCCCTATCACTATCCTTGATCCATTCCAGCAATGATCCCTTTCCCACTAGTCAGTTTCATATGCTGCTCGATCAACCTTGCCATCATACTCTAAACAAAGGAAGTTTGATTCCACCCACTCTACTTTCCCAGTTATTCCCATCCCCCAGAGTATGTCAGTCCTACCATCAGTACTCTCACACTCTGGTTCTCCACCTCGTGCTCCTATCAAGGAAACATCATTGCCTTGCTAGTTGCAGGTCTCCCCATCTATTCTAGAGGATAGACCCAGAGGTCCTTGCGCCTTGGACTCATCACCATTTGTGGTGAGTGCCTATGGACCATTTCGAAAGGATTCATCAGTGCCTCTCTGAGTGGTTGTCTCTCACATGCTCGACTTCAACACCTTGATCGCATCGCTGAGAATCGCGCAGGGTATATATCCCTTCAGTTATTGGTCGAAGACCTTAGATTTCCCCCGACTCTAGCACATTGGTGAGTCACTTCAGAATGCCCAGTTATATGTTCCCGTGGATGTCCGGGTTGCATAGGTGATTGTATTCGGAAGCCATTCAGTTATATGCTTCCTTGAGTACCCAGTTCAGTTCCAGTTCATTCTACCATTGAGGGTATGACTCCCCGTCACTATGATCCAGCAGCTCATCAGTTCCGCTGGTACCACACTCAACAGCATTGTTGTTGATCTAGTATATCATTTCTTCAGCTCAGACATGGTCAGCCCAGCAGTATGTCCCAGATTTGTGTCCCCTCTGGACCCTTATGGTGTACATAGTGGTTCTCCATGTATCCTTCAGGCCCCCATTTTCGGGCCTGATTGTTATTGTTTATATATATCTTGATACGAGCATGGGAATGCCTGCCTCGTCCATATATTGAGATTCTTCTTCATTCATTATTTGATTCCATGTATATTTCAGGTCCCCATTTTTTGGACCCCATTATTATTGTTATAGATCTTGATACAAGCATGGGAATGCCCGCCTCATCCATATGTTGAGATTATTCCTCATTCACTATTGAGGTCATGTACTTTCAATTTTTGCAGTTTGTTCAGGACTGTTGTTCCGGGCTCTAGTTCGTTTCTTCTCCTCTCCACATCCCAGGAAAACCATCAAAGACTTATGATGTCTCTCGGCCATACTATGTGCTCCTTCCCTCACACATCAAGGGGAAATATGTTAACACCCAAAAAGTGCTCACTACCTCATCTCCCTCATTACATGACTCATTTGTCCATATTTCCTACCATATTTGCCTCGAAAACCTTAAAAACCCATTAGAAAGCCTCCAAAAGGACCAAAACCCATTAAAAAGCCTCCAAAGGGCCCAAAAACCATTAAAAAAGCCTCCAAAAGGCCAAAACCCCATTTTCCCCCCCAAAATAAGTTAAATTCCTCCAAAAATAGAAAAAACCCTCTAAAAAGGGAATAAAATATACAAAAAAGAGGAAAAAGAGGGAAAAAAGGAAGCAAAAACCCTATACAGCTGACCTAAACCCTATGGTGCCCAAAACCATGGGTCAGCAGTCCACCACTAAAAATCTATAAATAGGTGATGGAGGCTCCCCATTTCACATCCACAATCATCCCTATCCTCATGCTGCTAAAAATTCTCTTGAAACCCTAGCTCTCCATTTGTAGCTAATTCTTGAGAACCCTTTTGGTCCACACCCAAAACATCTTTGGAAGAAGGAGAAGGAACAACACTGGAGCTTGGAAGCAACCCTCTTGGATTGCTACAAGGGCTTCATCAACCTCTACACCTGAGGTAATTTTTAATACAAAAAGAGAAATCTTTACCATATTTTCATGTTTTGTCATTTATGTTAATGCTCATGTTAGTTTAATTTTATTTTACTGTACTGTCATATTTCACCATTTTTCTGAACTGCTACTAAGGATTCCCTTCTCCTTAGTAGGTTCTCATTTGCACAAGCTAGGGTGAAAACCCTCGCTACAAGTGGATTCTCAGGTATTTGAGAGGTACCACTACTCAGGCATTATGTTTTGGAGGTTCAGACACTGTTCTACAGGGATATGTTGATGCAGATATGGCAGGTGATAAGGATAGCAGGAGGAGGACCACAGGTTATGTGTTTACTGTAGGTGGAACAACAGTAAGTTGGATTTCAAGACTGCAGAAGGTTGTTGCACTTTCAACTATAGAAGCATAGAATGTTGCTCTTACACAGGCTAGTAAAGAGATGATTTGGTTATAGAGGTTTATGGAGGAAGTGGGTAAGAAGTAGAAGGATAGCAGGTTGTATAGTGATAGCCAAAGTGCCATTCATCTTGCAAAGAACTTAGCATTCCATTCCAGGACTAAACATATATAGCTCAAGTACCATTCCATATGCTCTGTTCTAGAAGATGAAGTATTGAAGCTAGAAAAGATACATGCTAGCCAGAATCCTGCACACATGTTCACAAAGGTAGTGACTAGAGAGAAACTGGTTTCCTTCTTGGTTTTCGTTGGCATTCTAGCATGAAGGTGAAGATGACAAAATTGCGAAGTCCAAGGTCCAACAAGTACAGCAGCGGTAGAGTTGTTGTGATCAGTCTCCAAGTGGGAGATTGTTGGTTGTGGAGCCAAATATTCCAGTCTCATAGATGATGATTAAACAGTGTCAATACCCCAGGTTTGGTTATGATCCCGACCTGATGCTAAGGCGGTCTGGGGGTGGGTCGACCCCCCCCTGGCTGGGGGGCGTGGTGGCCAGCAGGCCCCCACCGAGGGTTTGGGGGCAGCGCCCCCAAAAAAGGGGGTTTGGAGGCAATGCCCCCAAGTTACAGGGGTTCGAGGGAAGAGCCCCCAAGAAGGGGTTTCGGGGGCAATGCCCCCGAGAAGATGGGGGTTCAAGGGCGTAGCCCTCAAGGAAAATTTTTGGGGCTATTTTTGCCACTAATTTTCAGGCCCGTGGTTTTGGGTAACCTGTGGTATTTTTCCATTGTATTTCCCTTATAAAAGAAAGACATTGTAACACAGCTAGGGTTAATGATGTATTAGGATTTATGCATTGTAAAGATATTTGAGATCTGTGAAGAGAGACTATGAGATAGTGAAGAGGAAGTGCAGCGGTTGTGCTACAGATTGTATCCCTTCACTTTGCTGGATGGAATAATAATAAGGACTAGCAACTTTAGTGTGGATGTAGCCCAAGTTGGGGTGAACCACGATATATCTATCTCTCTCTTGTAATGTGTGTGTGATTAAATTTTCATTTTTGTTTATTGTTATTGCTCTGCGATCCTCTTTTTCGAAGATTGCAAGTGTCACAACTTATATTTGATGGGTTATTAGGCCACCAGTGTGGGGTTGGCCCTGGTTGAGTTAAGTGGTTGGGTTATTAGACTTCATTAGGAGGTCAGCCCAGTTGATTTATTTGGCAAGTCAATCAATGTATAAATAGAGAGGTTGTGTCTCTCATTTGATTCATTCACTCACTTCTCAAGATCGCATAGCTAAGAGAGAAAGTGGTGCACAAGTGGAGGAGGAGGAGTATCTTCTAGAGAAATCTCTTTGGGTTTGATCCTTGCGCTCTTGTATTGGGGCTTATTCTATCTCCGAGGAAGTTGTGGGGTTTTTCACCTTCTTGGTTTTCCCCGGTGAAACTCTGTGTCTCTTGTGTGCTTGTTATTGTGTCTATGATTGATATTCTATAGATATGTTGTACATGTTATTCTCTTAGAGATACAGAATGATAATGGAATGAAATTATCAAAAAATTAACACGCACCAGTGGTTGTCGGCACTCCCTCTGGTCGGATCCCCTAATGTTGACTAACTACGACTATTCTGCCTAGGCCACAATGCTCCTGCATCAAACTCCCCAGGTCAAAAAGAACTCAACTACCCCGTTAGTCTCCTCAACTCTTCTTCAGAAATCCATGTTGCCTCCTACAACTCATCATCTTTCCATTGCACTAAGTATTCCTTCTTTCAAGAAGTGCACGTACGCCCGACTTCACGTTCCTCTATTACTTCTACGATTTCTTCCTTCTATCAATTTGGAATCTGCTTTGTCTAGTCAATCTTTAACACATCCGCACTTCCACTACTTGAACCTTCTTCAAACTTGTATAGATCTGAGACATTGAATGCTGGTGAAATGCTTAAGTCATTCGGTAGCTCCAACACAGAAGCGTTGTCCAAAATTTTCTTTAGAATATTACATGTTCCAATCTTCTTCAGCTTCATCTTGTTATACGTCCTGGTTGGAAATCTCTCCTTCTGTAAATGTGCATAGACTAAGTTTCCTTCACTGAACGACTATAGTCTCTTATTCCTATTGGCTCTCGACTTGTATTCCATGCTACTCTTTTCCATGCACTTTTGCACATCCTCATGCACTTCTTTCATATGCTCTGCTAACAATTCTACATTTGCGCTTTTCCTGGCTTCTGTTGGTAACTCAACCAAATCTACCACTCCATGTGGTTTTCTTTCCTGAACAATCTGGAATGGCCTCTACCCTGTCAAGTGATTCACAGAATTGTTATATGCAAACTCTGCTTGCACCAACACGTTCTCCCACTGCTTGGGTCTGTCGGTCGTCAAACATCTTAGAATATTTTCCAAACTTCTATTCACCACCTTAGTCTGTCCGTTTGTCTCAGATGATATGCCAAGCTAAACTGCGTCCTCGTATCCAGTTTCTTCCTAGGGTTCTCCAGAAATGTCCCATAAACTTGGTATCTCTATCCGATGTGATACTCTTCGTCAGCCCATGCAATCTGACTACGTCCTTGAAGAATAGTACAGCAATGCCTGTGGCGTCACTTTTCTTACGACACGGAATAAAGTGTGCAATTTTTTAAAATATGTCCACTCCAACAAATATTGAGTCACTCCCTTGGTGCTTCCTCGGCAATCCTAGCACAAAATCCATGCTCAGGTGCTCCCATGGGGTATCTAGTACAGGTAATGGTGTATAAAACCTTGTGTTTTGACTTCTCCCTTTTTCCAAGTAGGAAACTCTACATTCTCGAACCCACTTTCCGAAATATGCTATCATTCCCGGCCAATAATATTTCTCTTTGACCAATTCCCTGGTCTTGTCGATGCCAAAATGACCTGCTAACCCACCACTATGGAACTCTCGGATTAGGTTCTCCCTTACGGATCCTTTGGGAATAAACAACTGTTTTCCATTAAATAGTTATCCATCTTCGATAAAATAATCCAAGTATGGATTTTTGTCGAAACTCCATGGCTCACGACAAGCCTCCCATGCTTTAACAAAATCCTCGTCAGTCTCATACTCTGTCTTCACCGACTCTATTCCTGTTTCCTGAACTATTGTCATGTTCAACAATGCAACTCTTTGACTCAGCACATCGGCAACCTTATTCGACTTGCCCGACTTGTGTTGCAACATGAATGTATATCCCTGTAGGAATTCAACCCATTTCATGTGCCGCTCATTAAAATTCAACTGAGTATTCAGATACCTCAATGCTTGGTGATCTATGTACAACACAAATTCCTTGGGAAACAAATAATACCTCCACTTCTTCAATGTCTGGATAATAGCATAAAATTCCTAGTCATAGACCAAATATTTCTGCTTCGCATCATCCAACTTCTCACTGAAGAATGCAATTGGTGGGCCTCCTGGCTCAACACTACTCCAATTTTCATTCCACTCGCGTCACAATCGACCTGGAAAACTTTGTCAAAATCTAGGAGCGCTAACACTGGGCTCTCAATGACCTTTTCCTTCAACTTGTCAAAAGCTCCCTGGGTTGCTTCCGTCCTCTTGAATTCACCCTTTTTCATGCACTCTGTCAAAGGTGCACAAATCCGACTGAATCCCCAAATAAACTTCCTGTAGAAACTGGCAAGTCCATGGAAACTCCTTACTCCAGTCACACTTGTAGGTTTCGGCCAATCCATTATTTCCTTCACCTTTTCTGGGTCCATCACCAACCCTTTACCTAAGATTACAAATCGCAAGTACAATAGTTCTTGCTTCATGAAGAAACACTTTTGTAGGTTCACCATCAGCTTCTCTTCTTGCAACTTCTCCAATACCTGTCGAATGTGCTCCAAGTGCTCTGGCTTGGTTCGACTGAAAATCATAATGTTGTCTAGGTAGACTACAACAACCCTTTCCAAGAATGGTTTCAGTACTTCATTCATCAACCGCATGAATGTACTGGGTGCATTAGTCAATCCGAATGACATGACTAACCACTCATACAACCCTTCCTTTGTATTGAATCTTGTCTTCCATTCATACCCTTCTCTAACCCAAATCTGGTGATAAACCACTCCTCAGGTCTATCTTTGCGAAGTACTTCATTCCACTCAAACAGTTCATCAAGTCATCCATCCTTGGCAATGGAAACCAGTACTTGATCATGATCTTCTTGATGGCTCTCGAGTTTGTACACATTCTCCATTCTCCACCTTTCTTCGGTGCTAATACTGCTGGTACTGCGCACAGAATCAGAATTTATCTGATCAATCCCTTGTCTAACAACTCCTGGACCTGTCGATTGAGTTCCTGACCTTCTGTCGGACTAATCCTATGTGGTGCTTTGTTTTGCAGACTCGACCCTGGAATCAAGTCGATCTGATGGGATATGTTTCTTGTTGGTGGCAATCTAGTCAGTGTCTCATCGACTACTATGCTCTGAAACTCGTCAAGCATATTTTCGACTTCGACCGCAATCTTCTCCATTATCTCCCTCTCGACACATGGTCCTTTCATAATGATAGCAAAACATCCCGACTACTTTTCCTCTTCCACGAGGAATTCTTTCGCTGAGCACATCAGCACTCGCTTCTCCCCAAATTTTCTCTCGCCGTGCTTACTGTCGGCTCGCTCCTTTGACTTTGTCTTAAGAATCCTCTACATGTCATTTGTCCACACTGTGACTGTGTTGGATCGACCATAATAGATCATTTTTCGATCATATTGCCATGGTCTTCCTAATAACAGATGGCACATGTCCATTGGGATTACGCCACACAGTACACTGCCTTCAAATACTTCGACTCTGAAGTTAATCAGGCACTGTTTGGTCACCTTCACATGATGTCCTTTCTACAACCATGAGATCTTGTATGGGTGTGAATGTTCCCGACACTTTAATGATGCCTTGTCGATTACCTCTGTCGACACAAGATTCTCAGTGCTTCCACAATCAACTGTGGTCTTGCAACGCCATTCGTCGATTCGTACCTTAGTTCGAAAGATGGAATTTTGCTGTGTCGACTCTTGCTCATCGTGTCGGTCATCCAAAACTAGTTTCTTCCTAGTTGTCATGGCTCGACTCTTCTTCTTACCATCCTTACTATTGTCGGATGCCAAATCTTCCCTCTAGTCCACTTGCTCATCTCTTCGACGTCCGAGTTTCGACTCCTCTATAACATGTAGGTTCTCTATACATTCATATGCCTTGTGTCCTGTTCCATGACACTAGTAACAGATTATGGCTAGTATGTTACCTCATTTTCTATCGGATGGACTACTTCGACCGTACACACCTCGACCGCAGTTCTCATTACCATCGCATTGGTTTTCTTGTGCTCCTTCCCTTGTCGATGTCCCTCCCGTCCGTCGATTGTCTTCGACAGATTCCTTCTTGTAACCGCTACTTTGACCTTTCACGGAAACAGTCTTTGCACCCTGACCAGTCATCCTACCTCTGGTCGCTACGGATTTCCTCGACAGTTTATCTTCTGCCTTCAAAGCTAATTGGTAGGCTTCACTGACCACTCTGAATCTTGGCATGGTCAATTCATCCTGAATGGCATATTTCAAGCTGTTCACGTATCTAACGACAACTTCTTCTCCTTCTTCTTTCTGACTCGACCTTATCGACAATCTATATAACTCTTCCGTGTACTCCTTCACGGTCATCTCTTTTTGTTGAAAGTTCTGTAAATTCTGGAACAAGGAAATCACGTAGTCGTTTGGAAAAAACTTTCCTTTCAACTTGGCGACCATCCTATCCCAAAGCATGATTTTCTCCTTGCCCTTCTTGACTCTGTGAGCCTGCACATTGTTCCACCACAACGATGCATAACCCTTCTATCTCAGACATGCAGTCTTAACCCGTTTAGGATCCTCGATCTGCTCTATGTCGAAGTATTTCTCCATTTCTCTGAACCAGTGGATCAAGACCTATGGATCCAGACTTCTTGAGTAGGTACATACATCTATCTTTGTCTACCCTCTCATATCCATTAGAAGTTTGATCAGTTTGTCTTCTGGTTCTTCTCCCGCTGCTTCTTGTGCTTCCACTTCTTCGACCTCCTCGTCGCTTGGTCTAATGCACCGAGAATACAACCATGCCTTTGGATTTCTTTGATCAATGCGACTTCATTTGTCAAAGTTTGCATCGTTCGGACGCACTCATCGAGCATCTCATGATAAACTCTGACTGCTGTGCCACGCACTCTTCATCCAACAACTCGAACGTTAACGCATCTATGACCCATTTTCAACATTGGCTGAAAATACCAGTCCATTCAATCGCAACCGGACTTCAAAAATTTGTGCACAACTCTACCCAACCACAGTTGGAGCTGTAAACACACTTGACGCTTTCCTATTCACGGGATTCTTCCACTCTGAAACTGGACTTGATGTAAGGTGCCTTGTGCAATAAGGTTCTTTCTTAACAATTACACACAACACACATATTCACATAGATAAGATGTAAACAGGATCCTTCGAGTTGGCTTATATTACTTCTACTGAAATGGTTACAATGCAAAATTCTAGGAATGAAATAACTAACTAACTGTCGGCCTCAGGCGTTACAATACAGAAGTAACTATGTGTTATCTCAGTGTGTTGATCTTCACCCTCTCTTGGTTCACTACGAAACATTGAGCTATGGCTTGATCTTCTCTGCATTCGAAAGATGTGTGACTATTCTCTCCAATCTACCTATCTTCTCCCCAAACTATGCTCTTTTAAATGATCCAACTGATCTCCACTCCTCGGCCTTCTACTCTATTGTTGCGGTTCTTGAGATCACCTTGATCCCCAAGACATGCTTCCCTCTGTTTTGTCGATCTCCTCAGATCCTACAAACCTACAATTGTCAACGCCTCAACCATGCTGCACAATCCTTTCCTGTGTTGACATCTATCACGATCCCAACTACCTTCAATAACTGCCATTAACTTCCTTAGAAACCCTAAACTGTTGCCAAGTACTCTCCTTCACTTCTATGCGTCCTTCTAACTGGCTACAATAATCCGTCATGTCGACTATACTGTTTGTCAGCTTCTTTTCACAACCCAAGGCTTCGCTAATCCACCCCTTCCTCCTCGGTTGGCTCATGCCCAAACCTGTCGGAGTCGCGGTGCGACGAATGTCGACCATCCACGTCCCTGCTCAACTTGTTGTCTGTCGGCCATCCTGTCGACTCTTGACTTTCATTGCTTCTATCGATCACTTACCAACTGCTCCTGCTCGACTTATTAACTTAGACAAGCCAATCTACTCCTCCGCACTAGTGGTCGTCAACACTCCCTTTGGTCGGCTCCCCTCATGTCGACTAACTATGACTGTTTTTCCTAAGCCCCGATGCTCGTCCATTAAATGGATTTTATTTTTAATGAAAAACCTATATGCAAAAACATCCCAAATCTTGAAGACAAGTAAATAACTTATTGGTACTTAAAAACATTATTCACACAAATAAATTTCCTTATCTTGATTGATAGAGGAAGATGAAATTATAAAATTATATAAAAAAAGGTTGAAGGATCTTTGAGATAATATTATCGAGAAGATAGAGGAAAATGGAAATATAAAATTATATAAAAAAAGCTATAGGATTTTCGAGATAATATTATCGAGAGCATCTTTTTCCATAACATTGACGTGAAAGATAAGGTAGGCTCAAACGGAAGTATATTGGAAACATAGAGTTTTCATAGTTGTAACTTTATGAAGTCAACGAAAAAACTTAAGAAAAATAAGAATAGGCAGAATTTATGCACAAAACTCTTACGAGATTAGTGGAACGAATTAGAAGAATGAAATACATGCTTCAAACATTGGCCCAAACGATAGATCGCATTGGATGAACGTACTTTCTAGGGTTCATCTTACTTTACCTATTAAGTGAACATTCCATATAATGATTGAAAATTCAAAAAAATTATTACAAAAAATTGTCAAATGGATGATGATTGCTTTTAGATGCTTTTAGACATCTTAATGAAAACAAATAAATTTATTAATTAAAATAATAAAAGTTGTTTTTTAAATTTGGAGCATTGAGAGGGATCAAAATTTCCTAAAGTGCAAACTTCTCCTTGAATAACTTCTTGAGTGTAATAAGTGAGCCATCTAATCCTAAGCCCTAAAGTCTCTAGTTAAAGTCTCATATTTACTTTTTACTTGATATTATTCTTTTTTGTTTACTTTGTATTATTTTGTCCCTCATACTGAGCTCGCAAAAAAAAACAATTCAATTAGTTTTAAAATTACATAAGTATTTTTATCATATATCTTTAATATTAACACAATCATTTAATAGGGTGTGGTGAGTGAACATAGATAGGTCACAAGTTAAGTGTTTAACAAATTAAGATTTTTTTTTTATAAATACTATTTTATCTCAAATTCTACTATATAAACAACTATAGGTATGTCAATTGAGTGTAGATCTGGTGGTTAGGAGGAATGTTGTTATCCTCCCCATACAGGTTCAAATTTAGCTTTGTGACACTTGCTTCTTGGGAGCCCACTTTGATTATGTAATAATTGTAACTCGAAAATACCTTGATTCTCTGCAATATCAGACCTGCAATATCAGGCCTTCGCATTCTCCCGATAGATGTAGCCCTCTAACAAACGGCCCAGCCTATTTTACTTAGAAATTCTTGCTACAAGCTCGGCAGCATGTAGAACTTGATATTTTCCCATACATTTCAAAGCAGAGAGTATAGAACAGCACTGCATTTTCTCCATTATCACAGCCTAACAAGGTATTTTTTCCAGAAAATATCTTGATTTTCTGAAATATCTGGCCTATTCTATTCTCCTAATGGATGTAACCTTCTAACAAAGAGTAAATCATCATTAAAAAAAACAACTATAAATATAATTAATTTGATCAACTATAGATATAATTATCTATAATTAATTTTAAAGACAATAAGAATGTAACCCTATTATTATATAAAATCTCTAACTAAAACGATTAAAAACTATCAAATTTTTATGATTACGGATTTTATAGAAACCTATATTTTATTAAGAAATTCTTGCTAACCACATTTCAAAGCACGAGAGTAGAGAACCGCACTGCATTTTCTCCATTATCACAGCCTACTCTCTTGCTTTGTCGGATTTGTATCTTCCTTTGTCACGTCAATAGTACGCATAATACTATTGTTTGATTCCGGAAATTCTGGTGGCATGATACTATTGCCGAATTCGTAAGCTTCTTTTGTTTCCATGTCCTTTGCTTTGCCCCAGAGTGTAGAAAACAGCCCCACGATGATCAAAATTGCGCCCACCACACTGCACGGTTTTCCTCAACAACATTTTCAAAGGCCAATAAAGCTTGTCATACACTAGGGTTTCTCTCATGGTGGAAAGCCTGTGATATACTAGTGTTTCTGTCAAGCTGGAAAGCATGTCATACGCTAGGGTTTCTATTTTGCAAATCAAAGTACGCTTATAACTGTCTCTTTTAAGAAATATATAAAATAACAAAATGCCTTTTGACTGCATAAATTCCTTACCTTCCCAGGCGAAGACACACATGAACAATTATAACTTCCAAAATTGCCGTTACAATCGTGCCTAGTGGATTGAAAATTGCCACGAATACAGGCCCTTTTTTGCTAATACACCAAATTTGCAAAAACGTCCCGAGTCCAGAGCATATTATTCCCTGGAACATTGAATATATTAATCAATCAATCAAATTGATGGTATTCACTGCAATTAATATTTTGTTGTTGTATTCAATGTGTAACGCCGTGAAGCTTTATATTAAAGTAGAATTTAGTTTCAAAGTTCAGATCCTGACCGCGTATACGACACTCAGAAGCTCAATATTCCATCCTATAGCCCAGCTTTTCGGTCTTTTATGCTCAAAGATTACACCAATTAGAGCAGATTCTACTGCTCCAGTAAGACTTGTGAGAGCTGTTAATGATAACTGAGCCGGATACCTCTTCAGAACAGGTGCCTGCATTCAATTTCACCCACTATACAATCAACCATGAAAGAATTATAAGCATAATAATATCAATCTAAAGAACTGGCAATATACTTCATGATGACGAATATCACCTGAAAAGTAATACACGCAGACGCAACCACGACGCCCCCAAAAACCAAGATGAATCCCAGAATAATATTATGTTTAGAGTTGTGTGCAATTTGATCGCTTGTAACACCAGTTGATGAAAATTTAACAACAGGACCTTTGTATAATGCCATGACCATTGCACCACCAACACATATAACTGTTCCCAGTACTTTTGCTTGTCCTCTGAAACTTCTGATATTAACTTCCTCCAGTCTAGCAAAATCACCAAAGTTTATTGAGCATCATGAATAGGTTGCCAGTGCAAATTGCAATATTAAACTATTGTAGGTCAACAATCAGTAGAATCCATAAGGAAGATGAACCAGAAAGGTACTAGCATTCCCAAAAACAAAAATTTCACAGTACATAGTAATAATTATATATTAACAACTTCTACCCGAGGAATATGGCCATTATAAATGTCAAAACAGGAATTAGATTAAATGCTGCTGAACAAAACGTAGAAGAAGTGTAGTATAATCCTGGAATGTAGATATTCTGAGCTACCGCGATTCTGTAACCGAACATCAATAAAATAGATTTATGTTAAATATGTACTACACCTTTTATTCAACAATATCAACGAACATACAAATGCCAAAAGTATAATATGCAGAAAATGCTGAGTAACAATATTTAGCTTGGGGTAGGTTATTTAATGCAGCTGTAGCAGGTCCAACATTAAACAAGCTTATTGCAGCTGCATTAAATGACCTACATGCTGAATATTGTTTGCCCAAAATACTTACCCAGTTCCAAGAAAGAAAATTTGAAATAAGACTGCCCATGTCAAAGGCGGACGTTCCTTCCTGCAATGGTTAATGACACATTAATTCAAATGATTGAAATAATGTTCTCTCTGTGCCGATCTATATCTATCCATTTCTCTATATATATTATTGTTCAAATTTGTACATCTAAAAATAAAATAAGAATCAGTGCTCACTTTTCTAAAAGGTAAGCAAACGGAGCAATAGCTAGTGTTCCAATAACCTGTCTATATGTCACGAAAACAAAATGATTCATTCCATCTGTTAAGACCATTCTAGTGATGATAAACATGCCTGCCGATGCTACCTGAATTAAAATCTGAAAAAGATGGGGTTTGAATTTCTCAATTCCCTGAAAAGAAACCATTATAACAATACTGTCGATAGTATTGACTTCAATAATTATTTTTTAGTGGTCGTTGCAGTATTTTTAGATATGCCAGTAGCAAAATAAATAAATACATAAACTGACGGTATAACAGTCCCTTTTTTATTACAGTCTATGCTCGTACGGCTTTCTGAAACCTACAAACTCTAAAGTTTGATATACATATTTTTTTGTTGTTGATTTAGATCGTTTTAAAAGTAGGCAAAATCATTACGAATATTGCTTCAGCATGCTCGAAATTTATTATATAATACTTTTTCATAAAAAAATCGAATTATTAGACATTTTTTTATTATTTTACATACCCATAGAATAAAATCTGGCGGAATATTGTTTCACTATGTACACAGATGGGACATTACATTGAGTAATTGTAATTTTTTACTATTTCAAATAATTAAAAAATGTTCGGAATAATACATTGTTAATTATTTAACTAAAAGTAACATTAATTAGATAAACTTAAAGTTAGAATTTTAGCAGAATATTGCTTCGAGAAATCTTTCGAGCTTTTGATTTAGATTAGCTTTTGCTTGATCATGTACTTATGCTTCTTAATATTAATATTAATGAAATGGTAAAGTTGAGATGTTAGATAACTCTCTAAGGCGACATGGAATCTAATCAATTTAAATACAAAACATGGTTGAGTGTCAAGATGGATCTATGCTATCAAAGGATACAGAGTGTTGACTTTATTTAGCCAATTTACCTGATTTTAGTATTTAGAAGAGGCAATAAAACTTAAATATTCACCAGCTACGGAATTGTTCAGCCATTCATCCACAGGCGTTGTATGAATTATTCAGCCATTCATCCATAGGCGTTGTATGAGACTAAAATTGAATTTTCCCAGAAGGACACAACTGTTACTTGAATTTTTTTTCACTACAGTAAGGTTCGTAACAAGATTGGAACGTCCTTGGGCTCAATTGTATTGAAAAGCATGCATATATTTTGGTTTTCAAATCAGCACATTAATGGAGCAAGAAAACCAAAAGGTGTGCATGACCTAACTTTAAAAGCATAGTTATAATTTTTATAGCGAACCAATTTGTTTTATTTGAAAACTTTAATACTGCATATCCCCATCTCAGGTACGACTTGAACCCGCTCAATATGAAGAACCGCGGAGTGCCAGATGGCCACGAAAACATAAGCCACTTTGGTTAACTAATGTTTCCACTATGAGATGCTTGGGATCCGGCTATTACAAGAAGCTTTAACCTTCTTCGGCTGCAAATATTAATATTTTTCGCTGCAAATATTAATATTTGGCTTGCTGGTTGTTGGATATACCTTTGGGAGGTTTCTCTTCCCATGATTAAAAAAAATATTTGTGTAGGTCCAGATTATATGTATAGGTTTATAAAGAAATATTAATACACCTAATCAAATTTCTTTACAACAAGAAAAACCATCTCTTAGCACAATAAGTAAGCACAGCTTACATTTTGCCACTTTAAGGTGGTGGTATTAGCACGAGTTATAATTTTGTGGTGTTAAAGTAGTGTTATTAGCACCACTTAAATTTTGTGGTGTTAATGCTTGTTACTATTGTTCGAAATTGAGTGAATGCCATGTTGGCAAGTACCATAAATTGGTGCTAAGTCTCATTTATCACATGGACATGTACAAATAAGGTTTAATTATGAGGATTTGCACCATAAACACACTACCTTCACATATAATTATTTTTTAAATAACTTTACTTGATTATTAATTATCTTTTATTTATTCAAATAAATCCTCAATACTACTTTATGATGTTTTACAACACAATCACAACATATTCAACTATTTTATTTTTATTATTTTGTAATTCATATATTTTGTAATGTCCCTAAAAAATAGTAAAAATTTAAAATTTTTCCGATACGGAATTAAATTGGTAAAGAGGTAGTAAATTAACTTTAGCACTCGTAAGTGCCTACTGCACCTATACTTGATTTCTACTCTTTGAAGTGTCTTAGTTTCATAATTATCATGGTTTGCTCATTATAAGTTCTAAAGCTTTGCGGAAGCGTTTTAAAGTGAAAAGATGTATGCACTGTCACATGTGTACGGATGTTTGGAATGTTATAATGTGAAACTTCTGCTTACAGCTGTAATAGTTTGTGTGTACATGTAATAAGCTCTAACTAGTAATTCAGGTGGGATGGACCCCTAATGGTGGCGGTTGAGGCCCATGATGTACTGCTAGATCTTTCAAGGGTAAGACTACCATGACAGGGCTTCCGAGAGGTAAGGTGTAAGAATGGAACTTCTAACTTACTTAGCAAGATTCGCTAATGTCTTCAATTGCATATGTTTTATAGGTACTCCTACCATGGCATCCCCGGAAGGTAGCTACTCCCTCGTTCCGACACCTTCTAAAACCCAGAGTATGAGAGGTTTTAAGATTAGCACTCTTCAAAACTTTGTGAGTTATTTACAATACTTATGTAAGTTAAATCCTTTGTTCACTTAGTCTTTATTTTCGTTGATACTAAGCTATACTTATAGTCTTGTAATACTTGGGCATTCACAAAATGATATTGGTCATTCGCGACCTTACCACTATAGAGAAGTGGGTCTAAAATCGAGTTTATTGGAGTTTGGTGTAGCACTGAATGGGGATCTTCATTGGCACATGGCCAAGCTACCAGTTGCATTGAGGGTTTACTCCTGGGGTTCTTCCCCAACGAAGTGTAAAATTCACAGTTTGATTCACTTGTTTCGCTGTATGTGCATTTCGGGGTTTTTGTGCTTTGGCCTGAGCTCTTGCTCATGGCCAACGCACCTTACATGGCTCTACACGCAGAGATGGAGACTGAAGGTAATATTTTCCTGGCTCAAACTTATGCTTCATCCCTGCTATTTTAATTGGTGTGTAATGATACTAAACACAGGTTTTAACTTCATGTTGGTTGTTTGTTTGGAAGGTGGTCGTATGGTGTTTTCCTTCTACATGGCTACGAGATACCAGCCAGTACCTCGACTCTGATTTTGTTGCTTAACGTAGGTTCAGGGTTCTTCATTCCTTCACTCCTCGTCTCACCGTTGTGGGGGATACTGGTGGTGTATGCTGTGAGGGAAAAATAATCATGAGCCTATGTTGGGTTTACTGTAACATTATTTGGTTTTATCGAGGTCGCCGTTGGCTAGACCACTATGTAATTGAACTTGTTGGTTTCCTATTTAATGTCCGTAGAGGGATTTAGCCATCTGGCTCACTATTATACCCTCTAAGTTTGCAATGGTGATACTCAATGTAAAGACTGAGATTTGTGTTTGCATATTTTGTTTGTAAAATGAGCCGTAGACTGAATAATGGAGAATATGACTCTGCAATTTGGTCTCTGTGTTTTCTTATGGTAATGGTAGTTCTTTATTGGGTCTTTTCTATTGTCGCCCCTGTCCTAGTAGTTGGTCGCCTTTGTATTATTATTATTTGCAAATTTCGCAAATAGAGGTCCCCTCTAACTCAGAAGTGTGGTTTCTATGAATTTCTATGAGCTTTTGGACCTACTAATGAACTCTGTGTGTTTTTTGTAAATGGATATCATTGCTTTCGTTATGATTTAGTTGTGTGTAGGGTGTGAATATAATGATGGAAAGAAAATCATAACCCTCATCAGACTTTAGTTATGAGCCTAAGATGGAAATATTCTAGTTCTGTGTCTCTGGCTTTTTGCAAAAGCTAGACAGGTTTTTAAAGAAGTAAAATGTAGGGATTTGATCCGATGACCTGCATTTGTGTTTGAGTCTCGTCTGTATACTATTGATAATGCTATCCGAAATGTTTGCTGGATAGTGGGTTTGGTTCTGCAAAATGTATGCCCTAAAATGCGTTTTGGTTTGTTAAGCCATTGTAATGATCTCTGTGTTTTCAAAGAAAGATGTGAGACCCTAGCTGTGTATTTCAATCGACTGGGTTCTATGTGGTCTCGGCTATGATGTGGTAATTGGACTTTCAATGTTATGTTCATGAGAATCGTTCTCCTGACCTGTGTTTTCAATTTAATAAAAGAAAGGTTGCTTGTACCATGTAGATAATTTGCTCACTATGGTGCTTTTGTGGTAGTGGTTGACTAATGCGTTGATAATGAAAAAGCTCTGAGAGCATATTGCAACTTGCTTTTACTACTTGGTACTTAATTTTGATATCAGCTTTTGGGTAGTTGTCGGTCAAATTGATGATGTGTAAGTTCTACATTTTGATTGTAATGGTAGAAGGTAATAACTGTGTTTAACTTGAATCTCCAAAACTTGATGCATGAATTACTTGGTGTTTTCGAAGTCTGAACTCGTTTTCTTGTAAGGGTTAGTAGTTTCAAAATAATCTTAGCCAGTTTTGAGACACGTTGATGTTTTAAACCTGAGAGAGGGTTTTAGTAGAAATAAATATAAACATTAATATGAACAACATTCCTATTCTAGTTACACAAATATTAAGAAAAGAAAACATAAAAACCAAACATAGTTTAAGAAATGGGAGAACATATATGTAAATATAATAATTCTGTCGTGAAGGAGAGATCTAAGTTTATTTAAATTATCAAGAACGGATTTATAGGTTGTGGATTTGCAAGGATGTCTAGCATAGGATAGCTTGGCTAGACCTGCTAGACATTCTGCTGATCATAGCTTCTAAAGTTATGTAATCCTAGTTTACAGTGTTTTTCTTCCTATCAGAAATCTACATTTAAACAATTCAGGATAAAAAAAAAAGGAAAAAAGGTGCTGGGGTAGCATCTTGTGTTAATTATTTAACCTCTATTATAACTTGAAATGGAATATTTAGGATTCGTACCTAGTTACTTTGAACTTGTTCCTTCCTATAGTAACTTGCACACTCAAACAATAATTAGTGTGGAGACTTCTGAGCTTAGCTGATCTATTAGAAAGACTCCTTAGCTGGATAACTTTGGGACTACCATGTTCCTCCCAACCTTAACCCTTGAACCATTTCTTGGTTCTATCTGGATCCCCCAGAGATTGGTTCCAACATGCAATGAGAGATAGAGGCCTTAGGTCCACTGCTGGTTAGAATCTGAAAATTATTACGTGAGGTTGCTTCAGTTTCTTGGAGCAGAAAGCTTTCCTTGGGTTATCATAAAAGAATGATAATCACCCAGAATGATCATCCCCCAAACTTGGGATCTGTCCTCTATAAGTAGGGGAGTGTTGAATTAGGACTGTTGGAATAATCAGTTTCTTTAAATTAAAATTATTTATTTATTTTTTTAAAGATATTCATTTACTCAACTAACTAGTCCTCTTGAACTAGGACTCTTCCTTTGTTTTCACTATGAGTGATTTTAATTTAAACTTTTCATAATATTTATAATAGCAATAATTATAATAATAATACCTTTAACCTAAGTATTAATACATTATTAATACTATTTATAATTGTGGCTACCCACTAAGCATAACTATATGCAACAAATGTCTTCTATTCGTAAATAAACACATCATTGTTTATTAAAATTCTTAGTAATAAAATTTGATCTTGTATCTTCACATGATACTTTGTTTAATCAATTTAGGGATAATGTCCACTTTTTTGGACGGTCTTTCGGTGGCTTGGATAGGCACCTCTAGTCTCTCTCTTGCATGTCGGATTCCCTCATTTAACATGGTACTTCCCGTAGTATGTGATGATAGATAAAAGATGAATCATTTAATCAGATGAAATAAATGTAATAAAAGTGCTATTCAGAGTCTTTTCGACTCAACACTTTGAGATTCAATAACCTCGAGTGCTCTTCAGAGCCTTTTAACTCAACACTCTAACATGGGCGTTACTCTAGTTCAATTCCAGAGCCTCTACTCAACACTAGTGCTAGAATGTGGTTGTGAGGCACATCTAGAATATTTACGTTACCTCAGATCCAATATTTGTTTATCAAGCTTGGTGTGCTCCAGGGATTTTCCCAGCACTCAGTGTACCTCAAGGCTTACTCCCAGTATAATAAACATTCCTCTAGGTACATCGGGGCTTATGCCTAGTACATAGGTTTTATGTGTGTTTCTGATCCACGCTCAACACACTCATAAGTCGCATCATGTAAAAGTCATAACTCTGCATAGTAAGTAACAAAAGATCCTCTGAGTATATTAGGGTTTTTACCCATATCCAATCAGAAACAGATCATCAAAACATTAGGTCCTCCTTGCGCAGTATACATTCAAATAAGGAAGTCAGTGAGAGTCCATGCCCAATATGTTAATATAAAAGAATAAGTCATAGGTGCTAGGGCTTATGCCCAATACTTAGAATAATACATATGTGCTAGGGCCGTGGTCCAATATAATAACAAGAATGCAGTTAGTGAAAAATTCAGGATATTACATCCCCTCCCACTTAGAAACAACACCGTCCCGGTGTTTCTAGGGACTAGGAATGAGGTCATGAAACAAGGCGGGGTACGCCTCTTGTTGATGTATATGTAACTTCGGAATGTATTTTATCGATGTATTTCACATATATTTATTGTACCCTTATAAGAGATGTGTTATTCCTCTATAAGGAAGTGTCGTCATGTGGATTGACAAGTGTCGCAAGTGTGCGTACTTGCCAATGGGTTATTAGACCACCATGTGTGGGGTCGGCCCTTAAATATATATATTATATTGTGGATGTATCTAGATAGACAAGTCGGCCCCATAATGTAACTGGGAAAACATGTTAAATATAAATAGAGATCAGGAGATCTCTATTTGGATCATTCGGAAAGACACATCTCTCGCACTCAGAAAGTGGCACACTAGTGAGGAGGAGGATCATCTGCTCTAGGAGAATATCTCATGTGTATTCTGGTTGTACTTTGGTGGAGCCATTGCTCTCTCTATCTCTGAGGAAGTTGTGGGGTTTTTCACCTCAGGGTTTTCCACACAGAAACTCTGTGTCTCTTGTCTCTCATGCTTTTGATTCTTGTGATGCTTGTCATGCTTATTGTGATTGTTATGCATTGAAATACTGTATATGTTATTCTCTCAGTAAGGATCCAAGAGTATTGTGAATTAATGCTCAAATTTTAACTAGGTATCAGAGCTAACCTGAGAAGAAGACATTTTGCAATGATGAAAACTTGAGTTTCTTGTTTATTGGGTTTCTCTCCACAGTTTTTGGAAAAGCAGTATAGTAGATTGACTCTACTCATCAAGGAGAATCTATCTGTCCAATCAGAATTCAATTCTGAGCATTTTCAGATTTGGCCCTAAAAATTGGGGTTTCCACAAAAATAGGAATTTCTAAAATCTGAAGACATAGCTGGAAGATCCTTGCAAAAATCGAATTTTAGAGCTTTGGATTGAGATTTTTGGTTGAGCAGATTTCTGGGAAACGCAAACCCTAATTCAGGGCTCTCCCGAGTGAACCCGGGAGGACAAAAAGGCAAATCTGAAGGGTAAAGCTTTGTTGATCTCAAATTTTGAATACACTAAGCTGATCAGCTCATCAACGCGCATCTTTCTATCCTTTCAGAAAGTTGAAATTCACATTTTGAATTTTTAGGGTTTTTTCGACAAACCCTAATCCGAGACCAGATCCAGTTTTCAGCATTTCAAGTTGTAAGACCTAAATCTTTTCTATTTCCATTTGAAGTACTCTTTAAGATGTCTCACCACACCAAGCTTTAGGATAAGCTTGAAGGGGCTGATAACTTCCGAGCTTGGAAGTATAGGATTGGGTTAATCCTAGAAGAGAATGAGTTGGACTCATATATAAAAGAAGACATCCCTATTCCATAGGATGAAGAGGCTAAGGTATTGCATAAGATAAGCTGGGTCAAGGCAAAGAGAATCATTGTTGATTCTATGAAAGACCATCTCATACCCCATGTGTCTTCTCTAAAGACACCCAAGGCTATGTGTTGACTCCTTGACCAAGCTATTTGAAGGAAAGAACATAAATCAGAAGATGACCCCGTAGAATCAATTGAAAGGGGTCAAGATCTTGAATGGAGAAACCATTCAATCCTATTTCTCCAAGGTCTCTCAGATCAAGGAACAAATTGAAGCTGTAGATGAAATGGTGGAGAATGGTGAAATTGTTATGACTACTTTGAATGGCCTACCTAGGTCATGAGACTCTTTTATTCAGGGGATCTGTGCCAGAAAGAAGTTAATCTCCTTCAGCAGATTATGAGAGGAATGTTCTCAAAAAGAAGCAAGGCTTATGGCAAGAGAAGAGAAGATGGGAAATGAAGATCAAGCTCTCATAGCTCATACTAAGAATGGCAAGTTCAAGAGGGATCCATCCCATCACAAAAAGAAATCTTCTCTTCATTTTTCACAAAGACGAGAAAGATCTAAGGTGTTTCACTTGTAATGAGAAGGGTCACTTTGCTTCAGAATGTCCCAAGAACAAAAGGGACAAATACAACAACAACTCCAGCAAGAAGAAGAAGGGTAACAAAAGAAGGTACCATGCTCATGCTGCCGAAGATGATGAACCTCCAAAGAAGAAGGCTAGGGCAGAAAGTGATGATATTAATGATGACTCATCAAGTGAAGAAGAGTATGTTCTAATCTCTGCTCTCACATGTACTATCTCCCATGGTCTTAATGATTGGTTGATTGATAGTGGGGCTTCCAAACACATGACTGGGTTTAAAGAATCCTTTGTAAATCTGTCTGAACATGAATCACCCCATAAAGTGAAACATGGGGATGATTATCAATATCCCATCAAAGGAAGTGGTGAAGCCTCCTACAACCTAGATTCTGGAAAATATTTGAAGATGAAAGAAGTCCTTTATGTACCTGGGCTTAAGAAGAACTTACTCTCCATCTCTGCATTGGATGCAAAAGGTATGAGGGTTACATTTGTGGATGGCCAAGTCCTAATGTGGCTAAAGGGAAAGACTATAGATGATGCAGTAGTGATTGGAGAGCAAGAGGGAGGTTTGTATAAATTAAAAGGATAAACTGAACATGCCATGGTGCATGAATCCATGGAGCCAAGTGAACTTTGGCATAGAAGACTTGCTCATATGCACTATAGGGCACTTCCAATTGCAAGCAAGGCTGTTGAGGGTCTTCCTGAAATCAAGACCAAACATGAAGGTGTTTTCCAAGGATGTGCAAAAGGTAAGAATATTAAGAAGGCTTTCCCAAGCAGTGAAAGCAAGGCAAAAGATATCCTGGAAATCATCCCCTCAGATGTATGTGGTCCTATGTCATCCAGTTCTCTAAGTGGGTATGTTTACTATGCCTCATTTATTGATGACTTCTCCAGGAAGACTTGGATACACTTCTTGAAGAACAAAGATGAGGTGTTTGATAAGTTCAAGGAATTCAAAACCTTGATGGAGAATCAAACTGACAAGAAGATCAAAACATTCAGATCCGACAATGGTGGAGAATTCACCCCAGGAGACTTCAAGAAGCTTTGTAGTGATTCAGGGATTAAGAGGGAGTTGACTGCTCCTTATAATCCTAAACAAATTGGAGTTGCAGAAAGGAAGAACAGAACAATCATGGAAGCAACAAGGGCAATGCTGCATGACTAGGATCTACCTATGCATCTATGGGCAGAAGCAGCTAGAACAGCTGTATATGTGCGGAACAGAACACCCCACAAGATATTGGACAACAAAACACCAGAGAGGTCTTTTCTGGTAAGAAACCTGAAGTTAGCCATCTCATAATATTTGGTTCTCCAGTATACACTCATGTCCCAAAGGAAAAGAGGACCAAACTAGATCCTTCAGGAAAGAAGGGTATCTTTGTGGGTTACAGTGAAAGCTCGAAGGCTTACAGAATATACTTTCTAGGGTTCAAGAAGATTGATGTCAGCAGGGATGTAATTTTTGATGAAAGCTCACCATTCATCAAATCAAGGAAGGCACCTACCAAAGTTTATGAAGAACCTAAGGAAACTAGATTTCAGGACACTACCATGACAGAAGCAATTCCAAAAGTTGTTCATGAGTTTGAAGATCTACAAGAACCTGTAGATCCACCCCGTGAGAATAAATCTCACAAGAGGAAACATGTATGGGCTAGAGAGCTCATTCAAGATGCAGAAAGATTTGGCATTCCAGAAGAAGAACACATAGCAAAGAAGAGAACTAGATCACATACCAGCTATGTTGCTTTACTCTGTGACATTATGAACAAAGAACCTTCAAGTTATGAAGAAGCAGCGGAAAAGAAAGAATGGAAGGATGCTATGGTTGAGGAATACCAATCAATAATGAAAAATGATGTTTGGGATGTTGTCCCAAGACCAAAAGAGAAGTCTGTTGTGACTTCCAAAAGGATCTACAAAATCAAGCATGCTGCAGATGGCAGTGTAGAGAAATACAAAGCAAGATTCGTAGCTCGTGGCTTCTCTCAGAATAGTACTTGCCCTTGCTGCAGCAATGAAATGGAAAATACACCAGATGGATGTCAAGACTACTTTCTTGAATGGTGTAGTTGAAGAGGAAGTATATGTGGAGCAGCCACTCAGTTTTGAAATACATGACAGGGAGTCATATGTGTGCAGATTGAAGAAAGCCTTGTATGGCTTGAAGCAAGCCCCCAGAACTTGGTATGGTAGGATGGACAGTTTCCTATCTAGTTTGGGCTTTACCAAGAGTAAAGCGGATTCCAACCTTTACTACAAGGTTGAGGAAGGGAATCCTATGATTCTACTTTTGTACGTGGATGACTTATTTGTGACAGGAGATGATAGATTGATTGCAGATACTAAAAGGAAGCTTGCTGCTGAGTTCGATATGAAAGATTTGGGAATGATGCATTATTTCCTAAGTGTGGAGGTGTGGCAGAATTCAGGTGGGATCTTCCTTGGTCAAGGGAAGTACACAGTAGATATCCTGAAGAGATATGGGATGATGGATTGCAAGGCCATGGCCAGACCCATGGCATCGAATCTAAAGCTTCTATGTGATGCTTCATCTGAGCCGGTTGATGTCTCTATGTATCGTCAGATGATTGGGTCCTTGATGTACTTGACGAACACGAGAACAAATATTTGCTTTGCTGTGAACACATTGAGCCAGTTCCCGGTGGATCCGAGGAGTGTTCACCTGGTTGCTGTAAAGCATGTTTTGAGGTACCTGAAGGGTACAGTGGACTATGGGCCCAAGTATGAAGCGAATCAAAAGTTTAACCTGCAGGGTTATGTTGATTCAGATTGGGCTGGTAGTGCTACAGATAGGAAGAGCACATCTGGGTGTTGCTTCAGTATGGGATCAGGTGTGATCTCTTGGTTCAGCAGGAAGTAGTCCTGCATAGCATTGATTATAGATGAGGCAGAGTATGTTGCGGCCTGTTCAGCTAGTTGTGAGGCAATATGGATATGGAAGCTACTATCTGAGTTACCTGATCTCCCATTGGATGCTACTGGTATATTCTACGATAACCAGAGTTCTGTGATGCTATCCAAGAACCCAGTGTTTCATGACAGGTCAAAACACATAGAGATCAAATATCTTTATATAAGGGATATGGTGCAGAGAGGGGCTATGAAGCTCCTGTATGTTGCAACGAACGAGCAGATTGTAGATGTGTTGACGAAGCCACTAGACAGGGTGAAGTTCAAGTACTTCAGGGAGAGGCTTGGTGTTCTTCAGATCGACGACAGTTCGAGGAAGAAGTGATGGACAGATTTGCTAAAGCCATTTCAAGCATGTTGGAAGGAGGATCCTTCACATGGCTGTGGATGTAAGTGCTGGATGATGAGTATCAGGACGATGCTCCAGTTACTGCTCTGTATATGCATCATGTTGGATGCTGGATATGATCAGTTGGATCATTTATATTTGTATGTATGTACGCATCGTGTTGATGCTGGATATGATCAGTTGGATCATTTATATTTGTATGTATGTACACATCATGTTGATGCTGGATATGATCAGTTGGATCATTTATATTTGTATGTATGTACGCAACGTGTTGATGCTAGATATGATCAGTTGGATCATTTATGTATGTATGCATCATGTTGGATGTTGGATATGATCAGTTGGATCATTTATATTTGTATGTATGTGTACATCGTGTTGATGCTAGATATGATCAGTTGGATCATTTATGTATGTATGCATCATGTTGGATGCTGGATATGATCAGTTGGATCATTTGTATGTATTTTGTATATGCATCATGTTGGATGCTTGGACCATGTATCTGTATATGTATCAGGTGGATACATTGTATGATCAGGTAGATCATGTATGTTGATATGTATAAGGTATGATCAGGTGGATCATGTATTTGTATTTGTATCAGGTGGATACACTATATGATCAAGTGGATGATGTATGATGATATGTATCAGGTAGATACTTGGTATGCATCAGGTGGATGCATTGTATGATCAGGATGACCATAATGATGAGCTTCAGGATGTTGCTCTCGATGATATGTACTAGGATGGTAAAGTGATGATGATCAGTATGATCATGGGCATCAGGATGATGCCTTGTGCGATGATGATCCGTTAAATCATGAGTATCAGGTTGATACTTGGAGGTCAGAGATGATATGTGGCAGGTTGTGCAAATAGCATGTAATCAGTCCAGGGAGATCTTGCCGGTTGTGCTGCAGCACATAAATGTTCCTGGGGTACTCTTTCCAGTATTGCTATGTAGTATGTAATCAGTCCTCAGATATCCGATAGGTTGAGCTATGTGCTCATAATCAGTCCTGGGATGAGGTATTACTACAGAGACATGTAATCAGTCCTGGAGATCCAAGAGGTTGAGCTGTGTGCTTGTAATTAATCCTGGGATGCTCTTTAGAGATCTTGCCGGTCGTGCTGTGGCACATAAATGTTCCTGGGATGATCTTTAAAGGTTTTGTCTATCCACATGTAATCATTCCTTGAGCTCCGAGAGGTTGAGTTGTGTGCTCGTAATAAGTCCTGGGATGCTCTTTAGAGATCTTGCCATTCATTTTGCGGCACATAAATGTTCCTGGGATGCTCTTTAAAGGTATTGTGGAGGAGATGCATGTAATTAGTCCTGGGAGATCTTACTGGTCATGCTTAGGCACATAAATGTTCCTAGGATACTCTTTCTGGTATTGCATCTGCACATAAAATTAGTCCTGAGAGGCCACCTCTATTAGACCGTTTGCACAGATGATGAAGACCTGCAGGTGGTGGGCCTACATCCAGTATGAAAAAGGATTGGTTCTGTAGAACTTCCTATGATGAGTAGAGTCAGAGATTGGTTGAGATAGCAACAACAGTGACAATGATGATGACGATGATCCCGAGAAGAAGACTTGTCTAGCAAAACTATGTTGAGAAATACCTTCCTAGTTAGGAGGGAGTGTTGATGTATATGTAACTTCAAAATGTATTTCATCTATGTATTTCATATATATTTATTGTACCCTTATAAGAGATGTGTTATTCCTCTATAAGGAAGTGTCGTCATGTGGATTGACAAGTGTCGCAAGTGTGTGTACTTGCCAATGGGTTATTAGACCACCATGTGTGGGGTTGGCCCTAAAATATATATATTATATGGTGGATGTATCTAGATAGACAAGTCAGCCCCATAGTGTAACTTGGAAAACAGGTTAAGTATAAATAGAGATCAGGAGATCTCTATTTGGATCATTCAGAAAGACACATCTCTCTCACTCATAAAGTGGCACACTAGTGAGGAGGAGGATCATCTGCTCTAGGAGACTATCTCAAGTGTATTTTGGTTGTACTTTGGTTGAGCCATTGCTCTCTCTATCTCTGAGGAAGTTGTGGGGTTTTTCACCTTAGGATTTTCCCCACGGAAACTCTGTGTCTCTTGTCTCTCATGCTTTTGATTCTTGTGATGCTTGTCATGCTTATTGTGATTGTTATGCATTGATATATTGTATATGTTATTCTATCAGTAAAGATCCAAGAGTATTGTGAATTAATGCTCAAATTTTAACACCTCTTTCATGGTTGTCTCATTTTCCCAAGTAGCCTGATCTGATCCAAAGTGCCTCCATTACACTTTCAGCTGAGTAATGGTCCTGCTCCTAAGTCGCATCTCTCTCTTGTCCAGGATGTGGAGTGGTTCTGGTGTGAACTCCCCTTCGAGATCCACCTATAATAAGAACCAATCAATAACATGTTTAGTATCGTATACATATTTCTTTAATAGTGAAGCATGAAAAAAATTATGAACTTTTATATGAGATGGTAAGGCTAACTCATAAGCCACTGGCCCCTTCTTGGCTAGTATTTCAAAATGTCCACAAAACCTTGGGGATAGTTCACCGCAATGTCCCAAGCTCAATGAGCTTCGTTTTTCCTTTATTTTTAGAAACACATGTTCACCGACTTGGTAGTCCTTGTCTTTTCTTTTCTTGTCCGCATAACTCTTTTGGAGATCTTGTGCTTCTTTTAAGATCAGTTGCACCTTGGAGACTAGTTGTTCCAAGTCCTTTAGTAGGTTGAGTCCTAATGTAAGTCTATCTACTGGACTATCCCAAGTCATGGATGTCCGACATTTCCTCCCGTAGAGTACTTCGAAAGGAATCATTTTTTCTGAGGTTTGATAACCGTTGTTGTATGCGAACTCTGCGAGGTGCAAATATTCTTCCCACTTGGTGGGGTTGTTCATGACATACGTCCTCAACATGTCCTCGAGGATTTGGTTTACTCATTCTGTTTGTCCATCGGTCTGGTGATGGTACGCGGTACTGAATTGTAACTGGGTTTCCAAACCGGAGAACAATGCTCTCCAGAAGTTACTAGTGAACTTCATATCTCGATCGGAAATGATTTCCTTGGGTATCCCGTGCAATCGAAATATCTCTTTTAAGAATATTTCCGCGATGTGAACTGCTTTGTAGGTAGATTTCACCGGTATAAAGTGGGATTCTTGAAACAGCTTGTCTACCACTACAAAGATGGAGTCATTATGTTTCTTACTCTTGGGTAAGCCTGTAGTGATATCCATACATATTACTTCCCATTTCCATTCCAGAATGGATAAAGGTTGAAGTAATCCGGAGGGGTATTGGTGTTATGCTTTCACTAGTTGGCACTCCTGACATCTCGCGATGAACATGGCAATGTCAGGTTTCATCTTAGGCCAAAAGTAATGCTTCTTGACTGCCGATATCATCTTTTGATATCCGGGGTGCCCTATATAGGGTTTCTGGTGAAACTCGGTGAGAATGTTTGATCTAATGTCTCCACTCTCTAGGACGTAAAGTCTCTCTTTTGACCACGGTAATCGTGACTCATCTATCTTGTATTCCTTCTGTTCTTGGAATAATCTTTCTTCTTGTATCTTTGCAAGAATTTCCATGTAGTAACGGTAACTCTTACAAGCTGTTTGAATTGTGTGGTGTAATTCTGAGTCAGTTTGACTCACCGTGACTTCGTAAAACATATGTGCTCGACGGCTCAAGGCGTCCGCAATCTTGTTTTCCTTGCCTTTTATATGCTTTAGTTTGAAATGGTATTCAGTAAAGAAGGCTTACCACCTGGCCTTCCTGGCATTTAGGTCGGGTTGGTCGAAAAGGTATTTCAAACTCATGTTATCAATCATTAGTAGGAATTTCATTCCCATGAGGTAATCTCACCACATCTTCATAGCATGGATAATGGCGGCTAGTTCGAGGTCATGTGTAGGGTAGTTCTGCTCATGCTCTTTTAATTTCCTTGATTCGTAGCATATAGAAAAATTGTCTTGCATAAGGAATCCCCCAAGTCCTTCCTTGTTTGCATCAGTGCAAATGACAAAGTCCCCATCAGGATCCGCAATACATAGAATCAATGTGCTAATCAGTAGTTGCTTTAGCTTTTGAAAGCTTTCTTCACACTTATTCATCCAGATAAACTTGTTTGCGTTTTTCTGCAAGGTGGTCATGGGACATGCAATCTGAGAAAAGTTCTCAATGAACTTTCGGTAGTAGCCGGCTAATCCTAAAAATGATCTTATATCAAATACGCAAGTAGGTGTGGGCCATTTCCCGATAGCTTTGACCTTTTCGGGGTCGACGGGTATTCCCTTCTTGGAACTAACATGTCCTAAATACTAAATCTAGGGTTTGTAGAAATCGCACTTACTAAACTTGGTGTAAAGCTGGTGTTCCCTTAGTATCCGTAAAACAATTCGGAGGTGCTCCTGATCTTCTACTTTATTCTTGGAGTAGATCAAAATGTCATCAATAAAGATTGGAATGAACTTATCGAGGTGTTTACTGAAGATGTTGTTCATCATGCACATAAAGTTGGCCGATGTGTTCGTCAAACCAAAGGGCATCACTATGAACTCGTAATGGCCGTAACGGGTTCAGAATGTTGTTTTGTTAATATCCTCATCATGGATCCTCACCTAATGGTATCCAGATCGCAAGTCGATCTTTGAGAAGATCTTCACTCCTCCGACTTGGTCAAACAAGTCATCGATCCTAGGGAGTGGGTAATGGTTCTTAATGGTCATTTTTTTGAGTTGATGGTAATCGATGCACATTGACATCATTCTGTCTTTCTTCTTGACGAAGAGTATTGGTGCACCCCAAGGGGACACACTCGATCGAATGTACCCTTTGTGTATTAACTCTTGTAACTGAAGTTTGAGCTCCACCAATTCTGGTGTGCTCATGCGGTACGGAGCTTTAGAAGCTGGTACTGACCCAGGTTTTAGTTCGATGGAAAAGTCTAAGTCTCATTTGGGTGGTAAACCCAATATTTCTTCGGGAAATACATCTTTGAACTCTGTGAGGAATGGTAATTCTTTGATCTTCTATTCCCTATCAGTTTCTATGTTTTGGATACTGATGGCAAAGAGTTTGCAACCTTTTCTGATACATTTCTTTGCCTGTAAGGTGGAGATCTGTCATACCGACACACTATTAGGGATACCTTGAATCGTCTTATGATTCCTCTGGTCATCCTTGTAGAGTAAGGATTTGTTTAAGAAATCTAGTAGGACATGGTGTGCATCTAACCAATCCATGCCGATAAGTACATAGTATGACCCTAGGGGTTGAATGTTTAATTCTATCCTAGTTTGAAAACCATTTAAGTTTATCTCACAAATTTTAACTAACTCAGAGACCTTTTGTTTGGTACCGATGGGTAGTTGTACCAGCCACAGTTTCACATGATGATCTCGGTTCAACTTACAAGTGCCCACTAACCTAGGGGAGATGTAACTTCAGCATGCACCGAGATCTATTAAAACTGAAACGATTGTGTTAGAGATCTTACCCTCAATTTCCACCATGGTGGCTTGGTGATCTTCCTGTCGGCCATCAAGAGCGGCATAAATCTTCGGTGTCTTTTCCATGTCTCCTACGGTAGGTTCTGCTTAGACGTTGTGTAAAAATCCATCCATTTTAATAGGGCAGTCTCTGTAGTAGTGTGGCGCTTGGAATTTCCAACAAGAAATAGTTGGTGGGACAGTTTTTGTCCCTTTGTTGAAAGGTGGCCTATTGGCCGATGATGGGGGTGCACTTGGTCGTGTTTGTGGTCGGTTGAAGCCTCTATTGGGCAGAAAACTGTTGTTGTGTTTTCGAAAAGGTGGAGGTATAAAACCTGGTCTGCGGTTGTCCGAGAAGGTTTTGAACCTATCTCTACTTCTGTTGATGTTGTCATTCCTTAGCTTTCCATGTTCATAACAGAGTCTTTCTTTATGTAAGGTCACATCAAGGGTTTTGGGCATGTCAAACTCTATCTTTTCCCTAAAGTTTGGTGGCATCCCTCCCAAGAATTGTTGTATTTTGACCTTCTCGTCCTTAATGTATGGCACATATTGCAACAAGTCTAAGAATCGATTTATGAATGGTTCCATAGTTAGGGATCCCATTTTTAACTCATGAAATTCTTTAATTTTCTTGTCAAAGAATATTTTGGACATATATTTGTCATGGAATATTTTGTTGAAAGTATCCCAGATTATGTATCTCAATTCTTGTCCTTTGGTGTGTTTCAAGTCTCGCCACCATCTGGAAGCTTTACCGTTCAGGCTGTATATGGCTAGTCAAGCTTGCATTTCACTAGAGTAATTGTGAACTTTGAAGCATTTATTCATCCCTAGCAGCCACTCCTCAGCCTTTTCCCCAAAGTTAATCTCTCGGTCATAGGATGGGGCTTTTATCTTTATGAATTCCCCTTGTAGACTGTCGTCACATTTCCTCCTTTTCTTGCGAGGAGGTGGTGAACTGTTATCATTGGAAGAGCTCTTACAGTCCTCTTCCATTGATTCAGGTATGTTTTCACCCTGTTCCTCTCCCTTAGGACTGGCTATTTTCTTTGGGTGACTGTTTCCCTTCTTAAAAGTGTTGACTGAGAGTGTAGGCTGTATGTGGGCTTTTGCCCCTATTAAAGTCTGAAGCAAAGCTTCATTTATAGCTTGCTGATCTCTTCTTTCCTGCATGTTTCCATCTCGGAAACTTTGGAATTTAGCCTGTAGATTTTGCATGGATTTCATTAAATCGAAGTTGATTTCCACCACAATTTCTTACTCTCGTGGTGGGGAGTTGATCCAGGAGGATATTGGTGGCCACCCGCCTATTCCACTTGGACCCCCACCATTGTTTCTTTATGGTGTCTCGGAAAGAATTCCAAGTGGGTATGACTGAGAACAGACAGGGTTCCGCCTCATCCTTTCTCATACAGTAGGTTTCCCACCAGTCCTTGACATCGGGGGTGGCTTTGAGTAGTGAAAAGGTAATATTTTCCGGGTCGAAAAAGTCATGAATCGAGAAATATCCTTCTAATAGTTTCAACCATCTATCTACGGTGTCTACATCTATTCAGCCATCAAATATGGGAATGTCAAAGTTTACTTGTACCTTAAAAGGCGTTGCACCTCCAGAGTGGCTGCTAGATGCAAATGTGTCACCAGTGGGAAGTCGTTGAAGGATATGGACGAAGTTATCCATCATCACGTTCCTTTGTTTTTCAAGGGCCTCCTCGAGCAACATTTTGATAGGATCTTCGACACCCTCATCTTTCTTTTCGCCCCCCATGGGCAGCCATCTAGGTTTGCGAGGTTGATCCTTCATAGGTTCAACCAGATCGAGCCCTAACTCCTTATATCCTGCCCTCGCTGGGGACATGCAAAGAAGGATTGAGAAAGAGCAGATTTCTATGATACCACTGATCCGGATTGATGTAGGAACGCAACAGAATACACAAATACCCATAAAAACAAAGATGCAGTGGAAATAACACTTCATTTCATTGCTCAAAGAACTGAAACTTGTTTACACACATAATGGAAATAAACTAGCTAGAGTGCTAGTAGCTTATCTCTGAGAAGAGATGTGGCAGCTACATGCCTCTGAACTTCGTGTTATAATGAGGCTTGAAGGCCTATATATTATTGATAAACAATGGAAACCTTACACATTCAAAAACCTAACCCTAGGAGGTGAAACGCCAGAATATGGGCCCCATTTGGTAACTTGGTACATCAATTTCCTGGGATCATAACTTTGGCATACTACCTCTGTTTGACGCACATGATACATCGTTAGAAATATCGATTTAAGGTCTAAGTTGATAAATGAAAAATATTATGTCTAGAACGATCTCATATTTTCCTAGGCTTTAGATGCTGAAGAAACATCGTTTAGGGCCTCAAAATGGCTCCAGAAGTTTAGGACCTGAAAACTGCCAAGAATAGTAAATTGTGCTACAATTAAGGAAACTAAAAACTGAAGAAACAATGGTGGGGGTCCAAGTGGAATAGGCGGGTGGCCACCAATATCCTCCTAGATCAAGAGTTCATATTTCCATGTATATTGCTGCCCCCTTCTGCATTCATTTTCACACACTGACTGTACATGCAGTGTTTATAAGAGTGTCAGGAACAGAAAATCTGTTAGTTCATTTTTACATAAAAAAATAAAACAATTATGAAGGTATGTTTTTGTTTACTATCTATCTTGAGCGGATGTTTGTAATGAGCCCAATAGGTTACTTAGTTTTGTAACTGAGCTCTGATACCACTTGTAATGTCCCTAAAAATAGTAAAAATTTAAAATTTTTCTGATATTGAATTAAACTGGTAAAGAGGTAGTAAATTAACTTCAACGCCGATAAGTGACTACTCCACCTGTACTTGATTTCTACTCTTTCAAGTGTCTTAGTTTCATAATTATCATGGTTTGTTGATTATAATTTCTAAAGATTTGTAGAAGCATTTTAAAGTGAAAAGATGTATGAACTATCACATGTGTATGGATGTTAGGAATGTAATAATGTGAAACTTTTGCTTACAACTGTAATCATTTTTGTGTACATGTAATAAGCTCTAACTTGTAATTCAGGTGGGATGGACCCCTAATGGTGGCGGTAGAGGACCATGATGTGCTGCTAGATCTTTCAAGGGTAAGAGTACCTCGACAGGGCTGCCGAGAGGTAGGTGGTAAGAATAGAACTTCTAACTTACTTAGCGAGATTCACTAATGTCTTCAATTGTATCTGTTTTATAGGTACTCCTACCACGACGTCCACCGAAGGTACCTACTCCCTAGTTCTGACACCTTCTAAAACCCAGAGTATGAGAGGTTTTAAGATTAGCACTCTTCAACGATTTGAGAGTTATTTACAATACTTATGTAACTTAAATCCTTCGTTGATTTAGTGTTTATCTTCGCTGATACTAAGCTATACTTATAGTCTTGTAATACTTGGGCATTCACAAAATGATATTGGTCATTCTTGACCTTACCACTATAGAGAAGTGGGTCTAAAATCGAATTTATTGGAGTTTGGTGTAGCATTGAATGGGGCTCTTCATTGGCACATGGCCAAGCTGCCAGTTGCGTGGAGGGTTTACTCCTGGGGTTCTTCCCCAACGAAGTGTAAAATTCACAGTTTGATTCACTTGTTTTGTTGTATGTGCATTTGGGGGTTTTCGTGCTCTAGCCTGAGGTCTTGCTCATGGCCAGCGCACCTTACATGGCTCTACACGCAGAGATGGAGACTGAAGGTAATGTTTCCCTGGCTCAAACTTACGCTTCATCCCTGCTATTTTAATTGGTGTGTAATGATACTAAACCCAAGTTTTAACTTCATGTTGGTTGTTTGTTTGGAAGGTGGTCATATGGCGTTTTCCTTCTACATGGCTATGAGATACCAGCCAGTACCTTGATTCTAATTTCATTGCTTAAGGTAAGTTCAGGGTTCTTCATTCCTTCACTCCTCCTCTCGCCATTGTGGGGGATACTGGTGGTGTATGCTGTGAGGGAAAAATAATAGTGAGCCTGTCTTGGGTTTACTGTAACATATTTTGGTTTTATCGAGGTTGCAGTTGGATAGACCATTGTGTAATTGAAACTGTTGGTTTCCTATTTAATGTCCCTCGAGGGATTTGGCCATTTGGCTCACTTTTAAACCCTGTAAGTTTGCAATGGTGATACTCAATGTAAAGACTGAGATTTGTGTTTGCGTATTTTGTTTGTAAAATGACCGTAGACTCAATAATGGAGAATATTACTCTGCAATTTGTTCTTTGTGTTTTCTTATGGTAATGGTAGTTCTTGATTGGGTGTTTGCTATTGTCACCTCTATCCTGGTAGTTGGTTTTAATATTGTAAAATGGAAAATCGTGCTCCTATTATTATTTGCAAATTTCGCAAGCAAGGTCCCCTCTGACTGAGAAATGTGGTTTCTATGAATTTCTATGAGCTTTTGGACCTACTACTGAACTCTGTGTGTTTTCTATAAATGGCTATCATTACTTTCGTTATGATTTAGCTGTGTGTAGGGTGTGAATGTAATGATGGAAAGAAAATTGTAACCCTCATGAGAATTTAGTTATGAGCCTGAGATGGAAATATTCTAGTTCTGTGTCTTTGGGTTTTTGCAAAAGCTAGACAGGATTTTAAAGAAGTAAAATGTAGGGATTCGATCCCATGACCTGCATTTGTGTTTGAGTCTCGTCTGTATACTATTGATAATGCTATTCGAAATATTTGCTAGATAGTGGGTTTGGTTCTCCAAAATGTATGCCCTAAAATGCGTTTTGGTTTGCTAAGCCATTGTAATGATCTCTGTGTTTTCAAAGAAAGACGTGAGACCCTAGCTGTGTATTTCAATGGATTGGGTTCTGTGTTGTTTCGACTATGTTGTGGCGATTGGAATTTCGATGTTATGTTGATGGGAATCATTCTCCTGACCTGGGTTTTCAATTTAATAAAAGAAAGTTTGCTAGTACCATGTAGATACTTTGCTGACTGTGGTGCTTTCGTGGTAGTGGTTGACTGATGCGTTGATAATGAAAAAGCTCTGAGACCATACTGCAACTTGCCTTTACTGCTTGGTACTATAATTTCGATATTAGTTTTTGGGTAGCTGTCAGTCAAATTGATGATGTGTAAGTTCTACGTTTTGATTGTAATGGTAGAAGGTAATAACTGTGTTTGACTTGAATCTCCAAAACTTTATGCATGAATTACTTAGTATTTTCAAAGTCTGAACTCGTTTCCTTGTAAGGGTTAGTAGTTTCGAAATAATCTTAGCCAGTTTTGAGACACGTTGATGTTTTAAACTTGAGAGAGGGTTTTAGTAGAAAGAAATATAAACATTAATATGAACAACATTCATATTCTAGTTATACGAATATTAAGAAAAGAAAACATAAAAAGCAAACATTGTTTCAGAAATGGGAGAATATATATGTAAATATAATATTTCTGCCCTGAAGGAGCGATCTAAGTTTATTTAAATTATCAGAACAAATTTCTAGGTTTTGTATTTACAAGGATGTCTAGAACAGGATAGCTTGGCTAGACCTACTAGACATTCTGCTGATCATAGCTTCTAAAGTTACGTAATCCTAGTTTACAGTGTTTTTGTTCCTATCAAAAATCTATATTTAAACGATTTAGGATAAAAGAAAAAGGACCAAAGGTGTTGGGGTAGCATCTTGTGCTAATTACTTAACCACTATTATAACTTGAAATGGAAGATTTAGGATTTGTACCTGGTTACTTTGTAACTTGCTCCTTCCTGTAGTAACCTGCACACTCAAACAGTAATTAGTGTAGAGACTTCTAAGCTTAGCTAACATCTTAGAAAGACTCCTTAGCTGGATAACTTTAGGACTATCATGTTCCTCCCAACCTTGTACCTTGAACCGTTTCCTGGTTCTGTCTGGATCCTCCCAAGCTTGGCTCCAACATGCAATGAGAGATAGAGGCCCTAGGTCCACTGCTGGTTTAGATCTGAAAATTATTAGGTGAGGCTGCTTCAGTTTCTTGGAGTAGAAAGATTTCCTTGGGTTACCATAAGAGAATGATAATCACCCAGAATGATCATCCCAAAACTTGGGATCTTCCCTCTTTAAGTAGGGGAGTCTTGAATTAGGATTGTTGGAATAATCAGTTTCTTTAAATTAAAATAATTAATTTTTTTTTTAAAAGATATTCATTTACTCAACTAACTAGTCCTCTTGAACTAGGACTCTTCCTTTGTTTTCACTATGAGTGATTTTAATTTAAACTTTTCATAATGTTTATAATAGAAATAATTATAATAATAATACTTTTAACCTAAGTATTAATACATTATTAATACTATTTATAATTGTGGCTGCCCACTACACATAACTATATGCAACAAATGTCTTTTATTCATAAATAAACACATCATTGTTTATTAAAATTCTTAGTAATAAAATTTGATCTTGTATCTTCACATCATACTTTGTTTAATCAATTTAAAGATAAGGTCCACTTCTTTTGATGGTCTTTCGATGGCTTGGATAGGCACCTCTAGTCTCTCTCTTGCATGTCGGATTCCCTTGTTTAACATGGTAGTTCCCGCAGTATGTGATGATATATAGAAAATGAATCATTTAATCAGATTAAATAAATGTGATAAAAGTGCTATTCACAGTCTTTCCGACTCAACACTTTGAGATTCAGTAACCCCGAGTGCTCTTTAGAGCCTTTTAACTCAACACTCTCACATGGGCATTACTCTAGTGCAATTCCAGAGCCTCTGCTCAACACTAGTGCTATAATGTGGTTGTGAGGCACATCTAGAATATTTATGTTTGCTTCGATCCGGTATTTGTTTATCAAGCTTGGAGTGATCCAGGGATTTCCCAACACTCAATGTACCTTAGGGATTACTCCCAGTAAACATTCCTCTAAGTACATCGGGGCTTATGCTAAGTATGTAGGTTATATGTGTGTTTCTGAGTCCACGCTCAACACACTCATAAGTCACATCATGTAAAAGTCATAACTCTGCACAGTAAGTAACAAAAGATCCTCTTAGTATATTAGGGTTTGTACCCATATCAAATCAGAAACACATCATCAAAAGATTAGTGCCTCCTTGCCCAGTATACATTCAAATAAGGAAGTCAGTCAGGGTCCATGCCCAATATGTCAATATAAAATAATAAGTCATAGGTTCTAGGGATTATGCCCAATACTCAGAATAGAACATATTTGCTGGGGTCGTGGCCCAAAATAATAACAATAAAGTATTTAGTCCAAAATTCAGGATATTACATATTTCAACTATTCATTTTTAATATTATTTAAAAAGATATAACCTAAGATTCTTAGTATTAACAAATAAATAAAGACAATCATTTTTACTTTATTACTATTATAAAATACATGGATTATTCGATTGTGGATATTTTTATTCATATTATTAATTTTTTTGAGTTATTTATTTATCATTATTATGTTTAAGCATATGGTTTAAGGAGAAATCCTCTAAAAGACACCTAAAAGGTCACCACACATGGCATCATATAAGTTTTATTAGCCTCTATGAGTGGGAATTAAGACCATTACAAGATTTTGATAGCAAGGGATAGGTCTAGTGGCCATTGACATGATGAATAGAAGAAACCTAGGCCTAGAATGATTCATTGAAAAAAAAAATGACATTTTTAAAGGATCCTTAGATTTAGAATAAGGATAAATGTGTAACTCGGAGGAAATAGAACTAGGTATGAGTTTTGAGGATATAGTTCTAAATTATTAGGGGAGGAAACCCAAGGATTCATCCTTAAATGAATCATCCAAGGAGATATGATTAACAATTAAACCTCTTAAATATCTTGACATGTTTGAGGGAGGGAACCCATGGCTTGGACCTTTGTAAAAGAAAATTGCCATTAAATGACAAAACCAACACCTTGAATGACTATGACAACCTATTAAGGCTTTAACTCAGCCATATGGTGTTGTAACTAAAGCATCCAGGTGTTTCATGTATACAAGCACGCCGAAATCATATTTATTCTTTTTAAACATTTTTTTGTCGTATTTTGAAGATCTGTAATTTGTTTGTATAATATATTGATAGCTCATGTATTTAATTGTACATGTTTTTTATTGGTAGAAAATGCATGCTATGACGTCAATGAACAACAAATTTAATCAACATGATGGGATCACATTGAGAATTATGAAGTAGGCAAGTGTTTTTAATTAATTTATGTATTTAAATTAATTTGTTTGAATTATTTGTAAATTTAACTAATATGTATTAGTTAATGTGTTACTTGCAGTGCCAAAAAATGACGAAAATCAATAGAATTCTTGCCAAACTAAGTTTAGAAGAGCGTAAAATGTTGATGGAAAAGATGTAGAGGGATTAATCATGTGACTAAAAAATAAGTCAATCTAAATTATTTATCAGAATTTGAGTAATAATCTACTTAATTAATAATATTCACTAATATGTGTCAAATAACATAATTCACGTATGATGAATGTTATGTAAGTACTGACAGCAACATAAATCAATGTGATCATAGGAAAAACAATTGATGGAAGATGCAAATGATGATCAATTGGTCCTTATCTCATCTCAAGTGGTGTTGGAAGTGAATAGAAGGGGCAAAGAATTTTATAATACTATAAGGGATTTAGTGGAAAGAACGTATAGACATACTTTTCACTTACAATACAAAAACCAATCAAATGATTGAATAAATAAGGTCATATGTAAACTATAAGAGGTTTTCCCAGAGCAATGGTCAATGAGACTCATGATTGCAATAGAAAAAACATACAACAACAAAAAAGAATCATTCCAAAGGTAATATTTCTAAACATGTCTATATAAAATATGTATCTAAAATATTACAAAGCATTATTCAATCATTTAAATTCTATTCAATATTTATTTTTCATATCAACAAAGAAATAGATTAATGTCACTTCACATTTTCTGGAAGATTATGAGAATACCAAAGGATGAACGAGGTTATATGCGAAATATGCCAGTAGAGATGTCCAAGAAAGTGTACAAGGAGGTGGTCAAGGAAATGGGCATAATTGCATCAAAAAAGAGCCATCTCAACAACACTATGATTCAAATGTATGAAATCATTGGTTTTTAGGTTTATGTTATACATTTCGTTAACTTATTCAACATTAAATATTAATTTTCAATTGTTTTGTTGCAGAAATGAAAATAAAATGGAACCGAGTCATCCCTCAAGACAGGACGACAAGGAAAAAAGGGGTTGATAGCAAACTTTTTTGAGTATTTTGTATTTCTTTGTAAGAAATAAATATTTTGTAGTGGTTGTGATTGATATATTTAATTTGTTTCCACTGGAAATCCTTGCATGCCTTCAAACAGGTGTTAACATACAAAGATGAGCCACGAGAAGAATTGATTGACATTGGCTTAAGAAAGGGTTGTGAGTATATGTTGGCATATCAAAGATTAATTGTGGACTTTGTAAGTCTCTGTTGTTTTACTTCTCTCATTTTATAATTAATAAAACAACAAAAAACTTTTATATTAAATCTATGATTTGTGAGAGGGAATAACACTTGAAGGAAACAAAGCATGAAGTGGATCCAATAGAAAACTTGTTGATAGACGGCATGAGATTTTGTTTTGAGAGAATGTGTATCATTCACAAGTCGATTATTTCTATGGTATGTTGCTTTTCAATTTACATTAATGTATACTATCTATTTATTTTTCATTATTCTCGTTGGTAATGTAGATACACTTGGTATACTTTATTGTTATGTTTGTAGATGGAATCTGAAGCAGAGGAAAACATTCGAGCCAATCAACAAAAAAATTGACCAAATAACCCAATTGATGCAAGTGGCTTGAACACCGATAATAGTTTGAGCAAAGAATGATGCTCCGTATTTAATTTTGATGTTAATGCAAGATGTTGTAGCTTGTTGTATATTTTGAAATAATTGTTTGTGAAAATCAGACATTTTGTATAATAATGTGTTGGACATAGTGTCCCAATTCAAAGACGATTTACTAATTACATGCATGTTAACATTTTGATTATTGTTGTCTCTATCTTGTTGTATTTTGTATGAGAAAGGCACGATTATTGATATATAATAAAACAAATGTTTTTATTCTACTGCATTCTTCAATATTATTGTCAAATGTTACATGTGAAATGGTAGATTGGTAATTTTTTTTCCAAAAAAAAAAGGCCTATTTAATTCAAATGGAGAAAAAAATAATTATTTAGTGCCATACAACAATCATAAATGGTACATTAGTAATTAAATGTATGGATGATTAAATATTACAATAGATTCTTGCATCTATGATATAAGAAATTAATCCAAACAAACAATTTCAATAATTAAAATTGAAATGAATTTAATACAAACAAATATTTGAATTTAAGATGAATAATGGAATTAACAATAAATAAAAAATATAATATATATATATATATATATATGACCTCACACTGGGATCATTTAACTCTAATATGGAGTATTTGGATCATTTTGATGCAAACGCAACCATATTCGGCTGTAGATTAGTGCACACAACGAAATGCAATGGAAAATCACACAAGATGCACATAAGTGCTAAGAATTAGGGCTTTCAATTAAATGAAACAATCTCTTTTTACAAGAGGAATTACATGAAGAGCTAAACTTTGTTCTCACTCAAAATTGTTGTTGACTAGTTCTACAACTTTAGCCACAACACTAAATTCACCATAGTAGAAACTCACAACCAAAAAAAGAAAATTTCTTACTAGTTCACAACTAGTATTTATAGGTGCTCTCTAGCTCAAATTCCCAATCAATCTTCCTCTAGAATCTTCATGCACTTCTAGGAAAAGATCATATCCATTAAATACTTCATGTGCCCTCTCTCAGCACATCTCTCCATCTAGCCTTTTGCTAAAACTACATAACTGCTTTGCAACTATTTCAACTACCCCAACAGCTCTGCTCCGAGGGATCCTAACTTCTCTAGTATTCTTCCGTCATTTTCATCTCAACTCTCGAATGTCTCCATATTTCAGGTCGACACTTCCTTTGACCTCCCTGCTTCATCAGCGGTCTATCGCTTTTCATTTACCCCAACTGGTTGGAACTCTCATGACTCTTCTCTTGCTCTTATGGGGCTATCAAGAATCCCTAAGCTCCATTGGTCGTCCCATCTGCAAATATTAGTGTTGGTTCCAGATGCCCCTATATCAACCTCCCCAGGTTGAAAAGAACTATACCCATGGCTCTGCAAATCCTCGATCTTCTCCCCTGGAATCCATGTCATCTCCTCAAGAATTCCGTCCTTCCCATTCTTCCATCGGACTAGATATTCTTTCTTCTTGTGATACCATGTCCTTCAAACTTCTCGCTCATCGAGTACTACTATGACTTCTTCTGTTGGAAGGATTGGAATCTAATCCTTCCAATCTAAGGTCATCTAAATTCTTCTCGTGAACCCTTCCTCATACTTGTATAGGTTAGAAACATTAAACATCGAAAAAATGTTGATCACTTCCCGTAGCACTAACACATAAGCATTGTCTGAATTTTTTTTCAATATTTTACACAAACCAATCTTCTTCCACTTCAACTTGTTTTTTTTTTTGACAAGAACGGTTAGATTGCATTAATCTGCGTTCTGGCAAGCCAGAACCAAAAAGTTACAAATCTGAAGAAGGTTGGAGACCTCTAACAGTGCTGCCAACCTTCTTGTAAAAGTCTTGGGAGACAAATCCCATCTGTTTCTTGAGCTAATTCGAGATAATGACAAAACGAGCTTACAAGAGTAAATTCTCACAAACTGTGAGCAAAGTAGAAGACAAAAGCAACACATTTAGACTCAGGGGGATGAATGCCCCTTAAAGTAGGGATCCAGCTTTTTCTGAGATCCAAAAGAGATGTTGGTAGCCGTCTCCTTTTCTCTACGTGCCTTGTTGGTCCTTTGCCCTCTGGTAAGGGGTGGAGACGGGACTGAATTGTCTTCAGGTTCAATAGTTCCCACCGAGCCGCTGGAGGGGACTGAAACAGCCTGACCTGCAGGGGCAGGGGGTTAAGGATCTGAAGCCCTGGTTTCTTTTGCTTCTACTGAGCCAGGAAGGGCAGGATCCGGAAGTCTTTCGTCTACCGGAGGGTCTTCCATAACTGTTGTTGCTTCAAGGTCTTGGGCTTCTTCTTCTTGCAGTGCTTCAAAGCTGTTTTTATTTTCAAGAGTTGCCTCCGCTGAAGGAGTGACCTTCGGAACCTGGGCTAGTGATTCCTTTCGCTTTGGCTGCCTTCGCCGGTTGGTTACTGGCTGAAAATCATCTCCTTTAGCTGGTTCTGCCTCTTCTGAGGCTTTGGGGCAGCATTTTGCGAAGTGACCATAAGTGTGGCACCGAAGGCATTTAAAAGGAATCTGCTCGTAGTCCAGCTCTTGGATATGGCGCCATTCCCCCAGGGAGAGCTGAATGGCTTCCGGGAGTCCTTTCTCGAGGTTAACCTCAACACAAACACGAGCACAGGTAAATTGATCCCCTTTCGGCTCCACACTGTCCAGGAAACGCCCAAGCTTATTTCCAATGTCCTCCAGAGAACTTTTCCCCCATAGATGCAGGGGGAGATGAGGCATCCTAACCCAAACAGGGGCTGCAGTAATCTCAGCTCCGGGGTTAAAATCAAGAGTCCAGGGGGCTAAGAACAGCCCCCTCGGCCCCATGAAATAGGGCCCAGATCTGAAAACTAGATCTCGATCCACTTTGCTAGAAAAGATGAAAACAAAAAAGCCCCTGCCTACTGCACATAGAGAAACGTTTCCATGTATCAACGATTTCCAGCGTTCTTCCATCCAAGCCTCCACCAATTTGGGGCTAGGCCATAACCTCGTGAACTTTCCGATGAGGGCTTTTTCTGCTAGAAGGAGGGCAAGACTGCATGGCTCTTCTGGAGATAGCTCCAGAGAGGGGATCTCCTCCATCTTCTTAACAAACTTAGACGAGAGAGAAGGCTTGGCTTTAGGTCCTGCCGAACGGACTAATGCTGTGAAAGCTTCCAAAGAGTCTTTTTCCATCTCTGCAAACCGGTCTGAGGCCATTGTGGACGGCGACCACCAGCAAACGCAGCAGATCGAGCAATAAAATCGCAGGCAAACTTCGCTTGGCCCTGCAAGCAATGGAGACGAGCGATACCGCGTCCCTGAAACCGCGTCGCTGCAAACGAAAACGAGTGAGGCGGCTAGGGATTGAGCCCTAGCCGCAGAGCTTCGCCGGGCGTTTCATCGCGAGCATAGAACACAATATTATTATTAGACTATACGATTCTTCCACTTCAACTTGTTATACATTCCTACAGGAAATATTTCAATTCCTTAAGTCTGCATACACTAGATCTCCTTTGACAAATGAATGTAGTCATATTCTTTGTTTGACTCGCAACTTGTATGCAACATTTCTCTTTTCCACCTGTCACCTTACCTTCTCATGTACTTCCTTCATATGATCAGAAAACGATTCAACATCCGCATTTCTTTTCACTCTTGTTTCTAGCTTCACCAAGTGGGATACCCCATGCAGGATCCTTCCTTGCATGATCTAGAATGGACTCATCCCAATTCTCCTATTCACATAATTTTTGTACATAAATTTAGATTGCACCAACACATTCTACCACTGAGTTGTTCAATCAACATTTAAAAACCTCAACAAGTTCCTCAATATCATGTTCACGATTTTAATATTCCCATTAGTATACAGATGGTATGAAGAGCTGAACTGTAACGTCATGTCAAGATTCTTCCATAGGGTTGTCTAGAACTGACCCATGAACTTGATCTCTAGGTTAGAAGTTATGCTATTAAAAAACCCATGCAATCTCATGACTTCCTTGACAAATAACATAGTAATTCTTATGGCATCACTTGTCTTCAAACACAAAATGAAGTGTACCATCTTAGAATACCTGTTGACTACCAAAAATATGGAGTTGTTACCCCCGTTGAGTCTTTTTCAATCCCAGCACAAAGTTCATGGTGATGTCTTCCCATTGGACAATTGGCACTAGAAAATTTGCATATAGTCTCTTGTTATAACTTCTTCCTTTTGCATGATAGCATATCCAGAACTGTCATATCCATTTCTTCACATCCATCTCAAATGCTGGCCAATAATACTTCTCCTCAACCAACACGTTGGTCTTGTCTATGCCAAAGTGTCATCCTAATCCTTCATTGTGTAGTTCCCTGATCCAATTTTCCTTCATTGACCCTTTAGGGATTCACTACAAATTTCCTCTACACGGGTATCCTTGTTGGATGAAATGATCCAAGTATGGTGTCCATTTGACACTCCATGATTCCTTCAATGCCTTCCATGCGTCGAAAAAATCCTCCCCGACTTCATAGTTGTCCTTCATCGATTCTAACCCTATTGACTAAACTACTATTTTCACAAGAAACGTGATGCTTCGATTTAACATGGCAGTGACATTCTTGGTCTTCCTTGACTTATGCTGCAACAAAAAAGTGCATCTTTATAAGAACTCTACCCACTCCATGTTTCGCTGGTTCAACTTTGTATGGGTGTTCAAATTATTCAGAGCTTGATGATCTATGAACAACAAAAATTATTTGTACATAATATATTTTTCCTCCACCTTTTCAATGCTTGTACAATGGCATAAAACTCTTGGTCATAGGACAAGTATTTATACTTTGCATCATCCAATTGTCCAATCCATCCATCCATGTTTAAACCATCCATGTTGCAATCAACTTGAAATACCTTGTTGAGTTTAGGGAGAGCTAAGAGTGGTCTCTCTGTCACTTTATTCTTCGATTTCTCAAATGCTAGTCGGGAGGCCTCCATCCACTTGAGCTCGCACTTATTCCTGCATGTCGTCAATCGGGCACATATCTAACTAAAATATCTTATGAGATTCTGGTAGAAACTAGAAACTCCATGAAAAATTTTCACATCAGTGGCACTCATCAGCTCAGGCTGTTCCAAAATTACTTTCACCTTCTTTGGGTCCATCTTTAACCCCTAGCTTGATATTATAAATCCCAAGTATACCAACTTCTTCTACATCAAGGAACACTTGTGCAGGTTTAGTAGGGGCTTTTCCTGAATTAGCCTCTGTAGTACTTGTCTCAAATGAGACAATTTTTCATCCTTGAACTACTAAAGATCAAAATGTCATCTACGTAAAAAGCGAAGGACTTACCCAGAAATGGATTCAATACTTCATTCATCAATATCATGAATGTACTTGGTGCGTTAGTAAGAACAAATGACATAACTATCCAGTCATATAGTCCTTCCTTCATCTTGAAGGTTCTCTTCCACCCATCATCTTATCTAATCCTAATATGGCGATATCCACTCTTCAAGTCAATCTTGGTGAAGTATGTCTATCCACTCAAGCAGTCGATCAAATCGTCCATCCTTGGTAATGGAAACATGTACTTGATGACGATCCCGTCAATGGCCCTTGAATTGGTGCACATACTCCATTCTTGTCCTTTCTTGCATGTTAGTATAGTTGGTGCTGCATAGCGACTCAGACTCTCTCTGATCAGTCCCCTCTCTAAGAAATCCTAGACATGTCATTTCAACTTAGCATTCTTAGTGAGTGTCATTCTGTGTGGTGCCTTGTTTGGCAAGATTGATGCTAGAATCAAGTGTCTATATGTCTTGTGTTTCTTTATTGACAACTAGACCTTTGGGAACAAAAACAAAGAAACACTGTAGTCTCTTTTCTCCCAACAACCACTCTCCTTTCCTTGGTAGTCTCCATCTTATACAAAGGGAATCAGTAAAAAATGTTTTCCATATTTCTCAGCTGTGATGCGATTGCAATACACTATGTTTTGGTCGTATTTCCATGGTTGTCCCAACAATAGGCGATAAGTGTCCATCGAAATCACGTCACATACAACATTGTCATATAACTCACCAATCTTGAATTGGATTAGGCACTATCATGTCACCATGACATTGTTACCTTTCTGCAACCATGAGACTTGATATCATTTTAGGTGTGGTTGGAACTTTAGCTCCATATTATCGATTACCTCCATTGAGAATATATTTTATGTGCTACATCCATCAACGATGGTCATACAACATTTATCTTGAATCCTTACTTTTGTTCAAAAGATCTACTTCCTCTTCCTTGGTTCCCTCTCTTCCTGTCACCCTGGTTGCAACAACATCCAGTAGGTTGTTAGGTTTCTTCCTACTTCCAATGAAATGTCCATCATGGTCTTCCCTGTGGTTGGACTGGCTCTGTCGTCAATTCCTCAACTCGCTGCCTCTTGTTGACTTGCGATATGTAAATTCTCTAGGTTCTCATAGTCCTTGTGTCCTAGTTATCAGCACTTATAGTAGATGAATTTGGGTTGGTATACACTCTAAAGTATCCCCCTCAACCATAGGGTGACCATAGGTTCCTCAAATTATAGAGTTCTCAACTAATCATTAGTATCCTAGTACATAGTTTCTAATGCTTCCTTCCTCTTGTCATTCCTCGTGACTTTCTTATTTCCTTTGCCCACTAGTATTCCCCCTCACAGTAGAAAGCTTTTGGATTCAAGTTGTTGGATTTCCTCTACCCATCAAAGTATTTCATACCAACCTCTCATCTTCCTTTAAGGCTAGATGGTAAGCCTCTCTAACCATCCTTAACCTTTATAGGATCAACTCATCCTAAATGGCGTACTTCAGACCATTCACGTATCTTGTGACTACCTATTCCCCATCATCGGACTGTATCAACATGATAAACAGTCGATAGAATTCCCTAGTGAAATATTGCATGGTCAACTCCTTCTATTGTAGGTTTTCTATCTTCTTGAAAAGAAAATCATGTGGTCTGTTGGAAGAAACTTGTCCTTGAACTTGGCAATCATCTTGTCCCAAGTATTCACCTTGTCTTTCCATTTATTTACTCTGTCAGCATGTACGTTGTACCACCACAAGGAGGCATGTCCCTTCAACTTCAAACAAAGCAACCTTTACCCTTTTGGGGTCTTCTATCTGCTCCATATCAATGTATTTATCCATTTCGATGATCTAGTCTATCATTTCTTCATGGTTTAAGCTATGAAACTAGGCAGATAATTCCATGTTAGAGATACCCTTAATCTGAGACAATACATTCAGCAGTTTGTCTCCTGGTTCGTCTTCATCTAACTCATTAGGAGCATTTTCTTCTTCCTCAACCTCAACATTACTGTGGTCAAGGGTTTCACTATCCGTCCCTCCCTTCTAGGCTTCCTTTACTACTGCTAACTCACTATTCAAACTTCTCATGGTTTGAAAAACTTCTTCAAACATTTCTCATTCAATGGTCACACCAATGTGCCCACACATTTTGCGTCCTCTACAATGGACATATATTCCCCTATGAGCCATCACACTCTACTCGAACACCTAAATTGTCGCACCAATCGCAACTGGGTTGCAACATCCTCTACAACTCTACAAAACCGCAACTAGAGTTTCTATTCTATGTCCAATCGTAACCAAACTCCTCATATAAAACACTTCATCCTCTCATATTAACTGATGCAAATGTTACCATAGCTGGTTTCAGATCAATGTGCATAATGAAATGCAATGGATAATCACACATGATACACATAAGTGCCAAGAATTATGGCTTTCAATTAAATGAAATGCTCTCTTTTTACAAGAGGAATTACATGCAAATTTCAACTATATTCTCAATCGGAATGGTCCTCGACTAGTTCTACAACTTTAGCTACAAAACTAAATTCACCACTGTCGAAACTCACAACCACATCAATAAAAAAAACATTCTTACCGATTCGCAACTGGTATTTCTAGGTTCTCTCTAGGTCAATAGCCTGCTCGATCTTCCTCTAGAAGCTTCACACGCTTCTAGGCATATATCATCTTCATTAAATACTTCATATTCCCTCTCTCAACACTTCTCACCATCTAGCCTTCTCCAACAGCCGCGATAACTACTATGAAACTATTACAACTAACCCAATGGTTCTACTACTCACTATCCTATATTCTCTGTTGGTCATCTTCCATTGTCATCGGATTAACTCCCAACTATCTATAGATCTCAGATGGGCAACACCTTCAACCTTTGTGCTTCATCAGTGGTCTATTGCTTGTCATTGACCCTAACTAATTGAAACTCTCACGACTCTTCTCTTACGCTTATGGTGCTATCAAGCATCCCCGGGCACCCTTGGTCATCCTATCTATGACTTTTAGTCTTGTACCTAGATGCCCCTGCATCACATTTGATATTTTTGAACTAGGTAATTGTTTCAAGGCCTTCACGAAGGTAAATAAATGAAACTTAAAATATTATGAAGTAATTGACACCCAAGGCTCTTCCATCATATTAATATTCCTCCTTCCTTACTATCAATAGAAATACTAATAATAATATTTTTGAATGGTTAAAAAATTTTGACAGTATAGGATTTATCATGTCATTTATTCATTATAGGATAGAAGAAGATGCATTTAATAAATCATTCTTCTTTAATGAAGAAAAAGGGGTTTCATTAAAGTCCTATTGGGGATTGGGGTTTAAATATGTTCATTTGCTGTCCAAATCTAACGATTTAAGGAGGTGGGTGTTTCAGTATTGTACATGGAACATTTCTATCTCTCTATCATATGGCTAGTCATGGAGGGAGGGTTTTAATCCAGTCGATCAAATACATGCACACTGTCCCTTGTGGTTAGAGTATGGTTTTCTTTCAATGCTCTTATGAATTTTTTTAGAGTTATTTTACAATAGGATTTTTGAAGGGTTGGTGTAGCCTACGTAGAACTTGAAACATTTTATGTTTGTGGAAAAACATTACTCTACATTTTATTGTAAAGTTTTATGCTATTGACCAAGGATGGTAAAGGATGATTGTAATTGAATATTATTATTATTTAATAAATTAAAATAGGAGACACTCATCCAAAGAGGACTATTGAAGAGTGTTCACTAACCTACTAGGGGGAATGAAACTGTTGTAGAAGGAAATTGACAAGTGGTTACATCTGCCCTCACTTACTAACTGTTGTAGGAGGCAAGCTCCCTAAAATTGTGGTCATGTTCCCCAAGGAATGTGGAACTGAGCAGGTGGCTCATTAAATATTTTTAACTGACCCAAAGACTTAGGTAGACATATAACCATCGAATGGGGTAGGAGGCTCACTTACTTTTTCTTGTGATTTGCTGGAAACGGTTATGTTGAGCACACAAGAGGAATTCGATGAGGGGATGCTAGAATGAGTTGCAGAGTAAGACTGTCAGATTAATCTACTAAGTTTGCAAAGAGTGATTTGTATGTAAGTCTTCACTATTGCTAAGAATACAAAGTGATTGTCATATGCTTCTACACAGTATCTTTATCCTGGTGGTTCAGTGAGCAGGCTCGGGGGTCCTAAAGCAAGTGATATTGGCTGCTTTCAGGAGACGGTTGGGAGGAATGGTCTTCTTTGGGTGTTTGTCCACCTCTACATTATAAACAGGTTCTGCATTGTTTGTTTTATTATTTCTAGAACTTCTCTGTTTATTTTTTGAATATTACTACTTTTAAAGCTATCAAGATACACATGTTGTTTTGAATGTTTACTAGGATGCAAGATTAAAATTACTGAACTGATAATTTATTTCTGCATAAATGATTGAATAATTGAGATATGAAAATATAGAATGATGAGTATAATCCTTCTCTATATTTTTCCTTTCACATTTGTGATGTACTCTAGTACATAGAAGTTTGTTTAAGTAAAAGATTAGAATGATTTCAATATTACGAATAGAATGCTGGTCCTTATTTTACAATAGAAGTAGATACAACTATAAAATGTATGTTGAATACTATATAGGAAACTTAACAGATACAAGTTACAATTCTTCTTTACATTTCATACAAAAATAGAACAAAAGCTAGATTAATTAATAATTAAATATACATGATGCTAGAAATACCATTGTTTCTCAGTCAATAATAAAATTAAGTAATAAATTCATAGCAGTAGTTTACATCAATAATCGTCATCATATAAATAATGTATCTATTACAAAATCGTTCTATGTAAATAGTAAAACACTAATTAGAAAATAATACAAGCCAAATTATCCTTGGCTTTATGAATACACAAGTAATTATATTGATTAGTAACTAAGTTAGGTTTTCAAACTTAACCATTTCATTCTAGAAACCCCACAACTCTTAAGCAAATCCAAGGAGACATCCTGGTAGTATGTGAACCCATTCAAAACCATATTTAAGAAATTACATTTACAGAGTTAGGGTTTGGCTTGAATAACTAATGATCTTTCTCTTTTGACTATATATAAAAAAGAACGAGTTACAGATTATCAGGGCTTTGCTCAACCTTTAACTTAATAATCATACTAGTTTAAATTTTATCATAGTATGCATATATAATTGAAAACATGAAATAACTAAATACAGAAGAGAAGTTAGGGCTTTTCCCTGAACTATGTAATAACTTCTTTTATAGCACAAACTTCCAATTCCGAATTTAAATCTTAAAATTATACAAATCAAGATTTGAGCCCCATACAGTTCACCCTACATATCATATGTCATTAAAATGAACATGAGCAGGCTCAGTATCGAAACCACTTACATATCATCCAAAAGCTTAAAGCAAAACCCTAATATTTTGTAGGTAGTGCTAAGCTAAGTAGAGTTAAAAATAAAAAGAATTTAAATGCTTATAATATAGTTACATTGCCATCCACGTTTTAATCATGACGTTAAAGAATAACAATGAACCTACAACGTATTCATAAGCAGGGCCTTTCCCGAGTATTACCAATAAAATATTCATTGTTATGCAATCAAATTGGAATAGCTCACCAAAAATAACCAAGAGCTGATGCATTAATCACTGTAAACAAGATAAGTATTTGATAGATCCATTGTGGCTTAAATTCCCTTTATAAAATTAAATAAACAAAACAGCGGGAACATTTAGGGCTCTTCCTATTACTTCCATAAAACACAAATTAACGCTTATATCAAAAGAACAGAACCACATTCATCTGAATTCTAAGAAGAACATACACAGTATGACCCTAAAATTTGATAAACACACAAAACACCTTTATCGCTAAACCCTGTAACAATTTTTATTGGGAGAAAGCCCCAGATTTGGGCGCATAGCAAAAATACATTTTAAACTCTAAGAACTTTCCATGTCATTCACTCAATGAACAGGTAGATTCTAGGATAACCTGAGGCTTACCAGGGCATCATCAACCCTGGAGAAAGCTTCATCGATCTCTGTCAAACCCCTAAAGCTTGTGAAGATGAGACACAGCTAAAAGTTCAAACCCTACCATCACAATAGTGGATAGATTTCATTATAATCTAGAAGATGTATAAATAAAAATGAGAATGCATGAAAGGTTTGGATGCTTAGTACAAACTCTTACCTCTGCAAAAATGTTGGCACCACTACAAACTGTCCCTGTGTGAAAGCTTTCCTTAGCCACACATTCTACCCAGTAATACTCCCTATGCATTCTTCAACCACTGTAAACCCTATCGATGTGTGCAAAGAAGAGTTCTCCACACACTTGGAGGCCGAGAGCTCTAAGAGGTCAGCTCTCCACAAATTCAATAGAATAACACAAACAACAATGATGCAACCCAGAAGGCCCCTCTACGTCTAATTTTCACATTAAAAGTGAGGGTGGTATGCCCTATGGCCATGGTGGCCATGAGAGCTCGGTTCTCCCACCTTCAAGAAACAAACAACAAGTCTTAATGCCAAACCCTCAGCATGGAGATAGGGTTTTACCCTTACATGGAGTTCATTCACCAACTTCACGTGGTTGCATTGAATTTTCTTGTCCGTTCTCCACTTAGTTTTAATTTTATACCCACTGCCATATAGTAGGGTCCTCTCTTTTATTACCATCGAGCTCCATAAAGGAATGCACCATGTTCATAGTTTATGCTTTGTTCTCTAACACATAACAAATGCCAAAATCTCATTTAGTAAAAACATAGGCTAGAATGACCCCATCCCTTAGTATGGTCAAGGTCTCCTTACACCTTGGTAATACTTTAAGCCATCTGGATAGGTTATCATATAAGCTTATCTGTTTTTAATTATAAAAGCATTAATTGATTTTACATGATAGACCTCACCTATAACCCTGACCAAAGGCAGCAACATGCATTAGCTTGGTATAGCTAAGTAAGCCTCGAGGCATCACTAGAACCCCTTTCAAGTGAAAGAAGACAGTCAACAGTACAAACATCACATAATTTATAGATTATACCACGACGAGAATACCGACAAAGAGATAGACTATGAATTAAGACAAATAGTTGTTTTCTGAATGAATTTAATAGTCACTTAATCCATGAATTAAAGGATCATACAAAATCACAAAACGATCAGTGCATTATAGATGACACTACGATTGAAAACATAAATATTTTTAGAACAGTCCTACTTCAATGCTTTAAGGACAAGTTAAATAAATGTCAATTTTATGAGATAGTATAATTGAATGAAAGATACTTTTATACAAATAGCAATATAATAGGAATTCTGCTTGAGTATACTACTAGTTTTTATGGACAGTTATCATATTAACTATGGACATAGGATCGCATGATCATGTTAATGCCATTAGGACACATTTAATAATTCATAAATGTTTGTAAACAAATAAGTGTCGCAATTAAAATTATATTTAGGCAGTTAATAAAGAGCTAAACGTCCACAAGTATACTTTCCGCATAAGTAATTAATAGCGATTATACTACTTAGAAAATTTTTAAGTTGTGATGAAATTTTGGAGATGTTACAGTTGATCCCAAATGAATGAAGGAATTCATTTCAAGGTTGTCCTAGGATGTGTTTAGAAGTGACCTGAAGAAGAATTTGCCTCCTTTTATTTCATTTATAATGATGGATGGGGCTCATTAGTAGAAAGTGTGTTATCTAGATTTGTGTAGTTCTTGTTTTTCTTACCAAGATCAGGACCATGCTATTTGTGATTGCCCATGTTAGAAACCACAGTTGATATCCTCTCAAGGTACAAGCTCTACAAAATTAAGCACTTATGTTAGAAAGGGTGGGGTGACAATTGGCTTAGGGCGATTGACAATGGAGGTTCATACACAAACCTCACATTGTGACTCCATTTCTCATTCATCATAAGGAATGAGATACAACCCTAGTGGGGTGTAGCTCAGGAGCCCTCCAAGAATACTAGGGATCCCATTTCACAACCAATGCAAAATTTTGACCTTGAGCTAATTGATTTCCCATGTGATAAGAGCATGTTTTCAAGTTCTATTTTAGGTTTCTATGTCGAGGCCCAAGGTAAGGATGTTGATGAAGGTTGGTAGGTCATGCTTATCAAGAGGAATGAGGCTTCATCCTAAACTCTTGTGAATAATCCTAGTAGAGAAATGAGCCCCACTCCTCAGGTATAGTCATTCAAGGAATTTGTTTCCCTTTCCCTGGGAAAGTCCACCTCCTCCTTGAGTAATGTAGCATTAAGCAATAGGTTAAATAATATTACAAACCTTCTATGATTAGAATGAATCTTTTTCTTCTTTCTTGGAATGTGATAGGGATGACAATCCTAGGTAGCAACAAACTTGTTAGGGGATTTTTTAAAATGGCTTTAAACTTGGTGTGATATTTATCTAAGAGGTGAATTAATTTTTTTTTATCTTCACTACCATATGATATATTTGTGGAAACAAACTCCCTTTGACCTCATGCCACATTTAAAATGGTGGCATGGGGTGTTTCCTTCTCTATCCCTTTTCCTATATAGTTTTTTTACACCATATGGTTGTGACCTAGACGATTAGTGCATCTAGGTTAATCTATTAATACATATGATAGTTCTTGATTTTTTTTTGTGTATGTGTCCAAAATCTATTTAGATCAAACCACCATTGGGAGTGTATTTATTCCTCTTTGCTAGAAGTAGAATCGATAATGGTTGGTGAATTTAACATCATTGAATGGAATGCGGTTGAATGGTGTGTGGTGTACATAAGTAGGAATGGTCAAGCTATAAGTATAACCTTCAAATATTTGATCCTAATTGGTTGGAAAAAGTTCGACTATAGAGGATGGTTCACTTTGTCCAATTGTTGTCATGCAAAGGATAGGGTTCATGTGAGAATTGATAGGGTATTGTACCTTATGAGGATATTTCATTTTATGGAAGCATTTGAATGATTTATTTGATGATGGAGACAACTTCCTTATATTATATGGCCATTTAAACATCCATTCTGGTGGTTCATTTGATTGACTCAAATACTTCTCCGTTGTTCAACATAATGCTTCTCATTTGAATTCCATTCATTTACCTTATTTAATTCATCATGTTTGGAAACATATTCATTGCCATGTTGGTGATAAGGGATGGATGGCATGGTGGAAGGAATTTGTTAATATGACAATTACATTCAGGCATGGATGGGGTAGTATGCTTTCTTTCAAGTGTAGAAAAATATTCGACGGCCTATGACAAGTTGGAATACATGCAAGGCTCCTTAATGAGTATTTTCATAACATTTTCCTTCAGAAGTCTGTAGTGCACACAGGGATTTTTTTGCATAGGGATGACTGTATAGCTACAGGCCCGAATCTCCATGTCAATTTACGATGGAATTAGGAGTGAGATGAGGGATCATTGATGTTTTTCTTCAAATTTCTAATGAAGAAAGTGGTTTCCAACAAAGTACTTCGATTTCATACAGAAGATGGCTCACTTGAGGAAGATAACATTGATATATGAGCAATGTTTGGTGATTATTTTAGGAATATTTTTCTAATCTAGTAATAGAGGTCATGGTTTCTGATAGGAATGATTTCTATAGGGTTGTTCCACACCAAGTCTTTGTTGTTGATCATGATAGGTTGGATAGGGATTTCACAAAGGATGAATAGTTTGTACTACATAGCTATATGTAAAATGGTAAATATCAATGGATTGATGGACTACCTTATGATTTGTACAAGTTTATGTGGGATACTATTGGATTTGAGTTTAGTCACATGACTTTAGAGGCCTTTTCCATGGCATGTTTGACAGAGACCATTAATATAGGGTTCATTAATCTCATTCCAAAGGAGGATGGAAAGGACACCATCCGAGGATGGTGACCAATAAATTTACAGAGCATTTCTTGCAATATCATGGCTAAGGAAATGCCATTGAGGGTGAGGGATGTTTTCAAGAATATTGTTCCTAAAGTGTATACATATTTCATTTGCAGGGTGTTTATTCTAAACATGGTAGTTTTTTCTTGGGTGGACATGAAATGGGATAGGGAATCATAGAAACAAGATCTATTTTTTTTAAATTTATTTTGATAAATACTACAATCGAATTTATTGTGCATTCATTACATATATGTTGATGTGCTTGAGAATATTTGAAAAGAACACATGTGACATTTAATATTGTTATCATAGAATGATGTGACTACCAGATGACTACTTTAGCACACAAAGAACATTCTGTAACAATATGTTGTTCCCTATATCATTTTTAAAAATTAAAACACCATATCCAAAATATCCACCGTGTATCCAGAGATAGATTTTGTTTGAACTTCCACATAAAATTATGGTGGTATTATATAGTAATAAAATAAACTAGTATAGATCCCTCTTAATATTCATATTTGAAGACTTCATAAATTTGTACTTTTATCTTGTTTTGATCCCTTTAGTACTTAATAGGAGTTTAAAAAAAACAACCTAGATTCATATTAATTGTGGAACCTAATAGGAGTTTAAAAAAAAACAACATAAATTCATATTAATTGTGGATCTACCATGCTTCCACAGAAATGAAATCAATTAAGGTGCAACCATTTTTTAAATTGCAAACAACATGAGAACACACTTATACCTAAAGAGATTGATCCCTCATGAAATATGAAGATTAAGATGATAGCATGCACATTCTTTTAAAAGAAAAAAAAAATTGTATTAAAATGAATACACATACAAATGTTATAATTAAGACAACTTAATTCATTTTTAAAATAAATAATTTTAAATCAATTTTTGAAGTCTCGCTTATTTTTAATAAAAATCTATTTTCCTCATTTATTTTTTATTATCAAAATTAACTTAAATATTTTATATTTTAAATTGTTTAAAAAAAAATTGAATCTCATAATTTTCAAGTACACTAAATAAAAACTCTTCAAATTATATCTAAACACTCTTTCAAATTATACATTGTTTTTCTAAAAAATAAAAAATATTTTAAATTAATTTAATTTCCTATTATTTTAGTCATTATCTAAAATGTCACAAACCCAAATTTCCATATTAATAAATTTTCAAGATAAATTTTTCACGATAGTTACTCTATTGAGTTTCCTTTCAAAACGTAAAGGTGATTTCCAATACATAAGACTTAAGAGTAAAGTGTTTAAACAAAATCAACCTAAATAAATGTTACATGAGTATATCAAATTCAAAGAAATATATTTAATCATAACCACGTGACTTGACTCACACTTGACTTAGTTTTTTTCACTTGATCAATATGAATAGTAATTAATTTACCATTCATCAACACATATAGTTAACAAGGACATGAATGTTACATGAGTATATCAAATTCAAAGAAATATATTTAATCATAACCACGTGACTTGACTCACACTTGACTTAGTTTTTTTCACTTGATCAATATGAATAGTAATTAATTTACTATTTATCAACACATACAGTTAACAAGGACAAGGACATCATAGTGGTCAATAAATGAAAACATAAAGCATTAGGCACACATTTACTAAATGCATTAAAAGACACACAAGAAACACATACCATAAACACTGTTTTACCATGGTTCACACGTAATTTGAGTTATGTCCACAAAAGATTGTGCTGCTTTATTATTAATCAATTTCATAAAGTTACATACAAAAACATGGTTGTTGCAAAAATATCTTTCTATTTTCTTACCTTATATCCCAAAGAGTACTCAATAAAAGTACATTTGCCTCTCAGAAAATTTCTCATAGAAAACACTTCCTTCTATATCACAAAGTTCTCATATAAAACACTTCCTTCTATATCACAAAGAGTACTCAATAAAAGTACATTTGCTTCTCAGAAAATTACTTTTCATTGTTTTCATCTTGTCTTGCTTCAAGGTTTGATCATTTCCTTTGTAGAGGTTTTGCTCTTCCATCTCAGTTCTTTGGGCTTATTTTTCATGAGAGGATGATTTGGTGATCTTGATGATTTGACTAATCCTTTTTAATTGATTCTTTTGTGTTTATTGTTATTTTTCAATGGTTGCATGATCTATACTCACCTTATCTAAGTTGGTTCCACGTTTGTCTATGCACAAATTGGATTAAATTCATTATTTGATGGCCTTGTCAAATTTTGGTCATTGTTACATCAATGAATTTTGAGTATCCAAGTTGGTTCCATGTTTGTCTTTGCACAAATTGGATTAAATTCATTATTCGATGGCGTTGTCAAATTTTGATCATTGTTACATCAATGAATTTTGAGGCACTTTGTAGAACTGAAATTAATTGATTCAATTTTTTATTTAAGGATTTTAATATATGCCTTAAAATATTATAAATCATAATTCATAAGCCACGTGATGGCTTGCATTTTAAAGTGAAACAACAATTTTTATGAAACACTAATCTTCAGGATTCTTGTACTACTTTGTATCAATGAAATGGTTAAACATGCAAAAGTTGATTGCTAATTTTTTGTTTTCATTAACATTTTTTAATATATTTAATGAAATAAATTAGTTACAATCAAATCAAATGATTTCTTGATTTTGAACATTTGTGAGGTAACCGAAATGATTTATTTTATTTCTAAACTTCCACTAAAATACTCTCTCAGTCACAAATTTTAACTTGCTATGCCTAAGGAAGACTTTGAACCCTTAGATATTTTGTTCATTGAGGTACGCTTTATTTATTTATTTTAAGTTATGTGGTGATTGCTATTTTTAAAGCAACACAAACATACACATTGAAAAATCATAATGTCTATAAAAATCAATAGAGATTAATTCAAAGTTTAAATTTTGTTATGGATCTTGTACGATGGCGTTCCATAAACAATGAAAGAAAATGTATCCTATTAAACTCTTTAAACTAGTGATACATTCTTTATGATATCGTGGACACCAAATATCGTTGAAATGGAGCTACCAAATCATATCAGATCATTGAGTTTGTTTCACCAATCTCCAGGGAAATAAGGAGAAACTATTCACCTGCAAGGATGATCACTGGCACGAATATCATGCAATTTCACCAGACACAAGAAAAAGGCTCAGCCACCATTCGAGCCATTTGTCCAATTAAGAAGATTCCACACTCTCATGAGTTGCTGAGGTTTTGAAACATTAATATTCCTTAGCTATGGAATCGACTCACAAACGAAGAATTTGAGTCAACATTGCATTTATCACGAGAATGAATCCACTAAATCGCACGTTCTTGATAATCCTTCCACTATGTAATCATATCCCTGTCAAATTGAGAGGAAATCACTTGGATAGTTCGACTATGAGAAATCATATGAGTAACCACTATGAGATCGTTGTGAGGATTCACCATGAGTAGGCATGAAGGATTACCACATAGAAAACACCATAGAAAACACCACATCTACTCATGTTATCCATTCAACTTGCCGATGGAAAGAGAATCACACCAATTAGTCATTACTAAAATCACATAAGATGATCAGCAGATCAAATCCATTAAGATCATGCCACTTTCCAAGACATGGCTGAACGAGATTATTGGGTAGCTATGGTTTTAGGATGCGACAACAATATCTTGGAGGAAGATTTCTCTCTATCCCTAGGATTTGATGCAATCAGTTTTTTTTAACTAGATTAAAGTTTAAGATTTTTATTCTATTTTACTTCATTCGAATTTTAGTTTACGATTTATTCGTATCATTTTAAAATAGTTTTGTTTCACTCCATAGAGAAACTAATGGCCGAATCTATCATTTTCAGGTTTTGATACCAGATTGTGAGTATTTCTCCGGATCTCGAGGAAATCAACTGAGAGAAGTCAAAAGGAAAAGGTTATCATTATGAGAGAGAAAGAGACTTGCATGCCATCATTTCACCAAATCATCAGTGGAAGATTTGTATCAGATTGCAATGTAACAGAATTGTGTGGTTGTTCATCTATAAAGCCACGGAAATCCACCGACCTTAATGAAATTTCTTGTTTAGGGTTGTGTTCTGCAAGAATTTCTACACATTGCACATTCGAATACAAATTAAGTGTTATTATTTAATTCATTTCCATGTTTAGATTTCCGTGTTCATTGTTTGAAATGATTATGTATCTGATGTGTAACAATATGCTCAGGATTATTAACAAATTTTTTTTTATTGCTTTAACCTTAAAATATTGACGACTTTATTTCCGTGTTCAATTGTTTGAAATGATCATGTATGTGATGTATTAGACAATATGCTCACGATTATTAACAATATTTTTTTATTGCTTTAAACTTAAAATATTGAGGAATTTAAAGGCGTTGCTATGTATTTAATTTTCTTTAAATGAATTAGTAATCAAATCATCATTCTATGCATCAGAAACCCTTTTAAAAAATTTCTCCAGAATTTAATTGTTTTATTAACCTTTTGCATTTCATTTCTGTGGCTTTTTCCGTTGTATTTAAGTAACTTTTAGGCAGTTTTTGTTGGGATTAATTGCCAACCGCCACCTCTCCTCAGCGTGATCATTCACCTCGAACTATGAGTTTGAGAGTCCACCTGGAGCGTGTGGCCATTTGATGTGTTCGATGCATGTACCTGGCAGTAGTTCGCAGTGTAAATGAGCAGTTAATGCTCATGGAGCTTCTCGGTGAAAGCGATTGACAGATGTTCTCTTTAGCTCTCGATCCTTCTAGAGGATTCATGATGTATAAATCTTTTTATCGGTTAATACAATGGATATGGGTTCCTGCGCACTTTGGCCATGTCGTGTATTCTGTTATGAGCCGCTGTGTTTTTCTGTTGAATGTCAAAATACGAGCTGGGTGTTTACACAAATGGAGCGTATCCACTGTGCCTACTCCCACAATTGGTATCGGAGCATTTAGCATCTCCAATAGAACATCCATGAGACCTCGAGCATTCTGAATATCTGTCAAACTCAAACCTGGAAGATCAGAAGACATGGATGATTGAGCTGCTTCACCTCCATATTCTGGGGAATCATATGACTGGGAATATGGCACAATTGGACGGGTCTGTGGAGGAGTGTGAATTGGAGCGGAAGTCTCTGCATGTTGAGGAAATCTCAGGTGATGTGGTGGCACTGGCATTGCATCCATTGTGAAGCATACAGCTGCATTGTGTGATTGGTGGAAGTGTTGCGAATTGGCAGCCGCCTTGTAAGAGGGAGCCCAGAGTGGATAGTGTCCGTCCTGAGTGGAAATCGCTATTCTGATTGCGTGAGAACTGAAGGCCTTTGGGCATGAAGAAAGAGGGTCGTGTTGAAGTTCTCTGAGCTGAGTGCAACCGACAGGTTGATTTTGATGGGCTGTTGCCCGTGGTAGAAGAGGAGCCCACAAATTTTAAGAAGCGACCCACGAACATGGGAAATGAACCTCTGAGTGAAGGACTTTCCAAGAAGTTCGAGGACACTGATGCAGTAAGGGACGTTGTCATTTAAGACGGTCGTGTGGAAGATATAGCTTCCAAGAGGAATATAAGCCCCTCGCTTGTAAGTTGGAAGGAGCCGAAACTTGAGGGGTTACATTGTTGCTTGTTGGAGCCACGAGAAATGAGCTCTTGTGGAAGAAAACAAGAAATTCCAGCCGATGTGAAGTTGAGAAAGAAGTCCCCAGTCCTCAATTCAGAACTGTTGTGTGGTATACTTCTCCCATGGTTTAGTTTAGTGGTCGAGTAGATTGGAGGTCGTGTGCTCCCATGGTTTAGTGGTGGAGCAATCTTGTGAATCCCGCTTACTCTTGCGGATGAATCTTATGAAGGCCGAAGCCTGAATATGAGCAGAAGCTCAGTGTAGTTGACAGCAATTACTGTGAATGAGGAAGAGGGCGAATTGTTGAAGAGTTGGAGCCAGAAGGCTGTTTGTGTGAATTTCAGAAGGGTGCTCTTAGCGACAGAGACCGGCTCAGGAGGCGCTGACTCCCGCTGTGTGAAAAGATAAAATTTCCTTGTTTCAGACTGCTGTAGCAGTGGTTCTTTGTCCAAGTGTGGTTGAGCTAAGAGTGGGTTTACAGCTGTAGCTGCATGTATATCCCCTCCCCTCCACTGTCATCAATATTTTAGAGCTCGTGGAGGTCATGTAGGTTGCAATTTGTACAAGAGAGAGCTGAGCCAACGCTGTGTGTGGGCTCACTGTATGCTGGATAGCCCACAGATTAAAAATTTCATTATGATACTGAAGGAACTACCCTTGCAGAACGAGTGACCCCCAGCTGGTTGAGTAAGTGCTCCTGCGGCTTGTTCGTCAAATCGCTTAGCCCTAGTAGAGGAACGATCCTACAAATGTAGACGAAAGATTTTTTTTGGTTCTAGTTTGTGCTGCCGACCGTGGAGCTAGGCTCCCCTACGCCGTTGAACCTGGCTATGACCTGTGTAAACTGGAGAACACTTATGGTGTTATAGAGAGCCCCCAGTAGCTATGAATAGGCGAAGTCCCCCCGTGCCTCTCGGCACTATGATCAATCATCTCAGTAGCACCCCCAATAAGGTCGCCTTTGTTCAAAGTATTCTGCAGTCTCCTGCCCTCTTACACCGACTTGAGTATCACTCATCCCTATCACTATCCTTGATCCATTCCAGCAATGATCCCTTTCCCACTAGTCAGTTTCATATGCTGCTCGATCAACCTTGCCATCATACTCTAAACAAAGGAAGTTTGATTCCACCCACTCTACTTGCCCAGTTATTCCCTTCCCCCACAGTATGTTATTCCTACCATCAGTACTCTCACACTCTGGTTCTCCACCTCATGCTCCTATCAAGGAAACATCATTGCCTTGCTAGTTGCAGGTCTCCCCTATCACTATCCTTGATCCATTCCAGCAATGATACTCTAAACAAAGGAAGTTTGATTCCACCCACTCTACTTGCCCAGTTATTCCCTTCCCCCACAGTATGTCAGTCCTACCATCAGTACTCTCACACTCTGGTTCTCCACCTCGTGCTCCTATCAAGGAAACATCATTGCCTTGCTAGTTGCAGGTCTCCCCTATCACTATCCTTGATCCATTCCAGCAATGATCCCTTTCCCACTAGTCAGTTTCATATGCTGCTCGATCAACCTTGCCATCATACTCTAAACAAAGGAAGTTTGATTCCACCCACTCTACTTTCCCAGTTATTCCCATCCCCCAGAGTATGTCAGTCCTACCATCAGTACTCTCACACTCTGGTTCTCCACCTCGTGCTCCTATCAAGGAAACATCATTGCCTTGCTAGTTGCAGGTCTCCCCATCTATTCTAGAGGATAGACCCAGAGGTCCTTGCGCCTTGGACTCATCACCATTTGTGGTGAGTGCCTATGGACCATTTCGAAAGGATTCATCAGTGCCTCTCTGAGTGGTTGTCTCTCACATGCTCGACTTCAACACCTTGATCGCATCGCTGAGAATCGCGCAGGGTATATATCCCTTCAGTTATTGGTTGAAGACCTTAGATTTCCCCCGACTCTAGCACATTGGTGAGTCACTTCAGAATGCCCAGTTATATGTTCCCGTGGATGTCCGGGTTGCATAGGTGATTGTATTCGGAAGCCATTCAGTTATATGCTTCCTTGAGTACCCAGTTCAGTTCCAGTTCATTCTACCATTGAGGGTATGACTCCCCGTCACTATGATCCAGCAGCTCATCAGTTCCGCTGGTACCACACTCAACAGCATTGTTGTTGATCTAGTATATCATTTCTTCAGCTCAGACATGGTCAGCCCAGCAGTATGTCCCAGATTTGTGTCCCCTCTGGACCCTTATGGTGTACATAGTGGTTCTCCATGTATCCTTCAGGCCCCCATTTTCGGGCCTGATTGTTATTGTTTATATATATCTTGATACGAGCATGGGAATGCCTGCCTCGTCCATATATTGAGATTCTTCTTCATTCATTATTTGATTCCATGTATATTTCAGGTCCCCATTTTTTGGACCCCATTATTATTGTTATAGATCTTGATACAAGCATGGGAATGCCCGCCTCATCCATATGTTGAGATTATTCCTCATTCACTATTGAGGTCATGTACTTTCAATTTTTGCAGTTTGTTCAGGACTGTTGTTCCGGGCTCTAGTTCGTTTCTTCTCCTCTCCACATCCCAGGAAAACCATCAAAGACTTATGATGTCTCTCGGCCATACTATGTGCTCCTTCCCTCACACATCAAGGGGAAATATGTTAACACCCAAAAAGTGCTCACTACCTCATCTCCCTCATTACATGACTCATTTGTCCATATTTCCTACCATATTTGCCTCGAAAACCTTAAAAACCCATTAGAAAGCCTCCAAAAGGACCAAAACCCATTAAAAAGCCTCCAAAGGGCCCAAAAACCATTAAAAAAGCCTCCAAAAGGCCAAAACCCCCATTTTCCCCCCCAAAATAAGTTAAATTCCTCCAAAAATAGAAAAAACCCTCTAAAAAGGGAATAAAATATACAAAAAAGAGGAAAAAGAGGGAAAAAAGGAAGCAAAAACCCTATACAGCTGACCTAAACCCTATGGTGCCCAAAACCATGGGTCAGCAGTCCACCACTAAAAATCTATAAATAGGTGATGGAGGCTCCCCATTTCACATCCACAATCATCCCTATCCTCATGCTGCTAAAAATTCTCTTGAAACCCTAGCTCTCCATTTGTAGCTAATTCTTGAGAACCCTTTTGGTCCACACCCAAAACATCTTTGGAAGAAGGAGAAGGAACAACACTGGAGCTTGGAAGCAACCCTCTTGGATTGCTACAAGGGCTTCATCAACCTCTACACCTGAGGTAATTTTTAATACAAAAAGAGAAATCTTTACCATATTTTCATGTTTTGTCATTTATGTTAATGCTCATGTTAGTTTAATTTTATTTTACTGTACTGTCATATTTCACCATTTTTCTGAACTGCTACTAAGGATTCCCTTCTCCTTAGTAGGTTCTCATTTGCACAAGCTAGGGTGAAAACCCTCGCTACAAGTGGATTCTCAGGTATTTGAGAGGTACCACTACTCAGGCATTATGTTTTGGAGGTTCAGACACTGTTCTACAGGGATATGTTGATGCAGATATGGCAGGTGATAAGGATAGCAGGAGGAGGACCACAGGTTATGTGTTTACTGTAGGTGGAACAACAGTAAGTTGGATTTCAAGACTGCAGAAGGTTGTTGCACTTTCAACTATAGAAGCATAGAATGTTGCTCTTACACAGGCTAGTAAAGAGATGATTTGGTTATAGAGGTTTATGGAGGAAGTGGGTAAGAAGTAGAAGGATAGCAGGTTGTATAGTGATAGCCAAAGTGCCATTCATCTTGCAAAGAACTTAGCATTCCATTCCAGGACTAAACATATATAGCTCAAGTACCATTCCATATGCTCTGTTCTAGAAGATGAAGTATTGAAGCTAGAAAAGATACATGCTAGCCAGAATCCTGCACACATGTTCACAAAGGTAGTGACTAGAGAGAAACTGGTTTCCTTCTTGGTTTTCGTTGGCATTCTAGCATGAAGGTGAAGATGACAAAATTGCGAAGTCCAAGGTCCAACAAGTACAGCAGCGGTAGAGTTGTTGTGATCAGTCTCCAAGTGGGAGATTGTTGGTTGTGGAGCCAAATATTCCAGTCTCATAGATGATGATTAAACAGTGTCAATACCCCAGGTTTGGTTATGATCCCGACCTGATTCTAAGGCGGTCTGGGGGTGGGTCGACCCCCCCCCTGGCTGGGGGGCGTGGTGGCCAGCAGGCCCCCACCGAGGGTTTGGGGGCAGCGCCCCCAAAAAAGGGGGTTTGGAGGCAATGCCCCCAAGTTACAGGGGTTCGAGGGAAGAGCCCCCAAGAAGGGGTTTCGGGGGCAATGCCCCCGAGAAGATGGGGGTTCAAGGGCGTAGCCCTCAAGGAAAATTTTTGGGGCTATTTTTGCCACTAATTTTCAGGCCCGTGGTTTTGGGTAACCTGTGGTATTTTTCCATTGTATTTCCCTTATAAAAGAAAGACATTGTAACACAGCTAGGGTTAATGATGTATTAGGATTTATGCATTGTAAAGATATTTGAGATCTGTGAAGAGAGACTATGAGATAGTGAAGAGGAAGTGCAGCGGTTGTGCTACAGATTGTATCCCTTCACTTTGCTGGATGGAATAATAATAAGGACTAGCAACTTTAGTGTGGATGTAGCCCAAGTTGGGGTGAACCACGATATATCTATCTCTCTCTTGTAATGTGTGTGTGATTAAATTTTCATTTTTGTTTATTGTTATTGCTCTGCGATCCTCTTTTTCGAAGATTGCAAGTGTCACAACTTATATTTGATGGGTTATTAGGCCACCAGTGTGGGGTTGGCCCTGGTTGAGTTAAGTGGTTGGGTTATTAGACTTCATTAGGAGGTCAGCCCAGTTGATTTATTTGGCAAGTCAATCAATGTATAAATAGAGAGGTTGTGTCTCTCATTTGATTCATTCACTCACTTCTTAAGATCGCATAGCTAAGAGAGAAAGTGGTGCACAAGTGGAGGAGGAGGAGTATCTTCTAGAGAAATCTCTTTGGGTTTGATCCTTGCGCTCTTGTATTGGGGCTTATTCTATCTCCGAGGAAGTTGTGGGGTTTTTCACCTTCTTGGTTTTCCCCGGTGAAACTCTGTGTCTCTTGTGTGCTTGTTATTGTGTCTATGATTGATATTCTATAGATATGTTGTACATGTTATTCTCTTAGAGATACAGAATGATAATGGAATGAAATTATCAAAAAATTAACACGCACCAGTGGTTGTCGGCACTCCCTCTGGTCGGATCCCCTAATGTTGACTAACTACGACTATTCTGCCTAGGCCACAATGCTCCTGCATCAAACTCCCCAGGTCAAAAAGAACTCAACTACCCCGTTAGTCTCCTCAACTCTTCTTCAGAAATCCATGTTGCCTCCTACAACTCATCATCTTTCCATTGCACTAAGTATTCCTTCTTTCAAGAAGTGCACGTACGCCCGACTTCACGTTCCTCTATTACTTCTACGATTTCTTCCTTCTATCAATTTGGAATCTGCTTTGTCTAGTCAATCTTTAACACATCCGCACTTCCACTACTTGAACCTTCTTCAAACTTGTATAGATCTGAGACATTGAATGCTGGTGAAATGCTTAAGTCATTCGGTAGCTCCAACACAGAAGCGTTGTCCAAAATTTTCTTTAGAATATTACATGTTCCAATCTTCTTCAGCTTCATCTTGTTATACGTCCTGGTTGGAAATCTCTCCTTCTGTAAATGTGCATAGACTAAGTTTCCTTCACTGAACGACTATAGTCTCTTATTCCTATTGGCTCTCGACTTGTATTCCATGCTACTCTTTTCCATGCGCTTTTGCACATCCTCATGCACTTCTTTCATATGCTCTGCTAACAATTCTACATTTGCGCTTTTCCTGGCTTCTGTTGGTAACTCAACCAAATCTACCACTCCATGTGGTTTTCTTTCCTGAACAATCTGGAATGGCCTCTACCCTGTCAAGTGATTCACAGAATTGTTATATGCAAACTCTGCTTGCACCAACACGTTCTCCCACTGCTTGGGTCTGTCGGTCGTCAAACATCTTAGAATATTTTCCAAACTTCTATTCACCACCTTAGTCTGTCCGTTTGTCTCAGATGATATGCCAAGCTAAACTGCGTCCTCGTATCCAGTTTCTTCCTAGGGTTCTCCAGAAATGTCCCATAAACTTGGTATCTCTATCCGATGTGATACTCTTCGTCAGCCCATGCAATCTGACTACGTCCTTGAAGAATAGTACAGCAATGCCTGTGGCGTCACTTTTCTTACGACACGGAATAAAGTGTGCAATTTTTTAAAATATGTCCACTCCAACAAATATTGAGTCACTCCCTTGGTGCTTCCTCGGCAATCCTAGCACAAAATCCATGCTCAGGTGCTCCCATGGGGTATCTAGTACAGGTAATGGTGTATAAAACCTTGTGTTTTGACTTCTCCCTTTTTCCAACTAGGAAACTCTACATTCTCGAACCCACTTTCCGAAATATGCTATCATTCCCGGCCAATAATATTTCTCTTTGACCAATTCCCTGGTCTTGTCGATGCCAAAATGACCTGCTAACCCACCACTATGGAACTCTCGGATTAGGTTCTCCCTTACGGATCCTTTGGGAATAAACAACTGTTTTCCATTAAATAGTTATCCATCTTCGATAAAATAATCCAAGTATGGATTTTTGTCGAAACTCCATGGCTCACGACAAGCCTCCCATGCTTTAACAAAATCCTCGTCAGTCTCATACTCTGTCTTCACCGACTCTATTCCTGTTTCCTGAACTATTGTCATGTTCAACAATGCAACTCTTTGACTCAGCACATCGGCAACCTTATTCGACTTGCCCGACTTGTGTTGCAACATGAATGTATATCCCTGTAGGAATTCAACCCATTTCATGTGCCGCTCATTAAAATTCAACTGAGTATTCAGATACCTCAATGCTTGGTGATCTATGTACAACACAAATTCCTTGGGAAACAAATAATACCTCCACTTCTTCAATGTCTGGATAATAGCATAAAATTCCTAGTCATAGACCAAATATTTCTGCTTCGCATCATCCAACTTCTCACTGAAGAATGCAATTGGTGGGCCTCCTGGCTCAACACTACTCCAATTTTCATTCCACTCGCGTCACAATCGACCTGGAAAACTTTGTCAAAATCTAGGAGCGCTAACACTGGGCTCTCAATGACCTTTTCCTTCAACTTGTCAAAAGCTCCCTGGGTTGCTTCCGTCCTCTTGAATTCACCCTTTTTCATGCACTCTGTCAAAGGTGCACAAATCCGACTGAATCCCCAAATAAACTTCCTGTAGAAACTGGCAAGTCCATGGAAACTCCTTACTCCAGTCACACTTGTAGGTTTCGGTCAATCCATTATTTCCTTCACCTTTTCTGGGTCCATCACCAACCCTTTACCTAAGATTACAAATCGCAAGTACAATAGTTCTTGCTTCATGAAGAAACACTTTTGTAGGTTCACCATCAGCTTCTCTTCTTGCAACTTCTCCAATACCTGTCGAATGTGCTCCAAGTGCTCTGGCTTGGTTCGACTGAAAATCATAATGTTGTCTAGGTAGACTACAACAACCCTTTCCAAGAATGGTTTCAGTACTTCATTCATCAACCGCATGAATGTACTGGGTGCATTAGTCAATCCGAATGACATGACTAACCACTCATACAACCCTTCCTTTGTATTGAATCTTGTCTTCCATTCATACCCTTCTCTAACCCAAATCTGGTGATAAACCACTCCTCAGGTCTATCTTTGCGAAGTACTTCATTCCACTCAAACAGTTCATCAAGTCATCCATCCTTGGCAATGGAAACCAGTACTTGATCATGATCTTCTTGATGGCTCTCGAGTTTGTACACATTCTCCATTCTCCACCTTTCTTCGGTGTTAATACTGCTGGTACTGCGCACAGAATCAGAATTTATCTGATCAATCCCTTGTCTAACAACTCCTGGACCTGTCGATTGAGTTCCTGACCTTCTGTCGGACTAATCCTATGTGGTGCTTTGTTTTGCAGACTCGACCCTGGAATCAAGTCGATCTGATGGGATATGTTTCTTGTTGGTGGCAATCTAGTCAGTGTCTCATCGACTACTATGCTCTGAAACTCGTCAAGCATATTTTCGACTTCGACCGCAATCTTCTCCATTATCTCCCTCTCGACACATGGTCCTTTCATAATGATAGCAAAACATCCCGACTACTTTTCCTCTTCCACGAGGAATTCTTTCGCTGAGCACATCAGCACTCGCTTCTCCCCAAATTTTCTCTCGCCGTGCTTACTGTCGGCTCGCTCCTTTGACTTTGTCTTAAGAATCCTCTACATGTCATTTGTCCACACTGTGACTGTGTTGGATCGACCATAATAGATCATTTTTCGATCATATTGCCATGGTCTTCCTAATAACAGATGGCACATGTCCATTGGGATTACGCCACACAGTACACTGCCTTCAAATACTTCGACTCTGAAGTTAATCAGGCACTGTTTGGTCACCTTCACATGATGTCCTTTCTACAACCATGAGATCTTGTATGGGTGTGAATGTTCCCGACACTTTAATGATGCCTTGTCGATTACCTCTGTCGACACAAGATTCTCAGTGCTTCCACAATCAACTGTGGTCTTGCAACGCCATTCGTCGATTCGTACCTTAGTTCGAAAGATGGAATTTTGCTGTGTCGACTCTTGCTCATCGTGTCGGTCATCCAAAACTAGTTTCTTCCTAGTTGTCATGGCTCGACTCTTCTTCTTACCATCCTTACTATTGTCGGATGCCAAATCTTCCCTCTAGTCCACTTGCTCATCTCTTCGACGTCCGAGTTTCGACTCCTCTATAACATGTAGGTTCTCTATACATTCATATGCCTTGTGTCCTGTTCCATGACACTAGTAACAGATTATGGCTAGTATGTTACCTCATTTTCTATCGGATGGACTACTTCGACCGTACACACCTCGACCGCAGTTCTCATTACCATCGCATTGGTTTTCTTGTGCTCCTTCCCTTGTCGATGTCCCTCCCGTCCGTCGATTGTCTTCGACAGATTCCTTCTTGTAACCGCTACTTTGACCTTTCACGGAAACAGTCTTTGCACCCTGACCAGTCATCCTACCTCTGGTCGCTACGGATTTCCTCGACAGTTTATCTTCTGCCTTCAAAGCTAATTGGTAGGCTTCACTGACCACTCTGAATCTTGGCATGGTCAATTCATCCTGAATGGCATATTTCAAGCTGTTCACGTATCTAACGACAACTTCTTCTCCTTCTTCTTTCTGACTCGACCTTATCGACAATCTATATAACTCTTCCGTGTACTCCTTCACGGTCATCTCTTTTTGTTGAAAGTTCTGTAAATTCTGGAACAAGGAAATCACGTAGTCGTTTGGAAAAAACTTTCCTTTCAACTTGGCGACCATCCTATCCCAAAGCATGATTTTCTCCTTGCCCTTCTTGACTCTGTGAGCCTGCACATTGTTCCACCACAACGATGCATAACCCTTCTATCTCAGACATGCAGTCTTAACCCGTTTAGGATCCTCGATCTGCTCTATGTCGAAGTATTTCTCCATTTCTCTGAACCAGTGGATCAAGACCTATGGATCCAGACTTCTTGAGTAGGTACATACATCTATCTTTGTCTACCCTCTCATATCCATTAGAAGTTTGATCAGTTTGTCTTCTGGTTCTTCTCCCGCTGCTTCTTGTGCTTCCACTTCTTCGACCTCCTCGTCGCTTGGTCTAATGCACCGAGAATACAACCATGCCTTTGGATTTCTTTGATCAATGCGACTTCATTTGTCAAAGTTTGCATCGTTCGGACGCACTCATCGAGCATCTCATGATAAACTCTGACTGCTGTGCCACGCACTCTTCATCCAACAACTCGAACGTTAACGCATCTATGACCCATTTTCAACATTGGCTGAAAATACCAGTCCATTCAATCGCAACCGGACTTCAAAAATTTGTGCACAACTCTACCCAACCACAGTTGGAGCTGTAAACACACTTGACGCTTTCCTATTCACGGGATTCTTCCACTCTGAAACTGGACTTGATGTAAGGTGCCTTGTGCAATAAGGTTCTTTCTTAACAATTACACACAACACACATATTCACATAGATAAGATGTAAACAGGATCCTTCGAGTTGGCTTATATTACTTCTACTGAAATGGTTACAATGCAAAATTCTAGGAATGAAATAACTAACTAACTGTCGGCCTCAGGCGTTACAATACAGAAGTAACTATGTGTTATCTCAGTGTGTTGATCTTCACCCTCTCTTGGTTCACTACGAAACATTGAGCTATGGCTTGATCTTCTCTGCATTCGAAAGATGTGTGACTATTCTCTCCAATCTACCTATCTTCTCCCCAAACTATGCTCTTTTAAATGATCCAACTGATCTCCACTCCTCGGCCTTCTACTCTATTGTTGCGGTTCTTGAGATCACCTTGATCCCCAAGACATGCTTCCCTCTGTTTTGTCGATCTCCTCAGATCCTACAAACCTACAATTGTCAACGCCTCAACCATGCTGCACAATCCTTTCCTGTGTTGACATCTATCACGATCCCAACTACCTTCAATAACTGCCATTAACTTCCTTAGAAACCCTAAACTGTTGCCAAGTACTCTCCTTCACTTCTATGCGTCCTTCTAACTGGCTACAATAATCCGTCATGTCGACTATACTGTTTGTCAGCTTCTTTTCACAACCCAAGGCTTCGCTAATCCACCCCTTCCTCCTCGGTTGGCTCATGCCCAAACCTGTCGGAGTCGCGGTGCGACGAATGTCGACCATCCACGTCCCTGCTCAACTTGTTGTCTGTCGGCCATCCTGTCGACTCTTGACTTTCATTGCTTCTATCGATCACTTACCAACTGCTCCTGCTCGACTTATTAACTTAGACAAGCCAATCTACTCCTCCGCACTAGTGGTCGTCAACACTCCCTTTGGTCGGCTCCCCTCATGTCGACTAACTATGACTGTTTTTCCTAAGCCCCGATGCTCGTCCATTAAATGGATTTTATTTTTAATGAAAAACCTATATGCAAAAACATCCCAAATCTTGAAGACAAGTAAATAACTTATTGGTACTTAAAAACATTATTCACACAAATAAATTTCCTTATCTTGATTGATAGAGGAAGATGAAATTATAAAATTATATAAAAAAAGGTTGAAGGATCTTTGAGATAATATTATCGAGAAGATAGAGGAAAATGGAAATATAAAATTATATAAAAAAAGCTATAGGATTTTCGAGATAATATTATCGAGAGCATCTTTTTCCATAACATTGACGTGAAAGATAAGGTAGGCTCAAACGGAAGTATATTGGAAACATAGAGTTTTCATAGTTGTAACTTTATGAAGTCAACGAAAAAACTTAAGAAAAATAAGAATAGGCAGAATTTATGCACAAAACTCTTACGAGATTAGTGGAACGAATTAGAAGAATGAAATACATGCTTCAAACATTGGCCCAAACGATAGATCGCATTGGATGAACGTACTTTCTAGGGTTCATCTTACTTTACCTATTAAGTGAACATTCCATATAATGATTGAAAATTCAAAAAAATTATTACAAAAAATTGTCAAATGGATGATGATTGCTTTTAGATGCTTTTAGACATCTTAATGAAAACAAATAAATTTATTAATTAAAATAATAAAAGTTGTTTTTTAAATTTGGAGCATTGAGAGGGATCAAAATTTCCTAAAGTGCAAACTTCTCCTTGAATAACTTCTTGAGTGTAATAAGTGAGCCATCTAATCCTAAGCCCTAAAGTCTCTAGTTAAAGTCTCATATTTACTTTTTACTTGATATTATTCTTTTTTGTTTACTTTGTATTATTTTGTCCCTCATACTGAGCTCGCAAAAAAAAACAATTCAATTAGTTTTAAAATTACATAAGTATTTTTATCATATATCTTTAATATTAACACAATCATTTAATAGGGTGTGGTGAGTGAACATAGATAGGTCACAAGTTAAGTGTTTAACAAATTAAGATTTTTTTTTTATAAATACTATTTTATCTCAAATTCTACTATATAAACAACTATAGGTATGTCAATTGAGTGTAGATCTGGTGGTTAGGAGGAATGTTGTTATCCTCCCCATACAGGTTCAAATTTAGCTTTGTGACACTTGCTTCTTGGGAGCCCACTTTGATTATGTAATAATTGTAACTCGAAAATACCTTGATTCTCTGCAATATCAGACCTGCAATATCAGGCCTTCGCATTCTCCCGATAGATGTAGCCCTCTAACAAACGGCCCAGCCTATTTTACTTAGAAATTCTTGCTACAAGCTCGGCAGCATGTAGAACTTGATATTTTCCCATACATTTCAAAGCAGAGAGTATAGAACAGCACTGCATTTTCTCCATTATCACAGCCTAACAAGGTATTTTTTCCAGAAAATATCTTGATTTTCTGAAATATCTGGCCTATTCTATTCTCCTAATGGATGTAACCTTCTAACAAAGAGTAAATCATCATTAAAAAAAACAACTATAAATATAATTAATTTGATCAACTATAGATATAATTATCTATAATTAATTTTAAAGACAATAAGAATGTAACCCTATTATTATATAAAATCTCTAACTAAAACGATTAAAAACTATCAAATTTTTATGATTACGGATTTTATAGAAACCTATATTTTATTAAGAAATTCTTGCTAACCACATTTCAAAGCACGAGAGTAGAGAACCGCACTGCATTTTCTCCATTATCACAGCCTACTCTCTTGCTTTGTCGGATTTGTATCTTCCTTTGTCACGTCAATAGTACGCATAATACTATTGTTTGATTCCGGAAATTCTGGTGGCATGATACTATTGCCGAATTCGTAAGCTTCTTTTGTTTCCATGTCCTTTGCTTTGCCCCAGAGTGTAGAAAACAGCCCCACGATGATCAAAATTGCGCCCACCACACTGCACGGTTTTCCTCAACAACATTTTCAAAGGCCAATAAAGCTTGTCATACACTAGGGTTTCTCTCATGGTGGAAAGCCTGTGATATACTAGTGTTTCTGTCAAGCTGGAAAGCATGTCATACGCTAGGGTTTCTATTTTGCAAATCAAAGTACGCTTATAACTGTCTCTTTTAAGAAATATATAAAATAACAAAATGCCTTTTGACTGCATAAATTCCTTACCTTCCCAGGCGAAGACACACATGAACAATTATAACTTCCAAAATTGCCGTTACAATCGTGCCTAGTGGATTGAAAATTGCCACGAATACAGGCCCTTTTTTGCTAATACACCAAATTTGCAAAAACGTCCCGAGTCCAGAGCATATTATTCCCTGGAACATTGAATATATTAATCAATCAATCAAATTGATGGTATTCACTGCAATTAATATTTTGTTGTTGTATTCAATGTGTAACGCCGTGAAGCTTTATATTAAAGTAGAATTTAGTTTCAAAGTTCAGATCCTGACCGCGTATACGACACTCAGAAGCTCAATATTCCATCCTATAGCCCAGCTATTCGGTCTTTTATGCTCAAAGATTACACCAATTAGAGCAGATTCTACTGCTCCAGTAAGACTTGTGAGAGCTGTTAATGATAACTGAGCCGGATACCTCTTCAGAACAGGTGCCTGCATTCAATTTCACCCACTATACAATCAACCATGAAAGAATTATAAGCATAATAATATCAATCTAAAGAACTGGCAATATACTTCATGATGACGAATATCACCTGAAAAGTAATACACGCAGACGCAACCACGACGCCCCCAAAAACCAAGATGAATCCCAGAATAATATTATGTTTAGAGTTGTGTGCAATTTGATCGCTTGTAACACCAGTTGATGAAAATTTAACAACAGGACCTTTGTATAATGCCATGACCATTGCACCACCAACACATATAACTGTTCCCAGTACTTTTGCTTGTCCTCTGAAACTTCTGATATTAACTTCCTCCAGTCTAGCAAAATCACCAAAGTTTATTGAGCATCATGAATAGGTTGCCAGTGCAAATTGCAATATTAAACTATTGTAGGTCAACAATCAGTAGAATCCATAAGGAAGATGAACCAGAAAGGTACTAGCATTCCCAAAAACAAAAATTTCACAGTACATAGTAATAATTATATATTAACAACTTCTACCCGAGGAATATGGCCATTATAAATGTCAAAACAGGAATTAGATTAAATGCTGCTGAACAAAACGTAGAAGAAGTGTAGTATAATCCTGGAATGTAGATATTCTGAGCTACCGCGATTCTGTAACCGAACATCAATAAAATAGATTTATGTTAAATATGTACTACACCTTTTATTCAACAATATCAACGAACATACAAATGCCAAAAGTATAATATGCAGAAAATGCTGAGTAACAATATTTAGCTTGGGGTAGGTTATTTAATGCAGCTGTAGCAGGTCCAACATTAAACAAGCTTATTGCAGCTGCATTAAATGACCTACATGCTGAATATTGTTTGCCCAAAATACTTACCCAGTTCCAAGAAAGAAAATTTGAAATAAGACTGCCCATGTCAAAGGCGGACGTTCCTTCCTGCAATGGTTAATGACACATTAATTCAAATGATTGAAATAATGTTCTCTCTGTGCCGATCTATATCTATCCATTTCTCTATATATATTATTGTTCAAATTTGTACATCTAAAAATAAAATAAGAATCAGTGCTCACTTTTCTAAAAGGTAAGCAAACGGAGCAATAGCTAGTGTTCCAATAACCTGTCTATATGTCACGAAAACAAAATGATTCATTCCATCTGTTAAGACCATTCTAGTGATGATAAACATGCCTGCCGATGCTACCTGAATTAAAATCTGAAAAAGATGGGGTTTGAATTTCTCAATTCCCTGAAAATAAACCATTATAACAATACTGTCGATAGTATTGACTTCAATAATTATTTTTTAGTGGTCGTTGCAGTATTTTTAGATATGCCAGTAGCAAAATAAATAAATACATAAACTGACGGTATAACAGTCCCTTTTTTATTACAGTCTATGCTCGTACGGCTTTCTGAAACCTACAAACTCTAAAGTTTGATATACATATTTTTTTGTTGTTGATTTAGATCGTTTTAAAAGTAGGCAAAATCATTACGAATATTGCTTCAGCATGCTCGAAATTTATTATATAATACTTTTTCATAAAAAAATCGAATTATTAGACATTTTTTTATTATTTTACATACCCATAGAATAAAATCTGGCGGAATATTGTTTCACTATGTACACAGATGGGACATTACATTGAGTAATTGTAATTTTTTACTATTTCAAATAATTAAAAAATGTTCGGAATAATACATTGTTAATTATTTAACTAAAAGTAACATTAATTAGATAAACTTAAAGTTAGAATTTTAGCAGAATATTGCTTCGAGAAATCTTTCGAGCTTTTGATTTAGATTAGCTTTTGCTTGATCATGTACTTATGCTTCTTAATATTAATATTAATGAAATGGTAAAGTTGAGATGTTAGATAACTCTCTAAGGCGACATGGAATCTAATCAATTTAAATACAAAACATGGTTGAGTGTCAAGATGGATCTATGCTATCAAAGGATACAGAGTGTTGACTTTATTTAGCCAATTTACCTGATTTTAGTATTTAGAAGAGGCAATAAAACTTAAATATTCACCAGCTACGGAATTGTTCAGCCATTCATCCACAGGCGTTGTATGAATTATTCAGCCATTCATCCATAGGCGTTGTATGAGACTAAAATTGAATTTTCCCAGAAGGACACAACTGTTACTTGAATTTTTTTTCACTACAGTAAGGTTCGTAACAAGATTGGAACGTCCTTGGGCTCAATTGTATTGAAAAGCATGCATATATTTTGGTTTTCAAATCAGCACATTAATGGAGCAAGAAAACCAAAAGGTGTGCATGACCTAACTTTAAAAGCATAGTTATAATTTTTATAGCGAACCAATTTGTTTTATTTGAAAACTTTAATACTGCATATCCCCATCTCAGGTACGACTTGAACCCGCTCAATATGAAGAACCGCGGAGTGCCAGATGGCCACGAAAACATAAGCCACTTTGGTTAACTAATGTTTCCACTATGAGATGCTTGGGATCCGGCTATTACAAGAAGCTTTAACCTTCTTCGGCTGCAAATATTAATATTTTTCGCTGCAAATATTAATATTTGGCTTGCTGGTTGTTGGATATACCTTTGGGAGGTTTCTCTTCCCATGATTAAAAAAAATATTTGTGTAGGTCCAGATTATATGTATAGGTTTATAAAGAAATATTAATACACCTAATCAAATTTCTTTACAACAAGAAAAACCATCTCTTAGCACAATAAGTAAGCACAGCTTACATTTTGCCACTTTAAGGTGGTGGTATTAGCACGAGTTATAATTTTGTGGTGTTAAAGTAGTGTTATTAGCACCACTTAAATTTTGTGGTGTTAATGCTTGTTACTATTGTTCGAAATTGAGTGAATGCCATGTTGGCAAGTACCATAAATTGGTGCTAAGTCTCATTTATCACATGGACATGTACAAATAAGGTTTAATTATGAGGATTTGCACCATAAACACACTACCTTCACATATAATTATTTTTTAAATAACTTTACTTGATTATTAATTATCTTTTATTTATTCAAATAAATCCTCAATACTACTTTATGATGTTTTACAACACAATCACAACATATTCAACTATTTTATTTTTATTATTTTGTAATTCATATATTTTGTAATGTCCCTAAAAAATAGTAAAAATTTAAAATTTTTCCGATACGGAATTAAATTGGTAAAGAGGTAGTAAATTAACTTTAGCACTCGTAAGTGCCTACTGCACCTATACTTGATTTCTACTCTTTGAAGTGTCTTAGTTTCATAATTATCATGGTTTGCTCATTATAAGTTCTAAAGCTTTGCGGAAGCGTTTTAAAGTGAAAAGATGTATGCACTGTCACATGTGTACGGATGTTTGGAATGTTATAATGTGAAACTTCTGCTTACAGCTGTAATAGTTTGTGTGTACATGTAATAAGCTCTAACTAGTAATTCAGGTGGGATGGACCCCTAATGGTGGCGGTTGAGGCCCATGATGTACTGCTAGATCTTTCAAGGGTAAGACTACCATGACAGGGCTTCCGAGAGGTAAGGTGTAAGAATGGAACTTCTAACTTACTTAGCAAGATTCGCTAATGTCTTCAATTGCATATGTTTTATAGGTACTCCTACCATGGCATCCCCGGAAGGTAGCTACTCCCTCGTTCCGACACCTTCTAAAACCCAGAGTATGAGAGGTTTTAAGATTAGCACTCTTCAAAACTTTGTGAGTTATTTACAATACTTATGTAAGTTAAATCCTTTGTTCACTTAGTCTTTATTTTCGTTGATACTAAGCTATACTTATAGTCTTGTAATACTTGGGCATTCACAAAATGATATTGGTCATTCGCGACCTTACCACTATAGAGAAGTGGGTCTAAAATCGAGTTTATTGGAGTTTGGTGTAGCACTGAATGGGGATCTTCATTGGCACATGGCCAAGCTACCAGTTGCATTGAGGGTTTACTCCTGGGGTTCTTCCCCAACGAAGTGTAAAATTCACAGTTTGATTCACTTGTTTCGCTGTATGTGCATTTCGGGGTTTTTGTGCTTTGGCCTGAGCTCTTGCTCATGGCCAACGCACCTTACATGGCTCTACACGCAGAGATGGAGACTGAAGGTAATATTTTCCTGGCTCAAACTTATGCTTCATCCCTGCTATTTTAATTGGTGTGTAATGATACTAAACACAGGTTTTAATTTCATGTTGGTTGTTTGTTTGGAAGGTGGTCGTATGGTGTTTTCCTTCTACATGGCTACGAGATACCAGCCAGTACCTCGACTCTGATTTTGTTGCTTAACGTAGGTTCAGGGTTCTTCATTCCTTCACTCCTCGTCTCACCGTTGTGGGGGATACTGGTGGTGTATGCTGTGAGGGAAAAATAATCATGAGCCTATGTTGGGTTTACTGTAACATTATTTGGTTTTATCGAGGTCGCCGTTGGCTAGACCACTATGTAATTGAACTTGTTGGTTTCCTATTTAATGTCCGTAGAGGGATTTAGCCATCTGGCTCACTATTATACCCTCTAAGTTTGCAATGGTGATACTCAATGTAAAGACTGAGATTTGTGTTTGCATATTTTGTTTGTAAAATGAGCCGTAGACTGAATAATGGAGAATATGACTCTGCAATTTGGTCTCTGTGTTTTCTTATGGTAATGGTAGTTCTTTATTGGGTCTTTTCTATTGTCGCCCCTGTCCTAGTAGTTGGTCGCCTTTGTATTATTATTATTTGCAAATTTCGCAAATAGAGGTCCCCTCTAACTCAGAAGTGTGGTTTCTATGAATTTCTATGAGCTTTTGGACCTACTAATGAACTCTGTGTGTTTTTTGTAAATGGATATCATTGCTTTCGTTATGATTTAGTTGTGTGTAGGGTGTGAATGTAATGATGGAAAGAAAATCATAACCCTCATCAGACTTTAGTTATGAGCCTAAGATGGAAATATTCTAGTTCTGTGTCTCTGGCTTTTTGCAAAAGCTAGATAGGTTTTTAAAGAAGTAAAATGTAGGGATTTGATCCGATGACCTGCATTTGTGTTTGAGTCTCGTCTGTATACTATTGATAATGCTATCCGAAATGTTTGCTGGATAGTGGGTTTGGTTCTGCAAAATGTATGCCCTAAAATGCGTTTTGGTTTGTTAAGCCATTGTAATGATCTCTGTGTTTTCAAAGAAAGATGTGAGACCCTAGCTGTGTATTTCAATCGACTGGGTTCTATGTGGTTTCGGCTATGATGTGGTAATTGGACTTTCAATGTTATGTTCATGAGAATCGTTCTCCTGACCTGTGTTTTCAATTTAATAAAAGAAAGGTTGCTTGTACCATGTAGATAATTTGCTCACTATGGTGCTTTTGTGGTAGTGGTTGACTAATGCGTTGATAATGAAAAAGCTCTGAGAGCATATTGCAACTTGCTTTTACTACTTGGTACTTAATTTTGATATCAGCTTTTGGGTAGTTGTCGGTCAAATTGATGATGTGTAAGTTCTACATTTTGATTGTAATGGTAGAAGGTAATAACTGTGTTTAACTTGAATCTCCAAAACTTGATGCATGAATTACTTGGTGTTTTCGAAGTCTGAACTCGTTTTCTTGTAAGGGTTAGTAGTTTCAAAATAATCTTAGCCAGTTTTGAGACACGTTGATGTTTTAAACCTGAGAGAGGGTTTTAGTAGAAATAAATATAAACATTAATATGAACAACATTCCTATTCTAGTTACAAAAATATTAAGAAAAGAAAACATAAAAACCAAACATAGTTTAAGAAATGGGAGAACATATATGTAAATATAATAATTCTGTCGTGAAGGAGAGATCTAAGTTTATTTAAATTATCAAGAACGGATTTATAGGTTGTGGATTTGCAAGGATGTCTAGCATAGGATAGCTTGGCTAGACCTGCTAGACATTCTGCTGATCATAGCTTCTAAAGTTATGTAATCCTAGTTTACAGTGTTTTTCTTCCTATCAGAAATCTACATTTAAACAATTCAGGATAAAAAAAAAAGGAAAAAAGGTGCTGGGGTAGCATCTTGTGTTAATTATTTAACCTCTATTATAACTTGAAATGGAATATTTAGGATTCGTACCTAGTTACTTTGAACTTGTTCCTTCCTATAGTAACTTGCACACTCAAACAATAATTAGTGTGGAGACTTCTGAGCTTAGCTGATCTATTAGAAAGACTCCTTAGCTGGATAACTTTGGGACTACCATGTTCCTCCCAACCTTAACCCTTGAACCATTTCTTGGTTCTATCTGGATCCCCCAGAGATTGGTTCCAACATGCAATGAGAGATAGAGGCCTTAGGTCCACTGCTGGTTAGAATCTGAAAATTATTACGTGAGGTTGCTTCAGTTTCTTGGAGCAGAAAGCTTTCCTTGGGTTATCATAAAAGAATGATAATCACCCAGAATGATCATCCCCCAAACTTGGGATCTGTCCTCTATAAGTAGGGGAGTGTTGAATTAGGACTGTTGGAATAATCAGTTTCTTTAAATTAAAATAATTTATTTATTTTTTTAAAGATATTCATTTACTCAACTAACTAGTCCTCTTGAACTAGGACTCTTCCTTTGTTTTCACTATGAGTGATTTTAATTTAAACTTTTCATAATATTTATAATAGCAATAATTATAATAATAATACCTTTAACCTAAGTATTAATACATTATTAATACTATTTATAATTGTGGCTACCCACTAAGCATAACTATATGCAACAAATGTCTTCTATTCGTAAATAAACACATCATTGTTTATTAAAATTCTTAGTAATAAAATTTGATCTTGTATCTTCACATGATACTTTGTTTAATCAATTTAGGGATAATGTCCACTTTTTTGGACGGTCTTTCGGTGGCTTGGATAGGCACCTCTAGTCTCTCTCTTTCATGTCGGATTCCCTCATTTAACATGGTACTTCCCGTAGTATGTGATGATAGATAAAAGATGAATCATTTAATTAGATGAAATAAATGTAATAAAAGTGCTATTCAGAGTCTTTTCGACTCAACACTTTGAGATTCAATAACCTCGAGTGCTCTTCAGAGCCTTTTAACTCAACACTCTAACATGGGCGTTACTCTAGTTCAATTCCAGAGCCTCTACTCAACACTAGTGCTAGAATGTGGTTGTGAGGCACATCTAGAATATTTACGTTACCTCAGATCCAATATTTGTTTATCAAGCTTGGTGTGCTCCAGGGATTTTCCCAGCACTCAGTGTACCTCAAGGCTTACTCCCAGTATAATAAACATTCCTCTAGGTACATCGGGGCTTATGCCTAGTACATAGGTTTTATGTGTGTTTCTGAGTCCACGCTCAACACACTCATAAGTCGCATCATGTAAAAGTCATAACTCTGCATAGTAAGTAACAAAAGATCCTCTGAGTATATTAGGGTTTTTACCCATATCCAATCAGAAACAGATCATCAAAACATTAGGTCCTCCTTGCGCAGTATACATTCAAATAAGGAAGTCAGTGAGAGTCCATGCCCAATATGTTAATATAAAAGAATAAGTCATAGGTGCTAGGGCTTATGCCCAATACTTAGAATAATACATATGTGCTAGGGCCGTGGTCCAATATAATAACAAGAATGCAGTTAGTGAAAAATTCAGGATATTACATCCCCTCCCACTTAGAAACAACACCGTCCCGGTGTTTCTAGGGACTAGGAATGAGGTCATGAAACAAGGCGGGGTACGCCTCTTGTTGATGTATATGTAACTTCGGAATGTATTTTATCGATGTATTTCACATATATTTATTGTACCCTTATAAGAGATGTGTTATTCCTCTATAAGGAAGTGTCGTCATGTGGATTGACAAGTGTCGCAAGTGTGCGTACTTGCCAATGGGTTATTAGACCACCATGTGTGGGGTCGGCCCTTAAATATATATATTATATTGTGGATGTATCTAGATAGACAAGTCGGCCCCATAATGTAACTGGGAAAATAGGTTAAATATAAATAGAGATCAGGAGATCTCTATTTGGATCATTCGGAAAGACACATCTCTCGCACTCAGAAAGTGGCACACTAGTGAGGAGGAGGATCATCTGCTCTAGGAGAATATCTCATGTGTATTCTGGTTGTACTTTGGTGGAGCCATTGCTCTCTCTATCTCTGAGGAAGTTGTGGGGTTTTTCACCTCAGGGTTTTCCACACAGAAACTCTGTGTCTCTTGTCTCTCATGCTTTTGATTCTTGTGATGCTTGTCATGCTTATTGTGATTGTTATGCATTGAAATACTGTATATGTTATTCTCTCAGTAAGGATCCAAGAGTATTGTGAATTAATGCTCAAATTTTAACTAGGTATCAGAGCTAACCTGAGAAGAAGACATTTTGCAATGATGAAAACTTGAGTTTCTTGTTTATTGGGTTTCTCTCCACAGTTTTTGGAAAAGCAGTATAGTAGATTGACTCTACTCATCAAGGAGAATCTATCTGTCCAATCAGAATTCAATTCTGAGCATTTTCAGATTTGGCCCTAAAAATTGGGGTTTCCACAAAAATAGGAATTTCTAAAATCTGAAGACATAGCTGGAAGATCCTTGCAAAAATCGAATTTTAGAGCTTTGGATTGAGATTTTTGGTTGAGCAGATTTCTGGGAAACGCAAACCCTAATTCAGGGCTCTCCCGAGTGAACCCGGGAGGACAAAAAGGCAAATCTGAAGGGTAAAGCTTTGTTGATCTCAAATTTTGAATACACTAAGCTGATCAGCTCATCAACGCGCATCTTTCTATCCTTTCAGAAAGTTGAAATTCACATTTTGAATTTTTAGGGTTTTTTTGACAAACCCTAATCCGAGACCAGATCCAGTTTTCAGCATTTCAAGTGGTAAGACCTAAATCTTTTCTATTTCCATTTGAAGTACTCTTTAAGATGTCTCACCACACCAAGCTTTAGGATAAGCTTGAAGGGGCTGATAACTTCCGAGCTTGGAAGTATAGGATTGGGTTAATCCTAGAAGAGAATGAGTTGGACTCATATATAAAAGAAGACATCCCTATTCCATAGGATGAAGAGGCTAAGGTATTGCATAAGATAAGCTGGGTCAAGGCAAAGAGAATCATTGTTGATTCTATGAAAGACCATCTCATACCCCATGTGTCTTCTCTAAAGACACCCAAGGCTATGTGTTGACTCCTTGACCAAGCTATTTGAAGGAAAGAACATAAATCAGAAGATGACCCTGTAGAATCAATTGAAAGGGGTCAAGATCTTGAATGGAGAAACCATTCAATCCTATTTCTCCAAGGTCTCTCAGATCAAGGAACAAATTGAAGCTGTAGATGAAATGGTGGAGAATGGTGAAATTGTTATGACTACTTTGAATGGCCTACCTAGGTCATGAGACTCTTTTATTCAGGGGATCTGTGCCAGAAAGAAGTTAATCTCCTTCAGCAGATTATGAGAGGAATGTTCTCAAAAAGAAGCAAGGCTTATGGCAAGAGAAGAGAAGATGGGAAATGAAGATCAAGCTCTCATAGCTCATACTAAGAAGGGCAAGTTCAAGAGGGATCCATCCCATCACAAAAAGAAATCTTCTCTTCATTTTTCACAAAGACGAGAAAGATCTAAGGTGTTTCACTTGTAATGAGAAGGGTCACTTTGCTTCAGAATGTCCCAAGAACAAAAGGGACAAATACAACAACAACTCCAGCAAGAAGAAGAAGGGTAACAAAAGAAGGTACCATGCTCATGCTGCCGAAGATGATGAACCTCCAAAGAAGAAGGCTAGGGCAGAAAGTGATGATATTAATGATGACTCATCAAGTGAAGAAGAGTATGTTCTAATCTCTGCTCTCACATGTACTATCTCCCATGGTCTTAATGATTGGTTGATTGATAGTGGGGCTTCCAAACACATGACTGGGTTTAAAGAATCCTTTGTAAATCTGTCTGAACATGAATCACCCCATAAAGTGAAACATGGGGATGATTATCAATATCCCATCAAAGGAAGTGGTGAAGCCTCCTACAACCTAGATTCTGGAAAATATTTGAAGATGAAAGAAGTCCTTTATGTACCTGGGCTTAAGAAGAACTTACTCTCCATCTCTGCATTGGATGCAAAAGGTATGAGGGTTACATTTGTGGATGGCCAAGTCCTAATGTGGCTAAAGGGAAAGACTATAGATGATGCAGTAGTGATTGGAGAGCAAGAGGGAGGTTTGTATAAATTAAAAGGATAAACTGAACATGCCATGGTGCATGAATCCATGGAGCCAAGTGAACTTTGGCATAGAAGACTTGCTCATATGCACTATAGGGCACTTCCAATTGCAAGCAAGGCTGTTGAGGGTCTTCCTGAAATCAAGACCAAACATGAAGGTGTTTTCCAAGGATGTGCAAAAGGTAAGAATATTAAGAAGGCTTTCCCAAGCAGTGAAAGCAAGGCAAAAGATATCCTGGAAATCATCCCCTCAGATGTATGTGGTCCTATGTCATCCAGTTCTCTAAGTGGGTATGTTTACTATGCCTCATTTATTGATGACTTCTCCAGGAAGACTTGGATACACTTCTTGAAGAACAAAGATGAGGTGTTTGATAAGTTCAAGGAATTCAAAACCTTGATGGAGAATCAAACTGACAAGAAGATCAAAACATTCAGATCCGACAATGGTGGAGAATTCACCCCAGGAGACTTCAAGAAGCTTTGTAGTGATTCAGGGATTAAGAGGGAGTTGACTGCTCCTTATAATCCTAAACAAATTGGAGTTGCAGAAAGGAAGAACAGAACAATCATGGAAGCAACAAGGGCAATGCTGCATGACTAGGATCTACCTATGCATCTATGGGCAGAAGCAGCTAGAACAGCTGTATATGTGCGGAACAGAACACCCCACAAGATATTGGACAACAAAACACCAGAGAGGTCTTTTCTGGTAAGAAACCTGAAGTTAGCCATCTCATAATATTTGGTTCTCCAGTATACACTCATGTCCCAAAGGAAAAGAGGACCAAACTAGATCCTTCAGGAAAGAAGGGTATCTTTGTGGGTTACAGTGAAAGCTCGAAGGCTTACAGAATATACTTTCTAGGGTTCAAGAAGATTGATGTCAGCAGGGATGTAATTTTTTATGAAAGCTCACCATTCATCAAATCAAGGAAGGCACCTACCAAAGTTTATGAAGAACCTAAGGAAACTAGATTTCAGGACACTACCATGACAGAAGCAATTCCAAAAGTTGTTCATGAGTTTGAAGATCTACAAGAACCTGTAGATCCACCCCGTGAGAATAAATCTCACAAGAGGAAACATGTATGGGCTAGAGAGCTCATTCAAGATGCAGAAAGATTTGGCATTCCAGAAGAAGAACACATAGCAAAGAAGAGAACTAGATCACATACCAGCTATGTTGCTTTACTCTGTGACATTATGAACAAAGAACCTTCAAGTTATGAAGAAGCAGCGGAAAAGAAAGAATGGAAGGATGCTATGGTTGAGGAATACCAATCAATAATGAAAAATGATGTTTGGGATGTTGTCCCAAGACCAAAAGAGAAGTCTGTTGTGACTTCCAAAAGGATCTACAAAATCAAGCATGCTGCAGATGGCAGTGTAGAGAAATACAAAGCAAGATTCGTAGCTCGTGGCTTCTCTCAGAATAGTACTTGCCCTTGCTGCAGCAATGAAATGGAAAATACACCAGATGGATGTCAAGACTACTTTCTTGAATGGTGTAGTTGAAGAGGAAGTATATGTGGAGCAGCCACTCAGTTTTGAAATACATGACAGGGAGTCATATGTGTGCAGATTGAAGAAAGCCTTGTATGGCTTGAAGCAAGCCCCCAGAACTTGGTATGGTAGGATGGACAGTTTCCTATCTAGTTTGGGCTTTACCAAGAGTAAAGCGGATTCCAACCTTTACTACAAGGTTGAGGAAGGGAATCCTATGATTCTACTTTTGTACGTGGATGACTTATTTGTGACAGGAGATGATAGATTGATTGCAGATACTAAAAGGAAGCTTGCTGCTGAGTTCGATATGAAAGATTTGGGAATGATGCATTATTTCCTAAGTGTGGAGGTGTGGCAGAATTCAGGTGGGATCTTCCTTGGTCAAGGGAAGTACACAGTAGATATCCTGAAGAGATATGGGATGATGGATTGCAAGGCCATGGCCAGACCCATGGCATCGAATCTAAAGCTTCTATGTGATGCTTCATCTGAGCCGGTTGATGTCTCTATGTATCGTCAGATGATTGGGTCCTTGATGTACTTGACGAACACGAGAACAAATATTTGCTTTGCTGTGAACACATTGAGCCAGTTCCCGGTGGATCCGAGGAGTGTTCACCTGGTTGCTGTAAAGCATGTTTTGAGGTACCTGAAGGGTACAGTGGACTATGGGCCCAAGTATGAAGCGAATCAAAAGTTTAACCTGCAGGGTTATGTTGATTCAGATTGGGCTGGTAGTGCTACAGATAGGAAGAGCACATCTGGGTGTTGCTTCAGTATGGGATCAGGTGTGATCTCTTGGTTCAGCAGGAAGTAGTCCTGCATAGCATTGATTATAGATGAGGCAGAGTATGTTGCGGCCTGTTCAGCTAGTTGTGAGGCAATATGGATATGGAAGCTACTATCTGAGTTATCTGATCTCCCATTGGATGCTACTGGTATATTCTACGATAACCAGAGTTCTGTGATGCTATCCAAGAACCCAGTGTTTCATGACAGGTCAAAACACATAGAGATCAAATATCTTTATATAAGGGATATGGTGCAGAGAGGGGCTATGAAGCTCCTGTATGTTGCAACGAACGAGCAGATTGTAGATGTGTTGACGAAGCCACTAGACAGGGTGAAGTTCAAGTACTTCAGGGAGAGGCTTGGTGTTCTTCAGATCGACGACAGTTCGAGGAAGAAGTGATGGACAGATTTGCTAAAGCCATTTCAAGCATGTTGGAAGGAGGATCCTTCACATGGCTGTGGATGTAAGTGCTGGATGATGAGTATCAGGACGATGCTCCAGTTACTGCTCTGTATATGCATCATGTTGGATGCTGGATATGATCAGTTGGATCATTTATATTTGTATGTATGTACGCATCGTGTTGATGCTGGATATGATCAGTTGGATCATTTATATTTGTATGTATGTACACATCATGTTGATGCTGGATATGATCAGTTGGATCATTTATATTTGTATGTATGTACGCAATGTGTTGATGCTAGATATGATCAGTTGGATCATTTATGTATGTATGCATCATGTTGGATGTTGGATATGATCAGTTGGATCATTTATATTTGTATGTATGTGTACATCGTGTTGATGCTAGATATGATCAGTTGGATCATTTATGTATGTATGCATCATGTTGGATGCTGGATATGATCAGTTGGATCATTTGTATGTATTTTGTATATGCATCATGTTGGATGCTTGGACCATGTATCTGTATATGTATCAGGTGGATACATTGTATGATCAGGTAGATCATGTATGTTGATATGTATAAGGTATGATCAGGTGGATCATGTATTTGTATTTGTATCAGGTGGATACACTATATGATCAAGTGGATGATGTATGATGATATGTATCAGGTAGATACTTGGTATGCATCAGGTGGATGCATTGTATGATCAGGATGACCATAATGATGAGCTTCAGGATGTTGCTCTCGATGATATGTACTAGGATGGTAAAGTGATGATGATCAGTATGATCATGGGCATCAGGATGATGCCTTGTGCGATGATGATCCGTTAAATCATGAGTATCAGGTTGATACTTGGAGGTCAGAGATGATATGTGGCAGGTTGTGCAAATAGCATGTAATCAGTCCAGGGAGATCTTGCCGGTTGTGCTGCAGCACATAAATGTTCCTGGGGTACTCTTTCTAGTATTGCTATGTAGTATGTAATCAGTCCTCAGATATCCGATAGGTTGAGCTATGTGCTCATAATCAGTCCTGGGATGAGGTATTACTACAGAGACATGTAATCAGTCCTGGAGATCCAAGAGGTTGAGCTGTGTGCTTGTAATTAATCCTGGGATGCTCTTTAGAGATCTTGCCGGTCGTGCTGTGGCACATAAATGTTCCTGGGATGATCTTTAAAGGTTTTGTCTATCCACATGTAATCATTCCTTGAGCTCCGAGAGGTTGAGTTGTGTGCTCGTAATAAGTCCTGGGATGCTCTTTAGAGATCTTGCCATTCGTTTTGCGGCACATAAATGTTCCTGGGATGCTCTTTAAAGGTATTGTGGAGGAGATGCATGTAATTAGTCCTGGGAGATCTTACTGGTCATGCTTAGGCACATAAATGTTCCTAGGATACTCTTTCTGGTATTGCATCTGCACATAAAATTAGTCCTGAGAGGCCACCTCTATTAGACCGTTTGCACAGATGATGAAGACCTGCAGGTGGTGGGCCTACATCCAGTATGAAAAAGGATTGGTTCTGTAGAACTTCCTATGATGAGTAGAGTCAGAGATTGGTTGAGATAGCAACAACAGTGACAATGATGATGACGATGTATCGATGACGATGATCCCGAGAAGAAGACTTGTCTAGCAAAACTATGTTGAGAAATACCTTCCTAGTTAGGAGGGAGTGTTGATGTATATGTAACTTCAAAATGTATTTCATCTATGTATTTCATATATATTTATTGTACCCTTATAAGAGATGTGTTATTCCTCTATAAGGAAGTGTCGTCATGTGGATTGACAAGTGTCGCAAGTGTGTGTACTTGCCAATGGGTTATTAGACCACCATGTGTGGGGTTGGCCCTAAAATATATATATTATATGGTGGATGTATCTAGATAGACAAGTCGGCCCCATAGTGTAACTTGGAAAACAGGTTAAGTATAAATAGAGATCAGGAGATCTCTATTTGGATCATTCAGAAAGACACATCTCTCTCACTCATAAAGTGGCACACTAGTGAGGAGGAGGATCATCTGCTCTAGGAGACTATCTCAAGTGTATTTTGGTTGTACTTTGGTTGAGCCATTGCTCTCTCTATCTCTGAGGAAGTTGTGGGGTTTTTCACCTTAGGATTTTCCCCACGGAAACTCTGTGTCTCTTGTCTCTCATGCTTTTGATTCTTGTGATGCTTGTCATGCTTATTGTGATTGTTATGCATTGATATATTGTATATGTTATTCTATCAGTAAAGATCCAAGAGTATTGTGAATTAATGCTCAAATTTTAACACCTCTTTCATGGTTGTCTCATTTTCCCAAGTAGCCTGATCTGATCCAAAGTGCCTCCATTACACTTTCAGCTGAGTAATGGTCCTGCTCCTAAGTCGCATCTCTCTCTTGTCCAGGATGTGGAGTGGTTCTGGTGTGAACTCCCCTTCGAGATCCACCTATAATAAGAACCAATCAATAACATGTTTAGTATCGTATACATATTTCTTTAATAGTGAAGCATGAAAAAAATTATGAACTTTTATATGAGATGGTAAGGCTAACTCATAAGCCACTGGCCCCTTCTTGGCTAGTATTTCAAAATGTCCACAAAACCTTGGGGATAGTTCACCGCAATGTCCCAAGCTCAATGAGCTTCGTTTTTCCTTTATTTTTAGAAACACATGTTCACCGACTTGGTAGTCCTTGTCTTTTCTTTTCTTGTCCGCATAACTCTTTTGGAGATCTTGTGCTTCTTTTAAGATCAGTTGCACCTTGGAGACTAGTTGTTCCAAGTCCTTTAGTAGGTTGAGTCCTAATGTAAGTCTATCTACTGGACTATCCCAAGTCATGGATGTCCGACATTTCCTCCCGTAGAGTACTTCGAAAGGAATCATTTTTTCTGAGGTTTGATAACCGTTGTTGTATGCGAACTCTGCGAGGTGCAAATATTCTTCCCACTTGGTGGGGTTGTTCATGACATACGTCCTCAACATGTCCTCGAGGATTTGGTTTACTCATTCTGTTTGTCCATCGGTCTGGTGATGGTACGCGGTACTGAATTGTAACTGGGTTTCCAAACCGGAGAACAATGCTCTCCAGAAGTTACTAGTGAACTTCATATCTCGATCGGAAATGATTTCCTTGGGTATCCCGTGCAATCGAAATATCTCTTTTAAGAATATTTCCGCGATGTGAACTGCTTTGTAGGTAGATTTCACCGGTATAAAGTGGGATTCTTGAAACAGCTTGTCTACCACTACAAAGATGGAGTCATTATGTTTCTTACTCTTGGGTAAGCCTGTAGTGATATCCATACATATTACTTCCCATTTCCATTCCAGAATGGATAAAGGTTGAAGTAATCCGGAGGGGTATTGGTGTTATGCTTTCACTAGTTGGCACTCCTGACATCTCGCGATGAACATGGCAATGTCAGGTTTCATCTTAGGCCAAAAGTAATGCTTCTTGACTGCCGATATCATCTTTTGATATCCGGGGTGCCCTATATAGGGTTTCTGGTGAAACTCGGTGAGAATGTTTGATCTAATGTCTCCACTCTCTAGGACGTAAAGTCTCTCTTTTGACCACGGTAATCGTGACTCATCTATCTTGTATTCCTTCTGTTCTTGGAATAATCTTTCTTCTTGTATCTTTGCAAGAATTTCCATGTAGTAACGGTAACTCTTACAAGCTGTTTGAATTGTGTGGTGTAATTCTGAGTCAGTTTGACTCACCGTGACTTCGTAAAACATATGTGCTCGACGGCTCAAGGCGTCCGCAATCTTGTTTTCCTTGCCTTTTATATGCTTTAGTTTGAAATGGTATTCAGTAAAGAAGGCTTACCACCTGGCCTTCCTGGCATTTAGGTCGGGTTGGTCGAAAAGGTATTTCAAACTCATGTTATCAATCATTAGTAGGAATTTCATTCCCATGAGGTAATCTCACCACATCTTCATAGCATGGATAATGGCGGCTAGTTCCAGGTCATGTGTAGGGTAGTTCTGCTCATGCTCTTTTAATTTCCTTGATTCGTAGCATATAGAAAAATTGTCTTGCATAAGGAATCCCCCAAGTCCTTCCTTGTTTGCATCAGTGCAAATGACAAAGTCCCCATCAGGATCCGCAATACATAGAATCAATGTGCTAATCAGTAGTTGCTTTAGCTTTTGAAAGCTTTCTTCACACTTATTCATCCAGATAAACTTGTTTGCGTTTTTCTGCAAGGTGGTCATGGGACATGCAATCTGAGAAAAGTTCTCAATGAACTTTCGATAGTAGCCGGCTAATCCTAAAAATGATCTTATATCAAATACGCAAGTAGGTGTGGGCCATTTCCCGATAGCTTTGACCTTTTCGGGGTCGACGGGTATTCCCTTCTTGGAACTAACATGTCCTAAATACTAAATCTAGGGTTTGTAGAAATCGCACTTACTAAACTTGGTGTAAAGCTGGTGTTCCCTTAGTATCCGTAAAACAATTCGGAGGTGCTCCTGATCTTCTACTTTATTCTTGGAGTAGATCAAAATGTCATCAATAAAGATTGGAATGAACTTATCGAGGTGTTTACTGAAGATGTTGTTCATCATGCACATAAAGTTGGCCGATGTGTTCGTCAAACCAAAGGGCATCACTATGAACTCGTAATGGCCGTAACGGGTTCAGAATGTTGTTTTGTTAATATCCTCATCATGGATCCTCACCTAATGGTATCCAGATCGCAAGTCGATCTTTGAGAAGATCTTCACTCCTCCGACTTGGTCAAACAAGTCATCGATCCTAGGGAGTGGGTAATGGTTCTTAATGGTCATTTTTTTGAGTTGATGGTAATCGATGCACATTGACATCATTCTGTCTTTCTTCTTGACGAAGAGTATTGGTGCACCCCAAGGGGACACACTCGATCGAATGTACCCTTTGTGTATTAACTCTTGTAACTGAAGTTTGAGCTCCACCAATTCTGGTGTGCTCATGCGGTACGGAGCTTTAGAAGCTGGTACTGACCCAGGTTTTAGTTCGATGGAAAAGTCTAAGTCTCATTTGGGTGGTAAACCCAATATTTCTTCGGGAAATACATCTTTGAACTCTGTGAGGAATGGTAATTCTTTGATCTTCTATTCCCTATCAGTTTCTATGTTTTGGATACTGATGGCAAAGAGTTTGCAACCTTTTCTGATACATTTCTTTGCCTGTAAGGTGGAGATCTGTCATACCGACACATTGTTAGGGATACCTTGAATCGTCTTATGATTCCTCTGGTCATCCTTGTAGAGTAAGGATTTGTTTAAGAAATCTAGTAGGACATGGTGTGCATCTAACCAATCCATGCCGATAAGTACATAGTATGACCCTAGGGGTTGAATGTTTAATTCTATCCTAGTTTGAAAACCATTTAAGTTTATCTCACAAATTTTAACTAACTCAGAGACCTTTTGTTTGGTACCGATGGGTAGTTGTACCAGCCACAGTTTCACATGATGATCTCGGTTCAACTTACAAGTGCCCACTAACCTAGGGGAGATGTAACTTCAGCATGCACCGAGATCTATTAAAACTGAAACGATTGTGTTAGAGATCTTACCCTCAATTTCCACCATGGTGGCTTGGTGATCTTCCTGTCGGCCATCAAGAGCGGCATAAATCTTCGGTGTCTTTGCCATGTCTCCTACGGTAGGTTCTGCTTAGACGTTGTGTAAAAATCCATCCATTTTAATAGGGCAGTCTCTGTAGTAGTGTGGCGCTTGGAATTTCCAACAAGAAATAGTTGGTGGGACAGTTTTTGTCCCTTTGTTGAAAGCTGGCCTATTGGCCGATGATGGGGGTGCACTTGGTCGTGTTTGTGGTCGGTTGAAGCCTCTATTGGGCAGAAAACTGTTGTTGTGTTTTCGAAAAGGTGGAGGTATAAAACCTGGTCTGCGGTTGTCCGAGAAGGTTTTGAACCTATCTCTACTTCTGTTGATGTTGTCATTCCTTAGCTTTCCATGTTCATAACAGAGTCTTTCTTTATGTAAGGTCACATCAAGGGTTTTGGGCATGTCAAACTCTATCTTTTCCCTAAAGTTTGGTGGCATCCCTCCCAAGAATTGTTGTATTTTGACCTTCTCGTCCTTAATGTATGGCACATATTGCAACAAGTCTAAGAATCGATTTATGAATGGTTCCATAGTTAGGGATCCCATTTTTAACTCATGAAATTCTTTAATTTTCTTGTCAAAGAATATTTTGGACATATATTTGTCATGGAATATTTTGTTGAAAGTATCCCAGATTATGTATCTCAATTCTTGTCCTTTGGTGTGTTTCAAGTCTCGCCACCATCTGGAAGCTTTACCGTTCAGGCTGTATATGGCTAGTCAAGCTTGCATTTCACTAGAGTAATTGTGAACTTTGAAGCATTTATTCATCCCTAGCAGCCACTCCTCAGCCTTTTCCCCAAAGTTAATCTCTCGGTCATAGGATGGGGCTTTTATCTTTATGAATTCCCCTTGTAGACTGTCGTCACATTTCCTCCTTTTCTTGCGAGGAGGTGGTGAACCGTTATCATTGGAAGAGCTCTTACAGTCCTCTTCCATTGATTCAGGTATGTTTTCACCCTATTCCTCTCCCTTAGGACTGGCTATTTTCTTTGGGTGACTGTTTCCCTTCTTAAAAGTGTTGACTGAGAGTGTAGGCTGTATGTGGGCTTTTGCCCCTATTAAAGTCTGAAGCAAAGCTTCATTTATAGCTTGCTGATCTCTTCTTTCCTGCATGTTTCCATCTCGGAAACTTTGGAATTTAGCCTGTAGATTTTGCATGGATTTCATTAAATCGAAGTTGATTTCCACCACAATTTCTTACTCTCGTGGTGGGGAGTTGATCCAGGAGGATATTGGTGGCCACCCGCCTATTCCACTTGGACCCCCACCATTGTTTCTTTATGGTGTCTCGGAAAGAATTCCAAGTGGGTATGACTGAGAACAGACAGGGTTCCGCCTCATCCTTTCTCATACAGTAGGTTTCCCACCAGTCCTTGACATCGGGGGTGGCTTTGAGTAGTGAAAAGGTAATATTTTCCGGGTCGAAAAAGTCATGAATCGAGAAATATCCTTCTAATAGTTTCAACCATCTATCTACGGTGTCTACATCTATTCAGCCATCAAATATGGGAATGTCAAAGTTTACTTGTACCTTAAAAGGCGTTGCACCTCCAGAGTGGCTGCTAGATGCAAATGTGTCACCAGTGGGAAGTCGTTGAAGGATATGGACGAAGTTATCCATCATCACGTTCCTTTGTTTTTCAAGGGCCTCCTCGAGCAACATTTTGATAGGATCTTCGACACCCTCATCTTTCTTTTCGCCCCCCATGGGCAGCCATCTAGGTTTGCGAGGTTGATCCTTCATAGGTTCAACCAGATCGAGCCCTAACTCCTTATATCCTGCCCTCGCTGGGGACATGCAAAGAAGGATTGAGAAAGAGCAGATTTCTATGATACCACTGATCCGGATTGATGTAGGAACGCAACAGAATACACAAATACCCATAAAAACAAAGATGCAGTGGAAATAACACTTCATTTCATTGCTCAAAGAACTGAAACTTGTTTACACACATAATGGAAATAAACTAGCTAGAGTGCTGGTAGCTTATCTCTGAGAAGAGATGTGGCAGCTACATGCCTCTGAACTTCGTGTTATAATGAGGCTTGAAGGCCTATATATTATTGATAAACAATGGAAACCTTACACATTCAAAAACCTAACCCTAGGAGGTGAAACGCCAGAATATGGGCCCCATTTGGTAACTTGGTACATCAATTTCCTGGGATCATAACTTTGGCATACTACCTCTGTTTGACGCACATGATACATCGTTAGAAATATCGATTTAAGGACTAAGTTGATAAATGAAAAATATTATGTCTAGAACGATCTCATATTTTCCTAGGCTTTAGATGCTGAAGAAACATCGTTTAGGGCCTCAAAATGGCTCCAGAAGTTTAGGACCTGAAAACTGCCAAGAATAGTAAATTGTGCTACAATTAAGGAAACTAAAAACTGAAGAAACAATGGTGGGGGTCCAAGTGGAATAGGCGGGTGGCCACCAATATCCTCCTAGATCAAGAGTTCATATTTCCATGTATATTGCTGCCCCCTTCTGCATTCATTTTCACACACTGACTGTACATGCAGTGTTTATAAGAGTGTCAGGAACAGAAAATCTGTTAGTTCATTTTTACATAAAAAAATAAAACAATTATGAAGGTATGTTTTTGTTTACTATCTATCTTGAGCGGATGTTTGTAATGAGCCCAATAGGTTACTTAGTTTTGTAACTGAGCTCTGATACCACTTGTAATGTCCCTAAAAATAGTAAAAATTTAAAATTTTTCTGATATTGAATTAAACTGGTAAAGAGGTAGTAAATTAACTTCAACGCCGATAAGTGCCTACTCCACCTGTACTTGATTTCTACTCTTTCAAGTGTCTTAGTTTCATAATTATCATGGTTTGTTGATTATAATTTCTAAATATTTGTAGAAGCATTTTAAAGTGAAAAGATGTATGAACTATCACATGTGTATGGATGTTAGGAATGTAATAATGTGAAACTTTTGCTTACAACTGTAATCATTTTTGTGTACATGTAATAAGCTCTAACTTGTAATTCAGGTGGGATGGACCCCTAATGGTGGCGGTAGAGGACCATGATGTGCTGCTAGATCTTTCAAGGGTAAGAGTACCTCGACAGGGCTGCCGAGAGGTAGGTGGTAAGAATAGAACTTCTAACTTACTTAGCGAGATTCACTAATGTCTTCAATTGTATCTGTTTTATAGGTACTCCTACCACGACGTCCACCGAAGGTACCTACTCCCTAGTTCTGACACCTTCTAAAACCCAGAGTATGAGAGGTTTTAAGATTAGCACTCTTCAACGATTTGAGAGTTATTTACAATACTTATGTAACTTAAATCCTTCGTTGATTTAGTGTTTATCTTCGCTGATACTAAGCTATACTTATAGTCTTGTAATACTTGGGCATTCACAAAATGATATTGGTCATTCTTGACCTTACCACTATAGAGAAGTGGGTCTAAAATCGAATTTATTGGAGTTTGGTGTAGCATTGAATGGGGCTCTTCATTGGCACATGGCCAAGCTGCCAGTTGCGTGGAGGGTTTACTCCTGGGGTTCTTCCCCAACGAAGTGTAAAATTCACAGTTTGATTCACTTGTTTTGTTGTATGTGCATTTGGGGGTTTTCGTGCTCTAGCCTAAGGTCTTGCTCATGGCCAGCGCACCTTACATGGCTCTACACGCAGAGATGGAGACTGAAGGTAATGTTTCCCTGGCTCAAACTTACGCTTCATCCCTGCTATTTTAATTGGTGTGTAATGATACTAAACCCAAGTTTTAACTTCATGTTGGTTGTTTGTTTGGAAGGTGGTCATATGGCGTTTTCCTTCTACATGGCTATGAGATACCAGCCAGTACCTTGATTCTAATTTCATTGCTTAAGGTAAGTTCAGGGTTCTTCATTCCTTCACTCCTCCTCTCGCCATTGTGGGGGATACTGGTGGTGTATGCTGTGAGGGAAAAATAATAGTGAGCCTGTCTTGGGTTTACTGTAACATATTTTGGTTTTATCGAGGTTGCAGTTGGATAGACCATTGTGTAATTGAAACTGTTGGTTTCCTATTTAATGTCCCTCGAGGGATTTCGCCATTTGGCTCACTTTTAAACCCTGTAAGTTTGCAATGGTGATACTCAATGTAAAGACTGAGATTTGTGTTTGCGTATTTTGTTTGTAAAATGACCGTAGACTCAATAATGGAGAATATTACTCTGCAATTTGTTCTTTGTGTTTTCTTATGGTAATGGTAGTTCTTGATTGGGTGTTTGCTATTGTCACCTCTATCCTGGTAGTTGGTTTTAATATTGTAAAATGGAAAATCGTGCTCCTATTATTATTTGCAAATTTCGCAAGCAAGGTCCCCTCTGACTGAGAAATGTGGTTTCTATGAATTTCTATGAGCTTTTGGACCTACTACTGAACTCTATGTGTTTTCTATAAATGGCTATCATTACTTTCGTTATGATTTAGCTGTGTGTAGGGTGTGAATGTAATGATGGAAAGAAAATTGTAACCCTCATGAGAATTTAGTTATGAGCCTGAGATGGAAATATTCTAGTTCTGTGTCTTTGGGTTTTTGCAAAAGCTAGACAGGATTTTAAAGAAGTAAAATGTAGGGATTCGATCCCATGACCTGCATTTGTGTTTGAGTCTCGTCTGTATACTATTGATAATGCTATTCGAAATATTTGCTAGATAGTGGGTTTGGTTCTCCAAAATGTATGCCCTAAAATGCGTTTTGGTTTGCTAAGCCATTGTAATGATCTCTGTGTTTTCAAAGAAAGACGTGAGACCCTAGCTGTGTATTTCAATGGATTGGGTTCTGTGTTGTTTCGACTATGTTGTGGCGATTGGAATTTCGATGTTATGTTGATGGGAATCATTCTCCTGACCTGGGTTTTCAATTTAATAAAAGAAAGTTTGCTAGTACCATGTAGATACTTTGCTGACTGTGGTGCTTTCGTGGTAGTGGTTGACTGATGCGTTGATAATGAAAAAGCTCTGAGACCATACTGCAACTTGCCTTTACTGCTTGGTACTATAATTTCGATATTAGTTTTTGGGTAGCTGTCAGTCAAATTGATGATGTGTAAGTTCTACGTTTTGATTGTAATGGTAGAAGGTAATAACTGTGTTTGACTTGAATCTCCAAAACTTTATGCATGAATTACTTAGTATTTTCAAAGTCTGAACTCGTTTCCTTGTAAGGGTTAGTAGTTTCGAAATAATCTTAGCCAGTTTTGAGACACGTTGATGTTTTAAACTTGAGAGAGGGTTTTAGTAGAAAGAAATATAAACATTAATATGAACAACATTCATATTCTAGTTATACGAATATTAAGAAAAGAAAACATAAAAAGCAAACATTGTTTCAGAAATGGGAGAATATATATGTAAATATAATATTTCTGCCCTGAAGGAGCGATCTAAGTTTATTTAAATTATCAGAACAAATTTCTAGGTTTTGTATTTACAAGGATGTCTAGAACAGGATAGCTTGGCTAGACCTACTAGACATTCTGCTGATCATAGCTTCTAAAGTTACGTAATCCTAGTTTACAGTGTTTTTGTTCCTATCAAAAATCTATATTTAAACGATTTAGGATAAAAGAAAAAGGACCAAAGGTGTTGGGGTAGCATCTTGTGCTAATTACTTAACCACTATTATAACTTGAAATGGAAGATTTAGGATTTGTACCTGGTTACTTTGTAACTTGCTCCTTCCTGTAGTAACCTGCACACTCAAACAGTAATTAGTGTAGAGACTTCTAAGCTTAGCTAACATCTTAGAAAGACTCCTTAGCTGGATAACTTTAGGACTATCATGTTCCTCCCAACCTTGTACCTTGAACCGTTTCCTGGTTCTGTCTGGATCCTCCCAAGCTTGGCTCCAACATGCAATGAGAGATAGAGGCCCTAGGTCCACTGCTGGTTTAGATCTGAAAATTATTAGGTGAGGCTGCTTCAGTTTCTTAGAGTAGAAAGATTTCCTTGGGTTACCATAAGAGAATGATAATCACCCAGAATGATCATCCCAAAACTTGGGATCTTCCCTCTTTAAGTAGGGGAGTCTTGAATTAGGATTGTTGGAATAATCAGTTTCTTTAAATTAAAATAATTATTTTTTTTTTTAAAAGATATTCATTTACTCAACTAACTAGTCCTCTTGAACTAGGACTCTTCCTTTGTTTTCACTATGAGTGATTTTAATTTAAACTTTTCATAATGTTTATAATAGAAATAATTATAATAATAATACTTTTAACCTAAGTATTAATACATTATTAATACTATTTATAATTGTGGCTGCCCACTACACATAACTATATGCAACAAATGTCTTTTATTCATAAATAAACACATCATTGTTTATTAAAATTCTTAGTAATAAAATTTGATCTTGTATCTTCACATCATACTTTGTTTAATCAATTTAAAGATAAGGTCCACTTCTTTTGATGGTCTTTCGATGGCTTGGATAGGCACCTCTAGTCTCTCTCTTGCATGTCGGATTCCCTTGTTTAACATGGTAGTTCCCGCAGTATGTGATGATATATAGAAAATGAATCATTTAATCAGATTAAATAAATGTGATAAAAGTGCTATTCACAGTCTTTCTGACTCAACACTTTGAGATTCAGTAACCCCGAGTGCTCTTTAGAGCCTTTTAACTCAACACTCTCACATGGGCATTACTCTAGTGCAATTCCAGAGCCTCTGCTCAACACTAGTGCTATAATGTGGTTGTGAGGCACATCTAGAATATTTATGTTTGCTTCGATCCGGTATTTGTTTATCAAGCTTGGAGTGCTCCAGGGATTTCCCAACACTCAATGTACCTTAGGGCTTACTCCCAGTAAACATTCCTCTAAGTACATCGGGGCTTATGCTAAGTATGTAGGTTATATGTGTGTTTCTGAGTCCACGCTCAACACACTCATAAGTCACATCATGTAAAAGTCATAACTCTGCACAGTAAGTAACAAAAGATCCTCTTAGTATATTAGGGTTTGTACCCATATCAAATCAGAAACACATCATCAAAAGATTAGTGCCTCCTTGCCCAGTATACATTCAAATAAGGAAGTCAGTCAGGGTCCATGCCCAATATGTCAATATAAAATAATAAGTCATAGGTTCTAGGGATTATGCCCAATACTCAGAATAGAACATATTTGCTGGGGTCGTGGCCCAAAATAATAACAATAAAGTATTTAGTCCAAAATTCAGGATATTACATATTTCAACTATTCATTTTTAATATTATTTAAAAAGATATAACCTAAGATTCTTAGTATTAACAAATAAATAAAGACAATCATTTTTACTTTATTACTATTATAAAATACATGGATTATTCGATTGTGGATATTTTTATTCATATTATTAATTTTTTTGAGTTATTTATTTATCATTATTATGTTTAAGCATATGGTTTAAGGAGAAATCCTCTAAAAGACACCTAAAAGGTCACCACACATGGCATCATATAAGTTTTATTAGCCTCTATGAGTGGGAATTAAGACCATTACAAGATTTTGATAGCAAGGGATAGGTCTAGTGGCCATTGACATGATGAATAGAAGAAACCTAGGCCTAGAATGATTCATTGAAAAAAAAAATGACATTTTTAAAGGATCCTTAGATTTAGAATAAGGATAAATGTGTAACTCGGAGGAAATAGAACTAGGTATGAGTTTTGAGGATATAGTTCTAAATTATTAGGGGAGGAAACCCAAGGATTCATCCTTAAATGAATCATCCAAGGAGATATGATTAACAATTAAACCTCTTAAATATCTTGACATGTTTGAGGGAGGGAACCCATGGCTTGGACCTTTGTAAAAGAAAATTGCCATTAAATGACAAAACCAACACCTTGAATGACTATGACAACCTATTAAGGCTTTAACTCAGCCATATGGTGTTGTAACTAAAGCATCCAGGTGTTTCATGTATACAAGCACGCCGAAATCATATTTATTCTTTTTAAACATTTTTTTGTCGTATTTTGAAGATCTGTAATTTGTTTGTATAATATATTGATAGCTCATGTATTTAATTGTACATGTTTTTTATTGGTAGAAAACGCATGCTATGACGTCAATGAACAACAAATTTAATCAACATGATGGGATCACATTGAGAATTATGAAGTAGGCAAGTGTTTTTAATTAATTTATGTATTTAAATTAATTTGTTTGAATTATTTGTAAATTTAACTAATATGTATTAGTTAATGTGTTACTTGCAGTGCCAAAAAATGACGAAAATCAATAGAATTCTTGCCAAACTAAGTTTAGAAGAGCGTAAAATGTTGATGGAAAAGATGTAGAGGGATTAATCATGTGACTAAAAAATAAGTCAATCTAAATTATTTATCAGAATTTGAGTAATAATCTACTTAATTAATAATATTCACTAATATGTGTCAAATAACATAATTCACGTATGATGAATGTTATGTAAGTACTGACAGCAACATAAATCAATGTGATCATAGGAAAAACAATTGATGGAAGATGCAAATGATGATCAATTGGTCCTTATCTCATCTCAAGTGGTGTTGGAAGTGAATAGAAGGGGCAAAGAATTTTATAATACTATAAGGGATTTAGTGGAAAGAACGTATAGACATACTTTTCACTTACAATACAAAAACCAATCAAATGATTGAATAAATAAGGTCATATGTAAACTATAAGAGGTTTTCCCAGAGCAATGGTCAATGAGACTCATGATTGCAATAGAAAAAACATACAACAACAAAAAAGAATCATTCCAAAGGTAATATTTCTAAACATGTCTATATAAAATATGTATCTAAAATATTACAAAGCATTATTAAATCATTTAAATTCTATTCAATATTTATTTTTCATATCAACAAAGAAATAGATTAATGTCACTTCACATTTTCTGGAAGATTATGAGAATACCAAAGGATGAACGAGGTTATATGCGAAATATGCCAGTAGAGATGTCCAAGAAAGTGTACAAGGAGGTGGTCAAGGAAATGGGCATAATTGCATCAAAAAAGAGCCATCTCAACAACACTGTGATTCAAATGTATGAAATCATTGGTTTTTAGGTTTATGTTATACATTTCGTTAACTTATTCAACATTAAATATTAATTTTCAATTGTTTTGTTGCAGAAATGAAAATAAAATGGAACCGAGTCATCCCTCAAGACAGGACGACAAGGAAAAAAGGGGTTGATAGCAAACTTTTTTGAGTATTTTGTATTTCTTTGTAAGAAATAAATATTTTGTAGTGGTTGTGATTGATATATTTAATTTGTTTCCACTGGAAATCCTTGCATGCCTTCAAACAGGTGTTAACATACAAAGATGAGCCACGAGAAGAATTGATTGACATTGGCTTAAGAAAGGGTTGTGAGTATATGTTGGCATATCAAAGATTAATTGTGGACTTTGTAAGTCTCTGTTGTTTTACTTCTCTCATTTTATAATTAATAAAACAACAAAAAACTTTTATATTAAATCTATGATTTGTGAGAGGGAATAACACTTGAAGGAAACAAAGCATGAAGTGGATCCAATAGAAAACTTGTTGATAGACGGCATGAGATTTTGTTTTGAGAGAATGTGTATCATTCACAAGTCGATTATTTCTATGGTATGTTGCTTTTCAATTTACATTAATGTATACTATCTATTTATTTTTCATTATTCTCGTTGGTAATGTAGATACACTTGGTATACTTTATTGTTATGTTTGTAGATGGAATCTGAAGCAGAGGAAAACATTCGAGCCAATCAACAAAAAAATTGACCAAATAACCCAATTGATGCAAGTGGCTTGAACACCGATAATAGTTTGAGCAAAGAATGATGCTCCGTATTTAATTTTGATGTTAATGCAAGATGTTGTAGCTTGTTGTATATTTTGAAATAATTGTTTGTGAAAATCAGACATTTTGTATAATAATGTGTTGGACATAGTGTCCCAATTCAAAGACGATTTACTAATTACATGCATGTTAACATTTTGATTATTGTTGTCTCTATCTTGTTGTATTTTGTATGAGAAAGGCACGATTATTGATATATAATAAAACAAATGTTTTTATTCTACTGCATTCTTCAATATTATTGTCAAATGTTACATGTGAAATGGTAGATTGGTAATTTTTTTTCCAAAAAAAAAAGGCCTATTTAATTCAAATGGAGAAAAAAATAATTATTTAGTGCCATACAACAATCATAAATGGTACATTAGTAATTAAATGTATGGATGATTAAATATTACAATAGATTCTTGCATCTATGATATAAGAAATTAATCCAAACAAACAATTTCAATAATTAAAATTGAAATGAATTTAATACAAACAAATATTTGAATTTAAGATGAATAATGGAATTAACAATAAATAAAAAATATAATATATATATATATATATATGACCTCACACTGGGATCATTTAACTCTAATATGGAGTATTTGGATCATTTTGATGCAAACGCAACCATATTCGGCTGTAGATTAGTGCACACAACGAAATGCAATGGAAAATCACACAAGATGCACATAAGTGCTAAGAATTAGGGCTTTCAATTAAATGAAACAATCTCTTTTTACAAGAGGAATTACATGAAGAGCTAAACTTTGTTCTCACTCAAAATTGTTGTTGACTAGTTCTACAACTTTAGCCACAACACTAAATTCACCATAGTAGAAACTCACAACCAAAAAAAGAAAATTTCTTACTAGTTCACAACTAGTATTTATAGGTGCTCTCTAGCTCAAATTCCCAATCAATCTTCCTCTAGAATCTTCATGCACTTCTAGGAAAAGATCATATCCATTAAATACTTCATGTGCCCTCTCTCAGCACATCTCTCCATCTAGCCTTTTGCTAAAACTACATAACTGCTTTGCAACTATTTCAACTACCCCAACAGCTCTGCTCCGAGGGATCCTAACTTCTCTAGTATTCTTCCGTCATTTTCATCTCAACTCTCGAATGTCTCCATATTTCAGGTCGACACTTCCTTTGACCTCCCTGCCTCATCAGCGGTCTATCGCTTTTCATTTACCCCAACTGGTTGGAACTCTCATGACTCTTCTCTTGCTCTTATGGGGCTATCAAGAATCCCTAAGCTCCATTGGTCGTCCCATCTGCAAATATTAGTGTTGGTTCCAGATGCCCCTATATCAACCTCCCCAGGTTGAAAAGAACTATACCCATGGCTCTGCAAATCCTCGATCTTCTCCCCTGGAATCCATGTCATCTCCTCAAGAATTCCGTCCTTCCCATTCTTCCATCGGACTAGATATTCTTTCTTCTTGTGATACCATGTCCTTCAAACTTCTCGCTCATCGAGTACTACTATGACTTCTTCCGTTGGAAGGATTGGAATCTAATCCTTCCAATCTAAGGTCATCTAAATTCTTCTCGTGAACCCTTCCTCATACTTGTATAGGTTAGAAACATTAAACATCGAAAAAATGTTGATCACTTCCCGTAGCACTAACACATAAGCATTGTCTGAATTTTTTTTCAATATTTTACACAAACCAATCTTCTTCCACTTCAACTTGTTTTTTTTTTTGACAAGAACGGTTAGATTGCATTAATCTGCGTTCTGGCAAGCCAGAACCAAAAAGTTACAAATCTGAAGAAGGTTGGAGACCTCTAACAGTGCTGCCAACCTTCTTGTAAAAGTCTTGGGAGACAAATCCCATCTGTTTCTTGAGCTAATTCGAGATAATGACAAAACGAGCTTACAAGAGTAAATTCTCACAAACTGTGAGCAAAGTAGAAGACAAAAGCAACACATTTAGACTCAGGGGGATGAATGCCCCTTAAAGTAGGGATCCAGCTTTTTCTGAGATCCAAAAGAGATGTTGGTAGCCGTCTCCTTTTCTCTACGTGCCTTGTTGGTCCTTTGCCCTCTGGTAAGGGGTGGAGACGGGACTGAATTGTCTTCAGGTTCAATAGTTCCCACCGAGCCGCTGGAGGGGACTGAAACAGCCTGACCTGCAGGGGCAGGGGGTTCAGGATCTGAAGCCCTGGTTTCTTTTGCTTCTACTGAGCCAGGAAGGGAAGGATCCGGAAGTCTTTCGTCTACCGGAGGGTCTTCCATAACTGTTGTTGCTTCAAGGTCTTGGGCTTCTTCTTCTTGCAGTGCTTCAAAGCTGTTTTTATTTTCAAGAGTTGCCTCCGCTGAAGGAGTGACCTTCGGAACCTGGGCTAGTGATTCCTTTCGCTTTGGATGCCTTCGCCGGTTGGTTACTGGCTGAAAATCATCTCCTTTAGCTGGTTCTGCCTCTTCTGAGGCTTTGGGGCAGCATTTTGCGAAGTGACCATAAGTGTGGCACCGAAGGCATTTAAAAGGAATCTGCTCGTAGTCCAGCTCTTGGATATGGCGCCATTCCCCCAGGGAGAGCTGAATGGCTTCCGGGAGTCCTTTCTCGAGGTTAACCTCAACACAAACACGAGCACAGGTAAATTGATCCCCTTTCGGCTCCACACTGTCCAGGAAACTCCCAAGCTTATTTCCAATGTCCTCCAGAGAACTTTTCCCCCCATAGATGCAGGGGGAGATGAGGCAGCCTAACCCAAACAGGGGCTGCAGTAATCTCAGCTCCGGGGTTAAAATCAAGAGTCCAGGGGGCTAAGAACAGCCCCCTCGGCCCCATGAAATAGGGCCCAGATCTGAAAACTAGATCTCGATCCACTTTGCTAGAAAAGCTGAAAACAAAAAAGCCCCTGCCTACTGCACATAGAGAAACGTTTCCATGTATCAACGATTTCCAGCGTTCTTCCATCCAAGCCTCCACCAATTTGGGGCTAGGCCATAACCTCGTGAACTTTCCGATGAGGGCTTTTTCTGCTAGAAGGAGGGCAAGACTGCATGGCTCTTCTGGAGATAGCTCCAGAGAGGGGATATCCTCCATCTTCTTAACAAACTTAGACGAGAGAGAAGGCTTGGCTTTAGGTCCTGCCGAACGGACTAATGCTGTGAAAGCTTCCAAAGAGTCTTTTTCCATCTCTGCAAACTGGTCTGAGGCCATTGTGGACGGCGACCACCAGCAAACGCAGCAGATCGAGCAATAAAATCGCAGGCAAACTTCGCTTGGCCCTGCAAGCAATGGAGACGAGCGATACCGCGTCCCTGAAACCGCGTCGCTGCAAACGAAAACGAGTGAGGCGGCTAGGGATTGAGCCCTAGCCGCAGAGCTTCACCGGGCGTTTCATCGCGAGCATAGAACACAATATTATTATTAGACTATACGATTCTTCCACTTCAACTTGTTATACATTCCTACAGGAAATATTTCAATTCCTTAAGTCTGCATACACTAGATCTCCTTTGACAAATGAATGTAGTCATATTCTTTGTTTGACTCGCAACTTGTATGCAACATTTCTCTTTTCCACCTGTCACCTTACCTTCTCATGTACTTCCTTCATATGATCAGAAAACGATTCAACATCCGCATTTCTTTTCACTCTTGTTTCTAGCTTCACCAAGTGGGATACCCCATGCAGGATCCTTCCTTGCATGATCTAGAATGGACTCATCCCAATTCTCCTATTCACATAATTTTTGTACATAAATTTAGATTGCACCAACACATTCTACCACTGAGTTGTTCAATCAACATTTAAAAACCTCAACAAGTTCCTCAATATCATGTTCACGATTTTAATATTCCCATTAGTATACAGATGGTATGAAGAGCTGAACTGTAACGTCATGTCAAGATTCTTCCATAGGGTTGTCTAGAACTGACCCATGAACTTGATCTCTAGGTTAGAAGTTATGCTATTAAAAAACCCATGCAATCTCATGACTTCCTTGACAAATAACATAGTAATTCTTATGGCATCACTTGTCTTCAAACACAAAATGAAGTGTACCATCTTAGAATACCTGTTGACTACCAAAAATATGGAGTTGTTACCCCGTTGAGTCTTTTTCAATCCCAGCACAAAGTTCATGGTGATGTCTTCCCATTGGACAATTGGCACTAGAAAATTTGCATATAGTCTCTTGTTATAACTTCTTCCTTTTGCATGATAGCATATCCAGAACTGTCATATCCATTTCTTCACATCCATCTCAAATGCTGGCCAATAATACTTCTCCTCAACCAACACGTTGGTCTTGTCTATGCCAAAGTGTCATCCTAATCCTTCATTGTGTAGTTCCCTGATCCAATTTTCCTTCATTGACCCTTTAGGGATTCACTACAAATTTCCTCTACACGGGTATCCTTGTTGGATGAAATGATCCAAGTATGGTGTCCATTTGACACTCCATGATTCCTTCAATGCCTTCCATGCGTCGAAAAAATCCTCCCCGACTTCATAGTTGTCCTTCATCGATTCTAACCCTATTGACTAAACTACTATTTTCACAAGAAACGTGATGCTTCGATTTAACATGGCAGTGACATTCTTGGTCTTCCTTGACTTATGCTGCAACAAAAAAGTGCATCTTTATAAGAACTCTACCCACTCCATGTTTCGCTGGTTCAACTTTGTATGGGTGTTCAAATTATTCAGAGCTTGATGATCTATGAACAACAAAAATTATTTGTACATAATATATTTTTCCTCCACCTTTTCAATGCTTGTACAATGGCATAAAACTCTTGGTCATAGGACAAGTATTTATACTTTGCATCATCCAATTGTCCAATCCATCCATCCATGTTTAAACCATCCATGTTGCAATCAACTTGAAATACCTTGTTGAGTTTAGGGAGAGCTAAGAGTGGTCTCTCTGTCACTTTATTCTTCGATTTCTCAAATGCTAGTCGGGAGGCCTCCATCCACTTGAGCTCACACTTATTCCTGCATGTCGTCAATCGGGCACATATCCAACTAAAATATCTTATGAGATTCTGGTAGAAACTAGAAACTCCATGAAAAATTTTCACATCAGTGGCACTCATCAGCTCAGGCTGTTCCAAAATTACTTTCACCTTCTTTGGGTCCATCTTTAACCCCTAGCTTGATATTATAAATCCCAAGTATACCAACTTCTTCTACATCAAGGAACACTTGTGCAGGTTTAGTAGGGGCTTTTCCTGAATTAGCCTCTGTAGTACTTGTCTCAAATGAGACAAGTTTTCATCCTTGAACTACTAAAGATCAAAATGTCATCTACGTAAAAAGCGAAGGACTTACCCAGAAATGGATTCAATACTTCATTCATCAATATCATGAATGTACTTGGTGCGTTAGTAAGAACAAATGACATAACTATCCAGTCATATAGTCCTTCCTTCATCTTGAAGGTTCTCTTCCACCCATCATCTTATCTAATCCTAATATGGCGATATCCACTCTTCAAGTCAATCTTGGTGAAGTATGTCTATCCACTCAAGCAGTCGATCAAATCGTCCATCCTTGGTAATGGAAACATGTACTTGATGACGATCCCGTCAATGGCCCTTGAATTGGTGCACATACTCCATTCTTGTCCTTTCTTGCATGTTAGTATAGTTGGTGCTGCATAGCGACTCAGACTCTCTCTGATCAGTCCCCTCTCTAAGAAATCCTAGACATGTCATTTCAACTTAGCATTCTTAGTGAGTGTCATTCTGTGTGGTGCCTTGTTTGGCAAGATTGATGCTAGAATCAAGTGTCTATATGTCTTGTGTTTCTTTATTGACAACTAGACCTTTGGGAACAAAAACAAAGAAACACTGTAGTCTCTTTTCTCCCAACAACCACTCTCCTTTCCTTGGTAGTCTCCATCTTATACAAAGGGAATCAGTCAAAAATGTTTTCCATATTTCTCAGCTGTGATGCGATTGCAATACACTATGTTTTGGTCGTATTTCCATGGTTGTCCCAACAATAGGCGATAAGTGTCCATCGAAATCACGTCACATACAACATTGTCATATAACTCACCAATCTTGAATTGGATTAGGCACTATCATGTCACCATGACATTGTTACCTTTCTGCAACCATGAGACTTGATATCATTTTAGGTGTGGTTGGAACTTTAGCTCCATATTATCGATTACCTCCATTGAGAATATATTTTATGTGCTACATCCATCAACGATGGTCATACAACATCTATCTTGAATCCTTACTTTTGTTCAAAAGATCTACTTCCTCTTCCTTGGTTCCCTCTCTTCCTGTCACCCTGGTTGCAACAACATCCAGTAGGTTGTTAGGTTTCTTCCTACTTCCAATGAAATGTCCATCATGGTCTTCCCTGTGGTTGGACTGGCTCTGTCGTCAATTCCTCAACTCGCTGCCTCTTGTTGACTTGCGATATGTAAATTCTCTAGGTTCTCATAGTCCTTGTGTCCTAGTTATCAGCACTTATAGTAGATGAATTTGGGTTGGTATACACTCTAAAGTATCCCCCTCAACCATAGGGTGACCATAGGTTCCTCAAATTATAGAGTTCTCAACTAATCATTAGTATCCTAGTACATAGTTTCTAATGCTTCCTTCCTCTTGTCATTCCTCGTGACTTTCTTATTTCCTTTGCCCACTAGTATTCCCCCTCACAGTAGAAAGCTTTTGGATTCAAGTTGTTGTATTTCCTCTACCCATCAAAGTATTTCATACCAACCTCTCATCTTCCTTTAAGGCTAGATGGTAAGCCTCTCTAACCATCCTTAACCTTTATAGGATCAACTCATCCTAAATGGCGTACTTCAGACCATTCACGTATCTTGTGACTACCTATTCCCCATCATCGGACTGTATCAACATGATAAACAGTCGATAGAATTCCCTAGTGAAATATTGCATGGTCAACTCCTTCTATTGTAGGTTTTCTATCTTCTTGAAAAGAAAATCATGTGGTCTGTTGGAAGAAACTTGTCCTTGAACTTGGCAATCATCTTGTCCCAAGTATTCACCTTGTCTTTCCATTTATTTACTCTGTCAGCATGTACGTTGTACCACCACAAGGAGGCATGTCCCTTCAACTTCAAACAAAGCAACCTTTACCCTTTTGGGGTCTTCTATCTGCTCCATATCAATGTATTTATCCATTTCGATGATCTAGTCTATCATTTCTTCATGGTTTAAGCTATGAAACTAGGCAGATAATTCCATGTTAGAGATACCCTTAATCTGAGACAATACATTCAGCAGTTTGTCTCCTGGTTCGTCTTCATCTAACTCATTAGGAGCATTTTCTTCTTCCTCAACCTCAACATTACTGTGGTCAAGGGTTTCACTATCCGTCCCTCCCTTCTAGGCTTCCTTTACTACTGCTAACTCACTATTCAAACTTCTCATGGTTTGAAAAACTTCTTCAAACATTTCTCATTCAATGGTCACACCAATGTGCCCACACATTTTGCGTCCTCTACAATGGACATATATTCCCCTATGAGCCATCACACTCTACTCGAACACCTAAATTGTCGCACCAATCGCAACTGGGTTGCAACATCCTCTACAACTCTACAAAACCGCAACTAGAGTTTCTATTCTATGTCCAATCGTAACCAAACTCCTCATATAAAACACTTCATCCTCTCATATTAACTGATGCAAATGTTACCATAGCTGGTTTCAGATCAATGTGCATAATGAAATGCAATGGATAATCACACATGATACACATAAGTGCCAAGAATTATGGCTTTCAATTAAATGAAATGCTCTCTTTTTACAAGAGGAATTACATGCAAATTTCAACTATATTCTCAATCGGAATGGTCCTCGACTAGTTCTACAACTTTAGCTACAAAACTAAATTCACCACTGTCGAAACTCACAACCACATCAATAAAAAAAACATTCTTACCGATTCGCAACTGGTATTTCTAGGTTCTCTCTAGGTCAATAGCCTGCTCGATCTTCCTCTAGAAGCTTCACACGCTTCTAGGCATATATCATCTTCATTAAATACTTCATATTCCCTCTCTCAACACTTCTCACCATCTAGCCTTCTCCAACAGCCGCGATAACTACTATGAAACTATTACAACTAACCCAATGGTTCTACTACTCACTATCCTATATTCTCTGTTGGTCATCTTCCATTGTCATCGGATTAACTCCCAACTATCTCTAGATCTCAGATGGGCAACACCTTCAACCTTTGTGCTTCATCAGTGGTCTATTACTTGTCATTGACCCTAACTAATTGAAACTCTCACGACTCTTCTCTTACGCTTATGGTGCTATCAAGCATCCCCGGGCACCCTTGGTCATCCTATCTATGACTTTTAGTCTTGTACCTAGATGCCCCTGCATCACATTTGATATTTTTGAACTAGGTAATTGTTTCAAGGCCTTCACGAAGGTAAATAAATGAAACTTAAAATATTATGAAGTAATTGACACCCAAGGCTCTTCCATCATATTAATATTCCTCCTTCCTTACTATCAATAGAAATACTAATAATAATATTTTTGAATGGTTAAAAAATTTTGACAGTATAGGATTTATCATGTCATTTATTCATTATAGGATAGAAGAAGATGCATTTAATAAATCATTCTTCTTTAATGAAGAAAAAGGGGTTTCATTAAAGTCCTATTGGGGATTGGGGTTTAAATATGTTCATTTGCTGTCCAAATCTAACGATTTAAGGAGGTGGGTGTTTCAGTATTGTACATGGAACATTTCTATCTCTCTATCATATGGCTAGTCATGGAGGGAGGGTTTTAATCCAGTCGATCAAATACATGCACACTGTCCCTTGTGGTTAGAGTATGGTTTTCTTTCAATGCTCTTATGAATTTTTTTAGAGTTATTTTACAATAGGATTTTTGAAGGGTTGGTGTAGCCTACGTAGAACTTGAAACATTTTATGTTTGTGGAAAAACATTACTCTACATTTTATTGTAAAGTTTTATGCTATTGACCAAGGATGGTAAAGGATGATTGTAATTGAATATTATTATTATTTAATAAATTAAAATAGGAGACACTCATCCAAAGAGGACTATTGAAGAGTGTTCACTAACCTACTAGGGGGAATGAAACTGTTGTAGAAGGAAATTGACAAGTGGTTACATCTGCCCTCACTTACTAACTGTTGTAGGAGGCAAGCTCCCTAAAATTGTGGTCATGTTCCCCAAGGAATGTGGAACTGAGCAGGTGGCTCATTAAATATTTTTAACTGACCCAAAGACTTAGGTAGACATATAACCATCGAATGGGGTAGGAGGCTCACTTACTTTTTCTTGTGATTTGCTGGAAACGGTTATGTTGAGCACACAAGAGGAATTCGATGAGGGGATGCTAGAATGAGTTGCAGAGTAAGACTGTCAGATTAATCTACTAAGTTTGCAAAGAGTGATTTGTATGTAAGTCTTCACTATTGCTAAGAATACAAAGTGATTGTCATATGCTTCTACACAGTATCTTTATCCTGGTGGTTCAGTGAGCAGGCTCGGGGGTCCTAAAGCAAGTGATATTGGCTGCTTTCAGGAGACGGTTGGGAGGAATGGTCTTCTTTGGGTGTTTGTCCACCTCTACATTATAAACAGGTTCTGCATTGTTTGTTTTATTATTTCTAGAACTTCTCTGTTTATTTTTTGAATATTACTACTTTTAAAGCTATCAAGATACACATGTTGTTTTGAATGTTTACTAGGATGCAAGATTAAAATTACTGAACTGATAATTTATTTCTGCATAAATGATTGAATAATTGAGATATGAAAATATAGAATGATGAGTATAATCCTTCTCTATATTTTTCCTTTCACATTTGTGATGTACTCTAGTACATAGAAGTTTGTTTAAGTAAAAGATTAGAATGATTTCAATATTACGAATAGAATGCTGGTCCTTATTTTACAATAGAAGTAGATACAACTATAAAATGTATGTTGAATACTATATAGGAAACTTAACAGATACAAGTTACAATTCTTCTTTACATTTCATACAAAAATAGAACAAAAGCTAGATTAATTAATAATTAAATATACATGATGCTAGAAATACCATTGTTTCTCAGTCAATAATAAAATTAAGTAATAAATTCATAGCAGTAGTTTACATCAATAATCGTCATCATATAAATAATGTATCTATTACAAAATCGTTCTATGTAAATAGTAAAACACTAATTAGAAAATAATACAAGCCAAATTATCCTTGGCTTTATGAATACACAAGTAATTATATTGATTAGTAACTAAGTTAGGTTTTCAAACTTAACCATTTCATTCTAGAAACCCCACAACTCTTAAGCAAATCCAAGGAGACATCCTGGTAGTATGTGAACCCATTCAAAACCATATTTAAGAAATTACATTTACAGAGTTAGGGTTTGGCTTGAATAACTAATGATCTTTCTCTTTTGACTATATATAAAAAAGAACGAGTTACAGATTATCAGGGCTTTGCTCAACCTTTAACTTAATAATCATACTAGTTTAAATGTTATCATAGTATGCATATATAATTGAAAACATGAAATAACTAAATACAGAAGAGAAGTTAGGGCTTTTCCCTGAACTATGTAATAACTTCTTTTATAGCACAAACTTCCAATTCCGAATTTAAATCTTAAAATTATACAAATCAAGATTTGAGCCCCATACAGTTCACCCTACATATCATATGTCATTAAAATGAACATGAGCAGGCTCAGTATCGAAACCACTTACATATCATCCAAAAGCTTAAAGCAAAACCCTAATATTTTGTAGGTAGTGCTAAGCTAAGTAGAGTTAAAAATAAAAAGAATTTAAATGCTTATAATATAGTTACATTGCCATCCACGTTTTAATCATGACGTTAAAGAATAACAATGAACCTACAACGTATTCATAAGCAGGGCCTTTCCCGAGTATTACCAATAAAATATTCATTGTTATGCAATCAAATTGGAATAGCTCACCAAAAATAACCAAGAGCTGATGCATTAATCACTGTAAACAAGATAAGTATTTGATAGATCCATTGTGGCTTAAATTCCCTTTATAAAATTAAATAAACAAAACAGCGGGAACATTTAGGGCTCTTCCTATTACTTCCATAAAACACAAATTAACGCTTATATCAAAAGAACAGAACCACATTCATCTGAATTCTAAGAAGAACATACACAGTATGACCCTAAAATTTGATAAACACACAAAACACCTTTATCGCTAAACCCTGTAACAATTTTTATTGGGAGAAAGCCCCAGATTTGGGCGCATAGCAAAAATACATTTTAAACTCTAAGAACTTTCCATGTCATTCACTCAATGAACAGGTAGATTCTAGGATAACCTGAGGCTTACCAGGGCATCATCAACCCTGGAGAAAGCTTCATCGATCTCTGTCAAACCCCTAAAGCTTGTGAAGATGAGACACAGCTAAAAGTTCAAACCCTACCATCACAATAGTGGATAGATTTCATTATAATCTAGAAGATGTATAAATAAAAATGAGAATGCATGAAAGGTTTGGATGCTTAGTACAAACTCTTACCTCTGCAAAAATGTTGGCACCACTACAAACTGTCCCTGTGTGAAAGCTTTCCTTAGCCACACATTCTACCCAGTAATACTCCCTATGCATTCTTCAACCACTGTAAACCCTATCGATGTGTGCAAAGAAGAGTTCTACACACACTTGGAGGCCGAGAGCTCTAAGAGGTCAGCTCTCCACAAATTCAATAGAATAACACAAACAACAATGATGCAACCCAGAAGGCCCCTCTACGTCTAATTTTCACATTAAAAGTGAGGGTGGTATGCCCTATGGCCATGGTGGCCATGAGAGCTCGGTTCTCCCACCTTCAAGAAACAAACAACAAGTCTTAATGCCAAACCCTCAGCATGGAGATAGGGTTTTACCCTTACATGGAGTTCATTCACCAACTTCACGTGGTTGCATTGAATTTTCTTGTCCGTTCTCCACTTAGTTTTAATTTTATACCCACTGCCATATAGTAGGGTCCTCTCTTTTATTACCATCGAGCTCCATAAAGGAATGCACCATGTTCATAGTTTATGCTTTGTTCTCTAACACATAACAAATGCCAAAATCTCATTTAGTAAAAACATAGGCTAGAATGACCCCATCCCTTAGTATGGTCAAGGTCTCCTTACACCTTGGTAATACTTTAAGCCATCTGGATAGGTTATCATATAAGCTTATCTGTTTTTAATTATAAAAGCATTAATTGATTTTACATGATAGACCTCACCTATAACCCTGACCAAAGGCAGCAACATGCATTAGCTTGGTATAGCTAAGTAAGCCTCGAGGCATCACTAGAACCCCTTTCAAGTGAAAGAAGACAGTCAACAGTACAAACATCACATAATTTATAGATTATACCACGACGAGAATACCGACAAAGAGATAGACTATGAATTAAGACAAATAGTTGTTTTCTGAATGAATTTAATAGTCACTTAATCCATGAATTAAAGGATCATACAAAATCACAAAACGATCAGTGCATTATAGATGACACTACGATTGAAAACATAAATATTTTTAGAACAGTCCTACTTCAATGCTTTAAGGACAAGTTAAATAAATGTCAATTTTATGAGATAGTATAATTGAATGAAAGATACTTTTATACAAATAGCAATATAATAGGAATTCTGCTTGAGTATACTACTAGTTTTTATGGACAGTTATCATATTAACTATGGACATAGGATCGCATGATCATGTTAATGCCATTAGGACACATTTAATAATTCATAAATGTTTGTAAACAAATAAGTGTCGCAATTAAAATTATATTTAGGCAGTTAATAAAGAGCTAAACGTCCACAAGTATACTTTCCGCATAAGTAATTAATAGCGATTATACTACTTAGAAAATTTTTAAGTTGTGATGAAATTTTGGAGATGTTACAGTTGATCCCAAATGAATGAAGGAATTCATTTCAAGGTTGTCCTAGGATGTGTTTAGAAGTGACCTGAAGAAGAATTTGCCTCCTTTTATTTCATTTATAATGATGGATGGGGCTCATTAGTAGAAAGTGTGTTATCTAGATTTGTGTAGTTCTTGTTTTTCTTACCAAGATCAGGACCATGCTATTTGTGATTGCCCATGTTAGAAACCACAGTTGATATCCTCTCAAGGTACAAGCTCTACAAAATTAAGCACTTATGTTAGAAAGGGTGGGGTGACAATTGGCTTAGGGCGATTGACAATGGAGGTTCATACACAAACCTCACATTGTGACTCCATTTCTCATTCATCATAAGGAATGAGATACAACCCTAGTGGGGTGTAGCTCAGGAGCCCTCCAAGAATACTAGGGATCCCATTTCACAACCAATGCAAAATTTTGACCTTGAGCTAATTGATTTCCCATGTGATAAGAGCATGTTTTCAAGTTCTATTTTAGGTTTCTATGTCGAGGCCCAAGGTAAGGATGTTGATGAAGGTTGGTAGGTCATGCTTATCAAGAGGAATGAGGCTTCATCCTAAACTCTTGTGAATAATCCTAGTAGAGAAATGAGCCCCACTCCTCAGGTATAGTCATTCAAGGAATTTGTTTCCCTTTCCCTGGGAAAGTCCACCTCCTCCTTGAGTAATGTAGCATTAAGCAATAGGTTAAATAATATTACAAACCTTCTATGATTAGAATGAATCTTTTTCTTCTTTCTTGGAATGTGATAGGGATGACAATCCTAGGTAGCAACAAACTTGTTAGGGGATTTTTTAAAATGGCTTTAAACTTGGTGTGATATTTATCTAAGAGGTGAATTAATTTTTTTTTATCTTCACTACCATATGATATATTTGTGGAAACAAACTCCCTTTGACCTCATGCCACATTTAAAATGGTGGCATGGGGTGTTTCCTTCTCTATCCCTTTTCCTATATAGTTTTTTTACACCATATGGTTGTGACCTAGACGATTAGTGCATCTAGGTTAATCTATTAATACATATGATAGTTCTTGATTTTTTTTTGTGTATGTGTCCAAAATCTATTTAGATCAAACCACCATTGGGAGTGTATTTATTCCTCTTTGCTAGAAGTAGAATCGATAATGGTTGGTGAATTTAACATCATTGAATGGAATGCGGTTGAATGGTGTGTGGTGTACATAAGTAGGAATGGTCAAGCTATAAGTATAACCTTCAAATATTTGATCCTAATTGGTTGGAAAAAGTTCGACTATAGAGGATGGTTCACTTTGTCCAATTGTTGTCATGCAAAGGATAGGGTTCATGTGAGAATTGATAGGGTATTGTACCTTATGAGGATATTTCATTTTATGGAAGCATTTGAATGATTTATTTGATGATGGAGACAACTTCCTTATATTATATGGCCATTTAAACATCCATTCTGGTGGTTCATTTGATTGACTCAAATACTTCTCCGTTGTTCAACATAATGCTTCTCATTTGAATTCCATTCATTTACCTTATTTAATTCATCATGTTTGGAAACATATTCATTGCCATGTTGGTGATAAGGGATGGATGGCATGGTGGAAGGAATTTGTTAATATGACAATTACATTCAGGCATGGATGGGGTAGTATGCTTTCTTTCAAGTGTAGAAAAATATTCGACGGCCTATGACAAGTTGGAATACATGCAAGGCTCCTTAATGAGTATTTTCATAACATTTTCCTTCAGAAGTCTGTAGTGCACACAGGGATTTTTTTGCATAGGGATGACTGTATAGCTACAGGCCCGAATCTCCATGTCAATTTACGATGGAATTAGGAGTGAGATGAGGGATCATTGATGTTTTTCTTCAAATTTCTAATGAAGAAAGTGGTTTCCAACAAAGTACTTGGATTTCATACAGAAGATGGCTCACTTGAGGAAGATAACATTGATATATGAGCAATGTTTGGTGATTATTTTAGGAATATTTTTCTAATCTAGTAATAGAGGTCATGGTTTCTGATAGGAATGATTTCTATAGGGTTGTTCCACACCAAGTCTTTGTTGTTGATCATGATAGGTTGGATAGGGATTTCACAAAGGATGAATAGTTTGTACTACATAGCTATATGTAAAATGGTAAATATCAATGGATTGATGGACTACCTTATGATTTGTACAAGTTTATGTGGGATACTATTGGATTTGAGTTTAGTCACATGACTTTAGAGGCCTTTTCCATGGCATGTTTGACAGAGACCATTAATATAGGGTTCATTAATCTCATTCCAAAGGAGGATGGAAAGGACACCATCCGAGGATGGTGACCAATAAATTTACAGAGCATTTCTTGCAATATCATGGCTAAGGAAATGCCATTGAGGGTGAGGGATGTTTTCAAGAATATTGTTCCTAAAGTGTATACATATTTCATTTGCAGGGTGTTTATTCTAAACATGGTAGTTTTTTCTTGGGTGGACATGAAATGGGATAGGGAATCATAGAAACAAGATCTATTTTTTTTAAATTTATTTTGATAAATACTACAATCGAATTTATTGTGCATTCATTACATATATGTTGATGTGCTTGAGAATATTTGAAAAGAACACATGTGACATTTAATATTGTTATCATAGAATGATGTGACTACCAGATGACTACTTTAGCACACAAAGAACATTCTGTAACAATATGTTGTTCCCTATATCATTTTTAAAAATTAAAACACCATATCCAAAATATCCACCGTGTATCCAGAGATAGATTTTGTTTGAACTTCCACATAAAATTATGGTGGTATTATATAGTAATAAAATAAACTAGTATAGATCCCTCTTAATATTCATATTTGAAGACTTCATAAATTTGTACTTTTATCTTGTTTTGATCCCTTTAGTACTTAATAGGAGTTTAAAAAAAACAACCTAGATTCATATTAATTGTGGAACCTAATAGGAGTTTAAAAAAAAACAACATAAATTCATATTAATTGTGGATCTACCATGCTTCCACAGAAATGAAATCAATTAAGGTGCAACCATTTTTTAAATTGCAAACAACATGAGAACACACTTATACCTAAAGAGATTGATCCCTCATGAAATATGAAGATTAAGATGATAGCATGCACATTCTTTTAAAAGAAAAAAAAAATTGTATTAAAATGAATACACATACAAATGTTATAATTAAGACAACTTAATTCATTTTTAAAATAAATAATTTTAAATCAATTTTTGAAGTCTCGCTTATTTTTAATAAAAATCTATTTTCCTCATTTATTTTTTATTATCAAAATTAACTTAAATATTTTATATTTTAAATTGTTTAAAAAAAAATTGAATCTCATAATTTTCAAGTACACTAAATAAAAACTCTTCAAATTATATCTAAACACTCTTTCAAATTATACATTGTTTTTCTAAAAAATAAAAAATATTTTAAATTAATTTAATTTCCTATTATTTTAGTCATTATCTAAAATGTCACAAACCCAAATTTCCATATTAATAAATTTTCAAGATAAATTTTTCACGATAGTTACTCTATTGAGTTTCCTTTCAAAACGTAAAGGTGATTTCCAATACATAAGACTTAAGAGTAAAGTGTTTAAACAAAATCAACCTAAATAAATGTTACATGAGTATATCAAATTCAAAGAAATATATTTAATCATAACCACGTGACTTGACTCACACTTGACTTAGTTTTTTTCACTTGATCAATATGAATAGTAATTAATTTACCATTCATCAACACATATAGTTAACAAGGACATGAATGTTACATGAGTATATCAAATTCAAAGAAATATATTTAATCATAACCACGTGACTTGACTCACACTTGACTTAGTTTTTTTCACTTGATCAATATGAATAGTAATTAATTTACTATTTATCAACACATACAGTTAACAAGGACAAGGACATCATAGTGGTCAATAAATGAAAACATAAAGCATTAGGCACACATTTACTAAATGCATTAAAAGACACACAAGAAACACATACCATAAACACTGTTTTACCATGGTTCACACGTAATTTGAGTTATGTCCACAAAAGATTGTGCTGCTTTATTATTAATCAATTTCATAAAGTTACATACAAAAACATGGTTGTTGCAAAAATATCTTTCTATTTTCTTACCTTATATCCCAAAGAGTACTCAATAAAAGTACATTTGCCTCTCAGAAAATTTCTCATAGAAAACACTTCCTTCTATATCACAAAGTTCTCATATAAAACACTTCCTTCTATATCACAAAGAGTACTCAATAAAAGTACATTTGCTTCTCAGAAAATTACTTTTCATTGTTTTCATCTTGTCTTGCTTCAAGGTTTGATCATTTCCTTTGTAGAGGTTTTGCTCTTCCATCTCAGTTCTTTGGGCTTATTTTTCATGAGAGGATGATTTGGTGATCTTGATGATTTGACTAATCCTTTTTAATTGATTCTTTTGTGTTTATTGTTATTTTTCAATGGTTGCATGATCTATACTCACCTTATCTAAGTTGGTTCCACGTTTGTCTATGCACAAATTGGATTAAATTCATTATTTGATGGCCTTGTCAAATTTTGGTCATTGTTACATCAATGAATTTTGAGTATCCAAGTTGGTTCCATGTTTGTCTTTGCACAAATTGGATTAAATTCATTATTCGATGGCGTTGTCAAATTTTGATCATTGTTACATCAATGAATTTTGAGGCACTTTGTAGAACTGAAATTAATTGATTCAATTTTTTATTTAAGGATTTTAATATATGCCTTAAAATATTATAAATCATAATTCATAAGCCACGTGATGGCTTGCATTTTAAAGTGAAACAACAATTTTTATGAAACACTAATCTTCAGGATTCTTGTACTACTTTGTATCAATGAAATGGTTAAACATGCAAAAGTTGATTGCTAATTTTTTGTTTTCATTAACATTTTTTAATATATTTAATGAAATAAATTAGTTACAATCAAATCAAATGATTTCTTGATTTTGAACATTTGTGAGGTAACCGAAATGATTTATTTTATTTCTAAACTTCCACTAAAATACTCTCTCAGTCACAAATTTTAACTTGCTATGCCTAAGGAAGACTTTGAACCCTTAGATATTTTGTTCATTGAGGTACGCTTTATTTATTTATTTTAAGTTATGTGGTGATTGCTATTTTTAAAGCAACACAAACATACACATTGAAAAATCATAATGTCTATAAAAATCAATAGAGATTAATTCAAAGTTTAAATTTTGTTATGGATCTTGTACGATGGCGTTCCATAAACAATGAAAGAAAATGTATCCTATTAAACTCTTTAAACTAGTGATACATTCTTTATGATATCGTGGACACCAAATATCGTTGAAATGGAGCTACCAAATCATATCAGATCATTGAGTTTGTTTCACCAATCTCCAGGGAAATAAGGAGAAACTATTCACCTGCAAGGATGATCACTGGCACGAATATCATGCAATTTCACCAGACACAAGAAAAAGGCTCAGCCACCATTCGAGCCATTTGTCCAATTAAGAAGATTCCACACTCTCATGAGTTGCTGAGGTTTTGAAACATTAATATTCCTTAGCTATGGAATCGACTCACAAACGAAGAATTTGAGTCAACATTGCATTTATCACGAGAATGAATCCACTAAATCGCACGTTCTTGATAATCCTTCCACTATGTAATCATATCCCTGTCAAATTGAGAGGAAATCACTTGGATAGTTCGACTATGAGAAATCATATGAGTAACCACTATGAGATCGTTGTGAGGATTCACCATGAGTAGGCATGAAGGATTACCACATAGAAAACACCATAGAAAACACCACATCTACTCATGTTATCCATTCAACTTGCCGATGGAAAGAGAATCACACCAATTAGTCATTACTAAAATCACATAAGATGATCAGCAGATCAAATCCATTAAGATCATGCCACTTTCCAAGACATGGCTGAACGAGATTATTGGGTAGCTATGGTTTTAGGATGCGACAACAATATCTTGGAGGAAGATTTCTCTCTATCCCTAGGATTTGATGCAATCAGTTTTTTTTAACTAGATTAAAGTTTAAGATTTTTATTCTATTTTACTTCATTCGAATTTTAGTTTACGATTTATTCGTATCATTTTAAAATAGTTTTGTTTCACTCCATAGAGAAACTAATGGCCGAATCTATCATTTTCAGGTTTTGATACCAGATTGTGAGTATTTCTCCGGATCTCGAGGAAATCAACTGAGAGAAGTCAAAAGGAAAAGGTTATCATTATGAGAGAGAAAGAGACTTGCATGCCATCATTTCACCAAATCATCAGTGGAAGATTTGTATCAGATTGCAATGTAACAGAATTGTGTGGTTGTTCATCTATAAAGCCACGGAAATCCACCGACCTTAATGAAATTTCTTGTTTAGGGTTGTGTTCTGCAAGAATTTCTACACATTGCACATTCGAATACAAATTAAGTGTTATTATTTAATTCATTTCCATGTTTAGATTTCCGTGTTCATTGTTTGAAATGATTATGTATCTGATGTGTAACAATATGCTCAGGATTATTAACAAATTTTTTTTTATTGCTTTAACCTTAAAATATTGACGACTTTATTTCCGTGTTCAATTGTTTGAAATGATCATGTATGTGATGTATTAGACAATATGCTCACGATTATTAACAATATTTTTTATTGCTTTAAACTTAAAATATTGAGGAATTTAAAGGCGTTGCTATGTATTTAATTTTCTTTAAATGAATTAGTAATCAAATCATCATTCTATGCATCATAAACCCTTTTAAAAAATTTCTCCAGAATTTAATTGTTTTATTAACCTTTTGCATTTCATTTCCGTGGCTTTTTCCGTTGTATTTAAGTAACTTTTAGGCAGTTTTCACTAGCTGCAGAATTGTATTTCTATATCTAGTGAATTTGTTTTTGTTTTAAGTTTTAGGTTAGTATGTATTTCATTTAGATTAATTTTGAATTTATGATTTAGGAGTATTCGAAAGAGGTCTCCTTTGGAGGAGAAAATCATCCATAGGTGACAATAAAACCCACATACCCTGAAGAAACAACTACTCCAAATGACTAGGTGTAATAACACCAAAAAACACACATAAAATAAAAGGAAATTGTATCCTCAATAAACGACATTACTAGAATGATTGCTATCCTCATAATTACAGTCATAAGGACTCATATATATTTAATTACACCCACATACCCGGAAGAAACAACTACTCCAAACGACTAGGTGTAATAACACCAAAAAGAGACACATAAAAATAAAAATAAATTGTATCCTCAATAAAAAAGAAATTGTATCCTCAATAAACGACATTACTAGAATGATTGCTATGCTCATAATTACAGTCATAAGGACTGATATATATTTAATTGCAGTCATTTATAGAGCTTTATTTATCGCTTTACCAACTAATGAAATATTTGTCCTCTTTATATGTTTGTATTTAATACACATAATGATGTGTCATCGTTGTTTATACTTAGTACACATAATGATGTGTCATCCTTCGTCTTCCTTATCTATATGCTTACAATTCATATAGTTATGTAGGATCCATCCTAACTTAATATTGAGACTTTACAATAATAATACAAATCAATGATAATTATTTATACACTATGTAAAAATATTGTTATTGGTTAATGACTTACTCATCGTTTATTGGTATAATCTATCATATAATCAATGGACTTTTTCTAGAGTTTACTCTTTTTTATCATTATGAACAACTCATACCTTCAGGCCTAGTAGACCTTAGTCATCAATTACATGAGCCTTCCTTTGTTTGTAGGCTTATTAGTGCCTTCTCATTGTTTACTAAATTATATAGCCCTAATAGAATGAATCATATAAGTTTTATATCATTATGAATCATATAAGTTTTATACCATTATTATGATACATTTGATATAAAGCTTTGTTTTCATTTCCTATTAATGAGAATAATATTTAAACTAGACATAGCATTTTACATTGACTAATTGTTATTCATCTTTGATGTTGGCCTAGCATTGGAGGGCGTCTCCCATCAATGGCTCGATGCTTACTAGAGTGGCCTAACATATTCTTAAATCCATGGAGGTACAAGAGAAAGGCTTCAACATTGATGAGCGGTTTGGATATAGTCTTAACTCTAAGACTTAACACTTACAAGGTGCAATCAAATCAAATACATATGTTAACAAAGTTTAAATCATATCCAAGTCATCATAGATTTATGATTGGTATGGAATTAAATGGATGAGGTGGTATTTTTATTATTCTAATGTCTCTCAAAATACACCAAAAGAAAAATCTTAAGGGTCTTCATATTGTCGTAAAACACAAGTTTACATATTTTAACTATAGCATTAATAATTGTTTGATGTTTTCCTTATAACTGATAAGTTGAGTGATGTTCTCTTGTTTATTTCCTCATAATTTCACTTACGTCCAAAGAGTCATATTTTCTCACTTATTGTATTAAGCATAGTATTACGATATCGTCATAATATTAGTTACTAACATCCTTGATATATAATCAATTACTTCTATATAAAACGAAAGATAAGCTCTGCATAATACTCGCACATCATATTAAGGATTATTTTACTTTCTTGGTAACGATTTCTTACCTTAAATATCACATATCCCTTCCGAGGAAGAACTATTATCACTATGGTTGTCTACACTTAACTCGACTTAAGCATATGATAAGAATTCCCAAGTTGATCTTTGTATAAAGATCATAACTAAGTGTTTGAAGATTGGTAGCCAAGTAAATCATTGATCCAGCCTAACCTAACTATGATTTTAATATCATTACTTCTTTTAAAAGAATTCTAATCCAAACACTTATAACTACATGATAAGAATCCTCACAATTATATTATTGTAATCAACATAGTGGATTAAATTCCATCTTATAATTCATTTGCAACCCATAATTAAAATATTTGATTATCAATTTCTTTCCATGACAAATAAATATAACTTTTATGTTCATAAAGAAAACCATAACTATAATTCAAATACAATAATTATAACGTATTGTGTTATAACCTTTATATGTTTAAATACAATTATTATAATCCAAACAAGAAATAGAATATCCACGTTGAACTGTTCCTATTCAACGATACATATATATAACTTTATATATTCTAAAGAGGATAATAACTAAGTTTCGATTAAGGATTAGGGCATTCACCTTACTTCCTTTCCATTTGAAGAGTCTATAACCCTTATATATTTGAAACCAAGACCATAACTCAAATAAGACAAAAGATAGACATATCAATCTATTTCTATACGATGATATATATTTCATTTCCCTAAGTCTATATATATATATATATATATATATATATATATATATATATATATATATATGACTTATATTATAAAAGTTATAACAATTCAAATACAATTCACCCCACTATACAATTCAATATCTTTAAAGTAGGCAATATAAAAGAATTCTATGTAAAATTTATACACATATATTATAATCCATAATAGTTAATTTCTTATTTAACAATCTAATGTTACTAATACCTTATAATGTTTTATCGCCTTACCAAAACATTATAGTCATAAAACTAATCCCTAACAAGGAGAATTAAATAGTTTTACACATAATTTAACTCAACCAATATGAGATCGATATTTTCTTTCTAATCAACAATCTATATAAATAAGAGTTTAAACCTTTAGTATGTAAAAACCATTCAAATCTCGATTTTAAGTTTTCAAAGTAAAATACAACATTTTTATGAATTCTCAATAACAGTCTATAAGAAATAAAATTAATACTTAACAATTTAAAAATTCCATTCTATGGAAACCATTCGTAGGCCAGATCGGACATCCGACAAGCGAATTAAGTAATCGACATGAGTGCCAACTAGGCATCAAGATATGGCATGAACAACGAGGGGCAAAACTGCCACGTAGGAGAATGATCACTCAAGGGAACTGGGCTTCTGTTTACTGCGTAATTACGTCACTCAACTACTTCTAACACAGCCAAAGAAAGGCCTTCAGGGGTGTAGCTTAATCGTTGATTCTTTTGATATGAAGGAAATGTTGTAAATGGAAGTCAAGAGTTCAAATCACCAATTACTTCTAACACAGCCAAAGAAAGGCCTTCAGGGGTGTAGCTTAATCATTGATTCTCTTGATATGAAGGAAATGTTGTAAATGGAAGTCAAGAGTTCAAATCACCCAAGCTTACTCGTGCCACATGCAGGTACCAACCCCTTCCCAAGTTACCAATTCCCATAATTAAAAAAAAAAAAACAAAGCCAAAGAAATAAAAGACTGATCTTTCACGTGCAGAAATAATCTTAGAGATGGAAAGTATGGAAACATTGATCACGCAAGACCAAGACCATTTATATAGGATCGGCGAAGTGCTAACCACCGGTTGAGTTACCTATTTGGTTTGGATGCCAAAACAGGGAAATAAGGAATAGTCGACATAAAAGAGCAAAGGATAACAGACAGAGGGATGGAGGCTATCCTCACATTAAACTATCGCTACAACTCAGAGTTATCGAAGGCAGAGAGCATAGCTCTTGGAGTGGCTTCGGTGTTAACCGTTGACTAGGAGTTCTCTATCGTCTTACTCGTTCAGCCATTATTATTTCTGGAGAGACAAGGGATGGCTCTTGCTGGAAATGCCATAAGCTTGTTGGTATTATTCTTCCACCCTTATTACGGGTGATTGAGGGAGCATTATTTTTATAAACGGTTGAAGTTAAATCCCAGGCTTTGATCTTGGGATGTGTTGGGCGTTTTTGTCCAGCAATAAACTCCTCTGTTTTGTATATTAAATTTTTATGTCCACCGGTCCTGAGTTCTTTTATAGGAAGACGAGAGAGAAGGAGAATTAATAATTATTGAGATTGAAAGCGATACAATAAAAGACAATACTGGATTCAATTTGGGGAAAAAGTGTCTTTGACTGACACCGGAAGAGTTTTGTAACTCCCAAAATTTCGAAATCGCTCAACCTTACACAATGAAAGAGATTTTCTTCAATCCTTACAAAGGTTTAAACTCTATAATATTTGTACTTTTGAAACAAAATACACAGGTTGAGTTTATTCAATATAAAACCTGTATAATATTTGTATGATATATATATATATATATTAACTCTGTAAATTTACAACGATCTCAATCCAATTTATACCGATACTAGAAGAGATCATTCTATTGCTAACTAAACTTGCATTTTTAGATAACCTTAGACAGTGTTAACAGATATCGTTCCGTCACTAATTGATTTCAAAACATGAAACATCATGTGCATTATGCATTATTGACAGGGATTTGATCACTGAGTTTAACCGATTCATAGATATACTAGCTCCCTATAACATCAAAGGAGATTATTCTCTGTACTAAACTAATTTCTCATTCTCGAATTACACAACAAGGAAAAGGCTCTTTAGCGGAGGTTATAGCGCCCAAATATCCGTTTCTAGCAGAGGTTAGTAGCGGAGACGAGCAGGCAGAGGTTTTAGCGGAAGTTTTTATTTTGGTACGTTTTCAACATAATCACACGAGTGTGTTCTTAAGCTAATCACACGAGTGCGTTCCTTGGTGCATAGTAATTTGTCGCACCGCGACCAGAAAACATCTTTATCAAAACAAAATAATTTGCAAATAACCATAGCGGTGCATTCCGTAACATACCACTGCACGACATACTCTTTTATTTAAAAATTAAAATTTAAGTAAAAAACTAAACACGGTGCGTTCATTAACGATAACTGTCCCGGTGCATCATATCAAAACCTGATGCACTAAACATTTTTTTATGAAACATAACAATCTATTTTCTTAAAAAAAAACCCAATTAAGTCTAACAACTATGTGTCCTTTATTAAATGAATTGATGCATTCACAAGACCCTAACGAACCGCCATTTCATTTATCAAAAATTAAAAATATATAATTTTATAATTGAAAAAATATTTTAAAACCATTCTCACTGTGCTAAATACTATGGATGCACTGGTGCAGGATGATAAACCCAATGCAGTGGAAATCATTTTATTAAAAAAAAAAAATTGTTATTTTATTAAAAAAAAATCATTTTAACATTGGCTCATTACGGTGCTCTCGACTGTGGATTGCACCGATGCATCCTAATGTCAAGCGGACTGGTGCAATGTTTAATAAAAAAAATTACCACGACCGAAAACTCATTTTTAGCCCACTTCAGTGTGTCTGAGCCCCTCTGCATCGGTGCTTCCCTTCACATAGCGGGGAGGCCTCACATCCGTGGTCCACATAGATGGATCATTGTCCTCTATTGGCGGTTCGGCTTATTTGAAATTTTCCAAACCATTTTGGCAAAAATTCAAATTTACCATACATCGCCAATATGCCTCCCCGACGCGTCGTTCAAGAGGTAAAATGTTTGTTAGTTAACAAAATAAATTTTTAGTGGTTTAGTTTTTAAAATTCAACCTTAAATTCACCTATTTTAAACTAAAAATAAAAAATTTGCGTGATGTGTTCGAGTCATTCGGCTCGCACCGCTGTACGGTGTGCTCTATAAATTTTACACGGCGCACCATTAGCGTTCCGAGCCAAATGTTTCGAACACACCGCTCTACACAAAACAAAAAATTAAACACACAAATGGTCTCCGTTGCATTACAAATTTAAGAGAATTGGAATTCTAGTGCCCTTAATTGTAATACACGCATCGGTAACCATACAATTTATAAAAAATAATAAATATTTAAATGTTCTGCTTATTCCACTCATGCGCACCAGATATCAGTGCAATGATGTGGCGTAGGTGCATCATTGATACATCTCATAAAACATTGAATTATCATAGACACTGATGTGTTTAGTACAATAAAGAGCAGTGAAATTTCGATGCTTGTTATTGTCCAACACACCGGTATTGGTAAAATAAAGTCATAATCATTTATACGGTGTGCGTATGTCACATCATTGCACCGGTATCAATGCAATTATATGACATAGGCTCACCGATGACACTTTTGATAAACCCATGAACACACAACTAACGGTGCTTGTATGCCACGTCAAGGAACTAGTGTATGGTGTGCTGACGTGGCATAGGCGCACCATAAATATATTTCAAATAAATTATTATTTTTAAAATTCAATGTGTTTGAATAATGGTGTGCCAATAAGATTTGGGCACCTTGTCGAATTCAATTTTTTTCTTTTTATATATAACCATCGGTACGGCATAAATATTGTAGTGTACCTCTTGTCGGTGCCTCCAATATATAAGTGCATTGCTTATAAATCCATGAACATACAACTAATGGTGCTCCTATGTCATATCAAGGCACTAGTGCACGATGTGATGACGTGGAATAGGGGCACTGTGAATATATTTCAAATAAATTATTATTCTTTAAATTCGACGCATTTGAATACTGGTCTACTAATAAGATTTAGGCGCACTATCCAATTCAATTTTAAATTTTTTGATATATAACCAGTGATGTGGCATAGATATTTTAGAGCACCGCTTGTCGGTGCCTCCAGTATATAAGCGCACTACGAGCTGTGCTTTTTTAATATTATTGGCACACCGATTTTATTTTTTTGGAAAAAAATTAATATTTGATTTTGGTAGATATAATCTTGTTATAATTGTTTTATATGTATTCTTATGAGACTGATTTATATTATATGTGAAACAAAGACATGATCGCTGCAAGGAGAAGCAGTGCGAGGAATAGGTAGATCAATACAAATTCGGTAGAGAGTGGGAGGCCAGGGAGAGGGAGAGATATTTAAAACCTTGTCCCATTATGCCTCAAACTAGACACTTCTTCAGAGTTGTCAGCCACCTCAATTTCTACGATGAGACGACATCACTCAAGGGGAACAATATGTTCTTGACCCAGTTGATTGCACACTGAGATCATCAAAGGTATGCTTTTCAAGTTGGTCCTGATCAGTGTTTCTAGCATACTCAAGAGGACATTTACTTTATCAGTTCCTTGAGGTTCCAGCTGGAGTTGTAGCAGTGAATCAGTTGGTATATGTTTAGAGATATGTTGATCACAACATCATCGAGCCTTCCCAGTTTCAGTTCAGCGGTGGGAAGATTTCCATTGTCAGTTTTGGTAGAGAGGATGTGAGGTGCCTCTCTTTGTTGGTGATGGCTATCGTGCATTACACCACTAATGGGAAGCGCATTACCTTCCATTTATTATATTATGTTGATTCTTTAGTGTAGGAACCTACATGCATTAGGTGGTATGCAATTTTTTTTATGATAGTTTTGTTATGCTCTGAGACGATGTTGTGTGTGTATTGGTAGGAGGGGGAACTTCCCCTTCGATTCATAGTTTTTTTGTATATTTTTTGAGAGATTTCCAGCGACTAGGCCATCTTCTTAGTGACTCCCTCCTAGGTTGATGACAGATTGTCACAACCCTAATTTCGCCAAATAAAAATAAATTCATTTAATTTCCTTTTGTAAAAATATCTATGCTTTCCAACAGTTTTTCCTAATGTATTTAGGATCGGTTATAATAGTTATCCATGACTATGCATAGTATTTGTAATCATGTTTTTTATGAGAGAGTGTCTACATTGGTAGCATTCAAATATTCCTATTAAGTACTAACCGTAGGGATTTTTTATTTGGTTACTAGTTGCGGTTGGACCTTAACCTATCTCTTGGATCTTAATCCAACCATGGTATAAAAACAATATAGCACTTTATCTCTTTGTAAACATTTGAGAGATTAAGTTTTTGGTTTAAACTTATGATATTATGTGATTTTAGGATATGGTTATGTTTTAACCAAAATCCTAATCTCTCAACATTGGATTTGTTTGATAGTTGGAACACATGAAACATTGACAGCACGGCCAGGGTTTAAGTTTGGGGCCATGTGATTATAATTAAGGCTCTCCGGGCCCATTGGTAGAAAAAGCGTGCCTTTTGTAGCAATTTTTTTCACACTATCTCGTGCTAAAGAGAATCTACTAAGGATTCAGGAACCCTTAGTAGCAGTTCATAACAATGGATAAAAACTAGATAATAAGCAAATGATATGTGTAAATAAAAAACATAAATTAAATCTAACTACTGCAATAAAATGATAGATCAACGAGAACCCATGAATGAAACTTGTGTTTTTTATATTATATGGAAAACAAGGGTTTGCAGTAATGGTTACCTCACAAGATGAGGTGATGGGGGCCCTTGCAATAGTATGAAGAGTAGCGCGTCGAGTATCTAGAGTTCCTTGTTCTTCTCCAAATGCTCAATGGGTGGCCGAGATTCAACTAGATGGGCACAAAATATTGAAAGGGTAGGCTAGAGTGTTGTAGGAAATTTGGCAGCATAAGGGTATGAAGAGTGATTATAGATGTATGTGAAATGGGGGGCCTCCATCACCTTTTTATAGTGATTTTGGGTGGTGGAGTATTGACCCATGGTTTTGGGAAACCAATAGTATTGGTTAGTGGTATTTTGAGTTTTCCCTTTATTTTATTTTATTTTGACTTTTTTCCTTTTTCTTTTTGGGATTTTGACCCTTTTTATGGGATTTTATCCTTTTTTGGAGGATTTTCAGTAATTGAGGAGGGAAATAATGATTTTTTCCCCATTTGGTTTCCAATTTGTTGTTTTTTGGGGTTTTTGAGGCCAAAAATGTTGGAAAAGTGGACAAATGGGTTATGTGACTAGGGAGATGAGCTCATCATATGGACGATATACATCATAGGTTCTATATTTTTCCAGGGGTATGAGCATGATGGTAGAGAGCAACAACTGGTTGGAGACCGAAACAGGTGCTCCATACAAACTGCAAAGGATTAAACTGGAAATGTTGGTTGTGGATCCAGATCTTGTAGTCTCATAGATTATATTGTATCAGCCATGTACCCCAGATTTATATGATATGCAAAAGGACTGTACACTCAGTTCCCCCATTTTGGAGTTCGTGCCCATGGTTTTGGGTATCTCATGGTATTTTCCCATTGTATTTTCCCTATAAAAGAAAGACATTGTAATATGGCTAGGGTAAGAAATGTATTAGGTTTTATGCATTGTAAATATCTCTCAGATCGGAAAAGAGAGACTATGAGAGAGTGTGAAGAGGAAGTGTAACAGCTATGATGTAGGTTGTATCCCTTCACTTTGCTAGATGGTATAATAATAAGGACTGGAAATTTCAGTGTGGACGTATCCCATCTTGGTTGAACCACGATATATTGGTGTCTCTCTTGTAATGTGTTTGTGTGTTTGTATTTGCATCTTGTTTATTTTTTATTTGTAATGTCCCTAAAAATAGTAAAAATTTAAAATTTTTCCGATACCAAGTTAAACTGGTAAATATATGAAGAATAATAAATTAACTTCAACACTGATAAGTACCTACTGCACCGGTATTTGATTTCTACTCTTTGACATGTCTTAGTTTCATAAGTATCATGGTTTGGTGATGATAAATTCTACAACTTTGCGGAAGTGTTTTAAATTGATTCGATGTATGAACTGTCGCATGTGTATGAATGTATTGAATGTAATAATGTGAATCTCCTTCTTACGGCTGTAAGGGTTTGTATGCATGTGTATTAAAATTTAACTCGTAATTCAGGTGGAATGGATCCTTTATTGGTGGCGATTGAGGCCCATGGTGTGATGCTTGGTCTTTTCAAAGGGCAAGGCACCCTGGCAGGGCTGCCGAGAGGTAGGGGTAAGAAAATGGAGACACCTAACTTACTTAGCGATTTTGCTAATGCATCTACTTTATTCTTGGTTTGTAGGTGTACTTATGGAGGTGCTTACCTATGATGTTCAGTTCGCAAGTCCCGCACTTAGTTAATACTAAAGTTTGTAACGTTTGGAGGTTATCAACTTGATATTCTTTGTTGGAAGTTAAGGTCCTTGTTGAGGTTCTCAAAACATATTTCCCTTGCCAATATTTGTTGGCCTTACACACTATTTGGGGTCTTTGTAACATACATTGCATTTTCAATTAATTCATTGGTCGTGAATGCCACCACTACTATAGAGATCACGACTTGTATCGAATATATGGGGTTGGTGGTGGCATTTAAAACAACTCTACGATAGCACATGGCCAACGTTTCCATCTAAGCAAGGGGTTTGTTCTTTGGTTCTACACCATCGAGGGTCTCATAGTTCGTTTTCCTTTGTCTGTATGTTGTAAGCATTTGAGGGTTTAGTGTTCTGACCTGAGCTTGGCTCATGGTCATCCCACCATGAAGGATTCGTATGTAGCAATGGCAATAGATGAAGGTAATATCATCCTCGTTTTCGTTGCAAATTTTAAATTGATAGGAACGATCATGAACTCGATTTTGACTAGTATGTTTACTTGCTTGACAGGTAAGTTGTTTGACCTGCTTCGTCTACGTGGTTACTGGTTGATGATCAAGACTTAGACTTGGAGACGTTGGCAATTGGTAAGTTCAGTGTCCACATTTACTTATCTCCTCCTCTCTCCTCTATGGAGTGTTTTGCATTTTCTTTGAGGAACGTTGTGAACTTGGTTGGGTTCACTGCGATACATTTTGAGTTCTTGGAAGTCGCCATTGGTAGGACTGTTTGTAAAAATATGTATGTATTGGTTTTCTATTTAATCGCTTGAGAGGGCTTTGGCCATTTGGCTCACTATTAAACCCTGTATTTTTTTAATGATAATACTCAATGTAAAGACTGGGATTTTCATGCTTGTGTAATTTGTTTATAAAAATAAACCGTGGATTTCAAGAATGGAGAGTATGGCTTTAGCCTTTGGTCTCTACGTTTTCTTATGGTAATGGTATTTCTCGATTTTGGTGTTTGTTATCATTGCCTCTGTCCTAGTAACTTATTGGTTTTAGGATTATGAAAGAGGAAAACAATCGTGCTCTTATTTTACTTCCAGTTTCTGTTGGCAGAGGTCCACTCTGACTGAGAAGTGTGGTTTCTATGAACTTCTGTGAGATCTTGAACCTATGGCTAATCTTTGTGCGTTCTTTGTGATGGATTTCATTGTTATTGTTATGATTTAGTTGTCTTAAGGTGTGAATGTAATGATGGAAAGAGAATCGTAACCCTCATGAGACTCTAGTTATGAACCTGAGATGGAAATATTCTAGTTTTGTGTCTCTGGGTTTTTGCAAAAGCTAGACATGTTTTTAAAGAAGTAAAATGTAGGGATTCGATCCCATGACCTGTGTTTGTGTTTGAGTCTCGTCTGTATGCTATTCAAAGTGTTTGCTGGATAGTGGGCTTGGTTCTGCAAAATGTATTCCCTAATGTGCATTTTGGTTTGCTAAGCCAAAGTAATGATCTCTACATTTTTCAAAGAAAGATGTGAGACCCAAGCTGTGTATTTCAATAGGATGGGTTCTGTGTGGTTTTGGCTATGCTGTGGTGATTGGACTTTCAATGTTATGTTGATGAGAATCATTCTCTTGACCTACGTTTTCAATTTAATAAAATAAAGGTATCTTGTACCGTGTAGATACTTTGCTGACTGTGGTGCTTTCGTGGTAGGGGTTGACTAATGCATTGATAATGAAAAATATCTAAGAACATACTGTAACTTGCTTTTACTGCTTGGTACTATAATTTCGATATTAGTTTTGGGTAGTTGTTGGTCAAATTGATGATGTGTAAATTCTACATTTTGATCGTAATGGTAGAAGGTAATAACTGTGTTTAACTTGAATCTCCAAAACTTGATGCATGAATTACTTGGTATTTTCGAAGTCTGAACTCGTTTTCCTGTAAGGGTTAGTAGTTTCAAAATAATCTTATCCAGTTTTTAGATATGTTGATGTTTTAAACCTATGAGAGGGTTTTAGTAGAAATAAATATAAACATTAATATGAATATCATTCCTATTCTAGCTATATGAATATTAATAAAAGAAAACACAAAAACCAAACACTATTTCAGGAATGGGAGAATATATATGTAAATATAATAATTCTTCCCTGAAGGAGCGATCTAAGTTTATTTAAATTATCAAGAACAAATTTCTAGGTTGTGGATTTTCTAGGATGTCTAGCTCAGGATAGCTTGGCTAGACCTGCTAGACATTCTGCTGATCATAGCTTCTAAAGTTACGTAATCCTAGTTTACAGTGTTTTTGTTCCTATTAGAAATCTATATTTAAACGATTTAGGATAAAAGAAAAAGGACCAAAGGTGCTGGGGTAGCATCTTGTGTTAAATATTTAACCTCTATTATAACTTGAATTGGAATATCTAGGATTCATACTTGGTTACTTTGTAGCTTGCTCCTTGTTGTGGTAACCTGCACACTCAAACAATAATTACTGCAGAGACTTCTGAGCTTAACTGACCTATTAGAAAGACTCCTTAGTTGGATACCTTTCGGACTACCATGTTCCTACCAACCTTGACCATTGAACCGTCTCTTGCTTCTATCTGGATCCCTCGAGCTTGGTTCCAACATGTAATGAGAGATAGAGGCCCTCGGTCCACTGTTGGTTCAAATCTAAGAATTTTTAGGTGAGGCTGCTTCAGTTTCTTGGAGCATAATACTTTTCTTGGATTACCATAAGAGAATGATCATGACCAAGAATGATAGATGATCCCCAAACTTGGGATCTTCCCTCTTTAATTAGGGAATTCTTTAAATTAGGACTATTGAAATAATTAGTTTCGTTAAATTAAATAATTAATAATTAAAAGATATTATTTAATTAAATATCTAGTCCTCTTGAACTAGGGCTTTTCCAACTGTTTAACTATAAGTGATTTTGATTTATGCTCTCAATAATAATTATACTAACAATAATTATATTTCACTTAACTATTAATACGCCATTTATAATATTAATTAATGCATAAATCATATATACTAATTATATTCCATAATTAAATAATGACACCATTATTATTAAAGCTCTAAATAATAATATTAGCCTTGAGGCCCTTATAGAAGTTAGTCATAAAAGACTACTGGTAATTATATTTTATTTAGTTATGTGTCATCACATGCCACTTCTTTTCTCTTAACTTTTAAGGACAAGGTCCAATTCCTTGGATGGTCTCAGTCAACTTGGTTGGGTACCTCTAGTCTTTTTCTTTGCATGTCGGATTCCCTCATTTAACATGGTATTTCCCACAGTATTTGATGATAGATAGAAGATTAAGCATTTAATTAAATCAAATAAATATGATGAAAGAAAAGTATTATTCAGAGTCTTTTAGACTCAACACTTTGATATTTAGTAACCCCAAGTGCTCTTCAGAGCGTTTTAACCCAACACTCCCACATGGGAGTTACGCTAGTGCAATTCCAGAGCCTCTCCTCAACACTAGTGCTAGAATGTGCTTGTGAGGCACATCTAGAATATTTAAGTTGCCTCGAATCTGGTATTCGTTTATCAAGATTGGAGTGCTCCAGGGATTAGGCCCAACACTCAATGTACCTTAGAGCTTACTCCCAGTACTTGAACATTCTTCTAGGTACATCGAGGCTTATGCCCAGTTTGTAGGTTACATGTGTGTTTCTGAGTCCACGCGCAACACACTCATAAGTTAAATCATGTAAAATCATAGCTCTGCACAGTTAGTAACAAAAGATCATCTCAGTATATTAGGGTTTCTGCCCTTATCAAAGTTGAAGAACATCATTAAAGCATTGGGGCCTTCTCACCCAGTATATACTCAAATAAAGAAGTCAGTTAGGGTAAATGCCCAATATGTCGATATCTATATAAAAGAATAAAACATAGGTGCTAAGGCTTATGCCCAATACTCAAAATAAACATAGGTGCTGGGGCCATGGAACAATATACCAACAAAATAGTTAGTCCAAAATTCAGGAGATTACATCCCTCCCCATTTAGAACAACACCATCCCAGTGTTTCTAGGGACTAGGAATGGAGTCATGAAACAAGGTAGGGTATGCCTCTTTCATTGTAGCCACATTCTCCCAGGTAGCCTTATATGGTCCAAAGTGCCTCCATTGCACTTTCGGCTGAGTAATGGTTCTCCTCCTAAGCTGAACCTCTCTCTTGTCCAGAATGTGGAGTGGTTCTAGCGTGAACTCCCCTTCGGGCTCCACCTGTAATAAGCACCAATCAATAACATGTTTAGTATCGTACACATATTTATTTAATAGTGAAGCATGAAAAACATTATGAACTTTTATATGAGCTGGAAAGGCTAACTCATAAGCTACTGGCCCTTTTTGGCCAGTATTTCAAAAGGTCCACAAAATCTTGGGGCTAGTTTCCTGCAACGTCCCAAGCTCCACGAGCTTCGTTTCGCTTTTATTTTTAGAAACACATGTTCGTCGACTTGGTAGTCTTTTCCTTTTCTTTTCTTGTCCGCATAACTCTTTTGGTGGTCTTGTGCTTCTTTTAAGTTCAGTTGTACCTTGGATACTAGCTATTCCAAGTCCTTTAATAGGTCGGGTCCTAACATCAGTATGTCTACTGGACTGTCCCTAGTCACGGGGGTCCGACATTTCCTGCCGTAGAGTACTTCGAAAGGACTCATTTTGGCCGAGGTTTGATAATCGTTGTCGTATGCAAACTCCGCGAGGTGCAAATAATCTTCCCACTTGGTGGGGTTTTTCATGACATACATCCTCAACATGTCCTTGAGGATTTGGTTTACTCATTTTGTTTGTCTGTCTGTCTAGGGGTGGTAGGCGGTACTGAATTGTAACTGAGTTTCCAGACCGGAGAACAATGCTCTCTAGAAGTTACTAGTGAACTTCGTGTCTCAATCGGAAATGATTGCTTTGGGTATCCCATGCAATCGAAAGATCTCTTTTAAGAATATTTTCGCGATGTGAACTGATTTGTAGGTAGATTTTACTGGTATAAAGTGGGCTGCTTTAGACAGCTTGTCTACCAGTACAAAGATGGAGTTGTTCAATTTCTTACTCTTGGGTAAGCCTGTAATGAATTCCATACTTATTACCTCCCATTTCCAATCCGGAATGGGTAAAGGTTGAAGTAATCCGGAGGGGTGTTGGTGTTCTACTTTGACCAACTGGCACTACTGACATTTCTCAATGAACATTGTGATGTCAGTTTTCAACTTAGGCCAAAATTAATGTTTCTTTATATCCGATATCATCTTTTGATATCTGGGGTGCCCTGAATAGGGTTTCCAGTGAAATTCGGTGAGAATGTTTGATCTAATGTCTCCACTCTCTAGGACGTAAAGTCGGTCTTTCGACCATAGTAGTCCCGATTCATCTATCTTATATTCTTTTTGCTGTTGGAAAAGCTTGTCTTCCTGGATCTTTGTGAAGATTTCCGTATAATAATGCTCACTCTTACATGCCGTTCGAATTCTGTGGTGTAAGTCTGAGTCAGTTTGGCTCACCGTGACCTCGTAAAGCATATGTGCTCGACGGCTCAAGGCATCCACAATCTTGTTTTACTTGACTTTAATATGCTTTAGTTCAAAATGGTATTTACTAAGAAAGGCTAACCACCTGGCCTGCCTGGAATTTAGGTTGTGTTGGTCGAAAAGGTATTTCAAGCTCATGTTATCAGTCATCAATAGGAATTTCTTTCCCATGAGATAATGTCGCCACATCTTCAGAGCATGGATGATGGCGGCTAGTTTGAGGTCATGCGTAGGTTAGTTCTGCTCATGTTCTTTTAGTTTCCTTGATTCGTAGCATATGGCAAAATTCTCTTGCATAAGGAATCCCCCGAGTCCTTCCTTGCTTGCATCCGTGTAAATGACAAAGTCCCCATTGGGATCTCTGATATGCAGAATCAGATAATTAGTAGTTGCTTCAGATTTTGAAAGCTTTCTTAGCACTTATCCATCTAGATAAACTTGTTTTCATTTTTCTGCAAGGCGGTCATGAAAGATGCAATTCATGAAAATTTCTCAATGAACTTTCAGTAGTAGCCAGCCAATCCCAAGAATGATCTTATATCGAATATGCAAGTAGGTGTGGGCCATTCTTCGACAGCTTCGACATTTTTAGGGTCGACAGCTATTCCCTTCTCGGAGATGATATGTCCTAAGTATGGAATTTGGGGTCTATAGAAATCACACTTACTAAACTTGGCGTAAAGCTGGTGTTCCCTTAGTATCTGTAAAACAATTCGTAGGTTCTCTTCATGTTCTACTTCATTCTTGGAGTAGATCAAAATGTCGTCAATAAAGACTAGAACCAATTTATCAAGGTATTTACTAAAGATACTATTCATCATGCACATAAAGTTGGCCAGTGCGTTCCTCAACCCAAAGGGAATCACTACGAACTCGTAGTGGCCGTAACGGGTTCAGAATGCGATTTTATTGATATCCTCATCACGAATCCTCACCTGATGGTATCCTGATCGTAAGTCAATCTTTGAGAAGATCTTTTCCCCTCCGACTTGGTCAAATAAGTCATCGATCCCAGGGAGTGGGTAGCTATTCTTAATGGTCATCTTGTTGAGTTGGCGGTAATCGATGCACATCTGCATCGTTCCGTCTTTCTTCTTGGCGAAGAGTATCAGTGCGCCCCAAGGTGACACACTTGGTCGAATGTCCCCTTTGTTTATTGATTCTTGTAACTGAAGCTTGAGCTCCACCAATTCTGGTGTGCCCATGCGGTACGGGGCTTTAGAAGCTGGTACTGACCCGGGCACTAGTTCGATGGAAAAATCTAAGTCTCGTTTGGGTGGTAGTCCCGGTATTTCCTCGGGAAATACATCCTTGAATTCCACAAGGACTGGGAAGTCTTCTATCTTTTGTTCCCTATCAGTTTCTATGTTTTGGATATTGAAGGCAAAGAGTTTGCAACCTTTTTGGATACATTTCTTTGCTTGTAAGGTGGAGATCTGTCATACCGACAGTTTCTTAGGGATACCTTGAATCATCTTCTGATTCCCTTGGTCATCCCTGTAGAGTAAGGATTCATTTAAGCAGTCTAGTAGGACATGGTGTTCTTCTAACCAATCCATGCTGATGAGTACATCGTATGACCCTAGGGGTATAATGTTTAATTCTAAACTAGTTTGGAACCCATTTAAGTATATCTCACAAGTCTTAACTAACTCAGAGACCTTTCGTTTGGTACCGGTGGCTAGTTGTACCAGCCATGATTTCTTGTGAGGTTCTCGATTCGACTTACAAGTGTCCACTAACTTAGGGGAGATATAACTTCGGCAAGCACTAGGATCTATTAAAACTAAAACGGTAGTGTTAGAAATCTTACCCTCTAGTTCCACCATGGTGGCTTGGTGATCTTCCCGTCGGCCATCGAGAGTGACATAATTCCTTGGTGTCTTTTCCATGTCTCCTACGATAGGTTCTGCTTAGACATTGTGTAACACTCCATCTATTTTGCTGGGGCAGTCTCTATAGTAGTGTGGCCCTTGGCATTTCCAACAAGAAATAGTTGGTGGGAGAACTTTTGTCCCTTTGTTTAAAGCTGGCCTATTTATAGGTGGTGGGGGTGCACTTGGCTATGTTTGAGGTCGGTTGAAGCCTCTATTAGGTGGAAAACTATTGTTGTGTTTTCAGAAGGGTGGAGGTCTGAAACCTGGTTGCGGTTGTTTGAGAAGGTTCTGAACCTATCTCTGTTTCTGTTGATGTTGTCATTTCTTGGCTATCCGTGCTCATAGCACAGTCTTGCTTTATGCAAGGTCACATCAAGGGTTTTGGGCATGTCAAACTCTATCTTTTCTCTAAAATTTGGTGGCACCCCTCCCAAGAACTGTTGTATTTTGACTTTTTCGTCTTTGATGTAAGGAGCATAGTGTGGCAAGTCTAAGAATCAGTTTATGAATGCTTCCATAGTCAGGGAACCCATTTTTAACTCATCAAATTCTTTAATTTTCTTGTCGAAGAATCTTTCAGACATATATTTGTCCTGGATTATTCTGCTGAAAGTATCCCAGGTTATGTCTCTTAGTTCTTGTCCTTTTGTGTGTTTCAAGTCTCGCCACCATCTGGTAGCTTTACCATTCAGGCTGTATATGGCTAGTCGGGCTTGCATTTCACTTTAGGAATTGTGAACTTTTAAGTTTATTCATCCCTAGCAGCCACTCCTCATCCTTTTCCCTAGAGTTAATCTCTCCATCATAGGTTGGGGCTTTTATCTTTCTGAATTCCCCTTACAGACTGTCATCACTTTTCCTCCTTTTCTTGCAAGGAGGTGGTGAACCTTTATCGTTGGAAGAGATCTTACAGTCTTCTTCCATTGATTCAGCTATGTGTTCTCCCTTAGGGCTAGCATTCATTTTTGTGTGACTGTTTCCCTTTTTAAAAGTGTTGACTGAGAGTGTGGGCTATCCGTGAGGTTTTTCCTTTGTTAAAGTCTGAAGCAGTGCCTCATTTATGGCTTGCTACTCTCTTCTTTCCTGCATGTTTTCATCTCGGAAACTTTGGAATTCGGCCTGTAGATTTTGCATGGATTTCATTAAGTATGAGTTGAGTTCCACCACAATTTCTTGCTTTCGTGGTGGGAAGTTCAAATTTCTATGTATGTTGCTGCCCCCTTCTGCATTCATTTTTAGACATTGATTGTACCTGCAGTGTTTATATAAGCGTCAAGAAAAAAAAATCTGTTAGTTCATTTTTACATTAATAAAAAAAAAATTCTGAAGGTATGTTTCTGTTTACTGTGTATCTGCAGTAGATGTCTGTAATGAGCCCAATAGGTCACTTAGTTTTGTAACTGAGGTCTGATACCACTTGTAATGTCCCTAAAAATAGTACAAATTACAAAAAATTCCAATACTAAATTAAATTGTTAAAGATATGAAGAATAGTAAATTAACTCTAGCACTGATAAGTACCTACTGCAACAGTATTTGATTTCTCTTCTTTGAAGTGTCTTAGTTTAATAAGTATCATTGTTTGCTGATGATAAATTCTACAACTTTGCGGAAGTGTTTTAAAATGATTAGATGTATGAACTGTCGCATGTGTACGAATGTCTTGAATGTAATAATGTGAATCTCCTTCTTACGGCTGTAAGGGTTTGTATGCATGTGTATTAAAATATAACTGGTAATTCAGGTGGAATGGATCCTTTATTGGTGGCCGTTGAGGCCCATGGTGTGATGCTTGGCCTTTTCAAAAGGAAAGGTACCCTGGCAGGGCTGCCGAGAGGTAGGGGTAAGGAAATGGAGACACCTGACTTACTTATCAATTTCGCTAATGCATCTACTTTATTCCTGGTTTGCAGGTGTACTTATGGAGGTGCTTACCTATGGTGTTCAGTTCGCAAGTCCTGCACTTAGTTAATACTAAAGTTTCTAACATTTGGAGGTTATCACCTTGATATTATTTGTTGGGAGTTAAGGCCCTTGTTGAGGTTCTCAAAACATATTGCCCTTGCCATTATTTGTTGGCCTTACTCACTATTTGGGGTCTTTGTAACATACATTGCGTTTTCAATTAATTCATGGGTCGTGAATGCCCCCACTACTATAGAGATCGCGACTTATATCGAATATATGGGGTTGGTGGTGGCATTTAAAACAACTCTATGATAGCACATGGCCAACGTTTCCAGCTAACCAAGGGGTTTTTTCTTGGGTTCTACACCATCGAGGGTTTCAATTTTCATAGTTCATTTGCCTCTGTCTGTATGTTGGAAGCGTCTGAGGGTTTAGTGTTCTGACCTGAGCTTGGCTTATGGTCAGGCCACCACGAAGGTTTCGTATGCAGCAATGGCGATAGATGAAGGTAATATCATCCTCGTTTTTCCTTGCAAATTTTAAATTGATAGGAACGATAATGAACTCGATTCTGACTGGTATGTTTACTTGCTTGATAGGTAAGTTGTTTGACCTGCTTCATCTGTGTGGTTACTGATTGATGATCAAGACTTAGACTTGGAGGCATTGGAAATTGGTAAGTTCAGTGTCCACATTTACTTATCTCCTTCTCTCACCTCTGTGGAGTGTTTTGCATTTGCTATGAGGAACCTTGTGAACTCGGTTGCATTCACTGCGATACATTTTGAGTTCCTGGAAGTCGTCGTTGGCCGGACTGTTTGTAAAAAGATGTATCTATGGGTTTTCTATTTAATGGCCCTGGAGGGCTTTGGCCATTTCACTCACTATTAAACCCTGTATTTTTGTAATGATAATACTCAATGTAAAGACTGAGATTTTCGTGCTTGTGTAATTTGTTTCTAAAAATAAACCGTGGATTTCAAGAATGGAGAGTATGGATTTACCCTTTGGTCTCTGCGTTTTCTTATGGTAAAGGTATTTCTCGATTTTGGTGTTTTCTATCATTGCCTCTATCCTAGTAATTTGTTAGTTGTATGATTATGAAAGAGGAAAACAATCGTGCTCTTATTTTACTTGCAGTTTCTTTAGGTAGAGGTCCCCTCTGACTAATAAGTGTGGTTTCTATGAACTTCTGTGAGATCTTGAACCTACGGCTAATCTCTGTGTGTTATTTGTAATGGATTTCATTGTTATTGTTATGTTTTAGCTATCTTAAGGTGTGAATGTAATGATGGAAAGAGAATCGTAACCCTCATGAGACTCTAGTTATGAACCTGAGATGGAAATATTCTAGTTCTGTGTCTCTGGGTTTTTGCAAAATAAGACAGGTTTTTAAAGAAGTAAAATGTAGGGATTCAATCCCATGACCTGCGTTTGTGTTTGAGTCTCATCTATATGCTATTTGAAATGTTTGCTGGATAGTAGGTTTGGTTTTGCAAAATGTATGCCCTAAAGTGCGTTTTGGTTTGCTAAGCCAAAGTAATGTTCTCACATTTTTCAAAGAAAGATATGACACCCTAGTTGTGTATTTCAATGGACTGGGTTATGTGTGGTTTCGGCAATGCTGTGGCGATTGGACTTTCAATGTTATGTTGATGAGAATCATTCTCCTCACCTCCGTTTTCAATTTAATAAAAGAAAGGTTGCTTGTACTGTGTAGATACTTTGCTGATTGTGGTATTTTCGTGGTAGGGGTTGACTGATGCGTTGATAATGAAAAAGCTCTGAGAACATACTGTAACTTGCTTTTACTGCTTGGTACTATAATTTCGATATTAGTTTTGGGTAGCTGTTGATCAAATTGATGATGTGTAAATTATATGTTTTGATCGCAATGGTAGAAGGTAATAACTTTGTTTAACTTGAATCTCCAAAACTTGATGCATGAATTACTTGGTATTTTCGAAGTCTGAAATCATTTTCCTGTAAGGGTTACTAGTTTCAAAATAATATCAGCCAGTTTTGAGATACGTTGATGTTTTGAACCTGATAGAGGGTTTTAGTAGAAATAAATATAAACATTAATATGAATAGCATTCCTATTCTAGCTATACAAATATTAAGAAAAGAAAACACAAAAACCCAACACTGTTTCAGGAATGGGAGAATATATGTGTAAATATAATAATTCTGCCCTGAAGGAGCGATCTAAGTTTATTTAAATTATCAAGAACATATTTCTAGGTTGTGGATTTGCTAGGATGTCTAGCATAGGATAGCTTGGCTAGACCTACTAAACTTTCTGCCGATCAAAGCTTCTAAAGTTATGTAATCCTAGTTTATACTACTATTTTTGTTCCTATCAGAAATCCATATTTAAACGATTCAGGACAAAAGAAAAAGGACCAAAGGTGATGGGGTAGCATCTTGTGTTAAATATTTAACCTCTATTATAACTTGAATTGGAAGATCTAGGATTCATACTTGGTTACTTTGTAACTTGCTCCTTCCTGTAGTAACCTGCACACTTAAACAATAATTAGTGTAGAGACTTCTGAGCTTAGCTGACTTGTTAGAAATACTCCTTAGTTGGATAACTTTGGGACTACCATGTTCCTCCCAACCTTGACCCTTGAACTGTTTCCTGGTTCTATCTGGATCCCCCCGAGCTTGGTTCCAACATGCAATGAGAGATAGAGGCCCTAGGTCCATTGTTGGTTCAGATCTGAGAATTTTTAGGTGAGGCTACTTCAGTTTCTTGGAGCAGAATACTTTTCTTGGATTACCATAAAAGAATGATAATGACCAAGAATGATAGATGATCCCCAAATTTGGGATCTTCCCTCTTTAGGTAGGGAAGTCTTTTAATTAGGACTATTGAAATAATTAGTTTCTTTAAATTAAATAATTAATAATTAAAAGATATTATTTAATTAAATATCTAGTCCTCTTGAACTAGGACTTTTTCAACTATTTAACTATAAGTGATTTTGATTTATGCTCTCAATAATAATTATAATAATAATAATTATACTAACAATAATTATATTTCACTTAACTATTAATAAACCATTTATAATATTAATTAATGCATAAATCATATATAATAATTATATTCCATAATTAAATAATGACACCATTATTATTAAAGCTCTTAATAATAATATTAGCCTTGAGGCCCTTATACAAGTTAGTCATAAAACACTACTGGTAATTATCTTTTATTTAGTTATGTGTCATCACATGACAATTCTTCTCTCTTAAATTTTAAGGACAAGGTCCAATTCTTTGGATGGTCTCGGTCAGCTTGGTTAGGTATCTCTATTCTCTCTTTTTGCATGTCGGATTCCCTCGTTTAACATGGTAGTTCCTGCACCATTTGATGATAGATAAAAGATGAATCATTTAATTAAATCAAATAAATGTGATGAAAGAAAAGTTCTATTCAGAGACTTTTAGACTCGACACTTTGAGATTTAGTAACCCCGAGTGCTCTTCAGATCCTTTTAACCCAACACGAGTCACATGGGCGTTACGCTAGTGCAATTCCAGAGCCTCAACTCAACACTAGTGCTAGAATGTGGTTGTGAGGCACATCTAGAATATTTAAGTTGCCTCGGATCCAGTATTTGTTTATCAAGCTTGGAGTGCTCTAGGGCTTAGGCCTAACACTCAATGTACCTCAGGGCTTACTCCCAGTACATAAACATTTATTTAGGTACATCGGGGCTTATGCCCAGTACATAGGTTATATGTGTGTTTCTGAGTCCACGCTCAACACACTCATAAGTCAAATCATGTAAAATCATAGCTCTGCACAGTGAGTAACAAAAGCTCATCTCAGTATATTAGGGTTTGTACCCTTATCAAAGCTGAAGAACATCATTAAAACATTGGGTCCCTCTCGCCCAGTATATTCTCAAATAAAGAAGTCAGTCAGGTTCCATGCCCGATATGTCAATATATATATAAAATAATAAATCATAGGTGCTAGGGCTCATGCCCAATACTCAAAATAAACATAGGTGCTGGGGCTATGGCCCAATATAACAACAAAATAGTTAGTCCAAAATTTGGGATATTACATTATTGCTCTGCGATCCTGTTTTCTAACAATTGTTATCAGAGCCGAAGGTCTATTTGGCAGATAAACCCATAGGAAACTAGGGTTTTTGGTTCAAGTGGGAGCAATGGCAGAAGAAGAAAAGTTTAAGGTCAAGAAGTTTAATGGCCAAACTACTAGTTATGGAAGATGAAAATGGAGGACTATATGTACCAAAAGAATCTATTTCTACCGTTGGGAGGAAGAGCAAAGCAACCAGCGACTATGAAGGAGGAAGAATGGGAGGTTCTTAATAGAAAGGCATTGGAGACAATATAGTTGTCCCTGGCTTCATCGGTGGCTTTCAATATCTCAAAAGAGAAGACAATGGAGGGTTTGATGAGAGCATTGGGTAAGTTGTATGAAAAACCCTCGGCCTCCAACAAGGCATTTCTAATGAAGCATTTATTTAATATGAAGATGTGTGAAGGTGGATCTGTTACTGATAATTTAAATGAATTTAATACGGTTACAAATCAACTAAGTTCTATAAGTGTGAAATTTTATGATGAGGTTAGGGCTCTTGTAATGTTGTGTTCATTGCCAAAAAGTTGGAATAGCTTGGTCATGGCTGTAAGTAACTCCGTCTCTGGTTCAAACACCTTGAAATTTGATGATGTTATTGGTGTTATTCTTAGCGAGGAAATGCGAAGAAAACGCACACGTGAGACATTAGGTAATGCATTGACCATGGAGAGCAGGGGAAGACAAAAGGAGAGAGGAAAGAGCCAAGGTAATCGTAGCATGTCTAAAATGGGTAGATCCAAGTCTAGACTAGGAAAAATAGAGTGCTAGAACTGTGGAAAGAAAGGACATCTGAAGAAAGACTACAGATCTATAAAGACGAAAGGATATGGACAAGAGGAATCTACCCAGGAAGCAAATGTAGTAGGTGATGTGTTACAAGATGCTTTGATTCTTGCATTAGACAATACTAGTGATTATTGGGTAGTAGATTCAGGGGCTTCATGTCATGCTACACCCCATGGAAAATATTTTCATGATTATGTTCCAGGTGATTTTGGACATGTTTTATTGGGTGATGATGAGCCATGTAAAATTGTTGGAATGGGTAAGGTATGGATAAAATTTAAGAATGGAACTGATTGGTTGTTGAATGATGTAAGGCACATTCCCTCTATGAAAAGAAATCTGATCTCAACAAGGTATTTGGGAGATGTCGGTTGTCTATATACGTTTGGAGAAACGTTGTGGAAGATCACTAAAGGATCAATGGTGATAGAAAAAGGAGACAGGGTAGGTATGTTGTATTTATGTCCTCATAATATTGACCATTCTATCTCTTTAGCTTCTAGGGGAATAAATACAACATTGTGGCATCATAGGCTTGGCCACATGAGTGAGAAGGGGATGCATATTCTCAACTCAAGGAAGTTGCTACCAGATTTGAAGCATGTAAGTTTGGAATTATGTGAGAACTATGTTTATGGAAAATAGAAGAGAGTCAGATTTCTCAGGGTTGGGAAACAGAAGAAGAATGCGAAGTTAGAGCTTGTGCATATAGATGTATGGGGACCGGCTCAGGTACAATCTCTTCGTGGCTCTCATTATTATGTTACATTTATTGATGATGCAACTAGAAAAACTTGGGTTTATTGCATTAAACATAAATCTAATGTGTTTTCTACTTTTAAGAAGTGGAAAGCTTTGGTTGAGAATGAGATAGGAGAAAGGTTGAAGTGTCTCAGATATGATAATGGAGGTGAGTATTGCGGCAAAGAGTTTGATAGTTACTATTCATACCATGGGATTCATAGAGAGAAGATAGTCCCAGGAACACCACAAGAAAATGGTGTGTTAGAAAGGATGAATAGAATGATCATGGAGCGTGCAAGGTGTATGAGATTGCATGCAGAGTTGCCATTATAGGTTTGGGAAAATGCTGTAAATATTGTTGTTTATTTAATAAACAAAGGGCCTTCAAGTGCTTTGGATGGTGGTATTCCAGAGAAGGCATGGATGGGTAAAAAGGTAGACTACTCATTTCTGAGAATGTTTGGTTGTGAAGCATTTGTCCATATTGATAAAGAAAATAGAACAAAGCTTGGAGCTAAATCCAAGAAATTTACCTTTATTGGATATGGGGTTGATGATTTTGGTTATCGTTTATGGGATTATGAAAATAAAAAAAGTCATTAGGAGTAGAGATGTGATATTCAATGAAAAGGTAATATATAATGATCAGTTGTAGGGAAAGAAATGGGAAAAGAAAAACACAGAGTACACAATACTTGATGAAATTCAAGAGAATGAAGTTCCAAAGGTGCCAGAAAATCAAGAATAGCAGGAAGTACCTGAAACTCCTGCAAGTGTAAGAAGATATACCAGGTTAAGTAGACTCCTTAAACGATACTCTCCTTCAATGTATTATTTATTGATGACTGATGTTGGTGAACCAGAATGTTATGAAGAAGCAATGCAGGTGGAGACTAGAAAGAAGTGGGAGCAAGGCATGAATGAGGAGATCGACTCATTGGTAGGAAACCAGACTTGGGATTTGGTTCAGTTGCCTGCTGGTAAAAGAGTATTGTAGAACAAATGGATTTACATGTTGAAGGAAGAAGAAGGAGGTAAGAAATGGTACAAGGCCAGAATTGTTGTAAAGGGGCTTGCACAGAAGAAAGGTATAGATTTTGATGAAATATTTTCTCCTATTGTTAAGATGATTTCAATTAGGACTATTTTAAGTCTAGTGGCGGTAGAATATTTGCATCTTGAAAAGTTAGATGTAAAAACAACCTTTCTCCATGGGGATTGGGAGGAAGAGATATATATGCAACAACCACAAGGGTATGAGGTCAAAGGAAAGGAGAATTTGGTGTGCAGGTTGAAAAAGAACTTGTATGACTTGAAGCAAGCTCCAAGGCAGTGGTATTTAAAATTTCACAGGTTTATGACACAATAAGGTTATAGTAGATGTCATTCTCACCACTGTGTTTATTTCGAGAGGCTAGATAAAGGAAGTTATATTATCTTGTTATTGTATGTTGATGACATGCTTGTTTCAAGGTCTAACATGCAGGATATAAATGTCCTCAATAGGAAGTTAGAAAATTCATTTGCGATGAAGGATTTGGGTGCTGCAAAGCAACTCCTTGGTATGAGAATAACAACAGACGGGAAAAATCTCAAATTGACATTGTCTTAGGGTGAGTAGATACAAAAGATGTTGGAGAGGTTGAGAATGCAGAATGCAAAATCAGTTAGTACTCCTTTGGACAACCATTTCAAACTAAGTAAGGAAATGTGTCCCAAGACACAGGAAGAGAAAGATTACATGTCCAAGATTCCCTATCAATCAACAGTGGGCATCTTGATGTATGCCATGGTGTGCATAAGACGAGATATTGCATAAGTAGTGGGAGTTGTGAGTAGATATATGAACAATCTAGGTAAAGAAAATTGGAAGGCAGTATAGTGGATTCTCAGGTATATGAGAGGTACTACCACTCATGCATTATGTTTTCGAGGTTCAGACACTCTTCTATAGGGATATGTTGACGCGGATATGGTAGGTGATAAGGATAGTAGGAGGAGAACCACAAGGTATGTGTTTGCTATAGGTGGAACAATAGTAAGTTGGATTTCGAAACTGCAAAAGGTTGTTTCACTTTCAACAATGGAAGCAGAGTATGTTGTAGTTATAGAGGCTAGTAAAGAGATGGTTTGGTTGCGGAGGTTTATGGAGGAATTGGATAAGAAGCAGAAGGATAGAAGTTTGTATAGTGATATCCAGAGTGCCATTCATCTCGCAAAGAACTCAGCACTCCATTCCAGGACTAACATATATAGCTCAAGTACCATTTTCATATGCTTTGTTCTGGAAGATGAACTGTTGAAGTTGGAAAAGATACATACTAGCCAGAATCCTGTAGACATGTTGACAAAGGTAGTAACCAGAGAGAAACTAAGTTCTTGCTCGGTTTCAGTTGGCCTTCTAGCATTAAGGTGAAGATGAGAAATTTTCCAAGTCCAATATCTTGCAAGTACAACAGCGGTAGAGTTGTTGTGATCAGTCTCCAAGTGGGAGATTGTTGGTTGTGGAGACAGATCTTCCAGTCTCATAGATGATATTGTCTCAGCCATGCACCCCAGCCTTATATGATATGCAAAAAAATTGTACACTCATTCCCCCAAAAATTTTGGGTTGTTTTGCCAATATATTTCGGGCCCATGGTTTTGGGTATACCGTGGTATTTTCCCATTGTATTTCTCCTATAAAAGAAATACATTGTAATACGTCTAGGGTAATAAATGTATTAGTTTTTATGAATTGTAAAGATCTCTAAGATCAAAAAAGAGAGACTATGAGAGAGTGTGAAGAGGACGTGCAATGATTGTGCTACAAGTTGTATCCATTCACTTTTCTGGATGGTATGATAATAAGGACTAGAAATTTTAGTGTGGACTATATTGGAAAAAACTCACTATGGCTTGGGAATACCACAATAGACAGATGACTACCAGAAATCTAATCAATTCTCAAAACAATGCTATTATAAACGATAATGTTAAAACAATGGAGAAATGCAACCAACCTCGATCCAACGTTTGATGTAGATCCCCATTGGAGCTTTCAATCCACGGACATCCAAGCACTTGTAATCTGTAAATTAGTCTTGACAACAAATATCTAACAACTACATGTGATATATAAATAACATTAACATCATCAATAACAATGGTCCATAATATCATAAGTAAATGCAACCCAATGTATAATAAATGACATTCACACCATGAATGGACGAGAACATGAGTATTTCTATTAATGAACAAGAATAAGTATAAAGTGATACAACCTGTTGCCGACAACCAATCTGAACCAAGATCTAGATCAATCCACTTGTGCCTCCACATCTTCAATCCTCCATGAATGGCAAACTCAAACTAGAATGGACTTTGCAAGGTGAACATAACTGGTTCACAACTACAAGGATCAATTAGTGTAGACTCAAGATAGGGAAAAAATCCACTAGAGTGCCTTTACTATTCTCTTCCTCCTCCCGTCCATAAGCCATATGTGCTCAATATATAGTCCTCTCAAAGGTAGGTGAAAGGACACATCGAGATGTTACTTGGGTGGATGGAGAGCCAAATGCACCCAATGACCGATTTTTGGGAGTAAAAAGTAATAAAATAGTGGTTTTTACCATTTTACTTGATACCCATGGGCTATAGGGATGCAACTTGGGGGTATGCATGCTATAGTAATGCAACATGTGGGTAGGAACAAAAATAGGATAAAATGGTATCACTGAAGGATGAAAATGGATCTTAGTCACTGAAATGGATCCTACAGGCCAAAGAATGTTGATGCTCACAAGGTGGAAGATTTTTGTATAATAGATGTCCCCTAATGTGTGAGGTCGGAGACTGAAAGTGGTATGATGGCCGAAATAGATTACAAAACTCAGAAGTGGAGTGATGGAGACACAAGTGGAAAGAACGGATCACTCGTCATAATACAATAGTATCTCTGAATACATGTCGGTACAGTACAACAATCTGATACAATGGCCATGGATAGGTAGTACATAAGTAGATACATGTCATAAGTGATCATAGCCATGGTCCCTCTACAGTAAGATATGGTCTTCTACTGAAAAGAAGATAACTGGTGCAAATTGGAGGTACAAACTGTTGAAATCTGAGAGGTGATATTGCAGATGTAAAGTCAAAGTCATATGTAGCATACTGAATGCCACAATCACCTGGGGTCTTCTACACAAGTCTTCAATGGTGCAAGTCCCATCAAGTGAATAAAGGAGTTGGGGTCGAACCTGATGAGACATCATCTGATTACCAGTCATTGACGTATATCGTTAACAGACGTGAGATGATCCACCAATAATGAAAATGGGCATCAAGGCATAGAGCACAATCATCAGAGTGTGAATAAATGAGTTGAAGTCGAACACTAGGATGAATCCATCGATCGGGGGACATTGATGTATTCCCAAAACTATCGATGGTGAGAGAACCTGCCACTAATGACTGCAAGCCTCAAGGTACTCAACCGAACTCTAAGCCTCAAGTCATAGAATAAATGAGTTGAGGTCGATGGAACGAGACTCGCTGGAAGGAGGGCATTAAGGAATCCCCCATGAACCAGCACTAGGTACCAGCAATGCTGAAAGATTTGGAAGATCTTAGGTGAAACAGACTGACTCAATAAGGATGGCCGACATGCAATAGTCAATATATCTGAGGAGTGGCTGACACTAGTTGCAGGACTTCCTTTGAATAGGAGCATGAGCAGATGGATAGACTCAGGTAGCATATACTCGACATAAACTATGCAATGCAGGAGGCATTACAGAGGGCTCCATAATGGCTAGAAGCTTAACCAATTGGTGGAGAAAACTGAGAAACAAGTACAGCTCCTAAGGCCCAACTATAGTTCCGACTCATAATATACGGAGTGGAATGAATGCTCTGTTCAAAGGTGACACAACAACTGCCAACAAGAAATAAAATTGCTTTTTGGAATATTTGATTTTTTTGTCTTTTTCATATTTGGGAAAAGCTTGAAAAAGAATAAAATTTCTTATAGTACAACAAGTGAGGGAACGAGTGTCAAATAGCTAGCAGACTAGTCCCAAGCAGTGGAACATACCTAGGCTCAACACAAGGAAATGCGTGCAGGATGTGGACACTCAAGGTGTGTTCCCTCAAGGTCAAAGGGTCATCAAATTGTGAAGGAAAAATATATAAGCTCTACAGGGCTTGACAGGGAAAGTGCTCAAGCACCAGGCTAACAATTGAGAAAGTGGGAGCCGACACAAGGCTCAAGTGGAAAGCAGGATGATGCAATGCAATCACAACATGATATAACTGAGGGGAGTCCTTAAGGGAGATGGCCAGCATAAGACAAAGTAGAGTATGAGTCTTTATCGCAACGTCATGGCGTGACTACAAAGGACTCCCAATCCTGAGGACAAACAACAGCATGGGTACCAAAACGCATAAGGGGGTTCTAATTAGGGTACCCATGTTTGGGAAAGCCCTACCACCACATGACGACACTTCTATAACAGTGTGAAGGTCCCGTGTCAATCATGAGGCGGGGTCGCACCTAGGGTTTACGAAAATGCTCAACAGGTCAAATGCATAGTGCATGTGGAAATGGAATCTAACTTATATGCCAGGTGTGAAACATACTTGCCGTAGGTGTGAAATGAATTAGAACAACTCTCGCCGAGGAAATCTGTTTGAAAAAACATTACTCCATGAAACGATATTAGTTCACAACGGCCCAAAATGGACAAAACTATAGAAAAGTGGGTTCATAAAATTATAAATAGTAACAAAATTTAATAATTTTCAATTCATTTGCATTATTCACCATTTTGGAGTTGAGTGGTAAGTTTGCACTTGAAATTTCAAGCGCCGATCGTGGGAGCTACGAGCAACCATTCAGTGAACCGTCTGGAGCAGGTTAGTGGTCACTGCCATACCTTTCATATAAGTGCTTTTATTTCAATTTTGGTCGGTGGGTTATTTTGTTTGGCCAAGCCCTAAATGGCTTCGACGCTACCCACAGGCTGTAAGTATGCGGGTCGCGGGTAGGGCATCAAACGCGTAGTCAAAAAACTGACTGCCCGCGTCTACCCACACCTGTCTACAATATAGCTCGCGGGTAAGGCCGTGAAGAAGTTTTTAAGCATGAAACTGACTAAAAATCTCTTGCTTTGCACTATAGGAGGGTTCTAGAGTGGAGGGACAAAGAGCATGCTTAGGTAGATGAGGCCGTGCGCAATGATTTGCAAGCACAACAAGCACTGCAAGCATGTGGCTTATATAAATACTGGAGTCTCAGGGGATTAAGGGCCCAAAACCTACTACTCCATCATTTGATCAACTACTAGGATGTGGATTCTCAACACTTCATCCTCAACAGGAAAACACTGACACTGGAAGTAGAGGATATCTATTTCATTACCGGTTTGTCTCGTAGAGGGGAAGTAGCTAGTCTTCGGTCACGGACCATGGGTGGTGGGATCACTGTGGAAGACTACATAGTACGGTACTGTCCCGCCAACACATGACCTGTGGGAAGTCAGGTGTCGGTCAATCTCATAATGGACTTGAGCACAAAGATAATAGTGGCAACTCTGATGCGGATCACGGGATCCAAAGCACTACATCAGGCATCCAGACCAGTGATATTCTATACATTCCAATGCTTGCAGCCTACTATATTCAACTGGTGTACTACTCTGCTAGTGTCAATGAAGACACAACTGACGAAATGCAAAGAGGGGTAGGCCAAAAAATTTGGGTATGGTATCATCCTTTGCAGCTTATTCTTTGAGAGGGTTCTGGGACTTAGCCCAAGGGTGGATGTCTCTCCTCACAGTCTCCGAGATCCAACCCTAACCCGATGGGCTGAGATACCGACACGACGAGGTGGTGGCCATCTGGCGTCACCATATACTAAGGAGTTCTTCCACTGGTGGAACCGACAGGTGATTACTATCGAGGACTACCCTTATGCGGGGATAGACTTTAGATAGGATTGTGACATGCCGCTCCCTCCAAGTGCAGCCTTCGGAGGCATCGGTGAGTACTCTTTTGGTTTGTGTTTTTTTTTAATTTTTATGAATTTTTTTATGATAGTTAGAATGAAAAAAATCTTTTTGGTGGTAATGTCATGTGCTAATGGGTGACTGTTTTCTCGCAGACAAAGGCCCAGTGATACCTGAGGGCTTCTCGAGACATGATCGTCGGGGTAGAGATGAGGTGGTAGCGGATGTTGCAGTAGGGCGCACACTACAGATGTTGCGGCGCAACATATCACGGATGGTTTCCCAAGTACCACTGATAGAAGTAGCCCGACTACCAGAGGCTATGCAGCACCAGGTAGTGGGTGTTCCTGGTGAGTGGGTGCGTCTACTGCAGCAGATGGCCAAAGCAGTACAGTACTATTATGAGACACATCCCGTCGAGTCGGTAGCTAGACCTCCTCGGAGGGAGTAGATATCCCAGTGTCTCATCATTTTTTGTATCGATATGTATATTTTTTAGGGCTACAGGCTCCAGTCTTGTATGACACTACCATTTTTAAACATATATATATATATATACAACTTTGGTTCTCGGTTCTACTGTATGTGTGTATGGTACAAATGTATGAATGTCTTTGTATTTATGTGCTTCATGATGAATGTGACAAATGCCAATCTAATACATAGTTAGCATATGCATCAGATATATAATTATGACTTCTTGGAATGTGAATATATGTAATGGAAACAAAATGTCTCTCCAAGAGTCGTACCTTAAGGAATATCCATAGATATGTAGGGTCTTGTACACGGTACTACCCATTCAGCTGAGACACCACTAGTTGTGAATCTAGGCGGACTTCTAAAGACTAGATGTCATGTGAAATGGAATCCCGAAGTATCTCAACAACGACACTATACTCAACCACATTATTCGATGTAGGACTGAGACAAGCACCTCCTGAAGACACAACTAGATGCTTAGGTGAAAAGATAACCCAGGAAGCAGAAGCAAGTTGCTGCTATGTTGGATAGCATAATCCGTGAAACCTAAGAATGTAGGACATCCTGCTGACATCTGTCAATCAAACAGAGGCTAATCAACAGACCCGACAACCAAAAATGTAACCTAGACTATGTACAGAAAAAACTATACAATATTGTACAAAAGTATCAGCTCGAACCAAAGGTTCAAGTGTAATACCGCTTGAGGTAGAGCCCATTTCTAGGCTCCTTCAAGACAACTCCCTCGTAAACTTCTAACTCATAAGCTCCTTTTTCTAAGACACACCTCACAATGTAAGGACTGTGCCACATTGGATTGAACTTGCCTGCCCCCAGGGGTTCTTTAGCTTGGTCATACAAGAGTACCAAGTCACCTTCAGCATATTGCCGGGGACAGACAGAACTATCATATTGAACCTTGAGACAACGCTTGTTAACATCAATGGCCACAGCGGCATCTCGACGGTGCTCGACAAGTTGCTCGAGGTGTACTAAACGTTGCTCAATCTCCGTCGTATCAGGGAGGATCTCTATGGCTAGCTTGAGAGAAGGAATCTCGCATTCAACTGGTAAAAGTGACTCCACACCATGAACTAACTGGAACGGCGAGAACCCGGTGGTAGTCTTAACTACGGTTCGATAAGCCCACAAAGCAGGATATAACATGATATGCCAATTGGTCTTGCTTTGTTGGATGGTACATTGGAGAATGGTCTTCAAAGACTTATTGACTGCTTCAGCCTGACCATTTGCTTGAGGATAGTAGGAAGACGAGTGTTCTTGACGAAACCCAAGCTTGAGAGACAAATCCTCCATCATCTTATTTTGAAAGTGACTGCCATGGTCAGTGATAATCTCTTTTGGGATACCGAATCAAGTGATAATTTGGTTGAACACGAAATGGGCTGTAGTAGCACCATCGACTTTAACGGTAGGCATGGCCTCAGCCCATTTGGAAAAATAATCCACGGCCACAATAATATGATGATGCCCCCCATCCAAAGCTGGTTTGCAATCCCTGAAATCTACCCCCACTTATTGAAGGGACCGATGGTGACGACCGGATGGAGGGGCACTAGATGCGAGTGTATGTTTCGAGAAAACACCTGGCAAGGATGACATCTCTTCACAACGTTAATACAATCTTTAAAGATAGTAGGCCAAAAATAATCTACTCGCATAATACGCTGGGATGTAGCAAGCCCGGATAAGTGACTGCCACATGCCCCCGCATGGCAATCATTAAGTACCCGTTCTGCTTCTTCGTGAGTCAAACAATGATGGAGAATGGAATCTTTTCCTCAGCGATAGAAAGTGTCACCGATGATAGTATAATCTTTAGCATGATGTCTCACACGCCGTCGCTCATCTTGTGAATAATGCAGAGGAAACTTCAAAGTTTGCAGATATCTAATGACATCCCCATACCAAGGGTCCTCGGTCAAGATAAGAAATAGGTGTTCATCCACAAAGGAATCTTCATGAATGACATCCTCATCAATCCGTGGAAGGTCCTACATAAGCTCAGCGAACACCAATGATTTCACCGACTTTGCAGAAGCAAACTCGAGATCAAATTCCTGAAGGATCACTATCCATTTATTATAATTACCCCCGATAAGGCATCATGATAGAACGAACTGAAATGGATTGATATGAGCTACAACAGTGGTTGTTCGAAGAAAAATGTAATTCCATAACCACTGGACTGCATGAACAGTCGCAAGTGCCAAATTTTCTACGTGGGTGTACCTTAGTTCAATGTCTACTAAATTTTGACTAAGATAATAGATAACATGCTCGATGAGCGCATCATCTACCTAAACCAAGACCATGCCAATAGTCTCTTGAGACGCGGCCACATAAAGAATTAAATCTCGTGTAAAGTCTGGTGGACTAAGCACGAGGGACGATACCAAAGCTTTCTTAAGGGCGTCGAAAGACTGCTGGGCTCACTCATCCCAGATAAAAGGTGTGTCTTTCTTCAATAGGCGTGCGAAACCTTTAGTAAGACTGGTATAGTTAACTATGAACTGACGCAGGAAAGTATCTCTCCCTTGGAGGCTCTAAAGTTGAAACAGATTATGCGGAGGAGGAAACTGAAGTATTGCCTCAACTTTGAGAGGATCAACTCTAATACCCTCTTTCGAAACTATGAATACTAGAAGGCGACCAGTCCTAATAGTGAAGATGCATTTGTTTGGATTCAATCAAATTTTGTAGTGGATACATCGTTCGAGAATCATATGGAGGTGCTTGGGGTGGTCCACTCTCTTGCGAGAATGGCCAGCAAGATCATCCAAGAAAACTTCCATAATCTTCTTAAGATCGTGAAAGGAATAGGTCATGGCTCTCTGAAAAGTAGCTCCGGCATTCTTGAGGCTGAAGGGCATTTTTTGGTACACAAAAGTTCCTCATGGACAAATAAATGCCATTTTATGTTGGTCTGCGGGTTTGATTTGAATCTGATTATAACCCGAGAATCTGTCCATGAATGAAAAAATCTCACTTCTTGCACAAGCATCCAATATTTGATCAATGAATGGCATGGGGAAGTTGTCTTTCATACATGCATGGTTCAAATCTCTTAAATCATTGTATACATGGATTGTTCCCTGCTTCTTATCCATAGGAATGGGGTTTGACACCCATTCGGTAAGAGGAATAGGGTAGATGAAACTAGCTTTGAGTAGTTTCTCCATCGCTGCCTTAATAGCAGTTGCCTTCCTAGGGTTCATAGCACGTAAGCGTTGTCAAACCGGTTTAGCATCAGGATATGTTTTAATCTCGTTTTCAACAATGCGGGGGTCTATTCCTGGCATCTCCTCATATGACCAAGCGAAATCTTCCCAGAGTTCAGTAAACAAATCAGTGTAAATAGAAATCTCTTCAGGAGTGCAATCGTCACTGACATAAACATTCTCAATCTTTTCGGGAGTGCGAGAGATGTTGATCGAAGTGGTTGGGGAAATATTCGCCATATTCCCCTCCAAGAAAACATCATGCGACTGCAAAAGAGCCACAGGGTGACCAACCATCTCAGCTAGAGTCATCCTAAACTCCTCTTGCTCAATGAGCTCAAGGTTGGGAAGGAAATAAGATCGATGGTGCATATCTTCCCATGGCCTCTCACTACCACACATGGCTTCGAGGATAGCTTCATCAGATCGCAAAGTATCATCGAGGCAATCGTGAGAGCAAGATGAGTTGGCTTCCCGAACTGGCAGTGTAACGGGATCTTCTTCAACTATCTAGGGATAAGAGAGATTCAGATCCACAGTGGTTTGTTGGATGTGATCATAAGTGAGCTCCACTACAGATAAAGTGTTGATGTATATGTAACTCTGGAATGTATTTCACATATATGTATATTGTATTCCTATAGAGATGTTATTATTCCTCTATACGGAAGTGTCGTTATTTATATTGTAAGTGTCGTAACTTATACTTGATGGGTTATTAGACCACTTGTTGGGGTCGGCCCTGTATAAGTCATGTGGGTCAAAGGGTTATTAGACCACCCTATTGGGGGTCGGTCATGTGGGTCGAAGGGTTATTAGACCACCCTATTGGGGGTCGGCCCAGTCAGCATTATGTTATGTGATTAAGTTCGAGCCTACATGAGTTAGGTAAAAAGGCAAGTCAAGTCAAGTATAAATAGAGTGCGGGAGGCACTCTATTTGCTCACTCACTTCTCACACATGCACTCAAGGAGGAGTGGTGCACTTATGGAGGAGGAGGATCTGCTGCTAGGTTATGGCTATCTCTCTTGGTTGCTTGTATCATTGCTCTATCTATCTCTGAGGAAGTTATTGGGGTTTTTCACCTTTATGGTTTTCCCCAAGTAAATCTTTGTGTCTCTTGTGTGCTTGCATTATTGTCTCCATGATTGATATGATGTAGATATGCTGTACATGTTGTTCTCTCAGTTAAGATCCTAGATCATATTGAAGTAAATTCTGAAAATTTAACATGGTATCAGAGCTAGCCTGAAAGAAGGCATGATATGGCATGTATGACACTTGTTGCACTTACGATGCTAGGGCTTGATATAGCAAAAACCAGTAATCGTAGCACTTTCGCTATAAATCCATTTTGGCGAAGTTTTCAGATCTGAAATTGCTACAGGCCGAAGCTAAGAGCTCCAGGTACCTTGTGTCCAAAGGACAACCTCTAATTCGTTGTACTTTGTGATTTATGATCTGTACAATATAGCGTTTCTGCCTCTTCCAGATCTGAGTCAAAATCAGGTGACCTTGGGAAAAAGATCATATCTTGGGCTAGGAAGCTCCAAATGAAATTTCGTAAAAAGTGACAGGTAGTACACAGTCTGTACTATCTCAGAAACCGTTTTCAGAATCCGAAGTTGAACCAGTGACACGTGGAACGCCGTACAATTCGCTCTCCTGTATTATCCCATAAACAGGTCACATTGCGACACTTGGCATAACTCTCTCTCAGAGAGTCCAATTGAGGTCAGACCTATCAGGATGGAAAGAGACAAGCCGAGCAATCTCAAGAAACTTTTTCAGAGGCCGAAGTTCAAACCGTGACACGTGGCACGCCGTACAAGTTCGATCTCCTGAATTATCCCAAAACAGGTCACGTTGCGACATTTGGAATAACTCTCTCTCAGAGAATCCAATTGAGGTCAGACCTATCAGGATGGAAAGATTACAAGTCAGGATATCTCAAGAAACATTTTCAAACCCTGTGGATCAAAAAGTTTAGAGTTACACTAGAAACAATCAGGTACATATTTCTGTCAAAACAGAATTATTTTTTAGTACCTTCATTCATGGCTTCCGGAATTTAGGGCTTTGGAGAAAGTTGGAATTTTTGTAATCGGAGACCACGTCTGGATGCTACTCATCAAAATAGAAATTTAGAGACCAAGATCAAAATTTTTGGTTGGGCAGAAGGCCGGGCTTGATTAGACCCTAGTTCGGGACTTTGATCAGAAAAGTGGAAAATTAGGGCTTCTGTAAAAATGGGAATTTTTGAAATCTGTGACCACGGCTGGAAGCTCCTCAGAAAAATAGAAGCTTAGAGCTTTGGATCAAACATTTTGATTGGAAAGAAGAGTGGGATTCATCAAACCCCAGTTCAGAGTCACGTCCAGTGAATCCGGAAGTTTCAAAGGAAAAATTGAGGAGTGAAACTTTGCAGTTTTCAAATTCTGAATATACCAGCTTGATCAGCTCATCAATGCGCATATTTCTATCCTTTCAGAAGTTTGAAATTCAAAGTTTGAATTTTTGGGGTTTCTCTGACAAACCCTTATCCAGCTCCAGCTCCAGTTCTTGCAAATCAAGTGGATTGGGTTAATCCTAGAAGAAGATGGATTGGTCACCTGCATGAGTGAAGAAGTTCTTGTTTCAGAGGGAGATGAGGCTAAGGCCTTACATAAGAAGATTACAAGCGATCTCGATAGGTATGACTCATCAAGGTATGTTTCGATATTTGTTCATGATTAAGTTTATGGTATGTTTGTCTTCATGTTATTACGGTTAGTACAATCTTGATTTTAGACCTGTCATATCACCTTAATAAAATTATGAATGCACGATAGAAAATATTCATTGATTAGGGTATTGACACTTATGATTGTACTAATGCATTATGGTGTTGTATGAGGATTATGTTGTCTACTAACATGAAAGGTACACCAAGAAAGACAAATCATGTTCTGGTCCAAGAACATATGGTCATGATGACATGAAGACAAGGATTCATCCATTGTCATGGATCACATAGAAGATCTACTTTCGAGGTATGTATAACTAGTTTCTACAATGGTTAACTTATGAGAAATGCAGGTTACTAGCACAAGTCACTGAAGAGAACCAAAAGACATTATGCGGGTATGTTAGACATAAACTAGCTAGCATGCTAATCCAGGTATGTTTTCCTATATCAAGCTAGAATCCTACCTTGGTTTAGGATCTTATACTGTTGTGTTGTTGATAATGATTATTCATGAAGTCATAAGTTTGAATAATCATGGTTGTATGCATATTATGTTTCTTACCATAATTGATGATATGACTAACCAGAAGAATCATGAAGGTATAGGTTTGAATAATCACAGGTTTTATGGATATTATATCTCTTATCTTGATTGATGATTCAACTAACCTAAAGAGTCATAGGTTTGAGTAATTACAGGTTTAGACATGTTATGCTTCTTATGATTTGACTAACCATAAGAATCCCACATAAACCTTGAATGCTAATGCTTATTATTCTGTTTGAAATGATCATGACTATACATGCTTGAAATTATTGTATAGTATACTAATGAATGTATGATTTTATATGAAATCACAAGGATAACACAATCATGATACTAATAAGAATGCATAGAGACCAAGGATGAATATGAGTTCAAGAACAGGTAATTCAGGAAGCAAAGATCAAGAGGGAGCACACTCCAGTTGCTCCTGCAAGAAATCAAAGGAGCACACTCCAGTTGCTCCTGCAAGAAAGCAAAGGAGCACACTCCAGTTGTTCCTGCAAGAAAGAAAAAGAGCACACTTCAGTAGTTTCTGCAAGGATGCATATATTCAGAGGGAGTTGACCATCTTTCTACATTCCACAACAGAAAGGTGTAGAAGAAGCTACTTCAGATTAGGACTCCAACAGCTCCTTCAAGGAAGCAAAGACTCAGAGGGAGTCCAACCAACGAACTAAGAAAGATAAGTATTTTAATCATCATTTCTTGCATATTTGTTTGGTTAAATAATACTGTTCAATAATGTATATACTGATGTTCCTAGAATTAGGTTGTGTATTATGCATATTAGAATAGTTGCATTGATGAACAGTATACTACTAATGTACATGGGTAAGTGGCCTATGGCACTGTACAACATTCCATTGCTACTTATCTAGAATGAAACCTCTTTGCTGACATGTTGGGAGTTGTACACACTCTTAACAATGTTCTGGTAGAGATTGGAAGGCATCTAGAAAGTTATGGGATATGGATAAATGTTGTATTGAAGCATTGGCTAAGATAATTGCATGACTGTATGACATATTTCTTTATGTGTAAGAATTTATTCTGAAAACTATGAGATGTTTTCTAATCATGCAATTTAACTTGTTGTGTAGGAAAGATCGTATCCCATCTCCTACAAAAGAAGAACTACAACATTTGTTCAGCAATAAAGATATCTATTGAAGATATTGAAGTTCCCAGGATCTGGGATGAAGAAATGGAATGCCATGATCCGTCGATCATGAAGAATGATGTTTGGGTTGCAGTCCCAAGACGTGAAGGGAAGTTTGTTATGACTTCCAAATGGAACTATCAGATCAAGCATATTACAGATGGCAGCATTGAGAAATATAAATGTGATGAAATAGAAGATGCACCAGATGAATTTCAAGACAGCATGGTGTAGTCAGATATGTGTGCAGAACTTGGTATGGTAGGATAGACATCTTTCTATCCAGTTTGGGCGTTACCAAGAGTAAAGAGGATTCCAACCTTTACTACAAGGTTGAGGAAGGCAATCCAGTGATACTACTTTTGTATGCGGATAACCTGTTTGTTACAGGTGAAGATAGATTGATTGTCGACATGCAGTGGAAGAAAGATTTGGGAATGATGCACTATTTCCTAGGTATGGAGGTGTGGCAGAATGCAAGTGGGATCTTCCTTGGTCAAGGGAAGTACACAGTAGATATCCTAAAGAGATTTGGGATGATGGATTGCAAGGCCATGGCCACACCTATGACATCGAATCTGAAGCTTCTATGTGATGCTTCATCTGAGCCAGTTGATGTCTTTATGTATCGTTAGATGATTGGGTCCTTGATGTACCTGACGAACACGAGACCAGACATTTGCTTTGCTGTGAACACATTGAGCCAGTTCCTGACAGATCCGAGGAGTGTGCACCTAGTTGCTGTAAAGCATGTTCTGAGGTACCTGAAGGGTACAGTGGATTATGGGCTCAAGTATGAAATAAATCAAAAGTTTAACCTGCAGGGTTATGTTGATTCAGATTGGGCTAGCAGTGCTGCAGACAGGAAGAGCACATCTGGGTGTTGCTTCAGTATGGGATCAGGTGTGATCTCTTGGTTTAGCAGGAAGCAGTCCTGCGTAGCATTGAGTACAGCTGAGGCAGAGTATGTTGCAGCCTGTTCAGCTAGTTGTGAGGCAGTATGGCTACGGAAGCTACTGTCTGAGTTATTTGATCTCCCGTTGGAGGCTACTGGTATCTTCTGTGATAACCAGAGTTGTGTGAAGCTGTCCTAGAACCCATTGTTTCATGACAGGTTGAAACACATAGAGATCAAATATCACTATATCAGGGATATGGTGCAGAGAGGAGCTGTGAAGCTTCTGTATGTTGCGACGGACGAGCAGATTGCAGATGTGCTGACGAAGCCACTAGCGAGAGTGAAGTTTGAGTACTTCAGAGAGAGGCTTGGCGTTCTTCAGATCGAGGACACTTCGAGGAAGAAGTGATGGACACATTTGCTTAAGCCATTCCAAGCATGTTGAAAGGAGGATCCTTCACATGGCTGTGGTTGTAAGCGCTGGATAATGGGCATCAGGATGATGTTCTGGTTTCTGCTTGGATATGATCAGTTGGATCATTTTTATGTATGTATGTATGCATCATGTTGGATGCTGGATATGATCAGTTGGATCATTTATGTATGCATCATGTTGGATGTTGGATATGATCAGTTGGATCATTTATGTATGTATGCATCATGTTGGATGCTGGATATGATCAGTTGGATCATTTATGTATGTATGCATCATGTTGGATGCTGGATATGATCAGTTGGATCATGTGTATGTATTTTGTATATGCATCATGTTGGATGCTTGGACCATGTATCTGTATATGTATCAGGTGGATACATTGTATGATCAGGTGGATCATGTATGGTGATATGTATCATGTATCAGGTGGATACATTTTATGATCAGGAGGATCATGTATGATGATATGTATCAGGTAGATACTTGGTATGCATCAGGTGGATGCATTGATGATCAGGTGGATCATGCAACAGGATGTTGCAGTGATGATCAGGATGATCATGGATGATGAGCTTCAGGATGTTGCTCCAGATGACATGCAGCAGGACATTGTAGTGATGATGATCAGGACGATCATGAGTACATCAGGATGATGTATGGTGAGTATCAAGTTGATACTCTGTGGCCGTGGATCAGGTTGTGCAGATGAGCATGTCTGGGAGATCCTATAGGTCGGAGTTGTGTACCCGTAACAGCCTGGGATGCTCTTTCGAGACATTGCTCTGGGAGGACACGTCATAGCGCCCTGGGAGATGTCAGGTCGGAGTTGTGTACCCATAACATCCTGAGATGCTCTTGTGAGGTTTTGTCCTATGGCATGTAATTTGGGCCCTGGGAGATTTCAGGTCGGAGTTGTGTACCCGTAACATCCTGAGATGCTCTTTCGAGGTTTTGCCATGACCACATGTAATTTGTGCCCTGGGAGATTTCAGGTCGGAGTTGTGTACCCGTAACATCCTGAGATGCTCTTGCTAGGTTTTGTGGTGGACCACATGTAATTTGTGCCCTGGGAGATTTCAGGTCGGAGTTGTGTACCCATAACATCCTGGGATGCTCTTTCGAGGTTTTGTGGTGGGGTCACATGTAATAGCGCCCTGGGAGATCCTACAGGTCGGAGTTGTGTACCCGTAATATCCTGGGATGCTCTTTCAAGGTTTTGTGACGCACGTAATAAGTCCTGAGGATTCCACAGTATGGCCAGTGATGACGAAGAGCTGCAGGTGGTGGGCCTACATCTAGTATGAAAAAGGACTTGCTCTGTAGAACTTCCTATGACGAGTAGATTCAGAGATTGATTGAGATAGCAGCAGCAGTGACGATGATGATGACTCGATGACGATTATCCAGTGACGATGATCCAGAGAAGATGACTTGTGCTAGAAGAACTGTGCTGAGAAATACCTTCCTAGTTAAGAGGGAGTGTTGATGTATATGTAACTTCGGAATGTATTTCACATATATGTATATTGTATTCCTATAGAGATGTTATTATTCCTCTATACGGAAGTGTCGTTATTTATATTGTAAGTGTCGTAACTTATACTTGATGGGTTATTAGACCACCTTGTTGGGGTCGGCCCTGTATAAGTCATGTGGGTCAAAGGGTTATTAGACCACCCTATTGGGGGTCGGCCCAGTCAGCATTATGTTATGTGATTAAGTTCGAGCCTACATGAGTTAGGTAAAAAGGCAAGTCAAGTCAAGTATAAATAGAGTGCGGGAGGCACTCTATTTGCTCACTCACTTCTCACACATGCACTCAAGGAGGAGTGGCGCACTTATGGAGGAGGGGGATCTGCTGCTAGGTTATGGCTATCTCTCTTGGTTGGTTGTATCATTGCTCTATCTATCTCTGAGGAAGTTATTGGGGTTTTTCACTTTTATGGTTTTCCCCAAGTAAATCTTTGTGTCTCTTGTGTGCTTGAATTATTGTCTCCATGATTGATATGCTGTAGATATGCTGTACATGTTGTTCTCTCAGTTAAGATCCTAGATCAGATTGAAGTAAATTCTGAAAATTTAACATAAAGGCATAGACATCCCAACGTGCACAATGTCTCCAAACATAGAATCCGCGGATGGCAAAATCCATGGATCACCACAATAGGAATTCTGGAATGGCCTACTTTTCGAAGGAGGAAGCACACTGTCGAAAATGGTTCCAATAAAATTCACAGGTGCAAAATGGTTAAAAGTTCCCATCAACGAGGGGTACATTCCAACACCTATGTTCCCAGTTGCCGACTGAGAATTAGAAACTTGCGGGACTACTAATCTCGTAGATATTGTGGAAGGAGTGCCAACATAATCTAGCTGAACGATCGTCACAATCTTTCCTTCATGGGGAAATCAAATGACTCAAAATATAGTAGATGCGATAGCCTTCATAGCGTACATCCAGTTTTGACCTAGTAAAAGGTTGTAGTCGATGGGCGCATCAACCACTTTGACTTCAATAGGCATGAAGTTACCTCCCAAGGAGACAACAAGGGAAGGGATAATTCCATGCGGCGTAAAAGATCTACCATCGAATGCAGTGAGTGTAGTTTTAGACGCGAGTAGGGGAGGAGAGCCAAGAGCTTTCCAACAAGTCAATGACATTACTGACGCAGAAGCACCTTCGTCAACCATAGTACGTTTGACAAAGCTCTTAAGGAAAACTACCTGGATTTGAAAAGCCACGTGGTAAGGCAAGCGAGGTTAGACATTAGTAGTATCGAACTTGATAACACTAGGACATCCCCCATCCTGAACTCCTAATGCACTCAAAAGGGCATGCTTCTGAGAAGGATAGGATTGCAAAACTTCAAGAGCTGACATGGCACACGGAGTTTGGCCCAAATCTTCTATGATGGAGTAGTTCTGGGTGGCTTGAGCATTAGTATTATGCATAGAGCGCTTGAGAAGACCTTTCGGTATCCATGGCATAATAGAATGCTTCTCGATATGCAAGGAATTATTGGGAGGAGGGGGAGGCTCATTCCCCAAATTCGGTTGTGGTGCACCATAATCACGTTGACGAGTAGCAACACAAACCTCCGACTGAACCATATTCATGCATCCGTAACCACTGGTATTGGAAGAAGATGTTGTCATTTCATTATTACCATAACCAGTGGTGGGAGCATGCGAAGCCATGTTTTGGTGATGAGGTAGGGGATCCTTCAACACAGCTGGGCTCTGTGACAAATGCTTCGATGCTTCTTCAATACGAGGACATAAGTGAGTAAGATGATCCTCCCCACAAAGCTTGCAAGGGAATTTCACCTTACGCCTATGTTTACGATCCTTGCCAACATTACCGCCTTCCCAAGGAGGGTTGGCATTCTCTTTACGAGGAGTATTATGATTGCTATTATTGTTACTTCCATTGTTTCCACCCCTATGATTATTTCTCCCCTTTTTCTTACCACCATGTTGCTGGTTACCCAACAGTTTCATTGATTGCACATTGTGTACATCAGATGACGGAGTGGAAGTGGACAAGGTGTAAACCTGTTCGGGTGCAGACTGTTTTAGCGACAAATTTTGCATTTGATTAGCTACCAAGTCTACAGGGCGAGTGCATGCAGACCCAATGATGCCATCGACATGTGGTCCAGGAACTAACGTGGGATCATGTCTTGTTCTCGGTGCATCAGTAATAATGTCATACAAAATGCCAGACTGAGAATAAATAAGATCTAACTGCTGGACTTTCAAGATAGCTTGCTCCTCAGTCATAATGCCAGACATCGAAACATCCTTAGTAATATATGGAAGTAAAGACTTGAGGAACCATTCCAACAGAAACTCTAGAGGAATGTTAGATTTCACTAATCTCTTACACGGACGCCACTCTTGAACGTGGTCAAAAATATGTGTGGCCTTATTCTGACGGAAGGTGGAGAACAATTCAGTACCAGTATCATAACAAATCGGCAACTAGAAATGGTCTAAGAAAACCAAAGCAATATCATTGAAACCCCTATAGGTGTTTCTGGGAAACTCCACATACCATTTTCTGGCTGCCCCTGTGAGGGTGCGTTGAAATAGGTGTAATCAAATGGAATCATGATTCAAAGAGTTGGAGGAGCACCAAAGGTGAAATGTTGTGACATGATCTCCCAGGTCCTCACCACCTTTCCCCTCAAACTTTGGAATGTTCGAAGGGAGATTGGTAGGGACCGGGGGCCAAGTAGGATCGTGACACACTGGATCATTTGTGAGCTTCAAAATATTTGGGAGATTCAAACGTGCAAGGAATGGGAGCTGTGGCTAGAAAGCTTGATTATAAGCTCCCATAAAAGGTTGATTGAATGGAACTGTGTTGTATGATGGACCAAAAGCTTAACCATGAGGGTTAAACTGTTGATACTGAGGAACTGATGGCCCATAAGCTTGCCCATGGCCATAAGATGGATGACCTCCCCCTGCCAATCCCATTTGACAGTAAGCAGGTATATGTGCATTTTGAGCACCATATTGGGGTGGTGGGTGATACTGGTGGCCAACATCGACTGTGTTGTTGTAAGGGTTGCCACCATGGGTATGGAGCATGTATGTACTATTCATAGTGGGAACTGTGTTGTATTGACCGTAATGGTATGGTATGTTCCCACCCCCAATATTAGGATTAGCTTGAGTAGTCGTATGATGACCATAAGCATGAGAAGTATTCCCAGGTCCAATATGGGTGTGACCAGTAGCAGGGTTGGTGGTGTGATGTCCATGTGGATAGGAAATATTCCCACCCCCTACTTTACTATTACTAGCGGCTGTAGTGGGCGCAAAAGTATGTGGTAAGTGTCCACCCCTGTGGTTGGGAGGAACAATATCATGTGCAAAAGTGGTCCTAGGTTGACGAGTAGCGACATGTGTACTAGGTGGTGAATGGCGAGTTGTGTTTCGGACAGCATTCCGAATATGTTGAGTATTCCTAGGAGGTGGTCATGTTCCAACATTGGAATGGTTAGGAATCGGACCATTCCCCATACTATGTAAGTGGATGGATAACGTAGTGCCCCCAGCTAGGGTAGTGCCCCCAGTGGGTATAGTATGGCTAACACTTTGACTAGTGCCAGCATGAGTACCAACCATAGTGGAAGGTTCGACAGTATTGTGACTAGGCATACCAAAAGAGAGTGCAGTGGGGTTGACCATAGGGCCGGAATCATCATGAGTCTCAGGCCTAGTATATCTAGAATCGCATGGAAATGAAGGAACGAAAGGCTCGTCCTATTCTTCCTCTTATGGTAAGTCGGGCATCCCGTAAAGATAATTATCTGGATTTGAAGGATCAAACGGATCCCGGTCAAGCAGATTAGTCTAAATAGAACCAGGTTGAGTTGCAGGTGGATCACCTCCCCAATCCTCACAAGGAGTCTGGGGATTGAAAATGTGTTCAACTCTACCCGAAGGAGTAGAAAGGTCTTGCCCGATATCGGGATATGTATCCATGTAATCCTCAACGTAAGTTGTGTAAGAATCTGAAGAATCAGTGAGAGCCCTCTGGCGTCCTCTAGTAATGCATTGTGTACCAAAGCTGGCTTTAAACCAGCCAAACGATGGGACCGACAGAGTGTAGGGCTTCGTGCCACGTTCTCTTCAAAGAGAGACACAACATCTCCTAAAGGCCAACTGTCGATCAAAAAACAGTAAATCAAAAGCACACACCTAGAGAATCTATAGCCAAGAGTAGACAAACAGAGTGGCTAAATGAACTCCCGACACTAGAGCCGGTATGTCTTGCCTAGGTGAGGCTTGAGACTCCCAAACTATAGCCAGAGGTAACAGAATCAGTTATATAGACACCTAGGCTTCACTGTGTCGATAGGGTCAAGTCCACGGTGCAAACACAACTGTGCTGTCCAATCCCTATTTGACTCAGGACACAAACAACATAACCACTGCAAGTACCCTGTGAGGTACCTAGGTAAGGAATTTATGTCTACCGCAATATAACCAATGCTCAGGGGAACAGTCGCAGGTGTGACCCGTCATGTGGGCAGGGTAGCTAAGCCTGAAGCACAAGAGGACGAACCTCCGGTACCCCCAGATATGAACAAATCCTGGATATATCTCCCACATTCAGTTGGTATCAGAGGGATATCTCCTCAACCAACCTCGCGTGACCTCGTGCTTAACTCTGGTTTGAGTATAGCTTTCCTGAGAACACCGATCTATACCATGGATTCCTCCACCCCCTAGTCAGACACCTAATGTTTCATTCAGTAGTCTTGGATTGTTAACTCACAATGATCTATTCCAAGACTCTAAACCTATGCTAGTTGGTGTACCCTATAAATAAAATAAGTCTAATCAATTTTATGATTAAGCATTAATTTTAGTGGTTGTGATTACTCAAGGGATATGGTCGTGAAACTAGTGATGTGTAGACTCAATAATATGCACCATCGTCCAATCCTAGACTCAAATATCCAATAAAACAATGTCACTAATACGAAAAAGCAACCAACAATTCTGAAATAAATATGCAAACTTTTATCTTTTCAATGCACAAGCAGAACCTAAAATGAAGGCAACAAGCACTCAATGCAAAATGCAGTACATGGAAATAAAATATTCTTGTATTTTCTCTTATAAACAAAAAAGAAAATGCAAAAACTAAATGAATATTTTTTGTATTTTTTCAATATATATGGAATGAAAAAATGCAAGCAAAATCCTACTATTCAGTCACTGAAGTGCCGAGAAGATCACTAAGACAACCCAGCAGATCCTAAATAGCAAGACTCAGCCAAAAGGAAGAGCTCAAAAGGAAGAAACCAAGAGGTTAAAACCAAAGATGGTGAAAAACCAAGAAGGCTCAACCAAGAGAAACGAAGAGATCTGGTCACAACAAAGGCATGAAATAGTCAAGAAAGAGGCAAACAAAGACTCATGAATCAACCAAACTCACCCAGCAACAACCAAAAGCCATAGACCAACAAAAGCCGGAGTTACACGCTACTGTCGAAGGAATAACTGCGGGTACCCGCAAGCAGTAGTGTAAACAGAGGCGGGTGTACGCGGGCAGAACTAAGCTAGCCCGCGGGTGAGAAACAACATATGGTCAAACAAAGAGTCTAGAGGCTCAGAAAAAGCAAGTTTTCTACAGTGTATCTTAACGGCCAATCACTGACACAGAGCTTCGATAAATAGCAACTCTAAATATGGACTAATGCTCAAAATTTTTCCCAAACATGGATGTTATCCCCAGTATGGTCACCATTTCTGTATTGGAGAAAACTCACTATGGCTTGGGAATACCACAACAGATAGATGACTACCAGAAATCTACTCAATTCTTAAAACAATGCTATTATAAATGACAATGTTAAAACAATGGAGAAATGTAACCAACCTCGATCCAACGTTTGATGTAGATCCTCGTTGGAGCTTTCAATCCGCGCACGTCCAAGCACTTGTAATCTGCAAATTAGTCTTGACAACAAATATCTAACAAGTACATGTGATATATAAATAACATTAACATCATCAATAACAATTGTCCATAATATCATAAGCAAATGCAACCCAATGTATAATAAATGACATTCACACCATGAATGGACGAGAACATGAGTATTTCTATTAATGAAAAAGAAGAAGTACAAAGTGATACGACCTCTTGTCGGCAACCAATCTGAACCAAGATCTAGATCAATCCACTTGTGCCTCCACCACTTCAATCCTCCATGAATGGCAAACTCAAACTAGAAAGGAGTTTGGAAGGTGAACATAACTGGTTCACAACTACAAGGATCAATAAGTGCAGACTCAAGATAGGGAAAAAATACACTAGAGTGCCTTTACTATTCTCTTCCTCCTCCCGTCCATAAGCCATAGGTGCTCAATATATAGTCCTCTCAAAGGTAGGTGAAAGGACTCATCGAAATGTTACTTGGGCAGATGGAGAGCCAAAGGTCACCCAATGACCGCTTTTTGGGAGTAAAAAGTAATAAAATAGTGGTTTTTACCATTTTACTTGATACCCGTGGGCTATAGGGATGAAACTCATGGGTACGCATGCTATAGTGATGCAACGTGCTGGTAGGAACAAAAATACGATAAACTAGTATCACTGAAGGATGAAAATGGATCTGAGTCACTGAAATGGATCCTACAGGCCAAAGAATGCCGATGCTCATAGGGTGGAAGATTTTTGTATAACATGAACGTAGCCCATCTTGGGTGAACCATGATATATTGGTGTCTCTCTTGTAATGTGTTTGTGTGTTTGTATTTGCATCTTGTTTAATTGTTATTGCTCTGCGATCCTATTTTCTAACAGGAAATACATCACCTCAATAATGGATGAGGAATAATATCAAATATATGGATGAGACGAGAATACCCATGCTCGTATAAATATATACAAATAATAATGAGGCCCAAAAGGGGACCTGAAAAATACATAGAGAATTGTTGTGTACATGATAATGGTCCAGAGGGGACAAAAATATGGGACATAATCATGGTCCAAAAATGACTGAGCTAAAGAGCCGATACATGGAAACAATGGCATTCATCCTGAATGCAGTACCACAACAACTGATGCTCTACTAGATCTGAAGGTGTCCAACAAATGCATGCCCTCAACGACTAAGAGTCGGAATATCAAAGGTACATTGAACTGCATATGAACTGGATACTCTAGGAAGCACATAGCTGAAGGGCTTCCAACACTGTCTCCAATGTAGCCCGAATATCCATGGGAACATACAACTGGGGCATTCCAAATAGACTCACTAATGTGCTAGAGTCGGGGGAGATATGGCTTCTCCAACTAATAACTAAAGGGATGAATGCCTCATACGAATCTCAACAGTGCGATGATGGAGTTGAAGTCGAGCACATGAGAAACAACCATTCTAAGAGGCACTAAGGAGTTATCTCAAATGGTTTGTAGGCATTCACCATTGATGGAGATGAGTCCAAGGTATAGGGACCTATGGGTCTATACTCTGGAATAGATGTGCTAGCATTGACAGAGGGAGACCTACAACTACCAACGCAATAATGTTTCCTTGATAAGAGTGCCAGGTGTACAATCAAGAGGTTATACTACTGGATGTGAGACTGACATATTCTGGGGGGGATGCGGGGGAAAGGGAGTGATGGGAATCAAACTTGCTTTGTTCATAGTATGACGGTAAGGCTGACCTGGAAGCATATGAAACTATCCTCGGGAAAGTGGATCATAACATAAGGGACCAAGGATTGTGACTGCAATGTGAGAGAATTAGGGGGGGAAGAGTGATGAGTGATATCAGGAGATTCAAAGGGCGGCACATCACAGAATACTCTAAAAAAAGGCGACCAAGCTTGGGGGATTCCATAATGGTGGGACAAGATGTGATCTGTGATGGCGCCGAGAGGCACTGTTTGGTCCTTCTCCATGGTTTAAGGAACTCAAAAAAGGGAAACAAGTGTGCTTGAGATGATATTGTCGTGTGGATTTGTACTAGCCCAAGATAGTGCATACTCATGGGTGCTTTCAATTTTAAGGAGTCTAAAAGCAATCAGAAGAATCTATTATGGTGAAAAGGTATTGTCGTGTGGATTATATAAGCCCAGGGTGGTGAATGCCCATGGTATCTTTCAATTTTAGAGAGTCTCACACTGATAAGAAGACTCCAAGGGGGCTCTTTTCATTTGTTAGTCTCCAAGGCCCAAAAAAGCATAGAAGTATGTAATGAAGAACTCTTCTAGTTGGTGTGACTAGAGTATTCCTTTTTCGTAATTAGTCTACTAGGTCCGGAAAATGGTTAAAATTATACCAGATAAATTCCCTTTCAAATACTTTAATGAGCGTGAAAGGAACCAAAATTTCTCAATGATCTTTTCATTCTTTAAGGAGTGAGAAAAAAGCTTAACAGAAACTCCCTAAGTGCCTTTTTCTTAAAGGATTTTCTCAATCCAAAAAAGGGATAAAAGTATAGCGAACAGATGTTACATCCAAGCAAGGAGGAAGTGTTCAATCAAGGGACAACTATGGGAACCAAGAGAGTCTAGGGTGGGAACAATGATGGGGCCTCCTTGCGGGTAGATGGATGGTGGTAAAAGAACACAATAACTGCAGTATGGAGGGAGAAAAGGACTCATGAATAGGTCATAATTGATAAGATGGTCAAAGGTGGGACAAAATGATTACGGCTTGTGTGGCACACAAATTGAGGCGATGAGGGGCATGGAAAAAGTTCCCTAATAAAGATTAAGTGAGAGTGAGCAATGATATCAAGCATCATCATGGTCATGGAATTATGAATCCGGCAGTGCAAACAATGCAAAAAATGAAGGTCGTATTACCCTGGAATGGTCAAAGCAAAAGTAGGTTAAAAATGGCTATAAATAAAGGGGATCCCACCAAGCCAAGGATTCGACGGTGGGGAGAAATGATGACCTGCGGGGTGGAATACTAGGAGTTTTTAAATCAAACCAAATATACAAGTAACATGTGACCTCGAAAATGGTCGAGATCACGCATGCAAGAGAGTGAGCAAGGTTAATTTCCTTCCCCCGTGCTATGGGCATAGGGTTTGTCATTGTGGATCACATATGTGATGGGTTGAAAAATGTGATGGGGAAGGTTTAAAATGATTTAGCATGGCCCCTAACTGAGGGTCGAGGTAATATATTATTCCCCCTAACTCAAAGGTGGCAATGTGGTGTTGATGTTGTCTCAAAGAGGGATCAATAGGGTGTCGACCAAGTAATTTTTGGGGTGTACGTCACAACCAAAATATTACTCAATTTTTTAAAAAAATTACATGAGTATGTTAACGACATTAATTCTTATGTCATAGATATGCAATACGAAGACGATACAGTGTGACTCAATATCCTCTGTATGAAAGGTATAACTTGCATTTATGTAATGTCCCCATGGCCTCCTTAGGCCACAGTAGACCCTCAGTTACTTTTTTTTTCTTCTTCTTTTGTTTCCAAAATTACCTATAGTCACACTAGGCTCGATTTGCATCTTGCCTCTATGATCCACATCCCACAACTGAACCTTCCTGCAATCTGTACTTGTGCCCTTCCTCAATCCTCAATCGGTATTGTGGCTGCGGAAATGTGGAATATAACTTTTCCACTAATTGACCTTCCGCAATCCGTAATCCGCAATTGAGGGTGTGAAACTGTGGAAATATAACTTTTATGTCAAACGACCTTCCGCAATCCGCAATCCGTAATTGCGGGAGCAGAAATGTGGAAATCCATTTTTCTTTCCTCCCAACGACTTTTCGCAATCCGCAATCCACATTGCGTTTGTGGAAATCTAACTTTTCCACCAAACGACCTTTCCGCAACCCGCAATACACAATTGCGGGTGCGGAAATGTGGAAATTGAACTTTTCCTTCTACTAACTGACCTTCGGCAATCCGCAATCCACAATCCTGGGTGCAGAAATGCGGAAATCTTACTTTTCCTCTAAATGACCTTTTCGCAATCCGTAATCCACAATTGCGGAAATGGCCATGCTCTAGACTTTTATCCTAAGCAACTACTAAGGGTCAAAACTACTTCACCCTTGGTCCAAATGAAGCATGGTCAGTACCGTTGGAATCTCTTAGAGAGATCTATCAATTCATGTAATCCCCTTCCCAACTGAATTATTCAACCCATTCATTTTCTTCCCTGAAGTTTTGTCCACAAACACTCTAACGCACCTTCCAACCTTTAACAGATTTCTACTTGTCTCCTGCAATATCCTATCTTTCTCTAACTCATAGAGCATTTTAAGGATTCCATAGGCCCCTAACCATCCCATGATTCATTGAGGTTAGCAGTTCATTACAGGTTAACATCTCATACAAAATGCACATACTACAATAAGTTAAGTCTATCCATACATCTAACACATGTAAGATCAACAACGCATTAACTCATGCAACTGTATGAAGTATTTCAACCAACACTCAACCATCTACTCAAGTTTACACATGGTCTACTTATTATTCACATTCATATAACATTCATTTAACATCTTGAGAAAAACAACATAATAATAACATATAAATAACACCATTCATTCCACAAAACACTTATCTTTGTATCTTGAAGTTGCCCCAGCAACTGACTAAGTGAGAGCAACGTCCCACCAAATCTTAGGTATTTATCCAACTTATACTGTTTCAGCTGATAGACCACCCTCGAGCAGGGCTATGTATCCACTAAGGAGGGCTAGGTAGTCTCTCTAACGGTCAAGATCCACTGCAATTCTAGGCTAGCCTCTGGCTGTGTTTATCAAGCAATCCAGGAAATATACTCATGCTAAGCCACCCTGTAGTTTTGTTTATCAAGCATACACCTACTAATACAACCTATAGATGGGTTTCTCAAGAATATAGGGTAACAGGGAGGTTATTGCTAAGTCAGTGAGCTCAACCTCAGAGTTACAGACATCTCAATCACTCAACAGATTAGGAACCCACGTTATCAACCTCACCCAACACAAGGAAGACCCTCTTTTCTGCTACAGAGTCCCTCAAGGTCCCTTCCCTTCCAGTTCTATTCAGGGTAGGCAATAGAAGGTCCTACTACTAGTTCTATGAGATCCTAGTCTTCACTAAGTTTATCAAGAATTTCCAACCCTTAAATCTATCTCTTATGTTCACTTGAACAAGCTGGTGCATTACAGGGTTGCGGACTAGACTCTTTCCCACAACTTGGCTCTCTGGTCGCGGATTCAGGACTGCACATAGCTTTCTCAAGCTATTCACGTCCTGCAGTCTTCCTTCGAATTCATATTCATGTCTTTACTCAAGGATCACACATATGCACAGGATCCCTCTAGTACTCGGCTCTACTTCTTCATCTCTCTCTCTCTGTCTCAGGGTCTCTCCCCAATAGAACGTGTCCAACTCTAGGAACAAAGACCCCTTCCCGGAGAACTGATCCTCACTCCCCACATGAACGACGAAACACCCCAAAAATGGTGAATGTCTGAACCCCTAACTTAGATCTCCGCATCATTTTTATCCTATGTCAAATATCCCTGCAGGATTACCTTCTCCACATTCTGTAACCGAATCCGTACCCATACAGGGAATCAAATCGGTTACTCCTTCCCAAGTGGCAAGATGGGTCACCATCCCATAGCCCCCTCACCTGTCCCTAGTTGATACCTTTGCCCCCTTCTCATTACCTTCCTCACTTATCCAATTTAGGGTATTTTCATTGCAATATTAAACATTTACATCTATTAAAAAATTTCATGGCTTAACAACACATGCATAGTTTCACCATCCAATACTTTCATATGAAAGCAAACCTTAAACATCCACTAGTGGGGCCTTGGCCTTGAGATCCACACTAGGATCAACATACATTGGATAAAAAAAATATTTACATTGAGGCCAATAATTACTAAGGCATGGTAGGGGTATTAAAACTCCCTCCCCCTTAGAAGAACACCGTCCTCGGTGTTCTCAAAACTGAACAAAAATGGGAATGCCAATATCATGGCATCATCCAACTCCCAAGTTGACTCCTTTTGACTAAGGTGCTTCCATTGTACCTTTATCTGTCTGATGGCTCGCCTCCGGAGTAAGGTAACCTTCCTGTCGAGGATGCACCTAGGCTCCACTTGGAATTATCCCTCTGGTTTCACCTACACCACATGCCAATCAATGATGTGATTAGGATCATGTGTATATTTCTTAAGCAAAGAGACATGGAAAACATTATGAGCTTTCATGTTAGCAAGTAAGGCAATCCTATATGCAACTGGTTCTATACTATCAAGGACTTCAAATGGTCCACAATATCTGGGTGCCAACTTGGCACAACTTCCCAACTTCGCGGAGCTCTTCCTTGGTCTCACTCTCAAGTAGGCATGATCCCCAATCTGGAATTCTTTGTGCACTCTCTTCCAATATGCATAAATTTGCTGTGTGTCCTGAGATGCCTTTAAATTCTGCCTGATCTTGACAACTTCTTGTTCCATCTCTTCAATCATTTTTGGTCCAAGCACTACCCTGTTCACTGGGCTGTCCCAATTTATTGGAGTTCTACATCCTCTGCCATACAAAAATTCAAAAGGGCTCATCCTTGATGATTCTCGGTACCCATTGTTGTAAGAAAATTCGACTAAATGTAGGTAGTCCTCCCATTTGGATGGTTTGTCCATCACATACATCGTTAACATGTCTTCCAGAAACTGGTTTACTCTCTCCATCTGACCATATTTTTTAGGATGATAGGCTGTACTGAAATTCAGCTTAGTCCCCAACTCTTGAAATAACCCTTTCCAAAAATTGGAAGTGAATTTTGTATCTTGGTCTGATACTATTTCCTTGGGTAATCCATGCAACCTGAATATCTCTCTCATGAATATATTTGCAATGTCATTGGCCTTGTACGTATATCTAACTGGAATGAAGTGAGATACTTTTGCTTGCTTGTCCACTACAACCATAATGGAATCATGTTTCTTCATAGTCATGGGAAAACATATTATCAAGTCCATAGAAATCACTTCCCATTTCCACTCTAAGATGGGAAATGGCAGCAACAGCCCTACTGGATGTTGATGTTTTGACTTGACTTGCTGACACTTTTGACATCTAGCAATATACTTTTCTATGTCCTTCTTCATACCACGCCAAAAGTATTGTTTTCTTGCTGTGTTTATAGTCTTTTGATATCTTGGGTGGCCAGAATATGTCTTTTGGTGTATCTCACCCAACACAAGCTCCTTCAGCTCTACACAGTTTGGAATGTACAATCTGGCATCTTGGTACATAAGGACATCATCTTCTCCAATATGATACCCCGTGCACTTTCCATCCACCCTACCCTACTGCAACTTCTCTTTGATTTGTAGGTAATCTTCACCACTAGCTTGAATTTCAATGATCCTTGCTTTCAAATCTGATTTACAAACACTTATTGCTGCAATATGAAATTTCTTGTTGAGTGCATCAGCAACCTTATTCTCCTTTCCCTTAACATGTTTAATGTCCAAATCAAACTCACAAAGAAATTCCATCCATCTAGCCTATCTTGCATTTAGATTCGGCTAGCCAAACAAATATTTTAAACTCATGTGGTCTGTCTTGAGATGAAATATTATTCCCAATAGGTAATGCCTCCATTTATTGAGAGCATGTACTATGACTGCTAGCTCCAAGTCATGTGTGGCATAGTTCCATTCGTGATCCTTCAACTTCCTTGACTCATAGTCAATTACAAATCCTTCTTGCATGAGTACTACACCCAATCCTTCAATGGAAGCATTTGTGCATGCCACAAAGTCATTATTTGGATCTGCAACACTGGTAAGTAATTCTTTTAGCTTCTGAAAAATCCTTTCAAACTTCTTAGACCATATAAATTTGACTTCCTTCCTTTGTAATGATGTAATTGGATGTGCTATATTGGAGAAAATTTCAATGAATCTTCTGTAGTACCCTGCAAGGCCCATAAATGATCTTACATCTGCAACATTTCTTAGAGTAGTCCGATCCATTATGGCCTCAGTCTTCTCTGGATCTAATGCAATACCTTATGCTAAAATAATATGTCCCAAATACTGCATCTTTTCTTGATAAAAGTCACACTTGCTTAACTTTTCATACAGTTGGTGTTCTCTAAGGACTCGCAGTACCAATCTCAAATGTTCAGTATGCTCTTCTTCATTCTTTGAATACACTAGAATGTCATCCAAGAATACACTCACAAACTTATCTAGGTATTTACTGAAGACATTGTTCATAAGACACATGAAAGTAGCAGGTGCATTGGTTAGTACAAATGGCACCACCGTGAACTCATAGTTTCCATATATAGTTCGCAAAGATGTTTTGTGAATGTCTTCATCCTTTATCCTTGTTACGGAGAAAACTTCCTATGGCTTGGGGCAGACCATAATAGACAACTGACTACCAAAAAATGACTCAATTCCCAATACAATGCTATATAAATGACAATGCTAAGATAATGGAAAAAGACCAACCTTCAATCGGATGTTCAATGTAGATCCCCATTGAGCTTTCAACTTCTACACTTGGACCTCCAAATTAGTCTCAGCAACAAGTACAAGCAAGTGCATATAATATGTGAAAGACATTAGCATAATCAATAGCATGATCCATGATTGTGCCAAGAGGCGCTCTACAGCCCAGTATGAGGGAGATCTTGTAACGTGTATGTGTCCTGTTACATGTAATGGGACACCTAATAAAACATAGAAAGTAAAAAATGATAATATGAGGAAGATCTTGTAACGTGTATGTGTCCCATTACATGTAACTTTACACCTAATAAAACGTAAAAAGTAAAAAATGATAATATGAGGGAGATCTTGTAACATGTATGTGTCCCATTACATTGAACGGGACACCTAATAAAATGTAAAAAGTAAAAAATGATTAATATTATGTCAGCCAAATTATAATATGAGTGAGAACTTTTAACGTTACGTTTGTCGGCCATAAACAAAAAAGAATAATACAAAGTAAAAAGTAATAAATATTATGTCGGCCATAAAAAAAAAAAAAAAGTTAAAAAATAAAGAAGTTAAAAAAATATTATAGCCGACATTAAAACTAGAAACACAAGAAGTAAAAAAAAAATATTATAGTTAACATAAAAACTAAAAACCTAAAAAGTAAAGAAAATAAAGAAGTAAAAAAAATATTATAGTGGACATAAGAAGTAGAAACCAAAGAAGTAAAAAGAATATTATAGCCGACATAAGAATAGAAGAGAAAAGCAATCATAATAATAGTTAGATTTGCTAACTGATAATTAGATTTGATAAAAAAATGCCATAATAATAGTTAGATTTGATAACTAACCATAACTCCAAGGAAAAAGGGTTTTGAACCTTGGTCTCTAGGTTAACACAATCTCAATCACCTTAATTCTTACCAATAGACCACACACAAATGTTGTTAAACAACAAAAGATGCATATTTATTTCATTCGTTGCATTGATTTCAGCAATGTATTTTTTTTGTTTTTTACATGTATGCATTGAATTTATCAATTTAATAAGTAAAAAAATCTTTCATTAATTTCAACAATGCATTGTTTTTTGTTATTCACATCTATAAATTGAATTTATCAATTTAATAGAAAAACTACTCTGCAATGATTTCAACAAATTAAATTTTGGTGTTCTCTATTTCAGGGAATATCGTGGATCCTCATGATAATATTGCAAATAATGAAGATATTGATTATCAAAGAAGAAAAGTACGACAAATGTATAGAATAGAAAGATAAAAATAATCTTTGTAGCAAGATTTATGTGGTTGTTGATTTCAGGATGTTTTGGAGAATCCATAGTATCCATGTTCTTTAGTCAATGTTTTGAATTTATAACAGAAAAAGAAGCATTAGAACATACATAAGAACAAAGAAAACACGACCGTGAACTAAAGAGATCGTGAAGAAGTGTTATTTGTGCAAAGGGATTCTCAAAAGCATGAATGGGGGATAATTTCAGGGTTATATAGAAATCAATATAACTACCAATGAATATGACATACTTGGATACACGGAATGTGATAACAAGGAAAATTTGAACTTTAATTTTGTTGATATGGAAACTTCCAATCATGCACTACAGTTCATATCTGAAAACCGACAATATTGGTACCATCTGAAGAAATGTATACTAGACATCAAAAATTTCGTGCATAAATTGATCAATTACAAGAACTTCAAATGTGTCATGTCTGCCAGGAGTCATATGCTAGAATACAAGTATGTAATGCAACTACAGGTCCAATGTAGATTCTCATATGATCAATATGAGAAAATGTCAAAACTACTAGGTGTGAAGATAAGAAAAGATGAAGAAGATAGATTGAGAATGATCATGATGTGAACCATATTTTCATTTATTTAATCCTTACAAAATTATTCTCTCTATTTTTCAGTTTAACAATTTACTCATACTCATTACTTACATTATTATAATCCTCATAATTCTTTTTGTGTTTTTAACTTAACCTGGTCCTTCCAATGTTTAAATTTTTTATTGCATATTTTTCAATGTAGATGTTATCCTGTATACGCATTGATTTTAGTGTATGGACGCATAGATTTCAGTGTATGGACGCATTGATTTCAATGAATGGACGTATAGATTTCAGTGTATGGGGTTTTTTATTGCATATTTTTCAGTGTAGATGTTATTCTGTGGACGCATTGATTTCAGTGTATGGACACATAGATTTCAGTGTATGGATGGATTGATTTCAGTGTATGGACGCATTGATTTCAATGACAACAAAAGAACGATAAAAAGACTTTTCCCTAAGAGAGGCTTATACAGTTTGGGAAGGGATTTTATTCATCAGAATAAGAATCTACTTCAACCAATATGCTGAAAAGCAAAAGAAAAAAAAGAATTTCGAAAAAGGAAGTTGGACGAAATGATAGTACAAGAACTAGAAGAACGAAGAAAACGAAACGCAGATCGACAAAAAGAATATCGAAAAATAAAGTTAGACGAATTGACAGCAGAAGAATGAGAGGAACAAAGAAAATGAAACGTTGATCAACAAAGAGTGTATCGAGAGAGAAGTTGAAGCAGTTGGAAGAACAAAGAAATCAAGTTGCAGAACAACAAATAAATCAAAATGTATGAAATGGAGAAATGATGGCAGAAGAAGGAGAAGAACGAACAAAACAAAATGCATATCAACAAAAAGAAAATCGAAAAAAAAAGTTAGGCGAATTGACAGCAGGAGAACAAGAAGAACAAAGAAAATGAAACGTTGATCGATAAAGAGCGTATCGAGAGAGAAAGTTGAAGCAATTGGAAGAACAAAAAAATCAGTTTGCAGAACAACAAATAAATCAAAATGTACAAAATGACAACAGAAGAAGGAGAAGAATAAACAAAACAAAATGCAGATCAACAAAAAGAGAATAAAAAAAAAAAGTTAGGCGAATTGTCTCTATTTTCCAGTTTAACAATTTACTCAATCCTTAATACTTATTACTTACATTATGATAATCCTTGTAAATGTATTTATGTTTTCAACTTAACCTATTCCTTACAATGCTAATCAAACTCCAGTTTTGTGTCACCACCCACGACTGAAACCAGCCTAGATCCAAATCCTAGGCTCTATCAAGCATCGGGAGGGATCAAATCTCCCGAGGTGCAAACCTCAACTCAGGTATTACACTCAAGGAGAGGTTTGCACCTCGGGAGATTTGATCCCTCTCGGCGCTTGATAGAGCCTAGGATTTGGATCTTATAATAAGCAAATATATCCCAATGTAATTAAACAATATTCACAATATCATTTTGGATGAGAAAATGAGTATTTCCATTAATGAATAATAAGAAGTACAATATACGACCTCTTCCCGACAACCAATTTGAACCAAGAACTGGGTCTCTCCACTTATGCCTCCACCACTTCAATCCTCCATGTAATGGAAAACTCAAACTATGGAAGGAGTTTGGAAGGTAAATATAAGGAATTCACAAAAATAAGGATCAATGAGTGTAGACTCAAGTTACGGCAAAAATCCACTAGAGTTATCTTGCTCTCTCTTTCTCCTCCCTTCTATATGCCATAAGAGCTCAATATATAGCCTTCCAAAGGTAAGTGAAAGGCCACATCAAGGAGTTTCGAGGCAAATGGAGGGCCAAAGGTCACCCTAAGACCACTTTTTGGGAGTAAAAATAAATTTCTAATGATTTTTACCATTTTACTTGGTACCCACGAGCTATAGTGGAACATCTCGCGTGTATGCCAGCTATAATGGGACAACAAGCGTACAGGAAGAAAAATAGGGAAAAAGTGTTTCTGAAGAATATAAATTGAATCTGAGTCAGTGAAATGGATCCTGAAGGCCAAAGAATGTTGATGCTCACAAGGTGAAAAATTACGCTGTAGCAGAGGCCCCCTAATGTGTGAGGTCAGAGAATGGTGCTACAATGGCCAAAATACATTGTAAATCTCATAAGTGAAGTGATGGAGACACAAGTGAAAGGAACAACCCACTCGTCATAATAAAATAATATCTCTGAATACATGTCGGTATAGTACAAAAATATGATACAATGGCCATGAATAGCCTGTACATAGTGAACACATGTCATACGTGATCATAGCCATAACCATCTACAGTAAGAGACGGTCTCCTGCTGAAAGGAAAAAACTGGTGCAAACTAGAGGTACAAACTGTTGATGTCTGAGAGGTGATATCTTAGATGTAAAGTCACGATCATTAGTAGCATACTGAATGGCACTAATGTCTAGGGTCTTCTACACAAATCATCTATGGTGCAAGTCTCATCAAGTGAGTAAAGGTGTTGAGGTCGAACTTGATGTGACATTGTCTAATTACCGGTCAATGATGCATACCGTTAACAGACATGAGATAACCCACCAATAAGGAAAATGGGCATCAAGGCACGGAGTACAATCATCAAAGTGTGAATAGATTTGTTGAAGTCAAACACTAAGATGAATCCATCGATCAGGGGACATTAATGTATTCCCAAAATTGTCGATGGTGAGAGAACCTACCACTAATGATTGCAAGCCTCAAGGTACTCAACCAAACTCTAAGTCTGAAATTCTAGAATAAATGGGTTGATGTCGACGAAATGAAACTCGCTAGAAGGAGGGCATTAACGCATCCCCCATCAACAAACACGAAGTGACAACTACGCTGAAAGATTTGGAAGAACTCAAATGAAACAGACTGACTCAATAAGGATGGCTGACATGCAATAGTCAAGAGATCTGAGGAGTGGCCAACTCTGGTTTCAGGACTTCCTTTGAACAAGAGCATGAGTAGATGGATAGACTCCAGTAGCATAGACTCGATATAATACTGTGCGATGCAGGAGCCATCAACAAAGGGCTCCATGGTGACTGGAAGCTTAACCAATCGATGGAGTAAACTGAGAAACGAGTATAGCTCCTAAGGTCCGACTATAATCCGGACTCATAATGTATGGAGTGGAATGAATTCCCAATTCAAAGGTGACACAACAGCTGCCAACAATAAGTAAATATTCTCCCCTCCAGTTTTTTGGAATATTTGATATTTTTGGTCTTTTTCATATTTGGAAAGCTTGAAAAAGAATAAAATTGGTGATAGTACAACATGTGAGGGAATGCATGTCAAGTAGTGAGCAAACTAGTTCCAAGCAGTGGAACATACCTATGATCAATGCAAGGAAGCATGTGTAGGATGTGGACACTCAGGGGGGTGTTCCCTCAGGGTAAAGGGTCATCAAATTGTGAAAGGAAAATGAAAGCTTTGCAAGGCTCATTAGGGCAAGTGCTCAGGAACATGGCTAATAGGTGAGTAAGCGGGAGCTGACACAAGGCTCAAGTGGCAAGCAGGATAATTGAATGCAATCACAATGCGACATAAAAGGGGAGTCCTTTTTTGTAAAGTTAGTCTCTTCACTCGAAAAAGTGTAAAATAATGAGAGAAGAAGTTTTCTAGTCACATATGACTAGAGTATACCTTTTTCGTAATTAATCCACAAAGGTCCAGAAAAGAGGTAAACTTATACCTAAGTGGGTGTCACTTCAAATCCGTTAACGAGTCTCAAATGACATGTATACTCAGCAATCTTGTTTGATTTGAAAAAGTCTAACAAGGCGTTAAAAAAGACTTTATAAAAATATTTTTCGTAAAGGTTTAACGAGCCCGAAAAAGTAAACTCATGACCTCGTTACTGTTTTTAACGAGCTCAAAGGAGAGATGGAAGAATGCTCGTCACCTCCTTACTACTTTTAACGAGCTCGAAGTAAAGGTGGAAGAATGCTCGTAATGGGAGCAAACGAGTGTCAAGGACATGTGAGACTAGTTCCGAGCGCATGGAACAAAGCTATGCATAATGAAAGGAACATGAGCAAGATAAAGAAACTCATGGGGTGTCTACGAATTCGAATGGAAAAATGTTCAAATGCATCATAACAATGGGGAGGCCTAAATGTATATGCAAGGTTCCGAATATGCTTGCCATGACCGAAGCAAATGTCAAAAAGGACCAGTAAACAAGTATAAGTCCATCTAAGAATCATGTCTCCAAGAAACAGAAGTACCAAGATCATCTCTAAAATGTGCGTAAAGAAAAATATGATACAAGTCACTGTAGTAGAAACATTTTCAACTTCACTATTGTTAACCGCAGAGAACATGCAAGTAGAGCTAACCACTGAAGGTGCCATAGTACCAATACCTGAGGGATCAAAATGATCATCTTCAAAATGAAGAGCAAAGCTGAAGGATGTGAAAGAATCTGCAAGAGAAAATTCATCATCATGGGAGTTGGAAATTCTAGAAATAGAATCAAACTCTTTAGAAGCACTAATTTGCAGATCTATAGGAGAGCTAAAAGACTCATCAGACTCAAACGTCAAACCATAGTTGGACGAGACTGTGACTGGATCCAAATCCAAATGGGTGGCAGATTGTATTATAGGCTCATCTTGTTCAATAAGACTGGGGGTGGGAATGGAATGAAATCTATGATAGGAATCCCCCCAAGGCTCGTCATTACCATGCATGGACATGATAAAATCTTCATCTGAAGGTAGAGTATCATCAAGGCATCCATGTGAACAAGATGGGTTGACTTCCTGTGCTGGCAGCATAACAACATCTTCCTCTCTTGTCCATGAAGAAGAGAGATCTGAATCTGCAATGGCTTGTTGAATATCTTGATATGCAAGCTCAGCCACAGATAGTAGCATAGCCATTCCAACATGCGCAATGTCTCAAGATGTGGAACTCATGGACGGTAATGTCCATGGATCATTAAAATACAAAGTCCGGAGTAGTACATTATTCAATGGAGGAGGTGCATTATCAAAAATGGTTCCAATAAAAGCAATGGGTGAAAGAAAATCAAAATATCCCAACAATGAGGGGTACAATCAGACACCGATGTTCCCAGTTGCCAGCTAAGAATCTGTAACTTGGGGGATCCCTGATCCCATGGATGCTGTGGAATAAGGACTAATGAAATCTAGTTGGTCGACCATCACAATATTGCCTTCTTGTGGAAAGCAAATAATTCTGAATATAGTAGACACAACCACTTTCATAGCATACATCCAATTCCTACCCAGGAGAAGGTTGTAGTCAATGGGTGCATCAACCACCTCGACTTCAATAGGCACGGGTTTCCCACCCAAGCAGACAACAAGGGAAGGGAGAATCCCATGCGGCTTAAACGATCGACCGTCAAATGCAGTGAGCATGGTCATAGACTTGGATAAGGAAGGAAAGCCAAGAGCTTTCCAGCAAGATAAAGACATCACTGACGTAGAAGCACCTTCTTAAACCACCATTATTTTGATGATATTCTGCAGGCACTCCACATGGACTTGAAAAGCCACATGATAAGGTAAGCGAGGTTGGATGTTAGTAGTGTCAAACTTGATCACGTTAAGACTTCCCCATCCTGAACTCCTAAAGCACATAAAAGGACATGCCTTTGAGAAGGACACACCTGTAAAACCTCAAGATCCGACATGGCACACGGAGTTTGACCCAAATCTTCTACAATAGAGTAATTATGGGTAGCTCAAGCATTTGGATTATGCATGGAACGCTTGACAACACCTTTCGGTATCTGCGGCATAGTAGTGGGCTTCTCGATATGAAAAGAGGTATCAAGAGGAGGAGAAGGCTCATTCCCCATATTCGGTTGTGGTACATCATAATCACATTGGCGAGTGGCAACACTAACCTCTGATTTAACTATATTCATGCATCCAAATCCATTGGGATGGGAAGCATACGTGGAAGTTTCATGGGTCCCATAACCAGTAGTGGGAGCATTTGAAGCCATATTATGATGATGTGGAAGGGGTTAATTCAACACAGCTGGGCTCTGTGGAAGATGCTTTGATGCTTCTTCAATCCGAGGACACAAGTGAGTAAGATGATCTTCCCCACAAAGCTTGCAAGGGAATTTCACTTTACGCCTAGGTTTACAGTCCCCACCAGCATTTCCTCCTTCCCGAGGAGGGTTGGCATTCTCTTTCCGAGGAGTATTATGATTACTACCATTGTTACCTTTATTTCCACCCTTATGGTTATTTCTCCCCTTCTTCTTACCACTAGGATGCTAGTTACCCGATGGGTTCGTCAATTGCATAGCATGTACATTAGACAATGGGGTGGAAGTGGACAAGGTGTGAACCTATCCGGGAGTAGATTAGTTAACTGACAAATTTTGTATTTGATTAGCAACCAAATCTACGGGTCGAGTACTTGTAGCTCCAACAATGCCATTGGCATGTGGTCCAGGAACTAGCTTGGGCTCATGTCGTGATCACGGTGCATAAGGAATAATGTCATATAGAATACTAGATTGAGAATAAAGCAAATCTAATTGCTGGACTTTCAGTATAGGTTGTTCCTCAGTCATTATGCCAGACATCGAAACATCCTTAGAAATGTATGGTAGCAAAGACTTGAGAAACCATTCCAATAGAAACTCTGGAGGAATGTTGGCTTTCACTAACTTTTTTCGCTGACGCCACTCTTGAAAATGGTCAGATATGTGTGTGGCCTTATTCTGGAGGAAGGTATACAAGAGTTCAGTGTCAGTATCGTAGCGAACCGGCAGCTGGAAATGATCCAATAAAACTAAGTATATCTCATTGAAACCCATGTATGTGCCCCCAAGAAACTGTTAGGATATTCCTATACTCCATCCTAGTCCCACCAGTATTTTGATCCTTTACATTTTCAGTCATGCATGCGCCTTTAGGGTTTGCATGCATTCTAGGGTTTGAATGCATTTTGCATGCATCCCAGTCATCAGTCCAGCACCTAGCCCTCAGTTAGCCAGCCCCCAGGAGATTCTCACTATTCAGTTTTAGCCCTCCAGTTTCTTAATGCGCCCTTCTTCCTTGATTTTAGGGAGAAACTCGCCCTTCTTCACCTACCAGTCAAGTTGTCACTCAGTTACACTTAGTTACACTCAATTACACTCAGTTACACTTAGTTACAGTCAGTTACACTCAATTACACTTAGTTACATTGAGTTACACTCAGTTACACCTACCAGAGTTAGTTTGACTGATGGTTGACAGTTAATTGAGCATTGATGACTCCACTGATGATGATGAAGACTTCGAGTTGCGCTCCGATGATCATGAGGACACCTAGTTGTGCTCCGATGACACTCTATTGATCTTATGATCACTCTAAGAGGCTAATTCGAATTGCCACCTTAGGCATTCGAATCTTCTCTACCATTGTATTATTTATTTGTCCATACTGTGATTAATTAATTAGTGTGTGTGAAGTATTATTGCTTCTATCTGAGTTCTACTATACCATATTATTTTGTTGCTCATTATACTGTATTGTTCACTCTTCTTCTATTTTCTTGCTTAATCATAATTACTCTTGTGAGGTATACATCATCTCTTATATCTGCTGTGAGGATTTTCACATGGTATCAGAGCATGTTGAGAGTATTGTTTATCTCCATTCTTGAGAGTTTTTTGCAGGTTATTACCAAGATTTCGAGTGCAGCAGTTGCAATAGTTTCTGCATTTTTGCAGCAGTAGCAGTTGCAGTTATTCTGTATTGTTTTTGCAGGTCCTCTACAGCTTCAATGTATTCATCAAGAATTACTCCTCTTGATCCACTCAACTATGATGAATGGAAACCAAGAATGATAGCAGACTTGAAGATCCATGATCTTTTTTATTGTTATTTTGAAAGAGAGTTCGAATCCCCTGAAGAGAAGATTGACTAGTTAAATAAAAGTGACATGCACTTTGCAGCAATAATGTTTTCTTTGTTTGCACGCCAGAGATTCCAATTCAAATACCGTAATGGTGTTGAAACTCCAAAGGAGTTATGGACTCCAAAAGAGATATGGGCTCACCTGGATGAAAAATTTGGCAGAAAGAATGAAGGACTTGGTCCTAACCCATTCGAAAGCAAGCAAAGTGATGCATTCGCTCCTCCTGATGGTCTCTCAGATCATGAACCAGTATCATCTCATATTGAAATTGTTGACAAAGAACTTGCATATTCTCCACTCATGCTCAAAATTTCTTCTCTTTCTGTGTCAGCTCACACTCTAGATATTGCAGAAGGTCGTAAATCCTCTCTTGCACCAGAGACTGTTGGTTTGCATCATGATCACATGATTATTTCAGAGGTAAAAAAAGCTACTGAAGGTAATGCATTCACTCCTCTCCATCTATCTCCTCTTTTATACTACTATATGATCATAAATTCATGCTTTCAGAAGGTTATTGAAGATTATAGCCATTGCCATTCACTTGGGATAAATTCTCATACAATTACTGGTTTTGATCTCACCTCTCATGGTTCAAAGGAGATCTCAAGAAACCATGATTCAAGTCTTGGATCTAATTTGGATTCTAAGCAATTACTGCTTGGGGTAATTTCTCATGCATATGATAGTTTTGATCTCACCCGTGCTGGTTCAAAGGAGATCTCAAGAAACTGTTTTTTAAGTCTTAAATCTAATTTTGATTTCAAGCAAACATGTAATAGTTATTTTTGGCATAATCTCACCCATGGTGGTTCGAAGGAGAAGACAAAAGACTATATGCACTTTCACAGATTTGATCCTACCTCAGATGATTCGAATCACAGGTTCAAGGATCATTCTCATACTATTGGATTTGTTCTCATCACATTCGATCTGAAGAGCAAGTACAAGCAAATGTTTTTTTAGCATGATCCACTTCTTCCCAAGAAGAAGATACCTCCAGACATATGACCAAGCATCACACATGCTTGAGTTTGGAGCATTTATTTTTTATGTGTGCCTTACAATCTATTTTTTGAGGAGGGGGTTATGTTTTCCATCAAATTTTCCCACTTCCTTGGTTTATTGATTGTTATTATTCATTGCATTGGGTGACCTTTGGTCTTAGTTACCAGGGCCCGGGATGGATTAAGGGAGGGTGTTAGGATATTCCTATACTCCATCCTAGTCCCACCAGTATTTTGATCCTTTACATTTTCAGTCATGCATGCACCTTTAGGGTTTACATGCATTCTAGGGTTTGAATGCATTTTGCATGCATCCCAGTCATTAGTCCAGCACCTAGCCCTCAGTTATCCATCCCCCAGGAGCTTCTAACTATTCAGTTTTAGCCCTCCAGTTGCTTAATGGGCCCTTCTGTGACGTTCCCCAAATAACAATAAGAGATTACGTTTTTGAGATATATATATATATAATATATATATCGTTATCATTGTGAAATTATTTCAATAAAGGGCTAGATGAAAAAATCTGCCAAAGAAGTCCCGGGAGGACTGTTGTAAGAAACAAATTTTATTTAAGTTATTTTTTTAATAATAAAAGGATGAGCAGGAATAGCCAAGTTAAATGAGGAGATCATGCATGGAAAAGTGGGGGATCAGTTAGAGTTAACCTCTAAGAAACCAGAACAAGTGTCAGAAGTGTATTTAAGACACTAGACACACCGTGAAAATCAGGGATTTACTTAGCTGCGAAAATTCCATGAGGAATTGGCTGCTAATGGTAATACCTAGGCAAAAAACTATAAAGAGATGGCATATGTGAGAGGCAGGACGCTGCTGAGTATGCCAGAGAGAATTACACTTGTTGTGTGAGCACTCTGTGTTAGGCAAGGGATTCCGGAAATGTGACTGAGTTTTGATGATTAACTGTCCACACTTTTTTTGCATGCATTTGGCTCGGGGGTGATTACGGTCAGACCTGGTGTTTGAACCTAATCTACGGTTGGGTGGAACGTGGTTGTTCCGACTTCATTCGGGTAACTAGTCCCAGGTTTTTCTGATTCCAGATTTCAGTATTTTCCCTTTATTTCATTTGGTCAAGATTATTTCAAATAAGATTTTATGCATAAGGAAACTGTTAGTTACCCTACTGTGAATAATGTTAGATGAAGATTAATCTGCTGTCAATAATGTTAGATGAAGATTAACCTGCTGTCAATAATGTTAGATGAAGATTAACTTAAAACGGGTAAACTCGATCTACGTTGCACCCAGGTCTAGCAAAAAAATGACGGATGAAGTTTATGAATTACCCTCAAAGTTAAATCACAGACATATTGAATTTTTATTTATTTGTAATTCGATCTAGGGTTTGACCATGGATAACTCTGTTCTCGAAATTTTTGGTTGGCTGTGAATGGGTATAGTCCATTGATATTCATAAATTACCTTACTTTATTGGCGTCTTGTTACGAATTCTTGCGATTGGGAATAGCCTAATTATATTTTAAACTACCCTACTATTACTGCGTTTTATTACGAATTCTGGTGTTTGGGTGTAGTCTATTTATATTTATAAATTACCCTATTGATATTGCATTTTTATTTTGCATTCTGGTGATTAAGTATAGTCTATTTATGCATATATTTACCCTACTATTAGTTGCGTGCTTGTGCTGCCGCGGTTTGTCTGGTTTATCTTATTGTTGCAGCATTTCAGCTGAAGCTAGTGAATTTTATATCGTATTTTACACCCATTGTATTTTTTTTTATAATTGTAAAGAAGGGACGATATCGCAGACTGGCGAGGCATTTAAGCTTCTGTCAAATTGGAATTAGTATGAGATCTGCCTGGAAGGCGTGTAAAATCTTTGAATTATGTTTAAACACTTATATCTTAATCATTGGGCTCGACGAGTCCCTCTCATATCAATCCATCACTTTGTACGCCACAAAAATCTACATTACTGAACAAAAGATTTTTTGAAACAGATCTGCAGGTTTTATCTCTAACCTAGGGTTTGGCCGAGTTGCATTCCGGGAAAACGTATGGGAAAGGGCATCTAATGAGATAGATTCCGAAGGAATGGGGTTTCGAAACATTGATAGCTAGAGCTAACATTGGAAATGTTCAACCACCAAAGCTATTAAACCCAGATTTCATCCTTCTCAAACCCAAAAAAAAATGTTAGTTCATTTGAGAGATCTGAATGCCATGATTTATCTCCATCATTTAAAACTGAAAGGAAAGAAAAATATAAACTGAATCATACAAGAACCACTTTCAAATTAGAATTTCACAGGTCATGGAACCATGGAATTTATTTCCCAGATAATTACAGTAACCTAGAACAGTATAATAAAGTTCGTTTAAAACACAGTAATGGAGAGCCATTGAACCTAAAAGTTATACAGTCCTTCATGCCTTCTTAAACCCTAGGATTTTCATGGAGGAAGTAATATAAGATAATTATTACTTTTGGATTCGGGGCAGCGAAACCCTAGGCCACATCGAACCCTTGGAGCTTCAAAAGACTAACCATGAGAAGAATTACAACTCTCTTTTCTCGTTGAAGAAGAATCTTGCCCAAGTTTTTCTTGCCTTGTAGGAAGAAGGAGGGAGCAATGCCACTTACCGGATAGTGAAATATCCTTCTAAAGCTTGCGCCATTCCTGCTGGAGGTATCTACCATCATAAAAAGACTATGCATTATTACCATATAATGTTAGACTGTGTAAAAGACAAAGGAAAGGAAAGATTTCTGAACCAGGGCTTTCGAAAATTTACCACCCAGGCCTCGATACGAAGTGGATGCTCTTCAGGACTTAAGGAAGCTATTCCTATAGCACCAAGATGACAAACACCGAGATATCCATAGACCGCAGCATAATTGTATCGCCTGCTTTCGTTCAAGACAAGACTACCAAACCCCATTTCGGATGCCAGAAAGTAAACAACCGACAGAGGAAATTGAACATAGCTCAAGGGGATTATTACACTCCAAGAGCCAGGACAACCAAAACAGTAATTCCAAGGTGCAGGTGGCACCTGCACATTCAACTATCTTAATGAAGGTCACATGGCCGGCCTTACAAACTATTGCTGGAAAAGTTTTGAAATTATACACTCAGTACGGTGCAACCTATCGAGGTACAGATGGAGCCTTGCCGGTAGTCAAAAGGTTATGTTATAACACGGACATTCCGATAGTGCTACGTAGTAGATATGGAGGTACACCTTGCACGTTACACTTTAAATTTTAAATCATAATCCCTGCAAAAATGCGTACAAATTGAAGATCATAGTCTAGCTTACTTTTCAAACATAATAATGTAAACCTACCATTTCACCAACAGCTTTGTGGAACCATAGTTTCCCATTAAAGTGGTATTCGAATGTTGATAAAAATGTTAAGAGGTTGTTCATTCTATATGTTATGTATATATGTCATGATTCCATTATTATAGAAAGTTCTTATTATATATGGGACAAGGAACGTTAAAGGGTTTGTTCCGCTACTACACAAGAATGACATGCAAGTGTAATGTTCCATTACTATACAAAGAATTTATTTATGAATATGATAAGAAATGAAAAGGATTATATTACTTTGTCTTAAAGTTGTGGCAATCAACGAAAGCATGGCACCTTAGTTCTCATTCCTTTAGTAAAATGGTATTATATTTGAGGAGTGGGACTAGTACAAGGGTCTGTAAATAGCCCATACCAAATAGTTATGTTTATGTGTAAGGCATATCTTAATCCCAGCCCCAGATTGTAAAACTTTAAGGGCGTCTTATTAACCATTCCTTGTTACATGTACGTCATGAGAGATTCTGGAAGCAGAAGTGGACCTGCATACCAACAAATGAAGAATAGTTAGCCATAGCTAAGTAAGTGACATGACAACCTTAATACCTTCTAGCTAGTAGGAAAATACAAGGGAAGAACATAAGCAGGAACAGTATGCGAAGGTATTAATTATGTTAAATGTTTGATTAACATAGACTCCATTTGCTGCTCAGTTACAGTATAGTAGAAAGAAAAAAAAAAAAAAAAAAAAAATTGCTATTGTGGAGATGTTACATATGGTATCAAAGCTAGATTCAACCCTGGCGCCTTGGAACCACCTAACTTTTGTTGCACATGAAATAAAAATTTCTAATAATGAATTCGGATGTTGTATGCATATGTTCTAGTTTGATTTTTTTCAGATGACTTCAGAGAACAGCCTGAAGGAAATGAGCAGGCACGAACAGAAGAACAGTATGAAGCAAGTCAGGTACTAGAAACCATGAAAATCTTGATCGTGGAGATACAGAGCTTCAAAGAAGACAATGAGCAACTAAAGAAGGCTCAGGAAAAACAACAAGAAATCAATGAAATTTTGCTGCAGAGTCTTCACGAAAGGAATAATGGTGAAAAGCAGAAGGAGGAGACCAGGAGGAAAGAAGAAACTGACGAAAGTGCAGAGAAAAAGGGAAACTCCTCCAATGAGACCTAGAAATCTAAACATCAAGACAAGACCATGGGAAAGAGGAAGGTTGACCACCTGGAGGGTGAATTAAAAAAAATTAAACCTACCAGCTTCGATGGAGAATCGAAAACTGGCGAAGAAGCGGAAGCCTGGCTACTGGACATAAAAAAATACTTTCAAATTTACAATTACTCCAGCAATATGAAAGTCAGAATGGCTGTGTACAATCTGAAGGGAAAGGCCAGCATATGGTGGCAAGACCTTAAGATTTCCCAGGGACTGAAAGAAAAGAACCTTGAATGGTCAGAATTCAAGAAATATTTCAAGAAACAGTACTTATCAGAAAGTTATTATGAAAGAAAAACCAAGGAATTCTACGAATTGAAGCTGGGTCAAATGACAATGGAAGATCTTATCAATAAATTCCTAGACTTCTTACGGTTCGTTCCATATATCAAGGAAGAAAAATTGAAGGTACAGCAGTTCTTAAGCTGTCTGCCACAGTCATATAAAGATCGAATTGAATTCGACAATTCAAGAACTTTAGATGAAGCACTGAGAAAGGGCAGACTATGTTTTGAGCAATACAACCAAAGGAATGATACTACTAAGGCATGGAAGGATAAGAAACAGGAAAAGTTTAACCAGCGGAAGAAAGGTTTCAAACCCCCGCCTTTTAGGAACATGCCCAAAAACTTCGAAGGAAATTCATTCCCTAAGAACGAACAGTTGCAGCAGAGAACCCTTAAACCCTCTAACATGGGAATAAAAGGAAGTGTTGGTAATCCTAAGGAACCACTGAAGTGTTGGGAATGTGGTGAAGCCCATTTACGCAGAAATTGTCCACGATAAAATGAAGCAAACAGGGGGTTGCATAATATACAAGAGGCATCCACGGTGGGAGACATTGGGAAAAGTTATCACCGAATTAATGCATCCTTGGAAGATCGACAGGCAGATAATCAATCTGCTATTGTGGAAATTGAAGGTAAAATTTCTGACCATGTTTGTACTGTTTTAATTGACCCAGGGGCAACTTTAAGCTACATCACTCCCAAGATGATGGAGCATTGTCAACTCACCAAGGTAAAGCATCCAAAACCCTAGTTAGTTCAGTTAGCTACAGGAGCAAAGAGGAAGGTAACTGAATATATATCTGATTGTGAGCTTCAAATACAGGACCACAAAACAAAGATTAATTTAAATGTGTTGCCTTCAGGATCTTACGACATGATAATCGGTATGGACTGGCTTGAAAGATATAAAGTAGTACTAAACTGCTTTACCAAAAACTTTACCTACATTGCGGATGACCAAACTCTAAGAACAGTGAAGGGAAAACAGAAACCTGTCTCTGTTAGGCAGATTTCTGCTATGCAGTTAAAGATGTGCATGAGAAAAGGATGCAAGATTTACGCTGTAAGAGTATTTGATTTACTTCTCAATGGAATTCCGACTTCCATAGCAGAACATCCTGTCTTAGGCGAGTTCCTAGACGTATTTCCAGAAGAAATACCAGGATTACCCCCTCAACGAGAAATAGATTTTTCCATTGAACTTCTATCGGGATCAACACCAGTGTCAAAAGTACCTTATAGAATGAGTAACCCAGAATTGACGGAATTAAAAATTCAGATTCAAGAATTACTAGACAAAGGGTATATAAGACCTAGTGTCTCACCTTGGGGTGCACCGGTCCTTTTTGTCAAGAAAAAAGATGGGACTCTAAGACTATGTATTGACTATAGGCAACTGAATAAGGCAACTATTAAAAATAAATACCCCTTACCACGAATTAATGATTTATTCGACCAAGTAGGGGGAGCCAAAGTCTTTTCCAAACTGGACCTTCAATCTGGGTATCATCAGATTCGAATTAAAAACGAAGACATAAGTAAAACCGCATTCCGAACTCGGTACGGACACTACGAATTTGTAGTGATCCCTTTCGGTCTAACTAATGCCCCTGCCACATTCATGTGTCTAATGAATGGTATCTTCAACAAATACCTAGACCAGTTTGTATTGATTTTTATTGATGACATCCTGATATACTCCAAGTCAAAAGAAGAACATGAACAACATATAAGAATTGTATTGCAAACCTTGAGGGATCATCAGTTGTATGCTAAGTTAGAGAAATGTGAATTCTTCAAAAAGGAAATTTAGTACTTAAGCCATATTATTTTTGAAGAAGGAATTTCGGTCGACCCACAGAAAATAAGAGCCATAGCATATTGGCCAGTACCGAAAGATGTAGCTGATATTAGATCTTTCATGGGACTCACCGGTTACTATCAGAGGTTCATTGAGGAATTCTCAAAGATCGCCTATCCCATTACCTCACTACAGAAAAAGGGAATAAAATTTGTGTGGTCCTGCAAGTGTCAAGAAAGTTTTGAACGACTCAAAGATTTACTGACCAAGGCACCTGTTCTAAAACTAGCAGACCCGTGTAAAGAATACACAGTCTGTACGGATGCTAGCAAAGAGGGAGTAGGAGGAGTATTGTCCCAGGAAGGACATGTAGTGTGTTATGAATCACGAAAACTAAAATATCATGAACGCAACTATGTGGCTCAGGACTTGGAATTAATGGCAGTAGTACATGCACTGAAAATGTGGCATCACTACCTGCTGGGAAATAAATTCTTGTTATTAACAGATAACACTTGTGTCAAGAACTTGTTTAACCAACCAGGACTCAATGCCTGACAAGCAAGATGTATGGCCTTTTTAAGTTAATTCGACTTTGATGTAAAACACATAAAGGGTAAGGAAAATACAGTGGCATATGCACTTAGTCGAAGGACCCACGAGGTGTATGAGATAATAATGAGTCAACCAGAGAGTAATCTCATGGATAAAATAATAGTGGCAAGCAAACAGGATGCAGAATACATAAATCTGCACGGTAAAATTCAGCAAAATGAGATAAACATGAATGAGACAGATTTCAGAATGGACCAAAAAGTTCTAATTTGGTACAAAGATAGACTGTACATGCCTAATGTTGCAGAAATGAAATTATTTATTCTAAATGAGATGCACAAACCCCCTTTTGTAGGTCACCCCGGTTATCAAAAAATGATAACAGCCCTTAGAAAACAGTTCTTTTGGCCTAAATTAAGAACTGATCTAGCTGATTATTTATCTAAATGCTTAGAATGTCAACAGGTGAAGGCAGACCATAGACATCCTGCTGGTTTGCTACAACCATTACCAATTCCTGAGTGGAAATGGGAAGTGATTTCATTAGACTTTATCACAGGTTTGTCGAGAACATATCGACAACATGACTCTATAGTGGTGGTGGTTGACAAATTTAGCAAATCTGCCCACTTCATTCCTGTAAAAACCACATTCAAGGCAGCAGATATTGCAGGAATATTTCTAAAAGAAATATTCAGATTACACAGAGTTCCAAAGATGGTAATTTCAGACAGGGATGCAAAATTCACATCCAAATTCTGGAATTATTTGTTTGCAGGTCTAGAAACAAGAATTAATTTCAGCACGAGTTATCACACTGAAACAGATGGACAAACTAAGCGTACCAATCAGATCATTGAAGATATGTTAAGAATGTACGTCATGGAAAAACCCACCAAATGGGAAGACTATCTACATCTGGTAGAGTTCGCTTACAATAACGGGTATCAAGCATCATCAAGACTAAGTCCATTCGAAATTCTTTATGGAAGGAAGTGCACTACCCCAGTTAGCTGGGATAGCCCGGGATTCTGTGGGCCCTTCCAAATACTTGAGAGGATTGGACCTGTAGCTTATAAGTTGGCATTACCAACACGTTTAAAAAATTCATAATATTTTTCACATTTCATTACTGAAAAAGTATATTCATGACCCCACTCATATTATTGATTGGAATTTGATTCAGGAGGCTCCAGAAGGTGAATTTCAAGTGGAACCTTTACGCATTCTGGATAGGAAAGAAACAGTACTTCGAAACCGAGCCATCGCTCAAGTAAAGGTGCAATGGAAGCACTTTAGTCCTGAGGAGGCGACCTGGGAATTGGAAAGTGAGATACTAGAAAAGTATCCGAATTTGTTCCCAGAACCGATGGAGGAAGACTAAAACACTGAGGACAGTGTTCATAATAAGGGGGCAAGGATGTGACGTTCCCCAAATAACAATAAGACATTAAGTTTTTGAGATATATATATATATATATATAATATATATATCGTTATCATTGTGAAATTATTTCAATAAAGGGCTAGATGAAAAAAATCTGCCGAAGAAGTCCTAGGAGGACTGTTGTAAGAAACAAATTTTATTTAAGTTATTTTTTTTATAATAAAACGATGAGCAGGAACAACCAAGTTAAATGAGGAGATCATGCATGGAAAAGTGGGGGACAAGTTAGAGTTAACCTCTGAGAAACCAGAACAAGTGTCAGAAGTGTATTTAAGACACTAGACACACCCTGAAAATCAGGGATTTACTTAGCTTCAAAAATTCCATGAGGAATTGGCTGCTAATGGTAAGACCTAGGCAAAAAACTATAAAGAGATGGCATATGTGAGAGGCAGGACACTGCTGAGTATGCCAGAGAGAATTACACTTGCTGTGTGAGCACTCTGTGTTAGGATTCCGAAAATGTGACTTAGTTTTGATGATTAACTGTCCACACTTTTCCTGCATGCATCTGGCTCGGTGGTGATTACGGCCAGACCTGGTGTTTGAACCTAATCTACGGTTGGGTGGAATGTGGCTATTCCGACTTCATTCGGGTAACTAGTCCCAGGTTTTTCTTATTCCAGATTTCAGTATTTTCCCTTCATTTCATTTGGTCCAGATTATTTCAAATAAGATTTTATGCATAAGGAAACTGTTAGTTACCCTGCTGTGAATAATGTTAGATGAAGATTAATCTGCTGTCAATAATGTTAGATGAAGATTAACCTGCTGTCAATAATGTTAGATGAAGATTAACTTAAGACGGGTATACTCGATCTACGTTGCACCCAGCTTTAGCAAAAAAATGACGGATGAAGTTTATGAATTACCCTCAAAGTTAAATCACAGACATATTGAATTTTTATTTATTTGTAATTTGATCTAGGGTTTGACCATGGATAACTCTGTTCTTGAAATTTCTGGTTGGCTGTGAATGGGTATAGTCCGTTGATATTCATAAATTACCTTACTTTATTTGCGTCTTGTTACGAATTCTTGCGATTGGGAATAGCCTAATTATATTTTAAACTACCCTACTATTTCTGCGTTTTATTACAAATTCTGGTGGTTGGGTGTGGTCTATTTATATTTATAAATTACCCTATTGATATCGCGTTTTTATTTCGAATTCTGGTGATTAAGTATAGTCTATTTATGCATATATTTACCCTACTGTTAGTTGCGTGCTTGTGCTGCCGCGGTTTCTCTGGTTTATCTTATTGTTGCAGCATTTCAGCTGAAGCTAGCGAATTTTATATCGTATTTTACACCCATTGTATTTTTTTTTTATAATTGTAAAGAAGGGATGATATCGCAGACTGGCGAGACATTTAAACTTCTGTCAAATTGGAATTAGTATTAGATCTGCCTGGAAGGCGTGTAAAATCTTTGAATTATGTTTAAACACTTATATCTTAATTGCTGGGCTCGACGAGTCCCTCTGATATCAATCCATCACTTTGTACGCCACAAAAATCTACCTTACTGAACAAAATATTTTTTGAAACAGATCTGCAGGTTTTATCTCTAACCTAGGGTTTGGCCGAGTTGCATTCCGGGAAAACGTATGGGAAAGGGCATCTAATGAGATAGATTCTGAAGGAATGGGGTTTCGAAACATTGATAGCTAGAGCTAAGATTGGAAATGTTCAACCACCAAAGCTATTAAACCCAGATTTCGTCCTTCTCAAACCCAAAAAAAAAGGTTAGTTCATTTGAGAGATCCGAATGCCATGATTTATCTCCATCATTTAAAACTGAAAGGAAAGAAAAATATAAACTAAATCATACAAAAACCACTTTCAAATTAGAATTTCAGAGGTCATGGAACCATGGAATTTATTTCCCAGATAATTACACTAACCTAGAACAGTATAATAAAGTTCGTTTAAAACACAGTAATGGAGAGCCATTGAACTTAAAAGTTATACAGTCCTTCACGCCTTCTTAAACCCTAGGATTTTCATGGAGGAAGTAATATAAGATATTTATTACTTTTGGATTCGGGGCAGCAAAAACCTAGGCCACATCGAACCCTTGGAGCTTCAAAAGACTAACCATGAGAGGAATTACAACTCTCTTTTCTCGTTGAAGAAGAATCTTGCCCAAGTTTTTCTTTCCTCGTAGGAAGAAGGAGAGAGCAATGCCACTTACCGGACAGTGAAATCTCCTTCTAAAGCCTGTGCCATTCCAGCTGGAGGTATCTACCATCATAAAAAGGCTATGCGTTATTACCATATAATGTTAGACCGTGTAAAAGACAAAGGAAAGGAAAGATTTCTGAACCAGGGCTTTCGAAAATTTACCTCCCAGGCCTCGATACGAAGTGGATGCTCTTCAGGACTTAAGGAAGCTATTCCTATAGCACCAAGATGACAAACACCGAGATATCCATAGACCGCAGCATAATTGTATCGCCTGCTTTCGTTCAAGACAAGACTACCAAACCCCATTTCGGATGCCAGAAAGTAAACAACCGACAGAGGAAATTGAACACAGCTCGAGGGGATTATTACACTCCAAGAGCCAGGACAACCAAAACAGTAATTCCAAGGTGCAGGTGGCACCTGCACATTCAACTATCTTAATGAAGGCCACATGGCCAGCCTTACAAACTACTGTTTGAAAAGTTTTGAAATTATACACTCAGTACGATGCAACCTATCGAGGTACAGATGGCGCCTTGCCGGTAGTCAAAAGGTTATGTTATAACACGGACATTCCGATAGTGCTACGTAGTAGATATGGAGGTACACCTTGCATGCTACACTTTAAATTTTAAATCATAATCCCTGCAAAAACACGTACAAATTGAAGATCATAGTCTAGCTTACTTTTCAAACATAATAATGTAAACCTACCATTTCACCAACAGCTTTGTGGAACCATAGTTTCCCATTAAAGCGGTATTCGAATGTTGATAAAAACGTTAAGAGGTTGTTACATTCTATATGTTATGTATATATGTCATGATTCCATTATTATAGAAAGTTCTTATTATATATGGGACAAGGAACGTTAAAGGGTTTGTTCCGCTACTACACAAGAATGACATGTAAGTGTAATGTTCCATTACTATACAAAGAATTTATTTATGAATATGATAAGAAATGAAAAGGATTATATTACTTTGTCTTAAAGTTGTGGCAATCAACGAAAGCATGGCACCTTAGTTCTCATTCCTTTAGTAAAATGGTATTATATTTGAGGAGTGGGACTAGTACAAGGGTCTGTAAATAGCCCATACCAAATAGTTATGTTTATGTGTAAGGCATATCTTAAGCCCAGCCCCAGATTGTAAAACTTTAAGGGCGTCTTATTAACCATTCCTTGTTACCTGTATGTCATGAGAGATTCCAGAAGCAGAAGTGGACCTGCATACCAACAAATGAAGAATAGTTAGCCATAGCTAAGTAAGTGACATGACAACCTTAATACCTTCTAACTAGTAGGAAAATACAAGGGAAGAACATAAGCAGGAATAGTATGCGAAGGTATTAATTATGTTAAATGTTTGATTAACATAGATTCCATTTGTTGCTCAGTTACAGTACAGTAAAAAGAAAAATCAATATAAAAATTTAAAAAAAAAAAAAAAAAATTGCTATTGTGGAGATGTTACACCTTCTTCCTTGATTTTAGGGAGCAACTCGCCCTTCTTCACCTACCAGTCCAGTTGTCACTCAGTTACACTCATTTACAATCAGTTACAATTAGTTACACTAAGTTACACTTAGTGACAGTTAGTTACACTCAGTTACACTCAGTTACACTTAGTTACATTGAGTTACACTCAATTACACCTACCAGAGTTAGTTTGATTGATGGTTGACAGTTAATTGAGCATTGATGAATCCACTGATGATGATGAAGACTTCTAGTTGTGCTCCGATGATCATGAGGACACCTAGTTGTGTTCTGGAGACACTCTATTGATCTTATGATCACTCTGAGAGGCTAATTCGAATTGCCACCTTAGGCATTCGAATCCTCTCTACCATTGTACTATTTATTTGTCCATACTGTGATTAATTAATTAGTGTGTGTGAAGTATTATTGCTTATATCTGAGTTCTACTGTACCATATTATTATGTTGCTCATTATACATTATTGTTCACTCTTCTTCTATTTTCCTGCTTAATCATAATTACTCTTGTGAGGTATACATCATCTCTTAGATCTGCTGTGAGGATTTTCACAGAAAATCCACATACCATTTCGCAGCTACCCCCCATGAGGGTGCATTGAAATAGTCTCAATCGAACGGAATCATGATTTAACGAGTTTGATGAGCACCAAAGGTGAAAAGTCGTGACGTGGTCACTCGGATACTCACCACCCTTCCCCTCAAACTTGGGAATGTCTAAAGGGAGTTTGGTAGGGACTGGAGGCCAATTAGGATTGTAACACACTGGATCATTTGTGAGCTTCGAAAGATCCAGAAGATTCAATCGAGCAAGGAAAGGAAGTTGTGGCTGAAAAGCTTGATTATAGGCTCCCATAAAAGGTTGATTAAATGGACCTGAAGGATAAGATGGACCATAAGCTTAACCACGACCATTAAAATGTTGATTATATGCACCTGATGGACCATAAGCTTGACAATTGCCATCAGGTTGATAACTTCCCCCAACCTGACCCGTGTGAGAGTAAGTAGGTATATGTGCATTATGAGCACCATAATGATGTGGGTTGTAATAAGGGCCAGTAGCGACTGTATTATTGTAAGGATTACCACCATAATTATGGGGCATATAAGTATTACTCGTAGCGGGAAATGTATTGTAATGACCGTAATTGTAAGGTATGTTCCCACCCCCTGCATAAGCATTGCTAGTAACAAGAGCAATCGTGGTGTGACCATGTCACCTACCCAAATTTTGAGACTTATTATTTTATTTGCAAAAAAATTATGTTAAATTATAAATACAATTTTTTTAAATTATGACCAAATCTGGTCAAGGATGATTGTAATAAACATATTTTTATTATTTAATAAATTAAAACAGGAGACAAACACCCAAGGGAACTATTAAATGAGTGTTCACTGACCCACTAGGAGGAATGGAAGCCGTTAGAAGGCATGGGATAGATGTCAGCATTTTCACTCCACCACTAGCTGTTGGTTATGGGACAACAACCCCTAAAATTGTGGCATTGTCCCCTATGTGGGTGGAACAGAGCTGTTATCTCATTAATGACCAGGTTAACCACTAAAAAGGCCTAGGAAACCTAGATAAGGCAATTTGAATTGAGCAGGTAGCTCTACATTATGTTCTGCATAAATAATTCCTCAATTGTATCATGTGATCACTGAGAGATTCGAATAGGGAGGCTAAGTGGAAGTTCATTGTGAGGTTGCTGCAATATTTTGAGAAGGAACTAGAGGTGCTGGTGCAGGTCTATTTGATTGTTAAGTCTATAGGACTGAATGATCCAAATTGTTGTTGCAAGTTGATGACCTAAAGCTTCTACAGATTCTTCTTCATGTGGTTTAGTGAACAAGCTCGGGGGTCCCAAGGTAAGTAATTTCGCTGTCTTCAGGAGTAGGTTGGGTGGAACAGGCTCCTTGGGTTGTTTGTTTCTCCTACATTCAATCAGGTTCTACTGTTCTATCTTATTGTTTACAGTTAAATGATTTTCTGCATTTGTAGATTTAGTATTTACAACTATACAGAAGAAACTGTTTCAATTTCTGGCTTAGAGATGATTTTGTATAAGAATGATTAAGTAAATGAGATGATTGATTAAAAGTCCTTTCTGCATTTTTCCCATACTGTTTTCTGTATAGTACTCTAGTACAGAGAAGTAGAATTAAATCAGATAATTGATGGGAAGAATGCCAAGTGAATGGATAGACTAACACTGTAGTGTTTCTTTTAATTCTGCAATTTCAGTTATACATATTTAAACTCAGAAATAGAATAGTATATCATAAACATATGTGTAGCATTTTATGTACTTAGTAAGAAAAGTAAAACAGTTTATGTATGCACATAACTAGGTTTTCAAATTATTACTATCTATTTTTGAAAACTAATACTATGCATTCTATTATTTTCTTTCCAATAATAAGATGTTATATTTCCACTTATTTCAGACATTATTATTTTTAGAAATTTGACAACTGCAAATATTCTTTATACAAAATCGATACATGCATTTTATTCTCATTCCATTCCTTTCATTCAAAATTCATGGTTTAAACTTAGCATTATTCTCATTATTTAAACAAGTCTGTTATATTTCAAATTTTTGCAGAATAGATTTATTTTAGGTTTTATTTCCAAAATCTTATAGTTCTGCTAAGACTAAACTTTCAACTATATAAAGTTTGCAAACATGTACAGGTTCGTTTTCAAAACCCTAAGACCATTTATCACCAACCTATAGTCTACATTTAATATCATAAACCTATTCTAATATATCAAGTTTTTCCAAAGCTAAGCGCATCATCATTATTCGACTAACACTTTTACGATAGTTATCCACTTGAACAAGAGAGACTTAAACAAGAGTACTATTATTTCATCAACCATAATATTCATCCAAGTTATGGATCAAAAACAAAAACACAGTCACATTCTCATCTTCCAAACTCAAACTTAAAACATTATGATCACAGGGTTTCATCTTTGTAAAACAAGTTAGGCATGGCTCTCGGCCTAGTATAACACTGTATTCTTCTAAGTCATTATATCAATCTTTATAAACATAGAAAACACTCAGAAAACTATTTTTAGTTTCATTACAAACTAAATATTATTTCACCATTCAAATCAAAAGTATAAGCATCATAACATAGAACCATCTTTCCACAGAAACAAGTTAGCCCATGGCTCTCTACTTTCACCTAAACACTGTATTAAATACTCAAACATCAACTTAGATAAATTATACAAACACGATGCAAAGTTTTTCTGAATACTTTGTTTCCATTAAAATCGACCGAGGGTTCGACCCTTTGACATTACATCATAATCCATTTACATTTCATCAAAAGTTACAACGAAACGCTGCATTTGACACGGCAAGAAAATGAGCTGAGGATTTCATACTCTTTACACACAACATGAGGCTCTTGATTATCATCACAATAGATTAAACCTCTGCCAGGAACTATTCTCAGTTCTCATCAAAAATAAAGATTCGGCCAACATGCCAGGAGAACCTACGGGAATGAGAACCACTGAGGCTTACCGGATGGCATGGCAGCGTGTTTCCCATAAGTATCAGTCCAGGCATACACACAGGTGAATGAAGGTACCTTCCAAGCAAATTCAGGAAGTGATTAAAAGATATTGCATCACATTATTAACCTAAACAATAGAAAACTTAAATTATTTGAAAATGAAGATATTACCTTGTAAGAACTTACAAAGGATCGAACGTTCAATCATTGAAATATTTCGGCGCCACCAAACAACCAAGCATTACATTATTATTCCTCACCTCTTAACCTTTGGCCCTTAAACCTTCTTAAAAACCTGAGAAACCATCAAATTTCAGTCGCAGGTCACACCGTCGAACCCAAGGAAGGAGTCCTCAGTCAAGCAAATTCACAAACCTAAACTCTAGCAAACAGTCGGCCTCTCCACCGAGCCAATATCACCAAATGAATGCACAAGAACAACATCAATGAAGATGTAGTGGTGAGATTAAGGTTGAAGTCCCAAAACCGAGACAGATCTAGATCAACGGGCGAGATTTGAGCCAGCATAGCACCACGTTCTACAAAGCATTCAAGCATTAATTTACCATTAATAACCTTACTGTTGTAAGTCCAGCTCGGAGGTGATTCACATGAAAACTATGTACAAATCGGATTACTAGCAGTATCACCTACCAAGTTTCCACGTGAATTTGGTTACGTTGACAGCCAGCAATACATTTTACCATCGTGGTTAGCTAGGAGTATTAATACCTAGACGAGACACATTTAACCTACCAACACATGACTACATCGAATTTAATACCTGTCATTACCTTTGTCAGTACGTTGGTCTAGTTTTCCAAGTTTAATATCATATAATATCATTGGTTATAGTCATTAATACATAGGATAGTAGTTAGGGTTACAACATATGGTTCATTCCATTTCCAAAGTGTTGGTCTTTCAAATACACAGTTCATATTTATGTTTTATAATTCTCAAATGACTAGGGTCACATTACATATAAGGGTTTGATACTTAGTACATAGTATAGAATACATATTTTTGAACATCGTAATGTTTGTTTATATTACTAGAACTTTACACAAAATTGCATATTATATCACAATGCACAAATATTAAAATAGAAAGCTATAATCCTATAGTTAGAAAGGTTCAATCTTATAGTGTGGCAATTTCACATTATAATCATCATAAATATGATGGTAGAATGATAATAAAACATTACTATAATAATATGAATTTTCATGCATATATAAATTGAGAAATGCATAAAAATACTTTAGTTATATTTATAATTTCCAATGTATTCATGTATTCAAAATAAACTAATTGTTTCATGTTTCCATAATATAGAGTATTATAGAAGTTGAAACTTTCTCTATATACCAACCGTTGCAAAATGGTGAAATGACTACAGGATCAAAATAGCACTGACACATTGTAATCTAGCACACATATGATAATTCATAGTGTAAGCATGACCAAAGTAACACTTACAGAATTAGGACATGGATCCATAACATTAACAATTCTCATACATAGAAGTACATAGAGCTATTATTAAGCATTGATGGTTAACTGAAAACAATTTTAGAACTACTTGTATTATTGGAATTGTCGTATTACCCTTACCTGCGAATCTACAAAAAGGAAACACATTCAAATGCTTTAGCTAAAACAACTAAGTAAACCTCAGGGTAACCCGTAGGACCCCTTCATCACCATTCAAAATAAAACAGTCAGTAGTTGCCAAGAAAACTTTATCACAAGATAAACTTAATTACAACATGTAGATTACCATTAAACACAAGTAGAACTAAAGTTGTATTTTGTGTTATGATGTATAAATTACTGTTATCATATTTAGTTAAAAGATTAGTATATATTTTATTTTCGCTTTAGCAATTTCAGTATTTATTGTTACTTTAAAAAAATTTAAATTTTTATGGTTTTTTGGGATGTTACAGACCATAAGTATAAGGGATATTCCCACCCCCTACATTAGCATTACTAGTGGCGTTAGAAGACATAAAGGTATATGGTATGTGTCCACCCCCATTATTAGGAGGATTGTTAACATTAGCGAACATGGTCCTGGTTTGATGTGTATGGGCATGTGTATTGTACTGTGGATTGCGTGTCGTATTGCAAACAATGTTCCTACCAATATGGCTAGTCCTAGGAGGTGGCCTTCCTCCAAAATTTGCAGTGGTTGAAGGTATATGGCCACTCCCCATAGTATGTGTGTGAGTGGAAAAAGTGGTGGCCCCAGTGAGGGTATTGCCCCCAGTGGGTGAACTATTGTGAACACCATGACTAGTATTAGCATGAATACCAACCATAGTGGATGGATCAACTGTGGTGTAACTAGGTATACCGAAAGAGAGTTGTGTAGCATTCGTAGTGGTCGCAGGGCCTGTCTTAACATGCAAATTCAGCATCCCATGTAGGAAATTCCATGGATTCGAAGGATCGAATGGGTTGTCCTCGGGTGGAGTAGATCCAAACAAAAGAGGTCGAGTCTCTGGTATCAATGGATCACCCCCCCATTCCTCTCTAGGAGTAGGAGGATTAGAAAGGTATTCGACTCTACTTGATGGAGTCGTAAGGATTTCTCCCATGCCAAAACTAGTGTAAATGTCATTGCGAATTGCCTCAAAGGAATATGAAGACTCAGAAGGAACCTTCCAGAGTCCTCTTTGAACACAACGTGTAACTTCATCGACATGTAAACCAGCCAACTGACGAGACCAGTGGAGAGTAGGACCTCGCGGCACAATACCTCTGAAAGGTCAATAAATCAAAGCACCCCCTAATGACCAAACTAATGATCAAAGAACAAAGAGAACACATCTGAGAAACTACAACCAAATGCACACAAATAGGACTGCCTCAAGGGACCTCCCGACACTACAATCGGTGTGTCTCTCCTAGGAGAGCCTTGAGACTCCCAAACTATAACCAGAGGTAACAGAATCAGTTATAAGGGTTCCCAGACTTCACTGCGTGCACAGGGTCATGTCCCTATACAACATGAAACTGTACTGTCCAACCCCTATCTGACTCAGGATACATACAGTATAACCACTGCAAGAACCCTATGCGATACCTAGGTAAGGCAACTAAGGTCACCACAATATAACCAATGCTCAGGGGGACAGTCACAGGTGGGATCCATCGTATGGGTAGGGTAGCTAAGCCTGAAACTCAAGAGGTACAAATCCCTCAAGAGTCTCCAGATACGAACAACTCTTGGAAATATCTCCCACGTTTAGCCAGTATTGGGTCTGAACCAAGAATTGGGTCTCTCCACTTGTGCCTCCACCACTTCAATCCTCCATGTAATGGGAAACTCAAACTATGGAAGGAGTTTGGAAGGTGAATATAAGGAATTCACAACAACAAGAATCAATGAGTGTAGACTCAATTTATGGCCAAAATCCTATCTTGCTCTCTCTTTCTCAAATTTAGGGCCAAAGGTCACCCTAAGACCACTTTTTAGGAGTAAAAAGTAATTTTCTAATTATTTTTACCATTTTACTTAGTACCCGCGGGATATAGTGGAACAGCTCGCATGTACGCTGGCTATAATGGGACAGCAAGCGTACAGGAATAAAACTAGGGAAAAAGTGTTTCTGAATGATATAAAGTGAATCTGAGTCGGTGAAATGGATCCTGAAGGCCAAAGAATGCTAATGCTCACAAGGTGGAAAATTACGCTGTAACAATCCTCACTTGATGGTAGCCAAACCTCAAGTTAATCTTGGAGAACACTTTAGCTTCCTTCATCTGGTCAAACAAGTCATCAATTCTTGGCAATGGATACTTATTATTGATGGTTACTTTGTTTAGCTATATGTAATCTATACATAGACTTAAAGTCCCATCTTTCTTCTTAACAAATAACATAGGTGCACCCCAAGGAGACACACTCAGTTTGATATAATCTTTGTCCATTAATTCTTACATCTAAATATTCAGTTCTATCAGCTAAGGTGTACTCATTCTATAAGGGGATTTGGAGCTTGGTGTTGCTCTTGGAACAAGGTTAATGGAGAAATAAATGTCCCTCTTGGGTGGTATTCCTGGTACTTCATCTGGGAATACATCCTGGAACTCCTATATCAGTTGAAAGTCTTCCAACTTTTGACCTTTATCTTTTGCTAAGTCTGATATATGCACAACATATAATTGACAACCCTTTTTATAGAACTTTCTTAGTTGTAAGGCTGAAATCTTCCTTACTAAAACTTGATTTGGTATTCCTTTAACCAACCTTGGTCTTCCTTCATCCTCAATACACTCAAGTACTTTCCTATAGCAATCAATTTTGGCTCTATGCTTCTTCAACTAGTCCATGCCTATCAAGGCATCATAAGATCCCAAGGGTAGTACATTCAAGTTTACCTTGGTGGGAAGTCCATTAAGCTCTATGGAACATTCCACTACTACTTCACTCACTTTTCTCTTAGTTCCAGTGTTTAGTTGAACTAACCAAGACTTACTATGTTTCACTTTACCAAGTGAACAACTTTCAACCACCTTAGGGGACACATAACTATGAGTGGATCTTGGTTCAATTAAAAAAAAAATAGATTGATTAGCAATCTTACCTTTAACTTCTACCACTATTGATTGCTTGTCTCCCTAATGACCATCTAGTGCTGCATAGATTCGAGGTGTGGCTCTAGCCATATCTTCTACTATGGGTTCTCCTCCCAAGTTGTGCAAGCTTCTGGGGTTCCCTCTTCGATGTGGGAAAAATATAAGCATGTGCTTGTCTCCACATCCCTATCACTAAAGTGGTCCTTTTGATGTTTTCTCTGTTGTTGCAGCTGGTTTGAATCCACTTCCTACTAGCTGTCCCTGTGGGAAGTTTTTGGATTGATTTTTGAAAGGTGGCTTGAAGTCACTTGTCCTTGATTCAAATCCTCCTTTGGATTTTCCTTTCCACGCTGGTTGGGTATCCTTCTTCCCTTTATTTTGCTCGTAATAGAGCGTAGCCATCCTGATGGCTTCATCCAAACTTGGTGGATGGAAAAAATCAATCCTATCCCTATAGTTATGTGGTAGGATTCCAACAAAACACTAAATATTTACACTTTCATCCTTGATGTAGTCCACATACCTTAACAGTTCCAAGAATTTATGAACATGTTCCTCGATGGGATTTTTCCCCAACCTGATTTCATTGAACTCGTTTCTCTTGTTGTCATAATACCTAGCCGATAGGTATTTCTCCTTGAAGTCTCTTTTAAATTGCTCCCAGCTGGTCTTTCTTTCCTTTAGATTGGAGGTCTGGCGATGGTCTATGTACTGCATAATTTTAGGCACTACTTATTGGGAGTACACTTTAAGATGTTCACAAACCATTCTGCATTGAATTATCTGGTCAATAATCCTATGGTTGGAGGGGGAATATGTCGCTGGCTACTTCTTTTTCAGGAGTTTTTTTTTGAGGTGATTGTGAAGCCAGGACACTTGAACACAGGCCCATATCATGTATCACGGATTGAGACAGGAGAGGAACCAACCAACATTGAAGACAAGTTTCCCAATGTGCAACAATTTAAGGTTGAAGTAGCTGATGACTACTATGAAGAGATCATTCAGTTTCTGGTGATAGGTACCACACCGGAGGGGTTCACCACGAGTCAGAAGAAACAGTTGGTGGTCAAGACTGTAGATTTCCAGCTGATTGCAGGATAGTTGTACAAACTGGGATCAGATGAGATCTTAAGGCGTTGTGTCATGCCTCATGAGCAAGGGAAGATCTTTTCGGAAGCTGTAATGTCCCTAAAAATAGTAAAAATTTAAAAATTTTCCAATACTAAATTAAACTGGTAAAGATATGAAGAATAGTAAATTAACTTCAGCATTGATAAGTACCTACTGCACCGGTATTTGATTTCTACTTTTTGAAGTGTCTTAGTTTCATAAGTATCATGGTTTGCTAATGATAAATTCTACAGCTTTGCGGAAGTGTTTTAAAATGATTAGATGTATGAGCTGCCGCATGTGTACGAATGTATTGAATGTAATAATGTGAATCTCCTTCTTATGGCTGTAAGGGTTTGTATGGAGGTGTATTAAAATTTAACTGGTAATTCAGGTGGAATGGATCCTTTATTGGTGGCTGTTGAGGCCCATGGTGTGATGCTTGGTCTTTTGAAAGGGAAAGGTACCCTGGCAGGGCTGCCAAGAGGTAGGGGTCAGAAAATGGAGACACCTGACTTACTTAGCAATTTCGCTAATGCATCTACTTTATTCCTGGTTTGCAGGTGTACTTATGGAGGTGCTTACCTATGGTGTTCAAGTTGCAAGTCCTGTACTTAGTTAATACTAAAGTTTGTAACATTTGGAGGTTATTACCTTGATATTCTTTGTTGGAAATTAAGGTCCTTGTTGAGGTTCTCAAAACATATTTCCCTTGCCATTATTTGTTGGCCTTAGACATTATTTGGGGTTTTTGTAACATACATTGCATTTTCAATTAATTCATGGGTCGTGAATGCCCACACTACTATAGAGATCGCGACCTGTATCGAATATATGGTGTTGGTGGTGGCATTAAAAACAACTCTGCGATAGCACATGGCCAACGTTTCCAGCCAAGCAAGGGGTTTGTTCTTGGGTTCTACACCATCGAGGGTTTCAATTTTCATAGTTCATTTGCCTCTGTTTGTATGTTAGAAGCGTTTGAGGGTTCAGTGTTCTAACCTGAGCTTGGCTTATGGTCAGGCCACCACGAAGGTTTCGTATGCAGCAATGGTGATAGATGAAGGTAATATCATCCTCGTTTTCCTTGCAAATTTTAAATTGATAGGAATGATAATGAACTCAATTTTGACTGGTATGTTTACTTGTTTGATAGGTAAGTTGTTTGACCTGCTTCGTTTGTGTGGTTACTAGTTGATGATCAATACTTAGACTTGGAGGCATTGGAAATTGGTAAGTTCAGTGTCCACATTTACTTATCTCCTCCTCTTGCCTCTATGGAGTGTTTTGCATTTGCTATGAGGAACCTTGTGAACTCGGTTGGGTTTACTAAGATACGTTTTGAGTTCCTAGAAGTCGTCGTTGGTTGGACTATTTGTAAAAAGATGTATCTATTGGTTCTCTATTTAATGGCCCTGGAGGGCTTTGACCATTTGGCTCACTGTTAACCCTGTTTTTTTGTAATAATAATACTCAATGTAAAGACTGAGATTTTCATTCTTGTGTAATTTGTTTATAAAAATAAACCATGGCTTTTAAGAATGGAGAGTATGGCTTTACCCTTTGGTCTCTGCGTTTTCTTATGGTAATGGTAGTTCTCGATTTTGGTGTTTTCTATCATTGCCTCTGTCTTGGTAATTGGTTGGTTGTATCATTATGAAAGAGGAAAACAATCATGCTCTTATTTTACTTGTAGTTTCTGTAGGCAAAGGTCCCCTTTCACTGAGAAGTGTGGTTTCTATGAACCTCTGGGAGATCTTTAACCTGCGGCTAATCTCTGTGTGTTTGTAATGGATTTCGTTGTTATTGTTATGATTTAGCTATCTTAAGGTGTGAATGTAATGATGGAAAGAGAATCGTAACCCTCATGAGACTCTAGTTATGAACCTGAGATGGAAATATTCTAGTTCTGTGTCTTTGGGTTTTTGTAAAAGATAGGCAGGTTTTTAAAGAAGTAAAATGTAGGGATTCGATCCCATGACCTGCCTTTGTGCTTGAGTCTCATTTGTATGCTATTCGAAATGTTTGTTGGATAGTGGGTTTGGTTCTGCAAAATGTATGCCCTAAAGTGCGTTTTGGTTTTCTAAGCCAAAGTAATGATCTCTGTGTTTTTCAAAGAAAGATGTGAGACCCTAGCTGTGTATTTCAATGGATTGGGTTCTGTGTGGTTTCGGCTATGCTGTGGCGATTGGAATTTCAATGTTATGTTGATGAGAATCATTCTCCTGACCTGTATTTTCAATTTAATAAAAGAAAGGTTGCTTGTACCATTTAGATACTTTGCTGACTGTGGTGCTTTCGTGGTAGGGGTTGACTGATGCGTTGATAATGAAAAAGATCCGAGAACATACTGTAACTTGCTTTTACTGCTCGGTACTAGAATTTCGATATTAGTTTCGGGTATCTGTTGGTCAAATTGATGATGTGTAAATTCTACATTTTGATCATAATGGTAGAAGGTAATAACTATGTTTAACTTGAATCTCCAAAACTTGATGCATGAATTACTTGGTATTTTCGAAGTTTGAACTCGTTTTCCTGTAAGGGTTAGTAGTTTCAAAATAATCTTAGCCAGTTTTGAGATACGTTGATGTTTTAAACCTGTGAGAGGGTTTTAGTAGAAATAAATATAAACATTAATATGAACAACATTCCTATTCTAGCTATACGAATATTAAGAAAAGAAAACAAAAAAACTAAACACTATTTCAGGAATGGGAGAATATTGTTGAGATATTGTAACTTCAAAGAATATTATATTTGTACTTTATTATTCCGGATATGTTTCATTCCTCCGTGAAGATCTTATTGTATATCCGGAGATGTTTATTCCTCCATCGGAATGTGTTAACTCGGGTTATTAGAATTCCCTAGTGGGGGTCGGCCCTGTATGTGTTATGTGGGTCAAAGGGTTATTAGACCACCCTAGAGGGGTCGTCCCAGTCAGTTGTAGTGGGGTATTTAACCCATTGGTTAAATACGAGCCTACGTGTACTTGTGTAAAATACATATCAGAGTAGTGTATAAATAGAGGAGGTGTGTTCCTCATTACACACACTCACTCACTTGAGGATAGCGCACATGTGGAGAAGAGGTCTGCTATTGTGGAGGAGGAGATCATGTCTCAGGGTTTCATCTTTGTATATTGTTGGTCATCTATATTGAGGAAGCTTTGCTGGGTTTTCTACCCCATGAGGGTTTCCCAGGATAAATCTTTGTCTCTTGTGTTTATGCTATGCTTGTTGTTTCTTCAGTGATCCTGTATATGCTATTATTGTGAAATGGAATGTAATGCTGCTATTTTCTGTCTTAGCATATTGAATCTTAACATGGGATCAGAGCTAACCTGAAGGAAGACAAGGTATGGCACTTACGACACTTGCTTTACTTACGACAATTTGAAGGTTAGGGTTTTACATAGCAAAAACCAGTCATCGTGGAACTTTCGCTATAACTCCATTTTGGCGAAGGTTCAGGGTCTGAAAAGTTTACAGGTAGAAGATAACATCCCCAGGTACCTTGTGTCCAAAGGGCACCTCATATTCGTTGTACTTTGTGAGTTATGATCAGTACAAGTTAGGGTTTCTGCCTCTTCCAGATCTCAGTCAAAATCAGGTGACCTTGGAAAAAAGGTCATAACTTGGGCTAGGAAGCTCCAAATGAAATTTCGTAAAACGTGACAGGTAGTACACAGACTGTACTATCTCAGGAAACGTTTTCAAAGGCCGAAGGTGAACCAGTGACATGTGGCATGCCGTACAAGTTCGCTCTCCTATTTTATCCCATAAACAGGTCACGTTGCGACACTTGGCATAACTCTCTCGGAGAGAGTCCAATTGAGGTCACACCTGTCAGGATGGAAAGATAACAGGTCGAGATATCTCAGAAAAAGTTTCTAGAGGCCGAAGTTCAAACAGTGACACATGGCATGCCGTACAAGTTCGCTCTCCTGTTTTATCCCATAAACAGGTCATGTTGCGACACTTGGCATAACTCTCTCTCAGAAAACCCAATTGAGGTCAGACCTGTTAGGATGGAAAGATGACAGGTCAGGCTACTGCAGAAAAAGGGTTTCAGACCCTGTGGAGCAAAAATTTCAGAGTTATAGCAGAAACAAACAGGTGCATATTTCTGTCAAAACAAAATTATTTTTGGAGCACCTTTATTCATGGCTTCCGGAATTTAGGGTTTCGGAGAAAGTTAGAATTTTTGGAATCGGAGTCCACGGCTGAATGCTACTCAGGAAAATCGAAATTTAGAGACCAAGATCGAATTTTTTGGTTGGGTGGAAGACCGGGCTTGATCAAACCCCAGTTCGGGATTTTGATCGGAAAGATGGAAAATTAGGGCTTCAGCAAAAGTTGGAATTTTTGAAGTCTGTAACCACGACTGGAAGCTCCTAAGAAAAATAAGAGTTTAGAGCCTTGGATCGAACCTTTTGTTTGGGCAGAAGGGTGGGCTTCATCAAACCCTAGTTCGGGATCCTGTCCAGAAGATCCAGAAGTTTCAAAGGCAATTTTGGGGGGTCAAATTTTGGAAATTCCAAAATTGAAGTATGCTAGTTTGATCAGCTCAGCAAGACATATTCTTTCATCCATTCAGAAGTGTGAAAGTCAAAAATTGAATTTTTAGGGTTTCTCTAGAAAACCCTAATTAAGCTCCAGATCAAGTTTCAGGGGGAGTTGAGGCTAAGGCCTTACATAAGAAGACTACAAGAATTCTCGACAGGTATGACTTAAGGAGGCTCAGGTATGTCTTGAAATCTAATTCTTGATTAAGTTCATGATGTGTTTGTCTTCATATTATTTATTAGTACAATCTTGATTAATGTTAGAATTGTCTTATCACCCTAGTAACAGTATGAATGCATGTGAATGATCAAAGACATTCATTGATTAGGGCTATATGATTGTACTAATGCATTATGATGTTGTGTGAGGTTGATGTTGTCTGCTAACAAGGCTCAGGTACATCACAAAAGACAAATCAGGTTCCATGACCATGAAAACATGAAGACAAAGACTCATCCATAATCTTTGTTCTACTTACGAGGTATGTATGACTTTTTTATATTATGCTTAACCTATGAGACATGCAGGTTCTAGCTCAGGATCTCTAAATCATTGAAGAGATTGTTTAGGTATGTTGTACATAACTAAGTAGGTATACTAATCCAGGTATGTTTCCCATGAATCTTACCTTGTGTTAGGATCCCTTATATAAGTATACTTGGTATGATTGGTTATGCTTATTCATAAAGTTAGTAATCAAGGGATTATGCATATTATGTCTTTTTATCTTGATTGATGATATGCATGAGTAAAAGAAGACTTCCCTGAAATCTTGAATACTAATGTTTATTAACTATAATCATGACTATACATTCTCAAGATTACTTAGAACTATAATGTTTTGATAACATTTAGAACATACTAATGGGTGTATGTTTGTGTATGAGATCATGAGGATGACACTTGAACATGCACAGTGGTACATAATGAATAGAAGTTCAAAAGACATGCAGAAGATCAAGCGGGAGGCAACCACACAAACATAAAAGATAAGTATTTGAGTTGTTATTTGAAATAGTAAATGATATTGCCTGTAATAGGTTGTATGCATATTTGTATTCCTATAATATATCATGCTAAGTGTAAATATTCATAGAACATTGAACAGTATACTACTAATATGCATATGATTGGTAAGTTGGACAAACATTCCATTGTTGCTTGTCTAGAATGAAACCTCTTTGCTGACATGCTGAGAGTTGTGCACACTCTCGATAGTATGTTCTGGTAGAGATGGAAGGCATCTAGATAGCCACTGTATGCATACAGGATATGGGAAATTGTTGTGCCAAAGTATTGGTCAAATTAGTTGCATAACTATGTAAATGATATCTGTATGCATAATAGGTTATCATGTCAATATGATTTGATGATTATGAAGTATTACTAATCATGTACTTAATTTTGATTTGTAGGAAAGGTCATGAAGAATGATGGACACCGTACAAGTGATGGATGTTCAAACAAGAAGATTTACAAATCATACAAAATATAGAAGGCTCATGGCTAGAATATTCTCTTAGAAAGGGGAAGAGAATCATGACAAGATGTTTGCTCCAAGTATGGTGTAATTAAAGAAGAAGTGTGAATTAGGTTCTGTATGGGTACCTAGGATCAATAATCAATTGATGAGCTTAATGATCACCATGAGTGATGTGGATCTCAATACTTGCTACAAGGTTGAATTTGGTTTCTATACATAGATGACTTGGATGCAAGAAGGAACTCACCACAGAGTTCGAATGATATTGAGGCTCATTTTAGTAGACCCATCTAATGAGAGATGGCACAAGATCATTCAATGCAGAGTGTGAATGATGTTCAGTCTCAAAGGAAAAATTGACAGTTTATTGATAAGATTGGGCTTTACCAAAAGTAAAGTTGTTCCTAACTTTTACCTTAAGGTTATGGATCATACTATTATTGTATTTAGATGATATATTTCTGATAGGGAATGAGAAACAGATGATGAAAAGAAAGAAGAAGATGGCTGCAGAAATGAAAAATGAAAGATCTCAGATTGATGCATTACTTCCTAGGTCTGGAAGTATGGCAAGGCTCAGAAGGAATCTTTCTCAACCAGGGAAAGTATGCTGAGAAATATTAAAAGGACTTGATGTGTTGGAATGGCCACTCTCATGAATTCCAACTTGAAGTTCTTAGCAAATGAATCATTAGAGTTAGTGGATATAACTCTGTGCAGACAATTTATTGAGTCATTGATGTGTCTAACGAATACTAGGTTAGATATATGCTTTGTTGTGAACACCTTGAGTCAGTATCTAGTGGAAACTAGATGTGTTCACCTGATAATTGCAAAGCATGTGATGAGGCACCTAAAGGATACGATAGACTTTGATCTGTGCTATCTTGGAGATCATGACTTCAGATGGCTACTCAGATGCTGATTGGGCAGAAAGTGCATCAGACAAGAAGAACACATCAAGAGGATGCTATTGTCTAGGATTAGCTATGATCTCGTGGTTTAGCTGGAAGCAGTCTAGTGTGGCTCTCAGCACAAGCGAAATATATGGCTGCTTACTCTGCTAGTTGTGAAGAAGTTTGGCTTCAGGATTGTTTGACTTAGAGATAGAACCAACTGTGATCCTATGTGACAAATAGAGTTGTATCAAGATGACATAGAATATAGTGTTCCATGATAAGTCAAAGAACATAGGGATCTAACAAGATATGATGCAGAAAGGAACTATAAAGTTTGAATTTGTAATAGGTTACCAATGTACTAACCAAACCTCTACCTCAAGTGAAGAAGTTACCAACATACTAACCAAACCTCTGTCTCGAGTGAAATTTGAATACTTTCGAGACAAGCTTGGTGTAGCTCAAAAGGAACCTCCTCGAAAGGGGGAGTAGTATAGTCACTGATGATGAGATTGTCTCATCGTACAACAAGGTCGATGATGAGGTAACCTGTTCTCTACACCTAGATACTTAGAAATATTTATATTTAGGACTCTTATGCTTAGAATACTTAGTTTTACTTATACATGCTTTTGATGATAGATGTATTGATGAGAATACATGTGAGGATTGTATCATCCTTGAACACTTGTTCTAAAGTGAGCCGTAGACAGGTGTCTCCGAGAAAGAAGAGGGATTGTATCATCCCTGGACTTTGGTCCCTGAATTGATCCGTAGACGTATGGTCTCCGAAAATGAAGTCCTTAGTGGACAGGTAGGGATTGTATCATCCCTGGACTTTGGTCCCTGAATTGATCCGTAGACGTATGGTCTCCGAAAATGAAGTCCTTAGTGGACAATTGAAGGGATTGGATCATCCCTAGACTTTCAGTCCTAAAGAGAGCCGTAGACATGAGGTCTCCGAGAATGAAGTCCTTAGTGGACAGTTGAGGGGATTGGATCATCCCTGGACTTTCAGTCCTAAAGAAAGCCGTAGACATATGGTCTCCGAGAAGTGGGGATTGTATCATCCCCGGACTTCGATCCCTGAATTGATCCGTAGACGTGTGGTCTCCTAGAAGTGGGGATTGTATCATCCCCGAACTTCGGTCCCTGAATTGATCCGTAGACGTGTGGTCTCCAAGAAGTGGGGATTGTATCATCCTCGGACTTCGGTCCCTGAATTGATCCGTAGACGTGTGGTCTCCGAGAAGTGGGGATTGTATCATCCCCGGACTTCGGTCCCTGAATTGATCCGTAGACGTGTGGTCTCTGAGAAGTGGGGATTGTATCATCCCCGGACTTCGGTCCCTGAATTGATCCGTAGACGTGTGGTCTCCGATAAGTGGGGATTGTATCATCCCCGGACTTCGATCCCTGAATTGATCCGTAGACGTGTGGTCTCCGAGAAGTGGGGATTGTATCATCCTCGGACTTCGGTCCCTGAATTGATCTGTAGACGTGTGGTCTCCGAGAAGTGGGGATTATATCATCCCCGGACTTCGGTCCCTGAATTGATCCGTAGACGTATGGTCTCCGAGAAGTGGGGATTGTATCATCCCCGGACTTTGGTCCTTGAATTGATCCGTAGACGAATGGTCTCCAAGAAAGTGATTTTTTTTTTTTATGATGATGTGGTTACTTGTATCGGTAGGATACTTGTATTGATGATGTGGTTACTTGTATCGGTATGGATACTTGTATTGATGATGTGGTTACTTGTATCGGTAGGATACTTGTATTGATGATGTGATAGGATACATGTATTGATGACATGGTTACTTGTATCAGTATGGATACTTGTATTGATGATATGTATACTTGTATTGGCACGAATACTTGTACTAATGATGTGGATACTTGTATTGTTATGGATACCTGTATTGATGACGATGCTGATGATCGTGAGATGATGATACTGATGATCGTGTGATGACGATGTTGATGATCGTGTGATGACGATGCTGATGATCGTGTGATGACGATGCTGATAATCGTGTGATGACGATGTTGATGATCGTGTGATGACGATGCTGATCATCGTGTGATGACGATGCTGATCATCGTGTGATGACGATGCTGATGATCGTGTGATGACGATGCTGATGATCGTGTGATGACGATGTTGATGATCGTGTGATGACGATGCTGATGATCGTGAGATGACGATGCTGATGATCGTGTGATGACAATGCTGATGATCGTGAGATGACGATGCTGATGATCGTGTGATGACGATAATCATGAGGATCCAGATGATGATATTGTTGTAGCTGTTCAAGTGCTACAGAAGATAAAGACTCAATACTGAAGATGTCGATGTTCCAGTATTGAAGATGTTCCAGTAACTGCTTGAGTTACTGATGATGTTGAGAAAGCTTCCAATGATTTATAGATGTATCATGTATGATGTTGATGACTCCTTGCTCGTGCAGATGTTGTTATGTGGGTCAAAGGGTTATTAGACCACCCTAGAGGGGTCGGCCCAGTCAGTTGTAGTGGGGTATTTAACCCATTGGTTAAATACGAGCCTACGTGTACTTGTGTAAAATACATATCAGAGTAGTGTATAAATAGAGGAGGTGTGTTCCTCATTACACACACTCACTCACTTGAGGATAGCGCACTTGTGGAGAAGAGGTTTGCTATTGTGGAGGAGGAGATCATGTCTCAGGGTTTCATCTTTGTATATTGCTGGTCATCTATATTGAGGAAGCTTTGCTGGGTTTTCTACCCCATGAGGGTTTCCAAGGATAAATATTTGTCTCTTATGTTTATGCTATGCTTGTTGTTTCTTTAGTGATCCTGTATATGCTATTATTGTGAAATGGAATGTAATGCTGCTATTTTCTGTCTTAGCATATTGAATCTTAACAAATATATATGTAAATATAATAATTCCGCCTTGAAGGAGTGATCTAAGTTTACTTAAATTATCAGGAACAGATTTCTAGGTTGTGGATTTTCTAGGATGTATAGCACAGGATAGCTTGGCTAGACCTGCTAGACATTTTGCTGATCATAGCTTCTAAAGTTACGTAATCCTAGTTTACAGTGTTTTTGTTCCTATCAGAAATCTATATTTAAACGATTTAGGATAAAAGAAAAAGGACCAAAGGTGTTGGGGTAGAATTTTTTGTTAAATATTTAACCTCTATTATAACTTCAATTGGAAGATCTAGGATTTGAACCCAGTTACTTTGTAACTTGCTCCTTCCTGTAGTAACCTGCACACTCAAAAATTATTAGTGCAGAGACTTCTGAGCTTAGCTGACCTGTTAGAAAAACTCCTTAGTGGATACCTTTGGGACTATCATGTTCCTCCCAACCTTGACCCTTGAACCATTTCCCGATTCTATCTGGATCGCCCCGAGCTTGGTTCCAACATGCAATGAGAGATAGAGGCCCTAGGTCCATTGCTGATTCAGATATGAGAATTTTTAGGTGAGGTTGCTTCAGTTTCTTGGAGCAGAATACACTTCTTGGATTACCATAAGAGAATTATAATGACCAAGAATGATAGATGATCCCCAAACTTGGTATCTGCCCTCTTTAAGTAGGGAAGTCTTTTAATTAGGACTGTTGAAATAACTAGTTTCTTTAAATTAAATAATTAATAATTAAAAGATATTATTTAATTAAATATCTAGTCCTCTTGAACTAGGACTTTTCCAGCTGTTTAACTATACGTGATTTTGATTTATGCTCTAAATAATAATTATAATAATGATAATTATACTAACAATAATTATACTAACAATAATTATATTTCACTTAACTATTAATACACCATTTATAATATTAATTAATGCATAAATCATATATACTAATTATATTCCATAATTAAATAATTACACCATTATTATTAAAGATCTTAATAATAATATTAGCCTTGAGGCCGTTATACAAGTTAGTGATAAAAGACTACTGGTAATTATCTTTTATTTAGTTATGTGTCGTCACATGACACTTCTTTTCTCTTAACTTTTAAGGACAAGGTCCAATTCTTTGGATGGTCTCGGTCAACTTGGTTAGGTACCTCTAGTCTTTCTTTTTCCATGTCGGATTCCCTCGTTTAACATGGTAGTTCCCACAGTATTTGATGATAGATAAAAGATGAATCATTTAATTAAATCAAATAAATGTGATGAAAGAAAAGTGCTATTCAAAGTCTTTTAGACTCAACCCTTTGAGATTCAGTAACCCCGAGTGCTCTTCAGAGCCTTTTAAGCCAACACTCTCACATGGGCATTACGCTAGTGCAATTCCAGAGCCTCTGCTCAACACTAGTGCTATAATGTGGTTGTGAGGCACATCTAGAATATTTAAGTTGCCTCAGATCCGGTATTCGTTTATCAAGCTTGGAGTGCTCCAGGGCTTAGGTCCAACACTCAATGTACCTCAGGGCTTACTATTACACCTAAAATCTTCACATCATGAGATTCAGTGGATACACCTCTGGAGTTACCTTGATTGAGTGATTAACCTGGAAGGATTTGTACCTATTTTATACTAGGTTTTGAGAGGTCGTTGTAGGTTGCACTCCTGCAACATGCAACATCATACCTTGCTCCATTACAGGGTGCGACGAAGTCAGTTAGAAGGCAAAAATAGCTTCTTCGAGCTCCTTCTCGAAGCTTGCTGACTTGGGATCTTATCCCTAACCTCTTGGAAGAGTTGGCACTCGATTCCTAACACGTTTGAAGGATCCCTTAAGTCTCTCCTATCATCTCTCAACCTATCCTATCCACATCCTATCGACTTAGTCCTATTTAAATGAAGCTCACTCCCTTTCTAAGGGGAGGAAGTCTATGGTATTGTTATGGTGGTGAAATCAACCCCAATAGATCTAACATTCTAGCTTGGGGAACCTTCACTTCTCTCAAGGAGCTTTGGCATGGCTTGTCAGAAGGAGTTTGCAGCGTTAAGGAAATGGTTGTAATATTGTTCTCTATTGTACTTCTCCACTCTTCAATACAGTTAATATAATCGCTTTTCATAAATTTTGTCTCTTCGATAATGTTTAGAGTTTTCCTCCATAACTGTTAACTTAGATCTCTCATATGAGATATATGCTTTCACTTCTCATGGTCTGGTATATGTTCAACAGGGTTTAGCTACTCGCAATCTAGCAGCACTGGAGCATTGGATCAATGAAGGAGAAACCATTTCGTGGTTCATTGCTTGGAGATTTGATCCATTTCATAACTTAGATGTTGCCTGTCGCACCTAGTTAGTGAAAACAGAGTGACACTATATCTTTCCTAGTCTCTGTTCTTTGCCTGTTGGTCACCCGTCGCAGTCTTTTCATTTGAAGACTACGACACTGTCGCACTTTCTGCATTGGTGAACTGCGATGTCGCACTGTGTATAAACATAGGGTGTGTCGATTTGTTGAATTTGACATGCAGGCATCCCCTCTCCATCTTTTGATCTGAGCTTTGGTTTGTTGTATGAACTCTCTCTGTGCTGCAAGATCCAGCCAGAGATCCCATCTTTGATTTGTGTGTTAAGTGTTTGGCTCGGTTTGGATTGGTTTTTGGTTCCGCTTTGGACAAGTCTGAGAACCGGTAGTGGTGGATACTCTTGTCTCCTACACCTTCATCTGTTCACCCTTGCATTCCATCCTCTCCATTAATTGATCTAGTTACTACATTAGATTAGTTCCCAGACTCGTTTTCATTATTCTTTTGAGCTTGTCTTGCTTGGTTTGCTTGCTACTGTCTCATTTTGAGTCTCGTGTGTCTTTTAGTCTGACTGAGTGCTTGTCTTTTCTTGAGTTTTCTGAGTGTGCCGAGTGTTGCAAGTAGTGTTTTCTTTTCGGTCATTTATGTCTGGAAGCGTAGTTGTTATCAAGTTAATCTTTTGATACATCCATTGAACAGTTAAAAGTGTTTCTTTCTCGTCATTTCTCGAACATTGTTGAAGAAAATTCATGCATTGGAATGTTTTTCTCATGTATTTTTTGAAAAATTGAATGAATGTGTGATCAGTTGTGCTTTTCTTGAATTATGAATCGTTCATCTCCTTGAAAGACTCGAAGCATGTTTCAATTCTTGCAAAATTAGTCCCATGCTAAGGAAAGATAGATGCTTTTTTAATTCTTATCGCTTTTAGATCATTCAAAGTGAAATTGAAAAGCTTGCATAATCCATCTTAGAATCCTCTCTTTTCATTACCTAGTGTCATTTTGCTTTGAAAATAAAAAGAAAGGGAAAAAATGTTGTGATTTGGATTAGTAGTGTTGTGATTTTTTGTGTTTCGTTGAAAAAGGAAAAGAATGTTTCAGTATCATTTTTCATAGAGTTGGGATTGTGTTGCATTGCATTGCTTTGGAAAAATTATTGGAAAGAAAAAGAAGATTTCTCCTTCCTATAGGTAGCTTTCATCGAAAGAAAAGCATACTTTTTGCATGTAGCTAGGGTTTGCATTATGTTTCCGATTATGTACTCACCTCATGCATTCACCTAACCATCCAAGATAAAATTAATGGTAGAACTAGGGTAAAATATTTAGAAACTTGTGTGTAAGTTAAAGACATGTTCCGGCGTCTTTAAGCGTGGCAGCTATCGTTTTTTGCTAGCACTGTATCCCAGGGGTATTGTAGTCTTCCACGTACTTATCGGTATATCGAGCTCCTTCACGTACCCACCAAGTAACATAGTCCATACTTGGCATATATAGAAGGGTGTATCATGTACTCGGTAGTATATTGGAAGGTCTCTTGCTGAATGGTTGTGCATTAGACAACACCACTATGGATTTGAGCTCCCACGTACCTTGCATATATCGGGAGACACCATTAGGATTCCTGAAACCAACTGATTTAACCATTTGGCCGTCTTGGCAAAGCAATACACCGAGAATAGCACTCAGGGAGATTAGCACGTACGTACTGTCTAGGTAATCGGGTATGCAGGAAAGGGTACGGTCCCAATCCTCCTTGTCACGTCATATTGTTGGACCCTACAGTATATAGATTTTTCAATGCCTTGATAATCCCGTGAGGTTCCAGACTTTGAATCCACTCTGTCACATAAGTCTTCTTGTTGCCTTATTTTGAGTAGGTTTTTCCGGACTGCTTTTCTTTTGTAGAATACCCTTAGGAGAAACTTTTTGTTTCAGTCACTCTGGTTGAGTTTCCTTGGAGAAGGTCCTGCAGAATCCAAAACTTCTCACCCAAATATCCCCTTAACCAGGAGGTAATTTCGAGGGTGAGGATGGATCCTCATGCCAGGGTCGAGTCACAAGAAGTGGAAAATACCACTTTGAATATTGGAGGACATTTGTTTCCACATACTCCTCCAGATTCACCTGCCTCTCATCCCCCGCAGGATGAAGAAGCACGAATCCCCACTTCACAAGACCTATCTCCCATTGCACTGAGAGAGCCTAGATCGTTGGAATGGATAAATCAACCCCAAGATGACCCCACAGCAGTTGTTGGTCCTTCAGCAGCTTATTGGACATCTTCTACCGGCCATCCAATGGCCCATTTTTCCATTGCACCCCCACCTAATGAGATGTCTCCGGATGATCCTTTAGCCTATTACTGCAGCCAATTGGCTCACTTTTGGTCTATGGCTGAGAGGTGTCAGAATTCAAGTCTCCAATGAAGGGTTGAAGACCCATCGTTACCCCCTTATCAACCAATCCCAGGTCGCTCTTTATCTTTCGAGTCACCAGAATCATCCACACAGCATGCGACCACCACTAAAACTGGTTAACAATCCATCCCTACATAGGTATCTCCGAGGGAGGAGACCAGTTCGGTACTTGATACTACCTAACCGGTTGAACAACAATAGTCCAACACACCTGTTACTACTGCAGTTACTTTACCAGCCCCTCCCCCACCTCAAAATTTGAGGGGAGGATACTCCATTCATCCAGATTATCTCATTGGTAACGTTGTTACTATAGTAGCTAATCAACAACGTATGTTGGTTCAATCTTTGAATAGTGGTCATCCTATTGTGGCTGGGAGGAAACCCCCATTTCCTAACCAGAACGTAGGCGGTGGAATCCCCAATGGACCTCCCCAACCCTCTAGACCATCCACCATGGGATTATCTCATGTTGGGGGACCATCCAATGTAACTCAACCCTCATTGAGTCAAGCGTATCCAGGTTCCTTTAACCCTACATCAGGACAATCTAATCCTAGAAATGCACCATATGGGATACCCTATCCTAGAAATCCCTACACTCTATGGGGGAAACAACCTATTTTACAGCATGGACCCCAACCAACTGTCCCTCAAGTGCCACCACCCCAAATTGGTCCCCCCCCACCTCCTATTGGAGGCAGCAGGCCCCCACCTAACTTAGGAGGGGGTGGACCTCTCCCTTCTATGGAGATCCAACTCATTTTACCAATAGTGTCCCCCACCCTTTCGGCAATGATGGGAATGGTCCAACCCCCCCCCTCCCTGGGTAGAGGTGGCAGAGGACCATCCTATTATGGTGGAGGAGGACATTTCCCTTTTGGCGGCGGAGGTGGTCCACCACCCCCTCTAGGAGGAGGCGGTGGCGAATCTAATTATCATGGTGGCGGTAGTGGTGGTGGAGACCCTCATCCTTCCGACGGTGGAGGTGGTCCACCACCCCCTCCAGGTGGAGGCAGTGGGGTGCCACCGTATTACAGTTATGGACCCCCACCTCCTACCGGCGGTGGCAAAGGACCTCCACCTCCTCTCGGTGGTGGAGGTGGACCCCCACCTTATTGGAATGGACCACCTTATGTTGGCGGACCCCCTTACAGTCCGAGTGATACATCCCCCTACGACCAGTTTCCTCCTACTACACCCTACGGTCATACTAGTCTTTACACGCCTTATCCGTACTATCAATACGCCCAGCCTAATCCACAGCTTCCCTTTTTGGCTACCATGGACCTACCTAACCTATCTCGTTTAACCAATGATCCCATTTAGCACGAAACTAATTGGCCACCTATTCCGGTGAAACTTCCATCTGATATCCTGAAATTTGATGGTAAGCCAGGTGAAGATCCAAAAAACCACATGACAACATACCATTTATGGTGTTCATCTAATTCCTTAATAGACGACCTAATCCATCTTAGATTGTTTCAAAGGACTCTCACTGGTTTGGCTGCCAAATGGTATATCGAGCTACCACCCCACTCTTTTCCTGATTTTGGTTCTCTTGCCATGAACGTTTTGACTCATTTCTAGCTGCCTATATGGTATGAAACTGGTACCAAGCTTTTAATCTCACTCCATCAGAATACCGCCACTCACATTTCTAATCATATTCATGAGTGGTGAAGGAGATGTCGTCTCATTGAAGCCCCTATCCCAGACCAACTTTTAGTAGACTGGTTTACGAAGTCCCTCATTCCTGTCATAGCACGAGATGTTGCCATGGGAGGTGTTGTCACTGAAGAACAATCCATCGTGTGCGCCCATGTTCTAGACTTAGTTTATACTCAATCTTGCACATTGTTTGGTATTCCTCCTTACGCACCTCGTGACGCTAACGACCCTACGAAACCGCTCAAGGGACCCCAAGCCGATGGCATCATTGGATCCCTTCATACCCAGCCTCCTCATCAAACTGTTGGTTCTTCGCACCCCCAGGGTTCATCCCCATCACCAACATAGGCTTGTCTTAGCACCACCAAGTCATCCTCTCCTACTGTTACTAAAGAAGTGAATTCTGTCTCATTAGCTTCACCTCAGAAGTGCAGTAATAAGAAGAAAAACAAGGGAAAACCTAAGAAATCTTCTGCCCAACAGGAACAAAAGAGCACTCCTGAGGACACCAAACAGAAGCAGAAGCTAAATTATCCTTGTTTACTATGTGGAGATGATCACTTCTCCAAAGAGTGTCCCCATAGAGACCAAGTCCAAAAGTTTCTTAGGGGTAAACCCACTCCCGCAATTCTCAACAACCCATTTCCCACTCAAAACTAGCAGATGATTGCTCAAACTCCCTCAGCCTAGGGGGAACCATCCAATACCGCGCATGTTCTCATGGTACGTAATGAGACGATCAATTTGAACACTTGCTCACGATCATACGACCCGGTCTCTTCGAAAGAACCTGTTGGAAGTAATACTGGAAAAACTTCCAATGCTATACCTGATGTCACTGTACCGTCAACTTCTCTCACCATTGAGAAGTCCTCCTTAGATTCGATATTGCGACCACCCAAGAGCACGATTAGAAAATCTATTTTCAATCCTAATGCTCGGGCAGCACAGAATTACAATATCATAGAAGACTTGGCACAAGCCCCTTGCGCCATGTCCATGCTGGAAGTTTTGTAGAATTGTCCTAATCAATGCAAAACTCTCCTTGCAGCAATCGGTGCGGTTGACCCTGATTCTTCAAATACCATCATGTTCTGACTTGACTACTTCAAGCCGAGGCTTTCCCATCAGCTCACATTCCAAGTAGCTACAAACATTCCTGGAAAAATTGTCCATTGTACTCTTTTGGACGAAGGCATCTCTATTTCTGTCATGTCGATCGCTTGTTGGAGAGCCATCGGCTCTCCTAAATTGAATCGTTATCCTACCACGTTGAAAGCATTCAACGACTGTAGCTTTCAACCTCATGGGATCTTACAAGCTCTCGCAGTCGAGTTAGGTAGAAAGACCATGACCATCAATGTGGAAGTGGTCTTCGCCCCAATAAATTATAATCTCTTGTTTGGTCGCAACTGGTTTTACACCATGCAAGTGGTATTCTCTTCAGTCTTCCATGTAGTACAATTCCCCATCAAGGACGAACTGTTACCGTCGACCAGTTAGATTTTTGCACACTAGACACTACTACTCATCCTGGTGACCATGTTCCTTCCATTGGACAAAGGTAAAAATGGTATGAGAGTATAGGGGTTGGCCTCTTGAAAGATTCATCTCTCATGAGCGTTTTTCCCACTTCAGACCCCCCTAGTCATGTTGCCTCGGTGAACATGATCTCCATATGGATTTCATCTTGCTCCACTGATAGTTGGCTTGTACTAGACGAAGCCACAACACACCTAATTGGAGACGTGATGCCTCTTTTTCCCATTGAATGCATTTACAAGGCTATCCATTCAGCACCAGAGGACCACTTAACTTTGGCCTCCCTACCTTGTTTTCTACAACGGGCATCATCTCTCCCTGATCTCTTACTTCAGACTTTTCATTCAGACGAGTCCATCATGGAAGTCATGAATGTTGATGATGGTCCGTGTGATGTCCTCCATCATAGGTCATCTTTTCTTCCACCTTGGGAGTACATAGAGGACAACATTAGCACCATATTTTCACCGAATATCTACCCGTTCCCTCATTCTCCCATACTTACATGTCTTTCAGACTCTTAGGGCAACCTGGCCAACATTGAGACTACCACCCTGGTAGACATTTCAGTAAAACCTTGTGTAGTGGAACACATTCGCATAGGCCAGAAGTGTTCCCCTGAAGAAATAGCTATTAGTATAGCCTTATTCAAGCGATTTCAAGACATGTTCACTTGGTCCTTTGAGGAGATGCCTGGGATAGACCCTGCGATTGTTTCTCACGAAATAAAAACCTATCCCGACATCAAACCTGTACGTCAAAAGTTGCAACTGGTACACCCCCAGAAAACTACAGCAATCAAGGCAGAGATTGAAAAGCTCTTAAAGGCTGGCTTCATCTATCCTATCCCGTTGACGGATTGAGTCTCAAATGTCATCCCTATGAACAAAAAGCAAGGCACCACTCGCATCTATGTCGATTATCGGGACCTTAACAAGGATTGTCCAAAGGACAACTACCCGACCTTGTTCATCGACTAGATCATCGACAATTGTGCCGCGAGCATCATCTTTTCATTCATGGATGGATGTTTTGGTTACAACCAGATTGAGATCAACCCAGATGACCAACATAAGACGGCTTTCATCTATCCTTGGGGGATGTTTGCATATCACAAACTCCCATTTGGCCTTAAAAACGATGGCACCATGTTCCAGTGGGCCGTGTCGTATGCCTTCCATGACATTAAGGACTTTGTGGAACCTTACCTGGATGATCTCCCTGCTCATTCAAAGGAGCGTGAGTTCCACATGGATCATATGATGGCCATTTTCCTCAAATGCAGATAGTAAAATATCCGTCTAAATCCTTGTAAGTGTATCTTCTACGTAGAGTCTGGATGCCTCTTAGGGTTTATCATCTCGAAGGATGGGATCCATATCAATCCCTTAAAGATGGAAAACCATTGTCAACCTACCACATTCGACCAACGTGACAGAACTTCAAAGTCTCCAAGGGAAGGTGAACTATTTAAGGCATTTTGTTTGTAACTTCGCGGAGAAGACTCAGGGGTATATGAAGCTGCTTAAGAAAGATGTCTCGTTCATTTGGGATGACCAAGCTCAAAAATCTTTCAACAGCATCAAACATGCCATCACGCATGCCCCTGTCATCCAACCACCACACTATTTCTTAGATTACATCTTATATCTCGTTGCTTCTGCTACCATTATTGCCATGGTTTTGGTACAGGAGGATCAAAATTCCCAGGAACATATAATATACTATGCAAGTAAGGGTCTCACTGACACTGAAACTAGATATTCACATGTCGAAAAGCTTTCTTTCACGGCGGTTATCGCCGTCCAAAAGTTCTGCCACTATATCTTGCTCCACACCACCACCATCATTGCAGACTCGAACCCCATGTACCACGTACTGACACGTCAGATGCTTGGGAGCAAGTATTCACGATGGATTGTGATGCTGCAAGACTTCGACCTTCTTTTCGAGAAAGCCAAGTCTAAAAAGTCTTTGGTGTTTGCCGAGCTTATTTGTGACCTTCCCTGTCCTAACTTAGAAATTGAGCATAATGATTCTTTTTAGAATGAATCATTGTTTATTATCAGTCCGACTAATCCGTGGTATGGAGATATTTCATTATATCATCAAACCCAATGCCTCAATCCTCAACTATCTCGCGATGATCGTCATAGAATATGTCACCATGCGAAGTATTATCTGATCATAAGTGATACTTTGTACCGCCGTGGCATTGATTCAATTCTTTGATATTGTCTAACTCACGATGATGCTGAATGCATTCTGAATGACTGTCATGCTAGGGCATGTGGCGGTCACCTCTTTGGGATGGCTACAGCCCAGAAGATTTTGCACGCAGGATATTATTGGCCTACTATCTTTAAAGATTGTATTGAGGCCATGAAAAGATGTCCTCCATGTCAACACTTCCATACGAAGAAGTGCACCCATCCCACCCCGTTACACCCGGTTATTGTCGTGGGCCCCTTCGCAAAATGGGGCATCAATTTCATGCACTGTAAGCCTACCTCGACCGGGGGGCATAGTTACATCATAGTAGCTGTGGATTACTTTACAAAGTGGGCTGAGGCAATGCCTACATACCGAAATGACAACAAAACTGCCGCACTCTTCATGTTCAATCATGTAATAGCACGGTTTGGAGTTTCGCAGGCGATAGTGACCGACCATGGTTCTCACTTTCAGAACCATATGGTTGATGAACTGAGTGATAGATTGGGTTTTCTCCATGAAAACTCAACACCCTACTACCTGCAGTCCAACAGACAGGTCGAGGCCATTAACAAGGTCTTGAAAACTATGGTCCAAAGGATGGTAGGTACACATAGGTCCAACTGGCATAACATGCTCTTTTTCAGCATCGTGGGCCTACAGAAATTCCGTTAAAACCATAAGTTTGACTCCTTTCCAATTGGTGTATGCATTGGAGGTTGTCCTTCCTATAGAGTGCGAAATTCCATCTCTACAACTCGCTGTCGAACTTCTTCCTAACACTACTGCTGAGTAAGAACGTTTCCTGTACTTAGCAAAACTTGATGAGTCCCACCGAGATGTTGCCCTTGTTATTGAAGAACACAAGAAACACATCAAATCTCAATACGACAAGTTTGTTGAACCTCGTGTCTTCAACGAGAGTGACTTGGTCCTTATGTACGACCAGAAGCATGATAAACTAGGAGCAGGAAAGTTTGAGTCCATGTGGCATGGACCTTACATTGTCAAACGTGTTTTGGAAAAGGGAGCTTATGATCAGCTTGAAGACTATGATGGAATATCTTTGGGTGAACCCCGTAATGGGATTTACCTGAAGAGGTACTATGCTTGAACCGGTCATGCATAGATTCTCTTGTATATACTATATATGGCATGTTTTTGTGTGGTGTGACGCGTTTATTTTTTAGTGTCTTTAGATCTTGTTTCCGCTTCTTATACCATGTTCTGTCTACGTGTGCAGATGGAAACATGCTACGGATTCGCAGACAGTGCTAGCCAGCATATCTGTAACCTTGCCTCAGCAGCCTGGGTACTATATTCCCCAACAGGCGAACTCATAAGCTCAGGAGGAAGTTGCCTCGGATTTGCAACCATCAATGCCTCAGAGTAGCAGGTGGTAATTAGAACCCTAACCGATGCTACTTCCTTGGGAATGAACCACATTGTCATCCACATGGATTCTCAATTAGTGGTTTCTCACCTTAACCGGGTCTACGCTATCCGTGATCCTACCTTGCTCCTTCTCTTAAGATGAGTACGTCTCCTGGAAAGGTCATTTGAATCCATTCAATACCTACACATTCCATGAGAGTTAAACACAGTTGTTGACTCGATGGCCAACTTCATTTTAGATTGGCACATCGCACACACATAATACTCATAATATGTAAAAGCATTCATGACATGTAAATAATGTACTGTATAAAAGCAAAGCATATGGACAAGATCACATCATTCATCATCTTAAAAAAACATAATGTATAAACCACCCAGAATGTCTATATATATATCATCAAAAGTAGTGCTAGTACAAAAATCTGAAGCACGAAGGCTTGCAGTGAGTATCTACAAAAATATGAAGCCTCGTAGCTTTCAGTAGTACAAAATTTGAGGCCTCTAAGATCTCAATACAAGTATAATGATGTCATCAGGCCTGACCCTTGGCTCATACACCCCTACGACAGACAACTCTCTGTCCCTGAGTGAGGAAGCTATCCACAATCCTTGCTACCTTGCAGAGTAAGGCATTCAAGTGTACCAACGCCCAACTCCAAGCCTCTACATAGGTCTCAGTAAGTCATCCACTGCTGGCTCAAGAACATCTACTATTAGCTGGGACAAGTTCCTGTACACCTCTTCCATCTCCAAGATGGCAGCATGAACACCTGGGGGCATGACTTCTTCCCCACCTCTATCTCTCCTCGCCAGAAGAGAGGCTCCCATGGGTGGTACGGGGCCCACGTCTACACACACATATTTTATACTTGTCAACACTGCGTCAAAAAAATCATAAACATACAAAACTAAAAAATACAAAGTTTTTTGTTCTTACCCATGTCTCCCCATGCTGCACCAAGTCAGGATCCTATCTGTAATCCATATCGCCGTACGGGTAGTCCTCAACCATGAGTAACTGGCCTTCCAGCCAACTGAAGAACTCGCCACCAAATATTATGATAGGACCTCCACCATGGCGGGCCATCACCTCTGCCCATCTGAGCATGTGGGGATCTCTAGGCTCCCTGTCATCTAGTCATACCTGTGGGTGCAAGAGGGGGATCCGCTCTAAGAAGAATGATACGACGATTGATCCATATCCAGACTGCTTGAGCTCTCCCCGCCGACACTTGGTCAGCTGAGCTTGGACATTTGTGAGGAGACCCTCGCACCAGTTGAAGATCTTGGGGGACATACAGTCCTCTGCATAAAGCATCTGGGTCTGAGTGGCCATGTGTGGGGCTTGGCTCCCCACCACACTAGTAATCGTGAACAATATGGTACGCAGTCAGCAGTCCACAACATCCCTGATAGGAATCTTCCCACTGGAATATCGAGCAAGAGTAGTAGAATGATGTGACACCATGTCATCAACAGTGCGATCACTAGCCCGTGTTCCTGTGAGATCTATAGGGTCCCCTCTATGGGACAAACTAGTAAGAAAATAGATGTCCTCAATATCTATAATGAGAATGTGCTCACCAATCACAAAGCCTTGTTGCGCCGCATCCCAACACCGGAGCACGTGTGATAGTAGAGGGATTTGGGACCTCATCGCCCGAATCTCAAAGAACTTGAGCAAACCGCAGTTTCTCAAAGCATTCAAGCACTCTGGATCATTGGTAGCTTGTACGTCTTTTACCTCATGTTCTCTTTCTCGCCACTCTAAAACCATGTTTTCTTGCTAGCAACCTGCCAAAATGGGCATTTAAACACTGTTAGATATTGCTTCAACCTCAACAAGTTCCCTTTTTTGGTTTAATTTGATTATTGGGAAATGCATCTCCGTCGTCGCACTGTGGTTTTGCACACAGTGCAATGATGGTGCACCCCACGAATTCAGGATTTGCACCAAGTTGGTCTAGTCACAGTTCCCAAAAGGGAAAACTGCGACGAGCCGAAGGCGTAATAGTCCTCCATGAATTTGTCAAAAAACCCAAAAATTGAACCTAAAATCAAAATCTAATCCACTAGAAACTTGGTGGATGAAGTTTAGGCTTACCTGCTGCAGATGGTGGGTGAAATGGTGGCTCGTAGCTCTCAGAATCGACAAAGGAATTTTTGGCTCCAAATTTGCACTTCTGCTCCCAAATTGGCAAATGAAACAATGGTGACTATTTTTGGCCCATTTTTCTATTTATAAATGAAAAAGAATATTCCTTTTTCAAATATTTGATGCTTTAGGGCAATTTGCCATCGTTTTAATTAATTTTTATCATATTTGGGATATTATTTGACTATTTGACCTAGTTTCTGAGTATGCGGGAGTTGTTAGTGGTCTTTCATGTCATTTCTCGCATCACAACAATCATTTCAGGTATGAACACTCCTTTGAATTTTTTGTCATTATTTTTACAACGGTTAGATTGTAGTTATTACGTGACTATGAGCTCACTCTTCGTTTGTTCTCGTGCTCTTGAAACCATGAGAATAAGTACCGAGTTGTGATTTATCACTTTTTTGGGCTGGTTAAACTCCCATGGAAAAGGACACCCCCCGGAGTCTACCATTAAGCTCTTTTCAGGCTGTTGCAAAACTAAAAGATTGCCAAGCGAACTTCTCATGTTCACGCTTGTTAAAGAATTTGAATGGTCGTCTCCCTAGTGATAATTTACCCCTATTTCGAACCAAGGGGAACTAATTACGAAAAAGTTATACTTCAGCCAATCTTGACTAGAAGAGTCCTCTCACACGTTGTTTTACCCTTTTCCGGGTGATGAGGCTAACTTTACGAAAAAGGACTATTGGAGTCTTCTTTAGTTCTTTTCAAACTCTCTAAACCTAAAATGACGACCGAGTTTACCTTCTATGGACTTGTTAAACTTTTAGATTGAAGGGCCCGCCATGGGATGAACTCCTCCTATCCTAGGGTCGAAACATATTTGGGATTGGACTCATCTATGATATGAGCCATATCGAGCATCTAGTTACCCTCATCAAGCTTGTAAAAAACACATGAGGCACTCATCGTTCATGATGGGGGAAAATGAAAGCTTTTATGTTACACACTTTGTTAGTCGCAGTACGTAGTCATTCTTGAACATGGTATTCATCTGCATCTACATACAGCACTTGGATCATCTGTTTGTCCTCGAGTTCCACTTGCTTCCTTAGTCTTGTTACTCCTTTGAGTCATTTAAAGAAAGTTTCTGTCATCAGTCGCATTAGGAATTTGTGTCGTACTCGTCATGTCAATACTGCCTGTAAAATCTCAATCACAGCAGAACCTAGCTACTATGGATTCCTCACTAGTGAAAAGATTGCACAACATTTGCAAGAATTAGCATAAATCTGTAAATGAATGAAGAACAATACACATGAAATGGGTGAATAATGTCAATATTATTAACTGTCCAACCTCGAAATAGGTTAAGAACATCCATATATACAAATCTGGAAGAATTCGAATCCATCTGGAGTGTTCACACTAATCTAGCTTAGAAATAGCTCAAACCCCGCTAGGTTGACCAAAATATCCCAAACCATCCCAAACTGGTTCGAAACTGCTATGTGAATGCTGGGAATGACTGGACAGGCCCATGTGACCTCACACATGTGGAGAAACTAGTTGGTTAGAGGTTAGGTAGCTAGAATTGGCCAAAAATTGGACAAAGTTGGCAAGATTGTCCACATTCTGAGCAAGTGCGCCCTAGGTAGAGGAGAAGCATGCTGAATGCATTAATTAACCTGGGGAGGGCGCTCTAGGCATGCTGAATGCATTAAATGCCCTGGGGAGCACACCCAACAGCTAGTTTGACTCAGCACTTGTTCACATTGCTAACTAGTTCAAGATATTTGACAATTTACCAACTAACCAACTTAGGGATGTAATAATTAATCACTTGGGCACTAATTAATCATCAATTAATAAATGATTAATGTACATAGGTGTAATAATGTTCTAACACTACCAAGTCATGCCATTCCCATGTTCAAGAACACATCCATCATTTTTCATCTACAGTCAGTACACTCGCCACCATGTCGGTCCACTATGAGTCAATCTTGCATGTTACTGTACCATCCGACCTACTCTACATATATTTTGTCGTGTTTCATGTCGATTGATGGGGGATTCATCATGGCCCTCCTTCGACGGATTCATCCTTGTCGACATCAACTCATCATTCAAGGATTGAATCTAGAAACCAACCAAGTACCTTGGCCCTGCATGCCTCAATGGTAGGTTACCTCGCTTTCAACATGAGTTTACATCATTGACTCTTGATTGAAATATTTCATCTTGCATTTGACTTCAACTCACTTATTCATGGTTGATGATATATACTGTGATACCTTGGGAATCATTGACATTAATGATGATCTCCCTCATGCTTCTTAACGATTTACATCAATGACTGGTAATCAAGTGGTTTCTACCATGTTCGATGTCAAGACATTTCTAATCATATGGATAGATTTGTATCATTGTGGGTTCAGCTTGAAGACCCTGGGTAGTCATGTTCTACTCAGGTTACGATGAAATTTGTATTGAATTATATCACATGGATCCACATTTGTATTGGTCGTGGCTGTGTTATCATCTCATCATTGATCTACGCTTGTGTCTAGTAGCCATGATTGTGTTCACTCAGTCATTACTACCATGGATCTGCATTGTATTGATCGACAGCCATGTTATGAGTCATTTGAGACTGTGTACTCAAAGTCAATTGTATTGCAGCAACATCCTTCGTCTGACAAGTCCATTGCCATTCGTTCTGTCAAAGCATTTCACCTATCTATTTTTCAACAGCTTCATGCTTTGGGGTCATTCTATTACACCTAAAATCTTCCCATCATGAGATTCAATGTATACACCTCTGGAGTTACCTTGATTGAGTGATTGACCTTTAAGGATTTGTACCTATTTTATACTAGGTTTTGACAAGTCGTCACAGGTTGCACTCCTGCAACATGCGACGTCGCACCTTGCTCCATTACAGGGTGCGATGAAGTCAGTTAGAAGGAAAAAATAGCTTCTTCGAGCTCCTTCTCTAAGCTTGCTGACTTGGGACCTTATACCTGACCTCTTGGGAGAGTTTCCACTCGATTCCTAACACCTTGGAAGGATCCCTTAAGTCTCTCCTATCATCTCTCAACCTATCCTATCCACATCCTATCCACTTAGTCCTATTTAAATGAATATCACTCCCATTATAAGGGGAGGAAGTCTATGGTATTCTTATGCTGGTGAAATCAAGCCCAATAGATCTAGCATTCTAGCATGGGGAACCTTCACTTCTCTCAAGGATCTTTGGCATGGCCTGTCGGAAGGAGTTTGCAGTGTTAAGGCAATGGTTGTAATATTCTTCTCTATTGTACTTCTCCACTCTCCAATACCGTTAATATAATTGCTTTCCATAAATGTTGTCTCTTTGATAATGTTTAGATTTTTCCTCCTTAACTGTTAACTTAGATCTGTCATATGAGATATATGCTTTCACTTCTCATGGTCTTGTATATGTTCAATAGGGTTTACCAACTCGCAATCTGGTAGCACTGGAGCATTGGATCAATGAAGGAGAAAGGGATCTACAAATTTAAGGTAAACAATCTACTCTTGCATTTGTACTTCTACAGGATCTAGGAAAGTAATCTATCTTACGTCCTATTTGTTCTAGACTTACGTTAAGCTAGGGAGATCAGGCCTTGATTCCGCTCTCTGTAGATTGTCCACGAAACACTTACTCCCAGTACATAAACATTCTTCTAGGTACATCAGGGCTTATGCCCTGTACATAGGTTACATTTGTGTCTCTGAGTCCACGCTCAACACACTCATAAGTCAAATCATGTAAAATCATAGCTCTGCACAGTGAGTAACAAAAGATCATCTCGGTATATTAGGGTTTGTAACCTTATCAAAGCTAAAGAAAATCATTAAAACATTGGGGCCTTATTGCCCGGTATATACTCAAATAAAGAAGTCAGTCAGGTTCCATGCCCTATATGTCGATATATATATAAAAGAATAAATCATAGGTGCTGGGGCTCATGCCCAATACTCAAAATAAACATAGGTGTTGGGGCCGTGGCCCAATATAACAACAAAATAGTTAGTCAAAAATTCAGGATATTACATCCCTCCCCGCTTAGAACAATGCCGTCTTGGCGTTTCTAGGGACTAGGAATGAAGTCATGAAACAAGGCGGGGTATGCCTCTTTCATGGTGGCCTCATTTTCCCAAGTAGCCTCTTCTAGTCCAAAGTGCCTGTTGGGCACCATTTTGACCTCTTTTTGTCATCCAAATATCCTCCATTTTCCTCCATTAAACCCTCATACTAATCTATAAAGCTTGTAGTTCATCACAGACTTTGTTTAAAAAGGTATTAATGTCATCGCTTGTTAACAAATTGAATTTTGAAGTTTTTAGAGCATTGAAACTAGGTTTTTATAAAATTACAGGATGTTCTAACTTCCCTTAATATCTCCAAAGTTGAGCACTTGCAGGACAGCTAGGCATTAACTGGAAGATGGGGGAAAGATCCTCAATGTCCAAGGATGGACTAATTTCCAACGAACAGATGATGTGGCTCTTACAGATGGCAAGTCAAAGTCGGTCAAATGACCACCTGTGCTACCACTCGGCACAAAAGCAGGGCAGTTTGGATTCTGTTGAGTTTCACGATTTTGCATGAGGATCTCGATGGCTATGTTCATTAATTAGTTTGCAAGATTGTATCATTTCCAGTTTTCTTTTGAATTTGTATAAATATTCCACAAAACATTGGATTGATGATCACTATTTTGGGAAGAACGCAGACTGTTTCTGAGTTGCGTGGTTTTGCTGTGTAATCGATTTTATGGTGAATACAATTAGACTTTCAGTTCTGTAAACCTACGACTGTGTGTGGAACGAGGCACTGGAGGGCCCCCTTTGTTGAGTTCTCACACCATTACATTGCTAGTCTATGCGATTTATCTGTTTGCAGTCATTAAATTGATGCATGCGATTTAGATCAAACAATTGGTATGTGTTAATTCTGTAGTAGCTAGCATATTGCTGTAGAACGAATTTCGTTAGTTTTCAATTGATTCTACTATTGGTCTGTTTTCATTTAAATGGTTTAAGCCACAATTTCGTTAATGCTATATACCACTTCCATTTCTATGAGCTCTGCCTTCTACTCTGTCGAATGTTAAAGGAACGGTTCTTACTGTGATCTTGACATATCATATATTGCTGCTCACCTGAGGAGGAAGTGTTTTGAACAACTATCAATTACGAACAATGTCATGTAAGGGAATTTAATGATTAATTGTTCATGCATTAGTGGATTGTTAGGGTTAGAATCATTGATTAATTGCTTTCATTATATCAGTTCTTCCACTGTTAAATTGCTTTCCTAAATAGATTGTTGTACATTTAAAGAACAGATGAAGCTATCCCTGTAGAAGGATTTTTGTATCTTTAAAGTTGCAGTACTTCCTATTAGACAGTAGGTTCAATTCACAGAAAATTAGGTTAACTGAACAAGTCTAGCTCTAGGTCCTAAAACTTGGAAATGCCTCTAAGCTTACAGACCCGGATTGATATATAAATTTAAGGTTCGATCTGCATTAGTAGATTGAAGCCCAACATTTTGGTGCCCTTGCCGGGGAGGCATTGTAGAAGCAGGCTTAGAAACTTTAGTTTTCTGATAAAAACAAAATTTTCAAACAAAAATATAGATTAGATTTCACTTTTATGTTTAGACTAAGAGACGAGAAAGGAAGATTTATTAAAAACCCCCCAAAAACAGAAATAACAGGAACTTCTCTTCCAAAAGGGTTCATCTCAACAGTTGGTAAGTTCAAAATGTCTGAGGAAGAAACATCAAAAGGCCCAACTGCAGAACAGAGAAGGGAGTACGAGAGGATTTTGGAAATAGAAAACAAACGCAGACAAGAGAGAAGGGAAGAAGAAAGAAGGGAAGAAGAGAGAAGACATGTGAGGGATGAAGGAATAACAGAAGATCAGGAGGCCACCTTTAAATTTCCTATCTTAGACACTAGCGTTATCCTAGGGGAAGAGGTGAAAATGAAGAATATTCCACCCTCTGTCTTACCAAACTTTTATGGCATGACCTCTGAAGATCCTGACTCTTTCCTATTCGAATTTGACATCTTATGTCGAACTTATGGGTATACTGATGACACCCATAAGCTTCGTCTTTTCCCTGTTACTCTTAAAGCAGCTGCCTTGAAATGGTTCATGGGTTTAGGAGAACATTCTATCACTAGCTGGGATGACATGAGGAAAATCTTTCTTCGAAAATATCAGGCACATTGCAGATCAAAGGGTCTGAAAGATGACATTTTCGGATTGACTCCACAGGAAGATGAGAGTTTGGAGGAGTATTTGGAAAGATTCTCATACAATTTACAGAAATCTAAATACAATTCTTTAACACCTGAAATGACTAGAACAATATTTTTGAAAGGAATAAGAGAAGAGTATTTGGATATTTTAAATGTTATGGGCAAAGGTGACATTTCTTACCTTCCTTTTGAAGAGATACAGGACTTATGTTAGAAATATTTCAGAGGAAAGGCTCAAACTGGGAAAAGAGATAGCAATACCAAAGCAACTAAATCTGCAAACAGTAGTATTTCTAGAGCTGAGCTTGGGAATCTACTAGAAGATTTCAAGACTGATTTATTAAGCACCTTAGGTGCACAAGTTGAGGCAACAAAAACCAAGAAGAGGCAAGAACAACAGGACCAAGAAGATCAGGCTTTGTCTATTTTTTGTCCTAAATGTAGGAAGAAGCACCCACTTAGAGAATGTCCTTTAAATACTGTTGAAATTTGTGGCTTATGCACTTTTAATCACAAAACTGATGATTGCCCTAGATTGAAGGAATTGCAGGCAGTTCGACTGGAGGAAAATCACAGCATGGAGTCTCTTTACTTCATGGGACAACAAAGACCTTGGCAGCCACGATTCTCAGGTATGTCTCAAGATCCTATGCAGCAATTTAATACAAATTATCAGACTGTTGTTCAGAATTCATGGAATGCACCCATGCCTTGGCAAACTTGGTCTCCTCCATTAGCCCAATCTGCTCCAAATTGGAGAGGGTATGCCCATGGTAATCAGACATATCAGCAGGCTTATTTGCAGCCCTATCAACAACCTTCTGCCTATCCTCAATACCAGCAGCATCAAGTCCAAACCCCATCTTTTCAAAACCCATCTTTTCAACATCCCAATAACATGGCTCCTCAATTGGGTACACCACCTCAACAACTTCAGTTGCCATCTAATTAGCCTCCACCTCGGCCTACACAACTCCCAGCTCAGCCAATTCCAAATCCAAATAATAAAACCGACAGACCTATGTATAATGTTGATGATGGAACAGTGCTTCCCTACTCCATTCTCCCACTGCAAAATATCAATTTGAGATCTGGGAAAACCTTGGAAAAATAATCTCCTGTTATCTTAGAAGAACCACCAGAAAAAGACAAAACTCCAAAAAAATTGAATACAGAAAAATCTCAGTCAGAAAATCACAGTCCACGAGGGAACACAATAGCATCTAATCCACCTCCCTTTCGTGAGAGGTTAGTCAAAGAGAAACCTTCGATTTCCTTACCTGACTTCGATGTTCTGAATGAGTTAACAAATGTATATGTTAAGATTCCTTTACTGCAGGCTATAAAAGATATCCCGATTTACACTAAAGCAGTTAAGGAACTCTGTCTAAATAAAAGAAGGAAGGATCCATCGAAAATTCATGTGGTCGGCAATCTAGAAGGGTTAATGTCCAACGCCGTTTTTATTGAAAAGTATGTAGATCCTGGAATTCCGATGGTTACAATTACTATTAATAATTTTTCCATCCCAAAAACATTGATCGATTTAGGTGCTGCCATTAACATCATGACATTAGAGACAATGAATTACCTTCATCTAACAAATCTCAGACCCACCACAACTGTCTTAGAATTAGCTGATAGGTCTAAAATTATACCTGAAGGGGTCTTGGAAGATATTATTGTTTCTTTAGACTCCTGGGAATATCCTGTTGATTTTATAGTCCTACAGCCAAAATCTAACTTAGGAGGTCACCCATTGATCCTTGGAAGACCCTGGCTGGCAACAGTAGATGGTTTCATAGGATGTCGATCAGGAAGCATGCTCATTTCGCATGGGACAGAGAGGAAACAGATTGCACTTTACCCTTCTGCCCAACGACCCTCCACATTAGATCAGCTGTCATGGATTAATGAAACCAAAGAACAAGAAGAAGAGGTAAATCAGCCTGTTCTAAGTATAAATCAGTACTTCGATTTTCAAGAAGACAACCACAAAGATCTACTGGATCATTTTATTGTTGAACCTGATATTTCTGTAGAATTACGAGAAATGGAATATGCTGTAGCAGAACAAGTTATGGGTCATAATTTCCAGGAAAATTGCAATGTTCATTCCCTAGCATTAGCACTTGATGACGTTTTTAATGTTCATTCCATCACCGATATTCATAGTAAAACTGTAGAAATCAGTCCAGGCAAAACTCTGAAAATAGGTGCACATCTTACCACATCACAGGAAGAACAGTTGACCACTTTGCTGAATAAATATTCCCATGCATTTGCCTTGGAGTACACTGATATGCCAGGCATTCATCCTGAGACATGCACACACCCTATTTACCTAGATGACACAATACGACCCCTGAGATAGCAACAACGCAGAATGAACCCTATGATAAAAGAAATAGTCAAAGAAGAGTTACAGAAGTTGTTAAAAGTGGGATTTATCTACCCCATCTCCGACAGCCAATGGGTCTCACCTTTGGTTGTTGTTCCTAAAAAAAATGGTAAATGGCGCATATGTATCGATTACAGGGAGTTGAATAAGGAAACTTTAAAAGACTATTTTCCATTGCCTTTCATTGATCAAGTACTGGATGCTTTAGCTAGAAAGGAATATTTTTCATTTTTAGATGGCTTCAGTGGTTATAATCATATTAGTATTGCAAACGAAGACCAAGACAAAACCACCTTTACATGTCCCTGGGGCACCTATGCCTACAAAGTTTTACCTTTTGGCTTATGTAATGCCCCAGCTACCTTTCAGAGGGCTGTTTTGGCCATCTTTGCAGATCTAATTCATGAGTGTGTTGAGGTTTACATGGATGATTTTTCTGTATATGGACGTACCTTTGAAGATTCTTTAGCAAACTTGGAGAAAATTCTGAAAAGATGTATTGAATCAAACCTTTCCCTGAGTAACGAAAAATGTTTCATGATGATGACTGAAGGGATAGTTTTAGGACACCACATCTCCTCGTCTGGAATAAAAGTAGATCCTGCTAAAATCCAAGTCATTAAAAATCTGTCTGAACCCACAACTCAAACAGATGTGAGAAGCTTTTTAGGGTATGCAGGCTATTATCATAGATTCATTGCAAATTTTAGTAAGATAGCCCTGCCATTGTTTAAATTGCTTTCAAAGGACGTGTGTTTTACTTGGGACACTGACTGTAAATCTGCATTTCAGACACTTAAGGAAAAGCTCTCCACTGCTCCCATTTTAAGGGGACCAAATTGGACATTGCCTTTCCATATTTCCATTGATGCGTCTGCTACTGCAATAGGAGCCTCATTGGGCCAGAAAGAACATACTTTGACTTATGCTATCTATTTCATTAGTAAAAATCTGACACCTGCAGAGATGAACTATACAGTCACTGAAAAAGAGATGTTGGCAGTGGTTCATGCTGTAAACAAATTCCGTCATTATATCACTGGCTATGAAATTTTTGTTCATACAGATCATTCAGCCTTACGTTATTTAATGAATAAATCCATCACTAATGGTCGGATTACTAGATGGTTGTTATTAATGCAGGAGTTCGATATCACTGTTTTGGATAGGCCTGGACGAGAAAATCAGGTGGCGGATTTCTTGTCTCGCTTACACAATACTGGTGAGGTTGTTTCGGTTTCAGATAGTTTTCCTGATGAGCATCTATTTGCAATTTCTGTTATCACTCCTTGGTATGCTGACATTGCAAATTATTTATCATCAGGCCAACTACCAGCATCTATGACATCTAAAGAAAAAAGAAGATTATTAAACAAAGTGCTAGGCATATATGGGTTAATGGTGATCTCTTTTATACAGGATATGACTTAATCATAAGAAGATGTGTCCGACAGGATGAAATCTTGGATATTTTAAAGGCATGCCATGATGAACCGTGTGGTGGCCATTTTGCAGACAAAAGGACAGCATATAAAATACTCAATTTGGGGTATTATTAGCCTTCCATTTTCAAAGATGCAAAAAGGTATGTTAGAAGTTGTGACACTTGTCAACGAATGGGATGCCCAGTCCGGTCTGATGAAATGCCACTCCAACCACAGATTCTCATTGAACCATTTGAAAAGTGGGCCCTCGACTTCATTGGTCCCATTCATCCACCATCACATGGACAGAAGTACATTTTGGTCTGCACCGACTATGTTACTAAATGGGTAGAGGCCAAACCATTGCCCAGAGCCACTAAACAGACTGTGGTAAACTTTCTGTTTGAGGGCATCTTTGTTAGATTTGGGGTGCCTAGAGAGATTGTAACTGATCAGGGTGCCCAGTTTACCTCTAAATTAGTGCAGGAGATAGCAGAAAAATATAAGATCAAGCATCGAAAGTCTACCCCCTACCATCCACAAGCAAATGGCCAAGTGGAATCTACAAACAAGACTTTAGAAGGCATTATTACCAAAACCGTCCAGATGCATTGGAAAGATTGGTCAACTAAGCTGACTGAGGCTTTATGGGCATACCGGATCACTTGGAAAAACAGTACTGGGTTTTCTCCTTATCAACTGGTTTATGGTAAGCAAGTCCTCCTTCCCATTGAGTTTCAAGTTCATACTTTCAAGTTAGCAGCCGATTTGGGCATAGATCTTTCAGAAGCTCAGCAAGAAAGAATACTTCCGTTGAATCAGCTGGATGAGATGAGACAGGCTGCCATAGAACACAATATCCTGATACAACTGCAGAGAGCTCAATGGCATGACAAATTTATCAAAAAGAAGCAATTTCACATTGGTGACTGGGCACTGTTGTTTGACTCCAAGTTTAAAGACTTCAAAGCCAAATTTACTACTCATTGGCTTGGTCCATATGAGATTGTCGATGTCTATGACAATGGTTCAGTAAACCTTCAAACCATAGATGATGAAGCACATAAATTTGTGGTCAATGGCCACCGGCTCAAGCTGTACCACAAACCCATCAACATGGCAGATTTTGTCCAACAGATTTCACAGCAAAAGGAACTCCAAGTAATGGATAGACACCTCAGTGTTTTTCCCTCACCTGCTACTTAGCTGCTGTGATACAACAAGCAAATAAAACATAAAAAACAAATGAGAGAAAAAAAAAAAAAATGAAAAAAAAAAAAACATATATATATAAAGGAAGTTTAGTTGTGAAAACCAGTTCACTGGCACAATATAAACTTGAATTTTCTCTGGAAAACCAGGTTTACCTGGCCATTGAAAATTCACAAAAAAATCTTTTTCCAATTTCCTGTTTTATTTTCAAAATAATGAAGATCTTGTGTGACTTGAGGACAAGTCAAAACCTAGGCCTGTGAGGGGGATAAGTATTTTCATGAACCCTCCAAGTCTTTTCCATATGCAGAAGATTGTGATTTTTCATAATGCAAAAGGGACCTGACTTCCAGTGAAATGAAGACATCAGAAGGACATGAACAAATCAGGATACAAACCAACTTCATCAGACAGCAAGCTCATCATACAGGGACATTAACCAAAGTCTGTAAGAATTTATAGTTTTTATGTTTTAAAAAGTTTCAGAATTCTTTGTTTTTAAGCAATGACATATTATCAACTATTGAAAAGCTTGACTGCCTATTTCTTACATTCTTCTGATAATCTCTGTCAGTACCTCACTTACCTTCCATTAGCCTTTTCCAACACTTCATTTTCCACCCTAGGGGTCAAAATGGTTGTCAGGATCAAACCCAAGGGAAATTTTAAATACTGCATTCTATAGGACATATACTGCACTCTATAGGATACAAGCTGCAATCTACAGACAGAGTTTTCTTCTTGGTTTAAAGACAAACAGGGTCTCCTTCTCAGCAAGAAGTGAAATGTTGACATGAAGGAATTGCAAAAAGTTTCTTTGTATATGAATTTAGTGCATCAGACATCAAGTAATACACAGAATCTAAGGAGGGAAATAATGGTCATATTTATCTTCAGCACATTTTCTTTTCTAGAAAAGAAGGTTCATTTTAAAGAAATAGCCTGTTTAAATAAAACATTGGAACCAAGGTATATTTTATGTTTTATGTATTAAACGATGGGCACATAAAAGGATTAAAGTGTTTATAAACCCAAAACCTTACCTTTCATCATTTTTGAAGTGGCATGTTATGTAATGATGGAGGGAAAACGTGGAATGATGCCCACAACAGCACGCAATTAAAATTGGTTCCTGTATTATGTAAATCAGAAAAACACGACTCATTTATTCTACTTGAGGCCGAGTCCAGTTATTGTTCTACAAAATCGACTGCTGTATGAATGTAATTGACAGAGAGAAGGGTCCGTGGGTTACAGGAAGTATGAATACAAGAGTTGCTTAAGAAATCGCGCAGGAAGAAAGGCAATCAGTGAGAAGGAAGCTGTGAATGCACTGTGGAGATCGTGCAAGAGGAAGATAGTGGCATGAGAGAAGAGGTAAAATTTAAAAAAACCCTTCTCTTTGTTAAACAACTCTGCTCAAACCAACAACAAATTTCATAGATTCAGAGTATTATCGAGGGGATAGGAAGACAAAGGCAACGTTAAAAAAAAAGAAGATTCCTGTTTTCTATTTTTCAAAATGTCATCTAGGTTGGAACCAGAGGTATTTGAGCCCACAGATGTTCATGAAAAATGTCTAGAAATTTTAAAGAAAAATCAATGGGTGCCTTTCTTTGAAAAATTCGATGGGCACAACGATAATGTGAGCTTAGCCTTTGCTGGCTCATTCGATGGAGAAAAGGCTACAGTAGGGAATTTAAACTTCAGGCTGTCTGAAGACATTTTGGCACAAATTACTGGTCTGCCACAGCAGGGAGAAAGGTTTTTCAAAACCAAGCAATTCAAAGAAAAATCATGGGTACCCTTTTTGTGCAGATCTAGAGCAGGGTCAGTAAACTGGAAGAAAGGCATACCAAGGAGCTGGTTGGTTCATCCTTGGGATGAAATGGTGTACATCATACAAAGATTCATCACCTGTGAAGGGAGATTCAGTATCGTTTATCTTTACCATATCAAATTGTTGCAGCACTTGACAGGTGAATGTGAGATCAATATGCCATTTTTCCTATTGCAGAGTCTAACTAAAATGGCCAAGGCTGTCCAGAGGCGTGAAAAAGACAAATTGACAAGTCTTTTCCACTGTGGACTTATCAAAATCATCATCCAGTATGAGTTAAGGAAGCAGAATTCGACATGGACAGAATTTTTAGTTCAAAACTAGTTCGAAGAGCAGGAAGAATTGCATGAAGAGGTTTCAAAAGAAGAGGAATTACTTATGATAACATGTCCTGAGGCAACAAGTTCAAAACTGCCAAAGGAGAAAAAGAAGAAAAAGGAAGTATTGCTTATTACTGATGATGAAGACAACTCTGAGGTGACAAGTTCAAAACAGCCTCAGAGAAGGATACGAACTAGGAGTGCAATGAAAGAAGATAAACACATTCAAAAACAAGAACAAGTCTTCACCACTTACCAGAAGAAGCCGAGGAAGAAGCAAGTTCATAGCCAGCCAGCATTAGAGGATGAAGAACACCCACAAACTATGGAAGGTCAAGAAGAAAACCTAGCAAGGGAGATAGGATAGGAAACCCCAGATGCTGATGAGATAATAAGACAAACAAAGAAAATTAATATTTTCTTAGATCAGCAGGAGAGGGAGAAGGAAAAACAGTCAAGACATGGAGTATTAAAAGACTTAGCTTCTCCTTCCTCAGAACCACAAACTGTGCAAGAAGAAAAGAAAGAGGGTTCAGTACAGGGAAGTGATGAATTAGGAGTGGACACCAGTTCTGTCAAGCCTTCAACGAAGAAGAATACTTCCAAGAAAAATAAAGAGATCAAGAAATTGAAACTTGAAATAAAGGAATTGGAGCTCAAGAATGAGAAATTAAAAAAAGACAATCGGAAGCTGAGAATTCAGAGGACACACATTTCTAAGAATGCATCCAGATGGTATAAGCAGAAGAAGACCTACAAAGCTAAGTATGAGAGGCTGAAGGTCCTTTATGCATCTCCAACATCAACAGATGCATCGTCTCAGTAGGAGATTAGAAGCAGGAAGGTCGGTAGGAAAATTTTGGTTTTAACACAAGGTCAAATATTTTTTTGGCATGGGGACATGCAACAGCTTCCTCTTGGGGGAGATGTTGGGCACCATTTTGACCTCTTTTTGTCATCCAAATATCCTCCATTTTCCTCCATTAAACCCTCATACCAATCTATAAAGCTTGTAGTTCATCACAGACTTTGTTTAAAAAGGTATTAATGTCATTGCTTCTTAACAAATTGAATTTTGAAGTTTTTAGAGCATTGAAACTAGGTTTTTATAAAATTACAGGATGTTCTAACTTCCCGTAATATCTCCAAAGTTGAGCACTTGTAGGACAGCTAGGCATTAACTGGAAGATGGGGGAAATATCCTCAATGTCCAAGGATGGACGAATTTCCAATGAACAGATGATGTGGCTCTTACAGATGGCAAGTCAAAGTCGGTCAAATGACCACCTGTGCTACCACTCAGCACAAAAGCAGGGCAGTTTGGATTCTGTTGAGTTTCACGATTCTGCATGAGGATCTCGATGGCTATGTTCATTAATTAGTTTTCAAGATTGTAGCATTTCTAGTTTTCTTTTGAATTTGTATAAATATTCCACAAAACATTGGATTGATGATCACGATTTTGGGAAGAACGCAGATTGTTTCTGAGCTGCATGGTTTTGCTGTGTAATCGATTTTATGGTGAATACAATTAGACTTTCAGTTCTGTAAACCTACGACTGTGTGTGGAACGAGGCACTGGAGGGCCCCCTTTATTGAGTTCTCACACCATTACATTGCCACTGTATGCGATTTATCTGTTTGCAGTCATTAAATTGATGCATGCGATTTAGATCAAACAATTGGTATGTGTTAATTCTGTAGTAGCTAGCATATTGTTGTAGAACAAATTTCGTTAGTTTTCAATTGATTCTACTATTGGTCTGTTTTCATTTAAATGGTTTAAGCCACGATTTCGTTAATGCTATATACCACTTCGAATGTTAAAGGAACGGTTCTTACTGTGATCTTGACATATCATATATTGTTGCTCACCTGAGGAGGAAGTGTTTTGAACAACTATCAATTACGAACAATGTCCTATAAGGGAATTTAATGATTAATTGTTCATGCATTAGTGGATTGTTAGGGTTAGAATCATTGATTAATTGCTTTCATTCTATCACTTCTTCCACTGTTAAATTGCTTTCCTAAATAGATTGTTGTACATTTAAAGAACAGATGAAGCTATCCCTGTAGAAGGATTTTTGTATCTTTAAAGTTGTAGTACTTCCTATTAGACAGTAGGTTCAATTCACAGAAAATTAGGTTAACTGAACAAGTCTAGCTCTAGGTCCTAAAACTTGGAAATGCCTCTAAGCTTACAGACCCGGATTGACATATAAATTTAAGGTTCGATCTGCATTAGTAGATTGAAGCCCAGCAGTGCCTCCATTGCACTTTCAACTGAGTAATGGTCCTCCTCTTAAGCTGGACCTCTCTCTTCTCCAGAATGTAGAGTGGTTCTAGCATGAACTCCCTAGTGAGCTACCAATATGGATTGTTAATTTTAAACCAAATAGACTAGCAAGATCACTGAAAGAAAAATAATCACAAGATAGACACAGAATTTACCCTAGGAAACCCTCATGGGGTAGAAAACCCAACAAAGATTTCCTCAATAGGATGATCAACCAAAATACAAGATGTGCTCCAAGACTTAACCTCCTTCTCCAACTCCTGTGTAGACCTCCCATACAAGTGCGCTACTTTTCTGAGTTGTGAGTGTGTGTATAAATGAGGAGCTCTCCTCCTCTATTTATACTAATTCCCAACTGACTAAAATCCCTAATGGGGCCGACCTCTCCTAGAGAAGTAAAATAACCCCTAAAATATAATATCAGGGCCGACCCCCACATGGTGGGTCTAATAACCCTATTTACCACAGCTGCTCGGAGGAATAAACATCTCCGGATACATAATAGAGTCACCTCGGAGGGATGGACCATCTTCGGAATAATAATGTACAAATATAATATTCTTAGAAGTTACAATATTCAACACTCCCCCTTAATGAGAAGGATATTATAACAACATCTGCAGGAGCAAGGAGTCGTCGACTACATCATACTTGATACATCTATAAATCATCGGAAGCTTTCTTCAATTCATCATCATCAGTAACCCAACCAGTTACTGGAATCATCAACATCATCGGCATCATCATCACATGATTATCAGCATCGTCATCACATGATCATCAGCATCGTCATCACACGATCATCAGCATTGTCATCACACGATCATCAGCATTGTCATCACACGATCATCAGCATCGTCATCACATGACCATCAACATCGTCATCACACAATCGTCAGTATCGTCATCACACGATCATCAGCATCGTCATCACACGATCACCAACATCGTCATCACACGATCATCAGCATTGTCATCACACGATCATCAACATCGTCATCACACGATCACTAGCATCGTCATCACATGATCATCAGCATCGTCATCACACGATCATCAGCATCGTCATCACACGATAATCAGCATCGTCATCACACGATCATATTACAGGAAGATGAATCCTTCTCTCTTTAGGACATAGGTCCATGGATGATACAATCCGATCAAGTTCCAGGATGATCAGTCCTTATCTCTTTAAGACAAGTCTTATGTCTAGGGATAATGCAATCCCATCTTCAATTTTCGGAGACATCAGTCTACGGATCAATTCTGGGACCAAAGTCCGTGGAAGACACAATCCCCTACCTTTTCATTTAGGATTTCATTATCGGAGACCTAGTCTACGGCTCAATTCTGGGACCGAAGTCCGGGGAAGATACAATCCCCTACCTGTTCATTCAGGACTTCATTATCAGAGACCCAGTCGATGGCTCAATTCTGGGACCGAAGTCCAGGGAAGATACAATCCCTACCTGTTCATTCAGGACTTCATTATTGGAGACATCCTGTCTACGGCTCAATTCTGGGCCCAAAGTCTAGGGAAGATACAATCCCCTACCTGTTCATTCAAGACTTCATTTTCGAAGACATCCTGTCTACGGCTCCATTTTGGGACCGAAGTCTGGGGAAGATACAATCCCCTACCTGTTCATTTAGGACTTCATTATCGGAGACATCCTGTCTACAGCTCAATTCTGGGACCGAAGTCCGGGGAAGATACAATCCCCTACCTGTTCATTCAGGACTTAATTATCGGAGACATCATGTCTACGGTTCTCTTTAGGACTGAAGTCCAGGGATGATCCAATCCTCATATGTCCACCAAGGACTTCATTCTCGAAGACATACATCTACAGCTCTCTTTAGAACATGTGTTCAAGGATGATACAATCCCTCTTCTTTCTCGGAGACACCTGTCTACGGGTCACTTTTAGAACAAGTGTTCAAGGATGATGCAATCCCTCTTCTTTCTCAGAGACACCTGTCTACGGCTCACTTTTAGAACAAGTGTTCAAGGATGATGCAATCCCTCTTCTTTCTCGAAGACACCTGTCTACGGCTCACTTTTAGAACAAGTGTTCAAGGATGATGCAATCCCTCTTCTTTCTCGGAGACACCTATCTACGGCTCACTTTTAGAACAAGTGTTCAAGGATGATGCAATCCCTCTTCTTTCTCAGAGACACCTGCCTACGGCTCCCTTTTAGAACAAGTGTTCAAGGATGATGCAATCCTCACATGTATCCTCATTAATACAGGTACAAGTATCCTCAACCATACAAGTACATTAATCAATACATGTATCATAAAAAGTATGTATTCTTACCAATACATCTTATCATCAAAACATGTATTCCTACCAATACATATATCATCAAAAGCATGTATTCTCACCAATACATCTATCATCAAAATCATGTATTCTCAATAATACATCTATCAAAAGCATGTATTCTCACTAATACATCTATCATCAAAAACATGTATTCTCACTAATACATCTATCATCAAAAACATGTATTCTCACTAATACATCTATCATCAAAACCATGTATTCTCACTAATACATCTATCATCAAAAGCATGTATTCTCACTAATACATCTATCATCAAAAGCATGTATTCTCTCTAATAAATCTATCATCAAAAGCATGTATTCTCACTAATACATCTATCATCAAAATCATGTATTCTCTCTAATACATCTATCATCAAAAGCATGCATTCTCTCTAATACATCTATCATCAAAAGCATGTATTCTCACTAATACATCTATCATCAAAAGCATGTATAAGTAAAAACTAAGTATTCTAAGCATAAGTGTCCTAAATCTAAATATTTCTAAGTATCTAGGTGTAGTGAACAGGTATCCTCATCATCTACCTTGTTGTTCAATGAGACAATCTCATCATCAGTGACTATAATACTCCCCCTTTCGAGGAGGGTCCTTTTGAACTACACCAAGCTTATCTCGGAAGTATTCAAATTTCACTCGAGACAGAGGTTTGGTCAAGATATCAGCAATTTGATCCTCAGTGTTCACATACTCGAGCTTGATAGCTCCTCTCTGCACCATATCTCGTATATAAAAGTATCGTATCTCTATGTGTTTTGACTTATCGTGGAATACAGGATTTTCTGTCATCTTAATGCTGCTTTGATTGTCACACATAATCACAGTGGGATCCATTTCTAAGTCAAACACTCCAGATAATAACTTCCGAAGCCACACTGCTTCACAGCTTGCAGAGCAGGCAACTATATCTTCTGCTTCAGCAGTACTGAGGGCGACACTAGATTGTTTCTTGCTGAACCATGAGATCATGGCAGATCCAAGCCCATAACATCCACCTGATGTACTCTTTCTGTCTGAGACACTTGCTGCCCAATCAAAATCTGAGTAACCATGTAATCTGAGTTCATGACCTCCAAGATAATATAGACCAAAATCTAATGTACCTTTTAGGTACCTCATTATATGCTTTGCAGTTATTAAGTGAACCTTTCTAGGTTCTACTAGATACTGACTTAGGGTATTTATAGCAAAGCATATATCTGGCCTGGTATTTGTTAAATACATCAAAGACCCAACGATTTGTCTATATAGAGTTAGATCCACAAACTCGGATGAGTCATCAACTAATAATTTCAAGTTGGAGTCCATGGGAGTGGCCATGGGTTTACACTCCAACATCTCAAATATTTTTAGAATCTCCACAGCATACTTACCTTGATTTAGAAATATTCCTTTTGGTTCTTGCCATACTTCTAGACCTAAGAAGTAGTGCATTAGTCCGAGATCTTTTATCTCGAATTCTGAAGAAAGCTTCTTCTTGCTTTCAATAATTTGTTTCTCATTTCCGGTTAGAAATAGATCATCTACATATAACAATAGTATAACTGGTTCATCATCCATCACTTTGAGATAAAGATTGAGATCAGCTTTACTCTTAGTAAAGCCCATGCTTGTTAAGAAATTTTCAATCCTTCCGTACCAAGCTCTGGGAGCTTGCTTCAACCCATATAATGCCTTTTTTAGTTTGCATACATGAGTTCTCCCATCTTTAACCTCAAACCCTTGTGGTTGCTCTATGTACACTTCTTCTTCAATTACACCATTCAAAAAAGCTATCTTAACATCTATTTGATGTAATTTCCACTTCATCATAGATGCAAGTGCCATGATAGTTCTTATTGAAGTATACCTAGCAACTGGTGCAAATGTTTCTTCATAGTCAATTCCCTCCTTCTAAGAGAATCCTCTGGCTACAAATCTTGCCTTGTATTTTTCAATGCTGCCATCTGTAGCATGTTTTATCTTGAAAATCCATTTGGAAGAAACCACACTCTTATCTTTTGGTTTGGGAACTACATCCCAAACATCATTTTTCATTATTGACTGATATTCTTTTGTCATTGCTCCTACCCATTCTTTCTTCTGAGCTGCCTCTTCATAGCTAGCAGTTTGTTGATCCGCAAGATCACACATCATGGCCATATAGTTGGATACTAGCTTTGGTTTCTTTTTTTTTCTAGTGGAGCCTTCAGGAGCTCCATATCTTTCATCTCCTTGAATAATATCTCTAGCCCATGCTGGCCTTCTTTTCTTAGATAAATCTGTAATAGGAGGTTCTTGTGGTTCCAGCATGTCATGATCCTCTGGTGAATCATCTTCAGGGATGTGCACAGCCTCTGTGATTCTAGGAGGTGTATCTTCTTCATAGATTTCTTCAAGTTGGCACTTCCTGGATTTCTTGAGAGCTGCTTCTTCATCAAATGTTACATCTCTACTTATTTCTATATGATGAAAACCTGGTATGTAAATTATGAAGGCTTTGGACGATTCACAATAACCAACAAATATTCCCTTCTTACCAAAAGGATCCAACTTGGTTCTCTTTTCTTTTGGAATGTGGATGTACACAGAACACCCAAATATATTAAGATGACTTACCTCAGGCTTCTTTCCTGTAAACACTTCTTCTGGGGTCTTGAAATCAAGAGCACTATGGGATAGTCTTTTTGGCACATATACTGCAGTCTTAGCTGCTTCATCCCATAGATACATGGGTAGATCTTGGTCATGTATCATAGTCTTTACAACTTCCATGATGGTTCTATTTTTCCTCTCAACAACCCCATTTTGTTGGGGATTGTAGGGAGTGGTTAGTTCCCTCTTAATTCCGGCTTCTTTACAAAAGTCTTCAAAGTCCTTTGAAGTATATTCTCCGCCATTATTTGTTCTGAGAATCTTGATTCTCTTTTCTGAGAGATTTTCTATTAGAGCCTTGAACTCTTTGAATTTTCCAAAGACTTCATTCTTACCTTTTAGAAAGTATATCCAAGTTTTCCTTGAATAGTCATCAATGAATGAAAGATAGTATTCAAACCCACTTAGAGAAGTGGTGGGCATTGGTCCACATACATCTGAGTGTATTAGCTCCAAAATGTTCTTAGTCTTTGTTTCACTCTTTGGAAAGGGGTTCTTGACATTATTCCCTTTCTTACATCCTTTACATGAGCCATCATGATCAACCTTCAAATCTTGTAATCCTATGACCACCTTGCTTACATAGGGTAAGGCTTTGTAATTAATGTGATCTAATCTTCTATGCCATAGCTCACTGCGGCTAGAGGTTTCATGAGCGAGGGCAACTTCTGGATGACCCTTGAGCTTATAGAGACCTCCTTCTTCTTCACCAATGACAACTGCATCTTTAATTGATTTTCCTTTGGACCACATGAGTACTTGACCATCTATGAAGGCAACTCTAAAGCCTTTCTTATCTAGTGCTGAGATAGAGAGTAGGTTCTTCTTCAATCCTGGCACATATAAGATTTCTTTCATCTTCAAGGGTGTTCCAGAATCAAGCTTGTAGCTTGCTTCACCAATTCCCTTGATGGGATATTGATAATCATCTCCTAGATATACCTTTTGTGGTGAAGACTTTTCTTCAATTCTTGAGAGAATTTTCTTTTGACCTGTCATGTGCTTTGAAGCACCACTATCAATGAGCCATGTATCTTCACCAGGAGACACAGATCCAGAGAGTGCAGAGAATAGGACATATTCTTCTGGATCTTCTTTCTTTAATTTAGATATTTTCCTTTGAGGCCTTTCCTCTTCTTCTTCTTCTTCTTCTTCTTCTGCTTCTTCTTCTTCATTATCATCTTCTGCCATATGTGCATGATGTCTTTTGTGGACAAACTTCTTCTTCTTCTTTTCTGGTAAAGTACAGTCTCTAGCATAGTGTCCTAGTTTAAGACAATTAAAACATTGGACTGTGGAGAGGTCTCTTTCTGAGTTTGTTCCTCCTTTCCTTTTGAATCTATGAGAGGGTTGAGACCTTTTGTGGTTCACTTTCTTGAAGTGAACCCTTTTTCCTCTTTTGGTGTGGGTGGCCAAGGCTTGGTCATTCTCTTTAAGAAGAGCCTCTCTATTGGCTACCCTAGCCTCTTCTTGAACACAGTCCTCCCATACTACATCAAATTTCATGCTTTCTTTTCTGGCACACATGGTTTGTATGAATGATTCCCAAGGTCTAGTGAGACCATTTAGAGCAGTCATCACAAGTTCATCTTCATCAAGAGTATCACCAATGGCATCTAGTTGCTCCTTGATTTGGGAGACCCTTGAGAAGTATTCTTGAATAGATTCTCCTTTGTGCATCTTGGTACTCTTTAACTGAGTCCTTAGGTTCATCTTCCTGTTGATGTTCTTTCCTTCATACATTCTTCCTAGGGCATCATACATTTCCTTTGGAGTCTTCTTGGAGGCCACTTGGGGAATCAAGTGGTCTTTAATGGAATCAGCTATGATTCTCTTACCCCTAATCAAATCCTTCCTATGCTTCTCTTTGGCTTCATCTCCTTCAGGTTCTGCAACATCATCCTTGACATAATGAGCAAGATCATTCTCTTCAAGAATGAGACCAATTCTGTATTTTCATGCCTGGAAATTTTCTATGCCTTTTAGCTTGTCTTCAAGCTTAGTGTTTGGAGCCATCTTTTCTTGGGGGATTCCAAAAGACAAGAGATAGAATAGTACTTACCTGGAAACTTTAACCTTTTTAATTTTCTAGATCCTGGGACAGAATTTCTGGTTTATCACACTTTTGGTAAAACTAGGGATTGACTTTCCCGGAGTTCTACCCAACCAAAAAGTTTGATCTAGGGCTCAAAAGATTGGTTTTGAGAAGGGTTATACAGCCATGTAATCATATTTCAACAATATCAACTTTTTGCAGAAACCAATTTCTGATTTATCGCACTTTTGGTGAAACTAGGTTTTGACTTTTCCTGAGTTCTACCCAACCAAAAAGTTCGATGTAGGGCTCAAAAGATTGGTTTTGAGAAGAGCTATCCAGCCATGTAATTAGAATTCAACAATACCAACTTTTTGCAGAAACCCTAATTTTCACCGGAGAGAGAGAGAGAGAGATATTCTTACCTTGTGAAAGATGTCCTATTCAGGCTAGCTCTGATACCATGTTCATTTTAAACCAAATAGACTAGCAAGATCACTGAAAGAAACATAATCACAAGATAGACATAGAATTTACCCTGGGAAACCCTCATGGGGTAGAAAACCCAGCAAAGCTTTCCTCAATAATATGATCAACCAAAATACAAGATGTGCTCCAAGACTTAGCCTCCTTCTCCAACTCCTGTGCAGACCTCCCAGACAAGTGCGCTACTTTTCTGAGTTGTGAGTGTGTGTATAAATGAGGAGCTCTCCTCCTCTATTTATACTAATTCCTAACTGACTAAAATCCCTAATGGGGCCGACCTCTCCTGGAGAAGTCTAATAACCCCTAAAATATAATATCAGGGCCGACCCCCACATGGTGGGTCTAATAACCCTAGTTACCATAGCTCCTCGGAGCAATAAAGATCTCCGGATACATAATAGAGTCACCTCGGAGGGATGGACCATCTCCGGAATAATAATGTACAAATATAATATTCTTAGAAGTTACAATATTCAACATGGATGCCTAATGGGGGTAGCTATACAAAGAGCCTACTTTAAATGTCAACCCGGGGAACGTACAAACTTTAGAGATGCATGCACTATCTGTGCTCTTATAGGATAATCTCTGTCACAGTTGGATGTCGGTATTGATGTTCTAAAGGTTGCCTACTAAATATATAAAAACTGGTTATGCTACAGAATTAAGTATTGGAAAGCAATAAATCTATTTAAAGGTATTAAAGTATTGAAAGCAGCAAATTTGTTCTAAGAAATAAAGATATCAAAAGCAGTAAATATGTTCTAAGAAATAAAGAAGGAAATCTATTTTAAATAAAAATGCTGAAATAATTAGATGTTGATCTGTTCTAAGAAATGAAGATACAAAAACAATAAATCTATTTGAAATAATTAAAATGTTGAAATAATTAAATGTTGAGAATGAAAATATCATAACAGAGCTATTCTACTATTGGGGAAACAAAGTCTGTAACTACTATCTGTGCACAAAATTGGAGTCTTGATCTAACTTGTTTTACCAATCCAGAATTGAAGTACGATCATTCTATGCTTACCCATCTATTACTAAGAAGTCAAAAGAAACTAATCATGATGAGAAACTACAATGAAATCCAGATCTAAACCATGACATTGAAAGTAAAGTTATTACACATGTAATCATTGATAAAAATATGTGTTGAAAGAAAGCACCTACAGGACTATAGAAACCATTCTGCTGTACTATAGAACGTATTATAAACCACTACAGAAATAATGAATCATTCAAGTGCTACCGTATGCAATATAATTGTTCATCAATGTAAAAACGCATAATTGAAAAAATACCTGCAAATAAAAATCTCCCGACTTACGTGTTGGAGGGGCCGGGAAGCAAACCACACAGCAAAAGCAACATTCTTTGAGCGTGGATAGGTTTATGATGAAGACAAAAATGGAGTCAAAAGACCCTCCATGCCAGCACCATGGGATGAAATGGCTGCAATTGTCCTGAAGTATATTACATGAATTGGAAAATTAAGCTATGTTCCCATTTTCCATTTTCGTATCTTAGAGCTTCTCAGGAATAGAAGTCACATCTCATCAAACAAAAATATTAGCATTCCATTTTACCTGCTCCAATCCCTAGCAAAGATGAGCAGGAAGGTGGCTAAAGGAAAAGAAGATGCTTTGGCCCATCATGGGCTGATCAAACTAATAGTTGGTGAGGAGCTAAAAGCTCAGATTCTAGAGCTCTCTTGGGAGGAGTTCATCGTGGTATCTGATGAGGACGTTCAGAGAATGAGGACTACGCCCTTGCCACCTGAATCGAAAAGTAAGACCACCTCTGTACCAGGGGAAAAAGGAAAAATTGACTTGGGCAGTGTGGCCGACACCTTGGTAAAAACAAAACACCCCAAAGAGGACTCCCCCAAATTAGACCCAGATATTCCTACCAGTAGTCAAGGGTCGAAGAGGCGCAGCAAGAGATTCACGCAGGTATCTAAAATATGAGTCTCCAAGGAAAAAGAAAGGGAACCCAGCCCCCTAATTACCAATGTGTCTCATGATGACATTGATCCTTTTATAGATCAGCAGGATCCCACTACAGATGAAGAAGAGGACGAAGAAGAAAAAGAAGAAGAGGATGAAGAAGAGGAAAGGAATGAAGAGGAAAAATAGGATACAAAAGAAGAAATGGATAAAGAAGAAGAGCAGAGCTTACAGGAGCAAGGTAACTTTCAGGAAAACCCTCTTCAACGTAATGAAGACCCCGAGGTCATTTCCCAGCTCGTTGAAGCACGAGCAGAATTGGAAAGGCTCAGAAATGAGATGGCAACATTAAGAATTGGGCCAGGAAGCCGGGCCACACCTCCCCCATTCTCAGCCGAGAAGACACAAATCCTAAAGATGCATCATGTAGAAGAGCTCTGGCTAGCCGCGCAAAAGAATTTAGCGCTGCAAGAAAAGTTGGCCGAAGCATAGAACGAATTAGCAAAGAAAGACCAGGAGATTATCAAATTTAAGGATGTTTTTGCCACTAATATCGGCATATATGAGAGACTGCGTGACCTCAGACCACCATCGGTGGTATATGTAGTTTATTTACAAGAGAAATGGGGCGAATTCCAGCTCCAAAGGTTGAAGAAAGGTCTCCCTATAGAGGTAAGCACTCCCAAAGAATTTATTGATGCATCTTTGAACTACACAGAGCTGGAGAAAGACCAATTGAGTGAGTTCTTCTTGCACAATTTCATAGTTTCTGGCTCATCCGACTGGTCGCCAAACCCATATGTGGGCGATTTCTAGTTAAGGGCATTGTGTTCGTGGATGAACCACGAAATTGAGCGAGCCCGGGACTATCATCTCTATGTTGCATCCAAATGGAAAACCCCATTAATGATCAGACCAGAGCCAACTCACCCTGAGGGAATAATCTATAACCACAGGATCATCACTCAGGACGAGGAACTGATACCCATTCTCCTCGCAAAACAACAGGAGGCGGTGATTCATTTTGACATTACACTTTGCAACACACAAAAGGAAGTTAATGAGTCCATCAGGGAAAGGTGGAGCAGGGTGGAAAATTATCTAAAAAGAAGAGAATGACACTCTCCCCTTAGGCTTAAGGATGCTCTTTTCAAAACCACACTCTACAAGGAATCCCTGGCAAGGAACCAACTCAGGTGGATCGGGATGAGGTTAAATCACCCATTCTTTCTTTCCCCAGTCCTCAAAGAATTAGATTAATGGAGAGGAAGAGAGGAAGGCATGGGCCAGGGAGGATTATAATTTTGGATATCTCAGGAAGGCAGGGACACCTAAGGTGGTAGCATGGGATATCAAGGAGGTCATCGACAAATTGAATAAGTCATCCAAGGATGGGTGAATCCTTCAAGTAGGGGAGAGAATGATGTGTCCAATTTTCAGGTATTTGATAACCCTTTTCCCATAGTCCAGCTCAAGCAATGGTGAAGAAACACACTCAATTGTGGGAAAAGTGTTTTACTCTAATTATTTAATGAAATTTTTTTATGACTATTCTTGTATGTTAGAATGTGTATCAAAAAAACTAATTATATGGGAAACCAAGCGTGATTGAGCAGGTTCAGGTTCATTCAAGGATGGACGTGTAGAAGACTCAAGGATCACCAAGCTTAGCGCCCTGTTTTCTGATTTATAGAGGACGCACTCCCACTTTCAAGAAGAATTGGCATTTTGACAATCAGTTAGGATCAGAATTAAATCGTATAAATATGGACCTCTCGGTTAGCAAGAGGCCCTTGCTGTTATTTTGGAAAGATATTATTTTTAACGTTTTCTGCACTATTGAGAGACTGAGAAGTACATACTTCTATTTCGACATGGATTTTATATCTTATTGAAAGATTGATCATTCATTCTAGCCAGCATTTCTAAGCTTTATTCTCTCCTGCGTATGTGTTGGGGAGGGCCCCTCCAACACATAAGTCAGGAGATTTCTATTTGCAGGTATTTCTTTCAATTATGCGTTTTTACATTGATGAATAGTTATATTACATATGGAAGCACTTGAATGATTCATTATTTCTTTAGTGGTTTATAATACGTTTTGTAGTACTGCAGAACGGTTTCCGTATTCCTGTAGGTGCTTTCTTTCAATGCATATTTTTATCAATGATTACATGTGTAATAGCTTTACTTTCAATGTCATGGTTTAGATCTGGAGTTCACTACAGTTTCTCATCATGATTAGTTTCTTTTGACTTCTTAGTAATAGATGGGTAAGCATGGAATGATTGTACTTCAATTCTATATTGGTAAAACAAGTTAGATCAAGACTCTAGTTTTGTGCACAAATAGTAGTTACAGACTTTGTTTCCCCAATAGTAGAATAGCTCTGTTATGATATTTTCATTCTCAGCATTTAATTATTTCAGCATTTTAATTATTTCAAATAGATTTACCATTTTTTTATCTTCATTTCTTAGAATTGATCAGCATCTAATTATTTCAGCATTTTTATTTAAAATAGATTTCCTACTTTATTTCTTAGAACATATTTACTGCTTTTGATATCTTTATTTCTTAGAACAGATTTGTTGCTTTCAATACTTTAATACCTTTAAATAGATTTATTGCTTTCCAGTACTTAATTCTGTAGCATAATGAGTTTTTATATATTTAGTAGGCAACCTTTAGAACATCAATACCGACATCCAACTGTGACAGAGATTATCCTATAAGAGCATAGATAGTGCATGCATCTCTAAAGTTTGTACATTCCCCGGGTTGACATTTAAAGTAGGCTCTTGGTATAGCTGCCCCCATTAGGCATCCATATTGGGAGCTCACCACTTTTTGGCGCCGTTTTCCGGGGAGGTGCTAGATCTTTTAGGAGACATCACCTAAAAACCACAAAAATAAAACAAAAACATAAATATCTTCTACCAATGAATGCCTCGTTGGCAAAGGGATAGGTTTGGCCGCTTTTTTCCCAAGCATTCCATGAGCAACAATGGTAATAACAGTTCGAACCATTCTCAGTTTGAATTTCTACACTCTGAAAACAAAACTGACTCCACATACGATCCAAACAGAAGCAACTTCACTACCAGTTCCAGCTCAAACACCTCAATGGCAAATGAAGAAAAAGAACCTAGGGAGCTTTTCACCTTTCCCATTAGCATACCTCTTGGAGATGCCAGAATGATGAACATAAATCCTAATCATCTACCAGACTTTCATGGTTTCACTTCAGAAGATCTTGACACATTCCTGTTTTAATTTGAGGTAGTTTCCAGATCATTTGATTACACTACTGATGCACAAAATCTAAGACTTTTTCCTTCCACACTAAAATACCTATCACTTCGGTGGTTCATGAGCCTTGAAGGAAATAGTATCTTTCGCTGGGATCAAATGAAACAGTCATTCTTAGAAAAATATAGGGACTACTACAAGGCCAAAGATACTAGGGATGAAATCTTTAGGATGCAACAAGGAGATAGAGAATCATTAGAAGATTATGGCCACAGATTTCAACTCAGCTACAAACGAGCCAGCCATTGCACATTAGATCCTGAATCACTAAAGCTTGTCCTTATCAAAGGTGTAAAAGAGGAGAATTTTGAAGTCTTAAATCTCCTTGGGGATGGAGATATATTCCAAAAATATTTTGACCAGATCCTGCAAATATTCAAAAACTACTCAAGATCTAGGAAAACTAAGAATGGGACGAGGGATACACATACAACCACCAGTGGATCATCATCCTCAACACCAACACTTACAAAATCCGATTTAGGAAACCTATTGGATGACATGAAAACTGACATACTGCAATCCCTAGCTAGGCAACTTGATGCTCTTCAAATCAAAAAGAAAGAGGATGAAATTAACCAAGCCTTGGCAATATTTTGTCCTCGTTGTAGAAAAAAGAATGAGAAGGGATAGTGCACCTTGAACACAATAGAAGTATGTGGTCTCTGCACCGATGACCATTCCACTAATAAATGTCCCCTCTTACCCTCATGTAAGGCAGCTATTCAAAACCCATCAGCTAAAGGAACTGTAGAACAGCTCTGTTTTATAAATCAGAGGAGGAATAATTTTGTTAGGCCATATCAGCAGAGCAATCAAACTTACTACAATCAAGGACATCCAAATTGGAACTCTGCACTGAATCCATGGCAAGCACAGCCAAATCATAACCAATGGAAACAAAACCAACAAGCATATCAAACATCCTATCAACAACCATATTATCCACCCTCTTATCCTCAATACCCCCCACCGTTTCCATCCACCACAAATTATGCAAACCAGTACCCCCATCCATCAAATTGGAGGTCTCCATTACAACAGTCGCTCATTATGCCACCCCCACAACCTCAACCACTCCCCAGACCTCCACCTATTCCAGCCCAACCAATTCCAAATCCTAATAATAACAGACCCCCACAACAGCAACAGGCTTATAACACTAATATAACACAATTCCCAACTTATGTTGTAGACACCATAGAAATAAATGAAATAAACCTATGATCTAGAAAAACATTGCAGAATACATCCCCACACAACATCCAACAAACTATACCTGAAGCTCAATACCACAAATCAGAACCCTATGTTCAGCATCCTGATGAACCAGAACCTCCCAAGGACGAAACCCTACCACTTCCACGCAACAAAAATCCCCCATTTCCAGAAAAAAACTTGTCCGGAATACAAAAGAAGAGGAAGAGAATACAATCTTAAACGAATTCAAACACCTAAACATCCAAATCCTGATTTTACAAGACATAAGGGATGTGCCCATCTGCAACAAATTCATTAGAGAAAATTGCCTAAAAAATCCAGGAAGAAGGAAGCGTGACCCACCAACTATTAATGTAGTGGGACAATTGGCCGATTTGATGCTAGGTGTCATAATAAATCCTAAATATTTTGATCATGGTAGTCCTGTAGTAAGCGTCACCATAAATAACAAGCAAATAAATAAAATCTTAATCAATTTAGGAGCTGCGATCAATGTCATGAGTAAAGAAACCATGTTATACCTAGGACTCCAATCAATGGTAAGACCAACCACAACAGTACTCCAACTAGCAGACACGTCCACTATGAAACCCGAAGGAATGCTAGAAGACATTATGATCAATATTGAGTCCTCTGAATACCCAACTGATTTTATAATAATCGAAATCAAAAGCAAACTTAGTGGCTATCCAATTATCCTGGGTAGACCTTCGTTAGCAACTATGGACGCTTACATAGGTTGCTGATCAGGAAATATGACAATCACTAGTGGACATACCAGGAAGAAAATCACAATCTACCCACCAGCAATGAAATCCTCAAAGTTAGAATATCAAAATTGGACTAATGGTTACCAGAACACACCAAATCACAACCTCCAACCTATCCTAACAATTGATGCTGCAATATCTTTAAAGGAAGTAGATGAAGATGGCCATATAGATAGATTTATATAAAATATATCTCCTAACAATCATGTTATTCAAGAATTTTTTTCTACAAAAACAGGTGAAAGTTCAAAACAGAACATGGATGACTTATGGACAGAAGTACTCGAAGAACAGATTGAAAAGGTATAAGTCGTGGAAATTCACCCTGGCAAATCAGTCAACATAAATTCCAAATTACAACCAGAACAAGAAAAGAAATTGATGAAGATACTACAATAACAAAGTAAAGCATTTGCATGGACATATGCAGATATGAAAGGAATACATCTTGATATCTACAAACACTACATTTACATCAAAGAAGGATCGACTCCTATCAGGCAACCACAAAGAAGACTAAACCTTGCACTAAAAGACATAGTCAAAATGGAATTACAAAAGTTATTAGACGCAAGTTTCATCTATCCAATATCTGATAGTGAGTGGGTCTCACCACTAGTCATAGTGCCCAAAAAAGGAGGCAAATGGAGAATTTGTGTGGACTACAGTGAGATGAATAAAGCAGCAAAGAAAGATCATTTTCCACTTCCATTTATAGACCAGGTGCTGGATACATTATCTGGAAACAAGTACTTCTCATTCTTAGATGGTTTCAATGGGTACAACCAAATGTTAATACACCCAACTGATCAAGATATGATGACCTTTACATGACCATGGGGAACTTATGCCTATAGGGTCCTACCCTTTGGTTTATGTAACGCCCTAGCAACATTTCAAAGAGCCATATTGAGTATTTTCTCTGATTTCCTGAATGAAAAAATGGAAGTCTTTATGGATGATTTCACACCCTATGGATAGATCTTCGATAAGGCATTGAACAATCTTGAATTAGTATTAAAGAAATGTATTGAAATGATCTTATGCATAAGCAATGACAAATCCAGGATGTTAATGGAAGAGGGCATCATTCTAGGACATCACATATCACAAAGAGGTATAGAAGTTGATCAAGCCAAAGTCTCAGTAATTAGAACACTACCCCCACCTGTCAAACAAAGAGATGTGAGAAGCTTCCTTGGACAGATAGGGTACTACAGAAGGTTTATTGAGAATTATAGCAAAATTGCTTCCCCCATGTTTGCACTTCTCACAAAAGACAATGAGTTCATATGGACAAGCAATTGCATGACAGCCTTTGAAAGTCTTAAACAGAAAACCATCTCAGCGCCAATACTTCAAGGACCAAACTAGGAAATTCTATTTCACATTCACACAGATGCATCAAATAAAGCCATCGGATCTGTGTTGGGACAAGAACAAGACAAGAAACCCTATGCCATATACTATATAAGCAAAAATTTGGCTGAGGCAGAACTCAACTACACGGTAACAGAAAAGGAATTTCTGGCATTCATACATGCAATCAATAAATTCAGGCATTACATCACAGGATACCAAAGTTTTATCCATACTAACCACTCAACAATCAGATATCTTATGAACAAGCCTAACACCAGTGCAAGAATTATTCGATGGATGCTACTTCTACAAGAATTTGACATCACTATAATAGATAAACTAGGCAAGCATAATGTGGTAGCCGATTTTTTGTCAAGAGTAACACATGGAAAAGATAACGAATTGGTTCAAGATAACTTCCCTGATGAGCACCTTTTTGCCATATCAATAAAAATCCCATGGTTTACTGACATAGCAAACTATTTGGTATCCGGAAAGTTTCCAAAACATTACAGTTCTAAAGAAAGGACAAAAGTAATCAGACAAAGTGCCACGTATACATGGATAGAGGGCATGCTTTTTAAACAAGGACTAGATCAAGTACTTAGAAGGTGCATTAGGGAAGATGAGGTACATGACATAATGCATGCCACCCACAATGAACCCTGTGGAGGACACTATGCTGCAAAAAGGACAGCCTACGAGATCTTGCAAACAGGGTATTATTGGCCAACACTCCACAGATATGCTTATGAGTATGTGTCCCATTGTGATGATTTCCAGAGAATGGGAAAACCAACACAAAAACAAGAAATGCCACTTCATCCACAGATCTCCTTGGAGGCATTTGAAAAGTGGGGATTTGATTTTTTTGGCCCATTCAGCCCACAATCCAATGAGAAAAGCTACATCCTCGTATGCACTGATTACCTTACAAAATGGACAGAGGTAGCAGCACTGGCTGCTGCAAATTAAACCAGTGTGGCCAAATTCTTTACTGAGCAGATCTTTCATAGGTTTGGGGTGCCAAGAGAGCTAGTTTCTTATCAGGGCCCACAATTCACATCGAATTTAATTGAAGACTTCATGAAAAGAAACAATGTAAAGCACAAACAGTCATCCTCCTATCACCCTCAAGCAAATGGTCAAGCTGAGGTAACCAACAGGGAATTAGAGAGAATATTGACAAAAACTGTCCAACTTCACAAAAGGGATTGGGCTGACAGACTTAGTGAGGAATTATGGGCTTACAATACTACATGGAAAACAACAATAGGATTCACACCTTATGAACTAGTCTATGGGAAAAGGTAATGATACCAATCGAATTTGAAGTAAAAACATTAAGAATTGTAGCCGATCTAAATATGAACCTATCAGACATTCAAAGAGAATGCATGCTACAGCTAAATCAACTAGATGAACACCACCAAACAAGAACTTACACATACTGAAATCATTCAACAGCAAAAAAAAAAAGGCATGACCAACATTTGAAGGATAAGAAATTCAAAGAAGGTGATTGGGCACTACTCTACGAATCCAGATTTCACACATTCAAAGGAAAGATAACCACTAGATGGCTTGGACCTTACATTATATAGAAAATTTATGAAAATGGGGCTATGAAAATTATTACAATTGATGAAGAAGAATTCCCCATGATAGTCAATGGGCATCGCCTAAAACTTTACAAGAAACCACAGTCAAAAGAAGAATTTACATAGGTACTCTACCAGCAACAATTGATGCTAATAGAAGATGCTTCAAATCAGTAAAATATAACTCATTTACAATAAAACAAAAAAAACAAAAAAGAGATAGAAAAAATGAAAAAAGAGAAGAAAAAAAAAACACAAAACAACAACAACAAAAAAATTAACAGCAAATTTGCAGGGCATCAACCACAATTCAAGCAAGCCGGATATACATTCAAGTGAGCCTGGAAAATAATTCAAGAGAGCCTGCCACATATTCAAGCAAGCTTGCAAAATAATTCAAGAGAGGCTGCCACATATTCAAGCAAGCCTACAAAATAACTCAAGCGAGGCTGCCACTTATTCAAGCGAGCCTGCAATTCAATTCCAGCGAGGCTGCCATTTATTCAAGTGAAATGAATTCAATTCAAATGAGCCCGATATATTACATATCATAATCACGCAAGCCTGCAAGTTATTCAAGAGAGCCTATCACATACAGCCAGGCAATCACCTAAATATGAAGCATCATCACATGAGTTCTATCAACAAACTGGCACAATTTTCAAAAGAAGACACTTCAGCACATTCAAACGGGAAAAAAGGGAAACAACAACCCACACACGTAACTACTGACATGCAGAAATCAACTACAAAGATGCCATATCTACTACAGATTCCGCCATGCATGAAAAATGCACCAAGATCATCAATGCAGGTACGCATACATACAAAGGTAATCTCTAAAATGATTTTATTTTATTTTAAGCTAAAACATTATCCCACAATTCATTCATTTCTAGTCAGCTGAGGACAACTTCAACTCTAAATTGGTGGCATGGTGGAATGACCTTCATAACTCATGATAGCTACTTAAATTTCGTCACCTCATCAAATCATGATCGCAACCTTTAGTACGGAGATCGATTATCAGAAGACAGAGATCGATCATGGAAAATAGGGGATTAAAAGTGGCAAGTATAGGTATGATGGAAGGGATAGGTGCAGAAAGACAGTGAATTAGGGTGCATAATATTCCATGACTTTGCACATAAGTAGCCACCCCAAATTCTCGAGAAGCAGCCACCGATGTATTCCTTGAGCCTGTAGGCAGAGCCCAACCAAGTTGAAGGTATAAAACTGCATTCCAAAAGCCCTGGTTTTGTTTGATCATAAGAGAGATCCTAAAAATGACGAAAGGGTTTTAAGAAAAGTGAACCAAAAGATCACAGTGCCATTTATCAAATCCCGAGAGTCCTGCAGATCATTCGTAATTCAGGCTGGATTCCATTTATCCATGGATTGAGAGGATACGATACAGGGGTTGCTCAGGAGTTCACACGGAACCTCAAACATATCAAAGATGAGCAGTATGTCACCTGAGTAAAAGGGTTACGCATAAAGTTGGATGAGGACATGATCGCCAAATACATTGGTCTTCCAATGGGCCTGCATTGGAGCAGCAATGACAGGGAGGCAAACCACACAACAAAAGCAGCATTTTTTGAGTGTGGAGAGGTTTATGATGAAGACAAAAAGGAGTCAAAAGACCTTCCATGCCAACACCATGGGATGAAATGGATGCAATTGTCCTGAGGTATATTACATGCACTGGAATATTAAGCTATGTTTCCATTTTCCATTTTCATATCTTAGAGCTTCTCATGCACAAAAGTCACATCCAGGGTATTTTTTAAGGATTCTAATATTGTACTTAAGTATAGTATTCTAGGCGATTATTTTGGATTGAAAAAAACATATATATAGATAGGTAGGCGAATATCAAATATGAAACATACAATTTACTACCGAAATTTGTAAATTTTGGTGAAAATTATGATAAAAAAACATATTTTATGTATATATAGGCGATATTAGAGACTAAAAATGACCAAATAGTGAATTTAGTTTTTGAAAAAAAACCCAAAAAATAGCCAATTGGTGAAATTTCGCCCCTAAAAATTACCCTGGTCACATCTCATCAAACAATAATATTAGCATTCCATTTTACCTGCTCCAATCCCTAGCAGAGATGAGCAGGAAGGTCGCTAAAGGAAAAGAAGATGCTTTGGCCCATCATGGGCTGATCAAACTAATAGTTGGTGAGGAGCTAAAACCTCAAATTTCGGAGCTCTCTTCAGAGGAGTTCATCGTGGTATCTGCTGAGGACGTTCAGAGAATGAGGACTACGCCCTTGCCACCTGAATCGAAAAGTAAGACCACCTCTGTATTAGGGGAAAAAAGAAAAATTTACTTGGACAGTGTGGCCGACACCTTGGTAAAAATAAAACACTCCAAATAGGACTCCCTCAAATCAGACCCAGATATTCCTACCAGTGGTCAAGGGTCGAAGAGGCGTAGCAAGAGATTTTTGCAGGTATCTAAAATCCGAGTCTCCAAGGAAAAAGAAAGGGAACCCAGCCCCCTGATTACCAATGTGTCTGATGATGACATTGATCCTTTTATAGATCAGAAGGATCCCACTACAGATGAAGAAGAGGACGAAGAAGAAAAAGAAGAAGAGGATGAAGAAGAGGAAACGAATGAAGAGGAAAAACATGATACAGAAGAAGAAATGGATAAAGAAGAAGAGCAGAGCTTACAGGAGCAAGGCAACTTTCAGGAAAACCCTCTTCAACGTAATGAAGACCCCGAGGTCATTTCCCAGCTCGTTGAAGCACGAGCAGAATTGGAAAGGCTCAGAAATGAGATGGCAACATTAAGAATTGGGCCAGGAAGCCGGGCCACACCTCCCCCATTCTCAGCCGAGAAGACACAAATCCTAAAGATGCATCATGTAGAAGAGCTCCGGCTAGCCGCGCAGAAGAATTTAGCGCTGCAAGAAAAGTTGGCCGAAGCATAGAACGAATTAGCAAAGAAAGACCAGGAGATTATCAAATTTAACGATGTTTTCGCCACTACTATCGGCATATATGAGAGACTGCGTGACCTCAGACCACCATCAGTGGTGTATGCAGTTTATTTACAAGAGAAATGGGGTGAATTCCAGCTCCAAAGGTTGAAGAAAGGTCTCCCTATAGAGGTAAGCACTCCCAAAGAATTTATTGATGCATCTTTGAACTCCATAAAGCTGGAGAAAGACCAATTGAGTGACTTCTTCTTGCAAAATTTCGTACTTTTTGGCTTGCCCAACTGGTCGCCAAACCCATATGTGGGTGATTTCTAGTTAAGGGCATTGTGTTCGTGGATGAACCATGAAATTGAGTGAGCCCAGGACTATCATCTCTATGTTGCATCCAAATGGCAAACACCATTAATGATCAGACCAGATCCAACTCACTGTGAGGGAATAATCTATAACCACAGGATCATCACTCAGGCCGAGGAACTGATACCCATTCTCCTCGCAAAACAATAGGAGGCGTTGATTCATTTTGACATTACACTCCACAGCACACAAAAGGAAGTTAATGAGTCCATCAGGGAAAGGTGGAGCAGGGTGGAAAATGATCAAAAAAGAAGAGAACTCCACTCTCCCCTCAGGCTTAAGGATGCTCTTTTCAAAACCACACTCTGCAAAGAATCCCTGGCAAGGAACCAACTCAGGTGGATAGGGATGAGGCTAAATCCCCCATTCTTTCTTTTCCCAGTTCTCAAAGAACAGATTAATGAAGAGGAAGAGAGGAAGGCATGGGCCAGGGAGGATAAGAATTTTGGATATATCAGGCAGGCAGGGACACTTAAGGTTGTAGCATGGGATATCAGGGAGGTCATCGAAGAATTGAATAAGTCACCCAAGGATGGGTGAATCCTTCAAGTAGGGGAGAGAATGATGGGTCCAATTTTCAGGTATTTGATAACCCTTTTTCCATAGTCTAGCTTAGGCAATGGTGAATAACACACTCAATTGTGGGAAAAGTGTTTTACTTTAATTATTTAATGAAATTTTTTTATGATTATTCTTGTATGTTAGAATGCGTATCAAATAAACTAATTATATGGGAAACCAAGCGTGATTGAGCAGGTTCAGGGTCATTCAAGGATGGACATGTAGAAGACTCAAGGATCACGAAGCTCGGCGCCCTGTTTCCTGATTTATAGAGAACGCACTCCCACTTTCAAGACGAATCGGCATTTTGAAAATCAGTTAGGATCATCATTAAATCGTATAAATATGGACCTCTCAGGTAGCGAGAGGCCCCTGCTGTTATTTTGGAAAGATATTATTTTTAACGTTTTCTGCACTATTGAGATACTGAGAAGTACAAACTTCTATTTTGACATGGATTTTATATCTTAATGAAAGATTGATCATTAATCCTAGCTAGCATTTCTAATCTTTATTCTCTCTTGCATACGGGTTGGGGAGGGCCCCTCCAACACGTAAGTCTGGAGATTTCTATTTGCAAGTATTTCTTTCAATTATGCGTTTTTACATTGATGAACAGTTATATTGCATATGGCAGCGCTTGAATGATTCATTATTTATGTAGTGGTTTATAATACGTTCTGTAGTATAGCAGAACGGTTTTCGTAGTCCTGTAGGTGCTTTCTTTCAACGCATATTTTTATCAACGATTACATGTGTAATAGATTTACTTTCAATGTCATGGTTTAGATCTGGAGTTCACTGCAGTTTCTCATTGTGATTAGTTTCTTTTGACTTCTTAGTAATAGATAGGTAAGCATAGGATGATCATACTTCAATTCTAGATTGGTAAAACAAGTTAGATCAAGACTCCAATTTTGTGCGCAGATAGTAGTTACAGACTTTGTTTCCCCAATAGTAGAATAGTTCTATTATGATATTTTCATTCTCAGCATTTACTTATTTCAGCATTTTAATTATTTCAAATAGATTTACTGTTTTTGTATCTTCATTTCTTAGAACAAATCAGCATCTAATTATTTCAGCATTTTTATTTAAAGTAGATTTCCTACTTTATTTCATAGAACATATTTACTGCTTTTGATATCTTTATTTCTTAGAACAAATTTGCTGCTTTTAATACTTTAATACCTTTAAATAGATTTATTGCTTTCCAGTACTTAATTCCGTAGCATAACCAGTTTTTATATATTTAGTAGGCAACCTTTAGAACATCAATACCGACATCCAACTGTGACATAGATTATCCTATAAGAGCACAGATAGTGCATGCATCTCTAAAGTTTGTACGTTCCCCAGGTTGACATTTAAAGTAGGCTCTTGGTATAGCTGCCCCCATTAGGCATCCATATTGGGAGCTCACCACTCCCCTTCGGGCTCCACCTATAATAAGGACCAATCAATAACATGTTTAGTATCGTATACATATTTCTTTAATAGTGAAGCATGAAAAACATTATGAAATTTTATATGAGCTGGCAAGGCGAACTCATAAGCTACTGGGCCCTTCTTGGCTAGTATTTCAAAAGGTCCACAAAATCTTGGGACTAGTTTCCTGCAACGTCCCAAGCTAAACCAACTTCATTTCGCTTTTATTTTTAAAAACACATGTTTGCTGACTTGGTTGTCTTTGTCTTTCTTTTCTTGTCCACATAACTCTTTTGGTGGTCGTATGCTTCTTTCAAGTTCAGTTGTACCTTAGAGACTAGTTGTTCCAAGTCTTTTAGTAGGTCGGGCTGTAACATAAGTCTGTCTACTGGACTGTCCCAAGTCACAGGTGTCCAACATTTCCTGCCATAGAGTACCTCGAAAGGACTCATTTTGGCCCAAGTTTGATAACCATTATTGTATGCAAACTATGCGAGTTGCAAATAATCTTCCCACTTGGTGGGGTTGTTCATGACATACATCTTCAACATGTCCTCAAGGATCTAGTTTACTCGTTCTGTTTGTCCATCGTTCTGGGGGTGGTACACGGTACTGAATTGTAACTGGGTTTCCAAACCGGAGAACAATGCTATTCAGAAGTTACTAGTGAACTTCGTGTCTCAATTGGAAATGATTGCTTTGGGTATCCTGTGCAATCAAAAGATCTCTTTTAATAATATTTCTACGATGTGAACTGGTTTGTAGGTAGATTTTACCGGTATAAAGTGGGCTACTTTAGACAGCTTGTCTACCACTACAAAGATGGAGTCATTCATTTTCTTTCTCTTGGGTAAGCCTGTAATGAAGTCCATACTTATTACCTCCCATTTCCATTCCGGAACGGGTAAACGTAGAAGTAATCTGGAGGGGTGTTGGTGTTGTGCTTTGACGAACTAGAACTCCTGACATTTCACGATGAACATTGCGATGTCAGCTTTAAGCTTAGGCCAAAAGTAATGTTTCTTTATGGCCAATATAATCTTTTGGTATCCAGGGTGCCTTGAATAGGGTTTATGGTAAAATTCGGTGAGAATGTTGGATCTAATGTCTCCACTCTCTGGGAGGTAAAGTCGGTCTTTTGACCATAGTACTCTCGATTCATCTATCTTATATTCTTTTTTCTATTGGAAAATCCTGCTTCCTGGATCATTGCGAGGATTTCAGTATAATAATGGTCACTCTTACATTCCATTCGAATTCTCTGGTGTAAGTCTGAGTTGGTTTGGCTCACCATGACCTCGTAAAGCATATGTGCTCAACGGCTCAAGGCATCCGCAATCTTGTTTTCCTTGCCTTTTATATGCTTTAGTTTGAAATAGTATTCACTAAGGAAGGCTAACCACCTGGCCTGCCTAGCACTTAGGTCAGGTTGGTCGAAAAGGTATTTCAAGCTCATATTATCACTCATCAATAGGAATTTCTTTCCCATGAGATAATGTCGCCACCTCTTCAGAGCATGGATGATGGCAGCTAGTTCGAGGTCATGCATAGGGTAGTTTTGCTCATGTTCTTTTAGTTTCCTCGATTCATAGCATATGGAAAAATTGTCTTGCATAAGGACTCCCCTAAGTCCTTCCTTGATTGCATCTGTGCAAATGACGAAGTCCCCATTGGGATCCGTGATACGTAGAATCGGTGCACTAATCAGTAGTTGCTTCGGCTTTTGAAAGGTGGTCATGGGACATGCAATCCGTGAAATGTTCTCAATGAACTTTCGGTAGTAGCCGGCTAATCCCAATAACGATCTTATATCGAATATGCAAGTAGGTGTGGGCCATTCTTCGATAGCTTTGACCTTTTCGGGGTTGACGGCTATTCCCTTCTCGGAGATGACATGTCCTAAGTATTGAATCTGGGGTCTGTAGAAATCGCACTTACTAAACTTGGCATAAAGCTGGTGTTCCCTTAGTATCCGTAAAACAATTCGGAGGTGCTCCTCATGTTCTACTTCGTTCTTGGAGTAGATCAAAATGTCGTCAATAAAGACTAGAATGAATTTATCGTGGTATTTACTAAAGATACTATTCATCATGCACATAAAGTTGGCCGGTGCATTCATCAACCCAAAGGGCATCACTACGAACTCGTAGTGTCTGTAATGGGTTCGGAATGCGGTTTTATTGATATCCTCATCACAGATCCTCGCTTGATGGTATCCGAATTGTAAGCCGATCTTTGAGAAGATCTTTGCCCCTCTGACTTGGTCAAACAAGTCGTCAATCCTAGGGAGTGGGTAGCGGTTCTTAATGGTCATCTTGTTGAGTTGGCAATAAGCAATGCACATCTGCATCATTCCGTCTTTCTTCTTGACGAAGAGTATCGGTGCGCCCCAAGGGGACACACTTGGTCGAATGTACCCTTTGTCTATTAATTCTTGTAACTGAAGCTTGAGCTCCACCAATTCTGGTGTGCTCATGCGGTACGGGGCTTTAGAAGCTGGTACTGACCTGAGTGCTAGCTTGATGGAAAAATCTAAGTCTCGTTTGGGTGGTAATCCCGATATTTCCTTGGGAAATACATCCTTGAATTCCATGAGGACTGGGAAGTCTTCGATCTTTTGTTCCCTATCAGTTTATATGTTGTGGATATTGATGGCAAAGAGTTTGCAATCTTTTCTGATACATTTCTTTTCTTGTAAGGCGTAGATCTGTCATACCGACAATTTCTTAGGGATACCCTGAATCATCTTCTGATTCCCTTGGCCATCCCTGCAGAGTAAGGATTTGTTTAAGCAGTCTAGTAGGAAATGGTGTTCTTCTAACCAATCCATGTCGACGAGTACATCGTATGACCCTAGGGGTAGAATGTTTAATTCTAACCTAGTTTGGAACCCGTTTAAGTCTATCTCACAATTCTTAACTAACTCGGAGACCTTTCATTTGGTAACGGTGGCTAGTTGAACCAGCCATGGTTTCTCATGAGGTTCTCGGTTCAACTTACAAGTGTCCACTAACTTAGGGGAGATATAAATTCAGCAAGCGCCGGGATCTATTAAAACTGAAATGGCAGTGTTAAAAATATTACCCTCTAATTCCACCATGGTGGCTTGGTGATCTTCCTCTCGGCCATCGAGAGCAGCATAAATCTGTGGTGTCTTTGCCATGTCTCCTATGGTAGATTCTGCTTGGACGTTGTGTAACACTCCATCCATTTTGCTGCGGCAGTCTCTATAGTAGTGTGGCCCTTGGCATTTCCAACAAGAAACAGTTGGTGGGACAACTTTTGTCCCTTTGTTGAAAGCTATCCTGTTGATAGGTGGTGGGGGTGCACTTGGCTGTATTTGAGGTCATTTGAAGCCTCTATTAGGTGGAAAATTGTTGTTGTTTTTTTGGAAGGGCGGAGGTCTGAAACCTAGTTTGCGGTTGTCTGAGAAGGTTCTAAACATATCTTTGTTTATGTTGATGTTGTCATTTCTTGGCTATCTGTGCTCATAGCACAGTCTTGCTTTATGCAAGGTCACATCAAGGGTTTTGGGCATGTCAAACTCTATCTTTTCTCTAAAAATTAGTGGTAGCCCTCCCAAGAACTATTGTATTTTGACTTTTTCGTCTTTGATGTAAGGAACATAGTGCAGCAAGTCTAAGAATTGGTTTATGAATGCTTCCATAGTCAAGGAGCCCATTTTTAACTCATGAAATTCTTTAATTTTCTTGTCGAAGAATATTCCAAACATATATTTGTCTTGGAATATTCTGTTGAAAGTATCTCAGGTTATGTATCTCAGTTCTTATCCTTTGGTGTGTTTCAAGTCCCACCACCATCTGGCAGCTTTACCATTCAAATTGTATATGGCTAGTCGGGCTTGCATTTGACTGGAGTAATTGTGAACTTTGAAGTATTTATTCATTCCTAGCAGCCACTCCTCAGCCTTTTGCCCAGAGTTAATCTCTCTGTCATATGTTGGGGCTTTTATCTTTCTGAATTCCCCTTGTAGACTGTCATCACTTTTCTTCCTTTTCTTGCAAGGAGGTGGTGAACATTTATCATTAGAAGAGCTCTTACAATATTCTTCCATTGATTGAGGTATGTGTTCTCCCTTCTCTTCTCCCTTAGGGATAGCAGTCCTTTTTGTGTGACTATTTCCCTTTTTAAAAGTGTTGAGTAAGAGTGTGGGTTGTCCGTGAGGTTTTGCCTTTGTTAAAGTCTGAAGCAGTGCCTCATTTATGGCTTGCTGCTCTCTTCTTTCCCGCATGTTTTCATCTCAAAAAATTTGGAATTCAGCCTATAGATTTTGCATGGATTTCATTAAATCCAAGTTGAATTCCACCACAATTTCTTTCTCTTGTGGTGGTGAGTTCAGATTTCCATGTATGCTGCTGCCCCCTTCTGCATTCATTTTTAGACACTGACTGTACCTGTAATGTTTATATAAGCGTCAAGAACAGAAAATCTCTTAGTTCATTTTTACATAAATAAAATAAAATTTCTTAAGGTATGTTTCTGTTTACTGTGTATCTATAGCAGATGTTTGTAATGAGCCTAATAGGTCACTTAGTTTTGTAATTGAGCTCTGATACCACTTGTATTGTCCCTAAAAATAGTAAAAATTTAAAAAAAAATCGATACTAAATTGAACTGGTAAAGATATGAAGAATAGTAAATTAACTTCAGCACTGATAAGTACCTACTGCACCAGTATTTGATTTCTACTCTTTGAACTGTCTTAGTTTCATAAGTATCATGGTTTGCTGATGATAAATTCTACAGCTTTGCGGAAGTGTTTTAAAATGATTAGATGTATGAACTATTGCATGTGTACGAATGTATTGAATGTAATAATGTGAATCTCCTTCTTATGGATGTAAGGGTTTGTATGCATGTGTATTAAAATTTAACTGGTAATTCAGGTGGAATTGATCCTTTATTGGTGGAGGTTGAGGCCCATGGTGTGAAGCTTGGTCTTTTCAAAGGGCAAGGTACCTTGGCAGGGCTGCCGAGAGGTAGGGGTAAGAAAATGGAGACACCTGACTTACTTAGCTATTTCGCTAATGCATCTACTTTATTACTGGTTTGCAGGTGTACTTATGGAGGTGCTTACCTATGGTGTTCAGTTCGTAAGTCCCGCACTTAGTTAATACTAAAGTTTGTAACGTTTGGAGGTTATCACCTTGATATTCTTTGTTGGAAGTTAAGGTCTTTGTTGAGGTTCGCAAAACATTCTTCCCTTGCCATTATTTGTTGGCCTTACACACTATTTGGGGTCTTTGTAACATACATTGCATTTTCAATTAATTAATGGGTCATGGATGCCCCCACTACTATAGAGATCGTGACTTGTATCGAATATATGGGGTTGGTGGTGGCATTTAAAACAACTCTACGATAGCACATGGCCAACATTGCCACCTGGGCAAGGGGTTTGTTCTTGGGTTCTACACCATCGAGGGTTTCAATTTTCATAGTTCGTTTGCCTATGTCTGTATGTTGGAAGCATCTGAGGGTTTAGTGTTCTGACCTGAGCTTGGCTCATGGTCATCCCACCACGAAGATTTCATATGCAGCAATGGCGATAGATGAAGGTAATATCATCCTCGTTTTCCTTGCAAATTTTAAATTGATAGGAACGATAATGAACTTGATTATGACTGGTATGTTTACTTGCTTGACAAGTAAGTTGTTTGACCTGCTTCGTCTGCATGGTTATTGGTTGATGATCAAGACTTAGACTTGGAGGCGTTGTCAATTGGCAAGCTCAGTGTCCACATTTACTTATCTCCTCCTCTCGCCTCTGTGGAGTGTTTTGTGTTTGCTATGAGGAACCTTGTGAACTCGGTTGGGTTCACTGCGATACGTTTTGAGTTCCTGGAAGTCGCCGTTGGCTGGACTGTTTGTAAAAAGATGTATCTATTGGTTTTATGTTTAATGGCCCTGGATGGCTTTGGCCATTTGGCTCACTATTAACCCTATATTTTTGGAATGATAGTACTCAATGTAAAGACTAAGATTTTCGTGCTTGTGTAATTTGTTTATAAAAATAATCTGTGGATTTCAAGAATGGAGAGTATGGCTTTACCCTTTGGTCTCTACGTTTTCTTATGGTAATGGTAGTTCTCAATTTTGGTGTTTGCTATCATTTCCTCTATCTTGGTAATTTACTAGTTGTATGATTATGAAAGAGGAAAACAATCGTGCTCTTATTTTACTTGCAGTCTCTATAGGTGGAGGTCCCCTCTAATTGAGAAGTGTGGTTTCTATGAACTTATGTGAGATCTTGAACCTACAGCTAATCTCTGTGCATTCTTTGTAATGGATTTTGTTGTTATTGTTATGATTTAGCTGTCTTAAGGTGTGAATGTAATGATGGAATGAGAATCGTAACCCTCATGAGACTCTAGTTATGAACTTGAGATGGAAATATTCTAGTTCTATGTCTCTGGGTTTTTGCAAAAGCTATACAGGTTTTTAAAGAAGTAAAATGTAGGGATTCGATCCCATGACCTGCGTTTGTGTTTGAGTCTCGTCTGTATGCTATTCGAAATGTTTGCTGGATAGTGGGTTTTGTTCTGCAAAATGTATGCCCTAAAATGCGTTTTTGTTTGCTAAGCCAAAGTAATGATCTCTGTGTTTTTCAAAGAAAGATGTGAGACACTAGCTGTGTATTGACTGGGTTCTATGTGGTTTCAGCTATGATGTGGCGATTGGACTTTCAATGTTATGTTGACGATAATTGTTCTCTTGACCTGCATTTTCAATTTAATAAAAAAAAGGTTGCTTGTACTGTGCAGATACTTTGCTAACTGTGGTGCTTTCATGGTAGGGGTTGACTAATGCGTTGATAATGAAAAAGCTCTGAGAACATACTGTAACTTGCTTTTACTGCTTGGTACTATAATTTCAATATTAGTTTTGGGTAGTTGTTAGTCAAATTGATGATGTATAAATTCTAAGTTTTGATCGTAGTGGTAGAAGGTAATAACTGTGTTTAACTTGAAACTCCAAAACTTGATGCATGAATTACTTGGTATTTTCAAAGTCTAAACTTGTTTTCCTGTAAGGGTTAGTAGTTTCGAAATAATCTTAGCTAGTTTTGAGATACATTGATGTTTTAAGCCTAAGAGAGGGTTTTAGTAGAAATAAATTTAAACATTAATATGAACAGCATTCCTATTCTAGCTATACGAATATTAAGAAAATAAAACACAAAAACCAAACACTATTTCAGGAATGGGAAAATATATATGTAAATATAATAATTCTTCCCTAAAGGAGCGATCTAAGTTTATTTAAATTATCAAGAACAGATTTCTAGGTTGTGGATTTGCTATGATGTCTAGCACAAGATAGCTTGGATAGAACTGCTAGACATTTTGTTGATCATAGCTTCTAAAGTTACGTAATGCTAGTATACAGTGTTTTTGTTCCTATGAGAAATCTATATTTAAATGATTTAGAATAAAAGAAAAAGGACCAAAGGTGCTGGGGTATCATCTCGTGTTAAATATTTAACCTTTATTATAGCTTGAATTGGAAGATCTAGGATTCGTACTTGGTTACTTTGTAACTTGCTCCTTCCTATAGTAACCTGCACACTCAAATAATAATTAGTGCAAAGACTTCTGAGCTTAGCTGACCTGTTAGAAAGACTCCTTAGCTGGATAACTTTGGGACTACCATGTTCCTCCCAACCTTGACCTTTGAATCGTTTCTTGGTTCTATCTGGATCCCCCCGAGCTTGGTTCCAACATGCAATGAGAGATAAAGGCCCTAGGTCCACTGCCAGTTCAAATCTGAGAATTTTTAGGTGAGGTTGCTTCAGTTTCTTGGACCAGAATACTTTTCTTGGATTACCATAAGAGAATGATAATGACCAAGAATGATAGATGATCCGCAAACTTGGGATATGCCCTCTTTAAGTAGGGAATTCTTTTAATTAGGACTATTGAAATAATTAGTTTCTTTAAATTAAATAATTAATAATTAAAAGATATTATTTAATTAAATATCAAGTCCTCTTGAACTAGGACTTTTCCAACTGTTTAACTATAAGTGATTTTGATTTATGCTCTCAATGATAATTATAATAACAATAATTATATTTCACTTAACTATTAATACACCATTTATAATATTAATTAATGCATAAATCATATATACTAATTATATTCCATAATTAAATAATGACACCATTATTATTAAAGCTCTTAATAATAATATAAGCCTTGAGGCCCTTATACAAGTTAGTCATAAAAGACTACTGGTAATTATCTTTTATTTAGCTATGTGTCATCACATGACACTTCTTTTCTCTTAACTTTTAAGGACAAGGTCCAATTCTTTGGATGGTCTCGGTCAGCTTGGTTAGGTACCTCTAGTCTCTCTCTTTGCATGTTGGATTCCCTAGTTTAACATGGTAGTTCCCGCAGTATTTGATGATAGATAAAAGATGAATCATTTAATTAAATCAAATAAATGCGATGAAAAAAAAGTGCTATTCATAGTCTTTTACACTTAACACTTTGAGATTTAGTAACCCCGAGTGCTCTTCAGAGCCTTTTAACCCAACAATCTCACATGGGCATTATGCTAGTACAATTCCAGAGCCTCTACTCAACACTAGTGCTAGAATGTTGTTGTCAGGCACATCTAGAATATTTATGTTGCCTCAGATTTGGTATTCATTTATCAAGCTTGGAGTGCTCCAGGGCTTAGGCCCAACACTCAATGTACTTCAGGGCTTACTCCCAGTACATAAACATTCTTCTAGGTACAACGGGGCTTATGCCCAGTATGTAGGTTACATGGGTGTTTCTGAGTCCACGCTCAACAAACTCATAAGTTAAATCATGTAAAATCATAGCTCTGCACAGTGAGTAACAAAATATCATCTAAGTATATTAGGGTTTGTACCGTTATCAAAGCTGAAGAACATCATTAAAACATTGGGGCCTTCTTGCCCAATATATACTCAAATAAAGAAGTCAGTTAGGGTCCATGCCCAATATGTCGATATATATATAAAAGAATAAATAATACGTGATAGGGCTCATGCCTAATACTCAAAATAAACATAGGTGCTGGGGCCGTGTCCCAATACAACAAAAAAATAGTTAGTCCAAAATTCGGGATATTACAGAAGCACATACAGGAGTGGCCGATGGGCACTATGGCAGTTGTGCGATTGCTAGAAAGCTACTTCGTGCAGGGATTTGGTGGCCCACACTTCACAATAATGCAATAGATTATGCGTGCACCTACGATGTCTGTCAGAGAACTCGAAAACCCTCCAGGAGGGATGAGATGCCACTAATACCTCAAGTGACACTGCAGCCGTTTGATAAAGGGGCAGTGGATTTTGTGGGTGCTATCAACCCACCTGGGAAGCACTCTGGTGCACGATACATCATTATAGTGACAAATTATTTGACAAGATGGGCGGAGGATGCACCAGTCATAGATTGTACTGTTGCAACAATAGCGCGATTCTTGTTTGACAACATTATCACTCAGTTTGGTTGCCCGAAGGTATTGATGAGTGATCAGGGCAGTCATTTTATCGATCGCACCATCAGCGCATTGATAGCGGAGCTGCAGATACAACATAAGAAGAGTACTCCATATCATCTGAAGGAAAATAGCACAGTCGAAGCTTTCAACAAGGTCTTGTAGTATGCGCTAACAAAATTTTGTAATGCGAACCGCAATGACTGGGATTTGAAGATTCCAGCGATCTTGTGGGCATATCGCACCACTTGTAAACGACTGACTGGATAGACATCCTTCAAATTGGTGTATGGGCAAGAAGCGATCATGCCTATGGAGTACATTGTTATGATTCTATGCATTGCGGTAGCGACAGGGATGGATGAGGAAGCGGCATTAGGTGAACATCTGGCACATATAGTGTAGCTTGAAGAAGAGCACTTTATCACAGGTTTCTGCTAGAACATGGAGAAGGATCAATTGAAGGCTTGTCATGATCACCATATCAAGAACAAACAGTTTTAGCATGGTGACTTGGTGTTGTTGTATGACAGCAAGTTTATGAAGCATCGAGGGAAATTGCAGATGCATTGGCTTGGTCCATATCGCATTAGTATCATAACTTCAGGAGGAGCAGTACAGCTGCAGCAATTAGATGGGGCGATGCTCCCAAAGTTGGTAAATGGTAGTAGGTTGAATCCCTATAGGACAGGCTCGGAGAAGCACGATGCTTGAGTCGCAGGGAGAAAAAAAAATGGATGCTCTGTGGTAGGATGGTGCACCAGTAGGGAAAGAATGTGCAAGCTAGAGTGCTTGTGTTGTAGTTTGGGAGTAGGTCTGCGAAAGCACCATGGTCGTGACCCCATCAAATCAATAATCATTACAGATTGTGAGTAGATGGGACTTGTATGATTGATAGTTGTCCTGGATTGGCACCGCCATAAGGCATGTTTGACACATGGAACACACCGTGGCAGCATGGTCAATGGCACCAGGGGTGATGGTTTGCACGTTTTGGCATGCATGACAATTGGAGGAAGCATGGTCGCCCCTTTGCCCGTTAGCAGTATGGTATACACACGCAAAAAACAATGGGATGGCATGATCGATACCTTACGTGAATAGGTTTACGAATGATTTGTGAGGTAGATGTCCAGATGGGGATGATGCATAAATAGAGGAACTAGAGGCTAGCTATACAAAGCGATATTTACCAAATGTGAGGAATTCATGCTGCGAGAGGGTCAGGCTTCTAGTTAAGAAAGGAATTCCAAGGAGGCTGTGGAAATGATCAATTTCATTCCTCATGGTAGCACAGAAGGTGCGTTGAGGGTCTGAACGACAAGTGTGCATGAGCACCTGGAGCAGGAAGAACCGCATACACTTGGGTGTCACAAAGACAAAGTCTCATCCGAGATGTCTAGGAATATGGTGGTAGTTCAAAGCTTCTTGGTCCCTGCAACCATAGAAATGACGGGGGTGGCAGCCCCCTAGTCCCGGTAGTACGTGCTCATCGGTGCAAAATAAATATGCCAGAACAGTTGGCCTGTTTTGCACCTCAGCACTTTTCGTCAAATTCTCCTCAGTCTGTACCAGGTTCTCAGAGACTGGAGGATGAGTTTGAGAAGAACATGATAGCAAGCCATAGGATCACTACTTGAGGTTGAGAAGTACATGACAGCGAGACGACGATCATCTTAGCAAAGGGAGCAGTACATCACAGCGAGATCCAGAGAGCAAGCAGAGTTCCAGAGATATAGTCCAATGATAGATGGGCCTAAGTACACCATGTCCACCTGATGTGGCTCGAGGGCGAGCCACAAGATTGTGTTGGGGGCCTGTTGGCAGGCGGTTTGATGAGTCAGCATCGCAGCATCGCGGATGTTGCGCAAGGACAAAGATACCATGAAAGGAGGAAAGCAGTGCGCATTGCGATAGTGCTTTTTGTAGTTTTTGGGTCATTTGGACCGCGTCATATGTATTTTGGGTCATTTGACCGCATTAGGTGGGATTTTGGGTCATATTTTGTAGAATTTGTTAAGAAGTAGTTAGGAGGTTGCCTAAGTGGACCATAAATGTAAAAACGCAAGCCTATAAATAGATGTAGGTTTGTAAGTGTTGATATAGATAATCTTTAGTATGGATGTTGAATCTTGATATCTAAGAGATCTTGATCTGAAGAAGCTGAAGACTTAATATCTTGTTGTATCTGGGTTTTTGCGGAGATAAATATATGACAGATTTTTGAGCAAAATCCTTGTGTTGTTTCCATCTCTCTATGGTAAATGCATTATGCGATATGAATATGTGAATGGTGAGATGTTTCCTTGCTGCAATTAATGCTTTACTATTATATCTATTTTTTCAATGATAATATATGTTGAATGATGTCACAATTATGCTTAATGCCCGAGTTGAATGCTTAGATCTATTTCCAAATGTTGCCATAAGTTAATCAATTGATGCACAACATCCTCCTTCATTTGGCGAAAACATGGTTCCATCAACTCTCCCTTGAACATCTTGGGTGAGGCCTCATCTGCTCCGCAGCTATTGCTGGACGGGGTTAAAACTATATGGGACAATGCTCAGGGAGATCGCAGTGGCTTGGGTGTCAATAGCATGAGGAAACCTTGACGACTGGATTTGTGTCAACAAGATGAAGTACTCTATGATGTGGCACCATTCTCCTTAGTCAATGCCCTGTTTGCGAATCCTTACCCCCAGGATAGACATGGAATTTATAAGTCACGACCTCAAAAGGTGATTATCATAATATGAAATCAATGGTTCAACATGCCAGAGCATCAACCTACACCGACAGTTGCACTGATATCTTCCAAACAGACAAAGAAGCTAATCAATCATGCTCAGAAGTTTGCATTAATCATGATCAATCCACAAAATTCTAATAAGACTACACAAACGAGTCGATTCACTGACCAATGCAGCTCCCGACAGAAGCAGCAAGTCGATCATATTCTTGATGAGTACTAGAGCCTCTTTCAAGCTGCAGACGGAGTACCTCAACATTGTCAGGTAAAAAACTCCATTGAACTTGTTCCTGGTTCTTCTTTACCTAATGCATTTTTTTAGAGAAGACCCATTCTCGAAAATGAAGAGATTCGTAGACAGATCCAAGAATTAATCGACAATGGTCATATCCTACCTAGCTCCTCTCCTTGTGGAATTCCAGTCGTCCTAGTTCTGAAAGACAGAACTTGGCGCATGTGCATCAACTACAAAGCTCTCACCAAAATATCGGTGAAAAATCGATACCGTCTTCCATGGATAGACGAGCTCATTGAATTTATGGAAGGTACTAAATTCTTTACTAAGCTCGACCTTAAGTCGGGATACCATTATATTCCAATGGAGCCCTAATATGTGTGGAAAAATGCTTTCAAAACCAAGGAAGGATTGTTTGAATGGTTAGTCATGCCTTTCGGCTTAACCAACGCACCTACGACCTTTATGTGACATATGGATAACCTTCTTTGACCTTTCATTGGCAAATGGGTTATTTTCTATCTCAACGATATATTGATTTTCAGTCGATGATAGGAAGAACCTGTCGGACATATTCGACAAGTCATCTACACCCTCCAGTGTAATGTCTCGAATTCTAGACTAACTATTTTGTTGTTATATTGGGCCACGACTCCAAAATATATGTTTTATTTTGAATATCGGGAATGGACGCTAGCACCTCTGATTTATTGACATATTGGGCATGGACCCTAACTGACTTATTTATTTCAGTAAATACCGGGCGAGAAGGACCCAATGTTTTAAATGATGTTCTTCGGCTTTGATATGGGTACAAACCCTAATATACTGAGATGATCTTTTGTTACTTACTATGTAGAGCTATGACTTTACATGACTTGATTTACGTGTACGTTGAGCATGGACTTAGAAACACACATATAACCTACGTACTAGGCATAAGCCCCGATGTACCTAAAACAATGTTTATGTACTAGGAGTAAGCCCTGAGGTACATTGAGTGTTCGGCCAAAGCTTTGGAGCACTCCAAGCTTGATAAATGAATACCGGATCCGAGGCAACTTAAATAATCTAGATGTGCCTCACAACCACATTCTAGCACTAGTGTTGAGCAGAGGCTCTGGAATTTCACTAGCGTAACGCCCATGTGAAAGTGTTGAGTTAAAAAGCTCTGAAGAGAAATCAGGGTTACTAGATCTCAAAGTGTTGAGTTGGAAGGGCTCTGAATAGCACTTTTACTCTCATCACACTTATTTTATTTTATTAAATGATTTATCGTTTACCTATCATCAAGTACTGCGAGAACTACCGTGTTAAACGAGGGAATCTAACATGCAAAGAGAGAGATAGAGGTGAGTATCCTAGCTTGCTGAAATATAATCCAAAGAAGTGGACCTTACCCTTAAGTTGTTAAAACTAAGTATCATGTAAAGATACAACATTTAATATTATTATTAAGAATAGTTAATAAACAATGATGTGATTAATTATTTATAAAAGAAATTTTTGCATATAGTTTATGCATAGTGCGATGTCACATTATTTAGTAGTATTAATAGAGTATTAATATTTAGTGGGAAACCACATTTATAAATTGTATTACGAATGTATTAATACCTAGGTTAGAAATATTATTAGTATAATTATTGTCATTATAATTAATATAAAGAGCTTAAATCAGAAATCACTAATAGTTTAAACCATTGAAAAAGTATTAGTACAAAAGACTAGATATTTATTAAATAATATCTTTTAGTTATTATTTATCTAATTTAAAGAAAACTAATTATTCCAACAGTCATAATTCAAGACTCCCCTACATAAAGAGGGAAGATCCCAAGTTTTGGGGATCATCTATCTTTTTCATTATCATTTTTTGATGGTAATCAAAGGGAAGTCATCTGCTCCAAGAAATTGAACCAGCAGCAACCCTAGGACCTCTATCTATTTTGCATGTTGGAATCCAGCTTGGAGGGAATCCATACTGAACCAGGAATAGTTGTAGGATGATGGTTGGGAGGAACACAGTAGCCCCAAAGTTATCCAGCTATAGGAAATCATCCTAACAAGTTAGCTAAATACCACAGGTTCTGCATTAAGTATTGTTGAGTGTGCAGGTCTCTAAAGGAAGGGATCAAGTGCCGAGCAGCTAGGCTTCCATGGGAAAAGATCAAGTACTCAAGCATCCAGGTATGGAGTATTCATTGTTTTCGAATTTCCAGTTATAATAAATTTAGGCTTTTAAAAATTAGAATAGATACAATAGCATTGTTCTCACTACCAATATTATCAACTTCGAGGTTCTTCCCAGAACTCAGTGGAGGGTCTAGTAGGTCTAGCCAAGCTACCCTATGCTAGAAAACACCCCAAACTTAGAGTTATTATGTTGTTTTAATATTTATGTTTTTCTGTCTAATTCATCCCACAAATTTCGTAGTGCAAGGATTTCTTATGCCCTCTTTAAAACATTTATTAAATACTAAATAGAAAAAAATTACAATAGCAAGACATACGTCAGACATCCTAGTCATTTTAAACATCTTTACAATTCTATCAAATGGAAAATCCATTACAAATAAAAATAACGTATCAAGCATTACAAGGAGATACGTTTTGCAAACATAGACTCAGGCATTCAATTCATTTTAGTCACACAGTAGTTCCCAATCAAAAACATTGACTTCCCAGTAAGAAAACGTTTCTCATTACAAACAGTAAAAGATTGTTAACATTAGGGTTTCATTTATATTCTCATGAATTCCCTTATAGAATCAACAAACTCAGTAAATCAAAATAGCAGCATTACAAATTAAAAATCAAACTCATAGCATCCATATCCTGTACCCACGATTGCTTGTATCTTTCTTTCCTTTAAAGATATTAGCAAACCATAAGCTAGAAATCGTTGAAAGAAGTAAAGGGATCCCATAGAAAGGCATAACATTTATTTGGCAGAATCTTTTAACATTAGACACATAAGTCAAGAGGTCCAACCCCACAACAACTCCACAAGTGACATCGTTCCTCATACAAATCGCCACAGCATAGCAGAAAACACACAGAACCCTGTTCTCTCAAGTTCAAACGTTTTAACAGCTAGGGTCTCATCATCCCTCTATTTAAATGTAGAGAACACTACATAGTTGGTTACTAAACCAAAACGCATTATACAACCAAATACACTATTCACTAAAGCTTTCGAATAGGATTGTCAATAACATACAAACAAGCCTCAAACACAAATGCAGGTCATGGGATTGAATCCCTACCCTCTCTCCTTTTTTAAAACCTTTCTATCTTTTGCAAACTCCAGAAACGTAGAACAGGAATACATTTATCTCAGGCTCATAGCTAAAATTTCATGAGGGTTATGATTTCTTCCCATCATTACATTCACACCTTAAGACAACTAAATTGTAACAAAAGCAACAAAAACCCATTATAGAGAATACACAGAGATCAGTCGTAGGTCCAAAAGTATCATAGAATTTCACAGAAGCCACATTTTCCCTATCTTCTCAAACAGAGGCAACGATGGCAAACGCTGAAATCAAGAACTACCATTACCATATGAAAACACAGAGACCAAATTTGTAAAGCCATTCTCTCCATTTTTTAGTCCGCGGATTATTTTATAAACTAGTTACGCAAACATGAAAAATCTCAGTATTTACATTGAGTAGTATCATTATAAACTTACAAAGTCCAACATTGAGCCAAATGGCCAAAACCCTCCAAGGCCATTAACAGAAAACCAACACAATACATATCACAATGGTCCAGCCAACAGCGACCTCAAGGAACCCAAAATGTGTTACAGTAAACCCAAAGCAGGGTCACGATTTTTCCTCACAGCATACACAATCAGTACACACCATAGAGGCAAGAGGAGGAGTGAAGGAATGATGAACCCTAAACTTACCTTAAGCGACGAAATTAGAGTCGAAGTACTGGCTAGCATCTGGAAGCCATGTAGAAGGAATATGTCACACGACCACCTGCTAAACAAGCAAATGACATGGGGTCAAAACATGAGACTTAATATCAAAACCTACCAAATAGATTAGTAGGAAAGCAACGTAGACAGGGAAGGAGTTACCTTCAGTCTCCATCTCTATTTATAGAGCCAAGTAAGGTGTGTTGGCCATGAGCAAGAGCTCAGGCTAAAGCATGAAACCCCCAAATGCACACACAGCGAAACTAGTGAAACAAGCCTACGAAAATGCACTTCGTTGGTGTAGAAACCCAGGAGTAAACCCTTAGCACAACTAGCAACTTGGCCATGTGCCAACGAAGAGCAACATTAAATTCTACCACCAACCCCAATATTTTCATTTAGACCCAAATCTCTATAGTGTTGAAGTCACAATTGATCCACAACATTTTATAAATGCCCAAGGATTACAAAAGACCATAAGCATTGCTTAGTACCAACAAAGACATTACTCATTCAACAAAGGATATGAGTTACACAAGTATTGCAAATGACCTTCAAAGTTTTTAAGTTGCCAATCTTTAAATATCTCATACTCAGGGTTTTAGAAATTGTTGGAACCGTAGAGTAAGTACCCTTGGTGGACGCCGTAGTAGGAGTACCTGTAAATAGATACAAATTGAAGATGTTAGCAAATCTCGCTAAGTAAGTTAGAGGTTCTATTTCTTACACCCTACCTCTCAGCAGCCCTGCTGAGGTACTCATACCCTTGAAAGACCTAGCAGTACGTCATGGGCATCAACCGCCAGCATTAGGGGTCCATCCAACCTGAATTACCAGTTAGAGTTTATTACATATGCACACAAACCCTCACAGCTGTAAGAAGGAGATTCACATTATTACATTCGTACACATGTCACAGTTCATACATCTATTCATTTAAAATGCTTTTGAAAAGCAGAAGGATCTATAACCAGCAAACCATGATACTTATGAAACTAAGACACTTCAAAATGTAGCAATCAAATACCGGTGCAATAGGTACATATCAATGTTGAAGTTAGTTTACTATTCATCATCCTTAAAATAGCTTTTATTACATTAGTAGAAAATTTGAAATTTTTACTATTTTTAGGGAGATTACAAGTGGTATCAGAGCCAAGCTACAAAACTAAGTGACCTATTGGGCTCATTACATCAGAAAACATCCGCTGCAATTACATAGTAGAAAGGAAATGTACATTTGGAAATTTTATTTTATGTAAAAATTAACTGACAGATTTTATGTTCTTGACGCTTATATAACATTGTAGGAACAGTCATTGTCTGAAAATAAATGTAGAAGGGGGTAGTAGCATACATGGAAATCTGAACTCCCCACCACGAGAGCAAGAAATTGTGGTGGAACTCAACTCGGATTTAATGAAATCCATGCAAAATCTACAGGCCGAATTCCAAAGTTTCAGAGATGACCACATGCAAGAAAGATGAGAACAACAAGCTATAAGTGAAGCTTTGTTTCAGACTTTAACTGGGGAAAAACCCCACATACAGCCCACACTCTTAGTCAACACTTTTAAAAAGGGAAACTGTCACCCAAAGATAATTTCCAGTCCTAAGGGAGAGGAACAGGGTGAAAACACACCATAATTGAAGGAAGAGGACTGTAAAAATTTTTCCAACTATGAAGGTTCACCACCTCCTTGCAAGAAAAGGAGGAAAAGTGATGACAGTTTACAACGAGAATTTAGAAAGATAAAATCCCCAACCTATGACAGAGAAATTTACTCGGGGGAGAAGGCTAAGGAGTGGCTGCTGGGAATGAATAAGTACTTCAAAGTGCATAATTACTCCAGTGAAATGCAAGCCTAACTAGCCATATAGAACCTGAATGGTAAAGCTGCCAAATGGTGGCGGGACTTGAAACACACCAAAGGACAAGAACTGAGAGACATAACCTGGGCTACTTTCAGTGGAATACTCCATGAAAAATATATGTCTGAAAGATTCTTTTACAAGAAAATTAAAGAATTTCATGAGTTAAAAATGGGCTCCCTAACTATGGAAGCATTCATAAACCGATTTTTGGACTTGTTGCATTATGTGGCATACATTAAAGACGAGAAGGTCAAAATACAATAATTCTTGGGAGGGTTGCCACCAAACATTAGAGAAAAGGTAGAGTTTGACATGCCCAAAACCCTTGATGTGACCTTACATAAAACAAGACTGTGTTATGAACACAGACAGCCAAGGAATGAGAACATCAACAGAAACATAGATAGTTTCATAACCTTCTCGAACAACCGCAAACTAGGTTTTAGACCTCCACCTTTCTAAAAACACAAGAACAGTTTTCCGCCCAATAGAGGCTTCAACCGACCTCAACCACGGCCAAGTGCACCACCACCATTGACCAATAGGCCAACTTTCAACAAAGGGACCAAAGCTGTCCCACCAACCATTTATTGCTGGAAATGCCAAGGGCCCCACTACTACAGAGACTGCCCCAGCAAAATGGATGGATTTTTACACAACATCCAAGCTGAACCTACCATAGGTGACATGTCAAAGACACCTAGGATTTATGTCGCTCTTGATGGCCAGCGGGAAGATCACCAAGCCATCATCGTGGAAATTGGGGGTAAGATCTCTAACACTGCCATTTTAGTTTTAATAGATCTCGATGCTTGTCGAAGTTATATCTCCCCTAAGATAGTGGACACTTGTAAGTTAAATCGAGAACATCACGAGAAACCATGGCTGGTACAACTAGCCACTGGTACCAAACGAAGGGTCTCCAAGTTAGTTAGAACTTGTGAGATAGACTTAAACAGTCTTCCAACTAGGTTAGAATTGAACATTCTACCCTTAGGATCATACCATGTACTTATAGGCATGGATTGACTAGAAGAACACCATGTCCTACTAGACTAGTCAAACAAGACCCTACTCTGTAGGGATGACCAAGGGAATCATAAGACAATTCAGGGTATCCCTAGGAAAGTGTTCGTAAGATAGATATCTGCCTTACAAGCAAAGAAATGCATCAGGAAGGGTTGTAAGCTCTTTGATGTTAACATCCAAAACATAGAAACTAATAAGGAACAAAAGATCGAAGACTTCCCAGTCCTCGTGGAATTCAGGGATGTATTTCCTGAGGAAATACTGGGATTACCACCCAAACAAGACTTAGAATTTTCCATGGAGTTAACACCCAGGTCAGTACCAGCTTCTAAAGCCCCGTACCACATGAGCACACAAGAATTGGTGGAGCCCAAGCTTCGGTTACAAGTGTTAATAGAAAAAGGGTACATTCGACCAAGTGTGTCCCCTTGGGGCACACTAATACTCTTCGTCAAGAAGAAAGATAGAATGATGCGGATGTGCATCGATTACCGCTAACTCAACAAAATGACCATTAAGAACCGCTACCCACTCCCTAGGATCGACGACATGTTTGACCAAGTCGGAGGAGTGAAGATCTTCTCAAACATCGACTTGCGATCTGCATACCATCAGGTGAGGATCCGTGATGAGTATATCAACAAAACCGCATTCTGAACCAGTTACGGCCACTACGAATTCGTAGTGATTCCCTTTGGGTTAACGAACACACCGGCTAACTTTATGTGCATGATGAACAACATCTTTAGTAAATACCTCGATAAGTTCGTTCTAGTCTTTATTGACGACATTTTGATCTACCCCAAGAACGAAGTAGAACACGAGGAGCACCTACTGATTAGCCAGCTACTACCGAAAGTTCATTGAGAACTTTTCATGGATTGCATGTCCCATGACCGCCTTGCATAAAAAGGAAAACAAGTTTATCTGGAAGGATAAGTGTGAAGAAAGCTTTTAGAAGCTAAAGCAACTACTGATTAGTGCAACGATTCTACGTATTGCAGATCCCAATGGGGACTTCATCATTTGCACGGATGCAAGCAAGGAAGGACTTGGCGGAGTCCTTATGCAAGACAATTTTTCCATATGTTACGAATCAAGGAAATTAAAAGAGCATGAGCAGAACTACCCTACGCATGACCTCGAACTAGCCGCCATCATACATGCTCTGAAGATGTGGCGACATTACCTCATGGGAAAGAAATTCCTACTGATGACTGATAACATGAGTTTGAAATACCTTTTCGACCAACCTAACCTAAATGCTAGGTAGGCCAAGTGGTTACCCTTCCTTAGTGAATACCACTCCAAACTAAAGCATATAAAATGCAAGGAAAACAAGAATGTAGATGCCTTGAGCCGTTGAGCACATATGCTTTACGAAGTCATGGTGAGTCAAACTGACTCAGAATTACACCACACAATTCGAACGGCTTGTAAGAGCGACCGTTAGTACACGAAAATTCTTGCAAAGATCAAAGAAAATAGATTATTCCAACAACAGAAGGAATACAAGATAGACAAGTTAGGACTACTGTTGTCAAAAGAGAGACTTTACGTCCCAAAGAGTGGAGACATTAGATCAAAAATTCTCACCGTGTTTCACCAGAAACCCTATTCGGGGGCACCCCGGATATCAAAAGATGATATTGGCCGTCAAGAAGCATTAATTTTGGCTTAAGTTGAAATCTGACATCACCATGTTCATTGCAAAATGTCAGGAGTGCCAACTAGTCAAAGCAGAACACCAACACCCCTCCGAATTAATTCAACCCTTACCCATTCCGGAATGGAAATGGGAAGTAATAAGTATGGACTTCATTATAGGCTTACCCAAGAGTAAGAAAGTGAACGATTCCATCTTTGTAGTGGTATATAAGTTGTCTAAAGCAGCCCACTTTATACCGGTGAAATCTACCTACAAAACAGTTCACATCGCGGAAATATTGTTAAAAGAGATCTTTCGATTGCATGGGATACCGAAGGCAGTCATTTCCTGTCGAGACACGAAGTTCACTAGTAACTTCTTGGGAGCATTGTTCTCCGGTTTGGAAACCCAGTTACAATTTAGTACCGCATACCATCCCCAAACCGACGGACAAACAGAACGAGTAAACCAAATCCTCGAGGACATGTTGAGGATGTATGTCATGAACAACCCCACCAAGTGGGAAGATTATTTGCACCTCGTAGAGTTCGCATACAACAACAGTTATCAAACCTCGACCAAAATTAGTCCTTTCAAGGTACTCTATCGCAGGAAATGTTGGACACCCATGACTTGGGACAGTCTAGTAGACAGATTTATGTTAGGACCCGACCTACTAAAGGACTTGGAACAACTAGTCTCCAAGGTGCAACTGAACTTAAAAGAAGCACAAGACTTCCAAAAGAGTTATGCATACAAGAAAATAAAGGACAGAGACTACCAATTCGGTGAACATGTGTTTCTAAAAATAAAGGCAAAACGAAGCTCGTTGAGCTTAAGACGTTGCGAGAAACTAGCCCCAAGGTTTTGTGGACCTTTTGAAATACTGGCCAAGAAGGTCCTAGTGACTTATGAGTTAGCCTTACCAGCTCATATAAAAGTTCATAATGTTTTTCATACTTCACTATTAAAGAAATATGTATACAATACTAAATGTGTTATTGATTGGTCCTTATTATAGGTGGAGCCTGAAGGGGAGTTCACGCCAGAACCACTCCACATTCTAGACAAGAGAGAGGTCCAACTTAGGAGGAGGACCATTACTCAGCTGAAAGTGAAATGGAGGCACTTTGGACCAAATGAGGCTACTTGGGAGAATGAGGCCACCAAGAAAGAGGCATACCCTGCCTTGTTTCATGACTTCATTCCTAGTCCCTAGAAACATCAGGATAGTGTTGTTCTAAGCGGGGAGGGATGTAATATCCCAAATTTTGGACTAACTATTTTGTTGTTATATTGGGCCATGGCCCCAGAACATATGTTTTATTTTGAATACTGGGCATGAACCCTAGCACCTATGATTTATTGACATTTTGGGCATGGACCCTAACTGACTTTTTTATTTGAGTGAATACTGGGCGAGAAGGCCCAATGTTTTAAATGATGTTCTTCGGCTTTGAAATGGGTACAAACCCTAATATACTGAGATGATCTTTTGTTACTTACTGTACAAATATATGACTTTACATGACCTGATTTATGTGTATGTTGAGCGTGGACTCAGAAACACACATATAACCTACGTACTGGGCATAAGCCTCGATGTACCTAGAAGAATGTTTATGTACTGGGAGTAAGCCCTGAGGTACATTGAGTGTTGGGCCAAAGCCCTGGAGCACTCCAAGCTTGTTAAACGAATACTGGATCCAAGGCAACTTAAATAATTTAGATGTGCCTCACAACCACATTCTAGCACTAGTGTTGCGCAGAGGCTCTGGAATTGCACTAGCGTAATGCCCATGTGAGAGTGTTGAGTTAAAAGGCTCTCAAGAGGACTCGGGGTTACTGTATCTCAAAGTGTTGAGTCGGAAGGACTCTGAATAGCCCTTTTACTTTCATCACAATTATTTTATTTGATTAAATGATTTATCATTTACCTATCATTTAGTACTACGGGAACTACCGTGTTAAATGAGGGAATCCGACATGCAAAGAGAGAGAGAGACTAGAGGTGCCTATCCTAGCTTACCGAAAGACCATCCAAATAAGTGGACCTTACCCTTAAGTTGTTAAAACTAAGTATCATGTAAAGATACAAGATTTAATATTATTATTAAGAATAGTTAATAAACAATGATGTGATTAATTATTTATAAAAGACATTATTGCATATAGTTTATGCATAGTGGGATGCCACATTATTTAGTAGTATTAATAGAGTATTAATATTTAGTGGGAAGCCACATTTATAGATAGTATTACTAATGTATTAATACCTAGGTTAGAAATAGTATTAGTATAATTATTGTCATCATAATTATTATAAAGAGCTTAAATCAGAAATCACTGATAGTTTAAACCATTGAAAAAGTCTTAGTACAAAACACTCGATATTTATTAAATAATATCTTTTAAATATTATTTATCTAATTTAAAGAAAACTAATTATTCCAACATTCATAATTCAAGACTCCCCTACATAAAGAGAGAAGATCCCAAGTTGTGGGGATCATCTATCTTTTTCATTATCATTTTTTGATAGTAATCAAAGGGAAGTCATCTGCTCCAAGAAATAGAACCAGCAGCAACCCTAGGACCTCTATCTCTTTTGCATCTTGGAATCCAACTCGGGGGGATCCATACAGAAACAAGAACAGTTGTAGGATCATGGTTGGGAGGAACACGATAGCCCCAAACTTATCCAACTAAAGGAAATCACCCTGACAGGTAGGCTAAATACCATAGGTTCTGCATTAACTATTGTTGAGTTTGCAGGTCTCTATAGGAAGGGATCAAGTGCCAAGCAGCTAGGCTTCCATAGGAAAGGATCGAGTACTCAAGCAGCCAGGTATGGAGTATTCATTGTTTTCGAATTTTTAGTTATAATAAATTTAGGCTTTTAAAAATTAGAATAAATACGGTAGCATTGTTCTCACTACCAATATTATCAACTTTTAGGTTCTGCCCAAAAATTAGTGGAGGGTCTAGTAGGTTTATCCAACCTAGCCTATTCTAGACAACACCCCAAACTTAGAGTTATTATGTTGTTTTAATATTTATGTTTTTCTTTCTGAATCGTCCCACAAATTTCGTAGTGCAGGGATTTCTTATGCCCTCTTTAAAACGTTTATTAAATATTAAATAGAAAAAAATAATAGTAGCAAGACATGCATCAAACATCCTAGTCATTTTAAACATCTTTACGATTCTATCAAATGACAGATCCATTACAAAGAAAAATAACATATCGAGCATTCCAAGGAGCTAAGTTTTGCAAACACGGACTCAGGCATTCAATTCGTTTTAGTCACACAGTAGTTCCCAATCAAAAACATTGAATTCCCAGTAAGAAAATGTTTCTCATTACAAACAGTAAAATATTGTTAACATTAGGGTTTCATTTCTGTTCTCATGAATTCCCTTATAGAATCAACAAACTCAGTAAATCAAAATAGCAGCATTACAAATTGAAAATCATAGACTCACAACATCCATATCCTGTACCCACGATTGCTTGTATCTTTATTTCCTTTAAACATATTAGCAAACCATAAGCTAGAAATCGTAGAAAGAACTAAAGGGATACCATAAAAAGCGTAGCATTTATTTAGCAGCATCTTTTAACATTAGACACACAAGTCAGGAGGTCAAACCCCACAACGACTCCACAAGGGACATTGTTCCTCATACAAATTGCCACAGCGTAGCAGAAAACACACAGAACCTTGTTCTCTCAAGTTCAAAGGTTTTAATAGCTAGGGTCTCATCATCCCTCTATTTAAACGCATAGAACACTACATAGTTGGTTACTAAACAAAAACGAATTACAGAACCAAATCCATTAATCACTAAAGCTTTCGAATAGCATTGTCAATAGCATACAGATGAGCCTCCAACACAAACACAGGTCATGGGATCGAATCCCTACCCTCTCTCTTATTTTAAAACATTTATATCTTTTGCAAACTCCAGAAACGTAGAAAAATAATACATTTATCTCAGGCTCATAGCTAAAAATTCACGAGGGTTGTGATTTCTTCCCATCATTACATTCACACATTAAGACAACTAAATCGCAACAAAAGCAATGAAAACCCATTACAGAGAATACACATAGATCAGTCGTAGGTCAAAAAGTCTCATAGAATTTCATAGAAGCCACATTTTCCCTATCTTCTCAGATAGAGGCAACGATGGAAAACACTGAAATCAAGAACTACCATTACCATAAGAAAACGCAGAGACCAAATTTGTAAAGCCATTCTCTCCATTTTTTAGTCCACGGATTATTTTATAAACCAGTTACACAAACATGAAAAATCTCAGTATTTACATTGAGTAGTATCATTATAAACTTACAAAGTCCAACATTGAGCCAAATGGCCAAAACCCTCTAGGGCCATTAACATAAAACCAACACAGTACATATCACAATCATCTGACCAACGACGACCTCATGAAACCCAAAATTTGTTACAATAAACCCAAAGAAAGTTCATGATTTTTCCTCACAGCATACACCATCAGTACACAGCATAGAGGCGAGAGGAGGAGTGAAGGAATGATGAACTGTAAACTTACCTTAAGCGACGAAATCAGAGTCGAAGTACTGGCCAGCATCTGGTAGCCATTTAGAAGGAAGATGTCACATGACCACCTTCCGAATAGAAAAACGACATGCGGTCAAAACCTGAGACTTAATATCAAAACGTACCAAATAGATTAGCAAGAAAGCAACGTAGATAGGGAAGGAGTTACCTTCAGTCTCCATCTCTGCGTATAGAGCCAAGTAAAGTGTGCTGGCCATGGGCAAGAGATCAGGCCAGAGCATGAAACCCCCAAATGCACACACAGTGAAACATGCTACGAAAATGCACTTCATTGGTGTAGAACCCCAGTAGTAAACCCTCAGCACAACTGGCAGCTTGGCCATGTGGCAACGAACTGGCGCATTCAATTCTACCACCAACCTCAATATTTCGATTTAGACCCATATCTCTATAGTGTTGAAGTCAGGATTGATCCACAAATTTTTATAAATGCCCAAGGATTACAAAAGACCATAAGCATTGCTTAGTACCAACAAAGACATTACTCAATCAACAAAGGATATGAGTTAGACAAGTATTGCAAATGACCTTCAAAGCTTTTAAGCTGCCAATCTTTAAATATCTCATACTCTGGGTTTTAGAAATTGTTGGAACCATAGAGTAAGTACCCTTGGTGGACGTCGTATTAGGAGTACCTGTAAATAGATGCAAATTGAAGACATTAGCGAATCTCACTAAGTAAGTAAGAAGTTCCATTTCTTACACCCCACCTCTCAACAGCCTTGGCAGAGTACTCATACCCTTGAAAGACCTAGCAATACGTCATGGGCCTCAACTGCCAACATTAGGGGTCCATCCCCCCTAAATTACTAGTTAGATTTTATTACATATGCACACAAACCCTTACAGTTGTAAGAAGGAGATTCACATTATTACATTCAAATACATTCGTACACATGTGACAGTTCATACATCTATTCATTTAAAACGCTTTCGCAAAGTGGAATGATCTATTACCAACAAACCATGATACTAATGAAACTAAGACACTTCAAAATGTAGAAATCAAATACCGTTTCAATATGTACATATCAGTGCTGAAGTTAATTTACTATTCATCATCCTTAAAATAGCTTTTATTACATTAGTAGGAAATTTTAAATTTTTAATATTTTTAGGGACATTACATCCAACAACATCGGCTTTATCTGAACATGGAAAAGTGCTCTTTTGCGATGACCAACATCAAATATTTGGGGTATATGATAGACTCTACAGGCATTCACGTCGATCCAAAAAAATTATAGGTCCTCAAAGATTGGCCCATTCCTAGAATCATTCAAGAGCTAAGAAGTTTTCTTGGTTTGGTGAATTTCTATCTATGATTCATACTTGGCTTCAGTCACATAGCCTGGTCCTTGAATCATTTCACGAAGGGAAATGGGAAAACTGTCTTCCATTGCACAGCAACACAACAAGTAGGTTTTGAATAGCTCAAACACAAGCTATGCACTGCACCAGTACTTGTGTTACCTAATTTGCATCAGCCCTTTGATATTGATATGGACACATCGGACTATGCCTTGGGCGCAGTGATCACTCAGTCTGGTCATCCAATCACTTTTCATTATGAGACTTTTAATGACACAGTTAGAAGATACCCGACATATGAAAACGAACTGTATGCCATTGTGCAAGATCTCAAGAAATGGAGGCATTACATCCTTGGCAAGGAAACAGTCATTCTCACTGATCATAAGCCTCTACAATTCGCTCTGACACAGTCAATGTTGCAGACAAATCGAAAAATCAAGTGAATTAATTACCTACAACAATTCAAGTTGGTGATTACGTATCGGAAAGATAAAGCTATCGCTACTACCGATTTCCTTAATCGACCATTCATTACTCTCCTTTTTACAGTGATGAGTATGCAGGGATACGACATGACCACTTGGCCGCAGTTGTATAAGGATGATAGTGACTTCTGAGCAATCTACCAACAGTTACATGCTAACAAGTCTTCGACCTCAGACTCCAACTATTTCCTCAGAGACACCTTGCTATACAAGCTTGGACAGCTTTGTGCACCGACAACAACTCATTTGGGATGCACACTACAACAAGACTGTAGGACACTTTGGAGTAGCAAAGACACTTGCTATTATGCAGAAGTATTTCTTTTGGCCTACACTCAAATCCAACGTCAACAAGTACACCCGATCATGCATGACTTGTGCCATTGCTAAGCCACCTAATCAATGATAGGGATTGTATACACCTCTACCAGTTCCTAGTCGACCATGGGAATCTATTTCTATGGACTATTTGATAGGTTATCCTACTACCAGACATCAACATAACGCAATATTAGTAGTATTCGACCGATTTTCCAAGATGGACATTCTCATACCATGTAAGAATACCACGACAACACAGCAGACCACTCAGCTCTTCTTTACACATGTTTGGAAACACTTTGGTTTGCCCACAACCATTATTTTCGACCGAGATGCAAGATTCGTCAGCATCGTTTGGAAGACCCTCTGGCAATTGCTAGATACACGAATCTCATTGTCAACATCTTTCCATCCTCAAACTGACAAACAGACAGAAGTTGCGAATCATTTTGTATTACAACTGGTTCGCATGTACAATCACCAGCATCGGCGCACATGGGATGAAAGTCTTCCATACATCCAAAATAGCTACAATCGTGCTTAGCACAGATCTACAAGAAAGATTCCATTTTAAGTCTATTATGGATTTCAACCCTCAGCCCCTATCGACTTGATCAGATCCTCGACACAACCGAGCGACACCGACTACAGCCAGCGAGAAGTTGATAAAGCAGTCAAGTTTAGAGATCAGATATGCGACATCCAGAAGCAAGCACAGGAAATGTTGCACAGAGAAAGCGAGAAATCTAAGGCTCGACACGACAAGCATCGTATTCCTCATTCATTCCAAATTGGGGAAAAGGTCTGGTTACATATCAAGAAGGAGTGCTTCACAGGCCCATTCAAGAAGCTCAATCCTTTGTGATATGGCTCATACAGTATTCTTCGACAGATTGGTGAAAATTATTTCCAGCTTGACATTCCTGCATGCCTAGGTCTACATCTAGTATTCATGTGGATCTACTTCGACCAACCATGCACCCGTGTTGGAACATAACAACTTGCACACAACAGAAACTGAAGACATCCATTCAGATGTTCATGAGCCTCTTCCTTGCAACACCATTATGGGATGATGAGTACGCCATACAAGGATGAACAAAATTCCCTTATTTCAGGTTGCCAAGGCTGGCAAGATCCCATCTCAAGGAAAGTGGCACTCTATTACTGAATTGACTGACAAGTTTCCTCACCTTCGCAAGAAAACAATGGCATCCATTGTTTCTTAAGGAAAGAGGTCTGATTCGCATCACAGTTGGCAAGTCATCAACATTGATACAACTTTGACAAGTTTCAACCTTGACACGACTTCGACTCGACAAGCTCCCAATCCAACAGGTTAGCTCCCACAGGTTCCAAATTCGACACAACTATGACAAGTCTCAACATCGACACACCTCGACACATTCGCACCTTCGACATGTTCAACAACCTCACAGTTCGAGACATCGACAAGTAGCGTCTACATGCGACCAGTGACTGTCAAACTTCGACAAACTATATCTTTGCCTTCCAGTCTCTTTTAATGGTTGAACTGTTGAATCGTTCTAACTTCTTATTTGTAGCTGAACGTAATGGGAAGGAACCCAAGCATCTCATAAATCTATATAATCATGTATAATATTGTAACATACAATGATTTTTCTTGTTTACATCTAATAGAGAAGAACAGTTTGCATTCCTACATATTGTCTATGCATATTGTGTTTATCTGTGTAGTGTAATCCTGCTTTGCTCATTTTGCTTATTCTTAATTGCTTCCACCATAATAGAGTCAACTCATTCAGTTGAATTGTTGTCCCCCTTGTGCTTCATGGACATGACCTGTATCAATCTACATTATTCCACATTATAAGTATAGATTACATATTTATCAATATTTTGTCCATCATATCAATGAGCAAGGCCTCCGAAATTACAAATCTATCATATATAAGATCCTATCTCTATAAACATCTTCCATATATATAAATCATATTAACCTTACTATTGTTAAACATCTATAGCCTCATCATATATTCGCCTATCAAAAATTAAATACATTCTGTCATAGTCTACGTAAGGAGCAAGATCCCCCATCATTCCTGTCATATATTATAATCAATGAATAAAAATCATAAACGGTCTATCCATTACAATATTTTTCACACACGCTGTGATGTCCCTAAAACAGTAAAAATTTTAAAAAAAATCACGTACTGCTAACATCATCTATTCAAGTAATATTTAACAAATTAACTTCAGTAATGGGAAGTAATATCAGTCTCATCGAAGAAATGAGAAAACAGGGTTTATGATTCCCTTGTTAAAATTAATTGGATGTGGTTGTCTTCTATCGTGTGTTTTCTGTAGAAGCGATGAAATGTTATAGTTTGAATCTCAAGGGACTAACATCTATGGTTTGATTGACTAGTTTAATACTTGTATAAAACTTTAATTTTTTTCTTTTAACTACTACATTTTTACAGCTTAAATGTATGCTTGGATTTATTAAAATGTTGAAATCATTTTTGTTATTAATTCAAGCCTGATGGACCTCATGAAGAGAGTATGAATACTTTAGAGGTTTTTTAGTTGATAGTTATGTTACCAGTGGAGTTGCTGAGAGGTAAGGGATGAGTATTTGAACTACCCTGGGCTTACTTAGCAATTTTTGCTAAAGCACTACTTGGAAATTGTCTTGCAGGTATATATCAACAAAATGACTCTTCACTAACTACCTAAGTTCTACCACCTAGCAAGATCCTAACCCTACGAATGAAATGGACCAAGGGATAACATTGAAATAAATCCATGTAATAAACAAATGGGGGTTTGAACAAAACGTGACCATAACTAGAGAGTTTGGGTAATGTATTGAAGTGCTAGTGGGGTTTTTTGTAGCATTGAATGCCACCCATGCGACCTTCATGTGGTTGCTTGCCAGCTGGGATGAGAGTTTATGCTTATGGCCTTCACGACTAGTGTTGTAATTTCATGGTTTTGGGCTTGGATGGAAACTTCATGCTGTGTTCTGGTTTCATGGAGCTCTACGCTATGAGCTGAGCTATGCTCATGGTTAGCGCAGTCACTTCTACTTTGCATGGTGATGGAAGATACTATGATCAAAGTAAAAGGTAAGCTTCTTCCCAAATTCAATGGTTTCTTCAATATGCTTTCTGTAGATGAAATTCGCCTTGTTTAACTCGTGGCTTTTGTGACTTTATTGACAGGGTTCGCAGGTATGGGTGTTCCTTGCGTTGGGTTTTAAAAATTGATAGAGAAGGTTTGGGTTTCAGTGTAACCTTGCTAAGCCCAAGCCCCCTCAATTTCTCCCTGTCATAGCAATGGTTGCAGGTGTTAGCACTGGGATTGTGCTAAGCATTTGGAGGGGTTGTGAAGGATGAAAAGGTCCAAATCCATGAAGAGATGAGCAAGGTCACACCTCCTTAAGCCATATGACCAATGAGAATGCAAATCAAACCTTATAGACATCTATCCCTAAGTCCAAGATGAAAGAATGCCATGTAATGCTAAGTTCACCATTGCAGTAAGGATGCACGGTTCAGATCAGTAAGTAGGGAAGATCCACAGTCCATGAAGAATCCGAGTTTTGACATGCCACGAATAACAAATTTTAAACCCAATGAAATGTTATATGAAGAACATGGCGGTTTTTGGTGAAAATGACTAATTTTGTCATATTTTTCCACTGACTGTTTCCGCCAAACCATGGTGAATTTGGAGACACCGAGAGAGGTTTTTCTTCAGCATGGGCCAATCTAAAATAACCTCTCTCAAGTTTAACACAGGTGTCATGGTTTGGGAGAACCGAAGGCATCTTTACAGGGTAATTTTCCAGAATTCACGTTTTCTGCATGAGTCATCAACTTCCAAAGCAGATCCCGACCAATTGGAGGAGAATCTGAGGAAATGGAAACATGGGTTTTGTCAGGAACGCGCCCGACTACCAAAAAGTCTTTCAATTTTTTACACAGGTGTCTCCATTTGAGACATAGAGCCGGGGCTACGAAGGGCATTTTCAGCAGTCCATGGCCAGAAATGAAGAAATTGGTCATAACAAACTCTTTGAAAGCAACAGTCTGTTAGCTAGGTGTCCTCATGTTTGTAACCACTCCTATTTCTAGATGCTAGGGTGGATAAATTCGAGCTTGAGAGATGAGGATAGGTCACCTCTATATTCATTTGTAATAGGCAGAGTTAGGGGTCCAGTTTTCATTTGGGGGATTCTCAAGAGCTGAGAGGCTCTGCATTGTACATGTTTTCCATTCCCAGTTATGAATAAAAGTTGCAGAGATGGAATGCTTTGAAGTTTTCCATGGCTGAGATTCTTGTGCCATCATTTTCTTCAGTAAGTAACATTCTATGTGATTGTACTCCTTGTTTAGCACTCCATTTTGTCTTTGCTTTCATGTTTGAACAGTAGTGTCATGGATCAGAATTCATCTTGTATGCTCTAGATCCATTGTTCAAGCATTTTAAACATCTTCTTCTAAAGTCTTGCATAATTCACCCAAGCTAGGTGCTCTATTTGATGGCTTGCCTTCTCTATCCTCCAATCCACCTGAAAAAAACCTCAAAATAGAAGAGTTGATGTCTACCCTACCTCTGTCCATGATCTCTTCCATCCCATACCTCTAGCAACCTAATTCAAATTTGTTTATTGACTCCATTGCTTAATGATATCCCCCCACGAATGTCTTACCAAAACTCCAAAAACAAACTACCCTATAGAATTTGACCTTCTGAGAATGTGCTTTGATTGAATAATTTTGAGTAGGAAGGCTGCATGGTTATCATTGATAATTTTTCAGTCTTCTATAAGGTTTAAGAGAGATCCCTATCTGACTGTGCTGGGTCAGTAGTGTTAACACCCAAAATGACCCCCTAGGTTGTGGGAGAGGGCAAGCTGGGGTAACCACTAACCAATCTTTAGCTTGTGCTACTGACCAAACACAAGCAGAGAGGGCTCTCTCTATAAGCTCATAAAATACTGGAAATCATCAAGATTGTCAATAATGAAGAAAAACATACTAGCATTCATCATTCAAGATATTCAATTACAATAATACAGAAGATCAGATTTCTATTGGGAACAAAAATAGTTTAAACATAGCTTGGCTTAAACATATGAATCATTATTTGGGCAATGGAGTCACATTCAAACAAACTCTGAAAACTCATTCAAAAATGCATTTACATAGGGGCAAGATAATAAACAACTCATAGTCAAAGTGATTTTTATTGGTGGAATAGAAGAAAAAGAAACAATCCATTGACATAAGGCATATAATAATGAATCCTACATCAATTTTAGCAGAAATGTGATGGTGGAATACTTGGAAAAAGATAACTAGAGCATAATTTCTATGAATTCTACTTAGCTATCACACTGTACAAAGTATGAAAGAATGTTACAGACTGGAATTAACAATGAGATACACAATTCACATGGAGAAAGAAGGAACATACTACGAGACTAGTTACACAAGAATCCCTGAAAAACATTGGCTCAACTCTGCAAATCTTTATTCAAAATATAGCTCAAAATTTCTTACAGAACAATACACAAAAATTCCCATAAAAATTTTCAACACTTTTTCATTTCATTACACCGCATATATAGATGTTAGGAGTCCTCTTGATCGACTCATCCAAAACTAAAAACAGTTATCGAAGTGACACCTCATTCAAATTGTTTTGCCACTATCACTACAGAAACAAAAATGGGTAGAAATGGCCTAACTGATTTCTTACAACCCATCAATATTTTTACTAAGTAACATTTGCTTCAAGTAAAAAGTAAAGAAAGTAAAGTAATAGTTCCAGCTGGCTATTCATATAGCCGCCTCAATGAATTTACAAATTATAAAAAATGGGAAAGTCTTGTAAGAAGTCTCTGATTCCAAGCAAACATCAACAACTATAAAAAGAAAAGTATCACTGAGGCTGATGGAGAAAGTATAGCGATTTGCTATATTTTTCTATATTGGCCCATTGATCTGCAGGTGGGAGGTCATAGTCCACCATTTCTTTCACCATAACTCGTATTTCAATGTTCTCAGTGTAGAAGAACGGAGGAAGCCTTTCACCAATGGAAATTAATCTGTTCAAGATTTCAAAGTCCTCTTCGACCTTTTCCATGAAGGTTTTGCCTATAAGAAGTTGGTTCAGGCGTTTGAACTTCATGTGGTCCATCCTCATCGCCCACAGTAGGTTTTTATAAGCGTTTTGAGGGATCAGTTCCTCGTTATCATTCCAAAAAGAAGGTAACCCAATGTCAACCAGCTTATCAAACTGCCCTTTGAACTTTGCCACTTGACTCTTCATCTCCTCGACTTTGGCCTCTACACTTTCAACCTGAGTATATTTCCCCAAGATCTTTCGGGCCGCAGCAAGTGTAGTAATCTGGTTCCCAATATTTAACTTCATCCTTTCTTCTTCTAATAGACCATTTAGGAAAGTGATGGCATTTAATGTAGTTTCCTTGGGTCTTCAGGTTAAGCTCTCTCTAGCAACTTCACAACCTACAATAGCATCACTAATGGTTTTCTCTTTTATCCTTATAAACTCAAGGTAGGGTCTAAAGTTCTTAGCTTCCTTAATGATCCTGTCCCATACCAAGTGTTTACATCCTTGCAAAGCCGCCTGCCTGGTAACCTAATGAGTCAGATTTTTATTGATCTCAATCAATTCCTTGTGCTTCTTTTGGAGGACCTTCAGATCTTCTTCCTTTTTACTACTCTCTTCTTCCAACCTGTGAGATTTTTCTTTAAGCTCCTTGATTTCCACATCTTTCAGGCTAATGTGAGACATAGCCTACACCAGACTGTCGGTACCATTGCTTTCCCTAGTTTGGTTCGAATTGGTAGGCCACATGTCCAAATTGGACAAGTTAGTTTTCAAGTCATCAAGTTGTTTTTATAAGTTTATCCTCTCTTTTCCAGCTATCTTCCTTCTCTACAAACTTTAGCAATTCTACTTTGCAATCACTTATTTCCTTAGACAAGTCTTCTTTTTGCTTCTCGAAGTTTGTCTCTTCGGGAGCTTCGATCAGCCAGATATTTGGGACTTTTTCCTTCTTCTATAGCTTCTGAATCAGCTTGTTATTTTTTGCTAACATCTTGCTCATACTTTTTCCTCCACCGTCACTTATGACTAGGTCAGATTGCACCTTTTTGACCTGCTGTTAAAGTGCTCAATTTTTACTTTTCTCTAGCTTCAATTGGTCTTCTAGCTGTTTCACAGTAACCATCAAGTTATCACTTTTCAAGGCTGCTCTCACAAAATCATCATACACAAGGTCAGTAACTAGTTTGTGAAACTGGATTTTGTCTGGTACTAGTATTTTTTCCCAATTGATCCTTGTCTCAGTCACTCCATATTCCGTTACCATTGCCAAGTTTAAGATGTTGTCATGCATACCTCTTGCTAGTCATCAGGGAAGTCTTAGACAGGCCTCTGGCCATCGGCATTGAATCAAACAACCTCTAGGCTGAGGCTCGCTTTTTTTTATCATATTGTTTACAGAGGTCGGCCTTGGACCGAAATTTATTACCAACATTTCCTTCTTGAACATCTTGAAATTTGTATTCTACCACCTGGATCACAGGAGCCAAGGACTCCTCATCATCTTCCCTTCGAATATCCATTTGGACAATCCATTCCTCTTGGGCTGTGGCAACAACCAGCTCCTCTTTAGTTGGGAAGCAATTGGCTCAGCTTGATTAGCTGCAACAACTAACTCATCCTATATCTCTAATTTGGGTAGCTTATCTCCATTACCTTCCTCAGTATCCATCTCTCCGACTTCATCTAAGTTTCTTTTTCGGCCCACTTCCATGGTGTCTGGCACTTGATCTAAATCCATTCTTAAATTAGATAACATAATATATCCTCCCTGTGTCTCCATGGCTTCCTCCGCCTCGGGTTCCCACTTCAACAAATTTCTCCCCTTCAGTACCCATTCTGTTTATATATGCTCAAAAGAACTGAGGTTACATTCTTTCCTTCTCTTGGAAATAATATGTAGGGGGTCATATTTGATGGCTACATCCTTCCTAAACCCGAGCGGCTTCAATAATTCTTCCACCTTGGACATAGCCTCTTTATTCTTGACGATGAAAGGGCCTACCTTGCAGGGGCATTTCACGTCTGTCATCTTTTGTGCTTTAGGAATTGCACCTCTTCCAGGGCCAACTTATGTCTGATAAATTCTAGTGTGAAAATCCGCAGTGTTAGGAAAGCGAGTAGAACATATGGCTCCTGTACAAAACTGTACAACCTAATGATTGTAGCTTCTTTCAACAAAAACCAGTCGCCGACAGCCAGTTCGTCCTTTAACTGCATCATTGCTTTCATTTCAAGAAACACTCTAGGCAATTCTTCCCCAAAGATAATTTTATAGACATGGGGCAAAACATAGTTCAACTGATTGAAAGAATTGTCTACGAACACACCTGCTTCAAGCAGTGATGAGAAGTGTGTGCTTTCGATGTTGCTGTACAGAATCATTTTCATTAGCTGTGTTTGATACCTAAAAAACCTAGTGTTTGGGAAATTGCTCAATTGTACATGTAATTTTTCTGCCAAAAATTGATCAAATCTCAAAGATGGGATGAGTCCGCTTTCGGACCTAGCCATATTGATGCTAATTCTAAAGAGTAAGCTTAATTGGAAATCAGTTAACCATGAGTCACTATCCAACCCTAAAAACTGAGCTAACAAACAAAGAACTAACTGGAAACTGTCATTAAAAAGGCTGACATTTAGGGGATAGGTTTCTTCAGAGATTTCAGAGTTGGGCTTCAGGCAAGTGGCTAAGAAAGCTTGATGTCTTTATAGGTTGATTTGTCAATACAAAGAAACTACAGACTCCTCTGAAAAACCCTCCAACTCTTGGTATTGAGAGTCGGGAACGAAAAAGGAATTCCTAGCAATAGACGTATCTATATTACAGACAACTCTAGACTTCTGGGCATCCATGATTAATCTTTGGGGCTCTGAATAATTAGAAGAACACCACGTTACAAACTCAGGGACAGAGAACACCTGGTCAAGGAAAAAGAAAATGAATGACGACCTGAAGACGCCATGTATATCTAGTCCTTGGCCATGAAAGGCTTCCAACCTCCTTTTGATTTTCGGGACTGGGAGGAGCATGCATGTATCAAATACGTCGGCATCCCTGTCTTCTAGGGAAACGTTAACCCTAGAATTGGTAGAAGCTTCTTCTTCCCTCATCTTATACTGTAAAAGACTTAGATATTTTAGAAAAAACGGCGGTTTCAAACCCTACCTGTCACCTTAGAAGCTCTGCATGCACCCTGTCGAAGGTTGTGTCACCTTTGTCGTCTGCCACACGCCGAGAGACTTCCTGACTTCGACAGGTTTTGGAAACAAATGTCAACCTTCACGGGCACTTCTTATATATATAACCGTATTTTCATAACTCCTGGTCTCTTTGGCCTACCGTCCTTTGATCTTAGCCGTCTGAACTCTCATGTGTTTACTTTCCATCGTTGGATCTGACTGCCCTTTTACATACTGATTTGACAACCTACACATCTCCACCGTCGGATCCTAACAGCTAGTCCTCATCTGGGCCGTTAATCCCATTTGCATGCATCTACGGGGTAGCATCGCATGCACCCAAAAAGGCTTTTCCTCTATCATCCTCGCTCTATGTGACAAGCTGTGGAGCTGACACCTATCCAGCGGGACCTATACCATCGCATCTAGCCTACCGCTATCCCTTGTGCTACTTCTTGGTGCAACGGTGTATAACAACCGTCTGCTTCTTCTCATATGTATATCCATGGTGAGTCCCCATACTCGACTTAGGTTTTAGATCCTTCGTCTGCTAGTGGGGTCCCCCTTGTTATACTCTGTGCGTTTTCGGCCCCCACCAGCCGTTGATCTGGCTCTTCTTTCTGCCCGAGCCATAGATCTTTGTATTTGTCCTTACCATCGCATGCACCTAAATATGGCATCACCCACTGCTCCTTACTCTTTGTGATGTGCTCCTAGGCTGACACCTATCTGGTTGGACACGACTCATTGCATCCACTTATTCATTCTTCTCCTTGCAACTTGGCCATGCGATGGTTTGTTAAAAACCGTAGATCTTTCTCCCACTTTTGATCAACGGTGTCAATCTGTGCGAAACTTAGTCTTTCATAAATTTTCCCGCGGACTATAGGTTTGGGGTATTCTCCGCTTGTTTTTAACAATTTTCTTTTCCTATTAATACTCAGCCTTGAACATTAGCTCCCTTTTATTGCATTGGGCCCCTCCTAGATCATTTTGTCGCATGTCTTAGCACCTGGACACTACCGATGGGAATCACTTCTATCTTTTTTATCAGGTAGTTGTCTGACCTTTCATCTTTCATATACAAGTCTATAAGCTGAAAAGGAGCAAAAATATATAGGTGCTAACAAGTAGCACAAGTCTAATTTGGTTTTGTGGTTACCCCAGATTAGCCTTCTCCCACCACCTTGGTGGTCATTTTGTGTGCTAACAAATTGGCGTCATTGTCGGGGAACGAGAGTCTCAATGTCCCTGGGTAGAACGACAATTTTAGATCTGATTGTTGATGGTGAACAACAGTCAAACATTAAGAAGGTTGTACCATTCACCTGGCGACTCCACTCATCAAAATTCCGGTATGAAGGTGACTCCATATCAGAATTGAGATGTTGACGGTTTCATGGCGACTCCACTATTAGAAAGCTTCAAAGTTTGAAGGGCTGATTCAGTTCCTTCATTAAATCAAAATGGCAGGGTATGTGGCAAATATTGCTTCCATTGATAGTTTTTCTGAGTATTTTGATCTGTTTGATGATGACCAAATTGAAGAAGCTTTCTTAGTATTTTTACCTAGATACTTGAAGTCACGTAAGTGTTCTTCTAAAGATAAGGCTAGTTTCTTAAGAGAATTTGCTGAAAAACTCAATGGAGAACTTGAGGCCCTAGAGGATCAAGTTTAGTCCCAATATTTTCACCTGTCTTTCTAAAAGTCTCTGCAGCCGCCCCTAGAGGTAAATATGGAAGAATGTTTTATGGTTGGAGATGAGTTTTATGATCCAAAACAAGATGTGCAAGTGATAGACACATATGGAGAATCCATGTACGATGATCAAGTTATAAAGTGCTATGGGAAGCAGCCAAACATCCATACTTTTTATGACCCTATTAGTGAATATATGGAAGGATTTTTCAGTTTGAATTTGCAGCCATACTTTCACTTTGAAAATAAAGAGAATCATTGTTTTCCTAGGCCGTCATATTTTCTGTCATTGACTGATTTCAAGCACAGTGAAGGAGTAAATTTGCTCAACCATTTCCTGGATTGGCTTTATTGGAAATTTGAAGTTACTTGATTCAGCCTTTGCATTCAGTGAAGTAGGGTAGGTAGCTAGTTTGAGTAAGCTCACAATGAGCATATTTTTCAGTCTGTTTCTGAATGTACAGTTTCAGTTTTGGGTTTTGGTTTCAAGCTTTTTCAGCTTTCAGCATTCTTCAGTTTTCAATATTCAGCATTGACATACTTTCAGCGTGTACAGTCTATTTTGAAGTTTCAGTTCATAAAGTTTTAGTGTATTTTCAGCATTTCAGTTTTAGTATAAATCTCAGTCCTTAGCATAAAATTTCCAGAATTTTAGAATGGCAGTATGATTTCAGCGGATGGTTACATATCAAGGCTCTGCACTCTTGGTAATGCATGAATTTTTGAAGCGTCTCGGCAAGAAAAATGAGCAAATAAAATGAAGAGGCTTTGAACAAAAGAGAAAGGAAGATGAAAGATAATGAGATAAAATGGCAAAAGGGAGAAGTGTTTTTATAATTGGATAAAGATTAGTTCTATATGCCAAGGTTGGTTGCATATTTGCGCAAAATTTTAAATTTTTATGAAAGCCAAGCTTTTTAAGCCTAACATTTGAGCCCAGGTTTGAATTTTTATGAAATCCAAAGGGTTTTAAGTTTTTATAAAAGTGATGTAGCCGAAGTCTGGATTTTATGAAACAAAGGTTTTAAAATTTTATGATTTTTGGCCAAAGCTATAAACAAAAGTTCAAAGGGCTTTAAATTTTTATAAAAACGATAGCCAAAGTTTAATTTTTATGGACAAAGATTTTAAAACTTTATGAGGGAGCCAAAATCTTCTTTGTGAAGTGAACCAAAAAGGAATATTGGGCCCAACGAATGCGCTGAACAACGAGACAACCAGCTGCCAAATCCAAGCGGGCCCACGCACTTTACTGCAATTCAAACGCCAAGCCCGGACCCCAAGCCATTCTATTTGCGTAGGGCCATCTGTGGCTGCTACGACGTTGTCCTGTCCACATGCTAGTGGTCGTTGCTCATAGGGTCGAAGATACAAGTCCATATTCAGCTTGCGGCCAAAGGAAGACAAGCAGGATGTTTCTCTCTTATTGCTGACAGCGTGTACCATGAAATTATCAGAAAAGAAAGCGATACCTTTGGAAGAGGAGCTGTAGGTTTGGGTTGCAAAAGGAATGGAGAAGTTATTATGGCGAAGATTCAACGTTGCGTTCGCTTCTGACGTGAGCTGGAAAGGTGGAGACCGTTTCTTTCTGAACCTATTTCTATAAATGCAGTGGAAACAAAGCTGTGGAGGAAGATTTACATGTGGCCAGAGGCTTCGAGCCCGTGCCCATCGCATTCTTTGAAATTTCAGATGCTGACTTTCCGATATGGGTCACAATCATGAGCCTGGACATGGGAAATGTAAAAATTAGCCAGATCTCAGTATGCTAGACAGTGCATGCAGTCAGATGGGTATATGGTGCTAGTTTCCAGAAGACCAGCGGCCACGATATGAAAGAGAGATAAATCTACGGCTGCCAGGGAGTTCGTGATTTCAACATGCATGAGAAAGGTCATGATCCAGCTTTGCGAAGTTTTATTAACCCGTTGCATCTTGTGACGGCGCAGATCAGATGGGGTGAAGATCCATGGTCAAAATTTAGTTCGCATATATTACTTGTGCAGTAAATAGACGGGGACAAAATTTGCGAAGTGGGGTCAACGTTTGAAGAGCAGTCCGCCCGCAAATGGATTACGTGGAAATTGATTCAATTTCTGAATACGGTACCAGTTTTCTTCAATTAAAAATGTTGAGCTGCATTCAATACATGGGTCGTTCGGATTCCACAAGTTTGCTTCGACACCAGCATTTTTCATCCGATGAGACCAACGTGGATAAGCATAAAGTTGAAGAAGTTCTTGTATCCAGTCCGTCTCTCGGTGGATGTTGTTTTCACCCAAGTATATTTTGCACCATTGCCTCTCGTCGTCTTCAAAGAACCTGAGTGGGGGCTAAACTTGTTGCAGGCGTTTGCTAGTGATGTAGCAACCATTATGGGAGCCAAGCCCTGTGTTCGTTTGCCTTTGGAAAACGCATCTCAACAGGCTAGTAATAAAATGCTTGGTACATGTAAAGAAGAGGGTCTAGAACTTGATCATCTATGTCTATCAGTTGAAGCCATAGAGCTTTTGATATCATTGTTGTTGGGGCGCAGGGATCTGATAAGTTCCATTTTTTTTACATCCCCAGTACGAGGCTATTCGTCCTGGGCTTGTTGCTATGCCCTTCTAATGAATTTCTTCAATGTTGAGTAACTATGTTGTTTCTTTTTAATTTTAGTTGGGTGCTGTTAAATGCCAATCACGTGACAAGCAAGAGCGTTTGCGTCGATATATACTTGAGGCTTTGATAGAAGCAAAAGATGAAGCAAATCATCATCCAAGGAGCCGCTCACATTTTTTAGAGCTCCTTGGGCAGCTTCTGTGTAGTATAGAGGATCTTGAAGAGTATACTTTGTGGATGATGAACTACTTTGGCTTGAGACCGCACCTGTTGCTGTTGGCAAAAAGGGAAAAATTGAGGGAGGTGCAACGTGTTATATGAATTTGATGGAGGTTGGCAGTAGAAAAGTTTCGAGAATGATACCAATCGTATCAGGGACTAGTCGTAGAAAAGATGGCGAAAGTGACACTGCAGAGTTGGAAGATAACTTGGAACATAAAAAGCTGAAGGGAAATAATAATGGAAAATGTCAATTAACCCTTGTGATCATGTTTTCGAGATAGAGGTGTGATGGTTTTAATGAGGAGGCGGTGCATCTTCCAGGTGGATAAAAACAATTATTTGATCCCCATAGTCGACCTACTTGACAACTCCATATCATTGTCATCATTAAGTGCATGTGATAGAGGTTGTGCGGAAGCAAGGAGTTAACCCATTTCTTTTTTCAGCTGTTTTTTGTAAAAATACACCATTGCAAGTGCCAGATGCAGAGTTGTGTATGAAAATGTTTCCCACATATGCAGAGAAAAGCATCACCAAAGAGAGAGCAGTTTGGAGCAAGTGATTTTATTTCATTTCCATGCCTATCTTTGAGGGTCTCTTGTCCAAATTTTATCAAGGAATATGAGGAATGTTAGGCAAGGGATAGAGGAGTTTTGAAGGTAGAGTCTAACAACCATGCTGTTACAGTGCCTTTGATTTGTCTAAAGTTGATTTGACAGAGTATCAGATGTCAGTTGTGGCCGCAGAGCAGGATAAGTTTTCAGTAGTGATTATTAGAACCTTGACGACATTAGTACAGGGATTGGAGACATTGCTCATTTAAAGGGGTTGCATTGTTGTTTGTCTTCGGTGGAAAGGGTTGTTTCAGTGCAGATTGGGTTCAATTGCAGGATCAGGAAGGGCTAGCATGTCACAGGTATCAAGTCAGATTGAAGCCTTCAGTTTGGAGTTGGGAGCAGCCCAATGGATCAGGCACTGGGTCTACGAGGGGTTCTTTGCTACCTCACAGGGAGGATAGCATCCCCAATAGGAGTCTGTTGTTAGAACTAGGATTGTGCTAAGCATTTGGAGGGGTTCTGAAGGATGAAAAGGTCCAAATCCATGAAGAGATGAGCAAGGCCACACCTCTTTAAGCCATATGACCAATGAGAATGCAAATCAAACCTTATAGACATCTATCCCTATGTCCAAGATGGAAGAATGCCAAGTAATGCTAAGTTCACCATTGGAGTAAGGATGCACGGCTTAGATCAGTAAGTAAGGAAGATCCATGGTCCATGAAGAATCTGAGTTCTGACATGCCAGGAATAACAAATTTTAAACCCAATGAAATTTTATATGAAGAACATGGTGGTTTTTGGTGAAAAATAATGATTGTTTTGGTCATCTTTTTCCACCGCCTGTTCCCGCCAAACCAAGGTGAATTTGGAGAAACCGAGAGAGGTTTTTCTTCAGCACAGGCCAATCTAAAATTTCCTCTCTTAGTTTCCACACAGGTGTAGCGATTTGGGAGAACTAAAGTGATCTTTACAAGGTAATTTTCTAGAATTCACGTTTTCTGCATGAGTCATCAACTTCCGAAGCAGATCCCGACCAGCTCAAGGGGAATTTGAGGAAATGGAAACATGGGTTTTGTCAAGAACAAGCCCGACTATAAAAACCTCTCTTAGTTTTTACACAAGCATCTCTATTTGAGATATAAAACCGGGGCTCCAAAGGGAAGTTTCAACAGTCTGCAGCCAGAAATGAAGAAATTGGTCATAACAAACTCTTTGAAAGAAACAGTCTGTTAGCTAGGTGTCCTCATGCTTGTAACCACTCCTATTTCTAGATCCTAGGTTAGAGAAATTCGAGCTTGAGGGATGAGGATAGCTTCCCTATATATTCATTTGTAATAGGAAGAGCTAGGGGTTCAGTTTTCATTTGGGGGATTCTCAAGAGCTGAGAGGCTCTGCATGGTACATGTTTTCCATTTCGAGTTATGAATAAAATTTGTAGAGATGGAATGCTTTGAATTTTTCCATGGCTGAGATTCTTGTTCCATCAGATTCTTCAGTAAGTAACATTCTATGTGATTGTATTCCCTATTTAGCACTCCATTTTGTCTTTGCTTTCATGTTTGAACAGTAGTGTCATGGATCGGAATTCATCTTGTATGCTCTAGATCCATTGTTCAAGCATTTTAAACATCTTCTTCTAAAGTCTTGCGAAATTCATCCAAGTTAGGTGCTCTATTTGATGGCCTGTCTTCTCTATCCTCCAATCCACCTGCAAAAAACCTCAAAACAAAAGAGTTGATGTCTACCCTGCCTCTGTCCATGATCTCTTCCAGCCCCTACCTATAGCATCCTAATTCAAATTTGTTTATTGACTCCATTTCCCAATGGTCTCCCCCCATGAATGTCTTACCAAAAATCCAAAAACAAACTACCCTACTAGAATCTGACCTTCTAAGAATGTGCTTTGATTGAATAATTTTGAGTAGGAAGGCTGTATGATTATCATTGATTATTTTCCAGTCTTCTATAAGGTTTAAGAGAGATCCCTCTATGACTGTGCTGGGTCAGTAGCACAAGTCTAAAGTGGTTTTGTGGTTACCCCGGCTTGGCCTTCTCCCACAACCTTGGGGGTCATTTTCGGTGCTAACAACAGGTTCTGTACTTTTGAGCTCTTAATTTGTAACTAAGATGTGCCCTTTGGGCTCTCAGTTTCTGGTTTTGAAGTTTCTTTCGTCGTGTCTAGTCTAGTTAGCAATAAGGGAAGGCGACTATGGAAATTGATTTGGGATTTTCCTGGATTATGGACCTGCTGGGTCAATGTCTTTAATGTTTTAAGTTTGATAAAGTGATGGGTTCAAATGAAGGGATAAACCCTTAACGTATTTTGTTTTGTTAATGTTGTAAGTTATGTTTATCCATTTTTCTATGGGTTGAAAGAGTACTTGTATATTCTTTAATGCCTACTGGCAAAATACTCCCAGCGCTGGGGTTTCAAGGAGATATGTTGGGTATTTGGAATTTAATTGTATCTTTGCATTTAGCATGACTTTCTATTTCAAAAGAAATGTTACTGGTGTTTTAAAATGCTTCTTGTTTAAATCTCTGACCTATAGTTTCTATACTTAGTAATTTAATTATATAAAGTTGAGAAATCGTGACTCTTCCAGGTAGAATTAAAGTGGGAGGTAGGTATTCTTGATTTTAAGTTGAAATTTCGTTTTGATAACTTGAAGCCATGGATGGCTCCGCGATTTCCTTTAGCAAGGTTGGAAGCTTTTGAAAGTTTTAAATAAACGATGCTAAGAGTTTTGAGCTCTTTCATTGCATGCGTTTTTCCATGGAAATGGATTTGACTGGATTCATAGAATTAAATCTCTGCAAATCATGATGCTTCTAGAATTCCTTTGATTCAAGTTTTCTAAGTTTAAATGTTGTGGTAAACAATCCTGGATGGGAAAACGATTTGTATGAAGTAATTTAAATGTGCAAACCCTTGCTCGGTTCATTTCATTTATTTTCTTGTTTCTATTTAATGTAGTCTGTGTTTAAAATCGTTTTGGATGTATCGTCTTGGTTTTCTATTCTGGAAGATAACGTAAGCCCTCGGTGAGGATTGCTACTGGTTTGGATCTTAGTTTTCAATTCAAAATTTAGGTTGTTCTATAACCTGAGATTTTTCTAATGTATTTTTTCCACAAAGTCGTGGGGATTTGTAGTTTGTTCTGAAATCATATAATCACTGAAATTTTTAGATATAAAGTTTGTATTTATTTGATTTTAAATGCAGCAAGCCCTAAATGCTCAGAATAGAAAAGAAATACAGTATGGGAAGATTAATTGAACCAATACGATTCTATACAATGTACATTGAAATTTCTGAAGGGAGTCTATTTGCAAATTAATATTGTAAGGGTTCTTGCCTAAGCGGATATCTAGTACAGGCTAGCGATGCTAGCCCTGCTAGATTTCTTTACGTTTGAAAGTTTGGAAAGTATTGTTAAATGGAATTTATATGAATTAAGCTAGATGTTTAAATTCCCTGGGAAGCCCATGCCATATGGCCCTTGCTCCATAAAAAGACAGAAATAAAAATGTAATGACAGAAAATAAAAGTGTTGCACAATAATTTTTCAATTTAAATCCTCATTTAATTAGCTGTAATAAAATGTAGTCTTCATACATGATTCCTGTAGCTTGTCTTTCCTTCGAAAAACATGCACACTCAACCTCTAGTTAATGAAAATAATTAGGTAGTGTTCTAGCTGACCTATAGAGTGATTTTAATTGAATAACCTTGGGACTACCATGTTCCTCCCAACCATGACCCTTAGACCGTTCCTGGTTCTAACTGGATTCCCCCAAGCTGGTTCCAACATGCAATAGGAAAAGTAGAGGACCTAGGATAGGCTGCTGATCAGATCTTGGGAAAAATAGTAAGTTTCTTCAGTTCTGTAGAAAAAATTCTCCTCTCTTACCATAAGAGAATGATAGAAGAAAAGGTCCCCTTCTCTTGGGAGTTGTGCTTCTTTTTATAGGTGAGTTTCTTTGGAATATAGCTGTTGAGTTGTAAATAATGATATTTTAGTTTTTAATTTAAATTGAATTATAATATTTATAAAAGATATTTTACTAATTACTCGTTCCTAGTTTATCTAGGACTTTATTTTGTTACAACTAGATGTATCTTTAAGTTAGATCATAATCTTTTCTTTAAGTATATTAATAATATAATAAATATCCTATGAATAACTTTTATCCATACTATTTATATAAATGAGCTTTCTTTTATAGATAACCTATATGATTACTTAATAATTAAATAATCATAATAACTCTTTGATTTAATTAAGTAAATAGCATAATAACTCTTTGATTTAATTAAGTAAATATCATAAAAACTCTGTTGATTTAATTAATTAAATATCCTAATAACTCTTTGATAAATATTTTAAATACAAGGTTCAACTCTTTGGACATGGTCTTTTGGCAAGCTTGGATAGTTGGCTTGGTTAGGTGCCTCTAGGTCCCTCTTGCATGTTGGATTCCCTCGTTTAACATGGTAGTTCTCCCATTTCTTTGATGAAAGATAGAAATGATTCATTTAACCAATTAAATATTTGTGATGAATAGTAGTGCTATTCATAGTCTTTTTGACTCAACACTTTCAAGAGCATGTAACCCCGAGTGCTCTTCAGAGCTTTTGCTCAACACTAGTACTAGAATGTGCTTATGAATAACATCTAGAATATACAAATGGCCTCGGATACGGTATTTATTAACAAGCTTGGAGTGCTCCAGGGCTTATTCCCAACACTCTATGTACATCGTGGCTCACGTCCAGTACATAATAAAATCCTCTATGTACATCGGGGCTTACGCCTAGTACATAGGTCATCCATGTGTTCCAGAGTCCACACTCAACACATCATACAAGTCAATCATGTATATAATAACTCTGCACAGTATGTAACAAAAGATCATCTCAGTATATTAGGGTTTGTACCCAATCTCATAAGAAAACATAAATCAATACATTGGGGCTTTCCGCCTAGTATATAACAATAACCTACATCAGTCAGGGTCCATGCCCAAATATGTAAATATATATAAAAGAAATGAATCATGTGCATTGGGGCTTATGTCGAGTATAACAAAACAACTCATATGTGTTGGGGATTAAGCCCAATATATAACATCAATATAGTTAGTCAAAATTTGGGATATTACACATGCACTCAGCATGAAGTCGGTATTCAGTGCAGACCTGGGATTGAATCCCATTAAGGTATTTTCCACGCACGCACTCAACATGAAGTTGCTATTCAACGCAGGCCTCGGATTGAATCCCATTGAGGTCATTTCCCCACACGCACTCAACATGAAGTCGCTATTTAGCACAGACCTGGGATCGAATCCCACTAAGTTCGTTTCCACACACACACTCAACATGAAGTCTTTATTTAGCGCAGACTAATATCGAATCCCACTACTACACAAACGCATAGGCAAGCCACCAGGGATCCATTCCCTTGAACAAAGGAAGTAAACCCTAGATAAAAGTACTAGATCCACATAATAAAATAACAGACCGAGAACTCAAATCTCATGGAGTGTAGTCAATGATTTAGACACACTTCTGTTAGGGTTGGAACTCTAAAGAAAAGAAATATAATTAGGAATATAAATAAACAATACATTAGTAATATAGAGGTTAAATTCAACACGATACAAAGCGTTAGAATACATCATCCATCAACACAGATACACCTAGAATGACGCATATCACTCCAAAACTAAAACGATAGTATTAGACATTAAGTCACACAGTAGGGGCACAAAATATAAATTACATGGAAAACCATTTGAAAAACACAGCCTCAAATATCCTGAAGCATACACTTCTCCACTTATCCGAACAGAGTAACCATAAATATGCCTAGAAGGATTAAAATGAAAATGAAAGACCCTAAAATCAATGTTGGTAGGAAGAAATCGACACAACAAAATAAATAAAAGGGTATGCCCTGTAAGGCTCTGTCAAACTCCTTGTCACTCCAACAGCGCATCCATCAAACCCTTTTTACATTAAAAATCCATACATTGCAAACACTATGCATCCCGTGGATTGGAGTGACTCCAATGGGCCCAGGGATTATCAAGACCATGTGTAGTCGACCTTCCCTTCAAGTATCGATACAACCTTCAAATAGTAAGCAACAAAACTCTCTTCTTGACATGCAAGAGAAAACCATGAAACCTATTAGCATGCATTTAACAACTTCTAGAATTAAAAAGAAAGAAAAGAAGAAATTAGAACTAGGACTGACGATTACCTTTCAAGGCATGGGCGCCCTTTGTAATGGTTGTGCAGACATCCTCCAAAACAATGAAGAAGAGAGGGGCATCTGCTCATCACCTCCAAATGCCCAAAACCAAAAGACATTCAACTACATGACTAAGGGAACTCTGTTTCCAGCGTAGATATCCCCCACAAACCTATCACATGGGATTAATAAATTCCCAACTACCTCCACTAGTTTGCAAATCTTTCACGTCCATCCCTATAGTATGAGCCACCAGGTTACAACGTTTACGCTTGGGTACCTAATACCCATCAAGTTATCAGGAATATAATGTTACCTTGGAACTATGGTTCTTTTACCTTCCCCTTTTTTTTCAACACATTCAAGCTCAGGAATTGACCTCTTGAACCAATCGTAATATGGAACTCTTCCAGGTCACGTGTAGCAAGAAGAATTAATTATGCATTAGCTTCTGTGCACTAATGAACAAGCACAAACATAATGGTACGAGTTAAATGATGAACCAGAACAAGAGACCAAGCACAAACATTCTAGTAGAAAGTATGAATCAAATATATGCATAGAGCCATCATGCCAACAAATAAAGGTACAAGCAAGCAAAAACATACCAGATAAATGCTATGTCAAAGATCGACGAAGTAACCAAAACCAGAACCAAAATAACAGGTTATTTGTAGGCTTTACTCAGTACTAAAGTTAATTTTAAAGAAACCTTAGGTCTTTCATTTAATTAGACCCTATATAATTTTTATTTTTTTTGTTATCGTTTTTTGAGGGACATTACAAAAATACATATACAAAATTTATACTATAGCAATAATCAAACTCTATAATAAAATAAACTATTAAATTCATCATTTATATGGGATTCGAGCTTAGTATACAAATTCATTTGAACCAAAACTCATTGAATACTAGATATCCATTTTAATCCCTAATCTTTAATCATTTTTTAATGCATTCTAAATTTTGTGGAATGTAAAATTAAAATAAATTTATAATAAAATTTAACATAAACAATTTGAAGGTAAAATAAATTTATGTGAACAAAATATTTTATGAGTCATTTAAATGTTGAATTATTTGAGTATTTGCACTTTATTCAGATTAGAAGTTTTTATTTCCATCCTAATAATTCAATACATTAATATATACAATATCAATACAATATAAAAAATGAATTACACTGAGAATTCCCAAGATGTGACATATTAATAATGTGACATTAGACATTCATCAACGACTATGCCACATTGTGATGTATATCAAGTGTTATAGTGTATTGCGATGTTCATCAAGGGTTTTGTCGTATTGCGACATTGGTTAAGGGTTATAATTAAGGATTAAAAAATGATATACACCAACAATTCCCAAGATGTGACACATTAATAGTTTGACATTCGACGTTCATCAGGGGCTATGTTACATTGTGATGTTTATCAAGGGTTATGATGCATTATGACGTTCATCTTGAGGTTTTTGTCGCATTGGGACATTGATCAATATAATTTTAATAGGCTATCTCACATTGTGTGTGAAGCACCTGCAACAATTAATTAATAAGAATATGCGAAATAGCAGAAATGACAGAACTCAGAATCACTTTTATATTGATCACAGGCCACTTCGAGGGGGCAACCTCCTATGATCAAGCTCAATACAAATAACTTTACCGTGCCTTCATAGGTCTCAACACACACTTATATACTAATTCTAGGCACAAATACTATGGGTCAAAACCATGGGCCACTAAAAACTATGGATCAACAATACTACGGGCAACTTACAAAGCATATGCGCCAACAACAATAACACAAACTATTGATCAACAAATACTATGGGACGACTTACAAAGCATATGCGTCCAACAACAATATACTAACAAAGTAAAGACATGTGTTCCTAAAATCCCCTCATCCTTAAAAAAAAGCTTTGTCCTCAAAGCTTTAGATGTGGAAATTGTTGTTGAATCTAAAGCAGTGGTTCCCATGTAGCATCCTCTGGATGCATGCCATGCCATTGAATTAAGACCTCTGTGATAGAGTGAGAGCAAAGATGACGAGTGCGTCGATTGAGGATGGCCTCCAGCTCCAAAATGATGGATCCTTCATTATCCAGTTTGGGTAAAATCGTTTGTCCACTGATGTTGGTGCCAAGAACTTTCTTCAGACAAGAGACATGAAAGACTGGATGAATGCGGGAAGAAGGAGTAAGTTCCAATTGATAAGAAACGGACCCAATCTTCTGAAGAATCCGATATGGCCCATAGAACTTTGGAGCGAGCTTATGACGCCCTTAAAGTTTCAGGGAGGATTGCTTGTACGGCTGGAGATGAAGAAAAACCATATCGCCTACTTGAAAAGTGCGCTCAAAACGGTGTTGATCAGCTTGTTGCTTCATGCGATTTCTTGCCATGTGAAGATTGTCCCACAAAATGCGAAGAATCTGATCGCGGTTTCAAAGGACCATGTCAACTTCCCGATCTGGTGAACTATTGGGGGTGTATGGAAGAAGAACTGGAGGTGCCTGACCATATACTGCTTCATATGGGGTCATTTTAGAGGCAGTGTGGTACAAGGATAATTTTAGGGGTGAAATTTAGCCCATGGGATATTTTTCCATTTTTTTTCGAGAAAAAGATTCGCTAATTTGCATTTTTTGAAGCCCCATTTCGCCCAATTTTGATGGGGTAAACTTTTTTCACTCTAAAAATCGCCAAATTATTATATAAACTATATAAAATCCTTAGAAATTGAAATAATTTTAGAAAAATATCGCCAAATATTTTATAGTTAACATTTTAAGAATTAGTAAGATTCGCCAAGGTTTATACACTTTTAAATAAGTATGGGTCCTTAAAATTATCCCTGGTGTGGTAAGAGGTATTGTACCACCATTCAACGAGAGGGAGCCAATTTGCCCACTGATGTTGTTGTTCAGAGGTGAAGCAACGAAGATAAGTTTCCAAGCATTTATTAATAATTTCAGTCTGACCATCTGTTTGTGGGTGATACCCTGAACACATCTTCAGTTTGGTGCCAGTGTGGCGAAATAGTTCTGTCCAAAAATGAATGGTGAAAGTCGCATCATGATCCGAGACAATGGAAGAAGGGATGCCATGAAGATGAAAGATCTGGTCCAGGAAAATTTGAGCGACTGAGGAGGCTGTATAGGGATGGATGAGAGCACAAAAATGACTATATATGGAGAGGCGATCAACCACAATGAGAATCACTGTCTTCCCGCCAGATTTAGGGAGCCCTTCAATGAAATCCATAGAAATATCTGTCCAAATTCATGTAGGTATGGGCAAGGGTTCGAGCAATCCTGGAAGGAGTGTCGTTTCACCCTTATTGCGCTGGCAGGTATCACATTCAGCCACCATCTATTGAATTTTCCTTTTCATGCCCTTCCAAAAGAAGCTATGCCCGTTCATACGTTTTGAGGAACCCAGAGTGCCCTGCCGATGGAGAAGCATGGAGTTCATAGAAGACAGCCTGTTGAAGATCTGTGCTCTAGGGAAGCACCAGACGACCCTTGTATCTCAGAGAAGCACCATCCCAAGAGTAATGTGGTACAACAGAAGGGTTGTTGGTCAAGCGTTGGATGATTTGAGATAAGGAAGAGCCATTGACATAACCCTGTTGAACAGATTGCAACCAATTTGGAACAGGCATAGAAATAGCTGAAAGAGAACCTTGGGCATCAAATGTGAGAGAAAGAGCATCTGCCACAATATTGTCTTTACCCTTCTTGTAAGTGATCTCATAGTCATAACCCATGAGTTTTCTAACCCATTTTTGTTGTGCCGGGGAGGAGACACGCTATTCCAAGAAATATTTCAGACTCTGGTGATCAGTCTTGATGCAGAAATGATTCCCTAATAGGTATGGTCGCCACTTCTATACTACATGCAAAATAGCCATCATTTCCTTCTCATAGGTAAAGGCAGATAAATTCTTACCTAAAAGGGCTTTGTTGGTCAATGCAATGGGGTGTTCATCTTGAAGGAGAACAACACCAAGTCCATTGCCACAAGCATCACTCTCAATAGTGAAGGGCTTGGAAAAATTGGGCATAGCTAGAACAGGTGTAGTACACATAGATTGTTTTAGTTTGTCAAATGCACACTGAGCAGCATGTGTCCATGTAAAAGCATCCTTTTTTAATAGAGCAGTTAATGGAGCTGCAATCTTCCTATAATACTTGACAAAATTGCGGTAGTAGGCAGTCAACCCCAAAAAACCACGAAGGCTCTTGAGTGTTTGAGGATGCGTCCAATTGTTCATGGAATCGATTTTGGCAGGATCCATAAAAACCCCTTGTGCTGAGATAATGTGCCTGAGATACTCAACTTCTTTCTGTCCAAAAACACATTTAGACTGCTTGGCATGGAGATGATGGTCAGAGAAAAGTTACATGACAAGATCCAGATGCTGGAAATGTTCATCCCATGTTTTACTGTAGATGAGGATATCATCAAAGAATACCAGAATGAATTTCCGCAAGTAGGGTCGAAATATTTTATTCATTAAGGCCTGGAATGTGAAAGGAGCATTAGTGAGGCCAAAGGGCATGACCAAAAACTCATAATGGCCATCATGTGTGCGGAAATCTTTTTTAGGGATATCATCCTCATGAACCCGAATTTGATGATACCCAGAACGAAGATCCAACCTGGAGAAAAAGTGAGCCCCATGAAGCTCATCAAGAAGCTCATCAAAAACAGGAATTGGAAACTTATCCTTGATGGTGAGGTGATTAAGTGCTCGGAAGTCAATGCAGAGGCGCCATGACCCATCTTTTTTGCGGACAAGAAGAACTGGAGAAGAAAAGGAACTAGTGCTTTGGCGAATAATACCTTGCTTCAATAAGTCCCGAACGAGCATTTCAATCTCCGTTTTTTGGTGAAATGGGTAGCGATAGAGCCTGATGTTGCGGGGAACGCTGCCAGGAAGGAGCTGAATACGATGGTCTTCTAGCCTTGAAGGTGGCAATCCCACTGGTTTAGCAAAGACACCTACATATCGGTCTAGAATTTGTTGTAGATCCAAAGGAGTAGTGGAGACCATTGATGGTTGCATCTGAATGGAATGGATCTAAGCGATGACACCATGTGAATTCTTCTTGAGGAGTTTTTCCATGCGATGTGAACTGATGATGCTGAGAGAACATAGTTGTAATCCTGTCAATGTGTGTTTTTGTACATTGAGAGAAAATTGCATCCAAAGTTCAGCAAAATCCCATAAGATAGGGCCAAGTGTGCATAGCCATTGAGCGCCCAAAACCACATCACATCCTCCTAAGGTCAAGGCAAACATGTCAGAGTGCAAGGTATAATCTCCCATAGAGATACGCACATTTCAACACTTCCCTTTGCAAGGTAAGGTGCCCCCATTGGCAACCATGACTTCAAAGTTGGAGCAAGGATGGATAAAACAATCAGCTTGTTTGGCGATCCGAGGGTCAATGAAATTATGAGTGCTACCAGAATTAATGAGTATTGTAAGAGGAAGCTTCTTGAAGTAACCCCTGAGCTGCATTGTTTAGGGGGTGGTAATTCCAGCTAAAGCATGGAGAGATATCTCTGGCTAGTCATCCTGAGATGAAGGGTCAATAGGCGGTTCCTGAATGTCAACCTGAGCATCCATTGTTTCTAGATCTTCGTCACCAATTTCAGAGGTAGGCGGAGAATCCACATCCAAGAGATAGAGCTTTTGCTGAACACGTCTATGTCCCCGAGTGAATTTCTCATCACAATTATAGCAAAGCCCGTTTTCTCTGTGTGCTTGCATCTCTATTTTAGACAAACGCTTGATAGGAGTTGGTCGAGGAGCCTGTGGTATACGTGGTCATTGAGAACCCATATTTCGGAAGGGAACAAAAGTGGGCTTAAAGCGTTGTTGGGCTGCAATCTTGTCTTCGACCAACTTAGCCAACCCTAGGGCTTCCATCATTGTGTTGGGATAGAACATTTTGACCTCAGAGCGGATGGCATCCTTTAGACCACTAATAAAACAACTCCAGTAAAAGTCATCAGACAATCCTTCAGTGTGGTTGGCTAGTTTCTCAAATTCGGTTTGATACTCTCTCACAGTGCCAATTTGGAAAGTTTAGTGAGGGCTCCTATGAAGTCATCAAAAGCACTAGGACCAAATCGTTGCAAAAGGAGCTGGCAAAAGTCTGGCCATTTTGGCTCTTCATGAGACTTAATGTACCAACGGTACCATTGAAGAGCTTCCTGTTCCAAATGAAAGGATGTAAGTGGAACTTTGTTGACATCAAAAGTATTATGTAGACTGAAATACTGTTCTGCACGATAGATCCATCCAGTTGGATCAGTACCATTGAAGCGAGGAAAGTCAAGCTTCGGACCATGGAAATTGCTGGAAGAAGAGAACCCATTGTCTGATGAAGACTCGGACTGCCGTTTGTTGTTCATAGCTGAATGTTCAAGATTGAGGCCGAGAAATTTTTCATCCAGATCCTGGAGTTTGGCTTGGATGGCTGCAAGTGCTTCTTCCATCGTTTTTGCTCCTGCACGGGTGACAACCATAACCAGGATTTTTTTTTTCTTTTTTTTCTTTTTGGGTTGACTAGGTAGGAAAACAAAAATAGAAACTGCTCAAGTAAAGGAAAATATGGACTTGGGAAAAAATATGAAGGGTAATTGGGGTTTGCCTAGGTTTTGGACACTGTTGAATAGACAGGGAAGCAAAAAATGAGGATTTCAGAAGCGGGGTGAAAGAATGGAAAAATTTGGCAGAGGGGGACAAAGAAGCAGAATTCAGAAAGGAACTATGTGGTAAAATTTGAAGGTGATTGGGGCAAACAAGGGAGATATGGAGAAAAAACTGAATTTTATACTCTTTTTTTTTTTTAATTTTATTTATTTATTTTTATTTTCAGACTAGAGCGGCTACGGCTCAGAAGGGATCTGAAACAGATAACTTGCAACGGCCCAGAAGTGAGCGGAAATAGAGGGATCTAAAACGGCGCCGAATGGATTGAAAACGGCTAGATCTGGAACGGATTTCAGAATGGATCTGAACGACTGGATCTAAAACGGCACAGCAGTGATTGACAACAGTTCAGCTGAAAACAGATATGGACCCCAGGTATGTGCGGCTTCCTAACAGTTCAGGGGTTTCACTCGGCCACCAATGCTATCTGACGGCTTGCATATTGGGGCAGTACCCCTCACTCCACAGCTCAGGTAAAACTGATAACCACTTTGCCACAAACGACAGCTCTTGGCTTACCTCACGAGTGGGAACTAGTCAATCAGGTAAGGGTCGTTGCCCTTTTCGTTGGCAGGTCCTATCAATGGGCCAGCTACTTCGAGGTTCTTGTGGTACTCCTCACAATGATTTTTATGGCTTATGTCCAAGTACTTCCCACAGTTAAGTGGATAGGGATTATTCCCAAATCCGAACCTACAATAGATGCGAAAAAAAAATTTGGCAAAAATTTCACCCAGCGAGCCCAAGAAAGTGCTCTGATACCAGATGTGAAGCACCTACAACAATTAATTAATAAGAATATGCGAAATAGCAGAAATGACAGAACTCAGAATCACTTTTATATTGATCACAGGCCACTTCAAGGGGGCAATCTCTTATGATCAAGCTCAATACAAATAACTTCACCGTGCCTTCATAGGTCTCAACACACACTTATATACTAAGTCTAGGCGCCAATACTATGGGTCAAAACCATGGGCCACTACAAACTATGGATCAACAATACTACGGGCGACTTACAAAGCATATGCGCCAACAACAATAACACAAACTATTGATCAACAAATACTATGGGATGACTTACAAAGCATATGCGTCCAACAACAATATACTAACAATGTAAAGACATGGGTTCCTAACATTGTGATGTATATCAAGTCTTATGTTGCATTGCAGTGTTCAACAAGGGTTATGTCACATTGCGGCATTGATCAAGGGTTATATGTATAATATGACAAAGGGCAAAGGGTTATGTGTAACATACCCAATACTTGAGACATTTTATGTTTGTGGAAAAATATTACCTTAACTTTTATTGTAAAGTTTTATATTTGACCAAGTGTCAAGGATGACTGTAAATGAATAATATTATTATTTAATAAATTAAAATACGAGACACTCACCCAAATGTTATTTTTTTAGAATTTACTTCAATCAGATCTAGTATCTTAACTGAGAGAACAACATGTATAGCATATCTATAGCATATCAATCATGGACACAATCATGCAAGCACACAAGAGACACAGAGTTTACTTGGGGAAAACCATAAAGGTGAAGAACCCCAAGAACTTCCTTAGATATAGATAGAGCAATGATACAACACAAGCATAAGAGATAGACATCTCCTAGCAGCAGCTTCTCCTCCTCCACAAGTGCGCTACTGTCCAAAAAGTGTGTGTGAGAAATGGAATGATCAAATAGAGTGCCTCCTGCACTCTATTTATACATGACTTGACTTGCCTAATAACCTTTACTAGGTTGGCCTTAACTTAACCACATAACATAATGCTGACTGGGCCGACTTGAATAGGGTGGTCTAACAACCCTTTGACCCATATGGCTGACCCCCAATAAAGTGGTGTAATAACCCTTCGACCGACATGAATTATACATGGCCAACCCCAACAAGGTGGTCTAATAACCCATCAAGTATTAGTTACGACACTTACAATATAAATGAAGACACTTCCGTATAGAGGAATAATAACATCTCTATGGAATACAAACACTTCCGTATAGAGGAATAATAACATCTCTATAGGAGTACAATATACATAGATGAAATACATGGGTGAAATACATTCTGAAGTTACATATACATCAACACTCCATCTTAACTATGAAGGTATTTCTTGACATAGATTTTCTAGCACAATTCTTCTTCTCTGGATCATCATCAACGAATCACCATCCTCAAATCATCGTCATCGTCACTGCTGCTACTATCTCAATCAATCTCTGAATCTACTCGTCATAGGAAGTTCTACAGAGCCAATCCTTTTTCATACTAGATATAGGCCCACCATCTGCAGGTATTCATCATCATTGGCCATACTGTGGAATCCTTAGGACTTATTACGTGTGTCACAAAACTTGGCTGCGACATCCCAGGCTATTACGAGCACACAACTCTACCTGTTGGATCTCCCAGGAGCACATTACATGTGACCCATCACAAAACCTAGCTGAAACATCCCAGGTTGTTACGAGCACACAGCTCTACCTGTCAGATCTCCTAGGAGCACATTACATGTGATCTCACCACAAAACCTCGCTGAAGCAACCCAGGTTGTTACAAGCACACAGCTCTACCTGTTGGATCTCCCAAGAGCACATTACATGTGGTCATGGAAAAACCTTGCAAGAGCATCCCAGGTTGTTACGAGCACACAGCTCTACCTGTCGGATCTATCAAGGACACATTACATGCCATAGGACAAAACCTCGCAAGAGCATTTTCCAGATCTCCTAGGGAGCTATTATATGCTAGTGGAAAAACCTAGCAAGACCATCTGCAAATCTCCCAGGGCACTATTATATGTCCTCCCAGAGTAATGCCTCGAAAGAGCATCTGAGGCCTTTTTCATCCTGTCTAGATCTCCTAGGTCTACTTACATTATTATCTACACAACCTGTCCATGGCCATAGAGTATCGACCTGATACTCACCATACATCATCCTGATGTACACATGATAATCCTGATCATCATCACGACATCGTCCTGATGCATGTCATCTGGAGCAATATCCTGAAGCTTATCATCCATGATCGTCCTGATCACACAATGCATCCACTTGATGCATACCAAGTATCTACCTGATACATATCATCATATACAATGTATCTACCTGATACATACATAGATACATGATCCAAGAAATGTATCCATCAACATACATGATCTACCTGATCAGACAACGTATCCACCTAATACATATACAGATACATGGTCCAAGCATCCAACATGATGCATACATACATAAATGATCCAACTGATCATACAGAGCAAAAACTAGAACATCATCTTGATGCTCATCATCCAGTGCTTATATCCATAGCCATGTGAAGGATCCTCCTTCCACCATGCTTGGAATGGCTTTAGGAAATGTCTCCATCACTTCTTCCTCAAAGTGTCGTCAATCTAAAGAACACCAAGCCTCTCTCTGAAGTACTTGAACTTCACTCTGGCTAGTGGCTTCATGAACACATATGCAATCTGCTCATCCGTCAGAACATGCAGGAGCTTCACTACTCCCCTCTGCACCATATCCCTGATATAGTGATATTTGATCTCTATGTGTTTCGACCTGTCGTGGAACACCGGGTTCTCAGATAGCTTCACACAACTCTAGTTCTCACAAAATATACCAGTAGCCTCTAGCGATAGATCAAATAACTCAGACAGTAGCTTCCGAAACCATCTTCCTCACAACTAGCCAAACAGGTTGCAACATTCTATGCCTCGACTATACTCAGTGCTACGCAGGAATGCTTCTTGCTAAACCAAGAGATCACACCTGATCCCATACTGAAGCAGCACCTAGAAGTGCTCTTCCTATCTATAGCACTGCCTTCCCAATCTGAATCAACATAACCCTGTAGGTTAAACTTTTGATTTGCATCATACTTGATCCCATAATCAACTGTACCCTTCAGGTACCTCAGAATATGCTTTATAGCAACCAGGTGAACATCTCTTGGATCCGTTAGGAACTGGCTCAATGTGCTCACCGCAAAGCAAATATCTGGTCTTGTGTTCGTCAGGTGCATTAAGGACCCAATCATCTGACGATACAAAGTGACATCAACCGGATTAGATGAAGCATCACACAGAAGCTTCAGGTTCGATTCCATAGGTGTGGCCATGGCCTTGTAGTCCATCATCCCGAACCTCTTCAGGATCTCTACTGCATACTTCCCTTGTCCAAGGAAGATTCCATCTTCACTCTACCACACCTCCATGCCTAGAAAATAGTACATCATCCCCAAGTCCTTCATCTCGAACTCGACAACAAGCTTCCTCTTCGTGTCAACAATCAATCTATCATCACCTGTAACAAATAGGTCATCCACATACCAAAGTAGTATTACTGAATTGCCTTCCTCAACCTTGTAGTAAAGCTTGGAATCCTCTTTTCTCTTAGTAAAGCCCAAACTGGATAGAAAGCTGTCTATCCTACCATACCAAGTCCTAGGAGCTTGCTTCAATCCATACAAGGATTTCTTCAACTTGCATACATATGACTTTCTGTCATGTGTCTCAAAACCAAGTGGCTGCTCCACATACACATCCTCTTCGACTACACCATTCAAGAAGGTTGTCTTAACATCCATCTGGTGTATCTTCTATTTTATCACTACAGCCAGAGCAAGTACTGATCTGATGGAAGTGTACCTGGTTACAGGAGCAAAAGTTTCTTCATAGTCTATTCCTTCTTTCCACGAGATACAAATCTTTCTTTGTATTTCCTTATGCTACCATCTGTAGCATGCTTGATCTTGTAGATCCACTTGGAAGTCACTACAGACTTCTCTTCAGGTCTTGGGACTGCATCCCAAACATCTTCATGATCGACTGGTACTCCTCGATCATGGCATTCTTCCTAGATCTTGGGAACTTCAATATCTTCCATATTTTCAATAGATAACTTTGTTGCTGAACAAATGTTGCATTCCTTCTTTTGTAGGTGATGGTACGCGATATTTCCTACAAAACAAGTTAAATTGCATGATTAGCAACATCTCATAGTTTTCAGAACAAATTCTTACATTTGAAGAAATATGTCATACAGTCATGCAATTATCTTTAGCCAATGATTCAATACAACATTTATCCATATCCTATAACTTTCTAGATTCCTTCCAATCTCTACCAGAACATTGTTAAGAGTGTGCACAACTCCCAATATGTCAGCAAAGAGGTTTCATTCTAGATAAGTAGCAATGGAATGTTGTACAGTGCCATAGGCCACTTACCCATCATATGCAAATTAGTAGTATATTGTTCATTAATGCAATTATTCTAATATGCATAATACACACCCTAAGTCTAGGAACATAAGCATATACATAATTGAACAATATTATTTAAAAAAACAAATATGCAAGAAATGACAATTAAAATACTTATCTTTGTTTGGTTGTAGGGTTGACTCCCTCTCAATCTTTGCTTCCTTTCTGTAACTCCATTCTGATGTGGATTGTGAGAAGTGGTCAACTCCCTCTGAATATCTGCATCCTTCCAGAAACTACTGAAATGTGCTCCCTCTTGATCTTTGCTTCCTGGATTACCTGTCCTTGAACTTATATCCATCCTTAACCACTATGCATGCTTATTAGTATCATCATTGTGTTATCCTCAAGGTATCATACATAATCACACATTCATTAATATAATCTTAATACTATCAAAACACAATAATCTTAAACATGTATAGTCATGATCATTTCAAACACAAATAATAAACATTAGTATTCAAGGTTTCGGGGAAGACTTCTTTTACTCATGCGTATTCTTATTTGATCATAGGACTCTTCTGGTTAGTCAAATCATCAATCAAGATAAGAGACATAATATGCATAAACCCTTGATTTCTTACATTTCTAACTTTCTGAATAAACATAACCAATCATACCAATTATACTTATATAAGAGATCCTAACACAAGGTAATATTCTAACTTGATATAGGAAAAACATACCTGGATTACTATGTTAGCTAGTTATGTCTAACATACCCGCATGATGTCTTCTGGTTCTCTTCAATGACTTGTGCTAGTAACCTGCATGTCTCATAAGTTAACCATTGTAGAACCAAGTTATACATACCTCGTAAGTAGATCTTCTATGTGATCCATGACAATGGATGAATCTTTGTCTTCATGTCACCATGATCATATGTTCTTGAAGTAGAACATGATTTGTTTTTCTTGGTGTACCTTTCATGTTAGCGAACAACATAAACCTCATAGAACATCACAATGCATTAGTACAATCATAAGTGTCAAAACCTTAATCAATGAATATCTTCTATCATATATTCATAATTTTATTAAGGTGATACAACAAGTCTAGTAATTAATCAAGATTGTACTAACCATAATGATATGAAGACAAACATATGATAAACTTAACCATGAACATAATTCGAAACATACCTGTAAGTCATACCTATCAAGATTGATTGTAATCTTCTTATGTAAGGCCTTAGCCTCATCTCTCTCTGAAACAAGAACTTCTTCACTTATGCAGGTGACCAATCCATTCTCTTCTAGGATTAACCCAATCCACTTGATTTGCAGGAACTGGATCTAGAGCTGGATTGGGGTTTGTCAGAGAAACCCTAAAAATTCAAACTTTTGAATTTCAAACTTCTGAAAGGATAGAAAGATGTGCCTTTTTGAGCTGGTCAAGCTTGTATACTCATAATTTGAAAACTGCAAAGTTTCACCCCTCAAAATTGCCTTTTAGTTTTTCGGATTCACTAAGGACGACCTTGAATTAGGGTTTGAGTTTCCTGGAGCTTCACCCAACAAAAATTTTGATTCAAATCTCTAAACTTCTATTTTTCTGAGGAGCTTCCAGCTGTGGTCACAGATTTCCAAAATTCCAACTTTTGCAGAAGCCCTAATTTTCCATCTTGCCGATCAAATCCCAAACTGGGGTTTGATCAAAACCACCCTTCTTCCCAACCAAAAAATATGATCTTGGTCTCTAAATTTCTATTTTGATGAGTAGCATCCAGTCATGGTCTCTGATTACAAAAATTTCAACTTTCTCCGAAACCTTAAATTCCCGAAGCCATGAATGAAGGTGCTAAAAAATAATTCTGTTTTGACAGAAATATGCACCTTATTGTTTCTGGTGTAAGTCCAAACTTTCTGATCCACAGGGTCTGAAACTACTACCTGTGATATCCCGACCCATCATCTTTCCAACTCCACAGGTCTAACCTCAATTGGATTCTCTGAGAGAGAGTTATGCCAAGTGTTGCAACATGACCTGTTTATGGGATAAAACAGGAGAGCGAACTTGTACGGAGTGCCACATGTCACTGGTTCAATTTCGGCCTCTGAAAGAAATACCTGAAAAAGTACAGTCTGTGCAGTACTTGTCACATTTTACTAAATTTCATTTGCATCTATCTATCCCAAGTTATGACCTTTTTTCCTAGTTCACCTGTTTATGACTCAGATCTGGAAGAGGTAGAAACCCTAGATTGTACAGATCATAAAACACCAAGTACAACAAATTAGAAGTTGTCCTTTGGACATAAGGTACATGGGGATCTGATATTCGACCTGTAAAAGTTTTCGATCCGAATTTTTTTCCAAAATGGATTTATAGTGAAAGTTCTACGATGACTACTTTTTTCTATATCAAGCCCTAGCATCGCAAGTACAACAAGTGTCATACATGCCATACCATGCCTTCTTTTAGGCTAGCTCTGATACCATGTTAGTTTTTCATAATTTACTTCAATATGATATAGGATCTTAACTGATAGAACAACATGTATAGCATATCTACAGCATATCAATCATGGACACAATCATGCAAGCACACAAGAGACACAGAGTTTACTTGGGGAAAACCATAAAGGTGAAAAACCCCAATAACTTCCTTAGAGATAGATAGAGCAATGATACAACCCAAGCATAAGAGATAGACATCTCGTACCAGCAGCTTCTCCTCCTCCACAAGTGGGCCACGCTCCAAAATGTGTGTGTGAGAAATAGAATGATCAAATAGAGTGCCTCCCGCACTCTATTTATACATGACTTGACTTGCCTAATAACCTTTACTAGGTCAGCTTTAACTTAACCACATAACATAATGCTGATTGGGTCGACACCCAATAGGGTGGTCTAATAACCCTTTGAGCCACATGGCCGACCCCCAATAGGGTGGTCTAATAACCCTTCAACCCACATGACTTATACAGGGCCGACCGCAACAAGGTGGTCTAATAACCCATCAAGTATAAGTTACGACACTTACAATATAAATGATGACACTTCCGTATGGAGGAATAATAACATCTCTATAGGAATACAAACACTTCCATATAGAGGAATAATAACATCTCTATAGGAGTACAATATACATAGATGAAATACATGGGTGAAATACATTCTGAAGTTACATATACATCAACAGCAAAGAGACTGTTGAAAGAGTGTTTACTGACCCACTAGGAGGAATGGAATCTAGGGTAGAAGGCAATCGAAAATTGGCAACATCTGAACTCAGTAACTAGCTGTTGTTATGGGACAACTCCCTTATTTTGTAGTCAATCTCCCTGGAATGTGGAACTGGAGCTTATGGCTCATTTATTGAAAAATGACCACCAAAAGACCTAGGCATCTTTTATAAGCCATCGAATTTGAGCTGAGGCTCACACTTTTCTGATGAGAAAATTTACCTTGTGGTTTTGCTAGGAATTGCACACAAGAGATTTGATGAGGGGAAGCTATGTTTTGAGTTGCAGAGTAAGACTGTCTTATTTCTGCTTAGTGCAGAGTGTTCCTGCTGAGTGCAGAGGTTTTGGGTATGTATGAATGTCCCCATTGATTGCTGAATTACATATGTGAGGTGTGTATGCAAGTCTCCATTGATTACTGAAGTACAACCTGAGTGCCATGCTTCTATACAGAGACTTCTTCCTAGTGGTTCAGTAAACAAGCTCGGGGGTCCAAGGGAGCAAGTGATTTGGCTACTTCTTCTGGAGAAGGCTGGGAGGAACAAGCCTCTTTTGGTGTTTGTCCACCCTATCAAATTATCAGGTTCTACTTGTTATATTTTCTTTTCTTTTCTTTTGGCACTAGTTAAACTATGTTGTTAGACTGTTTAAGTATGTTAATTGTTGAACATCAGATAGCTGAACTAATGATTGATTTATGAGCAAGTTAAATTAGTTTCTATAGATTTGTTGATTGAATGATATGATATAAATGATTGAACAAAATATCTTCCTATATTTTCCTTTCGTCATAGACGATGTACTCTAGTATAGGAAGTATTTAATTAAGTTTAAGAAAGTGATTCGAAAATAGCTGTAAATTCTACCCTTCAAATAAAATAAGTCTTAAATGAAACACTACACTTACAACACAAAAAATACTAACTATTTAGTATATCAGTCTCAGGGTTTTTACACCCTTATCTATATAGGGTTATAAACTTAAAAGTTAATAGATTTATATCCTTGTCTTGTATACAAACAAATAGTAGAATACCTAGAGTTTTCTCTCAGAATTTAAACCAAATTTTTAGCTATACTCTCATCTCTTTTCTCATAAGTTAAAAGCTCTATGTTGCAAACAAAAACTTAGAATTTCATGTATTCTTTACAAACAGAAAACAATATATAATTTGTAAATTTATACAAGTATCAGAGCTAAACAAACTAGGTATTATCTTTTTATACAACGTCTTCCTTAGACAAAACTATACACACTTAAGGACTTATAAGTAACCTATTATCTACATATGAATACTGGAATGCTCTAATTATGCAAATAGTAATTAATAATAAGCAGTAACCTGCTACAGACTACAACATCAAAATTAGTACTATATAGAGATAATCAAGTATTATGACAGAGTCTATTTGTATTTAAACATCAGAAAACTCTTCCTTTCAAACTCATAAATATAAATATATCCCAATTTAAATACTATCGACTATTCGACTCACTATAAAACATCATACTACCAATAACACACTCAGTACACTGTTGAAAAACGACACCTTAGACATTACATCTTTTAGCATCAAAGGGCTATTTTAACAGGCTTCAGCTACATCAACTGATGGGTCCATTTTTCAGGTATTTTGATAACCCTTTTTCCACAATCCAGCTCAAGCAATGGTAAAGAAACGCACTCAATTGTGGGAAAAGTGTTTTACTTTAATTATTTAATGAAATTGTTTTTATGATTAATCATGTATGTTAGAATGCGTATCAAATAAACTAATTATATCGAAACCAAGCATGATTGAGTAGGTTCAGGGTCATTAAAGGATGGACGTGTAGAAGACTAAAGGATCGCCAAGCTCTGTGCCCTGTTTCCTGATTTATAGATGATGCACTCCCACTTTCAAGATCAATCGACATTTTGACAATTAGTTAGGATCAGAGTTAAATCGTATAAATATGGACCTCGTAGGTAGTGAGAGGCCCCCGCTGTTATTTTTGGGAAAGACATTATTTTTAACGTTTTCTACACTATTGAGATACTGAGAAGTACAGACTTCTATTTTGACATGGATTTTATATATTAAATGAAAGATTGATGATTAATTCCAGCAAGTGTTTCTGAGTTTTTATTCTCTCCTGAGTACGGGTTGGGGAGGGCCCCTCCAACACGTAGGTCAGGAGATTCCTATTTGCAGGTATTTTTCCAAGTATGCGTTTTACATTGATGAACAGTTCTACGATAAATGGGAGCGTTGAATGATTCATTATTTCTGTAGTAGTTTAGAATGCATTCCGTAGTACAGTAAAACGATTTCAGTAGTCCTTTAGGTTCTTTCTTTCAACGCATATTTTTATCAACGATTACATGTGTAATAGCTTTGCTTTCAATGTCATGGTTTAGATCTGGAGTTCACTGCAGTTTCTCATCGTGATTAGTTTCTTTTGACTTCTTAGTAATAGATGAGTAAGCATAGAATGATTGTACTTCAATTCTAGTTTGGTAAAACAAGATGAGATCAAGACTCCAACTTTGTGTGCAGATAGTAGTTATAGACTTTGTTTCCCCAATAGTAGAATAGCTCTATTATGATGTTTTCCTTCCCAGCATTTAGTTATTTCAGCATTTTAATTATTTCAAATAGATTTACTATTTTTGTATCTTCATTTCTTAGAACAGATCAACATCTAATTACTTCAGTATTTTAATTATTTAAAATAGATTCCCTACTTTATTTCTTAGAACATATTTACTGCTTCCAGCACTTTAATTCTTTTAATTAGATTTATTGCTTTCCATTATTTAATTTGATAGCATAATCAGTTTTCACATTTAGTAGACAATCTTTAGAACATCGATACTGACATCCAACTGTGACAAGAGATTATCCTATAAGAGCACAGATAGTGCATGCATCTCTCAAGTTTGTACGTTCCCCAGGTTGACATTTAAAGTAGGCTCTTGGTATAGCTTCTCTCATTAGGCATCCACATTAGGAGCTCACCACTTTTTGGCACCATTGCCAAGGAGGTGCTAAATATTTTAGGAGGTATCACCTAAAAACCACAAAAAGAAAATAAAAATTACATAAAACAAAAACATAAATATCTTCTACCAATGAATGCCTCGTCAGCAAAGGGATAGGTTTGGCCGCTTTCTGCCCAAGCATTCCATGAGCAACAATGGTAATAACAGTTCTAACCATTCTCAGTTTGAATTTCTACACTCTGAAAATGAGATTGACTCCACATATGATCCAAGGAGAAGCAACTTCACTACAAGTTCCAGCTCAAACACCTCAATGGCAAATGAAGAGGAAGAACCTAGGGAGCTTTTCACTTTTCCCATTAGCATACCTATCAGAGATGTCAGAATGAAGAACATCAATCCTAATAATTTGCCAAAATTTCATGGGTTGACTTCAGAAGATCCTGACACATTCCTGTTTGAATTTGAGGTAGTTTGCAGATCATTTGATTACACTACTGATGCACAAAAGCTCAGGCTTTTTCCTTCCACACTAAAAGACCTATCACTTCGGTGGTTCATGAGCCTTGAAGGAAATAGTATCTTTAGCTAAGATCAAATGAAACAGTCATTCTTAGAAAAATATAGGGACTACTGCAAGGCCGAAGATACTAGGGATGAAATCTTTAGGATGCAACAAGGAGATAGAGAGTCATTAGAAGATTATGCCCAAAGATTTCAACTCAGCTACAAATGAGCCAGCCATTGCACATTGGACCCTGAATCACTAAAGCTTGTCCTTCTTAGAGGTGTAAAAGAGGAGAATTTTGAAGTCTTAAATCTCCTTGGAGATGGAGACATATTCCAAAAATCTTTTGACCAGATCTTGCAAATCTTCAAAAACTACTCAAGGTCTAGGAAAACTAGGAACAGGACGAGGGATACACATACAACTACCAGTGGATCATCATTTTCAACACCAACACTTACAAAATCTGATTTAGGAAACCTGCTGGATGAGATGAAAACTGACATACTGCAATCCCTAGCCATGAAACTTGATGCTCTTCAAATAAAAAAGAAACTGGATGAAATTAACCAAGCCTTGGAAGTATTTTGTCCTCGTTGTAGGAAGAAGCATGAGAAGGGGCAGTGCACCTTGAACACAATAGAATTATGTGGTCTCTGCACCGATGACCATTCCACTGATAAATGTCCCCTCTTACCCTCATGTAAGGCAACTATTCAAGACCCAGCAGCTGAAGGAACTGTAGAATGGCTTTGTTTTATAAATCAGAGGAGGAATAATTTTGTTAGGCCATATCAGCAAAGCAGTCAAACTTACTATAATCAAGGACAGCCAAATTGGAACTCTGCACCGACTCCATGGCAAGCATAGCCAAATCAAAACCAATGGCAACAAAACCAACAAGCATATCAAGCATCCTATAAACAACCATATTATCCTCAATACCCCCCACCATTTCCATCCACCACAAATTATGCAAACCAGTACCCCCATCCATCAAATTCGAGGGCGCCATTACAACAACCACTCATTATGCCACCCCCACAACCTCAAGCACCCCCCAGACCTCCACTTATTCCAGCCCAACCAATTCCAAATCCTAATAATAACAGACCCCCACCACAGCAACAGGCTTATAACACTCATATCACACAATTCCCAACTTATGTTGTAGACACCATAGAAAGAAATGAAATAAACCTACGATCCGAAAAAACGTTGCATAATACATCCCCACACAACATCCAACAAACTGTACCTGAAGTTCATGACCACACATTAGAACCCTATGTTCAGCATCCCGATGAACCAGAACCTCCTGAGGAAGAAATTATACCACTCACACGAACTAGAAACCATCTATTTCTAGAAAAACTTGTCCGGAATACAAAAGAAGAGGAAGAAAATATAATCTTAAACGAATTCAAACACTTAAACATCCAAATCCCAATCTTACAAGCCATAAGGGATGTGCCCATCTGCAACAAATTCATTAGAGAAAATTGCCTAAAGAAGCCAGGAAGGAGGAAGTGTGACCCACCAACTATTAATGTAGTGGGACAATTGGCCGATTTGATGCTAGGTGTCATAATAAATCCTAAATATCTTGATCCTGGTAGTCCTGTAGTAAGAGTCACCATAAATAACAAGCAAATAAATAAAAGCGTAATCGATCTAGAAGCTGCGATCAATGTCATGACTAAAGAAACCATGTTATACCTCGGACTCCGATCAATGGTAATACCAACCACAATAGTGCTCCAACTAGTAGACACGTCAACTATGAAGCCCGAAGGAATGCTAGAAGAAATTATGATCAATACCGAGTCCTGGGAATACCCAGCTGATTTTATAATAATCGAAATCAAAAGCAAACTTAATGGCTATCCAATTATCCTGGGTAGACCTTGGTTAGCAACTGCAGACGCTTACATAGGTTTCCGATTAGGAAATATGACAATCACCAGTGAACATACCAGGAAGAAAATAACAATCTACCCACCAGTAATGAAATCCTCAGAGTTAGAATATCAAAATTGGATTGATGATTACCAAAACACACCAGATCAAAACCTCCGACCTATCCTAACAATTGATGCTGCAATATCTTTAAAGGCAATAGATGAAGATGGCCATATAGATAGATTTATACAAAATATATCTCCTAACAATCATGTTATTCAAGAATTTTTTTCGATAGAAATAGGTGAAAGTTCAAAATAGAACATGGAAGACTTATGGACGGAAGTGCTGCAAGAACAGATTGAGAAGGTAAAAGTCGTGGAAATTAACCCTGGAAAAACAGTCAACATAATTTCCAATTTAAAACTAGAGCAAGAAGAGAAATTGATGAAGATACTAACACAACAAAGTAAAGAATTTTCCTAGACATATACAGATATGAAAGGAATACATCCTGATATCTGCAAACACTACATTTACATCAACGAAGGTTCTACTCCCATCAGGCAACCACAAAGAACGTTGAACCCTGCACTAAAAGACATAGTCAAAGTGGAATTACAAAAGTTATTAGACGCAGGGTTCATCTATCCAATATCTGATAGTGAGTGGTTCTCACCACTAGTCATAGTGCCCAAAAAAGGAGGCAAATGGAGAATTTGTGGGGACTATAGGGAGCTAAATAAAGCAATAAACAAATATCATTTTCCACTTCCATTTATAGACTAGGTTCCAGATACATTGTTTGGAAACAAGTACTTTTCATTCCTAGACAGTTTCAGTGGTTACAACCAAATTTTAATACACCCAGTTGATCAAGATAAGATGACCTTCACATGCCCATGGGGAACTTACGCCTATAGGGTCCTACCCTTTGGTCTATGTAACGCCCCAACAACATTTCAAAGAGCCATACTGAGTATTTTCTCTGATTTTTTGAATAACAAAATTGAAGTATTCATGGATGATTTCACACCTTATGGACAGAGCTTTGAGCAGGCATTGAAAAATATTGAATTAATATTAAAAAAATGTATTGAGATGAGCTTGTGCTTAAGCAATGACAAATGCAGGATGTTAATGGAAGGGAATTGTTCTAGGACATCATATATCACAGAGAGGTATAGAGGTGGATCAAGCCAAAGTATCAGTAATCAAGACACTACCCCCACCAGTCAAACAGAGAGATGTGAGAAGCTTCCTTGGATAGCCAAGGTACTACAGAAGGTTTATTGAGAATTATAGCAGAATTTCTACCCCCATGTTTTCACTTCTCACAAAATACAATGAGTTCATATGGACAAGCAACTGCATGTCAGCCTTTGAAAGTCTTAAACAGAAAACCATCACAGCACCAATACTTCAAGGACCAAACTGGGAAATTCCATTTCACATTCACACTGATGCATTAGATAAAGCAATCGGATATGTGCTTGGGAAAGAACAAGACAAGAAACCCTATGCCATATACTATATAAGCAAAAATTTGGCTGGGGCAGAACTCAACTACACAGTCACACAGAAGGAATTTCTGGCAATCATACATGCAATCAACAAATTCAGGCATTAAATTACAGGATACCAAAGTTTTATCCATACTGACCACTCAGCAATCAGATATCTTATGAACAAGCCTAATACCAGTGGAAGAATTATTTGATGGATGCTACTTCTATAGGAATTTGACATCACTATAATAGATAAACCAGGCAAGCATAATGTCGTAGCAGACTTTTTGTCAAGAGTAACACATGGGACAGATAATGAATTGGTCCAAGATAACTTCCCTAATGAGCACCTTTTTTCCATATCAATAAAAAGTCCATGGTTTGCTGACATAGCAAACTATTTGGTATCCGGGAAGTTTCCAGAACATTATAGTTATAAAGAAAGGACAAAAGTAATAAGACAAAGTGCCATATATACATGGATAGAGGGCATGCTTTTTAAACAGGGACCAGATCAAGTACTTAGAAGGTGCATTAGGGAAGATGAGGTACATGACATAATGCATGCCACCCACAATGAACCTTGTGGAGGACACTATGCTGCAAAAGAACAGCCTACAAGATCTTGCAAACAGGGTATTATTGGCCAACACTCCACAGAGATGCTTATGAGTATGTTTCCCATTGTGACGATTGCCAGAGAATGGGAAAGCCAACACAAAAACAAGAAATGCCACTACATCCACAAATCTCTTTAGAGGCATTCCATAAATGGGGATTCGATTTTGTTGGCCCATTCAACCCACAGTCCAATCAGAAGAGATACATCCTTGTATGCACTAATTACCTTACAAAATGGACAGAGGTAGCAGCACTGGCTACTGCAAATGAAACCAGTGTGGCCAAATTCTTTACTAAGCAGATCTTTCACAAATTTGGGGTGCCAAGAGAAGTAGTTTCGGATCAAGGACCACAATTCACATCAAATTTAATTGAAGACTTGATGAAAAGAAACAATGTAAAGCACAGACAGTCATCCTCCTACCACCCTCAAGGAAATGGTTAAGCTGGGGTAACCAACAGGGAATTAGAGAGAATCTTGACAAAAACTGTCCAACTTCACAAAAGAGATTGGGCTGACAGACTTAGTGAAGCAGTCTGGGATTACAATACTACATGGAAAACAACAACAGGATTCACACCTTATGAACTGGTCTATGGGAAAAAGGTCATGCTACCAATTGAATTTGAAGTAAAAACCTTAAGAATTGCAGCCAATCTAAATATGAACCTATCAGACATTCAAAAAGAATGCATGCTACAGCTAAATTAGCTGGATGAACACTGCCAACAAGCACTTACACATACTTAAATCATCCAAAAACAAAGAAAGAAATGGCATGACCAACATTTGAAGAATAAGAAATTCAAAGAGGGTGATTGGGCACTATTCTACGACTCCATATTTCACACATTCAAAGGAAAGCTAACAACTAGATGGCTTGGACCTTACAGTATACATAAAATTTATGACAATGGGGCTGTGAGAATTATAATAATTAATGATGATGAGTTCCCCATGATAGTGAATGGGCATCGCCTAAAACTCTACAAACAACCAAAGTCCAAAGAAGAATTTACACAAGTACTCTACCAGCAACAATTGATGCTGATAGAGCATGCTACAAATCAATAAACTTCAACACATATCATGAAAAAAAAAGAGAAAAAATATATAAGAAAAAAAGAAAGAAAACGGTAATAGGAAGTTTACAGGGCATCAACCTATTCAAGCGAGCCTGCACAATAATTCAAGCGAGGCTGCCATCAATTCAACCGAGCCTGCAAAATATATCAAGCGAGGCTATCAATAATTCAAGCGAGGCTACCATCAATTCAACCGAGCCTGCAAAATATATCAAGCGAGGCTACCATTGATTCAAGTGAGCCTGATATCAATTCAAGCGAGCCAACCACGTGTACATGCAGAAATCAGTCTTCATCTACCACGGAATTCTTCAAGACACACCATGCCAACCTTTTTCAAACATATTCAAGAGAGCCTGCAAGTTATTAAAGGGAGCCAATCACATCCAACCAGGCAATCATCCAAATATAAAAGCACGATCGCCTGAGTCGTATCAACAACTGGCACAATTTTCAAAAGCACATATTCAACAAATTCAAAACACAGAAAACGGAAAAAGCAGCCTACACACGTAACTAATGACATGCAGAAATCAACTACAGACACCGCCACGATATACTACATAATCCACCATGCATAAAAAATGCACCAGATCATCAATGCAGGTACGCATACATACCACGGTAATCTCTAAAACGATTTTATTTGATTTTTATGGCAAAGCATTTTCCCACAATACAGTCGTTTCTAGTCAGCTGAGGACAGCTTCCATTTCAAATTAGTGGCATGGTGGAATAACCTTCATAACTCATGATTGCTAACAAAGTCCTGTCACCCTCAGCAAATCATGATCGCAACCTTCACCACATGAAGTACAGAGGTCGATCATGAGAAGGCAGAGATCGATCATGAAAAATAGGGGATTAAAAGTGGCAAGTATAGGTATGATGGAAAGAATAGGTGCAAAAAGGCAGTGGATTAGGGTGCAGCATATTCCACGATTTTGCATATAAGTAACCACCCAGAATTCCCAAGAAGCAGCCACCATTGTATTCCTTGAGCCTGTAGGCAAAGCCCTGGTTTGTCTGGTTATAAAGAAGATTCGAAAAATGAAGAAGGGTTTTAAAAAGAGTGAACCGAAAGATCACAGTGCCATTTATCAAAGCTCGAGAGTCCTGCAGATCATTCGCAACTCAGGCTGGATGCCATTTATCCTTGGACTGAGAGAATACCATACAGGGGTAGCCCAGGAGTCTGCAAGAAACTTCAAGCATATTAAGGATGAACAGTACGTCACCCGGGTGAAGGGGTTACGCATAAAAGTGGATGAGGACATGATAGCCAAACACATTGGTCTTCCAATGGGCCTGCATTGCAGCAGCAACGACCGGGAGGAAAACCACACAGCAAAAGCAACATTCTTTGAGCATGGAGAAGTTTATGATGAAGACAAAAACAGAGTCAAAAGACCCTCCATGCTAGCACCATGGGATGAAATGGCTGCAATTGTCCTGAGGTATATTACATGCACTGGAAGATTAAGCTATGTTCCCATTTTCCCTTTTCATATTTTAGAGCTTCTCAGGCACAGAAGTCACATTTCATCAAACAACAATATTAGCATTCCATTTTACTTGCTCCAATCCCTAGCAGAGATGAGCAGGAAGGTGGCTAAGGGAAAAGAGGATGCTTTGGCCCATCATGGGATAATCAAACTAATAGTTGGTGAGGAGTGAAAAGCTCAGATTCCAGAGCTCTCTTAGGAGGAGTTCATCATGGTGTCTGCTGATGACGTTCAGAGAATGAGGACTATGCCCTTGCCACCCGAATCTAAAAGTAAGACCACCTCTATATTAGGAGCAAAAACAAAAATTGACTTGGACAGTGTGGCCGACACCTTGGTCAAAATAAAACACTCTAAAGAGGACTCCCCCAAATTAGACCTAGATATTCCTACCAGTAGTCAGGGGTGAAAGAGGCACAACAAGAGATTCACATAGGTATCTAAAATCCAAGTCTCCAAGGAGAAAGAAAGGGAACCCAGCCCCCTGATTACCAATGTGTCTGATGATGACATTGATCCTTTTATAGATCAAAAGGATCCCACTACAGATGAAGAAGAGGACAAAGAAGAAAAAAAAGAAGAGGATGAAGAAGAGGAAAGGAATGAAGAGGAAAAATAGGATAGAGAAGAAGAAATGGATAAAGAAGAAGAGCAGAGCTTACAGGATCAAGTCAACTTTCAGGAAAACCCCCCAGAACGTAATGATGACCCCGAGGTCATTTCCCATCTCATTGAAGCACGAGCATAATTGGAAAGGCTCGGAAATGAGTTGGAAACATTAAGAATTCGGCCAGGAAGCCAGGCCACACCTCCCCCATTCTCAGTCGAGAAGACACAAATCCTAAAGATGCACCATGCAGAAGAGCTCTGGCTGGCCGAGCAAAAGAATTTAGCACTGCAAGAAACGTTGGCCGAAGCATAGAGCGAATTAGCAAGGAAGGACCGGGAGATTATCAAAATTAAGGATGTTTTTGCCACTACTATCGGCATATATGAGAGACTGCGTGACCTCAGACCACCATTGGCGGTCTATGCAGTTTATTTACAAGAGAAATGGGGCGAATTCCATCTCCAGAGGTTGAAGAAAGATCTTCCTATAGAGGTAAGCACTCCTAAAGAATTCATTGATGCATCTTTGAACTCCATAGAGATGGAGAAAGACTAATTGAGTGAGTTCTTCTTGCACAATTTTGTAGTTTCTGGCTCGCCCAACTGGTCACCAAACCCATATGTGGGCGATTTCCAGTTAAGGGCATTGTGTTCGTGGATGAACAACGAAATTGAATGAGCCCAGGACTATCATCTCTATGTTGCATCCAAATTGAAAACCCCATTAATGATCAAACCTGAGCTAACTCACCTTGAGGGAATAATCTATAATCACAGGATCCTCACTCAGGACGAGGAACTGATACCCATTCTCCTCGTAAAACAACAGGAGGTGGTGAGTCATTTTGACATTAAACTCCGTAGCACACCAAAGGAAGTTAATGAGTCCATCAGGGGAAGGTGGAGCAGGGTGGAAAACGATCTAAAACGAAGAGAACTCCACTCTCCCCTCAGGCTTAATGATGCTCTCTTCAAAACTATACTCTACAAAGAATCCCTGGAAAAAAACCAACTCAGGTGGATTGGGATGAGACTGAATGCCCCATTCTTTCTTTCCCCAGTCCTCAAAGAATAGATTAATGAAGAGGAGGAGAGGAAGGCATGTGCCAGGGAGGATAAGAATTTTGGATATCTCAGGCAGGCAGGGGCACCTAAGGTGGTAGCATCGGATATCAGGGAGGTCATCGACGAATGGAATAAGCCACCCAAGGATGGGTGAATCCTTCAAGTAGGGGAGAGAATGATGGGTCCATTTTTCAGGTATTTTGATAACCCTTTTTCCACAGTCCAGCTCATGCAATGGTAAATAAATGCACTCAATTGTGGGAAAAGTGTTTTACTTTAATTATTTAATGAAATTGTTTTTCTAATTAATCTTGTATGTTAGAATGCATATCAAATAAATTGATTATATTGAAACCAAGTGTGATTGAGAAGGTTCAGTGTCATTAAAGGATGGACGTGTAGAAGACTAAAGGATCACCAAGCTCGGTGCCCTGTTTCCTAATTTATAGAGGATGCACTCCCACTTTCAAGATGAATTGGCATTTTGAGAATCAGTTAGGATCAGAGTTAAATCGTATAAATATGGACCTCTCGGGTAGTGAGCGGCCCCTGCTGTTATTTTTGGGAAAGACATTATTTTTAACGTTTTCTACACTATTGAGATACTGAGAAGTACAGACTTCTATTTTGACATGGATTTTATATATTAAATGGAAGATTGATGATTAATTCCAGCGAGTGTTTCTGAGTTTTTATTCTCTCCTAAGTACAGTTTGGGAAGGCCCCCTCCAACACGTAGGTCAGGAGATTCCTATTTGTAGGTATTTTTCCAAGTATGCATTTTACATTGATGAACAGTTCTATGATATATGGGAGCGTTGAATGATTCATTATTTTTGTAGTAGTTTAGAATGCATTCTGTAGTACAGTAAAATGATTTCAGTAGTCCTGTAGGTTCTTTCTTTCAACGCATATTTTTATCAACTATTACATGTGTAATAGCTTTGCTTTCAATGTCATGGTTTAAATCTAGAGTTCACTGCAGTTTCTCATCGTGAGTAGTTTTTATTTACTTAGTAATAGATGAGTAAGCATAGAATGATCGTATTTCAATTCTAGATTGGTAAAACAAGATTAGATCAAGACTCCAATTTTGTGCGTAGATAGTAGTTACAGACTTTGTTTCCCTAATAGTAGAATAGCTCTATTATGTATTTTCCTTCTCAGCATTTAGTTATTTCAGCATTTTAATTATTTCAAATAGATTTACTATTTTTGTATCTTCATTTCTTAGAACAGATCAACATCTAATTACTTTAGCATTTTAATTATTTAAAATAGATTCCCTACTTTATTTCTCAGAACATATTTACTGCTTTCAGCACTTTAATTCTTTTAATTAGATTTATTGCTTTCCAGTATTTAATTCCATAGCATAATCATTTTTCACATTTAGTAGACAATATTTAGAACATCGATACCGACATCCAACTTTGACAAGAGATTATCCTATAAGAGCAAAGATAGTGCATGCATCTCTCAAGTTTGTACGTTCCCTGGGTTGACATTTAAAGTAGGCTCTTGGTATAGCTGCCCTCATTAGGCATCGACATTAGGAGCTCACCATCAACTTTAGGAACATATTTCATGAATTATGAAGCTACTTAGGGTACATTTAATTAATTTATATTTATCAATGAACCCAAAGATCAAACCCTGTAACGACATCAAAGCACATTTGGGTAATGGTTGGAACATCAAGAGTGCCCAGAACATTTCTAAGATAAAAACCACTTCCAAGAACCGACGGTATTTGAAATCCCACTTTTGTAATCATCAAATTTCTATATTGTATCAGCTGAGGGATGAATACAATTTACAACTAAGGATCGATTCTCAGGATGAGCTCGCCAAAATATAAGTCTCCTTATTTTTATAACCCTCTAAAATTATATTGTAAATCATAACCAGGTATGCTAGTAAACCAGGAAGTTCACATTAGAATTTAATAATTCACTACCTAGTATAGCATTAAAAGCAAGTTGAGTTCAAGTCCCAGAAGGACACACACAACGCTTCCAAAGGAACCAATACTACACATATTTCAACAAGAGAACAAGGGTTCGAGTCTTCATTTGAAGAACTCGCCCAATCATGCTAACTACATATTAAAACAATCTCATGACAGAGCTAGGGTACAAACCTTGTGCACATTAATTCTTAAGGATATCAAATAAAAACTCAGCTCAATGCTAAGGCTAAAAGACTGTGACCTTAGAACCATAGTAATTTAAAGAAATTAACACCGAAAACAAGTTACATCGAAAATAACAAACTTGTACCATAAAAACATTTCATAAAAATGAGACCAAGATTTAAACAATGAATTGATGAGCCGGCATTACACAGAAGTAAGGTAAATTAATTTTAAAAAATCAACAGTAGCCGAGAGAAAAGCCTCATTGAACCAAATATTAAACAACGAAGTAAATCATTGTTTTCTTCTTAAAGAATTTTTACAATCGCAGTCATACCGCCAAGGGAGTCAAGAGGTCCTCCAACATTACAAACCCTGTAACATAAACTTCTCTATAAACTGGTAGGTGAAACCCTACTTAGAGCTATGCCCAGAAAACTTAACTAGTACAGTAATGTTGCTCTGGGCAGCCTCGTAGTCCTTATATCAAATGCATAATGCACTAGGTGGAACTCTAAACAACACATCTTGTTGACAGAGGAATGTCTGGACAAAATTGAGGCTTACCGGTGGTTGCATTATTCGTATACAACCCTTTTTCCCATCACTAAACCGTTACCTTAGAACTTGACCTTCTTTCTTGTCAACAACCAAAAACCGTGGTTAAATAATGGAAAAATGCCATTTTTATAAGCTGGAACTACACTATAAATAATGAAAGTAAAAATTGTGAAGATATTACCTCGCAGGATTGGAACCTTGGTCGACTGAAAAGCTAAGCAGTGGAACTCTCCCATGACAGGGTCACCATTAAAGAACCACTACATGGTGTAACCAACTGCTAGTAATGCTCAAGAGGGTTCAAAACCATGAAGGCTCTACCTTCTCTTCTCCACAATGGAAAATATAACAATAAACGCCAAGGACCAAACCCATAAGCATAGTGGTATGGTTTTGGTACAAATGATGCAGCATTTACTCTCAACCACATGATTTTCATTAATGACGAATCTACCACACAGCAACGATCAAGCATAGACCCACCTTGCCATAGTTAACAACGTAAATTCTTCGATACATTAATAATATAACACCGATGGTGAATCGAAAACCCACTTTGCCATAGTCGAATCATTTTTCATTTTAATTATCCCTGGTGTTAATTCCTAGTCTCCAAAGATTATAGTATGCCAACGTAAATATTGGATCACTTTTAATATAACGTCAGATGGGGTTTAAGACCCACTTCTCTATAGTTTGTATGAAAGCGCTTGTCACATTTTCTTAACCATACTAATAATATAAGCTACCAACCTTTGTTAAATTGACACATTTAACTTTTCACATGATGTTGGAATAGGAAATCCACCAACCTAACTTAATATAAAACAAGAATTTAAAAATCATCTGTTAGGAACCCATGTCAACCCTTCTATTTACTTTGTTAGTATATTGTTGTTGGACGCATATGCTTTGTAAGTCGTCTCGTGGTATTTGTTGATCCATAGTTTGTGTTATTGTTGTTGGACGCATATGCTTTGTAAGTCGTCCTGTAGTAATTGTTGATCCATAGTTTGTATTGGCCCATGGTTTGTATTGACACCTGGTATTGACCCATGGTATTGGCACCTAGACTTAGTATATAAGTTTGTGTTGAGACCAATGAAGGTACCAAGAAGTTATTTATATTGAGCTTGCTCAAAGGAGGTTTCCTCCTCGAGGTGGCCTGCGATCAATACAAGCGATTCTGAGTTCTGTTATTTCTGGTATCTTGTGTATTTTCATTAATTAATTGTTGCAGGTTCTTCACATCTGGTATCAAAGCACTTTCTTGGGCTTTTTGGGTGGAATTTATGCCAAATTGTTTTTTTCGCATATGTTGCAAGTTCGAAGCTGGGAATAATCCCTATCTGTTTAACTATGGGAAGTACTTGGGAATAAGGCCTAAAACTCATTGTGAGGAGTACCAAAGGAACCCCAAAGTAGCTGGCCCATTGAGAGGACCTTCCAGCGAAAAGGGCAACGACCCCTACCTAATTGACTAGTTCCCACCTGTGAGGTAAACCAAGAGCTATCGTTTGTGGCAAAGCGGTTATCAGTTTTACCTGAGCGGTGGAGTTAGGGGTACTACCCAAATACAAAAGCTGTCAGACAACAATGGTGGCCGAGTGAAACCCCTGAATTGTTAGGAAGCTGAACATTCCTGGCGTCCATATCTATTTTCAGCTGAACTATTGCCGATCACTTCGGCGTTGTTTCAGATCCAGTTGTCTCAGATCCATTATGAAAGTCATTCCAGATCCAACCATTTCAGATCTATTCAGAAAGTCATTTCAGATCCAGGCATTTTTTATCCATTCGACGTCGTTTCAGATCCATCTGTTGTCGATCACTTCCGCATCGTTGCAGATCCATCTGTTTCCGATCCCTTCTACGTGGTAGCAAATCCATTCTGGAAAAAAAAAAAAAAAACAAACTCCTGGCTATGGTTGTCACCCACGTAAAAGAAAAAACCATGGAGGAAGCACGTGCAGCCATCCAAACCAAACTCCAGGATCTAGATGAAAAATTTCTCAGCCTCCATCATGAGCATTCATCCATGAACAACAAATGATAGTCTGAGTCTTCATCAGGAAATGGGTTCTCGTCTTACAGCAATTTCCGTAGTCTGAAGCTTGATTTTCCTCACTTCAATGGTACTGATCCAACTGGATGGATCTATCACGTGGAATAGTATTTCAGTCTGCATAATACTTTTGATGCCACCAAAGTTCCACTTGCATCATTTCATTTGGAACAGGAAGCTCTTCAATGGTATCGTTGGTACATCAAGGCTCATTAAGACCCAAAATGGCCAGATTTTTGCCATCTCCTTTCGCAACGATTTGGTCCTAGTGCTTTTGATGAATTCATTGGATCCCTCACTAAACTTCACCAAATTGGCACTATGAGAGAGAATCAGATAGAATTTGAGAAACTAGGCAATCACACAGGAGGATTGTCTAATGAATTCTACAGGAGTTGTTTTATCAGTGGTCTTAAGGATGAAATCCGAGGTTAAAATGTTCTGTCCCAACACAATGATGGAAGCCCCGGGGTTGGATAAGTTGGAAGAATACAATATTGCATCCCAACAATGTTCCAAACCCACTTTTGTCCCCTTGCTAAATATAGGTTCTCAATGACCTCCCATCCCACCAGCTCCTCAACCAAATCCTATCAAGCATTTGTCTGAAATAGAGATGCAAACATGCAAAGAAAAAGGTATTTGTTATAATTGTGATGAGAAATTCACTTAGATACATAGATGTGTTCAACAAAAGCTCTATCTCTTGGATATGGATTCTCCACTTGCCTCTAAAATTGGTGAATAAGCTCCAGATACAATGGATGATCAGGTCGACATTCAGGAGCCGCCTATTGACCCCCCATCTGAGGATGACCAACCCGAGATATATCTCCATACTTTATCTGGTGTCACCACCCCCCAAACAATGCGGGCCAGGGGTTACTTCAAAAATCTTCCTCTTACAATACTCATTGATTCTGGCAGCACTCATAACTTCATTGACCCTTGGATTGCCAAATAGGCTGATTGTTTTGTCCATCCTTGCTCCAACTTTGAATTCATGGTTTCCAATGAGGGCACCTTACCTTGCAACGGAAAGTGTCACAATGTGCGTATCTCTCTAGAATATTATACCCTGTGCTCTGACATGTTTTCCTTGTCCTTAGCCAGATGTGATGTGGTTTTGGGCGTTCAATGGTTACGCACACTTGGCCCCATCTTATGGGATTTTGCTGAACTTTGGATGCATTTTTCAGTCAATGGTACACAACACAAATTTACGGGCTTACAACAAGGGTCTCTCTACATCATCAGTTCACATCGTCTGGGAAAGATCCTTAAGAAGAATTCACATGTTGTCATCGCTCAGCTCCATTCCATTCAGATGCACCCATCAACTGTCTCCACTACTTCCTTGGATAGATATGCAAAAGTCCTTATTGCACCAATGGGCTTGCCGCCTTCAAGAGACCTTTCTAGTAAGCATTTAGCCACATCTACTTCTCAACAGGAAATGATGGCTATTTTTCATGCAGTACTGAAGTGGTAGACATCCCTATTAGGGAATTTTTTCTACATCAAGATTGATCTCTAGAGTCTAGAAAATTTCCTGGAACAACGGGTCTCCTCCCCAGCACACCTGAAATTGGTTATCCAACTCATGGGTTATGACTATGCGATCACTTACAAAAAGGGTAAGGAGAATATGGTGGCCGATGCTCCTTCTCGCACATTTGATGACCTAGTTTCTCTTACATCTATTTCTCTGCTTGTTCCAAATTGGTTGCAATCTGTTCAACGGGGATATCTCTTTTATGAACTCCATGCTTCTTCATCGATAGGGCACTCTGGGTTCCTCAAAATGTAAGACCAAGAACAATGTAACTTCTTTTGGTGGGAACTGAAAATGATAATTCAACAAATGGTGGTTGACTGTGATACTTTCCAGGTCAACAAGGGTGTGTTAAATTTTTAGAATTTACTTCAATCTGATCTAGGATCTTAACAGAGAGAACAACATGTACAACAAATCTATAGCATATCAATCATGGACACAATAATGCAAGCACACAAGAGACAATAATTCAAGCACACAAGAGACAGAGAGTTTACTTGGGGAAAACCATAAAGGTGAAAAACCCCAATAACTTCCTCAGAGATAGATAGAGCAATGATACAACCAGAATACAAGAGATAGTCTTCTCCTAGCAGCAGAGCCTCCTCCTCATAAGTGTGCCACTTTCCGAATGAGAGAAGTGTGTGAATGAATGATCAAATAGAGATCTCCCGATCTCTATTTATACTTGTTTTGTCCTGCCCAATAAACTAATGGGGCCTACATGTCTAGCTTAACCCATGGTTAACTTAATTTGGGCTGACCCCACACTTGGTGGTCTAATAACCCTCTGACCCACATGGCCGACCCCCAATAGGATGGTCTAATAACCCTTCAACCCACATGACTTATACAGGGCCGACCCCAACAAGGTTGTCTAATAACACATCAAGTATAAGTTACGGCACTTACAATATAAATGACAACACTTCCGTATAGAGGAATAATAACATCTCTATAGGAATACAAACAGTTCCGTATAGAGGAATAATGCCATCTCTACAAGAGTACAAAATACATATATGAAATACATGGGTGAAATACATTCCGAAGATACATATACATCAACACTCCCTCTTAACTAGGAAGGTATTTCTCGACACAGGTCTGTTAGCACAAGTATTCTTCTCTGGATCATCATCAGCGAATCATCATCCTCGAATCATCGTCATCGTCACTGCTACTGCTATCTCAATGAATCTCCGAATCTACTCATCATAGGAAGTTCTACAAAGCCTGTCCTTTTTCATATTGGATGTAGGCCCACCACCTGCAGGTCTTCATCATCACTGGCCATACTGTGGAATTCTCAGGTTTTATTACGTGTGTCACAAAACCTTAAAAGAGTCTCTTGACTTGCAAGAACCCTAAAGAGCATCTGAGGCCTTTTTCATCCTATCCAGATCTCTAGGACTTATTACATGTGACCCCACCACAAAACCTCGAAAGAGATTCCTAGGATTAATTACGAGCACAAGGCTCAACCTATTGAATCTCCCAAGGCACAAATTACATGTGGTCACCACAAAACCTCGAAATAGCATCCCAGGACTGATTACGAGCACAAGGCTCAACCTATCGGATCTCTTAGGGCACAAATTACATCTGCTCATGGAAAAACCTCGAAAGAGCATCCCAGGACTGATTACGAGCACATGGATCAACCTATCGGATCACCCAGGGCACAGATTACATGCCATAGGACAAAACCTCGAAAGAGCATTTGCCAGATATCCCAGGGTACAAATTACATGCCATAGGAAAAACCTTGAAAGACTATCTGCAAATTATCCAGGGCACAATTTATATGTCCTCCCAAGTAAAACCTCGAAAGAGCATTTGCCAGATATCCCAGGGTACAAATTGCATGCCATAGGCAAAACCTCGAAAGACTATCTGCAAATCTCCCAGGGCAGAAATTACATGCTTATCTACACAACCCGTTCCACGGCCATAAAGTATCAACCTGATACTCACCATACATCATCCTGATGTACACATGATCATCCTGATCATCATCACTGCAACGTCCTGCTGCATGTCATCTGGAGCAACATCCTAAAGCTCGTCATCTATGATCATCCTGATCATACACTGCATCCACCTAATGCATACCAAGTATCTACCCGATACACATCATCATACATAATCCTCCTGATCATACAATGTATCCACCTGATACATACATAGATACATGATCCACACAATGCATCTAACTGATATATATCAACATACATGATCTACCTAATCATACACAGTATCCACCTGATACATATACAGATACATGGTCCAAGCATCCAACATGATGCATATATAAAATACATACAAATGATCCAATCAATCATATCCATCATCCAACATGATGCATACATACATATAAATGATCCAAATGATCATATCCAACATCCAACATGATGCATGCATACATATACATATAAATGATCCAACTGATCATATCCAGCATCATCCTGTTGCATATATAGAGCAGTAACTAGAGCATCGTCTTGATGCTAATCATCCAACGCTTACATCCACAACCATGTGAAGGATCCTCTTTCCAGCATGCTTGGAATGGCTTCAGCAAATGTGTCCTTCACTTCTTCCTCAAAGTGTCGTCGATCTGAAGAACACCAAGCCTCTCCCTGAAGTACTCGAACTTCACCCTGGCTAGTGGCTTCATCAGTATATCTACAATCTGCTCATCTGTTGCAACATACAGGAGCTTCACTACTCCTCTCTGCACCATATCCTTGATATAGTGATATTTGATCTCTATGTGTTTCGACCTGTCATGAAATACTGGGTTCTTAGACAGCTTCACACAACTCTAGTTATCAAAGAAGATACCAGTAGCATCCAATGGGAGATCAAATAACTCAGACAGTAGCTTCCGAAGTCATACTTCCTCACAACTAGCTGAATAGGCTGCAACATACTCTGCCTCAGCTGTACTCAGTGCTACGCAGGACTGCTTCCTGCTAAACCAAGAGATCACACCTGATCCCATACTGAAGCATCACCCAGATGTGCTCTTCCTATCTGCATCACTGCCTGCCCAATCTGAATCAACATAACCCTGTAGGTTAAACTTTTGATTTGCATCATACTTGAGCCCATAATCAACTGTACCCTTCAGGTACCTCAGAATATGCTTTACAACAACCAGGTGAACACTCCTCATATCCATCAGGAACTGGCTCAATGTGTTCACCACAAAGCAAATATCTGGTCTTTTGTTCGTCAGGTACATCAAGGACCCAATCATCTGACGATACATAGTGATATCAACCAGCTCAGATGAAGCATCACACAGAAGCTTGAGGTTCGATGCCATAGGTGTGGCCATAGCCTTGCAGTCCATCATCCCAAACCTTTTTAGGATCTCTACAGCATACTTTCCTTGTCCAAGGAAGATTCCATCTGTACTCTGCCACACCTCCATGCCAAAAACAAATAGTGCATCATCCCCAAGTTCTTCAACTCAAACTCGGCAACAGGCTTCCGCTGCATGTCGGCAATCAATCTATCCTTGCCTGTTACAAACAGGTCATCCACATAGTAGTATCACTGGATTGCCTTCCTCAACCTTGTAGTAAAGGTTGGAATCCGCTTTATTCTTGGTAAAGCCCAAATTGGATAGAAAGTTGTCTATCCTACCATACCAAGTTCTGCACATATATGACTCCCTGTCATGTGTCTCAGAACCAAGTGGCTTCTCCACATACACTTCTTCTTCAACTACACCATCCAAGAAGGCTGTCTTGAAATCCATCTGGTGTATCTTCCACTTCATCACTGCATCCAGAGCAAGTACGGATCTAATGGAAGTGTATCTGGCTACAGGAGCAAAAGTCTCTATGCTACCACCTGCAGCATGCTTGATCTTGTATATCCTCTTGGAAGTCACTACAGACCACCCTTTGGGACTGCATCCCAAACATCTTCATGATCGACTGGTACTCCTCGATCATGGCATTCTTCCTAGATCCTGGGAACTTCAATATTTTCAATAGATAACTTTGTTGCTGAACAAATGTTGTATTCCATCTTTTGTAGGTGATGGTATACGATCTCTCCTACACAACAAGTTAAATTGCATGATTAGAAAACATCTCATAGTTTTCAGAACAAATTCTTACACATAAATAAATATGTCATACAGTCATGCAATTATCTTAGCCAATGCTTCAATACAACATTTATCCATATTCCGTAACTTTCTAGATGCCTTCCAATCTCTACTAGAACATTGTTAAGAGTGTGCACAACTCCTAACATGTCAGCAAAGAGGTTTCATTCTAGATACGTAGCAATGGAATGTTGTACAGTGCCATAAGCCACTTACCCATGTATATTAGTAGTATATTGTTCATCATTGCAACTATTCTAATATGCATAATACACAACCTAGTTCTAGGAACATAAGCATATACATCATTAAATAACATTATGTAAGAAATGACAATTCAAATACTTATCTTTGTTTGGTTGTTGGGTGGACTCCCTCTGAATCTTTGCAACTCCACTCTGATGTGGATTGTGAGAAGTGGTCAACTCCCTCTGAATATCTGCATCCTTGCAGAAACTACTGAAGTGTGCTCCTTTGCTTTCTTGCAGGAATAACAAGAGTGTGCTCCCTCTTGATCTTTGCTTCCTGGATTACCTGTTCTTGAACTTATATCCATCCTTAACCAATATGCATGCTTATTAGTATCATCACTATGTTATCCTTGAGGTATCATACATAATCACACATTTATTAGTATAATCTTAATACTATCAAAACACAATAATCTTAAACATGTATAGTCATGATCATTCACAGATAATAAACATTAGTATTCAAGGTTTCAGGGAAGTTTTCTTTTACTCATGCATATTCTTATTTGATCATAGGACTCTTCTGATTAGTTAAATCATCAATGCATAAACCCGTAATTACTCAAACCTATACCTTCATGATTCTTCTGGTTAGTCATATCATCAATTATGGTAAGAAACATAATATGCATACAACTATGACTATTCAAACTTATGACTTCATGAATAATCATTATCAACAACACAATAGTATAAGATCCTAACACAAGGTAGGATTCTAGCTTGATATAGGAAAAACATACCTGGATTAGCATGCTAGCTAGTTATGTCTAACATACCCGCATAATGTATTTTGGTTCTCTTCAGTGACTTATGCTAGTAACCTGCATGTCTCATAAGTTAACCATTGTAGAACCAAGTTATACATACCTCAAAAGTAGATCTTCTATGTGATCCATGACAATGGATGAATCTTTGTCTTCATGTCACCATGATCATATGATCTTGAAGTAGAACATGATTTGACTTTCTTGGTGTACCTTTTGTGTTAGCGAACAACATAAACCTCATACAACATCACAATGCATTAGTACAATCATAAGTGTCAAAGCCTTAATCAATGAATATCTTTTATTAAGGTGATATGACAAGTATACTAATTAATCAATATTGTACTGTAATGATATGAAGACAAACATATCATAAACTTAACCATGAACAAAATTCGAAACATACTTGTAAGCCATACCTATCAAGATTGGTTGTAATCTTCTTATGGAAGGCCTTAGCCTCATCTCCCTCCGAGATAGGAAGTTCTTCACTTATGCAGGTGACCAATCCATCCTCTTCTAGGATTAAACCAGTCCACTTGATTTGTAGGAACTGGATCTGGAGCTGTAATAGGGTTTGTCAAAGAAACCCCAAAAATTCAAAATTTGAGTTTCAAACTTCTGAAAGGATAGAAATATGCGCCTTGACGACCTGATCAAGTTGGTATATTCAGAATTTGAAAACTGCAAAGTTTCACTCCTCAAATTTGCCTTTGAAACTTCTGGATTCACTCGACGTGACCCTGAACTGGGGTTTGATGAAGCCCAGTCTTCTGCCCAATCAAATGGTTTGATCCAAAGCTCTAAGCTTCTATTTTTCTGAGGAGATTCCAGTCGTGGTCACAGATTTAAAAAATTTCCATTTTTGCAGAAGCACTAATTTTCCACTTTTCCAATCAAAGTCCCGAAGTAGGGTCTGATCAAGCCCGGTCTTCTACCCAACCAAAAATTCTGATCTTGGTCTCTAAATTTCTATTTTTATGAGTAGCATATAGCCATAGTCTTTTATTACAAAAATTCCAACTTTCTCCGAAACTCTAAATTCTGGAAGCCATGAATGAAGGTGCTCAAAAAATAATTTTGTTTTGACAGAAATATGTACCTGATTGTTTCTACTGTAACTCCACACTTTTCAATCCACAGGATCTGAATAATTTTCTTGAGATAACCTGACCTATCATCTTTCCATCCTGATAGGTCTGACCTCAATTGGATTCTCTGAGAGAGAGTTATGCCAAGTCTCGCAACGTGACCTGTTTATGGGATAAAACAGGAGAGCAAACTTGTACGGCATTCCACGTGTCACTGGTTCAACTTCGGCCTCTGAAAAATGCTTCTTGAGATAGTAGAGTCTATGCACTACCCTTCACCTTTTACAAAATTTCATTTGGAGCTTCCTATCCCAAGTTATGACCTTTTTTCCAAGGTCACCTGTTTATGACTAATATCTGGAAGAGGCAGAAACCCTATATTGTATAGATCATAAATCATAAAGTAAAATGAATTACAAGTTGTCCTTTGGCCACAAGGTACATGGGGATCTGATATTCAACCTGTAAAAGTTTTTGATCCGAAAAATTTGGCAAAATGGATTTATAGCAAAAGTTCTACGATGGATGGTTTTCGCTATATCAAGCCCTAGCATCGTAAGTGCAACAAGTGTCATACATGCCATATCATGCCTTCTTTCATGCTAGCTCTGATACCATGTTAAATTTTCAGAATTTACTTCAATCTGATCTAGGATCTTAACAGAGAGAACAACATGTACAGTAAATCTACAACATATCAATCATGGACACAATAATGCAAGCACACAAGAGACAATAATGCAAGCACACAACAGACACAGAGTTTACTTGGGGAAAACCATAAAGGTGAAAAACCCCAGTAACTTCCTCAGAGATAGATAGAGCAATGATACAACCAGAATATAAGAGATAGTCTTCTCCTAGTAGCAGAACCTCCTCCCCATAAGTGCACCACTTTTCGAATGAGAGAAGTGTGTGAATGAATGATCAAATAGAGATCTCCTGATCTCTATTTATACTTGTTCTGTCCTTCCCAATAAACTAATGGGGCCTACATGTCTAGCTTAACCCATGGTTAACTTAATCCGGGTCGACCCCACACTTGGTGATCTAATAACCCTCTGACCGACACAGCTGACCCCCAATAGGGTGGTCTAATAACCCTTTGACCCACATGAATTATACAGGTCCGACCCCAACAAGGTGGTCTAATAACCCATCAAGTATAAGTTACGACACTTACAATATAAATGACGACACTTCCGTATAGAGGAATAATAACATCTCTATAGGAATACAAATAGTTCCGTATAGAGGAATAATGCCATCTCTATAGGAGTACAAAATACATATATGAAATACATGGGTGAAATACATTCCGAAGTTACATATACATCAACAGGGTGAAACGACACTCCTTTCGGGTCTGCTCGAACCCTTGCCCATCCCTACACAGATTTGGACAACTATTTCTATGGATTTCCTAGAAGTGCTCCAGTGGTACAATACCACATATAAAAGGACACCATATGAAGCAGTCTATGGATAGGCACCGCTAGTTCTTCTTCCATACACCCTCAGTAGCTCCCCAGTTTTGGCAATTGACTCGGTTCTTCGAAACCTTGATCAGATTCTTCTCATTCTGCAAGACAATCTTCACATGGCAAGAATTTGACTAAAACAACAATCCAACCAGGACCGTTTAGAGCACACTTTTCACGCAGCTGATACGGTTCTTCTTCGTCTATAGCCTTCCAAGCAATCCTCTTGAAACTCAAAAGGTGTCAGTGGCCCGGAATGCAACCCGAGGATGCTATAGGGGAACCACTCCTTCAGATTCTACATCAATTTCTACATCTAAATATTTGGGGACAAAGCTTTTTGCAAGGGAGAGGGGATGTTAGGAACCCATGTCAACCCTTCTATTTACTTTGTTAGTATATTATTGTTGGATACATATGCTTTGTAAGTCATCCCATAGTATTTGTTGATCCATAGTTTGTATTATTGTTGTTCAACGCATATGCTTTGTAAGTCGTCCCGTAGTAATTGTTGATCCATAGTTTGTATTGGGCCATGGTTTGTATTGACACGTGGTATTGACCCATGATATTGGAGTCTAGACTTAGTATATAAGTTTGTGTTGAGACCAATGAAGGTACCGTGAAGTTATTTATATTGAGCTTTCTCAAAGGAGGTTTCCCCCTCGAAGTGGCCTGCAATCAATACAGGCAATTCCGAGTTCTGTTATTTCTAGTATCTCGTGTATTTTCATTAATTAATTGTTGCAGGATATTCACATCATCATGATGGAACTCTAGCATAAGAACTTTTAATATAATAAGTATGATATCAACCATCAAAGTTATGCAACCTGTAACCTGGACAATTTAAAGAGTTATGCATTAGCTTTAAGCTAAGTAAACCTCAAAGTGGTGCACTTGTATTCAACTACCAAAAAAGAAGTAATTATTATTAAGAGTTTGTCAAAATATAAATAAGTACTAACTATAGACCACAATTGTCAAAACCCAAAATTTTCCGTAAAATTTAAAATTTTTAAGGTAGCAATAAATGTTATTAATTGCAGTCATTTATCTGTTGTTTAGTTTACGTGGTTGTAAATGTGTTTAAATGATCTTTTATTATAATTAATGTTGTTATTAGTTTCTCTTTTCTGATACTGATAGTTTATTTGTTTTATAACTACAAGGGGGAGTTTGTACGTTGAACTGGGCTTACTTAGCTTACGAGCTAACCCAATCGATTTTCTATCTCTTGCAGATATACAGGTAATAGCGGTCGCTACTTTTAAGTCTTCCCAGTATTGATTAACAAAATAACAGTACCTATTCATTTAGTGAAATGTATAACATGTTAACCTGTTTGTTTTTATCAAACTATCTTTAAGGTAGAAATCCTTCCTGTAACATGCACTTCATGTAACATGCCAAATTCAATTTCTGAATATCTTCGGTTCTTATATTTTTAACTGCAGGAATTTGAAGTTAAAATGATCACTATAATTATATTTTTCACATCTGCAGCAATTGTAGGATTTCTCTGTCAGTACCTTGTTCCATTTTTCAATATAAGGTTTTGTCTTGCTTGGTGTCTACTTCATGTTTCCATAAATGATACTTTGAACATTAAAACATAACCATGTATGAGATTTGTCTCTCATTTTCATAATTGACTGAAATCGTTGTATGATAAGGATAGCAAAGGTCTTTTTCCTTAAAACAATTAGTACGATTTGCATAACTTAATTTCCATTAGGTATAGTTGCATAAAGGAAGAATTGACAAGTAATAACTCTGCTGTGCATCTCTATCTCCATGAAGAATTTTCATTCATTAAAGCCCTACATTCCTATTATAACTTAGAAAATTGGTAAAGATATAACATCTCTGGTTCTTTCATATTAGACTAAGGTAACAAATGGAGATAGGCTTTTCAATTAGCATGTATTTCACTTAAAGACTACCTCCTTGGTGAAAATAACATAAGCTCTATGTTTTGAAAACATACTCCACGTTTTAAACTCAAAAGCTATTGACCAAACAAATCTGTACTGAATACAAAACAAGATAATTAACTTCATTCCAAGTTTCGATTATTATATATTGCCAAGTGAACTATAAATAGGAAGAATCAATACAAAAAAAATCTTGTGTACACATGTTATGAGTGTTTGTTTAGCAATTATGATAAAAATCTCATCGACATTTTGAGCTCACATATCATTGGCATGATTGTAATATTTATAAGGCCAAGGGTGATCGTTCTCCAACGTGAAATCTATTGCATGTGTTAACATGGAATAAGATTGCAAGATTAAACTATGGTTCACATCCATCCATAGGATATTCTTACTATGATTTTTAATCGATAAACAATAATTGGCAAGTTCATCGTTGAACTATGGAATATCGACCCTCGGTAGGGAAATAATTGAACTGCTACGTGGATGAATAATAGCCAAGTGCTTGGCGATATAAAACCTGAGAACTAAACCTACCTTGTCATTATCCTCCGCCTTCGGGCTCGGGTCTGTCTGCAACCTCTCCAGGTCTGAGTCTTTGTTATGGTGTTGCTGTTTCGGCTTCCAAGTATTTACAGTTTCCCTTGCTTGTCATTGGTAGAAATATTTGAGATATACTGTGGGTAGCTTTGATAGTGTTATTATGCCTAGGGTTTACCTCATGAGTTTGTTTGCTAGTCTATTGCCATTGTGACAGTGTGTTCACAGTTTTCATGCTACCTCAACCTTCGTCTTGTCCATAGTTGCGTCTGAACGTCATTGGTATACTTTGCTTGGCAACTGTAATAGGTCAAGAGTCTAGGGTTTGTATTTGTCAACCGTAGAACCCTGTCATCTCGTACTCCTAACTCTCGGTGTGATTTTCTTGAGACTTCTATTCAGGGAAATACCACCATTATGTTGCTAGATTAGTTACTCGGTGGGAAGGATGGGGTTTTTACACATCATTTGTTCGTGGTTAGCAAGATAGTTACAGAAAATGGCGGCCTCCTTCACCCCGGTAAGTTACTGTACTCTCGTCTGTGTTTATAGTTACAAGCATTGTTTTTAAAAACAAGTTCAAGTTTCTAACATATGCATTTCTATCTTGCAGGAACTGATTCCTCATATGTCACGAGTGGCACGAACTCCAGCTGGTAGCATTTTCCGGGTAAGCCTGGTTCTTACCATGGCAAAATCCTCCTTGTGGGTTGTTTGCACTGTAGGGTTTTGGTTTTGGAAGCCTGGCTTCAGTCGTTTGTAAAATAATCTCCTTGCTAGAGGCGTTTATGGTTTTAACAAAGTACAAAGAGAGGCTATGAGCCTACTCAGGTTGTCGAGGTTACGGCCTCCAGGTTTAATACTGTATCTGTATTTTGCTTTGGGGTTTTTATTACCCAGGGTTTGGAATTTACCTTAATATAACTTATGTCTTGTATGAAAGGCCTGTTCCTTGTCTGTGGTTTCTTTTAAAATGATGATGATAGGTATAGTATCACGCAAGTCTTTAGTTTTAAAAGAAAACTACTTGTATCATAGATTGGTGAACTCGGCTGTGGATTGAATACTATAGTAACAAGGTTTTGCTCTTGTGTTTGTTTTTATATAATTTTTATCTCATAAAAGAAATGATTTGTTCGTCCATTCTGTAATATGGAGTCTGTGTATGGGGGTATTTCAAGTTCAGAGTTTATGTAGAATGTTGCTATCAAAAGAGAGGCTTACGGCCGTAAGTGATAGTTGTTGTATGAATTTAAATGTTGGGAGCTATGTCTAAAAGCCTCCTGTAGGTTTCGAGTTTGATTGGGTGTGGTAATTATTTCCGACTTCATGTTTTTAAAATTATCTACTCTGAAATTTGGCTACGGCCGTGAATGAGTCATTGTAATTCTATTCAAAGTTTAAACCCTGTAACGTCTGGTCAGAATAGGGTTAACACGAAGGTACAAATAGTGATTAAATTTATTTGTTGGATCTTTAGTTACGATATTCCCCTAATAGTAGTTTGGGAAATTAAGTGAAAAGTTTGATGGTATTAACGAAGCTCGATAATGAGCTATAGCACTGTTTGTCTTCCTCGTTTAGTACATGTTTTCTCTGCTATTAAAATTTTAATGTCAAAACTTGAAATGATAGGGTTTCAGAACTACTCGGTTGTGAAAACACTTAACTGTTTTAATCGACTGCTACGTTTTAAGATTTTAATACAATAGTAAGTTTTAGGAGATGATAATTGGGTGAAGTTTTTACTCGTCAATAGAGTTCTGTTAGTACAAGAAAGTCTTGTAGGAAGGAAAATACCAGAATTCTCAAACTTGATAAATGAGCTAGCTATGGTTCTAAAACAATACTAATTTGTTTGTCTTATTAATAATTCTTGTATAATGTACTTCTGTTAAAGTTTTTGTATGTGTTTTTATTCGATAAATAAATTCTGAAGAACTTTAGCTAAGATTGAAGTTTGATTTAGATGCATATTTTTAACTCGACATACTTTCACTAGGGTTTGTACTCTAACAAGAGTAACCTAACTGCAACTACAAAAGTTCTTGCAACAACCCTGAAATGTCATTGATACTGTAATATATATATATATATAACTGGATATACATACTCCCGATCCTATAATTATTAAACAAGTTATGTTTTCAGAAAATAATTACTGTACACAAAAACATTACTTAGTATTACTACTGTATAGCATGCATTGTAATTGCTTTAACCGCAAGATAATAATAATGTGAAAGAATGCTGAAACACAGTAATTCTTATTAAATCTACTTCTGATATTCATGAATTGCAACTTATAATAAAATAAATATTACTCAGACATACTGAAGATAAACATAACCTACAATCATTTATACTTAATAAACAAACAGGAATGAGTGGCAGAACCTGTGTCAACTGTAGACAACAATAGCAATGGGAGGCTGTTCCTCCCTACCAACTCCTGGAGAGTGCCCAGACAGCACTTCTCAGGACCCCCGAGCTTGCTCTGGTCTCACTGGCTGGAACTAGGTGCAGCAAAACAATTCACTCAGCCAAACAACTAAACTGGAACCAAGTTACTACAACATCTCAGATCAAACACTCCCTTACTGTATTTTCCCTCTTCCTCAATGGGACTCCTGAATAGCATTCACCTGAATGTATTCCCCCTCCAGAACAATGTTGAACCCCCAGCTCAGTTCATTGAGTACTATTTAAAAGATTGCCTAGGTCTTAGTTGGGTTAACTGTCATTAATGAGCCACCTGCTCAGATTCCACTTTCTTGGGGAATCATGACCCCAAAATATAGGGAAGTTGCCACCTGCAACTTAGGAAGGGTTTGAGGATGCTGCCACTTGTCTTTTGCCTTTCCACCTAGTTCCCTCCACCAGTTAGACCAGTAACCTCTTTTAACATCTCTCCCATGCTGTTGTCTCCATAATTTATTTATTAATAATAAAATTTTCAGAATTACATTCCATTTCTTGTGACTCTGCTGAGTCATCAAATTTTCTACTAAGCATTAAATTTAACATAATGTCTTAGAAATATGATAAAATAATTGCATTATTTTCACAAAATTGGGGTATGTGACAACAATAAGGTTACAACTGAATCATAACGTGATCGCAATGAATGTAGGTTCATAATCCTAAAGTCATGTATTAATATTAAAAGATGATATTTTCATAAATATAATTAAAGTATCACAATACATGGGTCCGTGGGATGGGTTTGAGTCCATAGAAAACGATGACTTAAAGGTAATGTTTACGATATCCAAACAGACATTGGAATGTTCGTACATTTGATTGTCGACAAGATATTTAAAAGTATCTTAAGATAAATACGTGTCACATTTATTTAACAGTAACTGTAAGTACCAACATATATTTATTACTTGCACATAACACTTATTGTAAAATTTGATGCATAGAAATTTTTTAAGTTTTTACGAATATTTGGGATGTTACATGTGGTATCAGAGCACGAGTTCAAACTCTAGGCCTAAAATTGGCTCAACGCGCGCAACAGAAAATATAGTTTACTAATTTTGCTTTAATTTTGTTTCTGTACAGAACAATTTTCGATATTAAATTGCAGGTATGGAAGGACCAGAAGAATCTGCTGAAGATAGATCTCATCATAGTGAACGTAATAATAATGAACATGAGCAAGTTAATGAAGAAATTTATGTAGAATTAAATGCTCAATCATATGAACTTTTACATATTGTTAAAGGTTTAAAGGATGAGATAAAACTGTTGAAGAAGAGAAGGAAAGGATTTTAAGGGTACAAGAAGAGCTAAACCAGATTTTGCTCGATCAATATCATAATGATGAAAAATATAATAGAAGAGTAGTAAAATATGATTATGGAACCATGTCCTACCAACATAGAGGTAAGAAAGTAATATACTGTAAAAGTGAAAGTGACTCTTCTTACAAATCTAAGGACAAAACGTATAGAAGGAAACATAAGTATGATCGAGACAATAGTGACAGTGACTACAGTCATAAGAAAAGAAAACACAAATATTTTGAACAAATTTCAGGGGAATTTAAGAAGATAAAACCCCCAACCTTTAATGGTCAAAATGAAAAAGGTGAGGCAGCTAAAGCGTGGCTGTCCGGCATGAAGAAATATTTTCGAATATATGATTATGCAGATTAGTTAAAAACCAAGATGGCTATATACTATCTGACTGGGAAAGCAGACAGTTGGTGGCAAGATATTAAGAGAGTACAAGGTGTTAAAGAAAAGAGCATAACATGGAGTGCATTTAAGAAATATTTTAAGAGAAAGTTTCTGTCTGAACAATACTATGAAGAGAAAGCGAAATAATTTTATGATTTAAAATTGGATTCTATGAGTATGAAGGAGTTAAGTAGCAAGTTTCTTAGTCTGTTAAGGTATGTACCTTATTTAGTTGAGGAGAAACCTAATGTACAAAGGTTTCTGAGTTTTCTACCCTTCAACATAAAGGACAGAATTGAGTATGACAACCCTTCAACTCTTGAAGAAGCCATGAGAAAGGCTAACTTTTGTTTCGAACAAAACAGAAAAAGAGAGGGTATATCTACTGGAGGAATAACAAAACTAGTAATTTTGAGCACAAAAAGAAAAGTTTTAATCAGAATTCTTGATATACTAAGAGAAATTTTAATAACATAAATTTTCAAAGCAATAATTACAGAGATAATGCACCACATAATTATACAGTTGCAAGACACATGTCAAATAATAATAATAATAATAATAATAATGATAATAATGCCAGAAATAATGAGCAAAGACCACCTTTAAAATGTTATGATTGGTAGGGACTGCATACTAGAGCACACTATCCACTCAGGAGAAAGACAATCAGCAACATTCATACAATGCAGGCATAACCATTAGTTGGTGATTTAGCAAGGGAGATGCCCAGAATCAATGCAACGCTGGAAAAACGACAGGAAGATCATCAAACTTCAATGGTCGAGATTGAAGGTATGCTACAAAACAAACCTATTTCTATTCTAATTGACCCAAGTTCAAGTTTGAGTTACATATCACATGACTTAGTAAAATGTTGCAAGTTAAAAGTAGAAAAATTTGATAAATCATGGTTGGTTCAGTTAGCAACAGGAACCAAAAGAAAAGTTGTAGAATTTGTTAAGAGTTGTGATTTGCTTATGAGTCAGTTAAAGATGCAAGTTAAATTGAATATTTTACCTTTAGGGTCTTATGGTGTATTAATAGGTATGGACTGTCTTGAAAAGCATAGAGTAGTGTTGAACTATTTTGAAAGGTCTTTTACTTGTTTAAATATTGAAGGAGAAACTGAAACAGTAAAAGGAATTCCTAGAAAAGCTTATGTTAGGAAAAAATTTTCTTTACAAGTGAAAAAGGCTGTGAGGAAAGAGTGTAAAATGTTTGCTGAAAATGTAATTAATAACAAACACACAATTGAGAAAGATAAGTTAAAACTGGAATAAATACCTATTCTAAAGGAATTTTCTGATGTATTCCCAGAAGAAATTCCATGACTATCTCTGAAAAGGGAATTAGATTTCACCATTGAGTTAGTACCGAGTGTGGTACCAAACTCAAAGGCTCCTTACAAAATAAACATTTTGGAACTTAATGAATTAAAATAACAGTTGAAGGAACTAATTGATAAAAACTACATAAGGCCAAGTGTGTCTCCTTGGGGAGCACCGGTTATATTTGTTAAAAAGAAGGACGGTACTATGCGTTTATGCATAGATTACCGTCAACTAAATAAAATGACTATTAAAAATCGATATCCTCTTCCCCGCATCGATGATCTATTTGATCAAGTATGCAGAGCGACGATATTTTCTAAAATATACTTGAGGTTGGGATACCATCAAGTTAGGATAAAAGATGAAGACATTTTTAAAACTGCTTTCAGGACCCGTTATGGGCATTACAACTTCATAGTTATGCCTTTTGGGCTAACTAACGCTCCAGGAGTCTTCATGCGTCTAATGAATAATGTTTTACATAGGTACCTAGATAAGTGTGTAATTGTTTTCATTGATGATATCTTAATTTATTCTAAGACTAAAGAAGAACACGACAAACACTTAAGGATAATTCTGTAAGTTTTAAGAGAACACCAACTTTATGCTAAATTTAGTAAATGTGACTTTTATAAATATAAAATATAGTACTTAGGTCACGTAATATCTAAAGATGGGATCGCAGTCGATCCAGATAAAATAAGAGCAATTAATGAGTGGCCTATCCTGAAAGACATAACTAATGTACAGTCTTTTATGGGAATCACAGGTTACTACCGAAAATTTATTGAAGGATTCTCTAGAACTATGAATCCCATAACTTCTTTGCAGAAAAAGGGAAAGAAATTTGTCTGGGATCAAAAGTGTGAAGAGAGTTTTAGGAAATTAGAAGAATTATTAACAACAACACCTATATTAAAAATTGTTGATCCAAATAAAGACTTTGTTGTATGCACTGATGCATGCAACGATGGACTTGTTGGGGTCTTAACTCAAGAAGGCCATGTAATAGCCTACGAGTCCAGGAAGTTAAAAATTCACGAAAAGAACTACACAACCTATGATCTAGAGTTGGTAGCCTTGATACATGCCTTAAATATGTGGCACCATCACCTGATTGGTAGGAAGTTTTCACTAATGACAGATAATAAAGGCTTAAAGTACTTGTTGGATCAAACAAATCTAAACGCAAGGAAAGCTAGCTTGTTAGCTTTCCTTAGTGAATATGATTTCGAGATTCAACAAATTAAGGGAAAAGAAAATAAAGTTGTTGATGCATTAAAAAGAAATGTTAAATTAAATTATGTGGCAACAATCAGCTCTTATAAAACAGATCTGTAAAATCAGTTTGAAGAAGAAATTAAGGAAGATGAAAATGATAAGAGTTTACGAGAAAACATTGGTGAAAATTTATCTGAAAATTTAATAACAGATTATAACATTAATGAAAAAGGCTTAATGACCTATAAAAACGGACTATCTGTGCCTAATGTGTCAAAAGTTAAGTTGATGACTTTAGATGAAATTCATAAAAGTCCTTATTTGGGACACCCTGGTTATTAGAAAATGATAACTATGTTAAGAAATGATTTCTTTTGGCCAAACATGAAAAATGAAGTCGCTGAATACATGCTAGGTGCTTTGAATGTCAGTAGAATAAAGTTGGGCATCAAAACCCAGCCGGCCTATTACAGCCATTGCCAAATCCGGGATGGAAGTGGGAAATTATAAGTATTGATTTTATAACTGGTTTGCCTAGAAATAAAAAACAAAATGACTCGATAATGGTAGTTGTGTATAAGCTTAGTAAATTAGCTCATTTTATTCATATTAAAACTACTATTAAAGCTGCTAACATTGTTGATGTGTTTATGAAGAATATCTTTCATTTACATGGAATTCCTAAGGTAATAATTTATGATCATGATTCTAAGTTTACTGGAAATTTTTGGACAACATTGTTTAAAGGTTTAGATACTAAGTTAAATTTCAGTACATCTTTTCACCCACAAACTAACGAGCAAACTGAAAGAGTAAATCATATTTTAGAAGACATGTTAAGAATGTATGTTAACGATCAACCAACTAAATGGGAAGATTATTTACATTTAGTTGAGTTTGCTTAGAATAATCATTATCAAGCTTCTGCTAGACTTAGTCCATTTGAGATTTTGTATGGAAGGAAATCCAATACTCCTATTTCTTGGAGTAATCCTCTTAACAGATTGATGTTAGGACCAGATTTGTTAAAAGAAATGGACATAACCGTGAAACAGGTACAAGGATATTTAAAAATTGCACAAGACAAATAAAATTTTTTTGTAGATCTGAAACGAACTGAAAATCAATTTCAGGTAGGAGATCATGTTTTTGTTAAGGTAAAACCCAAGAAAAGTTCTTTTAAACATGGGAGTTGTGCTAAACTAGAACCCAGGTATTGTGAACCATTTGAAATTATATCAAGAATTGGACCAGTTGCATATCAGTTGGCTTTACCATCTAATTTGAGAATACATAACATTTTCCGTATTTCTGTTTTGAAAAAGTATGTGCATGATGCTACTCATGTACTAAATTGGAATAACATATAGGTGGAGCCCGAAGGAGATTTTCAGGTGGAACTGGACTTTATCCTCGACAAGAAAGAAATTATGCTCTAGAATTGTACCATAGGGAAGGTAAAGGTGCAATGGAAGCACCGTAGCCCAGATGAAGCTACCTGAGAATTGGAAAGTAATATGTGGGCAACATATCCAATTCTGTTATAGGGAGGCTCTGCTGAACAATAAGCAACATCAAGGATGGTGTTGAGCTTAAGTGGGGGTGTTTGTAACATACCTAATACTTGAGACATTTTATGTTTGTGGAAAAACATTACCTTAAATTTTATTGTAAAGTTTTATATTTGACCAAGTGTCAAGGATGACTATAATTGAATTATATTATTACTTAATAAATTAAAATAGGAGACACTCATCCAAAGAGACTGTTGAAAGAGTGTTTACTGACCCACTAGGAGGAATGGAATTTGGGGTAGAAGGCAATGGACAAGTGGCAGCATCTGAACTCAGTAACTAGCTGTTGTTATGGGACAGCTCCCTTATTTTGTGGTCAAGTTCTCTGGAATGTGGAACTAGAGATTATGGCTCATTTATTGAAAAATGACCACCAAAAGACCTAGGCATCTTTTATAAGCCATTGAATTTGAGCTGAGGCTCACACTTTTTCTGATGAGAAAATTTACCTTGTGGTTTTGCTGGGAATTGCAAACAAGAGATTCGATGAGGGGAAGCTATGTTTTGAGTTGTAGAGTAAGACTGTCTTATTTCTGCTGAGTGCAGAGTGTTCCTACTGAGTGCAGAGGTTTTGGGTATATATGCAAGTCCCCATTGATTGATGAAGTACATATGTGAGGTGTGTATGCAAGTCTCCATTGATTGTTGAAGTACAACCTGAGTGCCTTTCTTCTACATAGAGACTTCTTCCTAGTGGTTCAGTAAACGGGCTCTGGGGTCCAAGGGAGCAAGTGATTTGGTTGCTTCTTCTGGAGAAGGTTGGGAGGAACAGGCCTCTTTGGGTGTTTGTCCACCCTATCACGTTATCAGGTCCTACTTGTTATATTTTATTTCCTTTTCGCACTAGTTAAACTATCCTACTAGACTGTTTAAGTATGTTAATTATTGAACATCAGATAGATGAACTAAAGATTGATTTCTGAACAAGTTAAATTAGTTTGTATAGATTTGTTGAATGAATGAGATGATATAAATTATTGAACAAATTACCTTCTTGTACTTTTCCTTTCATCATAGATGATGTACTCTAGTACAGTTAGTGTTTAATTAACTTTAAGAAAGTTATTCGAAAATAGCAGTAAATTCTACCCTTCAAATAAAATATGTCTTAAATGAAACACTACCCTTACACCACAGAAAATCCTAACTGTTTAGTATATCAGTCTCATAATTTTTTCACCCTTATCTGTATAGGGTTATAAACTTAAAATTAAATAGGTTTATATGCTTGTCTTGTATCAGTGCCAAACAAACTAGGTATTATCTTTTTATACAACGTCTTCCTTAGACAAAACTATACACACTTAGGGACTTAAGAGTAACCTATTATCTACATAGTTGAATACTCGAATGCACTAATTATGCAAATAGTAATTAATAATAAGCAGTAACCTGCTACAAACTACAACATCAAAATTAGTACTATACATAGATAATACAAGTATTATGACAGATTCTATTTCTATTTAAACATCATAAAACTCTTCTTTTCGAACTCATAAATATAAATATATCCCAATTTAAATACTATCAACTATTTGACTCACTGTAAAACATCATACTACCAATAACACACTCAGTACACATTGGAAAATTGACACCTTAGACATTACATCCTTTAGACTTGAAGGGCTATTTTAACATGCTTAAGTTATATCAACTTTAGGAACATATTTCACGAATTATGAATCTACATAGAGTACATTTAATTGATTTAGATTTATCAACGAACCTAAAGATCAAACCCTGTAACTACATCGGAGCACATTTGGGTAATGGTCAGAACATCAAGAGTGCCTAGAACATTTCTAAGATAAAAACCACTTCCAAGAACCAATAGTATTTGAAATCCCACTTTTGTAATCATCAAATTTCTATACTGATTCAACTGAGGGATGAATACAATTTACAACTAAGGATCAATTCTCACGATGATCTCACCAAACTATAAGTCTGCTTGGTTTTATAACCCTGTAAAACTATATTGTAAATCATAACCAGCTACTAGGCTAGTAAACCAGGAAGTTCACAGTCGAATTTAATAATTCACTGCTGAGTATAGCATTAAAAACAAGTCGAGTTCAAGTCGTAAGAACACACACAAGGGTTCCAAAGGAACCAATACTACACAGATTTCAACAAGAGAACGAGGGTTTGAGTCTTCATCTGAAGAACTCACCCAGTCATGCTAACTACATATTAAAACAATGTCACAGGAAAGCTAGGGTACAAACCTTGTGCACATTAATTCGTAAGGATATCAAACAAAAACTTAGCTCAATTCTAACGCTTAAAGCCTGTGACCTTAGAACCATAGTAATTCAAAGAAATTAACACCAAAAACAAGTTACATCGAAAATAACAAACTTGTACCATAAATGTATTTCATAAAATTGAGACCAAGATTTAAACCATGAAGTGCTGAGTTGGCATTACACAAACGTAAGGTAAGTTAATTTGAAATAGTCAACAATATCCAAGAGCAAAGACTCGTTGAACCAAATATTAAACAATGAAGTAAATCATTGTTTTCTTCTTAAAGAATTTTTACAATCGCAGTCATACTGCCATGGGAGATGAGAGGTCCTCCAACATTACAAACCCTGTAACATAAACTTCTCTATAAACTGATAGGAGAAACCCTACTTAGAGCTATGCCCAGAAAACATAACCATTACAGTATTGCTACTTTGGGAAGCCTCGTAGTCCTTCTATCAAATGCATAATGCACTAGGTGGAACTCTAAACAACACATCTCATTGACAGAAGAATGTCTGGAAACAACCGAGGCTTATCGGTGGTTTCATTATTCATGTATAGCCTTTTTCCCATCGCTAAACCTTTACCTTAGAACTTGACCTCCTTTCCTGTCAACAACCAAAAATTATGGTTAAATAATGGGAAAACACCATTGTTATAAGCTGGAACTACACTATATATAATGAAAGCAAAACTTCTGAAGATCTTACCTCGCGAGATTGGAACCTTGATCGAATGAAAAGCTAAGCAGTGGAACTCTCCTATGATAGGGTCACCATTAAAGAACCACTACTTGGTGTAACCAACTACTAGTAATGCTCAGAAGGGTTCGAAACCCTAAAGGCTCTTCCTTCTCTCCTCCACGATGGAAAAACATAACAATAAACGCCAAGGACCAAACCCATAAGCATAGTGGTATGGTTTTGGTACAACCGATGCAGCATTTACTCTCAACCACGTGATTTTCATTAATGACGAATCTACCACACATCAATGATCAAGCATAGACCCACCTCGCCATAGTTAACAACGTAAATTCTTCGATACATTAATAATATAACATTTACGGTGAATCGAAAACCCACTCTGCCATAGTCCATTCCTTTTTCATTTAATTATACCCGGTGGTAATGCCTAGTCTCTCAATATTATAGTATGCCAACATAAATATTGGATCACTTTTAATATAATGTCGGATGGGGTTTAAGACCCACTTCTCTATAGTTTGTATCGAAGCGCTTGTCACATTTTACTAACCATACTGATAATATAAGCTACCATCCTTGGTTAAATTGACACATTTAACTTTTCACACGATGTTGGAATAGGAAATCCACCAACCTAACTTGATATAAAACAGGAATTTTAAAATCATCATGATGGGACTATACCATAAGAACTTTTAATATAAGAAGTACGATATCAACCATCAAAGGTATGCAATCTATAACTTGGACAATTCAAAGAGTTATGCATTAGCTTTAACCTATGTAATCCTCAAAGTGGTGCACCAGTATTCAACTTCCAAACAAGAAGTAATTATTATTAAGAGTTTGTCAAAATATAAATAAGTACTAACTATAGACCACAATAAGGTTACAACTAAGTCGTAACGTGATCGCAATGAATGTAGGTTCATAATCCTAAAGTGACATATTAATATTAAAAGACGATATTTTGATAAAGATAATTACACTATCGCAAGACATGGGTCCCTTGAATGGGTTTGAGTCCACAGAAAACAATGACTTAAAGGTAATATTTACAATATCCAAACAGACATTGGAATGCTCATACATTTGATTGTCGAAACGATATTTAAAAGTATTTAAAGATAAATACGTGTCACATTTATTTAACAGTAACTGTAAGTACCAACATATATTTACTAATTCCGCATAATATTTATTGTTAAATTTAATGCATAGAAAAAATTTAAATTTTTACGAATCTTTGGGATGTTACATTATGTCCCATTCTGATATTAATTAAGGATTAAAAATGAATTACACTGACAATTCCCAAGATGTGAGACACTAATAATGTGACATTAGACATTCCTCAATGACTATGCCACATTGTGATGTATATGAAGTGTTATGTTGTATTACGACGTTCATCAAGGGTTTTTTCGTAGTGCAACATTGATCTAGGGTTATAATTAAAGATTAAAAAATGATATACACTGACAATTCCCAAGATGTGACACATTAATAATTTGGAATTCGACGTTCATCAGGGGCTATGTTGCATTGTGATGTTTATGAAGGGTTATGATGCATTGCGACATTCATCTTGAGGGTTTTGTCGCATCGCGACATTGATGAATGTAATTTTAATAGGATATCTCACATTGTGATGTATATCAAGTGTTATTGTGCATTACAGTGTTCGTCAAGGGTTATGTCGCATTGTGACATTGATCAAGGGTTATACAATTAATATGATAAAGGGTTATGTCCCATTCTAACATTCATTAAGGATTAAAAAATGATATACATCGACAATGCCAAAGATGTGACATTCAACATTCATCAATGACTATGTCACATTGTGATGTCTATCAAGTGTTATGATGTATTACGTCGTCCATTAAGGGTTTTGTCACATTGCAACATTGATCAAGGGTTATATGCCTAGTATGACAAATGCTTATGTCCCATTCTGGTATTTATTAAGGATTAAAAATGATATTCACCGAAAATTCCCAAGATGTGACACATTAATAGTTTGACATTCGACGTCTGTCGGGTGCTATGTTGCATTGTGATGTTTATCAAGGGTTATGCTGCATTGTGGCATTCATCTTGAGGGTTTTGTCGCATTCTGACCTTGATCAATCTAATTTCAATAGTATTTTCAACTAAATAATTTATACTATAATATAATAGTATAGTTAAATAATATTATTTTATTATTACTTTGATTATAATATTTTAATTAAATTTTATATTCTTATAATAGTACAATATAATATCATGATATTAAAAAGTAATATCATTATACTAAAATGATATTATTATTTAATTAATTATTATATTACAATTAGTTAATTAATTAGTATATTTAATTAATATTAATATTATTTTATTATTATTATCTTTATAATATTAAAAAATATAATATAATAATATTATTATTAATTAAATAATAATATTTTAATTATACCACATTCCTTTAAAAGTGCATCATCATTATTTTACTCATGTATAGTTGTAATATATAATTATAAATATTTAAATAATATTAGTTTGAATTATGAAGACATTTTAAAAATGGTGGAGTTCTCAAGAACAGAGGGCTACATCTCCGAGGCTCTCAATTCAACATTTCTTACATTAATTCCGAAACAAAGAAAACCTAAATATTTTGTTGAGTTTAAACCAATTGCGCTTTGCAATTTGTCCTATAGACTAATTTCAAAAATCATATCTGTCAGGTTAAAAACTACTCTATCCAATTGCATCACCAGTGAAGAATTCGGCTTTCTCAAGGACAGGAAAATGTTAGATGCTATTGGAATATCACAAGAGCTGATACACTCAATTAAAAAAAGTAACATGAAATATTTTCTTCTCAAAATGGATCTTGATCGGACATTTGACAAAGTAAATTTGGTTTTCTTGCGTTTGGTTCTAATCCAGATTGGCATTCCCCTGCTGGTCCTCAGATGGATAATGGCCTGTGTTACAACTGCAAATATCTCAGTTTTGGTCAATGGAGCACCTTCTGAATTTTTTAAAATGACAAGGGGAATCAGGTAGGGTTTCCTGTTATCACCGCTCCTATTCTTATTGACCATAGAAGGCCTAAGTAGATTGATCGGCTCTGCAAAAGGTCAAGGATATATCAAAGGTATAAAACTTGCTCCCGAATTGTATCTTTCACACCACCTATTCGCATATGATGTATTAATGGTAGGTTCTAATTCTATTGAAGAATTGAAAAACTATAAAACTGTCATTAATAGCTTCTGCGATGCCTCGAGTATGCTAGTAAGCACTAGAAAATCTTCCTTCTTTTATCACAATACAGAGAATGCAAAACTTGCATCCATCACATCTTTGCTACCTTATAATTGTTATAAGATGGAGGACGAATTCCATGACTTTGGATATTTCTTAAAGCCAAATGGATATTTGATAAAGGATTGGATGTGGATTGTGAGGATAGTTGAACAAAAAAATAGTCTATGGAATTTCAGATTACTTTCAATTGGCGGTCAAGTCACCCTTTTGAAGTGAGTTCTTACTGGCATTCCGGTTTACTGGTTCTCACTTCACAAAATTTGTAATCTACCAAAAAATAGTAAAAATTAAAAATTTTCATCTACACTAATTATACTTCAGAAACAATTAATGTAATGTAAATTAACTTCAGCACTGGCAAGTTATGCTGAATAAACAGGAGAATATGAAAGAGTAGTTTTCGTTCAACAAATAATTATGCGGAAGCAATTATATGAGGTAGGGTTTATGTTCAGTTTACACTTGGCTGCTTATTACTTTCAGGTCTTTAACCTTTGAATGTTTGGATGTAATTATGTTTCTTTTAAATGTTTTAAACTGATTTTTTATCCCAATCCAGGCATGATGGACTTTTGAGAAGAGTTGAAATACTTGTGGGATCCTTGGTGTGGTTAGACATAGCATCGGTAGAGATTCTGAGAGGTAAGGGGTGAGTATATAGGTGACCACATCTTACTTAGAAATCCTTGACAAGGCTTCAATTGGTTTATGTTTCTGCAGGTATAAAAGGCTCCTCCCTACACAACCTATGTCAATCCCTAAGCATACACTAGTCCTATGAATTTAAAAAGGGTTCAAGGTTTAGATTTGACACTATATGACTTAACAATACCAAGGTAGCAATATATGACCTCTAACTATATGGCTTGGAAAATTATTAAAGTGCTAATGGAAAGTGGGCAGTAACTTTAAATGCTACAGATGGCCTTCATGTGCTTCGTTTGCCAACGTGGAGGAAGGGTTTTATGCTTTTGTCCTGCACTACAACATTTCCATTTCGATGTTTCAGTTTGAAGGGTGACTGCTTGCTGGTATAGTTCCCTTTTCTAGGCCCTGACCTGAGCTACGCTCATGGTCGGTTCCCTTGCAACCATGCATCGTGGAGATGGAAGCATTTATACTTCTATAACTGGTAATGTCTTCCCTGTAGTTTAAATGGATCCATCATTTCATCTTGTGAAATCTCCATAATAAAAAAAGAAATTCTTTCCCTTTTTGTTATTCCTTCCTTACGGTGAAATAAACATCAATCGGATCTATGTGAACACATATTGAAATAAATATTACATTCGTATGCGAAACTAAGTTAACTTCAGTCTCTTTTAATTCTTCCTACTGGATAGAGGAGTACTTATAGATGACATGCCACTTACTTAGCTATAGCTAACACACTCCATACTTGATTCGCAGGTACGCCTAATACCAATGGATTCCTTCATTGACGCAGAAATGGGTTCCAAGTAAATGCGACCTCCACATGCAGGTTTACCCACCGCAATAGGTGGACCTTCAGTTCTTTGTTTTATCTCATTCTGTAGGTGCAGATTATGAGATCAAAGCATTCCACTTTGGTTTAAAAGTTCCCCTTAAAGTTGTTGTAGAACACAAGGATTCTTTTGACAAGATGTGACAAAGGAACGTTGTGTTCACTCGATTTCATAAAAAATTTACATCTATTACTTATGCTTGGAGGTTTGGCATACCTTCATTGGAATATAAGACATGGCTAGACCATCATAACTAAATAAAATTAGTGGCCGCGAAAAGAATAGTATATCCTAATGATGAGAGGCATTGTGCAAGCTCTAGGTGGGTTTGACCCTTCGAAGGTAGATCAAATATGGTGATGATGTACCCTTGGTTGTTCACGAGGTGATAACTAGGCTAAGTTACCGGTGGTAAAGTCGGCCCCTTCCATACCCTAGCTCGGGACTATGGTTGAAATCCTTCATCTATACTACAGTCCAAAGCCTTACGCTGGGATTTGACACTTTCCAGCAGTGGTACCTGGAACACTTAAATCGTCCATTAAATCGATGGGGTCAAAGTACCAGATGGGGTCTCCGATGGCTGCCAGCAACTCAGCATGGTACCAAGCCATGTGATTCATATTAAATTGTTTTAAATGAGGTGACAGTACCCGCATTAACTAGCCTCGATTCCAGTTCGATCAAGTAGACATAATTGTTAAGACAAGGATTTCTCAGGTCTCCAATCGACATGATAAAAATGCCTCTCCAGAATGAATGAAATACCATTGTTACGAACTCATGCAACTGTGCTTGGTAAAAGGGAAAGGTTCGCAGGGTAGAAAATACACCAGATTTTTGCTTGATGGTTCTTTGAATAGACGAAACCCTCGTTGCAGAGCTGGATGGTCACTCTCGTCAATATTAAGAAGGAGCCGTGGTCTTAGAGGTAAGAAACTGCAGATGTATTTTAAATTTTTCCTACATAGATGTTCTTTTTTCGATGACTAAAGTTTCGGTTGTGTCAGTGGCAGGTTTTTTGAATCGATCAGGTGCTGGCGATTTGGGCTACTTCTTTTGGTAAGCAGGCATTGCTCCATACCGACTCCAGCATTGTGTGGAAGAATTTCCTTCGCATCAAACCCCTGTCGAGGTTAATAGAATCCTTTTTTAGCAGTATATAAATTTTTGAAGAAGGATGTCGGGTTTCCACGTCAGGGTTTTACTGTAATAGCTTCTGCATAAACTTTTATTTGTTTGAAAGGTTCTCGCTTAATTCCTACGACTGGAACTCGCAAATTCTTCAATGTGGAAGAACTTGTCTCTATTTTTGGGCTTCAATGCCAGGTTTAAAATAATACTTTCTGCCTATAAAATTTAAAGTTTTGTAATCGCATTCCTTACTGGAATCCGAGATGAGACTTGCGTAGTTTTCCATGTTAAGTATACTTTGAACTTCTTCATTTGTTCTCCCGACTACTAGACAGTAAGGTAGGGTTATATAAATCTCAGTATTCATTTTGCTATAAGCTGTGCATTTTTTTGAAAGGATTCTTCCCTTATTAAGTAAATTTACTGCTAATCATACAATTCGAAATTTATCTAGGATGGAAGAAAAATCAGAATAAGATGAATCAATGTTTGGGAACTAAAGTTTAATGTTCTGTTGTAGATGATTAGGTTACCCACGAAAGCTGACGGTGATCTCAGATTACTCTTTTTGTTTGGAAAAACCCTAATTATATATACTGATTAAACTCTCACTAGAATCCTCTGTATCTACATTTCGTATAAAAGATTTAAGAAACAGTCGATCTCTGGCTCTATTCTTTAGGGTCTGCAAAATGATCGGAGTCACGTTTTTGTTTGTTTGTTTTAACCTGTCTGTATGTAGATCAAACATTAAACTGACAATTAAAATTCAATATTCTGTTTGCAAGAGGTTGAAGCCGTGAGGTTATTCATTTTATCCTGAATGAAAACCCTAATTATTTATTTTGTTTGGACTCTCAACTGTCATCCTTGGTAACTATATTTCGCATATGAGAAATGAGATTTTATACGAATAACTTTAGATTCTGGCTCTGCTCTTTAGGGTTTACATGGTGGATGAAATCGTATTTTTTTAATTCCTGTCTATGTCTGCATCAATCGTTGATCTGACCTATAGTTGCCTGCAGCGTGCTCTCATTTGCTTTCGGAGGAATTTGCCCATAAAAATATGAATATTCTAAGTATAAGGTCTTCTATTTTACACTGTCGATATATATCTTTTCTGTTAATGAGTGCCGATTAGGAATTTGTAGAGTCCCAATCCATACTATACCTTGACCTTAATATTAAATAAAACGACTAATTCTAATATGATCTTTCCAGGTTTTTAAATCAATAAAGACGGGATTCAGTAAAGTTCAATAACTAATACAGGAATTGCAGATCGATAAAGATAAGTAACACCATAAAGAAATTATTATTAATCCTTGACTACAGATCTTTATAACGATACATTTATAGAAGTCCCAATTTTCTTTATAATCATTCAGAGACTTTCTTAAGGGAATTAAAATCTCAAAATTAGCTCATTCACGATAAAAATTCATATGTAACGACTAATTGATCAAACTATTAAAACCTATTTGGCAGAATAAAAACAAATAATAGAAATTACTGAAGAGTCTAAACTTTTAAGAAAAACTTGAAACTCGTAAACCGAATGTAACAGGAACAGCCACGTTCCTCCCAACCATAGATTAGATACAAACTCCAAGTCTGTCCGTAATCACCCCCGAGCCAGATACATGCATGAAGAGTGTGGACAGTTAGCCTCAAACTCAGTCGTGTTTCCTGAATCCCTTGCCTAACACAGAGTGCTCACACAGCAAGTGTAATTCTCTCCAGCATACTCAGCAGCGTCCCGCCTCCTCACATATGCCATCCCTTTATAGTTTTCCTAGGTCTTACCATTAGCAGCCAATTCCTCATGGAATTTTCGCAGCTAATCAAATCCCTGATTTTCAAGGTGTGTCTAGTGTCTTAAATACACTTCTGACACTTGTTCTGGTTTCCCAGAGGATAACTCTGACTTGTCCCCCACTCCTCCATGCATGATCTCCTCATTTAACTTGGCTGTTCCTGCTCATCCTTATATTAAAATAATAAAAATTGTTTTCTTACAACAGTCCTTCTAGGACTTAAATCAGCCGATTTCTCATCTGGCCTCCTTATTGAATAATCTCAAACATGATAAAATAATATATATATATAAATGTATATATATATATTTTAAAAATCGAACATAATGTTTTTTCATTATTAAGGAGGGACGTCACACATCTTTTCTGTAGCTATTAGATTGCCCCCATCTTGGCTCATGATGTTCATTTAACTTGTTGAAGGTTCGCAGGTATTTCTCTCTTCTGGTGCTGGGTCTTGGAAAAGGATTGGAGGATGGGGTTAGAGCATATAACTTGTAATCCTAGGTCCTCCTACTATTTGTCCCTGCCTCTCATATCTATGTCTAAAATGACTTGTAGCTTGGAGCTCTTTGATGTTGTAACTTCATATGGCCCTTTGGGCTTACTAAGTCTGGTTTGGAAGTTCAAATGGGTTTGTTTCCCTTTTCTTTTCTTGGGTTGAACCAATGGCTATGTAAATAATGTTGGGGTTTGGACCTGTTGGTTAATGTTTTAAGGTACTTTTATTTTGGATAGAGGGAATACCTATTGACAGTTTAGTCTTTCATACTATGTTGACTCACACCCAGTCGACAGGGGTTCCCATCACTATCGAAACCAACCCACTGCGATCTCCCTGAGCACTGGCCTAGACAGGTTTTACCCTGCCCAGCAACACCTGTAGAGCAGATGAGGTCTCACCCGAGGTGATCAAGGGAGAGTGGACAGAGCCATGTTTTTGCCGAATGAAGGAGAATGTGTGTGGTATCAGCTACTTAATATTATTGCAACATTCAACAGTAAATCTATGCATTCACTTCGACATTATTGTACTCATATCATCATTTAATGGAAACATTCATTGTTGCAGCAGATTATAATAGTAATGCAACTATTGCATCAAAGAAACATTGCATTATCATCAAAAGACAAAAGACACACCAGGATTGCACAGAATAGTTTCATCACATCATATTATTACTGTAAAAACACAATACAATGCCTCTGCAGATCACAGACTTCAGCAACATCTCTTTATCTCCGAACAGACATACAAAAATGCATATCAAAGCTCTCTACCCTCTATCCTTATCTATCTCACGACCTACAACTTCTTGTCTATATATAGGCTTCTGCCTTTACAATGCTTGTCCACTTACTAACAACTTCCTAACCGAATCCTAGACAATTGACCCAAAATCTAACTGACTCGGTCCAAATGACCTAGAAACCCGCCTACTGTGGTACAATTAGCTCAAAATTACATCTCATATGGTCTAACTGTTATCAGACAATCCACTCGATCGGACGTGAGCCAGATCGCCCTAGCTCAAAGTGAGTCTAGAACAAATATAACAGACTACTAATGCATTTACTAGATCCACTTAAGGATTAAGTGCTAGATGCCTTACCTTTCACTTAGTAGTCCTTTCTCCTGAATGTTGCTCCACGTCTCATGGTCGTCAGATCCAAACTGAAAGACCTGTCAAGACAAGAAACAAGAGAAACCAGTAAAAGACATCTATACAATAAGAGATCTAAGTAAACAGTTAAGCAGGTAAACTACTCAATATCATTGCCCACATGAACAATATTGGTGAAAATCATTTGTATTACTGCAAATAGAGGAGTACATAATAGAGATATAGAACCACAACCAAAGCTTAACGTTGTAGCCCTTCTCCGACAAAGCCAATTGCCATATCCTTCCAAGGAAGTATGAATTCTCCAATAGGTGAGTAGAGATGTTCTGTGAGTGATTTCACCACCATGTAGATACCATAGCCTTCCTCCCTTTGGGATGGGAGTGAGCTTCATTTATATAGGACTAAGTGGATAGGGTATGGACAGGATAGGGTGAGAGATGGTAGGAGAGGCTTAAGGGATCTCTCCAAAGGTTTTAGGAACCAAGTGCCAGCTCTTCCAAGAGGTCAAGGATAGGGTCCCAAGTCAGCAAGCTTCGAGATGGACCTCGAAGAAGCTATTTTTTCCATTTAACTGACTTCGTCGCACCCTGTAGTGGAGCAAGGAGCGACGTCGCATGTTGCTAGTGTGCAGCCTGCGACGACCTTTCAAAAATTAGCACAATTGGGTACAAATCCTCCCAGAATGATTACTTAGTCTAAGTATCTTCAGGGGTGTATACACTAAATCTCATGATGAGTAGATTTTTGGTGTAATAGAATGCCCCCCAAAGCATGAAGCTATTGAAGATAGATAGGTGAAGTGCTTTGATAGAAGTAATGGCAATAGACTTGTTGGACGAAGGACATTGCTGCAGTACAATTGAATCTGAACTGACAATCTCATATGAAGTACAACATGGCTTCCTACCAATACATTGCAGATCCATGGTAGCAATGACCGACTGAACACAATCATGGCTACTAGACACAAGCGTAGATCCATGATGAGATGATAACATAGCCACAACTAATACAAAAGTGGATCCGTGTGATATAACTCAATACAAACTCCATCGCAACCTGGGTAAAACATGACTCACCAGGGTCTTCTAGCTGAACCCGCAATGATATGAATCTATCCATGTGATTACAAATGTCTTGATGTCGAACATGGTAGAAACCACTTGATTACTGGCCATTGATGTAAACTTTTAACAAGTGCGAGGGAGATCACCATTGATGTCAATGATTCCCAAGGTATCACAGTACATATCATCAAGCATGGATAAATGAGTTGAAGTCGAATGCAAGATGAAATCTTTCAATCAAGAGCCAATGATGTAAACTCATGATGAAAGCGAGGTAACCTTCCATTAAGGCATGCAGGGCCAAGGTACTTGACTGGTTTCTAGATTCAATCCTCGTATGATGTGTTGATGTCGACAATGATGAATCCGTCGAAGGAGGGACATGATGAATCCCCCATCAATCGACACGAAACACGACAAAGATGTGTAGGGTGGATCGGATGGTATAGTAACATGCAAGACTAACTCAGAGTAGACCGATGTAATGGTAGGTGTACTGACTATAGATGATAAACATATTCTTGAACATGGGCATGGCATGACTTGGCAGTATTGACACGACGAGTGTGACACAAATTCTCAAAGTGACTGATGATGGAAGATTTTCTTTGAATGACTCAAAGGATTAATAATACTCAGGAAATAAGTGGAACTCGAGGACAAACGGATGACCCAAGTGCTGCATGCAAATGTAGATGACTGCCATGTTCAAGAATGACTACATACTGCCACTAACAAGGTATGTAACAAAAACACTTTCCTTTTTCCCCATCATGATATATGAGTGCCGCATGTGTTTTTTACGAGCTTGATGAGGGTAACCAGATGCTCGATATAGCTCATCTCATAGATGAGTCCAATCCCAAATATTTTCCGAACCTGGGATAGGAGGGGTTTCTCCCATGACGAGCCCTTCAATGTGAAAATTTTAACGATTCCATAGAAGGTAAACTCGGTCGTCATTTCATGTTTAGAGAGTTTGAAAAGAACTAAAGGAGACTCCAACAGTCCTTTTTTGTAAAGTTAGCCTCACTGCCTGAAAAAGGGTAAAACAACGCGGGAGAGGAATATTCCAGTCATGAATGGCTAGAGTATACCTTTTTCGTAATTAGTGCCTCCTGATCCGAAAAAGGGGTAAACTATCACCAGGAAGATGACCATTCAAATACTTTAACAAGTGTGAATGTGACAAGTTCACTTAGAAATCTTTTTGTTTTTCGAGAGCCTGAAAAGAGATTAACGGTAGACTCTCGGGGGTATCCTTTTCCGTGGAAGTTTAACGAGCCCGGAAAAGTGATAAATCATAACTCGGTACTTGTTCTCATAGTTCCATGAGTACGAGAACAAATGAAGACTATGAGTGTTCATACCTATGATGACTATTGTGATATGCGAAATGACACAAAAGACCACTTACAACTCCTGTACATTAGAAAATGTGTCAAATAGCCTCAAATATGAAAAAAATGGTCAAAAACTATGATAAATGACCCAAGAGCATCAAAATATTTGAAAAGGAATATTCCATTCTATTTATAAATAGAAAAATGGGCCAAAATAGATTTCATTGTTTCATTTGCCAATTTGGGAGGATAAGTACCAATTTAGTGCCAAAAATTCCTTTACCGATTTCGGGAGCTATGATCCACCATTTCACCCACCGTCAGGAGCAGGTAAGCCTAAACTTCATCCAGCAACTTTCCAGTGGATTAGATTTTGTTTTTAGGTTCAATTCTTGGGTTTTTTGATGGATTCATGGAGGGCTACTATGCTCTCGACTAGTCGCAGTTGACCCTTTCGGGAACTGCGACGAGACCTACTTGGTGCAAGTCCCGAATGGATGAAGTGTGACAACATCACACTGTACGCAAAAGTACAGTGCGACGGTGGAGTTGCACTTCCCAACCATCAAATTTAATCCAAAAAATGAACTTGCAGAGGTTGAAGTAGGACCTAATAGTGTTTAAATTCCCTTCTTGGAAGGTTTCTTGCTAGCCAACATGGTTTTAGAGTGGCGAGAATGAGAACACGAAGTAGAAGATGAACAATCTGCCAATGATCCACAATGCATGGATGCCTTGAGGAAGTATGGTTTGCTCAATTTCTTTGAGATTCAGGGGATGAGATCCCAAATCCCATTGCTATCACACATGCTCCAGAGTTGGGATATGGCCCAACAGTATTTTGTGATTGGTGAGCACATCCTCACAATAGATGTTGAGGACATCTATTTTCTCACAGGTCTATCTCAGAGAGGGGAACCTGTGCATCTTACTGGAACACGGGCCAGTGACCGCACAATTGATGACATGGTTTCACAGCATTGTATTGCTACTTCTCGACCTTCCAGTGGGAAGATTCTTATCAGGGATGTGGTGAGCTGCCCACTGCATACCATATTGCTTACTATTACTAGAGTAGTGGGTAGCCAAGCCCAACACATGGCTACTCGGACCCAAATGCTTTATGCGGAGGACTGTATATCCCCCATGGTTTTCAACTAGTGTGAGGGCCTCCTCGCAAACCTCCAAGCTCAGCTAACCAAGTGTCGATGGGGAGAGCTCAAGTAGTTTGGTTATGGATCGATTGTGGTATCATTCCTCTTGGAAAAGATCCCTCTCTTGCGCCCATAGGTGGTACTAGATGACAGGGAGCCTTGAGATCCCCATATGCTCAGATGGGCTGAGGTGATGACTCGTCATGGTGGAGGACCCATCATCAGCTTTGGTCCAGAGTTCTTCAGTTGGTTGGAAGGCCAGTTACTCATGGTTAAGGACTTCTAGTATAGTAGTACAGATTTTAGAGAGGATCCTGACTTGGTGCTGCCTGAGGATGTAGCATGAGGTGACATAGGTGAGAACAAAACCCTTGTACTTTTAATTTTGTATATTTATCATTTTTTTTTTATGCAGTGCTGAAAAGTATATATGTGTGTGTAGATGTGGTGCCCATATGGCCGATAGGAATTTCTCTCCTAGCGAGGAGAGACAGAGGTGGGGAAGCAGCTGTGCCCTTAGGTGCTCATGCAGCCATCAAGGAGATGGAGGAGGTATACAGGAACTTGTCTCAGTTGACAGTGGAGGTTCCTGAGCCAGTGACAGATGATCCACCGAGACCTATGCAGAGGTTTGGGGTTGGAGCGTCCGTACGCTTCAATGCCCTACTCCTCAAGGTGGCGAGGACCGTGGATTGTTTCCTCACTCAGAGACAATGTGTTGTCCATGCTGGGGGTGGTGTATGGGTCAGGCGTCAGGCCTGATGACACTATTATACTTGTATTGAGAGCTTAGAGGCCTCAAATTTTGTACTACTGAAAGCTATGATGCTTCAGATTTTGTACCAGCATTACTTTTGAGCAATATATATATATATACAGACATTGTCAGCAATTTATACATTATGTGTTTTAAAATGATGAGTGATTTGATATTGTTTACATGTTTGCTTTTATACATTACATTATTTACATGTTGTGAATGCTTTTACATATTATGAATATTATGTGTGTGTGATGTACCAATCCAAAATGAAGTTGGCCATCGAGTCAGCAACCGTGTTTAACTCTCGTGGAATGTGTAGGTATTGAATGGATTCAAATGACCTTTCCAGGAGACATACTCATCTGAAGAGACGGAGTAAGGTGGGATCATGGATGGCGTAAACCCGGTTAAGATGGGAAACCACTAATTGAGAAGCCATGTGGATGACAATGTGGTTCATACCCAAGGAAATGGCGTTATCTAGGGTTTCGATTACTGCTTGATATTCTATGGCATTGTTGGTTGCAAGCCCTAGGCAACTTCCTCCTGAGCTAATGAGCTCACCTGTTGGGGAATATAGTACCCAGGCTGCCGAAGCAAGGTTACGGGTATGCTGGCTGGCGCTGTCCATGAATCCATAGGACGTTTCCATCTGCACATGTAGACAGAACATGGTATAAGGAGCAGAAACAAGATCTAAACACACTCAAAAATAAAAGTGTCATAGCACACGAAAACACAAAAAACACGCCATGTACAGTATATACAAGAAATTCTAAGCGTGATGAATTTCAGTGTAGTATCTCTTCAGGTAAAGCCCAATGCAGGGTTCACCCAAAGAGATTCCGTAATAGTCTTCAAGTTTGAAATCTCCCTTTTCCAAAACATGTTTGACAATGTAAGGTCCATGCCACATGGATTCGAACTTTCCTGCTCCTATTTTATCGTGCTTTTGGTCATAAGTGAGGACCAAGTCACCCTCGTTAAAGATACGAGGTTCAACTGACTTGTCGTAATGGGCTTTGATGTGCTTCTTGTGTGCTTCATTAGCAACAGTGGCATCTCAGTGGGACTCGTCAAGTTTTGCTAAGTGCAAGAGACATTCTTCCTTGACAGTAGTGTTAGGAAGAAGTTCGACAGCGAGTTGTAGAGATGGAATTTCGCACTCTATAGGTAGGACAGCCTCCAGTCCATATACTAATTGGAAGGGAGTGCATCCAGTGGTGGTTTTGATGGAGGTTCGATAGGCCCATAATGCTGAGAAGAGCATGTTGTGCCAATTTGACTTATGTGTCCCTACCATCCCTTGGACCATAGTTTTCAAGACCTTGTTAATGGCCTCGACCTCTCCATTGGTCTGTGGGTAGTAGGGTGTTGAATTTTCATGGTGAAAGCCCAAACTGTCGCTCAGTTCATCAACCATATGGTTCTTAAAATGGGAACCATGATCGGTAACAATTTCCCGAGGAACTCCAAACCGTGCTATTACATTATTGAACATGAAGAGTGCGGCAGTTTTGTCGTCATTCTGGTATGTAGGCATAGCTTCGGCCCACTTTGTAAAGTAATCCATAGCTACAATGATGTAACTATGCCCCCGGGATGGGGTAGGCTTACAATGCATAAAGTCGATGCCCCATTTGGCGAAGGGGCCCACGGAAATAGTCGGGTGTAACGGGGCAGGATGGGTGCGCTTCTTCATATGGAAGTGTTGGCAAGGAGGACATTTTTTTATGGCCTCAATATAATATTTGAAGATAGTAGGCCAAAAATATCCTGCACACAAAATATTCTGGGTTATATCCATCCCAGAGAGGTGACCGCCACATGCCCCAGCATGACAGTCATTGAGAACGCATTCAGCCTCATCGTGAGTGAGACAACATCGAAGAATTGAATCAATGCCATAGCGATACAAAGTATCATTGATGATTAAATAATACTTCGCATGGTGATGTATCCTACGACGGTCGTCGTAAGAGAGTTGAGGGTTGAAGCATTGGGTTTGAAGATACAATAAAATATCTCCATACCATGGATCAGTCGTACTGATGAGAAACAATGATTTATCTAGAAAGGAGTCATTGTGCTCAACTTCTACATCAGGACTGGGAAGGTCGCAAATGAGCTCGACAAACACCAAAGACTTCTTTGACTTGGCTTTCTCGAAAAGAAGATCAAATTCTTGCAGTATCACGATCCAGCGTGAATACTTTCCCCCAAGCACTTGACGTGTTAGTACGTGGTACATGGGGTTCAAGTTGGCGATGATGGTGGTGGTACGGAGCAAGATATAGTGCCGGAACTTCTGGATGGAAATGACTGCTGCAAATGCGAGTTTTTCGACATGTGAATATCTAGTTTTAGCATCAACAAGACCCTTACTTGCATAGTATATTACATGTTCGTGGGAGTTTTGATCCTCCTGTACCAAAACCATGGCCATAGTGGTAGTAGAAGTGGTGAGATATAATATATAATCTCAATAATAATTAGGCGGTGGGAGCATGAGGGCATGCGTAATGGCATGTTTAATACTGTCGAAGGATTTTTGAGCTTGGTCATCCCAAATGAAGGGGACATCCTTCTTGAGCAGTCTCATGTACCCCTGAGTCTTTTCCATGAAATTGCAAACAAAACGTCTTAAATAAGTCGCCTTCCATTGAAGACTTTGAAGTATTGTCACATCAGTCGGGGGTGGTAGGTTGATGATGGCCTCCACCTTTGAGGGATTAATGCGGATCCCATCCTTCAAAACAATAAATCCTAAGAGGTGTCCAGACTCAATGCAAAAAATACACTTATGAGGATTCAGATGGATATTGTAATGTCTGCATCTGAGGAAGATGGTCGTCAGATGATCAATGTGGAACTTGCACTGCTTTGAATGAGTAGGGAGATCGTCTAGGTAAGGTTCCACAAAGTCCTTGATATCATGGAAGGCATACGACATAGCCCGCTGAAATGTGGCACCAGCATTTTTAAGGCCAAATGAGAGTTTGCAGTATGCAAACGTTCCCCATGGGTAGATGAAAGCCATCTTATGTTGGTCTGCTGGATTGATCTCAATCTGGTTGTAACCAGAAAAGCCATCCGTAAATGAGAAGATGACGCTTCTGGAACAATTGTCGATAATCTGGTCGATGAAGGGGGTTGAGTAGTTTTCTTTTGGAAAATCCCGGTTAAGGTCCCGATAATCGACTCAGATGTGAATGGTACCCTGCGTTTTGTTCATAGGGACAACGTTTGAGACCCAATCCGTCAATGGGACAGTATAACTAAAACCAGCCTTTAAGAGCTTTTCAATTTCTACCTTAATTGTCGCAGTCTTTCGGAGGTGTACCAATCACAACTTTTGGCGTACAGGTTTGATGTCAGGATAGGTATTTATTGCATGAGAAACAATCATGGGTTCTATCCCAGGCATCTCCTCATAGGATGAAGCAAATACATCTTGAAATTGCTTGAATAAGGCCGTGCCAATAGCTATTTCTTCAGGGGAACACTTCTGGCCTATGCGAATGTGTTGCACTCTACCAGGTTTCACCGAGATGTCTACCAGGGTGGTTGGCTCAATGTTGGCCAAGTTTCCCTCCGTGTTCGTAATACATTTAAGAATGGGGGAATGAGGGAACGGGTAGATATTTGGAGAAAAGAGGGTGTGAATGTTGCCCTCTATGTACTCCAATGGAGGAAGAAAATATGACCTATGGTGGAGATCATCCCACGGACTGTCGTCAACATTCATAACGTCCATGATGGACTCATCTGAATGAAAATTTTGAAGTAAGAGATCAGGTAGAGATGACGTCCGTCGTAGAGAACAGGATGGAGAGACCACGGTTAAATGGTCCTCTGGTGCTGATTATGTCTCGAAGCAGGTGTGTTGTGGCTTCATTCGGTACAAGCCAAGCATCGTTAGAATGAGATGAAATCTCTGTGGAGATCGTGTTCACCATAGCAACATGACTAGGGGGTTCGAGGCTGGAAAAATTCCCACGAGAGATGAATCTTTCAAAAGGCCAACCCCTATACTCTCATACCATTTTGACATTTGTCCAATGGAAGGAACATGGTCACCAGGATGAGTATTAGTGTCTGGTGTACAAAAATCTAATGGGTTGATAGTAACAATTCATCCTTGGTGGGGGAATTGTACTATGCGGAAGATTGAAAAGGCTACCGCCTGCATGGTGTAAAACCAATTGTGACCAAGCAAGAGATTATAATCTACTGGGGCCAAGACCACTTCCACGTTAACATTTAAGGTCTTTATGCCCAACTCAACTGCAAGAGCTTGTAAGAGCCCATGAGGTTGAAAGCCATGCTCGTCGAATGCTTTCAACTTAGTGGGAGAACGATTCAATTTGGGGGAGCCAATGGCTCTCCAATAGGCGATCGACATGACAGAAGTGGAGGCACCTTCGTCCAAAAGGGTACGATAGACAATATTCCTAGCAATGTTTGCAGAAACTATGAATGCGAGTTGGTGTGAGAGCCTCAACTTAAAGTTGTCAAGTCGGAACATGATGGTATTCGAAGAATCGGGGTCGACTGCACCGATGGCTACAAGGAGAGTTTTGTGTTGATTCGGACAATTCTGCAAAACTTCCAAGGTAGACTTCGTGCAAGGGGCTTGTGCCAAGTCTTCTACGATATTGTAATTTTGTGTTGCCCGAGCATTGGGATTGAAAACAGCTTTTCAAATCGTACTCTTGGGCAGTCGCAGTATTGAGTCTAAGGAGGGCTTCTCAATGGTGAGAGAAGTTGATGGTACAATGACATCAGTTAAGGAGTCAGAAGCTTTTTCAGCATTACTTCCAGTGGATTCCTTTGAAGGGATCGATTCGTAAGATCGCGAGTGAGTGTTCAAATTGATCGTCTCATTACGCACCATGAGAACATGCACGATATTGGATGGTTCCCCGTGGGTTGGGGGGGTTTGAGCAATCATCTGCTAGTTCTGAGTAGGAAACGGATCATTGAGGACTGCAGGAGTTGGTTTACCCCTAAGAAAATTTTGTACTTCATCTCTGTAGGGACATTCTTTGGAGAAATGGTCATCTCCACACAATAAACAAGGATACTTCAGTTTCCGTTTCTGCTTGGTATCGTCAGTAGTGCTCTTTTGTTCCTGCTGGGCGGAAGTCTTTTTGGGTTTCCCCTTGTTCTTCTTTTTACCGCCAAACTTCTGAGATGAAGCTGATTGGACAAAATTCACCTCTTCAGTTACAACAGGAGCAGTGGACTTGGTGGTGCTATGGCCATCCGGAGTTAAGTTAGATGATCCAACAGTGCTAGCAGTAGGATGGGTGTTAAGGGAACCAATGATTCCATTAGTTTGGAGTCCCTTATGTGGTTTCACAGGTTCATTAATGTCACAGGGCACGTCATGAAGAATATCAAACAGAGTGCTAGACTGAGTGTAGGCTAGGTCTAGTACATGGGCACTTGCGATGGCTTGTTCTTCAGTGACAGTACCTCACATAGCAACGTCTCTTGCTATGGTAGGGATGAGGGATTTTGTGAACCAGTCTGCTAGGAGCTGATCTGGAATAGGAGCTTTAATGAGACATTGTCTCCTTCGCCGTTTGTGGATATGATCTGAAATATGAGTGGCGGTATTCTGATGGAGCGAGGTTAAAAGCTCGGTACCAGTTTCATACCGTATGGGCAGTTGGAAATGTGTCAAAAAGTTCATGGCAAGAGAACCAAAATCAGGAAAAGAGTGGGGTGGCAACTCAATGTACCACTTGGCAGCCGAACTGGTGAGAGTCCTTTGAAACAATCTAAGACGAATTGAATCGTCCATCAAGGAATTAGATGAACACCATAAGTGGTATATCATCATGTGGTTTTTTAGGGTCTTCACTTGTCTTGTCGTCAAATTTAGGGATATCAGATGGAAGTATCACCGGAATTGGTGGCCAGTTAAATCCATGGTAAATAGGATTGTTGGTTAAACGGGATAGGTTAGGCAGGTCGAAAGTAGCCAGGAAGGGCAGCTTTGGGTTAGGCTGCACGTATTGATAATATGGATAAGGCGTGTAAGGACCAAACTGACTGTAAGGTGTACCAGGAGAAAACTTGCCATAGGGGGGTGTGCCGCCCAGACTGTAAGGGGGTCCGCCACCATAAGGTGGTCCATTCCAATAAGGTGGGGACCCACCTCCACCACCGAGAAAGTCTGGAGGCCCGTTGCCACCACTGGGAGGAGGTGGGGCTCCATAACCATAATGAGGTGGCCCACCACCACCTCCGCATGGAGGGGGTGGTGGATCACTTCCATCGCCAGAAGGATGGGGGCCCCCACCACCTCTGCCGCTGAAACGATGAGGGTCTCCACCACCACTGCCACCATCATAGTAATTAGGTCCTCCACTACCTCCGCCTAGAGGGGGTGGTGGACCACCTCTGCCACCTGAAGGGAAATGTCCTCCTCCACCATGATAGTGTGGTCCCCCGCCACCTCCGTCGGGAGGGGGTGGTGGACCATTCCTGCAACCGCTGGAAGGGTGAGGGATGTTGTTGGTAAAATGAGGTGGGCCTCCACCAAGGTTAGGTGCGGGCCTGCCGCCTCCAACAGGAGGTGGGGGAGGGCCGACCGGGGGTGGTGGTGCTTGAGGGACAGTTAGTTGGGGTCTGTGTTGTAACATAGGTTGTTTCCCCCATAGGGTGTATGGATTCCCGAGATAAGGTATCCCGTATGGTGCATTTCCAGGATTAGATTGGCCCGGCGCAAGGTTAACATAACCTATATACGCTTGACTCCATGAGGGTTGAGTTACGTTGTATGGCCCCCCAACATGAGATAATTCCATGGTGGATGGTGTAGCGGGTTGGGACGGTCAAACGGAAGGTCTATTGGGGATTCCACCGCTTATGTTCTGGTTAGGAAATGGGGGTTTCCCCCTAGCCACAACAGGTTGACCACTATTCAAAGGTTAAACCAACATAGGTTGTTGACTAGCTACAATAGTAATAACATTACCAATAAGATAATTCGTGGGAATGGAATACCCTCCCCTTGAATTTTGAGGTGGGGGAGGAACTGGTAAAGTAACTGTGGTAATGACAGGTGTGTTGGATTGTTGTCCTTCCACAGGTTGGTTCACTTGATGGGCAGGAATGGACTCTTGTGAGGGTTGACTAGTCTTATTAGTGGTCTAATGGTGGGGAGGTTGTTCTGGTGATCCAAAAGATATTGGATGAACCGAGCTGGGTCGGTAAGGGGGTAGCGGGTAACGATGGGTCTTGAACCCATCGTTGGAGACTTGAATGCCGAAACTCTTCAGCCATGGAATGAAAGTGAGCTAATTGGTCATGAAAGTAGGCTAGAGTGTCGTCCGGAGTAGTCCCACTGGGTGGGGATGAGATGGAAAAATGAGCCACTGGGTGGTCTGTAGAAGATGTACAGTAAGCTACTGAAGAACCAACAATTGCTGTAGGGTCATACTGGGGTCGGTTTATCCATTCCAACAATCCAGGTTCACCCGGGATGACGTGAGAAAAGTCTTGTGAAGCGGGGATTTGTGCTCCTTCATCCCGCGGGGGATGAGAGGTAGGTGAATCTGGAGGAGTTTGTGGAAACAAAAGTCATCCAACATTGAGAGTGGGGTTTTCCACTTTAGTAGCTACGACTGCGTTACGTTGATCCATTCTTACCCTTGAAATAACCTCCGGATTAAGGGGATATTCAGGTGATAATTTTAAGATCCTACAAGACCTTCTCTAGGGAAAATCCACCAGAGCATTAGGATAACCAGCCAGGATGGATGAAACAACATTTCTCCTAAGGGTATGCTTAAAGAAAAGCAGTCTAGAAAAACCTACTCAAACTAAAACAACAAGCAAACTTATGTGACTGAGTGGATTCAAAAGTCTGGAACCTCACGGGATTATCAAGGCATTGCAAACCATGATATACTGCAGGGTCCAACAATATGACACGACAAGGAGGATTGGGACCGTACCCTTGCCTGCATACCTGATTACTTGGACAGTACGTGCGTGCTAATCTCCCCGAGTGTTATTCTTGATGTATTGCTTTGCCAATATGGCCAAATGGTTAACTCAGTTCTCAGGAATCCTAGTGGTGTCTCCTGATATACACAAGGTACGTGGGAGCTCAAATCCGTAGTGGTGTTGTCTAATGCACAATCGTTCGGCAAGAGACCTTCCGATATACTACCGAGTACGTGATACACCCTTTGATATATGCCAAGTATGGATTATGGTACTTGGTGGATACGTGAAGGAGCTCGATATACCGATAAGTACGTGGAACACTAAAATACCCCCAGGATACAGTGCTGGCAAATAATGACAGCTGCCACGCTTAACGACGCCGGAACACGTCCCCAACTTACACACAAGTTGCTAAGAATTTTACCTACTTCTACCGTTAAATTATCTTGGACGGTTAGGTGAATGCATGAGGTGAGTACATAATCGGAAGCATAATGCAAGCCCTCGCTACATGCACAAAATATTCTTTTCTTTCAATGAATTCTAGTTATGGGAAGGAAAAAGCTTTTTCCAATAGTATTTCCAAAACAAACTCAATGCAACACAATCCCATTTCAAACAAAACTTGACTATGAAAGTATTCTTTTCCTTTTTTCAACGAAACACGAAAAAAACACAACACTACTATCCAAATCAAAACATTTTTCCTTTTCTTTTTCTTTTCAAATCAAAACGACACTAGGTAATGAAAAGAGAGGATTATGAAATGGAATATGCAAGTTTTTCAATTTCACTTTCAATGGTCTAAAAGTAACAAAAATAAAAAATGCATCTATCTTTCCTTAGCATGGAATCAATTTTGCAAAAATCAAAGCATTCTTTGAGTCTTTCAAGAAAATGAGTGATTCATAGTTCGAGAAAAACACAATAGATCATACATTCATTCAACTTTTCCAAAACACAAACAAGAACGTTCCAATGCACAACAATTTTCTTCAATAATATTCAAGAAATGATGGGAAAGAAGCACTTTCAACTTTTCAATGGATGCATCAAAGAATAAACTTGATAACAACTGAGCTTTCAGATCTAAGTGACTGAAAAGAAAACACTACTTGCAGCACTAGTACACTCAGAAAACTCAAGAAAAGCTAAGCACTCAATCAAGCTGAAAGACACACTTAACTCAAAATCAAGTAGCAGTAAGCAAACCAAGCAAGCAAAGCTCAAACAAAATGAGAACGAGGTCTGGAAGCTGATCTAATGTAATGATCAGATCAAGGATGGAAGGAAGGGAATGCAAGAGTGAGCGGATGAAGATGGAGGAGACAAGAGTATCCACCACTACCAGTCTTCAAACTTGTCCAAAATGGAACCCAAAATCAATCCAAACAAAACCAAACACTTAAAACACAAATCACAAGTGGGATCCCTAGCTGGATCTTGTAGCACAAAGAGAGTTCATACAGCAAACCAAAGTCCAGACTGTCAAATGGAGAGGAGATGCCTACATGCCAAAATTTGACAAATCGGTGCCTCTGTTCTTGTACATAGTGCGACATCGCAGTTTGCTTACACGGGAAGTGCGATGATGTTGCAGTTTGCCAATGCAAGGGATGCGATGAGTATCTAACAGGTAAAGAACAGAGACCCAGAATGACATAGTGTCGCTCTATTCCCACTATCGAGGTGCGACAGGCGAAGTCCAGATTAAAAAATGAATCATATCTCTCAGCAATGAACCACGGAATGGTTTGGGAATGAGTTGTATAAAATCAGAGGAAGTAGATCAGAGTCTTCAATACAAATATCTGATTGTGAAATCAACTCCAAGAAGTAAATGGAAAAAAATAAAAGGCTTGTGTCAAGCAATCAACTGAAAATGACTCTCAGATTAACAACTACAGACCAAATTCTATACTTCCCAGTATGGTCGCCAGATTTGTTATTGGACAATCCACTCGAGCGGACATGAGCCAGATCTCCCTAGCTCAAAGTGAGTCTAGAACAAATAGAACAGACAACTAATGCATTTGCTAGATCTACTTAAGGATCAAGTGCTAGATGCCTTACCTTTCACTTCACAGTTCTTTCTCCTAAATGTTGCTCCATGTCTCATGGTCGTCAGATCCAAACTGCAAGACCTGTCAAGACAAGAAACAAGAGAAACCAGTGAAAGACATCTATACAATAAGAGATCTAAGTAAACAGTTAAGCAGGTAAACTACTCAATATCATTGCACACATGAACAATATTTGTGGAAAGCATTTGTATTACTGCAAATAGAGGAGTACATAATAGAGATATAGAACCACAACCAAAGCTTAACACTATAGCCCTTCTCCGACAAATCCAATTTCCATATCCTTCCAAGGAAGTATGAATTCTCCAATAGGTGAGTAGAGATGTTCTAAGAGTGATTTCACCAGCATGTAGATACCGTAGCCTTCCTCCCTTTCGGATGGGATTGAGCTTCATTTATATAGGACTAAGTGGATAGGGTATGGATGGGATAGGTTGAGAGATGGTAGGAGAGGCTTAAGGGATCTCTCCAAAGGTTTTAGGAACCGAGTTCCAGCTCTTCCAAGAGGTTAGGGATAGGGTCCCAAGTCAGCAAGCTTCAAGATGGACCTCGAAGAAGCTAATTTTTCCATTTAACTGACTTCGTCGCACCCTGTAATGGAGCAAGGTGCGATGTCGCATGTTGCTAGTGTGTAGCCTACGACAACCCTTCAAAACTTAGCACAATTGGGTACAAATCCTCCCAGGATAATTACTTAGTCTAAGTATCTTGAGGGGTGTATACACTGAATCTAATGATGAGTAGATTTTGGGTGTAACACCAATGACCCAATACCCCGCCTATTGCGGTACAAATGACTCAAAAAATACATAAAATAATAGAGTCTTCTTCCTTTCATGACCTCATCTGACGTGTCGGAGCATCATTGATGCTGCGATTCTCCCTTACCAAACTACCTACCAACAGGCCCCCAACACAATCTTGTGGCTCTCCGTCGAGCCACGTCAATTGGAAATGGTGTATTATGTGGTCTCCACCTTGAAGTCTCCGTACCACTGCACAACTGTCATCACCATTTCGTTAACTTCTGTAGTCCCCACTTGACTATTGACCACATCTTCTGTAGATGGATGCTCAGTGAGCTTGGCTGTCACCTGTTGCCGATGCTTCTGTACCACTTGAAGTGCTTCACTCGCCTTGGTCATGAACTATCCCCCAACATCTTGAAACTGCTGCAACTATGTAGCACGTTGCTTCTGTCGCTCATTTTCCTTGGCAGTGCGCTGTTGTAGATCTTTCAACTCCATAACCTTGGCAACCTGCTCCATGGCAGGCATTACACACATTGTTGCTTTAAGCATCACCAACTGCTCCTCCACTTCCTTTCATTCCTTCATTAGTTGTTCGACCTGCTTGTTAATTTTTCAGAATTTACTTCAATCTGATCTACGATCTTAACTAAGAGAACAACATGTACAGCATATCTACAGCATATCAATCATGAACACAATAATGCAAGCACATAAGAGACACAGAGTTTACTTGGAGAAAACCATAAAGGTGAAAAACCCCAATAACTTCCTCAGAGATAGATAGAGCAATGATACAATACAAGCATAAGAGATAGACATCTCCTAGCAGTAGCTTCTCCTCCTCCACAAGTGCGCCACTCTCCCGAGAGTGTGAGAGAGAATAGAATGATAAAATAGAGTGCCTCCCGCACTTTATTTATACTTGACTTGACTTTCCTAATAACCTTTACTAGGTCGGCCTTAATGTAACCACATAACATAATGCTGACTAAGCCAACGCCCAATAGGGTGGTCTAATAACCCTTTGACCCACATGGCCGACCCCCAATAGGGTGGTCTAATAACCCTTCAACCCACATGACTTATACAGGGCCGACCCCAACAAGGTGGTCTAATAACCCATCCAGTATAAGTTACAACACTTACAATATAAATGATGACACTTCCATATAGAGGAATACTAACATCTTTATAGGAATACAAACACTTCCATATAGAGGAAGAATACTATCTCTATAGGAGTACAATATACATATATGAAATACATTCCGAAGTTACATATACATCAACACTCCCTCTTAACTCGAAAGGTATTTCTCGACACAGGTCTTATAGCACAAGTCTTCTTCTCTAGATCATCGTCACTAGATAATCGTCATCAAATCATTGTCATCATCACTGTTGCTGCTATCTCAATCAATCTATGAATATACTCATCATAGGAAGTTCTACAGAACCAGTCCTTTTTCATATCGGATGCAGGCCCACCACTTGCAGATCTTCATCATCAATGGCCATACTGTGGATCCCAGGACTGATTACGTGTGTCAACAAAACCTAGCGCAGACTATAGGTTCTTTTACATGGTGACCTTCACAAAACCTACTCATAGCATCCCAGGATGTTACGAGCACACAGCTCTACCTGTCTGGATCATGATAGAGAATCCCAGGATGTTATGAGCACACCGCTCTACCTGTCCATATTTTAAAGGATCTTTTCTATGTGAACTTTCACAAAACCTACTCAGAGCATCCTAGCACAGACTATAGGATCTCGATAGAGCAACCCAGGATGTTACGAGCACACTGCTCTACCTGTCTGGTTTTTAAAGGATCTTTTCTATGCAAAACTATAGCGAAAACTACTCAGAGCATCCTAGCGCAGACTATAAGATCTCGATAGAGAAACCTAGGATGTTACAAGCACATTGCTCTACCTGTCCGATTTTTAAAGGATCTTTTCTATGCTACCTATAGCAAAACCTCGAAAGAGCATCCTAGCGCAGACTATAGGATCTCCCGGGATCTTTTCTATGCTACCTGCATAACCTGTCCATGGCCATAGAGTATCAAACCAATACTCACCATACATCATCTTGATGTACATCATCACATGATCAACCTAATCATCATCATAGAATCAACCTGATGCATATCATCTGGAGCGACATCCTGAAGCTCGTCATCTGTGATCATCTTGATCATCATAGCATCAACCTGATGCATATAATCTGGAGCAACATCCTAAAGCTCGTCATCTGTGATCACCTTTATCAAACAATATATCCATCTCATGCATACATAGTATCTACCTGATACATATCATACATGATCCACCTGATCATACAATGCATCCATCCGATATACATAATGCATCCACCTGATACATACATAAGTACATGGTCACACTGATCATACAAGTATCCACCTGATACATACATAAGTACATGATCACACTGATCATACAAGTAGCCACCTGATACATACATAAGTACATGATCACACTGCTCCCTCTTGATCTTTGCTTCCTTGCAGGAACAACTGGAGTGTGCTCCCTCTTGATCTTTGCTTCTTGGATTACCTATCCTTGAACTGATATCCATCACTATGCATGCTTATTAGTATCATCATTGTGTTATACATAATCACACATTCATTAGTATAATCTTAATACTATCAAAACACAATAATCTTAAACATGTATAGTCATGATCATTTCAAACACATATAATAAACATTAGTATTCAAGGTTTCAAGGAAGTCTTCTTTTACTCATGCATATTCTTATTTGATCATAGGACTCTTCTGGTTAGTTAAATCATCAATCAAGATAAGAGACATAAAATGCATAAACCCTTGATTACTTACATTTATAACTTTATGAATAAACATAACCAATCATACCAAGTGTACTTATATAAGGGATCCTAACACAATGTAGGATTCTAACTTGATATAAGAAAAACATACCTGGATTGGTATGTTAGCTAGTTATGTCTAACATACCCACCAGATGTCTTCTTGTTCTCTTCAATGACTTGTGCTAGTAACCTGCATATCTCATAGGTTAACCATTATAGAACCAAGTTATACATACCTTGCAAATAGTTCTAAGTGATTCATGACAATGGATGAATCTTTGTCCTCATGTCATCATGATCATGATTTGTCTTTCTTGGTGTACCTTTCATGTTAGCGGACAACATAAAACTCATACAACACCATAATGCATTAGTACAATCATAAGTGTCAACACCCTAATCAATGAATATCTTCTATCATGCATTCATAATTTTATTAAGGTGATACGACAAGTCTAAATTTAATCAAGATTGTACTAGCTGTAATAACATGAAGACAAACATACCATAAACTTAATCATGAACAAATCTCGAAACATACTTGGATGAGTCATACCTGTTGAGATTGCTTGTAATCTTCTTCTATAAGGCCTTAGCCTCATCTCCCTCTGAAACAGGAACTTCTTTACTTATGCAGGTGACCAATCCATTCTCTTCTAGGATTAACCCAATCCACTTGATTTGCGGGAACTGGATATGGAGCTAAATTAGGGTTTGTTACAGAAACCCTAAAAATTCAAACTTTGAATTTCAAACTTCCAAAAGGATAGAAATATGTTCCTTGATGAGATGATCAAGTTGGTATACTCATAATTTGAAAACTGCAAAGTTTCACCCCTCAAATTTGCCTTTGAAACTTCCGGATTCATTGGACATGAACCCAAACTAGGGTTTGATAAAGCCCACCCTTCTGCCCAATCAAAATATTCGATCCAAAGCTCTAAGCTTCTATTTTTCTGAGGAGCTTCCAGCCATGGTCACAGATTTAAAAAATTTCCATTTTTCCAGAAGCCCTAATTTTCCACTTTTCCGATCAAAGTCCCGAACTAGGGTTTGATCAAGCCTGGCCTTCTTCCCAACCAAAAATTCTGATCTTGGTCTCTAAATTTTGATTTTGATGAGTAGCATTCATTCGTAGTCTTCCATTACAAAAATTCCAACTTTCTCCGAAACCCTAAATTCCGAAAGCCATGAATGAAGGTGCTAAAAAATAATTATGTTTTGACAGAAATATGTACCTGATTGTTTCTGATGTAACTCCAAACTTTTCGATCCACAGGGTCTGAAATTTTTTCTTGCAATAGCCTAATCTGTCATCTTTCCAAACCCATAGGTCTAACCTCAAATGGATTCTCTGAGAGAAAGTTATGCCAATTGTTGCAATGTGACCTGTTTATGGAATAAAACAGGAGAGCGAACTTGTATGGTGTGCCACATCTGATTGGTTTAGTTTCGGCCTCTAAAAAAGTTACTTGCGAAATTACAATCCATGCACTACCTGTCATGTTTTACAAAATTTCATATGGAGCTTCCTAGCCCAAGTGATGACCTTTTTTCCAAGGTCACCTGTTTATTACTGAGATCTGGAAGAGGCAGAAACCCTATATTGTACAGATCATAAATCACAAAGTACAATGAATTAGAGGTTGTCCTTTGGACACAAGTTACATGGGGACCTTAGGTTCTCCCTGTGTGATTTTGAGACCGTGAAACCTTGCTGAAATTTATTTATAGCGAAAGTGCTACGATGACTGGTTTTTACTATATCAAGCCCTAGCTTCACAATTGCAACAAGTGTCATACATGCCATACCATGCCTTCTTTCAGGCTAGCTCTGATACCATGTTAATTTTTCAGAATTTACTTCAATCTGATTTAGGATCTTAACTGAGAGAACAACATATACAGCATATCTACAGCATATCAATCATGAACACAATAATGCAAGCACACAAGAGACATAGAGTTTACTTGGGGAAAACCATAAAGGTGAAAAACCCCAATAACTTCCTTAGAGATAGATAGAGCAATGATACAATCCAAGCATAAGAGATAGACATCTCCTAGCAGCAACTTCTCCTCCTCCACAAGTGCGCCACTCTCCCAAGAGTGTGAGAGAGAATAGAATGATAAAATAGAGTGCCTACCGCACTCTCTTTATACTTGACATGACTTGCCTAATAACCTTTACTAGGTCGTCCTTAATTTAACCACATAACATAATGCTGACGGGGCCGACACCCAATAGGGTTGTCTAATAACCCTTTGATCCACATGGCTGACCCCCAATAGAGTGGTCTAATAACCCTTCGACCCACATGACTTATACAGGGCCGACCCCAACAAGGTGGTCTAATAACCCATCAAGTATAAGTTACGACACTTAGAATATAAATGACAACACTTCCGTATAGAGGAATAATAACATCTCTATAGGAATACAAACACTTTCATATAGAGGAATAATACCATTTCTATAGGAGTACAATATACATATATGAAATACATTCTGAAGTTACATATACATAAACACTGCTCGTCTTAGACGATCCGACCGTAGAATTGCACAGTGTCAGCCATGAGCTTTGTTGCAGCCTTTTCCAGCTCCTCCAACTGAGTGGTGACCTCCTCAATTGCCCTTTTTTTGTCGTCAACTTCAACTTGAGGCATATCAGGATTCACCTGAGCCCTCAATGCTTGATTCTCCTGCCGTAATTGGACAATGGAAGCCCCCAGTCACTGCACCTGTTGGAGTACATCCACCTCTTCAGTAGGTGCTGGCACGTGCTGATAAGCTTCCGTGATAGCCTAGTCGACGTGTACACTGTCGTCCCACATACAGGCCTTCTCCGTAATAAGGAAATCGTGTTCCTTTTTTAGGCCTTCGATTTCACGCCTTCTCATCCCATTCTTCCTTAATGTGTTCTTCGAGTTCATCAATAGCCTGTCATGTAGAAGTAGCCCTACCAGTCAATTCTTCAATGGTGCGCTTTGCATCAGCCTCGCTCGCCTTCAGTCGTACACACATGCCATTGATCTACCTCAATCGGTACATCATTTCCCAGCTGGTAACTACCTGTATAGTGGTCAACCCTTCCGCTGGAAGTGCATTCACATTAATGGTCACCTTCTTCAGTTGCTCCAACAAGGCATTTACAGCCGGGTCCTCAGTCACAATCGTAGTCGGGGGAATCTCCACATTCCTGACCCACTGCTTAGTGCTGATTGTGCTAACTTGTGGTATCACTCCATCATCTGGTGCCCGTCATGAAACCATGTCACGTACCAAGTCCACATGAGCAGTGAGCATGTGGAAGCCTTCATTTGTCGCCCTTATCATCTTCTGAGCTGCGATGGTGGATGCATCAGCGATTGCGTGTATCAGTCGACCTAAGTGTGCTTCTATCGACAGGGGTATCCCACTGATTGTCGCCGGGTCCTAGTGCCCTTTACTCCTGTGCTCTTCCAAGGCACGGTCACTATCATACCCTATTAGTGTTTTGATGGACTCTTGATCAGAATCCTGAGGACTAGGTGGGTCCTGTGTCGATATACAATTATCTAGACCCTTCACTGACCTGCCAGCCTCAATCTCAGCCAAGATCACAAGTTCACTCCATTCCGCTGGCTAGTCATTCACAGTAGCCTCCAGTGCTTCAGTCGTTACCTTGTAAGGGGTTAGAAACCATTGCTGACCAGGGTCATGCCTTTCCTGCACATAAATACCATGCGACCGAACTGCAAACTCCATGATTTGTTGAAATCTTGCCACAATTTCTTCGGATATCCACGGTACCTGTATTGCGGCATTGCAAAGCATCTCCCAGTAGAGCCAGAATATAAATTGGCAATCCTGGAGTCGCTTAGGTTCCCATACATACCATAAGTTCTAATAGCGCGCACCCCGCCGTTCTGTTCCAGCCTCAACTTCCATGCCCTGGTACACATCGGGCTCCTTCGAAGCCACAAATGCAATCAAAAGGAGCAGCCAGCTATATGTAAACGAACCCTTACCGGCCCGAACTGTCACAACATCCTCGACTAATTGATTCAACTTAATTAGGGACCAGTTCATTTGGACTCCCTCCGCACATTGTACTACACATGCGACAATGCCTGAGTTACACTGGTTAGGGTCACCACTCCTGATAATCTTGCAGGATATAATATTAGTGCCAATGAGTACCGCCTGATCATTAATACTATTGGTGCGATACCCACGACCATCTGTTACCAAACCATACTTCTTTACCAGCTATCCCACCCGCTTTTTGTCATTCACCTTTCCTTGGAAGAACTGTGATGGGTGAACCCCATCTTTAGGAAATCTGGTAATGTGCGAAATTAATTATACAGTGACTGGAATTTCGTAGTCCAACCACAACGAACCTCCATGGAAGCAAGCAAGTAGCTGCTTCATGCACGCATTAACTTCCGCTAGTCGCCCAAAATGCGGCATGTTAATAAGCCCTAACAAGCCGGCCTGCTTCAATCCTTGTGCCCAGTCTTGTACAATCGGGGTTGCGGTAAGTTGTGATCCATGCACATATGGGGCCGATGCAATTTCAGTGTAGGACACCATATCATGACCATCATAGCAGAGGTGCATCAACGCCAACCCAATATCAACAGAGAACTCCATTATGGCAGGGAGCACAGGCATCTTCACACCATACTTCTGTTTCGGGTTTAGCTTGCACGAGGTGGCATCCGGCCGACTCGGAGGGATATACCTAGGGATATCAACGGACGACAATCCTTCCCATGGGGCAGATTCATTAACGCGGTGACTGGACTTCCCGACTTGCACGTGAGCTTCTCCTACCACCCCAGCATACGATCTCAATTGCCGCTTGCTCTGTAGGGACTCAGAATGCTGGCCCCCTCGACACTTCTTGATGATGACTGATGCTCCTACCGGCATGTTGGCAACTTTTGCCTCAAGATTGACAGCTCCCGTAGATGCAACTTCTTCCTTAACTACAATCCAGGAAAAAGGAGACTAAACCTCGCTACTAATCTCCACCATTTCTAGCTCTCATGGCATACCTTACCCAGTGCTTACAACTGATAGCTTCTTCGACCTAGAAACACTCTGCAAGTTCAACAAAACCTTGCCCAACACACCACTACACTTACCAAGATTATGCCAATACTCATCGGCTTTGCATAGGCAATTAACAACGAAAATCACGGTGCCTTCTGACCAACTTCTACCCATTTTTATAGCTTGTAGCCGAATCCTCCATAATCATCACCAAAATCCTACCTTAATTAAACCAAAATCCTGTATTAATGACGCAAATCTGCCATTGATTATGTCCATCGATCGGCTGGATCTGTCATTAATGCCCATCATTCGAACAAGCACCGTTAATTAACTATTTAAACTTTTGTCATTTATTGCTAATTTGGCCCGGTCACAACGCTGCTACTTGTCGCAGACCGCTACATACTTATGGTAGAAGCCTTCCTGCTTTCGCATTCCATCCCAGTTGGTGCACCATCCTGCCACCAATCAATCTACACACGTTTTTTTTTTTTTCCCGATGCGACTCAGGCATCGTGCTGTTCCAAGACCGACCGATAGGGCTTCAACCTGCTACCATTAATCAATTTGGGTAGAATAACCCCATCCAACTACTGCAGCTGTACCGCTCCTCCTGAAGTAATGCTGCTAATGCGATACAGACCAAGCCAATGCATCTGCAATTTTCCTAGATGTTTCATAAACTTGCTTTCGTACAACAACACAAAATCACCTTGTTGAAACTATTTGTTCTTGATGTGGTGATTGTGCCAAGACTTCTGGCGATCCTTCTCCACACGCTGATGAAAACCGGCGATAAAGCGATATTCCTCGAGCTTGATTAACTTTGCGAGACATTCCTATATGGTTTCCACAGCATCCATACCAGTTGTTGCCGCTATGCATAGGATCATAATGATATACTCCATAGGCATAACCACTTCTTGTCCATACACCAGCTTGAATGGTGTCTACACTGTCAGCCGTTTACATGTGGTGCGATAGGCCCACAATACTGTTGGGATTTTTAGATCCCAGTCATCACGGTTCACATTGCACACCTTTGTCAGTGCATGCTCCAATATCTTATTGAAAGCCTCCACCGTGCCATTCACCTGCGGATGATAAGGTGTACTATTCTTATGCTATATCTGCAACTCCTCCGTCAATGAGCTGATGGTGCGATTAAGAAAGTGGCTGCCTTGATCGCTCAACAATATCTTGGGGCAGCCGAAGTGAGTGACAATGTGGTCAAAGAGAAACCAAGTAGCTGTGGCCACGAAGCAATCAATGACTAGTGCAGCTTCTGCTCATCATGTCAAGTAATCTGTTGCCGTGATAATATATCTAGCACTAGTGCGCTTACCCGATGGGTTGATGGGTCCCACAAAATCTACTTCCCATTTGTCGAATGGCTTCAATGTCAATAGGGGAATCAACGACATCTCATCCCATCTGGATGGCTTCCCGGTTCTCTGACAAACGTCGCAGGATCATGCATACTCTGTCGCATCACTGTGCAGTGTAGGCCACCAGAGCCCCGCTCAAAGCACCTTCCTTGCTATCGCATGGCCACCATAGTGCCCTTCGACAACTCCTGCATGTGCTTCGGAAAGGATCTGCTCTTGCTCATGTGGCAAGACACACCGTCACAATATCTCATCGACACCCATTTTGTATAGCACTCCTGCGATTAGTTGGAATTTTGCAGCCTTGACTACCAACTGCTTCTCTGATCAGTGGTGAATTCCTCTAGTGTGGTACCTATAGCCAGATACTGAATGATTTCTTCAAAATATCCATCAGCAACTTCAACTTTAAATAATTGTGCATCAGGCAACCCATCTTCAATATTAGTTGGATCCTCCCTTGTTTCAATCCGGGAGAGATGATACAGTCCAACATTTAACCGCCCTGGATTCACAATTAATTCAAAATTGAATTCCTAAAAAAGAAGTAGCCATCTACAGATCTCCCCCCCTACACAGGCTTATTGACCAGGTATTTCAATGTAGAATGATCTTTGAACATCTTGAAATGGCCTCCCAATAAGTAGTGGCGAAACTTCTATAACGCGTAAACCATTGGCAGACCTTCCCTCTCCGTAGTAGTGTAGTTTCTTTCTATAGATGACAACTTCCGGCTGACAAAAGAAATGGGGTGATCAAGATCCCCCTCTCTGGGTTGGGCCAATACCACTCCCATGTTGATGTATATGTAACTTCAGAATGTATTTCATCTATGTATTTTATTGTACTCCTATAGAGATGTATTATTCCTCTATACAGAAGTGTCATCAATTGTGTTGACAAGTGTCGCAACTGTCGTAACTTGTCGATGGGTTATTAGACCACCATGTGTGGGGTCAGCCCTGATTAAGTTAACCTGGGGTTATTAGGCTGAGTTATACAAGTCGGCCCCATAAGTTTATTAGGCTGCTCAGAACAAGTATAAACAGATAGTGGGATCTCTCTATTTGATCACTTCACTTACTCACTTATCCATCACTCTGAAAGTGGTGCACATGTAAGGAAGAGGATCAGCTACTAGGAGGAGTCTATCTCTGTGTACTTGGGTTGTTCTTTGGTTGTGCTATTCCTCTATCTATCTCTGAGGAAGTTGTGGGGTTTTTCATCTTAGGGTTTTTCCCATGGAAACTTTGTGTGTCTATTGTCTCTTATGATTGCATCTTGTGATGATTGATATGCTTGCTATGATTGATATGCATTGATATGCTGTACATGTTATTCTCTCAGTAAAGATCCTAGAGTATTGTGAATTAATGCTCAAAAATTAACATGGTATTAGAGTTAACCCGAGAAGAATACATTGTGCAGTGGTAGAAACTAGGGTTTCTTGTTTATTGGGTTTCTCTCCATAGATTTTGGAAAAGTAATATGATATATTGACTCTCCTTAGCAAGGTGAATCTATATGTCCAATCAGAATTCAGTTCTGAGCACTTTTAGTTTTGGCCCTAAACATCAGGGTTTCCACAAAAATAGGAATTTCTGAAGTCTGAAGACATAGCTAGAAGCTCCTTGGAAAAATCGAAGTTTAGAGCTTTGGATCGAGATTTTTGGCTGGGTAATTCTCTGGGAAACTCAAAGCCTAATTCAGGGTCCTCCCTAGTGAACCCAGGAAGATTAAAAGGAATTTCTAAAGGGTGAAGCTTTGCAGATCTCAAATTATGAATACACCAGGCTGATCAGCTCATCAAGGCGCATCTTTCTATCCTTTCAGAAAGTTGAAATTCACATTTTGAATTTTTAGGGTTTCTCTGACAAACCCTAATCCAGGACCATATCTAGTTTTCAGCAAATCAAGTGGTAAGACCTAAATATTTTCTATTTCCATTTGAAGTACTCTTTAAGATGTCTCACCACACCAAGCTTCAGGATAAGCTTGAAGGGGCTGATAACTTCCGAGCTTGGAAGTATAGGATTGGGTTAATCCTGGAAGAAAATGAATTTGATACTTACATAAGGGAAGAGGTCCCTGTCCCAGAGGGAGAAGAGGCTAAAGCCCTCCACAAGAAGAAATTGGTCAAGGCAAAGAGAATCATTGATGATTCTATCAAGGACCATCTCATCCCCTATGTGTCGTCTCTGAAGACACCCAAAGAGATGTTTGATTCCCTATCCAAGCTATTTGAAGGGAAGAACATAAATTGTAAGATGACTCTGTGGAACCAATTAAAAGGGGTAAAGCTTCAGAATGGAGAATCCATTCAATCTTATTTTTCTAGGGTCTCTCAGATCAAGGAACAACTAGAAGTAGTGGATGAAATGGTAGAGAATGGTGAAGTTGTCATGACCACTCTAAATGGCCTACCCAGGTCATGGGATTCGTTTATCCAAGGAATTTGTGCAAGAAAGAAGTTGGTATCCTTCAGCATATTGTGGGAAGAATGCTCACAAGAAGAAGCAAGGCTTGTGGCACAAAAAGAGAAGATGGGGAATGAAGATCAAGATCTCACAGCTCAAACCAAGGGAAGCAAGTTTAAGAGGGAGAAATCTCATAACAAGAAACATTCTCATCCTCATCACAAGAAGAAAGATCTATCTCATGTTCGATGTTGCGAATGTAATGAAATGGGACACTTTGCTTCAAATTGCCCCAAGAAGAAGAAGGACAACAACTTCAACAACAAGAAGAAAAATAATAAAAGAAGATATCATGCTCATGCTATTGAGGATGATGAACCTCCCAGGAAGAAAGCTAGAACAGAAAGTGATGATGATGACTCATCAAACAAAGAAGAGTATGTTCTAATCTCTGCTCTCACAGGTACTATTTCTCATGGTTGTAATGATTGGTTAATTGAAAGTGGGGCTTCTAAACACATGATTGGGTATAAAGAATCTTTTGTAAATCTGTCTGAACATGAATCACCCCATAAAGTGAAACTTGGGGATGATTATCAATAGCCTATCAAAGAAAGTGGGGAAGCCTCCTACAACCTAGAATCTAGAAAATCCTTGAAGATGAAAGATGTGTTATTTGTACCTGGACTCAAGAAGAACTTACTCTCCATCTTTGCATTGGATGCAAAAGGAATGAGGGTTGCATTTGTAGATGGCCAAGTCCTAATGTGGACAAAGGGTAAAACTATTGATGATGCAGTGGTGATTGGAGAGCAAGAGGGAGGATTGTACAAATTGAAGGGACAACCTGAACATGCCATAGTACATGAATCCATGGATCCAAATGAACTTTGGCATAGAAGACTTGCACATATGCAATACAAAGCATTACCAATTGCAAGTAAAGCTATAGAAGGTCTTTCTGAAATCAAGACCAAGCATGAAGGTGTTTGCAAAGGATGAGCAAAAGGAAAGAACATAAAGAAGGCATTTCCAAGCAGTGAAAGCAAGGCAAAAAGTAGGTTGGAAATTATCCACTCTGATGTATGTGGTCCAATGTCATCCAGTTCTCTGAGTGGGTATGCTTACTATGTCTCTTTCATTGATGATTTCTCCAGGAAGACTTGGGTTTAGTTCTTGAAGAACAAAGGTGAAGTGTTTGATAAGTTCAAGGAATTCAAAACCTTGATGGAGAACCAAACTGATAAGACGATCAAAACATTCAGATCAGACAATGGCGGAGAATTCACTTCAGGTGACTTCAAGAAGTTATGAAGTGATTCAGGGATTAAGAGCGAGTTGACTGCTCCTTACAATCCACAACAAAATGGAGTTGTAGAAAGAAAGAATAGAACAATCATGGAAGCAGCAAGCGCAATGCTGCATGACCAAGATCTACCTATGCATCTATGGGCAGAAGCAACTAGGGAAGCTGTATATGTGCATAACAGAACACCCCACAATATATTGGACAACAAGACACCAGAAGAGGTCTTTTCTGGTAAGAAACCTGAAGTCATCCATCTCATAATATTTGGTTGTCCAGTATACATACATGTCCCAAAGGAAAAGAGAACCAAGCTAGATCCTTCAGGAAAGAAGGGTATCTTTGTGGGTTACAGTGAAAGATTGAAGGCTTACAGAATATACTTTCCAGGTTTCAAGAAGATTGACATCAGCAGGGATGTGACATTTGATGAGAACTCAGCATTCATCAAATCAATGAAGACACCTGTTGAAGATTATGAAGAACCTAAGGAAACTAGATTTCAAGACACTACTATGACTGAAGCAATTCCAGATGCAGTTCGTGAAATTGAAGATCCACAAGAACCTGTACATCCACCCCGTGAGAATAACTCTTACAAGAGGAAACTTGCATGGGCTAGAGAGCTCATTCAAGATGCAAAAAGATATGGCATTACAGAAGAAGAACATAGAGCAAAGAAGAGGACCAAATCACATACCAGTTATGTTGCTTTACTCTGTGATATCATGAACAAAGAACCTTCCAGTTATGAAGAGGTAGCGGAAAAGAAAAAATGGAAGGATGCCATGATCGAGGAATACCAATCAATAATGAAGAATGATGTTTGGGATGTTGTCCCAAGACCTGAAGGGAATTCTATTGTGACTTCCAAATGGATCTACAAGATCAAGCATGCTGTAGATGGCAACATAGAGAAATACAAAGCAAGATTCGTAGCTCGTGGCTTCTCTCAGAAAGAGGGAATAGACTATGAAGAGACTTTTGCTCCTATAGCCAGGTACACTTCCATCAGATTAGTACTTGCCCTAGCTGTAGTGATGAAATGGAAGATACACCAGATGGATGTCAAGATAGCTTTCTTGAATGGTGTAGTCAAGGAGGAAGTGTATGTGGAGTAGCCACTTGGTTTTGAGACACATGAAAGGGAGTCGTACGTGTGCAGACTGAAGAAAGCCTTGTATGGCTTGAAGCAAGCTCCCAAGACTTGGTATCGTAGGATGGATGGTTTCTTATCCAGTTTGGGCTTCACCAAGAGTAAAGCAGATTCCAACCTTTATTACAAGGTTGAGGAAGGCAATCCAGTGATACTACTTCTATATGTGGATGATCTGTTTGTAACAGGTAATGATAGTTTCATTGTCGATACCAAGAGGAAGCTTGCAGCGGAGTTCGAGATGAAGGACTTGGGGATCATGCACTATTTTCTAGGCATGGAGGTGTGGCAGAGTGTAGATGCTATCTTCCTTAGACAAGGGAAGTATGTAGTAGAGATCCTGAAGAGGTTTGGGATGATGGATTGCAATGCCATGGCCACACCTATGGCATCGAACCTGAAGCTTCTGTGTGATGCTTCATCTGAGCCGATTGATGTCACTATGTATCGTCAGATGATTGGGTCCTTGATGTACTTGACAAACACGAGACCAGATATTTGCTTTGCGGTGAAAACATTGAGCCAGTTCCTGATGGATCCGAGGAGTGTTCACCTGGTTGCTGTAAAGCATATTCTAAGGTACCTAAAGGGTACAGTTGACTATGGGCTCAAGTATGATGTGAATCAAAAGTTTAACTTGCAGGGTTATGTTGATTCAGATTGGGCAGGCAGTGTTGCAAATAGGAATAGCACATCTGGGTGTTGATTCAGTATGGGATAAAGTGTGATCTCTTGGTTTAGCAGGAAGCAATCTTGCGTAGCACTAAGTACAGTCGAAGCAGAGTATGTTGCAGCATGTTCGGCTAGTTGTGAGGCAGTATGGCTCCGGAAGCTACTGTCTGAGTTATTTGATCTCCTATTGGAGGCTACTGGTATCTTTTATGACAACCAGAGTTGTGTGAAGCTGTCTGAGAACCCAGTGTTCCATGATAGGTCGAAACACATAGAGATCAAATATCACTATATCAGGGATATGTTGCAGAGAGGAGCAGTGAAGCTCTTATATGTTGTGATAGATGAGCAGATTGCAGATGTGTTGACAAAGCCATTAGCCAGAGTGAAGTTCGAGTACTTCAGAGAGAGGCTTGGTGTCCTTTAGATCGATGACACTTCGAGGAAGAAGTGATGGACACATCTGCTGGAGCCATTCCAAGCATGGTGAGAGGAGGATCCTTCCCATGGCTATGGATGTAAGCACTGGATGATGAGTATTAGGACGATGCTCCAGTTACTGCTCTATATATATGTATCCTGTTGGATGCTGGATATGATCCGTTAGATCATTTATATGTATATGTATGTACGCATCATGTTGGATGCTGGATATGATCAGTTGGATCATTTATATGTATATGTATGTATGCATTATGTTGGAAGCTTTGATCAGTGTGATCATGTATTTGTATATTGATCATGTTGGATGCTTGATATGATCAGTTGGATCATGGATTTGTATCAGGTGGATACTTGTATCAATGTGATCATGTATTTGTATATGCATCATGTTGGATGCTTGATATGATCAGTTGGATCATGGATTTGTATCAAGCGGATACTTGTATGATCGGGTAGATCATGTATTTGAATATGCATCATGTTGGATGCTTGATATGATCAGTTGGATCATGGATTTGTATCAGGTGGATGCATTATATGATCAGGTATATCATGTATGATGATATGTATCAGGTAGATACTTTGTATGCATCAGATGGATATATTGTTTGATCAGGATGATCACAGATGACGAGCTTCAAGATGTTGCTCCAGATGATATGCATCAGGTTGATGCTATGATGATGATCAGGTTGATCATGTGGTCATGTACATCAGAATGATGTATGGTGAGTATCGGTTTGATACTCTATGGCCGTGGACAGGTTGCATAGGTAGCATAGAAAAGATTCTTTAAAAGACGGACAGGTAGAGCGGTGTGCTCGTAACAACCTGGGTTGCTCTATCGATATTCAGACAGGTAGAGTGGTGTGCTCATAACATCTTGGGATGCTCTGAGTAGGTTTTGCTACAGTTTCGCATATAAAAGATCCTTTAAAATCTAGACAGGTAGAGCGGTGTGCTTGTAACATCCTAGGATGCTCTATCGAGATCCAGACAGGTAGAGCAGTTTGCTCATAACAGCCTGGGATGCGCTACGTAGGTTTTGCAAAATTTCACATAGAAAAGATCCTTTAAAATCCAGATAGGTAGAGCGGTGTGCTCGTAACAGCCTGGGATGCTCTATCGAGATCTAGACAGGTAGAGCGGTTTGCTCGTAACATCCTGGGATGCTCTAAGTAGGTTTTGTGAAGGTCAACATGTAAAAGATCCTGGGAGATCCGATAGGTTGAGCAGTGTGCTCATAATCAGTCCTGGGATGCTCTTTCGAGGTTTTGTTGAGGGACATAATTAGTCCTGAGTATTCCACAGTATGGCCAGTGATGATGAAGACCTACAGGTTGTGGGCCTACATCCAATATGAAAAGGACTGGCTCTGTAGAACTTCCTATGACGAGTAGATCAGAGATTGATTGAGATAGTAGTAGCAGTGATGACGACGATGATTCAAGGATGATGATTCGCTGATGATGATCCACAGAAAAAGACTTGTGTTAGAAGATCTGTGTCGAGAAATACCTTCCTAGCTAAGAGGGAGTGTTGATGTATATGTAACTTCAGAATGTATTTCATCTATGTATTTTATTGTACTCCTATAGAGATGTAATATTCCTCTATACGGAAGTGTCGTCATTTGTATTGACAAGTTGTGGGGTTTTCCACCATAGGGTTTTCCCCATGGAAACTCTGTGTGTCTATTGTCTCTTATGATTATATCTTGTGATGATTAATATGCATTGATATATTGTACATGTTATTCTCTTAGTAAAGATCCTAGAGTATTGTGAATTAATGCTCAAAAATTAACATCCCAGTGCAATCGATGAGGCATCAACATGAACATGTAATTCCTTACTCTAGTCAGGAAATACCAATATTGGCACCGAAGCCATCTTTGTCTTTAGTGTCTCAAAGCTATCCTGACATTCAGGGATCCACTGGAATATCGCATCCTTCTTCAACAACTTCTCCATAGGGGTGGTAATTGCATCATACCCCCTGATGAACTTGAGATAATACCCCATGTGTTCTAGCGTCGCCCGTAGCTGCTTAATAGTAGTCGACAGTGTCAAACTCAGAATGAGTTCAATCTTTTCTAGGTCGACCAACAATCCTTGCTTACACACAATATGACCCAAGAGTATGCCAAATGGTGCACAAAAGATACATTTCTTTAGGTTCAACGAGATCTGGTGTTGCCGACATCGCTCCAACATCAATCGCAGATTCGCCAGATGATCACGGACTAAACCATAGACCATCCAATTGTCCATGTATACCTATAAAAACTTCTGAATGAAATCTTTGAACGCAACAATGACAACCCGCAAAAATATTGCAGGTGCATTCTTCAAACCGAACGGCATTACGGTATACTGAAAGCAGCCCCATTCGGTAATGAAAGTTGTCTTATGGCGATCTTCTCTTGCAATGCAGATCTGATGGTAGCCAGAGAACCCATCTGTGAAAGAGTACATCTCCTGGCCACCCACATCTTCGAGCACTTCGTCAGTAAATGGGGTTGGGAATGGATCATGCAAACATGCATCATTTAGCTTCCTGAGGTCAACGCAAATGCGCACTTCGCTAGTCTTCTTATCCTGTACCACCATAGGACTAATCCATTCCAACTCCTTAACTGGTTCAATGATACCAGGATCCAACATGCGATCTAGTTCTTCCTTGACCCTCTCCTTATGTCATGGATTCAATCGATAGGGTCGCTGCCGGATCGGCTTAGCATCCGGTTTTAATGGAATCTTCATCTCTCCTAAGTCACCCAGAATCCCTTCATGTTGGAAAAATTTGTCGAAAATATGTCCTGAAACTCATCGAGCAAATCAGTAACCTTGCTTATTAGTTCATCATCCCAGTAATCCCCAACATTTGCAAACTTCAGAGTGTCCTCTGTCCCAATGTTAATCTTGCAGATCTTCAGTTGTTGACTCATCGGATCGCTTAGTGCATCAGGTGGTACCACATCATGACTTCCTTCTAATTCCGGGATATTCACATTCCGTGGATCATCACCATCTTCTAGCCCACACTGATATTGAATCATTCCATGAGCGACTACATCTGGCAATGCGTGTGCGGATCTGTAGGATATGTTACTGGGACAACCTCTAAAATTACATCATGGATGAGCTGTAATGCATTATTAACCTATGGATCGACATCCACAAAACTGAATGTATGGGTAAAACACATTGTAAGCTCCATCCAAGTAGAAATTTATCCTCGCAACTGATCAGCTGCAATATACCATGATCCTGGCATCTCATCCAAAGTATGGATAAAAGCATGGACCCACTCATCTCTTGGTCACGATACCCATAACCGCTGACACTCCATCAAGTGACCATCAGGATTGTTTCGACCATCATAATTTCCAATGTGGTAAACCTCATTATCACCAAAGTGTACCATCATCAATCTTCTGCATTTTGACCATCCATCAATTGATGCCTTGTGTGTCACCCACCAGCGTGTTGGTGCAGCTTTCAATGCTTTGTTCAATGCCAGCAATCACTGTGGTTCGAAAACTCTTTCCTTGAACTCCATCAGAAAGGAAGATAAGCCAGGCAGTCCTTCATATACTGGTAGTGTGACCGTTTCAGTTGCAACACGGCATAATGAATGCGTGATCAATCCACACTTTCGGAGTGACACCTCATGCAAGCGGTTCTGCCAATATTCTAGCGCATCATAAGAGTCGGACAACGCAAAGCTGTCGTTGTGCCATCCCAGCTCATCGTTGGTAGTCGGATGGATATAATTTTCAGATATATTGAATGCATGGTCCCATCCACTGGGATCGTCATCCTTCACTGGTTCTATGTAGCGACATCCTTCAGCTAGATCCAACGGGACAATAACTCTGAGATCACGATTTTCAAAAGTCATCGTTCGTCGGTTGAAGTTGATTACAGCTCCACTATCATTAGCCCATCCAATCCCCAGTAACGCGGGATAAGAGCTTCCTCCCTCAACCACTTCTATTACATCAAAGTTGGCATATGTTTTCATTCCCTCAATATCCACCACCATTCGTGGTTCTCTCCCAATCGGTCTCACTTTAGCGTGATTAGCTAACCAGAGTTGTACAGAAGACCAACTTAATGGGGGACTCCACATCTTCTTCCAAGCCTGCTTGGTCAATATGTTGACATCCAAAGCAAGATCCAGAATAACTGAATCAACATCATAGTCACCAATTTGAATATTCATCCGCATTTCCTTACCCGTCTTCCATCGTTGTAAGGAATTAACCGCAAACTCCTGTCGATCCTAGGCTGGTCATCACAACAGGGCTTTAATCGCAGCCAGAGCATTGGGATCTCTTGCTAGGGATAAGTAGTGTTCCAAAAATGCTTGAAGTGTGTTGGACTGCCGCAACAGGCCAGCCTCTGAAGTAGTATCAAAAGTAGAGGGCATGTCATACATAACAGCTTTACCTCGATCTTTTTCTAGTGCATGACGTGCTTGAAGAAATGCCTCCCGCTCCGCATCAATGTCAAATGATACCTTCTTTTGTCTGGATAACCAGATCATTGAGCTGTCCTCTCTAGTTGTCTTTCCTCCACGAGTGACCACAACAACGGAAGCATCTTTTGGTCTAGGCTGTGCAGATATTCTCGCGATGTTTGCACCCTAGGTTTGGTTTAGCAGTGGATTCCCGGGTGGGTTCTGTAAGTTTTAAACCTTAACAGTGAAGTACAAACATATATCGATTCTTAAGCATTTACAGACAATACACAATGGCACACACATTACACAGAGATTTTCACCTGGAAACCCTTAACCGGGAAAAACCAGCAAAACTTAGAGCCGCATAGCTCCTTTTTCATTATATGTTTATTTTACATGTACAATACAATAAATGGTATTCTGCAGCATCTAAAACCCTAATTCGTTTACCCGAATTAGGTTACAACCCTAATTCCTTTTACCGGAATTAGATAGAGTACAATGGGTCGAAAATCGCGAAAAAGCAAAAAGCAACCCAAAAAAAAAAATTGCGCTCCGCGCGGACTCCGGGGGCCTAACGGCCCCCTCCGTGTCGTTTCGGAACCTAACGGTCCGAAACGAAGGGGGTGGGCCCTGTCGGGCTACCCCCCCCTCTAAACCCCCCCCTCCGGACGCGCCCGGCGCAGGCGAATCGAAGGTGCCGTAGGGATCGTGTTGTACACGCAGCGACCATGTGAGGAGATATAACATACCCAACAGGTTCACATTCTGATCCTGATTTGGCTACATATTCTGGTTCTCCACTGGTTGCTGCACTTGGTTCTGGGTAGGCTGCTATGCTTGGGGTTGGTTCTGCAACTGGGGAGTATTTCCTGCTTGCCATCATGCAATTAGCTGTGGACAATTATCCACTGTGTGATCGTTAAGAAGACAGAACGTACACTTATTCTGTAGCAGTGGACAGTCCCACTGGTAGCATCCCCATACCGCACAGTGATGGCATTAAGTAGGTCCGCGACCACCTCATCCTACTCCATGAACAAATCCTCCGCCATGTCGTCCTCGATATCCTCCCCAGAATCCTCCTTACTGCTGGTATTGTGGTTGGTTGAACTGTTGCGGCATTGGTGCTAGTTGCATTCCTTTCCCTTGCTATGCATACTGCGGTTGTTGTACATATTGTGGCTATTGTGGAGCCATCTGCATTGGAGCATATTGTGGCATGAACTACGGTGGTTACTGCTGCTGCGATACAAACTGCATCTATGGTTGAAGTAGCGGCTGGGCTACCTATGGCTGTGGTTGCGACTATTGTATGGCATGCTGGTCATGCTTTACATAGAACGCATCATACATTTTTTCTTGTAGCAACCCGTATGCATGGAAATCTTTGTCGTCGTGACCCACCAATTTGAAAAATGTACAATAAAGATTCCTCGGGGTTGTGACCATTTTCTGCATATATGGGCAATTGTCATGGCTATGCCCGTATACATGGCAGCCATGGCACCATGACATGCTACCACCATTCAACGGATTTGGCGCTCCTGAAACCAAATAATTGTAGAATTCCGGGAAATTGTCCTTCGTATGCCCTTCTCCTCAACATCGCATACACCATACTTCTTCTCACTTCTCTTTGCCCTTCTTCAGATCTTGCAGCTATATAGTCAAGTTAGTGAGCTGTGTCTGTATTTGCGACATCCCTGCTGCATTTTCTCCAATCGGCAACGCCTCCAATCGCATTGCAATCTCCAGAGCTTCACTGGGTTTTGAGATGTTTTGTTGTATCAATGGTAGTCGAATATGTGGTAGCAGTGCTGTGATGAACCACTCTTTATGTTGGATGGAATTCATATCAAAACTAACCCTTGCCATCAACATCTTGATCTATTGGTCGAAATCCCACAGCGTCTGATTGGGATACTGCTTAATTTCTTTTAATTCCATAATATATTGAGCCTCAGACTTGGGCTTTCTGAATTCTGCAATCAGTCCATCCCGGATCTCATTTAGTGACTTCTCTGGGACTCCTATAGGGACTAGAACAAACTTCATAAACCAATCTAATGCACGACCTCGCAGAGTTGTTGCTAACTGCCCTTTCTTAGCAGCATCATCAGTGATCTATTTTATGGTCCAGACCTCTTCACACAAAAACCAATACTATTCTGGGTTGTCTGTCCCACTCCCATGGAACAAAGGCAACTTAACATCATCACCCACCATTCTGGAGGTGTGGGTACGTTGGTGCTGGGGTTGGGTCCTGCCTCTATCATGGGCGTAGCCTAGCTGTCCTTGTCAGGACTGTGAGGTCGCTTCATCCAATGTGGTCTTCCTTCACAGCCTTGCGATTCAACCATAGCAGGACCTTCTCCTATCCTCTACCTCTTTTCCTATTGTAACCTTGCTCCTCCCCTCATAAGACCACTTTCTTCCTCGACTTTACTCACAGTCTCATCATGACTTGCACCCATCTACCCTTTATTATTCCATGTACAGCCCCCCAACTGTCGCGGTACCCACGGCCTCCACCCACCAGGATGTCTACTGATCAAGATGCATCTTCAATATACCCTTTTCACAAATAAGCATCTTAATCGACAATTGAAGTGATAGTAGAAACCTGCCTCGAGGTTCGCGGAAAAAATATCTTTCGGCTTCCCTATAGGATTTCTGAGTATCAACTGCGAATTCTGTGATATAAACCTCTAGGATGTTATCAAAACACACTTCGATAGCCCGCGATGCTTTATTATTAACCTCCTGTAGCTCCGGAATCAACTCAGGGGTCTAGGTCGTCGGTTCACCACCTTGGAAGTTCCTCTTTTGGAAGGTCAACTTCACTAACCACTCATACAAAATGACTGGGAATTCACAAAAGAACAATTCATGCGGTCCGTCATGAATATATCTATCCACCCACTGATATACTGTTAGTCAAGTGTCCTGGCTTTCTTCTTCAACAAATTCTTGTAGGTTTTGGTCAAACCATTCATGGATCTCAGGTTTCATCGGGTGCCACAACATATCCACCTTTCACTTCACACAGGGTCCCGGTAACGGAACCATTTGTTGACTCACACCTAGAAGATAGGGGTTCCCATCACTGTCAACACCAACCCACTGCAATCTCCCTAAGCACCGGCCCAGATAGGTCTTACCCTACCCAACAACACCTGCAAAGCAGAAGAGGTCTCACCCGAGGTGATCAAGGGAGAGTGGACGGAACCATGTTTCCACCAAATGAAGGAGGATGTGTGTGGCATCAGCTACTTAATCTTATTGCAACATTCAATAATAAATCTATGCATTCACTTCGACATTATTGTACTCATATCATCATTTAATGGAAACATTCATTGTTGCAGTAGATTGTAATACTAAAGCGACTATTGCATCAAAGAAACATTGCATTATCATCAAAAGACAAAAGACACACCGGGATTGCACAGAATAGTTTCATCACATCATATTATTACTACAAAAACCCAATACAATGCCTCTGCAGATCACAGACTCCAGCAATATCTCTTTATCTCATAACATACGTACAAAACCGCATATCAAAGCTCTCCGCCCTCTATCCTTATCTATCTCACGACCTACAACTTCTTATCTATATATAGCCTTCTTCCTTTACAATGCTTGTCCAGTTACTAAGAACTTCCTAATCGACTCCTGGACAACTGACACAAAATCTAACTGATCCGGTCCAAATGACCCAGAAACCCACCTACTACGGTACAATTAGCTCAAAATTACATCTCATATGGTCCAACGACCCAAAAACCCGCCTACTGCAGTACAAACGACTCAAAAAATACATAAAATAATAGAGTCTTCTTCCTTTAGCGACCTTGTTTGACATGTCGCAGCATCGGCAATGCTGCGATTCTCCCATACCAAACCGCTTGCCAACATACTAAAGCAATGCCTGAATCGTAGGCTCTGTAAAACATTGGAAATTTGAATGTAATATGATGGGGATTTGGATCCACATCGCTTCCTCCATTGAATATGTTCTTTTATGAAATGAATGTCGCTATTGATTGGCTAGCCACTCTAGTGTTCGAAAAATGATAATACTGTAGGTCTCATTTTCAGTACTTGGGCGTAGGGTTTAAATGAATGATTCCATATTGAACTACGACACAGAGGAGGGTCTTTGAAATGTTTCTGGAGATTCCTATGGGTGATAGCTCTGCATTTTGCTTTTTAGGCATGGAGTTATTCTATTGATCCTTATGTGTATATAACAAGTTGATAGTATAGTTCTGTTTTGAGCATGCACTGGCTAGCGGATGGCATATGTAATGTCCCAAAATAGTAAAAATTTAAAGTTTTTACAAATGGCAATAAAAGATGAATTAGAGATGATGGTTGTAAAATTAAATTCAGTATTGATACAAGAATAAGAAAGGTACTGGTATTTGTTTGTGATATTTAAGAGTTAAAATAATTTCTAAGTATCATAGTCTCACTGGTTTGGTGATCTCTTAGTTTTGCAGAAGCGATGGGTAGAGTAAGGTAATTTTCCATACTTATAATAAGAACACTTTCTTACTGTTTTTAAGAAGTCATGTATATGATTTATGAAAGTCTAAAGGTCATCTTCAAGTGAGATCGACCCTTGATAAGGAAGGTTTAAGGCCCATGATGGAACATTGGAATTTTGATGGAAAAAGTACCCCAGTAGAACTACCGAGAGGTAAGGTGTAAGCAATCGGAAAAATCTGACTTACTTAGTGATTTTCGCTAATGCATTCAATTTGTACTTTATTTGCAGGTGTACCTATGAGGACATCTACTTCGGGTGTCTACTTTGAAACCCTAATAGTTAATTAATCATAAAGAGTATAATAGTTGGAGTGTTGGCACATTTACATTACTTGTTGGTGCTATGAAATATTTGTTGGTACTTTACAACAATGGTTGGACTTTGCAAAACTTGATGGTATGAGATAATATTTATTGGACAACACCTTGTTCAAACAATGAATTCCCACTATAGGGAGTAGGTTCATGTATTGAAATATGTTGGGGTTGGTGGTAACATTAAATGCAGGTCTATGATGTCACATGGCCCTACTTCCAACTATGCATGGGGTTTTCCCTCGGGTTTTACACCATCAAATTCTCATTTTCGCGTTTCACTTGGGTTATGGTGAATGCTTGTTTAGTCTGAGGAGTTTGTGCTCAGACCCGATCTTTGCTTGTGGTCTTAGCTCTCGCTAGTTGCTTGATTGAAGGCACAAAGGGGAAAGAACACGAATGCTACAGGTAAAATTCCCATGTCTTGAATTCAAGCTTATTCAGTAATGATTTTAACTAGCATCTATCTCAATCTTTAACCTCATTGTGGTGTCTTCATGGTAGGTTAGAAATGTTCTGCTATGCTTGGACTGCTTCCAAGTTTTCCAGCCACCGTGGTGTTTGAATGACTTAGGAGAGGGTAAGTTTAGGTTTCCCAAACCCTTCCTCCTGCCTCTCGTATCTCTAGCTAGTGTAATGTTTTTGCTATTTGGGATTCGTGTTTGCCTATTGGCTTTCAGCAATGTTTTGGAAAATCCCAAGAGGGTCACCTTTGGTTGGACCTGTTAATGTATGAGTCTAATGTAATGGCCGGGGGTATCCTTGTGCAATTTTGACTGTAATGTGGCATTTTAAGTCACTGGTACTGAAGGGGTTTCTACGCCTGTGTAGAAGGAGATACTGTCACATGTGTAAATTTTGGGATTTTGGACACTCATATAGTATCCTGCATTTATTTCTTGATATGTAATTCAATGGAATGTGCAAATATTAAATCTCTGTGTTTTTATTTCTGATATTATGTGTTTAAAGTGCATGAATCCTCTATGTGGTTATCGTTTCCCATTTCTGAAGGTCATCGGTTGAAACATCTTAGTTTTTCTATTCTTTGTATTGTTTGACTGTTTATTTAATAATGCGTTGGTAGGAATAATCGTAACCCTTACGCTGGTGTCTCTATGTGCCTAAGGACAATTTTCTAGGGTTCTCACTGCTCCATTTTCTGATGATTGAAATAAAATAGATAGGGATCAAATGGACTTCTGTGTAATTCGCTATACGAATCTCAGTCTATTTTAATGCTGCATTTTGATTTCTATGGAAATGTATGTGGTGTCCAAGGTTTGCCTTCTGCATGTAGCGTCGTTGTCCTAATTCTTTAAAATGTTGATTGGGTATTTGGAAAGGCCTCTTAGATTCGTATGATAAAGATGAAGCCTTTGTACAAATTCTAGATTGTGTAAAAAGATGAACCTATAGCTTTTAAAACTATGAATGACATGTTTTGGATTTGCAAGGGTACTAATGAAGAGATAATGGGTTTCGACCCTTGTTCTGCATTTGTTTTTAATGAGCGGTTGTGTTGATGCTAAAAGATAACATATGTATTGTTTAATAGTAGATTAGGGTTCTACATGTTAATACTATGCTGATTCTGAAAGGTTTGACTTGATGGTTGAAAAACATAGCTAAGGGTGTCATTGATGTTTGAAAACATTGGAAAACATATAAGTTGCTTTTACTATTGAACACAGTGAATGATACGATTTCTAAGGAAATAATATGGGAATGTAAATTCTGTTTAAAATGATAGATCTCTAACCTGGTTACGTTTATCTTCCTAAATTCTTCTGAAAGAACTGAATTGAACTGAAAAACATGAATATAATACTAGCAGTGTTCTATTTAAACAATGTTGCCGGGAAGAGGAAAATACTGTGATGTTTAGATTTGATAGGACAAAGATTCTAGGTTTTAAGATGTGCACGGATGTCTAGCACAGGCTAGTTTGACTAGACCTGCTAGAGATTCTGCTGGTTTCTAAATTATAAATTTTATGAGGTTAATAACATTTCTGGGAATGCTGTTCTATTTTTTTTAAGAAGAAATGGATTTAACTCGGGAGCCTATGCCCTAAAGACCCTTTCTCCATGAGAGAAATAATACTGTAAATATTTAGGGGAATCAATACTGTAATAACAAAACATAATTAAAATGCCTAGTTTCCAACATAGCTGAAAGTAGTTGGTTTAATAATTCATAAATGATTTCCTTGTGGCTTGCTCCTCTCCTGTAGTAACCTGCACACTCAAACAATAATTAGTGGGAAAAACTGATGTGCTTAGCTGACCTATTAGAATGATCCCCTTAACTGGATAACTTTGGGACTACCATGTTCCTCCCAACCATGATCCTACAACCATTCCTGGTTTTGTATGGATCGCCCCCGAGCTGGATTCCAACATGCAAAAGAGATAGAGGTCCTAGGGTTACTGCTGGTTCAGATCTGAAATTATATAAGGCTACTTCAATTTCTTGGAGTAGAAGACTTCTCTCTGATTACCATAAGAGAATGATAATGAAAAAGATAGATTCTCCCCAAAACTTGGGATCTGCCCTCTTTAAGTAGGGGAGTCTTGAATTATGACTATTGGAATAATTAGTTTCTTTAATTTAAATAATTAATATTTGAAAGATTTTATTTAATAAATATCTAGGGTTTTTGCAGTAAGACTTTTTCAATTGTTCTAACTATAAGTGATTTTTTATTTAAGCTTATCATAATAATTTTTTGTAACAATATTTATATTTCAGCTTAACTATTAATACATCATTAATAATATTAAATGATGCATAAACTATATATAATAAATATATTTCATAAATACATAATAACAACACTATTATTAAAGCTATTTGATAATATTGGCCTTGAGGCCTTTATGCATGTTATTCCTAGAAGACTACTATTAGTCATCCCATGCTTTAAGTGGTGGTAATTATCTTTTATTTAATTATGTATCTTCACATGATACTTATTTTAACTTTTAATGACAAGGTCCAAATATTTGGATGGTCTTTTGGTAAGCTTGGATAGGAACCTCTAGTCTCTCCCTTTGCATGTTGGATTCCCTCGTTTAACATGGTAGTTCCTGCAGTACTTGATGATAGATAAAAGATGATAATTTAATCAAATTAAATAAATGTGATGAAAGAAAAAGTGCTATTCAGAGTCTTTCTGACTCAACACTTTGAGATCCAGTAACCCCAAGTGCTCTTCAGATCCTTTTAACTCAACACTCTCACATGGGCATTACATTAGTGCAATTCCATAGACTTTTCTCAACACTAGTGCTAGAATGTGGTTGTGAGGCACATCTAGAATATTTAAGTTGCCTCGGATTCGATATTCGTTTATCAAGCTTGGAGTGCTCCAGGGCTTAGCCCCAACACTCATTGTACCTCAAGGCTTACTCCCAGTACATAAATATTCTTCTAGGTACATCGGGGCTTATGCCCAGTACGTAGGTTATATGTGTGTTTCTGAGTCCACACTCAACACACTCATAAGTCAAATCATGTAAAATCATAGCTCTGCAAAGTAAGTAACAAAAGATCATCTCATTATATTAGTGTTTGTACCCATATCAAGGCTAAAGAATATCATTAAAACATTGGGGCTTTCTCGCCCAGCATACACTCAAATAAAAAAGTCAGTCAGGGTCCATGCCTGATATGTCAATATATAAAAGAATAAATCATAGGTGCTAGGGCTCATGCCATATATTCAAAATAAAACATATGTTCTGGGGCTGTGGCCTAATATAACAACAAAAATAGTTAGTCCAAAATTCAGGATATTACATCCCTCCCCGCTTAGAAACAACACCGTCCTGGTGTTTCTAGGGACTAGGAATGAGGTCACGAAGCAAGGCGGGGTATGCCTCTTTCATGGTGGTCTCATTCTCCTAAGTAGCCTCATCTTGTCCAAAGTGCCTCCATTGCACTTTTGGCTGAGTAATGGTCCTCCTCTTAAGCTGCAACTCTCTCTTGTCCAGAATGTGGAGTGGTTCTTGCGTGAACTCCCCTTCGGGCTCCACCTATAATAAAGACCAATCAATAACATGTTTAGTATCGTATACATATTTCTTTAGTAATGAAGCATGAAAAATATTATGAACTTTTATATGAGTTGGTAAGGCTAACTCATAAGCCACTAGGCCCTTCTTGGCCAGTATTTCAAAAGGTCCACAAAATCTTGGGGCTAGTTTGCCACAACATCTTAAGCTCAACCAGCTTCGTTTTGCCTTTATTTTTAGAAACACATGTTCACCAACTTGGTAGTCTTTATCTTTTCTTTTCTTGTCCACATAACTCTTTTGGCGATCTTGTGCTTCTTTCAAGTTTAGTTGTACCTTGGAGACTATTTGTTCCAAGTCTTTTAGTAGGTCGGGCCCTAACATAAGTCTGTCTACTAGAGTGTCCCAAGTCACGAGTGTCTGACATTTCCTACCGTAGAGTACCTCGAAAGGACTCATTTTGGTTGAGGTTTGATCACCGTTGTTGTATGCAAACTCTGTGAGGTGCAAATAATCTTCCCACTTGGTGGGGTTGTTCATGATATACATCCTCAACATGTCCTTGAGGATTTGGTTTACTTGTTCTATTTGTCCGTCGATCTGGGGATGGTACTCGGTACTGAATTGTAACTGGATATCCAAACCGGAGAACAATACTCTCCAGCAGTTGCTAGTGAAATTCGTGTCTCGATCAGAAATGATTGCCTTGGGTATCCCATGCAATCGAAAAATCTCCTTTAAGAAAATTTCCAGGATGTGAACTACCTTGTAGGTAGATTTTACCGGTATGAAGTGAGCTACTTTAGATAGCTTGTCTACCACTACAAAGATGGAGTCATTCAGTTTCTTTCTCTTGGGTAATCCTCAAATGAAGTCCATACTTATTACCACCCATTTCCATTCCGGAATGGGTAAAGGTTGAAGTAATCCGGAGGGGTGTTGGTGTTCTGCTTTGACTAGTTGGCACTCCTGACATTTCGTGATGAACATGGTGATGTTAGATTTCAACTTAGGCCAAAAGTATTGTTTCTTTACTGCCAATATCATCTTTTGATATCCAAGATTCCTTAAATAGGGTTTCTGGTGAAACTCGGTGAGAATTTTTTATCTAATATCTCCACTCTCTAGGACATAGAGTCTTTCTTTCAACCACAGTAGTCCTAACTCGTCTATCTTATATTCCTTTTGTTACTGGAATAATCTATCTTCCTGGATCTTTGCAAGGATTTATGTGTAGTAATGGTCATTCTTACATGCCATTCGAATCTTGTGGTGTAAGTTTGAGTCGGTTTGACTCACCGTGACTTCGTAAATCATATGTGCTCGACAGCTCAAGGCATCCTCAATCTTGTTTTCCTTGCCTTTTATATGCTTTAGTTCGAAATGGTATTCACTAAGGAAGGCTAACCACATGGCCTGCCTGGCATTTAGGTCAGGTTGGTCGAAAAGGTATTTCAAACTCATGTTATCAGTCATCAATAGGAATTTCTTTCCCATGAGATAATGTCGCCACATCTCCAATGCATGGATGATGGCGGCTAGTTCGAGGTAATGCGTAGGGTAGTTTTGCTCATGTTCTTTTAATTTCCTCGATTCATAGCATATGGAAAAATTGTATTGCATAAGGACTCCCCCAAGTCCTTCCATTCTTGCATTGGTGCATGTAATGTACCCACCTGCCAACCCAATAAGAGAGGGAAGATGGTAACAATTTGTGGGGCTTTTCATAAAACTCAGCCCAATCATTAGAATCATATGAATAAAAAAAATATTGATGTGCAGATACAAATCAGGCAATACGCATAGCGGAATTGAAACTAATCCATACACAATTCATGCCCATCCAGCATATCAAAATAGTCATCAAATTAATGCATTGCAGAAGTAAATACATAGACAGAAAAACACTTATCTTCATTGTGCAATTGGTCCCAAACAACTAGCAATGTCGCTGCAACGTTCCACCCAAACATAGGCCAGTTGTATTCATCAAGCTCTCAACACAACTGCCACCCCCGAGCTGGGCATGATTCTTACAAGGAAAAGGGGAAATTCACTCATTCACAGCCAATTAATCATTTCATCTGATCCAAGCCCGTCCACAGCTGGGTTTATCAGGCTACATTTGAACCCTGGAGGCTTACACTCAAGCTCAAGCCAAAGCAATGGATTTTGGCCATGGGTTTGGGCTTTCCCCAAATCGTTTTCATCCAAAAACGAATTGTGGGATGAGAAAAACATTCACAGGGGAGGAAAAACGATTTCTCCCCAACCATCTCAGCATTTAACAGCTAGAATGGTCTCTATGGAACCCCAATTCAAATTTCCATCTTCCCCACTGGTATACAATACAGAAACGCCCTTATCCTAGCTGAGGATCAAGGAGAACACCCAAAAACATGGTTGGAAAATGCCCAGGAAGATCCCAACTTGTGAGGGAGAGCAATTGGTTCATGGACAATGGCTTGGGGAGCAATTCATGGCTCCTTTATTGCCCAAGAAGCAAAAATCTATTTCCCATGCAAGGTGGCTTGCCCATACCTGAATTTGGACAGCCATACCTCTCATTCCCCAAGGCATTAACTAACTCAACCAACTGTTGGGAGAAATCAATGATTGCGTATAAAAGTCAACATGGGTAGTTGAGGGTTTGATTGGTTCTCTCATTGACACTTGGATTGACTTGGTTGGCTCAAGGGTTTGAATGTTTTCCCTCCCAATTCCTTGTAAAGTCATGCCCCCATCTAATGATGCATTGCATAGCTAGTTGTGGGTATTTATTAAAATTCGTATTTACAATTTCAATGTGCTTGGCTAGCACGTAAACCATATGCATCACTAAATCGATGGTGGGGCCTTAGCCTTGAGCTCCTCACCACGATTTTATAACAATATTACATCATTTACAATTTAATGCCATGGGGTCAAACTGGGAACATTAAATTCCCCTCCCCTTAGAATAACACCGTCATCGGTGTTCCCAAACTTAGGTATAAATACCCACTTTACACATTCCTTATAATTCACAAATGGTGGCAGGTCTATCCTGCGTTTCATCCCTTTACTTTGAGCTTTCAGGGCCAAGTCCTTTGGCTTCCACAAGCTGCTCTTGCTGGCTTTGATCTTCCATTGATGTAGGTGGGCATTGCTCCACAGCAATCCCTTCCATTTGTTTATCTTCCAGTTGATCTACCAGTCTAGAATTTCATGGATTTCAACTTTCTTGTTGTCTTGGTAACTAATTGAGGAAGACTTCCAGCCAAAACAAATAGCTTTCAATGTCTCTCCTTTGAGACTCATCATTGCAATTCATGTTAGGATAAGCATAACACAATATTAGAATTAGTCAATTATTTTCCCAATTGACTTGGAACGTACATGCTTTACTCATAAGACTTCCACATATTTCATGCTTTCCTAACATACACACGAACTCACTCATGTTCATCCTTCCACAGGAATATAACTATTTCAGCATTCACAATTTATTTCAAGCAATAAACACAATCAACTTCATCTATGACATGCACTCAACAATATTTTGTTTCTACGATGCATCAGTCAAAAGGAAAGAGAAGAGTAAGAGTTCCCCCCTCTTAGTCTTGTTCCAATCCGGAGCCACACCATCACTTGTGGTTCCATGCTCCTTAGCCTCTTTCACTTCAATGTGAATGCTTGACTTGCCCTTTCTTGGCTATGACACTTTTAGTGTCTAAGGTATGTCTAATTCCTTTCAACTGGGGAACCCTTCGCCATTGTTGCTTACAGAACCTTTGGCTGCTAGGACCCACACAGTTCCACTAGCACCATCTTTCATTACCTCTCATACTGAGCTCTCTTTAGGACGGTCACATGTCCACATGCATCCTCCAGATGCTTTCATATTCCTTGCTTCCAGCAATACCTGCACTCAAACATTGACTCAATTCACATGTTTAGTGTATTTTCATACGGTTTATCTCTAGACAAGAGTGTGAGAAATCATAATCAAATCATATACACACATAAATTCATAAGCAAGAAGTTGCAAGATAACAAAATACTTATCTGTATCGGATGTCTTCACTTTATTCCACAGGATCCTTCTTTGCTTTCCAAGCATTGGATTTCCCGTGAATACAATAATGAATGTTGGGGCAGCACGCAGGCTACTCCACCACCACCATTCGAATAGGAAATGTCAGGCCAATACGCCGACTGGTTTTCGTCAATTAATTAAGGAATGTTTGGCCAGCACACCGGAAAGAATTTTACAGTGCACAACCAGTTACTCTTCGTTTTTATCAAGGATTTTATAGTGCACAACCAGTTACTCTCTGGTTTACCAAGTGTTTGTGGCTCTTTCAGGGTCCTTACTTCTTGCAATCCCCAAGGTTTCCAACAAAGAAGCAATAGTGTATTAGCTTGTTTTTCATAATACTTGTACCTGAAATCTTCATTATTCCAAACAAGAATTAAATGAAAATGAATACTTATCTGTATTGCGCATTTTCCTCGCCACTCCAGAGGTTTCCTTCTCTGCTTTACAAGCTTCGGATCACCTGTGGAGTGGATGCTTAGCCAGCACACTTGCTGCTCCACAACATCATCCGAATAGGCAATGCCAAGCCAGTACGCCGACTGGGTTTATCAGGCATCCCTAAAATCAGTATGCTAAGCCAGTACGCTGACTGGGTTTATCAAGCATTTCAAAAATTAGTATGCTAAGCAAGTACGCCGACTGGGTTTATTAAGCATTTCAAAAATCAGTATGCTAAGCCAGTACGCCGACTGGGTTTATCAAGCATTTCAAAAATCAGTATGCTAAGCCAGTACGTCGATTGGGTTTATCAAGCATTTCCAAAATCAGTATGCTAAGCCAATACGCCGACTGGGTTTATCAAGCATTTCAAAAATCAGTATGCTAAGCCAGTACACCGATTGGGTTTATCAAGCATTTCAAAAATCAGTATGCTAAACCAGTATGCCGATTGGGTTTATCAAGCATTTCAAAAATCAGTATGCTAAGCCAGTATGCTGACTGGGTTTATCAAGCATTTCAAAAATCAATATGCTAAGCCAGTATACCGATTGGGTTTATCAAGCATACAATAACCATTTCCAAGCCAGTTCTCCGATTGGGTTTGTCAGGAAATAAAAGCCTTCACCAATACCTCCACAACATGCAAATAACTAATGCCAAGACAGTACACCGACTGGGTTTGTCAGGAATTAATTTAACAACATGCCAAGCCAGTACACCGACTGGGTTTATCAGGCATCCAGCAACCTTTCGCCACAACACCCAAATAACTAATGCCAAGCCAGTACACTGACTGGGTTTATCAGGCATACACCAACCATTGCCAAGCCAGTACATCGACTGGGTTTATCATGCAATATGAACAACATAATATGATTACGTGGCTCCTTCTCTTATGCAAACCAGTGGTTCCCTCCAGGAACTCCATAGGTGACTCACTTGACTGCAGGCTAACATGGCCCCACATTACCCACTCACAATACACAAGGATGATATCCCTTTTATGCAACATAGCTCCTCGGGCCTATCCATCTCTTATAGTGTCCTTTAGTGTGAGCGTAGAAAGGTTACCACTACCCATACAGTCCTCTTGAGCACCCTTGCTTCGCTTTGCCTCTTAACGTGCAACACCAAATTGCATTTGTGTAAGCTGTTAGCACAAGAAGGATAAGCAAACTCATCAGTATTGCTGCTATAAAATTGTAACCATATTTAATATCCTTCACTATCAAGTATTGAAACACTAGGAATGCGTCCATTCCCTTAGGGTGTAGTCAATATTGAAAACCCTAACATAACCCATCACCCGAAAGGTATGCATCCCTTTCCGATGTGAGCCATGTAGGCATTAGTCACACTCAAGCAGTCTGGAACAATAATGAAATAATAAAACATGCTATGCATATTAAATCTAATAACCAGACATGTATATCCTTAGTTAGGGTTACCGAATACTCATTCATTTTTCATATGTATATTTCCTTGATTGGCGAAGAATGGGGCTCCCTTCTCTGAGTCAATAGTCCTTCGGTTTGCCACCCCAATCTTTTCACATGCCCATAACCCACACATGCCTTCTTGGCATAATTTACTGTCTCACTCACATGCTTTACCAACATGCAGTTTGGTTGAGACATTATCAACATTTACAATGGCGTTTCACTCGAAACCCATTTCCAAAGTATGGGATGCTTCCCTTCTAGTTTGGCTTCTGCAGGCCATCACACATGGTCTTCCTGCAATGTGTCATCTTGGCACACTTTATCAAATAGCCAAACAGTCAGCAACATTTAGAAATAAGCTTCAAATATGATTGTTCCATAACCAATCAATAACCTTAATAATTAAATTCAATATGAATTTACAATTCGGTCTCCTACATAAATTAATTTGCTTAGTAATGAGGCTATCCTCATATTGTCTAGCTCTCATAAGTGGTATCACTCTGTCCATTCTGGTTTCACCCTTGCTACCATAAATGAACATCCACCTACAACATGTCCTCCTGACACAATTCTATATAAGCCAAACAATCATTAGCAATTATCGAAAAATTCTCAAATCTGAAATTTGTAAATTTGTTTTCCTACAGAAATTAGATTTGCAACCATGAGACTATTCTCATAAACTTAAACCAGACAATTTTCAGATTTGTTTCATGCATACTTACAACCATGAGAACCTTCTCATATCCTTTGGCTTCTGCACATGGTAGATCCTGGTCTTTACTATGGACTTATCCTCATTGCCATACGCAAGACTTTTCTACCTGAAAACTGAAATTTCAATTAGCCAAACACATTGTGAGTATGTATGCATATACTCTCTTCATTGCTACAACAGTCACTGAAGTGATCTTAGAATTATAACGCTCAATAATTCAAACACTTTCAGCTGTTAACATTTTAAATGCAATGAAATATATACATCTCTATATATGCATTAAAAATTGCAAGACACAGTCACACTATCCATGCAATTTAGATAAACAGTAAATACTCATTACTTCACATTTCATGCAATTTTGTCCTTCCAACATAGCACTCTTGGTATCCCATCAACATGTCTACCTTCTATATTCAATCATTCTCCTGCATTCACAGCAGCTCATTAAATAGATCACCATTTCGTGCATCACCACGAGATTGTACAAAATATTTTTAATGCACATCTCCTCAATGCAACCTTGCATTAATTCATGAATATTATGCTTTCAAACATATTATGGCCTAACCATGTCTCTCTCATATGGCATACATTATAACAAGACCATAAGTCATCACTTGCTTGGGTTTTTAAAACTTCACAACCAACATCCACAAATGGCATGATATGATTTCATATGAATGCATTGAGATTTCTAAGCAATTATAGGGTGTAAGGATCATTGCCTTCATTTACCCACACCTCACCATACTTGGTAGGTTGACATTCACACTTGGGCACACAATACTACATGAAATCAATCAACATAGTTTAAACATAGTTGAATGAATCTCACTAAATCATCCTTCAATCATTCATGCAATTAAGCATAAATAACCATTACCTGCATGGCTATCATTAACATCGCTTGATGTTACCTGATCGGTTGGCCTCTTACCAAGGCTACAAGTCCTTTTTCCAACCTCATGATCATAGATTTGTTGCACCATCCTTTCCTCATAAGGTTTTTGGTCATATGCAACAACATCATTCACATCCTAAGCCATGCTTCGGTTGTCTTTGGTCCTACAACCAATACGAACACATCTAACTATTAGCAACCACAATCATTATCTTAAGTGGCTTATTGCATATGTAAAACCTCACTATTTTACCAATATGCAATATCATATACATGCAAAAAACATTTCACATGCACTGTGCAATATGCCATCTAGTACATATTCACTTCATCTATCTATCCTTTTTCATTTCCAGCATCCCCATGCCATAATTTTTAGTATAGCCAACTCAGGAAATATAAATATAATAGCAATGGAGGAGTTAAGGAATTCTCTCTTTCCAATTCCTCATCATGACATGGACTTCCTCCTCCACATCATAGCTGATCCTTTTCTTGGCTTCCCTACCAAGCACACAAGGATTTATTAGCTATGATCTTCTCATGAATTAGCAATTCAGTATATACATACGTGTCTAGCATGCATTATTGATATTTTCCAAATATGCAATTCTTATGCTATAAACAAAAATAGTTTAAGGTGAGGAATTTCCTTTTCATCCTCCATAATGGGTATTACAACCCATTATTCTTACTGATATTTCACAACCCCTTCTATGCATTTCTTGCTCTTCATTCCAAGAATACATTTCACACTTACAGCAACTGTCTCTAGGGAACGATGGGGGTCAATGGGGCTTTCCCCCTTGTGGCTTCCCTGCGCCACTGCAGGGCGGGTCAAGGGCGGCGCCCTCATTTTTTATTTTTTTATTTTTTGTAAATCCTTCCATTTCGCGCAATCTAGCGCACAAGTTCCATGGCATTTTTCAACTTTCGGCACCTGAAAAATATCCCTGAAAAATAGCTGAAATTCTCTGTTTCGGAGCAATTCTTATGACCTGTTTCGGGCCAACTTACCGAGTTCTTCCAGTCAAAGACTCAGTTTTTCCTTCTGATCCATTGCGGACCAACTTGCCGATTCCTTCCGCCGTTGCGGGGCGACTTGCCAAGTTCTTCCGAAATTTTGTCTTGGACACCGAAAAATACTTAGAAAAACCTTCCGCTGTTTCGGACCATCTTGCTGAGTTCTCCCGCTATTTCGGAGCAACTCACCGAGTTCTCCCGCTATTTTGGAGCAACTCGCCAAGTTCTTCCGAAATTTCTTCTTTGACGCCGAAAACACTTAGAATGTTTTTTGGACCAACTCGCCAAGTCCTTCCGCCGTTGCGAGGCGACTTGTCGAGTTCTTCCACAGTTTCGGGCCAACTTGCCAAGTTCATCTGTAGTCTCGGGCCAACTTACCAAGTTCTTCTATAGTTTCGGGCTAACTCACCGAGTTCTTCCGCAGTTTTGGGCCAACTTGCCGAGTTCTTCTGCCATTACGGAACAACTCGCTAAGTTCTTTGGTAAGCTCTGATACCAAAATGTAATGTACCCACCTGCCGACCCAATAAGAGAGGGAAGATGATAACAATCTGTGGTGCTTTTCATAAAACTCAGCCTAGTCATTAGAATCATATGAATAAAAAAAACATTGATGTGCAGATACAAATCAGGAAATATGCACAGCGGAATTGAAACTAATCCATACACAATTCATGCCCATACAGCATATCAAAACAGTCATCAAATTAATGCATTGCAGAAGTAAATACATAGATAGAAAAACACTTATCTTCATTGTGCAATTGGTCCCAAACAACTAGTTATTTCGCTGCAACGTTCCACCCAACCATAGGCCAGTCGTATCCATCAAGCTCTCAACACAACTGCCACCCCCGAGCTGGGCATGATTCTTACAAGGAAAAGGGAAAATTCACTCATTCACATCCAATTAATCATTTCATCTGATCCAAGCCAGTCCACAGTTGGGTTTATCAGGCTACATTTGAACCCTGTAGGCTTACACTCAAGCTCAAGCCAAAGCAATGGATTTAAAATCAAGATGGCCATGGGTTTGGGCTTTCCCCAAATCGTTTCCATCCAAAAACGAATTGTGGGATGAGGAAAACATTCACAGGGGAGGAAAAATGATTTCATTTCCAGCATCCCTATGCCATAATTTTTAGTATAGACAACTCAGGAAATATAAATATAATAGCAATGGAGGAGTTAAGAAATTCTCTCTTTCCAATTCCTCATCATGACAAGGAGTTCCTCCTCCACATCATAGCTGATCCTTTTCTTGGCTTCCCTACCAAGCACACAAGGATTTATTAGCTATGATATTCTCACGAATTAACAATTCAGTATATACATACGTGTCTAGCATGCATTATTGATATTTTCCAAATATGCAATTCTTATGCTATAAACAAAAATAGTTTAAGGTGAGGAATTTCCTTTTCATCTCCATAATGGGTATTACAACCCATTATTCTTACTGAGATTTCACAACCCATTCTATGCAATTCTTGCTCTTCATTCCAAGAATACATTTCACACTTACAGCAACTATCTCTGGGGAACAACAGGGGTCAAGGGGGCTTGCCCCCTTGTGGCTTCCCTGCGCCACTGCAGGGCGGGTCGAGGGCAGCACCCTCATTTTTTTTTTTGTAAATCCTTCAATTTAGCGCAATCTCGTGCACAAGTTCCATGGCATTTTTCAACTTTCGGCACCTGAAAAATATCCTTGAAAAATAGCTGAAATTCTCTATTTCGGAGCAATTCGTCCGACCTATTTCGGGCCAACTCGCCGAGTTTTTCCTGTCGAAGACTCAGTTTTTCCTTCTGATCCATTGCGGACCAACTTGCTAAGTCCTTCCACCATTGCAGGGCAACTTGCCGAGTTCTTCCAAAATTTTCTCTTGGACACTGAAAAATACTTAGAAAAACATTCCGCCATTTCGGACCATCTTGCTGAGTTCTCCCGCTGTTTCGGAGCAACTCGCCGAGTTCTCCCGCTGTTTCGGAGCAACTCGCCAAGTTCTTCCGAAATTTCTTCTTTGACGCAGAAAACACTTAGAATGTTTTTTGGACCAACTCGCCGAGTCCTTCTGCCATTGCGAGGCGACTTGCCGAGTTCTTCCACAGTTTCGGGCAAACCTGCCAAGTTCATCTGTAGTCTCGGGCCAACTTGCAAAGTTCTTCTGTAGTTTCGGGCCAACACGCCGAGTTCTTCCATAGTTTCGGGCCAACTTGCCAAGTTCTTCTGCCATTGCGGAACAACTCGCTAAGCTCTGATACCAAAATGTAATGTACCCACCTGCCGACCCAATAAGAGAGGGAAGATGATAACAATCTGTGGTGCTTTTCATAAAACTCAGCCCAGTCATTAGAATCATATGAATAAAAAAAACATTGATGTGCAGATACAAATCAGGCAATATGCACAGCAGAATTGAAACTAATCCATACACAATTCATGCCCATCCAGTATATCAAAACAGTCATCAAATTAATGCATTGCAGAAGTAAATACATAGACAAAAAAATACTTATCTTCATTGTGCAATTGGTCCCAAACAACTAGCTATGTCACTGCAACGTTCCACCCAACCATAGGCTAGTTGTATTCATCAAGCTCTCAACACAACTGCCACCCCCGAGCTGGGCATGATTCTTACAAGGAAAAGGGTAAATTCACTCATTCACAGCCAATTAATCATTTCATCTAAGCCAAGCCAGCCCACAGCTGGGTTGATCAGGCTACATTTGAACCCTGGAGGCTTACACTCAAGATCAAGCTAAAGAAATGGATTTACCATCAGGATGGCCATGGGTTTGGGCTTTCCCCAAATCGTTTCCATCCAAAAACGAATTGTGGGATGAGGAAAACATTCACATGGGAGGAAAAACGATTTCTCCCCAACCATCTCAGCATTTAACAGCCAGAATGGTCTCTACGGAACCCCAATTCGAATTTCCATCTTCCCCACTGGTATACAATACAAAAACGCCCTTATCCTAGCTGAGGATCAAGGAGAACACCCAAAACAATGGCTGGAAAATGCCCAGGTATATCCCAACTCGTGAGGGAGAGCAATTGGTTCATGGACAATGGCTTGGGGAGCAATTCATGGCTCCTTTCTTTCCCAAGAAGCAAAACTCGATTTCCCATGCAGGGTGGCTTTCCCATACACGAATTTGGATAGCCATACCTCCCATTCCCCAAGGCTTAACTACATCAACCAACTCTTGGGAGAAATCAATGATTGGGTACAAAAGTCAACATGGGTAGTTGAGGGTTTGATTGGTTACCTCATTCACACTTGGCCTTACTTGGTTGGCTCAAGGGTTTGAATGTTTTCCCTCCTAATTCCTTGTAAAATCATGCCCCCATCTAATGTTGCATTGCATAGCTAGTTGTGGGTATTTATTAAAATTCATATTTAAAATTTCAATGTGCCTGGCTAGCACGTAAACCATATGCATCACTAAATCGATGGCGGGGCCTTGGACTTGCGCTCCTCACCACGATTTTATAACAATACTACATCATTTACAATTTAATGACATGGGGTCAAACTGGGGACATTACAGTGCAAACAATGAAGTCCCCGTTGGGGTCTCCAATTCATAAGATTGGTGCACTAATCAATAGTTATTTCAGCTTTTGAAAGCTTTCTTCGCACTTATCCTTCCAGGTAAACTTGTTTTCCTTTTTCTGCAAGGTGGTCATGGGACTTGCAATCCGTGAAAAGTTCTCAATGAACTTTCGGTAGTAGCTGACTAAACCTAAAAATGATCTTATATTGAATACGCATGTAGTTGTGGGCCACTCTTCGATAGCTTTGACCTTTTCGGGGTCGATGGCTATTCCCTTCTCGGAAATGATATGTCCTAAGTATTGAATCTGGGGTTTGTAGAAATCACACTTACTAAAATTGGCGTAAAGTTGGTGTTCCCTTAGTATTCGCAAAACAATTCAGAGGTGCTCCTCATGTTCTACTTCGTTCTTGGAGTATATCAAAATGTCGTCAATAAAGACTAGAACAAACTTATCAGGGTATTTGCTGAAGATGTTGTTCATTGATGATACACATAAAGTTGGCCAGTGCATTCGTCAACCTAAAGGGAATCACTACGAACTCGTAGTGGCCGTAACGGGTCCGAAACGCGGTCTTATTGATATCCTCATCATGGATCCTCACCTGATGGTATCTGGATCGTAAGTCAATCTTTGAGAAGAGCTTCACTCCTCCGACTTGGTCAAACAAGTCGTCGATCCTAGGGAGTCGGTAGCAGCTAGTAATGGTCATCTTGTTGAGTTGGCGGTAATCAATGCACATCCGCATCGTTCCGTCTTTCTTCTTGACGAAGAGTATTGGTGCGCCCCAAGGGGACACACTTGGTCAAATGTACCCTTTGTCTATTAAGTCTTGTAACTGAAGCTTGAGCTCAACCAATTCTGGTGTGCTCATACGGTATAGGGCTTTAGAAGCTAGTACTGACCCGGGTGTTAGTTCGATGGAAAAGTCTAAGTCTCATTTGGGTGGTAATCCTGGTATTTTTTCAGGAAATAAATTTTTGAACTCTACAATGACTAGGAAGTCTTCAATCTTCTGTTCCCTATCAGTTTCTATGTTTTGGATATTGACGGCAAAGAGTTTGCAACCTTTTCTGATACATTTCTTTGCTTGTAAGGCGGAGATCTGTCGTACCGACACTTTCTTAAGGATACCCTGATTCATCTTCTGTTTCCCTTAGTCATCCCTGAGAGTAAGGATTTGTTTAAGCAGTCCAGTAGGACATGGTGTTCTTCTAACCAATCCATGCCGATGAGTACATCATACAACCCTAGGGGTAGAATGTTTCATTCTGACCTAGTTGGGAAATCGTTTAAGTCTATCTCACAAGTTTTAACTAACTCGGAGACCTTTTTTTTGGTACCGGTGGCTAGTTGTACCAGCCATGGTCTCTCATGATGCTCTCAGTTCAACTTACAAGTGTCTACTATCTTGGGGGAGATGTAACTTCGGCATGCATCGGGGTTTATTAAAACTGAAATGGTTGTGTTTGAGATCTTACCCTCAATTTCAACCATAGTGGCCTGGTGATCTGCCTGTCGGCCATCAAGAATGGCATAAATCCTGAGGGTCTTTGCCATGTCTCCTACGGTAGGTTCTGCTTGGACGTTGTGTAAAAATCCATCCATTTTGTTGGGGTAGTCTCTGTAGTAGTGGGGCCCTTGGCATTTCCAACAAGAAACTGTTGGTGGGACAACTTTTGTCCCCTTGTTGAAAGCTGGCCTGTTGACAGGTGGTGGGGGTGCACTTGGTTGTGCTTGCGGTCAGTTGAAGCCTCTATTGGGCGGAAAAATGTTGTTATGTTTCCAGTAAGGTGGAGGTCTAAAACTTGGTCTGCAGTTGTCCGAGAAGGTTCTGAACCTATCTCTGTTTATGTTGATGTTGTCATTCCTTGGCTGTCCGTGTTCATAACACAGTCTTGCTCTGTGTAAGGTCACATCAAGGGTTTTGGGCATGTCAAACTCTATCTTTTCTCTAAATATTGGTGGTAACCCTCCCAAGAACTATTGTATTTTGACCTTTTCATCTTTGATGTATGGAACATAGTGCAGCAAGTCTAAAAATCTATTTATGAATGCCTCCATGGTGAGGGAACCCATTTTCAAATCATAAAATTCCTTAATTTTCTTGTCAAAGAATCTTTCAGACATATATTTGTCCTGAAATATTCTATTGAAAGTATCCCATGTTATGTCTCTCAATTCTTTTCCTTTGGTGTGTTTCAAGTCCCACCACCATCTGGTTGCTTTACCATTCAAGTTGTATATGGCTAGTCGGGCTTGCATTTCACTGGAGTAATTATGAACTTTAAAATACCTATTCATTCCTAGTAGCCACTCCTCAGCCTTCTCCCCTGAGTTAATCTCTCTGTCATACGTTGCGGATCTTATCTTTCTGAATTCCCGTTGTAAACTGTCATCACTTTTCCTCCTTTTCTTGCAAGGAGGTGGTGAACCTTTCTTGTTGGAAGAGCTCTTATAGTCCTCCCCCATTGATTCAGGTATGTGTTCTCCTTGCTCTTCTCCCTTAGGAGTACTAGTCATTTTTGTGTGATTGTTTCCTTTTTTAAAAGTGTTGACTAAGAGTTTGGGTTGTTCGTGGGGTTTTTCCCCTGCCAATCTTTGAAGTAAAGCTTCATTTATAGCTTGTTGCTCTCTTCTTTCTTGCATGTTATCATCTTTGAAACTTGGGATTTGTACCTGCAGATTTTGCATAGATTTCATCAAATCTGAGTTTAGTTCCACCACCACTTCTTGCTCTTGTGATGGTGAGCTCAGATTTCCGTGTATGCTGCTGCCCTGTTCTGCTTTCATTTTCAGACAATGTCTGTATGTGAAATGTTATATAAGTATAAAGAGAAGAAAAATATGTTTGTTTATTTTCACATAAAACAAAATAAAATTTAAATGTATGTTTCTATTTACTGAGTATCGGCAATGGATGTTCTGTTTGTAATGAGCCCAATAGGTCATGTAGTCTTTCTAACTGAGCTCTTATACCACTTGTAATGTCCCAAAATAGTACAAATTTAAAATTTTTACACTATGGCAATAAAAGCTGAATTAGAGATGATGGTTGTAAAATTAACTTCAACACTGATAAAAGAATAAGAAACTTATTGGTATTTGTTTATGATATTTAAGAGTTTCAATAATCTCTAAGTATCACAGTCTCACTGGTTTGGTGATCTCTTAGTTCTATGGAAGCGATGGGTAGAGTAAGGTAATTTGCCGTACTTATACTAAGAACACTTTCTTATTGTTTTGAAGAAGTCATGTATATGATTTATGAAAGTCTAAATGTCATCTTCAGGTGAGATGGACCCTTGATGAGGAAGGTTTAAGGCCCATGATGGAACACTTGTATTTCGACGGAAAAAGTACCTCGGCAAAGTTGCCGAGAGGTAAGGTGTACGCAATGGGAAAAATCTGACTTACTTAGCGAGTTTCACTAATGCATTCAATTTGTACTTTATTTGCAGGTGTACCTATGAGGACATCTACTTCGGGTGTCTACTTCAAAACCCTAACAGTTAATTAATCCTAAAGAGTATAATAGTTGGAGTGTTGGCACATTTGCATTACTCATTGGTGCTTTGAAATATTTGTTGGTACTTTACAACAATGGTTGGACTTTTCAAAACCTAATGGTATGAGATAATATTTATTGGACAACAGCTTGTTCAAACAATGACTTCCCACTATTGGGATTAGGGTCATGTATTGAAATATGTTGGGGTTGGTGGTAACATTAAATGCAGGTCTACGATGTCACATGGCCCTACTTCCAGCTATGCATGGGGTTTTCCCTTGGGTTTTACACCATCGAATTCTCATTTTTGCGTTTCAGTTGGGTTATGGCGAATGCTTGTTGAGTCTGAGGAATATGTGCTCAGACCCGAACTTTGCTTGTGGTATTAGCTCTCGTTGGTTGCTTGATTGAAGGTGCAGAGGGGAAAGAACACAAATGCTATAGGTAAAATGCCCATGTCTTGAATTCATGCTTATTCAGTAATGATTTTAACCAGCATCTACCTCAATCTTTAACCTCGTTGTGGTGTCTTTGTGGCAGGTTAGAAATGTTTTTCTATGCTTGGACTGCTTCCAGGTTTTCCAGCCACCGTGGTGTTTTAATGACTTGGGAGAGGGTAAGTTCAGGTTTCCCAAACCCTTACTCCTACCTCTCGTATCTCTAGTTGGTGTAATGTTTTTGCTATTTGGGATTCGTGTTTGCCTAGTGGCTTTCTTCAATGTTTTGGAAAATCCCAAGAGGGTCACCTTTGGCTAGACCTGTTAATGTATGAGTCTAATGTAATGGTTGGGGGTATCCCCGTGGAATTTTGACTGTAATGTAGCATTTCAAGTCATTGGTACTGAAGGGGTTTCTACTTTTGTGTAGAAGGAGATACTATCACATGTGTAAATTTGGGGATTTTGGACACTCATAAAGTGACCTGCGTTTATTTGTTGATATGTATTTGAATGGAACATTCAAATATTAAATATCTGTGTTTTTATTTATGAGATTATGTGGTTAAAGTGCATGAATCCTCTGTGTGGTTATCATTTCCCATTTCTGAAGGTCGTCAGTTGAAACATCTTAGTTCCGCTATTCTTCGTATTGTTTGACTGTTTATTTAATAATGCGTTGGTAGGAATAATTGTAACCCTTACGCTGGTGTCTCTATGTGCCTGAGGATAATTTGTCTAGGGTTCTCACTGCTCCGTCTTCTAATGATTGAAATAAAATAGATAGGGATCAAATGGACTTCAGTGTAATTCACTATATGAATCTCAATCTATTTTAATGTTGCATTTTGATTTCTATGGAAATGTATGTGGTGTCCAAGGTTTTCCTTTTGCATGTAGCGTCGTTGTCCTAATTCTTTAAACTATTGATTGGGTATTTGGAAAGGCCTCTCAGATTCGTATGATAAAGATGAATCCGCTGTCCAAATTCTAGTTTCTGTAAAAAGATGAACCTGTAGCTTTTAAAACTATGAATGATGTGTTTTGGATTTGCAAGCATACTAATGAAGAGATAATGGGTTTCGATCCTTGTTCTGTGTTTTTTTTAATGAGCAGCTGTCCTGATGCTAAAAGATAACATATGTATTGTTTCATAGTATATTAGGGTTCTACATGTTAATACGATGCTGAGTCTAAAGGGTTTGACTTGATCGTTGAAAAACATAGCTAAGGGTCTCGTGGATGTTTGAAAAGATTGTAAAACATATAAGTTGCTTTTACTATTGAGCACAGTGAATGATATGATTTCTAAGGAAATAATATGGGAATGTAAATTCTGTTTAAAATGATAGATCTCTACCCTGGTTACGTTTATCTTCCTAAATTATTCTAAAATAACTAAACTGAACTGAAAAACATGAATATAATACTGGAAGCGTTCTATTTAAACAATGTTGCCAGGAAGAGGAAAATACTGTGATGTTTAGATTTGATAGGACAAAGATTCTAGGTTTTAAGATGTGCATGGATGTCTAGCATATGCTAGTTTGACTAGACCTTCTAGACATTCTGTTAGTTTCTAAATTATAAATTTTCTAAGGTTAATAACATTTATGGGCATGTTGTTCTATTTTTTCATTAGAAGAAATGGATTTAACCCGGGAGTCTATGCCCTAAAGACCCTTTCTCCATGAGAGAAATAATGTTGTAAATATTTAGGGGAATCAATACTATAATAACAAAACCTAATTGAAATGCCTAGCTTCCAACATAACTGGAAATAGTTGGTTTAATAATTCATACCTGATTGACTTGTGGCTTGCTCCTCTCCTGTAGTAACCTGCACACTCAAACAATAATTAGTGGGAAAAACTGTTGTGCTTAGTTGACCTATTAGAATGATCCTTTTAACTAGATATCTTTGGGACTACCATGTTCCTCCCAACCATGATCCTACAACCATTCCTAGTTTTGTATGGATCCCCCCGAGCAGATTCCAACATTCAAAAGAGATAGAGGTCCTAGGGTTACTGCTGGTTCAGATCTGAAATTATATAAGGCTGCTTCAGTTTCTTGGAGCAAAAGACTTCTCTCTGATTACCATAGGAGAATGATAATGAAAAAGATAGATGCTCCCAAAACTTGGGATCTGCCCTCTTTAAGTAGGGGAGTCTTGAATTATGACTCTTGGAATAATTAGTTTCTTTAATTTAAATAATTAATATTTAAAAGATTTTATTTAATACATATCTAGTCTTTTTGCACTAAGACTTTTTCTATTGTTCTAACTATAAGTGATTTTTGATTTAAGCTTATCATAATAATTTTTTAAAACAATATTTATATTTCAGCTTAACTATTAATACATCATTAATAATATTAAATGACGCATAAACTATATATAATAAATATATTTCATAAATACATAATAACAACAATATTATTAAAGCTACTTAATAACATTAGCCTTGAGGCCTTTATGCATGTTATTCCTAGAAGACTACTATTAGTCATCCCATGCTTTAAGTGGCGGTAATTATCTTTTATTTAATTATATATCTTCACATGATACTTCTTTTAACTTTTAAGGACAAGGTCCAATTATTTGGATGGTCTTTTGGTAAGCTTGGATAGGCACCTCTAGTTTCTCCCTTTGCATGGTGGATTCCCTAGCTTAACATGGTAATTTCCGCAGTACTTGATGATAGATAAAAGATGAATCATTTAATCAAATTAAATAAATGTGATGAAAGAAAAAGTGCTATTCAGAATCTTTCCGACTCAACACTTTGAGATCCAGTAACCTCGACTGCTCTTCAGAGCCTTTTAACTCAACACTCTCACACGGGCGTTATGCTATTGCAATTCGAGAGCCTTTGCTCAACACTAGTGCTAGAATGTGGTTGTGAGGCACATCTAGAATATTTAAGTTGCCTCGGATCCAGTATTCGTTTATCAAGCTTGGAGTGCTCCAGGGCTTAGGCCCAACACTCAATGTACCTCAGGGATTACACCTAGTACATAAACATTCTTCTAGGTACATCGAGGCTTATGCCCAGTACATAGTTTATATGTGTGTTTCTAAGTCCATGCTCAACACACTCATAAGTCAAATCATGTAAAATCATAGCTCTGCACAGTAAGTAACAAAAGATTATGTCAGTATATTAGGGTTTGTACCCATATCAAGGCTGAAGAACATCATTAAATCATTGGGTCTTTCTCGCCCAGTATACACTCAAATAAAGAAGTCAGTCAAGGTACATGCCTGATATGTCAATATATAAAAGAATAAATCATAGGTGCTATGGCTCATGCCCAATATTCAAAATAAATCATATGTTCCAGGGCCATGGCCCAATATAACAATAAAAATAGTTAGTCCAAAATTCGGGATATTACAACGTTTGTCTTATAGATGCACTTATTTCCTTGTGGGTGATTTTATGTAATGGGTGTTTAAAAATCATGAAGCGGTTATCTCTGTCTGAGATGTTTTGGGGTTCGTCCAAATCTGTGAAGTATTTGTCTTTCCTAGATGCCTTGTTGAGGTGATCACTTATTGTGATCCTAATGCCAGCGATGTTATAATTGGAAATGTTGGAAGAGGATTTTGATACCTTGACCTGCGTTTTAATTTCCTTGTTTTAAAGAATTACTGGAATGTTCTGAATTTGACAATGTTGAGACGGTTTCTATACCTTGACCTGCGTTTCAATTTCTTCATTTAAAAGAATACCGAAGTGTTCTGAGTTTGATAATGTTTGGCTTCAAGAAGCTCCATGTGGCCATTATCTTGTGAATCTAATAGTTTGGACTATCCCTTCGATTTGTTTGGTTTATGTTTAAGAATTGAAAACTGAAAAGTGTAGATAGGAAGAGAAATCATATTGATTGGTTGTTTAGCGAAGTTATATGTACCAGATGTTTTACTTTTAACTTGAAGGTTTTATTTTTGAAAATGAACTAGTAGCCTACGTGTAGAATGTTTATCTCATTGGAAATTCCTAAGTTCTTTGTTTTAAAAGAATAAAATACAAAGGGGCTAAACCCTAGCTTGATAATATAAACAAAATAATTTGAGAAAAGGTATAGAAAGACAATGTGATTTCGTTCTTGTGTGGTTTTGAAAGTTTAGACGTTAATCAAGATTTAAATAAATTTTCGGTTTCTGACATACTTATTGAATGAATGTCTAGCAAAGGCTAGCTAGGATAGCCCTAGTAGACCCTTGAGCTGGTTAGGGTAGACTTTAAATTTTGACAGAGGCAACAATTAAAATTCTGATCCTATAATATGACCTTGAGAGCCCATGCCCAATGGGCATTGCTCTATAGAAGAAATAACATTCTAAAGAATAGGGAAATACAGTGTTGTACAATAAATCCTAATTTAATAATCCTAGCTTATACTGCAAATTGAAATGGAGAATTGTAGTTCATACCTGGTTGTCCTGAAGCTTGATCTTCCTCTGCAAGACCTGCACACTCAAACAATAATTACTGCAGAAAGCTTATGGACTTGGCTAACCTGTAGAATGAGCTTTTAACTGGATAACTTTGGGACTACCATGTTCCTCCCAATCATGACCCTTAGACCATTCTTGGTTCTAATTGGATCCCCTCGAGATGGTTCCAACATGCAATAAGGGAAGTAGAGGCCCTAGGTTCAACTGCTGGATTAGATCTGGCTATTAATGTGGGACTGCTTCAGTTCTTGCAGCAAAATTCTCCTTTATTACCATAAAAGAGTGATAATGAAAAGATGATGCCCCCTCTCTTAGGATATTCCCTCTTTTATATAGGGGAGTCTTGGAATATAGCTGTTTGAATAATTATTTAGTTTCTTTAATTAAATTAATATTTTTGAAAGATATTTTTACTAAATATCTAGTCCTTGTTAAACTGGGACTTTTATTTGTTTTAACTAGAAGTGACTTTAAATTACTTCTTACATAATAATAAAAATAGTAGTTATATATTATACCTAATATTATCAATACTGCTTAATAATACATATTAATAGTATGATAATGTGATAGCCATCTATGCATAAACTCTATGCAATATATATATTTTATAAATAAATAATAATAACATTATTATTAATACTTTTAATAATAATATTAACTTTGAGACCTTTATGCAATTCATGCACATAAGACTATTCTTTGTCATTTCATACTTAAGTTATGGTAATTTTCTTTTATTTATTTATGTATCTCTCATGGTACTTATTTTTAAAATGAAGGGCAGGGTCCAACTCTTTGGATGGTATTTTTGGTAGGCTTGGATAGGCACCTCTAGGTCTCTCTCTTGCATGTTGTATTCCCTCATTTAACATGGTAGTTCCCACAGTACTTGATGATAGATAGAAAATGATTCATTTAACCAAATTAAATTAATGCGATGAAATAGAAGTGCTATTCAGAGTCTTGTTGACTCAACACTTTTGAGATCTAGTAACTCCGAGTGCTCTTCAGAGCGTTTAAGTTAACACTTTCACATGGGCATTACGCTAGTGCAATTCCAGATCATCTTGCTCAACACTAGTACTAGAATGTGGTTGTGAAGCACATCTAGAATATATATAATGGCCTCGGATCTAGTATTCACTTATCAAGTTGGGAGTGCTCCAGGGCTCCTACCCAATACTCAATGTACATCGTGGCTTACACCCAGTACATAATAAAATCCTCTGGGTACATCAGATCTTAGGCCCAGTATGTAGGTCATCCATGTGTTTCTAAGTCCATGTTCAATACACCATATAACTCAATTAGGTAAATCATAATTTTGCATAGTATGTAACAAAAAGGTCATCTCAGTATATTAGGGTTTTGTACCCGATTCATATAACAAAAACATAATCAGTCCATTAGGGCTTTCTTTCCCAACATATAACAATAATGCATCAATCACGGTCCATGCCCAATATGTAAATATATAAAGAAATGATTCATGTGCACTAGGGCTTATGCCCAATAATCAACCAAATAATGTGTGTCGAGGTTGTGGGCCCAATATAACATCAGAAATTGTTAGTTCAAAATTCGAGATATTGCATCCCTCCGTGCTTAGAAACAACATCGTCCTGGTGTTCTATGGGCTATAAATGAAGTCATGAAACAAGGCAGGGTATGCCTCTTTCATGGTTGCCTCATTTTTCCAGGTAGCCTCCTCTGGTCCGAAGTGCCTCCATTGCACTTTCAGGTGGGTAATGGTCCTTGTTTTAAGCTGCACCTCTCTCTTGTCTAGAATGTGGAGTGGTTCCGGCATGAACTCCCCTTCGGGATCCACCTGTAATAAGGACCAATCAATCACATGTTTAGTATCGTACACATATTTCTTTAATAACGATACATGAAAAACATTATGAACTTTTACGTGAGCTGCTAAGGCTAGCTCATATGCTACTGGGCCCTTCTTGGTCAATATCTCAAAAGGTCCACAAAATCGGGGGCTAGTTTCCTGCATCGTCCTAAGCTCAAAGAGCTTCGTTTTTCCTTTACTTTAAGTAACACATGTTCGTCGACTTGGTAGTCTTTGTATTTTCTTTTCTTATTTGCAAAACTCTTTTGGCGGTCTTGTGCCTCCTTCAAGTTTTGTTGTACCTTGGAGACTAGTTTCTCCAAGTCTTTTAGTATGTCGGGGCCTAACATAAGTCTATCTATCGGACTGTCACAAGTCGAGGGTGTCCGACATTTCCTGTAGTAGAGCATTTCAAAAGGGCTCATTTTGGCCGACGTTTGGTATCCGTTGTTGTAGGAAAACTCTGCGAGGTGCAAATAATCTTCCCACTTTGTTGGGTTGTTCATGACATACATCCTCAGCATGTCCTCAAGGATTTGGTTTACTCGTTCCGTTTGTCCGTCAATTTGGGGATGGTATGAGGTACTGAACTCCAATTGTAACTCCAACCCATAGAACAATGCCCTCCAGAAGTTGCTAGTGAACTTTGTATCTCTATCGGAAATGATTTGCTTGGGTATCCCGTCCAATCATAAAATCTCCTTCTAAAAGATTTCTGCGATGTGAATGGCTTTGTAGGTAGATTTTACTGGTATAAAGTGTGCTTCCTTGGATAACTTGTCTACTACTACAAATATGGAGTCATTCTACCTCTTACGTTTTGGCAACCCCGTTATGAAATCCATACTAATGATCTCCGACTTCCACCTTGGAATGGGTAATGATTGTAGTAGTCCTGAAGGGTGTTGGTGTTCTGCTTTGACCAACTGACACTCTTGGCACTTAGCAATGAATAAAGCTATGTCGGCTTTCAGTTTAGGCAAAAATAAGTGTTTCTTCACTGCCGATATCATCTTTTGATATCCCGGATGTCCCGAGTAAGGTTTCTGATGGAACTATGTGAGGATGTTAGGTCTAATGTCTTTTCCTTCTGGAACATAGAGTCTCTCTTTTGACCATAATAGTCTCGACTCATCTATCTTATACTACTTTTGTTTTTGGAATAACCTATCCTCTTGGATTTTCTTAAGGATCTCGACATAGAACCAGTCATGTTGACATGTCGTTCTAATTTGGTGGTGTAAATCTGAGTCGGTTTGACTCACACTCACCTCATATATCATATGGGCTCGTCGACTTAAAGCATCGGCGATCTTGTTCTCCTTTCCCTTTATGTGTTTTAGTTTGAAATGGTACTCACTAAGGAAGGCTAGCCATCTGGCCTGTCTAGCATTTAGGTCTGGTTGGTCAAATAAATACTTTAAACTCATGTTTTCCATCTTTAATAGGAACTTCTTTCCCATAAGATAGTGCCTTCACATCTTTAAAGCATGGATAATGGCGGCTAGTTTAAGATCGTGTGTGGGGTAGTTCTATTCATGTTCCTTTAATTTCCTTGACTCGTAACAGATAGCGAAGTCGTTTTGCATAAGGACTCCAACGAGCCCTTCCTTGCTTGCATCTGTGCAAAATATGAAGTCCCCATCGGGGTTGGCAATCCGTAGGATGGGTGCGCTAGTCAAAAGTTGTTTTAACTTTTGGAAACTTTCTTCACATTTTGCTGTCTAAAGAAATTTGGTTGTTTTCTTTTGCAAGGCTATCATAGGACAAGCAATTCGAGAGAAGTTCTCAATGAACTTATGGTAGTATCCGGCTAACCCTAAGAATGATCAAATGTCAGTTACGCAAGTGGGAGTAGACCATTCTTCTATGGCTTTAATCTTATCGGGGTCAACTGCTATCCCCTTCTCATAGATGATGTGCCCTAGGTACTGTATCTAGGGTTTGCAAAAATCACACTTGCTAAACTTAGCATATAGTTGGTGTTCTCGTAGTATTCATAATACAATCTGAAGGTGTTTTTCATGTTCTTCTTCATTCTTGGAGTAGATCAGAATGTCATCGATGAAGACTAGAACGAACTTGTCTAGGTATTTACTAAATATGTTGTTCATCATGCAAATAAAGTTGGCAGTTGCGTTGGTCAGTCCGAAAGGCATGACCACAAACTCGTAATGATTGTATCGAGTTCGGAAAGCAGTGTTACTGATGTCTTCATCATGGATTCTCACCTGGTGATATCTGGATCATAGATCGATCTTTGAGAAGATTTTGGCTCATCCGACTTGATCAAACAAGTCATCAATTCTAGGGAGTGGATAATGGTTTTTGATGGTCAATTTGTTGTGTTGGAAGTAATCGATGCACATCTGCATCATTCTGTCCTTCTTCTTGACAAAGAGTATTGGTGCTCCCCAGGGAGACACACTAGGTTGTATATAAATATTCTCGATCAACTCTTGTAACTGAAGCTTGAGTTCCACCACTTCAGGTGGACTCATGCGGTAAGGGTATTTGGAAACTGGTACGGAACTGGGCATTAACTCTATGGAGAAATCTAGGTGTTGTTTGGGTGGTAGCGAAGGTATTTCCTTGGGAAATACATCCTTGAATTCCACAAGGACTAGGAATTCTTCGATCTTTTGTTCCCTATCAGCTTCTACGGTTCGAATGTTAACTACAAAGAGTTTACAACCCTTCTTTACACACTTCTTTCCTTGTAAGGCAGATATTTGTCTTACGGAAACTTTCTTAGGGTTACCTTGAATGGTCTTCTGATTCCCTTGGTTATTCGTGCATAATAGGGATTTGTTCAAATAGTCAAGTAGGGCATGATGTTCTTCTAACAAGTCCATGCCCATAAGTACATCGTAGGATGCTAGTGGTAGGATGTTTAAATCTATCCTAGTTGGAAAACCGTTCAGATCTATCTCACAAGTTTTAACTAGTTCGGAGACCTTCCATTTAGTACCAGTGTCTAGTTGTACCAGCCATGGTTTCTCGTGGCTTACTCGGTTTAACTTACAAGTATCAACAACCTTAGGGGAGATGTAGCTTTGGCATGCACCGGGATCTATTAGAACTGAAATGGCTATGTTTGAGATCTTACCGTCAATTTCAACCATAGTAGCCTGATGTTCTTCTTGCCAGCCATCAAGTGTAGCATAAATTCTGGGTGTTTTTGCCATGTCCCCTACTGTAGTGTCTACTTGGACATTTTGTAGCACTCTGTCCGATTTGTTGGGGCAATCTCTGAAGTAGTGCGTCCGTTGGCACTTCCAACAAGTAACAGTTGTTGGGGTAGCCTTTTCCCCTTTGTTGAAAGCTGGTCTATTGGTATGTGGTGGGGGTGCATTTGGCCGTGCATGAGGTTTGTTGAAGCCTCTATTGGGAGGGAAACTATTGTTTTGTTTCTGATAAGGTGGGGGTCTAAAACCCGGTCTACGGTTGTCTAAAAAGGCTCTAAACCTTTCACTATTTCTGTTTATCTTATCATTCCTTGGCTGCCCATGTTCATAACAGAGTCTTGCTTTGTGTAAAGTCACATCTAAGGTTTTGGGAATGTCAAATTCAATCTTTTCTCTTAAATTTGGTGGTAGACACCCCAAGAATTGTTGTATCTTGACTTTTTAATCTTTGATGTATGGGACATAATGTAGCAGATCTAAGAATTTGTTTATGAATGCTTTCATGGTTAGGGATCCCATTTTCAATTCATGGAATTATTTGATCTTCTCGTCAAAGAATCTTTCAGACATAAATTTGTCTTGGAATATTCTGTTGAAAGCATCCCATGTTATGTCCTTCAACTCTTGCTCTTTGGTGTGTTTCAAATCCCTCCACCATCTGGCTACTTTACCATTTAAATCAGAAATGGCTAGTCAGGCTTCCATTTCACTAGAATAGTTGTGGACTTTGAAATACTTGTTCATTCCTAACAACCATTCCTTAACCTTTTCCCCGGTATTAATATCTCCATCATATGTTGGGGCTTTTATCTTTCTGAATTCTCGTGGTAAATTGTCGTCACTCTTCCTCCTTTTCTTGCAAGGAGGTGGGGACCCATCATCATTGGAAGAGTTCTTACAGTCCTCTTCCATTGATTCTAGTAGGTGTTCTCCTTGTTCCTCTCCTTTAGGACTGATAGATTTCTTTGTGTGGTAGTCTCTCAATTTAGAAATATTCGCTGAGAAAGTGGGTTGTTCGTGGGGTTTTTCCCTTGTTAAAGTCTAAAGTAGAGATTCATTTATAGCTTGTTGTTCTCGTCTTTCTTGCATGTTGTCATCTCTGTAACTTTGGAATTCTGCCTGTAGATTCTGCATAGATTTCATTAAATATGAGTTTAATTCCATCACTATTTCTTGCTCTCGTGGTGGAGAGTTCAAATTCCTGTGTATGCTACTGCCTTTTTCTGCATTCATTTTCAGACAGTGATTGTACCTGGTTGTCATAGCAATGTTAAGAAAAAAAAATTGTTAGTTCAATACCTGCTACTGCCTTTTTCTGCATTATATTTCTGATTTCTATGTGTCTGCAGCGGATGTTTGTGTTAGAAAAACACGATTGCAGAGCAATAACAATAAACAGAAATGCAAATATAATCACACACACATTACAAGACAGACACAGATATATCGTGGTTCACCCAACTTGGGATACATCCACACTGAAGTTGCCAGTCCTTATTATTATTCCGTCCAGCAAAGTGAAGGGATACAACTTGCAGCACAACCGCTGCACTTCCTCTTCACTGTCTTACAGTCTTTTTTCCTGATCTTAGAGATCTTTACAATGCATAAAACCTAATACATCAACCCTATTCGTATTACAATGTCATTCTTTTATAAGGGAAATACAATGGGAAAATACCACGGGTTACCCAAAACCATGGGCCTAAAAACAACTGGCGAAAACAACCCCAAAATTTTTTCTCAGGGGTGTTGCCCCCAATCCCACTTTCTCGGGGGGCCGTTACTCCCTGCACCCCCAAGTTGGGGGTGTGGACACTCCTCCGGACCCCCTTAGGGTATTGCTGGGATCATAACCAAACCTAGGGTATGGACATGGCTGAATACTAATATCTCTGAATCTGGAGATCAGTCTCCACAGCCAACAGTTTGTAATGAGCCCAATAGGTAACTTAGTGTTGTGGTTGGGCTTTGATACCATTTGTAATGTCCCAAAAAAATAGTAAAAATTAAAAAATTTCATCTACACTAATTATACTTCCGAAATAGTTAATGTAATGTAAATTAACTTCAGCACTGGCAAGTTATGCTGACTAAATGAGAGAATATGAAAGAGTAGTTTTCGTTCAATAAATAATTTTGCGGAAACAATTAGATGAGGTAGGGTTTATGTTCGGTTTACACTTGGCAACTTATTACTTTTAGGTATTTAACCTTTGAATGTTTGGACGTAATTATGTTTCTTTTAAATGTTTTCAACTGATTGTTTATCCCAATCCAGGCATGATGGACTTTTGAGAAGAGTTGAAATACTTGTGGGATCCTTGGTGTGGTTAAACATACCACCGGTAGAGCTACCGAGAGGTAAGGGGTGAGTACATAGGTGACCCCGACTTACTTATCAAACCTTGATAAGGCTTCACTTGGTTAATGTTTCTGCAAGTATAGAAGGCTCCTCCCTACACTACCTATGTCAATCCCTAAGCATACACTAGTCCTATGATTTTAAAAAGGGTTCAAGGTTTAGCTTTGACACTATATGACTTAACAACACCAAGGTAGCAATACACAACCTCTAACTATTTGGTTTGGAAAATTATTAAAGTGCTGGTGGAAAGTGGGTGGTAGCTTTAAATGCTACAGATGGCCTGCATGTGCTTCGTTTTCCACGCATGTGCTTCGTTTTCCACCATGGAGGAAGGTTTTTATGCTTTTGTCCTACACTACAGCATTTCCATTTCGATGTTTCAGTTTGAAGGGTGACTGCTTGCTGGTATAGTTCCTTTTTCTAGGCCTTGACCTGAGCTACGCTCATGGTTAGAGCCCTTGCATTCATGTGTCATGGAGATGGAGGCATTTATACTTCTATAACTGGTAATGTCTTCCCCATAGTTTAAATGGCTCCATAATTTCATCTTTTATGTAGCTATTGGATTGCTCCCATCTCAGCTCATGATGTTCATTTAACTTGTTGATAGGTTTGCAGGTATTTCTCTCTTCTAGTGCTGGGTCTTGGAAAAGAATAGGAGGATGGGGTTAGAGCGTATAACTAGTAAGCCTAGGTCCTCCTACTATTTGTCCCTGCCTCTCACAGCTATGTCTAAAATGCCCTGTAGCTTGGAGCTCTTTGATGCTGTAACTTCGTATGGCCCTTTGGGCTTACTAAGTCTGGTTTCGAAGTTCAAATGGGTTGGTTTCCCTTTTCTTTTCTTGGGTTGAGCCAATGGATATGTATATAGTGTTGGGGTTTGGACCTGCTGGTTAATGTTTTAAGCTACTTTTATTTTGGATAGAGGGAATACCCGTTGAGGGTTTAGTCTTTCGTACTAAAGCAATGCCTGAATTGTAGGCTCTGTAAAACATTGGGAATTTGAATGTAATATGATGGGGATTTGGATCCACATCACTTCCTCCATTGAATATGTGCTTTTATGAAATGAATGTCACTATTGATTGGCTATCCACTCTATTGTTTGAAAAATGATAATATTGTAGGTCTTGTTTTCAATACTTGGGTGTAGGGTTTAAATGAATGATTGCATGTTGAACTACGACAGAGAGGAGGGTCTTTGAACTGTTTCTGGAAATTCCTATGGGTGATAGCTTTGCGTTTTTCTTTTTAGGCATGAAGTTATTCTATTGATCCTTATATGTATATAGCAGGCTGATAGTATAGTTCTGTTTTGAGCGTCCACTGGCCAGCGGATGGCGTCTATCTTATAGATGCACTTATTTCCTTGTGGGTGATTTTATGTAATGGGTGTTTAAAAATTGCGAAGCGTTGATCATTGTCTGATATGTTTTGCGGTTCGTTCAAGTCTGTGAATTATTTTCCTTGCCTAGACGCCTTGTTGAGGTGATCACTTATTGTGATCCTAATGCCAATGATGTTATAATTGGAAATGTTGGCGGAAGGTTTTGATACCTTGAACTGCGTTTTAATTTCGTTGTTTTAAAGAATTATTGGAATTTTCTAAATTTGATAATGTTGATAGAGGGTTTCGATACCTTAACCTGCATTTCAATTTCTCCATTTAAAAGAATATTGGAGTGTTTTGAGTTTCATAATGTTTGGCTTCAAGAAGATCAAAGTGGCCATTATCTTGTGAATCTAATAGTTTGGGCTGTCCATTCAATTTCCTTCGTTGATGTTTAAGAATTGAAAACTGAAAAGTGTAGATAGGAAGAAAAATCGTATTGATTGGTTGTTTAGGGAAGTTATATGTACAGGATGTTTTACTTTTAACCTGAAGGTTTTATTTTTGAAAATAAACTAGTAGCCTACGTGTAGAATGTTTATCGCGTTGGAAATTCCTAAGTTCTTTGTTTTAAAAGAACAAAATACAAAGGGGCTAAACCCTAGCTTGATAATATAAACGAAATAATTTGAGAAAAGGTTTAGAAAGACAATGTGATTTCTTCCTTGTGTGGTTTTGAAATTTTAGACGTCAATCAACATTTAAATAAAAATTCAGTTTATGACATACTTATTGAATGAATGTCTAGCACAGGCTAGCTAGGCTAGCCCTACTAGACCCTTGAGCTAGTTAGGGAAGACTTTCAATTTTGACAAAGGTAAGAATTAAAATTATGATCCTACAATATGACCCTGAGAGCCCATGCCCAATGACCCTTGCTCTATAGAAGAAATAACATTGTAAAGAATAGGGAAATACAGTTTTGTACAATAAATCCTAATTTAATAATCCTAGCTTCTATTGCAAATTGAAATGGAGAATTGTAGTTCATAACTAGTTGTCCTGAAGCTGTATCCTCCTCTGCAAGACCTGCACACTCAAACAATAATTACTACACAAAGCTTATGGACTTGGATGACCTGTAGAATGAGCTTTTAACTGGATAACTTTGGGACTACCATGTTCCTCCCAACCATGACCCTTAGACCGTTCCTAGTTATAACTGAATCCCACCGAGCTGGTTCCAACATGCAATAAGAGAAGTAGAGGCCTAGGTTTAACTGTTGGATTAGATCTGGATATTAATGTGGGACTGCTTCAGTTCTTGCAACAAAATTCTCCTTTATTACCATAAAAGAATGATAATGAAAAGATGATGCCCCCTCTCTTGGGATCTTCCCTCTTTTATATAGGGGAGTCTTGGAATATAGTTGTTTGAATAATTATTTAGTTTCTTTAATTAAATTAATATTTTTAAAATATATTTTTACTAACTATCTAGTCCTTGTTTAACTAGGACTTTTATTTGTTTTAACTAGAAGTGACTTTAAATTACTTCTTACATAATAATAAAAATAGTAGTTATATATTATACCTAATATTAACAATACTATTTAATAATACATATTAATAGTATGATAATGTGATAGCCATCTATGCATACACTCTATGCAATATATATATTTTATAAATAAATAATAATAACATTATTATTAATACTTTTAATAATAATATTAACTTTGAGACCTTTATGCAATTCATGCACATAAGACTATTCTTAGTCATTTCATACTTAAGTTATGGTAATTTTCTTTTATTTCTTTATGTATCTCTCATGATACTTCTTTTTAAAATTAAGGAAAGGGTCCAATTCTTTGGACAGTCTCTTTGGCAGGCTTGGATAGGCACCTTTAGGTCTCTCCCTTGCATGTTGGATTCTTTCATTTAATATGGTAGTTTCCGCAGTACTTGATGATAGATAGGAAATGATTCATTTAACCAAATTAAATTAATGTGATGAAATAGAAGTGCTATTCAGAGTCTTCTCGACTCAACACTGTTGAGATCTAGTAACCCCGAATGCTCTTCAAAGCTTTTAACTCAACACTTTTACATGGGCGTTATGCTAACGCAATTCCAGAGCGTCCTGCTCAACACTAGTACTAGACTGTGGTTGTGAAGCACATCTAGAATATATATAAAATGGCCTCGGATCCGGTATTCACTTATCAAGCTTGGAGTGCTCCAGGGCTCCTTCCCAACACTCAATGCACATCGGAACTTATGCCCAGTATAGAATAAAATCCTCTAAGTACATCGGGGCTTAGGCCCAGTATGTAGGTCATCCATGTGTTTTTGAGGCCACTCTCAACACAACATATAAGTCAATCATGTAAATCATAATTCTGCACAATATGTAGGAAAGAGGTCATCTAAGTATATTAGGGTTTTGTACCCGATTCATATAACAAAAGCATAATTAATCCATTAGGGCTTTCTTTCCCAACATATAACAATAATGCATCAATCAAGGTCCATGCCCAATATGTAAGTCTATAAATGAAATGAATCATGTGCACTAGGGCTTATGCCCAATAATCAACCAAATAATGTGTGTCGGGGCTGTGGGCCCAATATAACATCAGATTGTTCGTTCAAAATTCGGGATATTCTGGACAATCTATCCTAAGTGAGGATCGACCCTTGAATTTTTTTATTTTCTTTATATATATATATATATATTGCATTAGATATTTATTAATGCATGTAGGATAAAAACCTCTCCCACTATTTGGTTATGTATTTTAAATATCGCATTAGCTCTGTATTAATGCATTTAGGCTAAACCTCTACATTGAATCTGGATTTTTCCTACTACTTCGATCTGTACATTCTCCTATGAACTTTCTGCATGTTTATACTAAGGCTGATAAATAGAGCTGCTTATTTGAATTATAGATGCACTAATAAATGAGAGTAAAAATTATATTTTATGATTTAGATAGTAACTTGTGGTACAATCCTTCCTAGAACTAAATCAATGCTATGGAGCAGCTTCCTATGAATGGCCGACGATAGAATCCCTCTTTATGTTCTGGTATCTTATTTTCCTAAGTTTACATTAAATAGTGAATGGTAGATATATCCGAACCTCCCATAATATATATAAATTACTTATTGGAATCATGCAAGATTGCCCTATAGTTATAGTATTTTTAAATGATAGGATAACCTTATTTATAGTGTTGTTGGACGTTGAGTCCTTAGGTTTAATAATGGAAGTTTTTGATAATGGAAGTGATAACGGGAAGTTCTAGGAATGAACTTAATGAGAGAATATTACACCTTGATAATGATAATATTGTTATATGGTTGAAATGCTTGGAAAGTATTCTGAAGTTTCTCTTTATTGGGGAAATAGGTTGGTAAAGGTGGAAAGAAATTTTAGGACAATTACGTTGTCATTTGTAACTCCTCTTAATATAAAGATATAAATCCTTTTTGTGGATGTAGCCCATGTTTGAATGAACCACGTGAAAATAGTTTCTTTCTAGTTTGTATCTTTATGTGTGTATTACTCGTCTCTATCTTATTTGCATTTTTAATGTTTATGCACATTGGCTTCATTTTATGTATGCATTGTTGATTTTAGACATGTGTTTACTTTAAGTTTCTTTTTATATACAAAGATGTTTTTATATAAATGGATTAAGATCTGATCATGTTGATAAAGTATGTCAGAAACTTATTTAGTAAAGATCAATATGTTTTTATTGATGTATCAATACCATTTAAAGAGGTTAGTGCATATTCTTATAAGTGTGTTTTTGGTGAAGAACAAAATCAATGTTAAACATGTGTTGTTTCTTTCCCTTAGGACATTTAGGGTCACCATTAATGAGTGAGAGTTTCATGAAGATGTTCATGTAAGGAAAAATGTTATACAAAAAATTACCAAATTACTAAGCCAGAAATGGGGTATGTTACAAACATCTACTTGTGGACTACCAATTCACTAAAATTTTGTGGAACTCTGTCATAAACTATTTCAATCTTGATTTGAACTAGGGAACTGAAAATTTTGATATTTGCGCTCTCAATTGGCAAAGCAATTGCAAAGTTTCTCCTTTTCTTCCAGCAATTGTCTCCTGGGCTATTTGGTTTTCAAGAAACGCAACAATTTTTTAAAATCTTTCTCCAAATTTGTCCAACACTCTCAGCAAAATTCGGTTGGTTTCTAATGAACATTCAAGATCTGTGTCCACAAACACTTAAAAAATTATTTATTTATTTTCATCATAATTTTCATAGAGCTGTTTCTTTCTTCGATGGAGCTGCACTAATGGCTTATGTGTTGCGAGAGGAGTAATTTACCTCAATACAGATCATCAATTCAATCTTAGAATGAATTGTGGCAAGGGTACGTATATGAAATTTGAACTTTGAGCCCTCTGGTGCATCTGAAAAGTTGCAAATTCTTTTGGCATCAGGGACTTAGACATCTTTGGGGACTCTCGAGTCACTATAAAATGGGCACAAGGGGAGTATGATCTTAATGTTATTCTACTTCAACATTGGTGTAGCAGAACTCGGGAGGAAATCCAGCTCTTTAATGTCATCTCTTTTGAACACATTTACCGACAAAACAACAATTTGGCTACCTCTCTCCAAATCAGCTTATGAAGGTGAAGAAAGAGTCATTCTTTCAGAAGACATCTATGATTTCCAGATCATGGAAGAGGGTCATGTAAGATTTTTTTAATGTTAAGCATGCTCTTATGTTTTTATTTTTAGCTAGAATGCTGCCTCTTTTTGGCCCCTGATGACTCGTAGATAGTCTTAAGATCATCAATTTTGTATTGTAAAAGAAGAAGAATGAGGTTTTTTTTTGCATACTTGATACTATATTAAGTACATACTCAACTTTTTGTACTATTTGATTCAGCTACTATTGAATATCAATAGTATGATTTTTTCTGCTGAAAAAAATATTAAATTATTACTTTGATTATAATATTTTAATTAAATAGCATATTCGTATAATAATATAATATAATATAAATAATAAATAAATAATTAAATTATAACACATGACATTAATTTTAATTATTATATTACTAATTAAATAAATAATATCATTTTATTAATACTATTTTTAATTAATTATTATATTATAATTATTTAAAAAATCTTATTTTATTAATATTTTGGAGATATGTGTATGAGTCCACCTCCATTACTAGCAACAACCACATTAATAATATTAATGTGTTCGCCAATAGGAATAAATTAAACACAAACTTTTCATGTGAATATTTTTTTCTTATAGTATATGACCCATTTATGCATATGGGACACATTAATCTTAGATTATTGTTAGTATATGTAATATTAACAACTATTGATTTTTAACCATATTTAAAACACACGATTTTTAAACATATTTAAAACAACACACAACGGTACGAAAAATATAACTGTAAAAATTCCAAATTATTTAAATGTTAAAATACTTCTAAATTTGAGTCAAAGTCTAGACAGATCATAAATTTTACGACAAGTGTTGAAAAAATATTCAATTGGACTACAAGTGTTAAAAAAATATTATGAAATTATCATGCTTCAAGGGTTTATTAAACACTTACTATAGTTAAATAAAAGGAATATACATAGCACAATGTAGAAATTGATTTTTGTCTTCTGTGAATATTAAGCATTGATTTTTGTTGTTAGATTTTAAGGTTTAATTAAATTTATATGAAAAAAATAAGTAGAATGAAAAATAAGTAGAAATGAAATGGAATAGTATTTATATCTTATAGTGCTTAAATAATTAAAATTTGCTTTTTAAAATTGATTTTCAAATTTAATTGTTGGCTAGTAAAAATCTGATCCATATTATACCTAGAAAAAATTTGAAATTGTTGAAAATTCCCATAACCAATGGCAAAATTATGCTTTGCTGCTACATCCTTATGGATTGCCATTCACATCAGAGCTGGAAAGAAGAGAATATTGGTGTCCATTTTGAAACAGTCGTCTCTTGCTTTGCCCGATTCCTAACTTCCATTGTTTATAAGTAGAATAATACTATTGTCAAATTCCGGAGCTCCTTATGTCGTGATATTATTGCTGGATTTCTGAGCATCATTTCCTTTGCCCCACAGTTATAAATAAAGTAATAAAGGTCGACAACAAACAAAACTGCTCCCACCACACACATGGTTTTCATTATCAACATTAAAACAGTCAGAGAGCATCTCATACACTTGGAGTTTCACATTTTCCAAAATGCAATGGCAATGTGATGGCAATGGCAATGTGATGGCCAACAGAGAAATCCGCAATAAGTTCTGTCACAGCGTTTATTCTATAAACATAATAATGGCAACTTGGAAAATTGCCGTGAGAATCTACCCTTGTGGATTGAAAATTGCCACGAAGACAGGCTTTAGACCATATTTCAAGATTTTGTTTCCGTACTCGATATGTAATGCCGCGTTAGGTTTATATTCCAATTCGAGCGCTGACCAGGTAGGCAACTGTACGAAGCTAAATATTCTATCCTATTGCCTACGGATTGCAGAGCAGATTCTGATATTTCAACAAGACTAGTGAGTGCTGTCGATGTTAATCGAAAGGGATACTTCTTCAGAACAAGTCCCTGTATCCAATTTCACCCATCAAACGCCAAAAGTAAGGAGACCAAAACGAATAATAGAAAATTCGGAATATAAGTGAAGATGAATAAGAATATCACCTGAAAAGTAAGGAGACCAAAACGAATAATATTAGCTGAATTGTAAGTAATTTGATGGCTTTTGATATTAGAATATAAACTTTCTTTAATAATATCTATTAAAGAAAGTTGTTTAAAGACGAGTATGATTGGAATGCAAGTCCAACAGTAATCTACTATGGACATGCATCCGACTTCTTGAGAGTTACTACGATAATTTGCCCCCAAAAAATGTTGTACCAATGTGTATAAACTTTTAATAAGGAACTCGGCCATCACCAATGCCTTTGTAGATACCTATTATTGTTTATAAATTAGATTTTATAAGTATTAGTGTTAATAAGTTACATTTTGTTGTAAAATACGAACAGTCAACTTCTTAGATTGTAAAAAGATGAAATAAGTATATTGTCAAGATTTATATTATGATGGAGTAATCTATTTATTGTATGTTTTGGATTTTATTATGAGTTTTAATTTCTTAAATATCATTATTACATTTTAATTGTTAATTCATTTAAAATGTGAGTTTTATCACAACAAACCCAGTTCACTTATAAAAAGTTTTTATATTACATTTTAATTATACAACCTTATATATATATAGGCCATCATCATCATCAAAACCTTTATTTATAATAATATTAAATATTTACAATCATCATTAAATTATTTATTTATAATAATATTAAATATATACAAGTCAATCATGTTCATAATTGATTATAATTCAATCATGTTCATGGTAGACCATAAGAAACTATAAAGTAATTGTAAATATATATATATATATATATATATATATATATATATATATTTTTGTAAAGTAGCACAATTATGGAATCAGCCACCATATAGTATAAATCGATAAAAATATTAACAATATATTTTACCTTATTTATGGTAATTATAATATTTATAAATTAACACATAACATGATTATTTAACTTGTGGCCAATAAATATTGGTGTATATGGTACAAGTTATCACATGTCAATTAATTTTTTTATTAAATTGATATATAAAATAATTGTTTATTGAGAATTTAGGGAGACAATCATAAATGGTGCAGTCAAAATATTCTATGTTTTTAATTTTTTCCAATCATATTTTTCATCTTATTTTGTATGGAAATTGTTTAATTTAGATGTTATGGGATATTCCAAGATATTAAATGTATTTACAAATTCAAAAACACAATTTAAAATTAATATAATAATTTTTTTTTGCAAATAGGTGACATACCCTACTAAGATAGCTGACATGATTCGACCTTTCAATTTATCCAAATTAAGAGTGATGAAAAAATTAACACAGGATTGATGTATTCAATTTATCCAAATTAAGAGTGATGAAAAAATTAACACAGGATTGATGTATTGCAATTAAAGACATTAATCCATCCAAGTAATTAGCTAATTGTAGCATTAGGAAGCCACATATGTTTCAGTCTCTTTTAAAGACATAATTATCCTTTTTTTAAAATATAATTGCAAATAAAACCTGAATTTGGAATCTATAAATTTCTTAATATTTCATGTTTTGAACTCATAAATTTGTATAGAAAATTTGAATAACCTAGAATATCAAGAGCAATGCTATCCACCTACAAGTATAAAGTTAAGTCACTTACAAGATACTAAGGGTCAATATTATTCCACCTATTGCAGTTCATTTAATGGGTTTGCTTGGATTTTAATAACAATTAAGATCCAACCATCAACAAACAACAGCATTAAATAAACTGCAACAGACTGAATAATATTCACCAACACTAACTATTAACTATCAAGCAAGCCAATAAAATCTAAAAGTAATACCGAAACACAAGTATTCACATCTGAAAAAGACGATAAAGAAAGAATAGGAATAAAACATAGAATTGATGAACACTTTATGCTATCGCATAAAGTTAAAAATTTGTATGCATTATTAAGGCAGAGGAAAACGATACGTTGTGATAATTTAATTTGAGTGATATATATATATATATATATATATATATATATATATTTGGTAAAGTGAACAGTTCTTTGAACTCGAAATCGTTAGCTGACTCTCGTGCTTCATACAATCATAATTTGTTTCTGTTGGGCACTTGATCTGTAGTTATATATAAGAAGGCTACCACGCCATCCTTCTTGAAATATCCATCACAATAAGCTAGAGCGCTTAAGAATCGCTCTACGTTAACAGAAGTATAATATAATGGCTTCTTTGGAAGGAATTGAGATAATCAAACCCTATCTTTCTCAGATTATAGTTCAGGTAGTAACTGCAGGCTTGTATATTATGACAAAAATTGCCTTAACAGATGGAATGAATCACTTTGTTTTTGTGGTATACAGACAGATTGTTGCAACAATAGCTATTGCTCCTTTGGCTTACTTTTCAGAAAGGTGATCACTCATTCTTAACTTTATCGTTAGACGTACAAGTAAGTTTTTCAATTAGCAAATATGCAGTATCCAGGATGCAACTAAGTAATTATTGAGTGAAGAAGGAGCTGCTTTAAGTAGTTTGAAACTCGAAGTTTCGATTCTTATTGTGGGATCATCATCAGGAGACATTTGAAGCTTTCCAATGTCTCCCATGATGATCGGATAGTAGGTATGGAAACGTCTAGTTTCAAACTATTTAAGGCAACTCCTTCTTCACTCAAATATTTCCTGTGTAATGACTATCTTCATATAATGACTATCTTCATATAAGTAATTATTTACATAGAGAGAGACACTGAAAGAGATCATTCGCACAATATATGTGAATTAATCTGTCATCCCTGTTGCAGAAAGCAACGACCACCATTGACAAGGCCTGTTTTATTTCAAATTTTCTTTCTGGGAAGTGCGTAAGTATTTGCTGCATATACTAGCTTTGATTTGTTGAATTATCGTTGCAATATATTAATACAAAATCAGTTTGATTGATGTCCTGTTACAGAATCGCGATCACTCATAATTGCTACATTCCAGGATTGTTATACACTTCTTCCACGTTTGTGGCAGCAGCATTTAACCTAGTTCCAGTTTTGACATTTTTAAATGCAATATTTTTGAGGTAGAAGCTGTTACATCCATATTGCTATTTCATATGACCAAAACAATTGGATATCGCAGTCAAATTCATTTATGTTTTGCAAATAGATTCTATTGATCTTGTAACTACAGTATTGCATATAAAATTTCACTATAAGTAATGTTCGTTCAACTTGTTTTTATTCGAAGACAGGAGAAAGTTAATCTCAGAAGTTTAAGAGGACAAGCAAAAGTTTTTGGCACAGTCATAAGTGTCTCTGGTGCTATGGTTATGACCTTATACAGAGGTCCAGAACTTCATTTTTTATCGTCTGGTATGGAAAGCCATCAAAGCAAGTACAACTTTAAACCTAATATTATACTAGGCTCCATCCTGGTCTTTGTGGGCGTTGTGGTTTGGTCTGCCTATATTGTTTTTCAGGTAATCTTTACTTCCATTTTCAGTTCTGTTTATTCGATTCACCGATATTATTCTCCTTGACTGTCGATGGTATGATGGGTGGAATTCAACACAGGCGCCAGTTCTGAAAAGATATCCAACTCAGCTATCATTAACAGCACTTATGACTCTTGTCAGTGCAGTAGAATCTGCTCTAATAGGTGTTATCTTTGAGCATAATCAGTCCAATATCTGGGCTATAGGATGGAATATGGAGCTTCTTAGTGTTGTATACTCGGTAAGCATAGTGACATTGAACAAAAAAATGTTAGTCGGAATAAAATGTTTTCAGGACATTACAGATTGAATATAGTAGCAAAAATTAATTGGAACAATCGCCAGTATCCAGATTGATTGCTAAATATATTGAATGTTCCAGGGAATGATAGGTTCTGCAGTGCTAATGTTTTTGTTAGCCTGGTGTATAAGCAAAAGAGGGCCTGTATTCGTCGCAATATTCAACCCACTAGCCACGATCGTCACAGCAATCTTGGAGCTTATAATTTTTCATGTGTCTCTTCATTTGGGAAGGTAAGCAATAGTACGTTATAGAACATTTCTACTTTCGGTGATCATTGGGCCATTGAAATATTTCTCAAGGATAGGGCATTGTACCTTACTCCTGTACATTACCCACTTGGATAAATAATATAGGCCTTGTGGTTTTTAAATGTTCGAAACACTAGTGTACTCTATGGATGTTAATGCTGAGAGTCCTGGGCGCAATTTTGATCTATTGTTCTTGATATTAAAAACCTGTAGGGTGGTGGGCGCAATTTTGATCGTTACGGGACTTTATATTACACTATGGGGCAAATCAAAGGACGTGAAAACAACATGTGATGTTGAGGAATCCCATTAATATTTCGACAATAATACCACAATAGTATTCTTCAACAAAGAAACTACCATTTTGAAAGATATTTTGAAAGATATATATTGCCAGAGAGGAATGTGATTCGGGAACATATTCACATTATGTCACTGTTATAATAAAATGCTTGTATTTTTTAATTTGTATATATCATATGTTCATTTTTCACACGAGTTTATTATGATAGAAGTTTTCATAAAAATTTGAAATGCATTGCTAAACAAATTAGTTAAGTTGTTACTTTGTAGCAGTGTCACTTTTTAAGATAATATGAAAAAGAGCTATGATAGAAGTTTTCATAAAATATTGAAATGCATTGCTAAACAAATTAGTTAAGTTGTTACTTTGTAGCAGTGTCACTTTTTAAGATAATATGAAAAAAAGCTTTCAGAATTTATAGTATATTTTAAAATTAAAAAGAATTAATTAAATTGATTAATGTTGTGAATTAAATTAAAAAGAATAGTGTTGTGAATTAGTAGATTATAAAGTTATAAATGAGAATAAAATTGTTTTAAAGATATGTACTTGAAATAATATTTTAAAAATTGTGAAATAAAATAATATTATAAAAATTATGTATTAATTAAATTGATTAATGTTGTGAATTAGTGGATTATAAAGTTATAAATGAGTATAAAATTGTTATAAATATATGTATTTGAAAATATATTTTAAAAGTGAAATAAAATAATATTAAATATATATATATATATATATATATATATATATATATATAAAATAATATATTATAATAATTGATATTATTTTGAGAAATTTTAATTAAATTCTTATACAAAAATATCAATTTAAAATGATTGAAAATGAAAATAAATTTATATTAATTTTGTTTTTAATAATAAAAATTAATGAATAATACATTATATTAGTACATATAAATATACACTACCATACATTGAAGCAATAGAGTGACCCTTGTATTAAGGGTACTTTATAATAATATTATATTTAAGATTTTTTTGCACAACATTATTGCCTAATATCTCACTTAAAGTTTTATATGTACACAAATATTAGATATTTTGGGTTATTTATCTATCATATAGATAATATTAAGTATAATAATGTTATTTATGTGAGATTTGTATAGTAAGGTTTATAGGATGTAGCTTGGGAGGAATGATTTCTTTATTTTTTAAGCAGAATTTTCTTGATTTCGAGGAGTGACATCTTGTCTAATAAACCATGACCTACGGGCATCTAAGCTGTCAAAATTACCCGGGATCATACCCGGCCTCGGCCACATCAACTCATCAATTGGTTTGATTTTGGTTGTCTCCTCCCACCTAGCCCATAATAAGTTAGCGAAATTTGACTAGGAAGAATAATTTCTTAGTCTCCCCACCCAAGATAGTTTCACTCAGCCATCATAGCAAAAAATGAAATTACATTATTCATACTATTTTTTAATAAAGATTGACTTGTTTTTAATATTTTATTTTGTTTAAAAAGGGTTTATCTATTTATATTTATTATTTATCACATTGATGGTGTTGGGTCCATTGGATGGGGTTTTCCATTTTGAAGAATACATTGAAAATCATTTGGTGGTTAATCGAATTGAAATATTTTTCTTGGATATCTTTGCCTTGTGAGCTCTTATGTATGTTGAGACATATTTTTATTTGGTTTGCTTTAGTTTTGGAGGATGTAAGCCCACTTCAGTGTGAAATTATATATTGTCTATTAATAATCTAATTTTGTGTATTGCTATGTTAAAAATATGACTTTCTAATTTTGTGCATTGCTATTACTAAAACATTATGAAAATTTAGATATAACTTGATTTATCATTTTTTATAAATAACAAGTTACAATTTTTTATTAAAAAAAAATGAGAGAAATTTATCATCAAACATTCTTTTGGTTTCAACTTATAACTATTATCACTATGAAACGTAGTCTTTTTGTTCAAATTTTCATAACTATCACTATGCAAAGTAGGGTGCAATTTTTTTTTAATTAATAAATTAGCAGTTGGATTGGTAACTATAGTGTGATTCAAGTTTTTAGTCTTATTATGTTAGTTTTAACTAAAATTTCTTCTATCCGATATAACATAGATTTAAGTTTCTTATTTTCTATTCAATATAACATAAATTTAAGTTTTTTATTTTAAGTTGATTTAGAGATTAGCATTATGTTTCATGACACATTTTCATAATTTTGGATTAGCATTAAGTCTTATTATACATTTTCTTCATTTTGACAATATGTACAAATTGCGATAACTAATCATTTTTATAATAAGAATTCACTCAACATGTGTATTATATTTGTCTCAAAAAACTATCAATATCTCAACTCAACTTTCAGCAATAATCTCTTAAATGATGGACTTGCTTTTTCCCAAGAAGGACAATTCTAGGGTTTTGGTTAATGTCCATAATATGTTGTGCATGTAACATATTACTTTAGATTAAAAGTATAATTCAATTATTACTATAATAATAATAAATATAAATAAATAATTCTTTTTAACTTATATGATTCTTTTCTTATGATTCTTCACTCTAGAGTCATATTGTCTTATTATTTACAAAATATATATTGTTACAGCCAAAAACACATAGCCTTGAGGGAAAAAAATAGTGCCATACATGTTATGATAGAAAGATATTCCACATATTTTCAAGGATATGGAGGAAACTACCTATGTCCTTCCTCCACGAGACCATTGTAAGAGAAAATCATGATATAAGTCAATTCAAGAAAATGTATCTATATCACATAAATATTTAAGATCATGTGTATTAGTAGAACATTTTATGCGTAACTATAATGTAATGCCATCTTCTTTCAAGAGTACTGTAATGATTATATTTTATTTACTATTGTATAGCCTATCATTATGTTAGTTGGGAGCATATCATTTTTAGGTACATATATACCACGAGGCATCAACAAACTTGGGAGATCTCAATTTCTTGTATTATTGGTCTATTATTATTATGTAACACAACTCTTTCCTTTGCTCCAGTGTTCATTTCTCTAAGTCAACATTAAGGGGAAATATTGAGTGTGTTGATGTTGTCTAATGGCTTGATGTACTCCTATACTTAGTGCCATATTAATGAAGATCATTGTAACATCATTTGTGGGGCACTTATACATGTAACTTGGTGTGATTCTATACTTTCGCAATATTGCACATGTGTTCATGGACATAGTTTGGGACTTATTAGGTGGTGATTTTTTCAAGTAATATGGACTTACACTAATTTAGGTCATTCTTGTCCGCCACTTATCCATTATATCTTGATGAGATTAGCATGTATTGATTGATCTACACCATTGACTCTATCTTATGATCAATGGTCCATATTTCCCTTGGTTACTATAAATTGATGTCATTAGTCTTGAATGAAATAACAAGAAGTGGAGGGTGGCTTATGGATTGATCTTAGCTTGGACCCTATCGTTTCTTACGTTAGACCATCCATATGTGATGAGTTGTAAGATTGGAGTGTTTATTTGAAGAATAAAAGACCAGATTTGGTGGATGTTTCCCAGCTTAGTGCTTTACCACATAAATATTATGTTAACTCATTAAATATTTGGTTATGTGTTACTAAATATGTTCTTGATTGTTATATCCATATCTGGATATTTTCAATTAACTCAGAATAAACCTACAATTTCTGAAATATCCCACATTTTGCTATATATAAGATGATATATAATTGATGATTTAAAATTACAATACGTTGGTCTTTATATAGGCCAAGCTAATACCTTTTCATCAAAATTTGATGTCTTTTAATGTAAATGATTTCATTATTATTATTATTATATTACTATTATGAATTATTTAATATTATGTTTGTTATATTTCCTTCCCCTTAAGGGAAGCTTTGTCCTCAAAGCGTATTTAGTGATGGAATTATCAGTTATTCTTGTCCATATCATCTTCTCTAGGTATTTTGAACTTGTAACTCTTATACTTGACGAAACAAGGTTATATAATTTTCGAATTCCTGATTTGAGTTGCTACATTTCTTGTGAAGTGATCCATCTGAAATTCAACTTCATCGGATTTTTTTTCTAGTATGATGGAATAGTTCTTGTTTTCTGCTCCCAAGCAATTTGGTGATTTTTTCTTTTCTCTCCTTTAAGGTAGTTAGTTTTTCTATAGGAGTAATGTTGTTTATTTTTCTCTTGATTTTGTCGACCTTTATGATTCAGATGTCTATAAGGGATCTTTGTAATGTTACTTTTCTTTTTAATGTTCATAGTGTCTTCCTACTTTGATTCTTGTGTATATCCTTCTTTAATTGGGAAGACATCTTGAGCTACGACTTGAACTGAGTCTGTAAATGTGCCTTTTAACTTGTCCTCTAACATTTTGTTATCATTCTGCATCTTTTTAATCATTTATTCTTGTGATTTCTTATCATTTTTTAACCTCTTAAGTTGTTCGGTTAATTGTAATTTTTCTTTCTCTTTGTCCACTAGTTTTCCTTCAGTATATTCATTTGATTGTTCTTCCCTCTTAGTACCTTTCAACTTCCCGAGTTTTCCAATTAATGTCTTGTTATGGTTTCTTAACTCGTATACTTCTTCAATGTTATTTGATAACATGCTTTTGACTATTGTAATCTCCAACTTGTGCGCCTTTTTAGTGGTGTCCTCTTTCTGCTAGAGTTATTTAATATGTTTTTGAAGGAAACAATTCTCTACTTCTTGGCATCTTAATTTTTTTTCTGAATTTGTGTGATTTCGTCATCTTTGTCCTTGATGATTTTTTTTAATCGTTTTATTTCATATTTATTCTCGACCACTTCTTTCATAATCTTTTGGTTTTGTAGATTCTCATTGGGATATTTTTCACTCATTAATTCCTTGATTTTATTAATTAATCTGTCCATAAACATTTTTAGATAACAATTCTCATGCTTTTTAAATCCTTTAGAAATATCCTACTTCATAATATTCAACAGTAGACGGTCATTTGTTTCTTTATAATTATCTAACTCGTCCAATGCTGCTTGTAGCTGTGACTTTACTACTACATATGTGTTTTTCATCATTTGTGACTGTGTCTTACTTCAACTTTGTCTTCTTTTCTTCGACAATAAAGGGTCTTTGACTTCTCTTCTTCTTAAAATTTCTTTAATACTTTAATACTTAAAAATTTCTAAATCTGAGATCTTTTATTCGATGACTCAGTGTTGCTGATGTAGAAAATAAACTACTCAGATCCAAATTCTGATTGTGCCAATGACTTTGGCTCACGAAATCGGTGAAGAATGACTATACACACTACCAAATTCGTCTCACACTAGCCACAATAGTCTTTTCCTTTTTCTGCATACAATGCAAGCTCACATAGAGAAAGTTATGCTCAAAAGGAACTTGGATCTCCACGTTGGTTAACCTTTTGCTTTAGATTAACTTCTATGTGGATTGTGTGTAGATTAGGTTGTTGGGAAGAATGATTGTTACCCTCCCCACCCAAGTTCAATTATCACTTGCTCCTTGGTAACCTTAAGACTTCTTATGCACTTCTAGTTTTCATGTTATTTAATAAAGAGAATTCAAGACTAAACTCAACCTAATTAAGGTATGATTTATTATTTAATATCCAATAACCTTTCAATAAATAAATAACATAATTAAGGTGTGAGTTGGTTTCCTGATAAAACCAAGGGCTCGTTGGTTAAATAAGACCTATGTGGTATTTTTTTTTCTTTCATTTTTTTATGGATCTTCTTCCTTCTTCTCTTTTTTTCTTTTTACTTTTTTTTGTTTTGTTTTGTTTTGTTTTACTTCTTCCACTTTTGACTTTTTTTTCTTCTCTTACTTGGTCAAAGACCAGAATATTAGGGAATCCCTAGGATAATGGTTAAAAATCACAATATGGCCAAAAGCCTTGATCATGAACGTAGCTCTAATAACAATGTTATATCCATATCTGGATATTCTCAATTAACTCGGAATAAACCCACAATTTATGAAATAGCCCACATTTTGATAGATATAAGATGATATATAATTGATGATTCAAATTTACAATGGGTTGACTTTTATATAGGCATACTAATACATTTTCATTGAATTAATGTAAATGATTTTATTATCCTGTTATCATTATATTACTATTATTGTTTATTTAATATTATGTTTGTTACATTGATCTAACATGGTATTATAGTGGGCTACCTAATTCCAAATCCTTGGAAAATTTTTGTACTGAATGGTTTTTATGCATGCCGATCTTCAAATTTGTTTTCCATGTCTTGATATTTGTTGAGTGGACCCTTCTCTATCGTAGATTTGCAAAAAAATATGGAAAACCACTTAGGTTTACAATGGAAAATATAACATTTACAAGTGAAAGTGTTTATAAGTTACATTTTGTTGTAGAAGAGGTAGGGTCATCTTCCTAGATTGTAGAAAGATGAAACAAGTATATTGTCAAGATTTATTTTATGACGGGGTACTCTATTTATTCTAAGTTTTGGATATTACGATGGGTTTTAATTTCTTACATATCTTTATTACATTTTAATTGTTAATTCTTGCGAGTTCATTTATTTAAGGTGTGGGCCTTGTCACAGCAACCCGAGTTCAATTACACTTAGGCGTGAGCTAGTTGAGAAGAGATACCAAAAAATCTAACCATTATAAAGGTTAGTGTGGCCCATGTAATAAAATATTTATTACATTTTAAATATACAACCTTTTATATATATATATATACCACCACCATCATCATTAAAACCTTTATTTATAATAATATTAAATATTTATAAGTCAATAATGTTCCTAGCTAATTATAATTCAATCATGTTCATAGTAGACAATAAGAAACTATAAAGTCATAGTAAATATATTATTTTTTTCTTCTTGTCAAGTAATGTTCATAGTTGATTATAATTCAATCATGTTCATGGTAGACTATAAGAAACTATAAAGTCATTGTAAATATATTATTTTTTTCTTCTTGTCAAGTAGACACCATTAAAGTCGATAATGTTCATAGTTGACTATAATTCAATCATGTTGATGGTAGACCATAAGAAACTATAAAGTAAATGTAAATATATTATTTTTTTCTTCTTGTAAAGTAGACACAATTATAGGATCAGCCATATAATTTTATTTTATTTTTTAAGCAAAAAAGAGACCTTTCATTCTATTATCGAAGTTCCAAAATTATAGACTGTCTTCTTTACATTCGTACTGGTGCTCCCTGAGCTACCACAGAGCAACAAAACTGGTGCTATGCAAGCCACCACAGAATAATAGACACACCCAGAATCCCAGCTGTAACATCTCCATAATGGAACGAGTTAGTAAATTTGGAAAAATTACAAAAAAAACTTTCTTCCATTATATAATTAACGAAATAAATGTATTGCCATAACGTCAATGGTCTCTGCAAAGAAATGTACTTGTGGGAGAAATAAAAGTCCTACATGCTTCCGTAAATAACACGACAATACAAAATGATTATTATACACCCATGTTACACAACATAGGCCGAACAATGATATATTTGTAAATAGCAACCATAACTAATTACCAAGAATTTCATTTGACACAAAATAACCATATACATAACAACATCACCATTAAAATCATACATATGAACGAGACAAGATATACCGTGGTTCACCCCCTCCTTGGGCTACGTCCACAAAACCGTCATATCTTTATTCGTCCATAAAGATGGATTCTGCAAGGCAACTATTACAATCTTTGCATTTTCTCAAGTCTCTCTTGTAGAAAAAGCCTATTCAACATCCAAAGGTCTATCCCGTAGGCCTTGCAGGGATCTCTCCCACTCTGTTACAGACAGCTCATATACATCAATCTAGAATCTTACAGGGATAAGAGTCTATATAAGAGTAACCGGCACACTTATGAGTCCTTTCAACCCTTCACACATATTTACATATATATTCATCGTTTACATTTTGAAATGCAAGGTTTAATAAGGTACTATCCTTACAAATGTATGCATAGATCATCTATATATACATAAGATTGATAAATTGTAGAAACCAACTCTTTAACGCAGAGTATAAGGAAGGACGAAAAACCCACGATCTCTTTCACACAGAGTTTTCACCCAAAACTGGGCGCAGTACGGGGTTCAAAAGCTAAAAGAATGCAGAGTATAAAAAAAATGGGAAATACCCGCGATCTCTCTCATACCGAGATCTCATCAAACTGGGCGCAACCATTAACATACAGGGTTTAATAACTAAATAAAAACCAGAGTATAAAGAAATAAGCATAGGAATCAAATCTAAACGCTTTCCTTCACATTCTAATAAGACTAATGATTTCATCCAATCGTAAACCACAGAACTGTTAACTACGATTTCACACTAGCAATCGAGTTCTTGACATTGCTCTGCGATTTTCCAATCTATACACATGATAAATAATCAGCATGTAAGCAAAGGAAGATAACTGCTATTTTCTACCAGCAAACATGCCAAAAACCAGGGTCGCTGGAATAAACAATTCCCTATTAGGTCTACAATCCCTTGTTAAGTTAAAACTCTATTAGGCTATCCCTTTAATAAGGAAACTCGCTATCCTATGATCAAGATATCGAACTATTTAATCACTATAATTTAAAGATCTGGCTACCACTACACTATGGCAGAAAAAGAGCATTTTCATAATCTGGATCGAGCATCAATAATAAATATACGGATCAAGTTCAGAATTTGTTCACCAGTGTTCAGGCTCCAGCCAAATTCTATTCCTGATCAAGATATCGAACTATTTAATCACTATAATTTAAAGATCTGGCTACCACTACATTATGGCAGAAAAAGAGCATTTTCATAATCTGGATCTAGCATCAATAAAATATATACGGATCAAGTTCAGAATTTGTTCACCAGCGTTCAGGCTCCAGCCAAACTCTATTCCTGATCAAGATATCGAACTATTTAATCACTATAATTTAAAGATCTGGCTACCACTACACTATGGCAGAAAAAGAGCATTTTCATAATCTGGATCGAGCATCAATAATAAATATACGGATCAAGCTCGGAATTTGTTCACCAGCGTTCAAGCTCCAGCCAAACTCTATTCCTGAACAAGATATCGAACTATTTAATCACTAAAATTTAACGATCTGACTACCACTACACTATGGCAGAAAAAGAGCATTTTCATAATCTGGATCGAGCATCAATAATAAATATATGGATCAAGTTCGGAATTTGTTCACCAGCGTTCAAGCTCCAGCCAAACTCTATTCCTGATCAAGATATCGAACTATTTAATCACTATAATTTAAAGATCTGGCTACCACTACACTATGGCAGAAAAAGAGCATTTTCATAATCTGGATCGAGCATCAATAATAAATATACGGATCAAGCTCGGAATTTGTTCACCAGTGTTCAAGCTCCAGCCAAACTCTATTCCTGAACAAGATATCAAACTATTTAATCACTAAAATTTAACGATCTGACTACCACTACACTATGGCAGAAAAAGAGCATTTTCATAATCTGGATCGAGCATCAATAATAAATATATGGATCAAGTTCAGAATTTGTTCACCAGCGTTCAAGCTCCAGCCAAACTCTATTCCTGATCAAGATATCGAACTATTTAATCACTATAATTTAAAGATCTGGCTACCACTACCCTATGGCAGAAAAAGAGCATTTTCATATTTAATAGGAAAAATGGGATCAGGATTGGCTCCCCAAGCTGATCCGTCCTCTCCCTCGAATACATCATAGAACCAAAGCACACAAATCAATAAGCCGTGCTCCAAGGGATAGTCCCCTTCTCCAATCGTAAATTTTTCCCCAATATCCATCGAACAGAAAAAATATATTTCTAATCAAAATAGAACGCAGCAAGATCAATCTAATTTCCCCCCCATAAAAGGAAGAGCAAGATCATGATATAAGTTATTGGTCATTCCCCAAACAAACGCGGCTATTCCCCCAATAAATACAGACACTCTTTCCTTCTTGGAGGATCCGCCCATGGCGTTGAGGGAAAGCTAAACGCCAAATGGCATTCTCTAACATGAGGTGGACTTTGGATTCTACCGAGAAGAGAACGATGATATGCCAAGTTGCATTGGATCCAGGCGCCATTCTAACGAGGACATCAATTCCTCCTCAAAGCTTATGTTTAAACTTCAATTAAGTTTTTGTGGGGGAGCGCGCCACTGTTGGTGTCGATAATTGATTTCTATGTAAACAATATATATATACATTTGTTAGCTTTCAAATCTATCACCGTGTGATAGTATTCAACTAACTTAATGTTTAACTTCTATTATTTAGGATAAGTAGGCTCTCTTAAAAAGAAAAGGGGCTACCTTTATTATGTATTACATGAAAATCACTTCCATTAAAAACCTATATATATATGTCTATATATATATCTCGGCAATAAATACTTTATCATTGCATGATTATTAAAATGCCTTCCTTTCAGTAAAAAGTGACTATAATTATCAACTAAATTGGCTTAGTCATACTACGAGTTTAACACAACCGGGCCATAGTATCTTAGTCAGATACTTATGGTGAATAGAATCCTTATAATGCCCAACCTGTGTCGTCAAGCTTAAGGGGATACGTATACATTTATGGCCTTCCAACTATCCCGCTACTCCCCTTACTAGTTTTGTTTGTCCATCGTCTTAGTGGTGTTATTATAAATTTACGATTTATAACATAAACCCTAGAAGAAGAAATGACGATACATTTTTCCCAGATCCACTGGTGGGCCATGGCCCTTAGCTCCTCACCAGTGCGTCATACACAATTTTCAATAGACATATGTAATTCTGATAGAAAGGGGGACATTACATCCTCCTCCCCTTAAAAATAACACCGTCCTCGGTGTTCAATACTTTTCTATTTGTTCGTCTTGTCTTCTATTGTCATCATTTGCTTGTTTAGTGACCTTCTTCGCAAGTCACTATCGACCACACCTGTAACTTTGACTACAAAACTGGAATTCAAGGAAACCGTAAAACTTATCATCAATTTCATAATCCAACCCATAACATAAATGCCGAGTCATTTATTGTAACATAACATTGTCATCTATGGAATACCTTTAAGTCATTATTTATTACAAGCGTACTTAATTTCCGGTGAACCAAGAATGTTGATTGTTAATTAAACCAAAACACATCATTCATTGATCCAGGAAATTCTTGCCTAACACCCCAATGCTCACGTAGCAATCCTTTCGGAGATTTTTTGCCTAACACCATAGTGCTCACACAGCAATCCTTTCGGATATTTCTTGCCTAACACCATAGTGCTCACACAGCAATCCTTTCGGAGATTTCTTGCCTAACACCATAGTGCTCACACAGCAATACTTTCTCCCATGCATACTAGGCAGCGTCCTGCCTCCCGCATATGCATTTTATTATAGTTTGCCTAGGTCTTTACAGCCTGCTGATTCATTCGAGAATCGTGGCAGCTGTCAACTCCCTGATTTCCAAGGAATGTTTCAGTGCCATTAATGCACTATTACATATTTCCCCTCAAGCCTTCTCGCTTGAGTCGAGGAAAATCTCTTTCAATTTATCAATTATTTCGTCATATACACTTTGTAACCATACGATTACTCGGACCCATTTGGGCCTAGATCTTTATTCAATCAATAATTATCAAACTTAAAGAATAAATAACAGTTATGATGTGGATCTTAAGTCCTCACCTCCTTACCATGCATAATATATTACGCTCTTCCCACAAGTTCCACCGAGTTTTGACCATCTGCCAAATCCCCTTGTCAGTATAACAATATCCAATTTGTATGAAACGTAATAATCAGAATATTAACTTTTATACAACAGTATCTGTACATGATCACTTAACCCCGAACCATGTACGTAATAACAATTTATCTTACATGTATAATTGCATACTTTTATAACCACATACATTTATGAAGGTGATGACATATATCTTCATTGTATGATGCTCATATGCCGAGGTAGAGGCTCACTTCTATTTAACCCATATTAGTATTATACTCAACACCTTGTGAAATCCATAACCAAACTGAAATAGGTAGTCAAGGTAAGGTATACCTTTATCTCATAACTCTAAAATACAAACCTTTATACACCCACTCAAATATCCTAACATCCGTAGTAGAGATCACTTACAAAGGAGTATATATAATGAGCGAACAAGAATTTATCCAGTTAGAGAAAAAAGTGTGCCCTCTCAACAGAAAACATCCTCTTAAATGATACAATCAACAAATAGATTAGCATTAAATACAGCAAGCAAGCATAATTAGTCTATAGTAATGAAAAGCTCGGCTCTTCTCAAAAGGCCATTCCTCTTAATTGAAAAAATCAACGAGAGGTTGTGATTTTCCTTCATTAATTGATTCTTACCTAAATTTGAAAATACCATTGCTAATATTTGTTTAACTATAGCTCTTTGGCTCATTTTATCAAGCATAACACTTGTATAGTGTTTCAGTCAATGTGAGACATAATATCAAATAACTTGGTATGCATGTATGGAGATTATATTTCTAACTATACCAAATTTTACAAGAAAAATACTTTTCAAATGGCATTAAAAATGGGTAAGGTACCTATATGCATCATACTATTAATGCGGATTGTAATGTTTAAGCATTGTGGCATTCTCCAGCCATACTAATTAAAGGTTGAATCTAGGATTCACATTTTCTACTACGGAACAATATTCAACTATTCTTAAAAATAATTGCACCAGAATTTATTCCCAAATTTATTATAATAGTAATTGTTCAAACATATGCAATTCGTTCTTTTTCTTCCATATAATACTAATCTATTACAGTTAAGAAAATAATCACATGGAAATCTTATTCTCAAATACAACGATTTGTTCAAGCATATGACCTGCATGAAATTTTTTTTTAAATTTTCATAGCAGAATTTTTTTTTTTTTTTTTTTTTTTTAATCAAGAAAAGAGTAGAATGGAAATTGTAAATAATTTCCATAAGTTTCCAAGGATATTACGGCTATAATCGAATTCTTCAACAAATAATTACTTGCAATAATCTAGAAGTCGTTCCTCTCTTACTAGAACTCTGTCAACTATGGCCATTATTACATAGAAACTCTATTAAACAAGGAGGAGAGAAATAGCTTACTTCAAGGGTAGATCGCAGTATCTAACGAAAGTTAAAATGATCAAGCGGTATTCAATCGAGTCCAAAAAGGAGGAAGATTGTCCCATCAACAACAACTTGCAGCATTTTTTTTTTTTTTTTGTGTAAATAATGGTTAAAATTAGAAAGGGAGGGTAAATATGCTCTATCAGATAATAGGTACATCGTTAGCCTATCCTGGAATAAGCAACGATGACATAGAAACCTGACCTCTGCATCTAATGGGGTTTAGAACAATAACTAGAAGCAACCTAGCCTCGTGTTTCAGTACTTTTTGAGTTAGTGGATCTTATAGTTTTTCTACTACAAGTATACATAACCAAATTTCCACCAGGGTTTCACGCGGATAGACAAGACGTTTCGCAAATTTGAATAACCAAAGGAAAATATTTTACCGGGATTAATAACACGTTTTTGTACAGATCTACACTTAATCCAACTTTCACAAGGTTTTCACGCGGATAGTAATGACATTTTTGCAGATTTGAACAATAAACAAGACCTACCCTATTCGAAGGACGCTTGAACAAGAATCGTGAAAGGCAGGAAATGAAATCTTAAATAGAGTATTTTCACCTGTGTGATCATTTTCCAATCAGTTAGACCAAAACATGGAAGGCATAAGATGAAACTTAACAAAATATATACCCAATTGTAACTCATATTCTTATATATATAATATATATATATACCTTCCAGCTAGGGAATAGCTCGGACCGGTTTCCTCCTCTTGCAGAGATACTTAAATAAAGAGTACTTAACTCAGATCCCTAACTTTGTAATATAGTTTCAGCCAAAATTTATCTCGGTTTCAATATTCAAGAATCACAAGAAGGACAGAGGATTACCTGGGTGCTCAAGAGTTTGATGTGGCGAACAGGGGTTACCATGAATGTGATTGGCGCCACTAGCTGTGCTCTTGTCCAGCAGTACTTGTCCCAAGCAATGCCAGAAATCCCAGTGATCCAACGGTATTCCACTCTTTTTCACCGATTGATCCCAATAAGCCCGAGTGTTTGCAACCTCGCTCTGATACCATATGTAACATCTCCATAATGGAACGAGTTAGTAAATTTGGAAAAATTACAAAAAAAACTTTCTTCCATTATATAATTAACGAAATAAATGTATTGCCATAACGTCAATGGTCTCTGCAAAGAAATGTACTTGTGGGAGAAATAAAAGTCCTACATGCTTCCGTAAATAACACGACAATACAAAATGATTATTATACACCCATGTTACACAACATAGGCCGAACAATGATATATTTGTAAATAGCAACCATAACTAATTACCAAGAATTTCATTTGACACAAAATAACCATATACATAACAACATCACCATTAAAATCATACATATGAACGAGACAAGATATACCGTGGTTCACCCCCTCCTTGGGCTACGTCCACAAAACCGTCATATCTTTATTCGTCCATAAAGATGGATTCTGCAAGGCAACTATTACAATCTTTGCATTTTCTCAAGTCTCTCTTGTAGAAAAAGCCTATTCAACATCCAAAGGTCTATCCCGTAGGCCTTGCAGGGATCTCTCCCACTCTGTTACAGACAGCTCATATACATCAATCTAGAATCTTACAGGGATAAGAGTCTATATAAGAGTAACCGGCACACTTATGAGTCCTTTCAACCCTTCACACATATTTACATATATATTCATCGTTTACATTTTGAAATGCAAGGTTTAATAAGGTACTATCCTTACAAATGTATGCATAGATCATCTATATATACATAAGATTGATAAATTGTAGAAACCAACTCTTTAACGCAGAGTATAAGGAAGGACGAAAAACCCACGATCTCTTTCACACAGAGTTTTCACCCAAAACTGGGCGCAGTACGGGGTTCAAAAGCTAAAAGAATGCAGAGTATAAAAAAAATGGGAAATACCCGCGATCTCTCTCATACCGAGATCTCATCAAACTGGGCGCAACCATTAACATACAGGGTTTAATAACTAAATAAAAACCAGAGTATAAAGAAATAAGCATAGGAATCAAATCTAAACGCTTTCCTTCACATTCTAATAAGACTAATGATTTCATCCAATCGTAAACCACAGAACTGTTAACTACGATTTCACACTAGCAATCGAGTTCTTGACATTGCTCTGCGATTTTCCAATCTATACACATGATAAATAATCAGCATGTAAGCAAAGGAAGATAACTGCTATTTTCTACCAGCAAACATGCCAAAAACCAGGGTCGCTGGAATAAACAATTCCCTATTAGGTCTACAATCCCTTGTTAAGTTAAAACTCTATTAGGCTATCCCTTTAATAAGGAAACTCGCTATCCTATGATCAAGATATCGAACTATTTAATCACTATAATTTAAAGATCTGGCTACCACTACACTATGGCAGAAAAAGAGCATTTTCATAATCTGGATCGAGCATCAATAATAAATATACGGATCAAGTTCAGAATTTGTTCACCAGTGTTCAGGCTCCAGCCAAATTCTATTCCTGATCAAGATATCGAACTATTTAATCACTATAATTTAAAGATCTGGCTACCACTACATTATGGCAGAAAAAGAGCATTTTCATAATCTGGATCTAGCATCAATAAAATATATACGGATCAAGTTCAGAATTTGTTCACCAGCGTTCAGGCTCCAGCCAAACTCTATTCCTGATCAAGATATCGAACTATTTAATCACTATAATTTAAAGATCTGGCTACCACTACACTATGGCAGAAAAAGAGCATTTTCATAATCTGGATCGAGCATCAATAATAAATATACGGATCAAGCTCGGAATTTGTTCACCAGCGTTCAAGCTCCAGCCAAACTCTATTCCTGAACAAGATATCGAACTATTTAATCACTAAAATTTAACGATCTGACTACCACTACACTATGGCAGAAAAAGAGCATTTTCATAATCTGGATCGAGCATCAATAATAAATATATGGATCAAGTTCGGAATTTGTTCACCAGCGTTCAAGCTCCAGCCAAACTCTATTCCTGATCAAGATATCGAACTATTTAATCACTATAATTTAAAGATCTGGCTACCACTACACTATGGCAGAAAAAGAGCATTTTCATAATCTGGATCGAGCATCAATAATAAATATACGGATCAAGCTCGGAATTTGTTCACCAGTGTTCAAGCTCCAGCCAAACTCTATTCCTGAACAAGATATCGAACTATTTAATCACTAAAATTTAACGATCTGACTACCACTACACTATGGCAGAAAAAGAGCATTTTCATAATCTGGATCGAGCATCAATAATAAATATATGGATCAAGTTCAGAATTTGTTCACCAGCGTTCAAGCTCCAGCCAAACTCTATTCCTGATCAAGATATCGAACTATTTAATCACTATAATTTAAAGATCTGGCTACCACTACCCTATGGCAGAAAAAGAGCATTTTCATATTTAATAGGAAAAATGGGATCAGGATTGGCTCCCCAAGCTGATCCGTCCTCTCCCTCGAATACATCATAGAACCAAAGCACACAAATCAATAAGCCGTGCTCCAAGGGATAGTCCCCTTCTCCAATCGTAAATTTTTCCCCAATATCCATCGAACAAAAAAAATATATTTCTAATCAAAATAGAACGCAGCAAGATCAATCTAATTTCCCCCCCCATAAAAGGAAGAGCAAGATCATGATATAAGTTATTGGTCATGCCCCAAACAAACGCGGCTATTCCCCAATAAATACAGACACTCTTTCCTTCTTGGAGGATCCGCCCATGGCGTTGAGGGCAAGCTAAACGCCAAATGGCATTCTCTAACATGAGGTGGACTTTGGATTCTACCGAGAAGAGAACGATGATATGCCAAGTTGCATTGGATCCAGGCGCCATTCTAACGAGGACATCAATTCCTCCTCAAAGCTTATGTTTAAACTTCAATTAAGTTTTTGTGGGGGAGCGCGCCACTGTTGGTGTCGATAATTGATTTCTATGTAAACAATATATATATACATTTGTTAGCTTTCAAATCTATCACCGTGTGATAGTATTCAACTAACTTAATGTTTAACTTCTATTATTTAGGATAAGTAGGCTCTCTTAAAAAGAAAAGGGGCTACCTTTATTATGTATTACATGAAAATCACTTCCATTAAAAACCTATATATATATGTCTATATATATATCTCGGCAATAAATACTTTATCATTGCATGATTATTAAAATGCCTTCCTTTCAGTAAAAAGTGACTATAATTATCAACTAAATTGGCTTAGTCATACTACGAGTTTAACACAACCGGGCCATAGTATCTTAGTCAGATACTTATGGTGAATAGAATCCTTATAATGCCCAACCTGTGTCGTCAAGCTTAAGGGGATACGTATACATTTATGGCCTTCCAACTATCCCGCTACTCCCCTTACTAGTTTTGTTTGTCCATCGTCTTAGTGGTGTTATTATAAATTTATGATTTATAACATAAACCCTAGAAGAAGAAATGACGATACATTTTTCCCAGATCCACTGGTGGGCCATGGCCCTTAGCTCCTCACCAGTGCGTCATACACAATTTTCAATAGACATATGTAATTCTGATAGAAAGGGGGACATTACACCAGCAGCACTAATCCATAAGTAACTGACATACCCATAACCACAATTACAAAAAGCTGAAAAGATATTTAAGGAGGCCAAGAAACATTCAGCAAAGACCATAAACAAAATCGAGAGCTATCAAAAATGATTCATCTATACCAATCCCCAAGAGTTCCAAAAAAGAGCCCTGATGTAACATCATCCTGATCATAGAACCATAATCAAAAGACCAGAGTGAAACCAAAATAACCTAAGCCCAGAAGATAAAGAAATCAACACCAAATTCGAGCAGCGTCACGCCGGTAGATGCCACGCCGAGAACACCATACAGATAGAGCATTACCCAGATGGGCCCGCCTCATCAACACTATTCACAAACACTGGAATCACCACAGCCTCCCCTTTGTCCTTGGAAATGGACCCACGACAGTTTTCCACCTTCGTCGGGAAATCCAGGTAGGAGATGCCCAACTTGTCCACCAACACAAGAACTTTCACGTGGATCCAATTACAGTTTTCGGCAGTGTCCTTGCACAGGTCCTCTAGATTTTTAAGCCTTGGAGAGCCCGATAGAGCATCCCCCCGAGTATCCAGACACTGAGCTATCAAAGTCTTGGTCACCCATAAGGTAACTATCACCTAGTTATACAGAGCCATACGACCCATAGTATTCCCCGGGTCATGTGTCTAGTTGGCCATGGCCTCTGCTTCCTCAGGTAAGTCAGCGTCCCCCACAAGACGCCACAGGTCCGCTTCAATTTCCTCCACCTCCTTCCGGACTCCCGGTGAGAAGAAGCAGTGAAAGAAAACTGTATTTGCAACGGCATTCCATTGGTCCTAGCTTGGCCAGTTCGAGGCGTTGCACCTCCACCAGTAGTGCTAGTCTCACCATGAGCAAGACGACCTTGCTTCAAGGTTCGACCTTTCAGAGGAATAGTTCCCCCCCCCCCCCCCCCCCCCCCGTACAATCACTCTGCACACTCACAATAGAAAAATAATATCTAAGCCTGGCATAGGGGAGCTCTAGCCAAGAAAATTTATGACTGTTACCATCCCTGCACTCCATATTCAAATGAGAGCTGCCCCCTAACAGCACTAACTCCTTCATCCTGTATCCAACGCTAGAATAATTGAACCAGTCCTTATCCTTCATCACCGTCATCCTATGCTGATCATGATAATCCATCGGGATCATGCAAGAATGATCCTCCATGTCTCTCTCACGCTTCAAATCCCATGAATTGAAATCACCAGCTGAGATGTTATCTCCAAGAACCATTACAAGAGTCCTTTTATACATCTTATCGTAGCTCCATCTGTCCTGTTTATCATATACGTGTACCCTCATTAACACAAACTTTGTTATTAGGACAAGTTATGTCATCACCATTTGGCAGCGGTTCTCCGTAATCACACTCGGCGATCTTAATGCAATTAATCCGACACATATCCAATGTAACTTCCAAGGCATTGCCATCCCATCGTTCAATAATTTGACCGACTCCCTGATTTTCCAACTCATCAGCCAAACAATTAGTGCTTCTCCTGACGTGTTGAAACACAAAGGACTTGAACGCTCTGATGAGGGTTCCTAGATAGGTCACGTGCCACACCAGACGCCACAAGGTAGCCAATTTAGTAGCTTGAGTGTGATTGGAAAGTTTTATAGCAGTCTATATGAGCATTTTTGAGTCACCTTCCACAAAAAAACTATTAATACCACGCCGGGTCATGATACTTAAACCTTGTAGCAGAGCTTCACATTCCACTACATTATTAGTATCACGGCCTAAGTTCCCATAGTAGCTAAACTAGACTTGGCCGTGGTCATTTCTCACCATCCCTCCATACCCTACCATACCAGGATTCCCTTTGGAGGCTCCGTCAAAGTTTAGCTTGAGCCATCCCTGCTGATGTGGTGCCCACTTCGACGGACTGTCCTACATCTTGCCACTAGAATTGTTGAATCCAATGAACTGAGGAGGGCCCATGATACCCCAGGTATGGAGAAATCTCAATTCATTATCTGGAACATTCATATCTTGTTCATTCCACCTAGTTAATTTCAGTGTTTCATTTATCTCTTGCTTGATATGCACCCAGACGTCCTTCCATGAGTTTTTTTTCCTGCGTTTATTTTGCTCTTTCCACACCTCCCAAAGGAGAAATCCAGGATAGAGTTTCCAAATATGATTCAGGATATTCCCTTGAAAAGGTTTCCCATTCCACTCTCTCACAGTTTGCTCCGGGCTTGTCCTAACCCGGGTAGTTTTCCAAAAAAATCTTGCACCTTCATCCCACAAAGCTGCTGCAAAGTTGCATTCATCTAGAAGGTGAGCAATTGCCTCACTGTTCTGGCCACATATAACACAAATGGATGGGCCCTCAAAACCATGCTTCACAATGTTGTCCCATGTCAGGATTCGCCCTCGTAAAACCAACCAGAGAAAGAGAGTGATTTTAGGCCAGAGTTTGGCCTCCCACAAATATTTCCAGGTATTATCTTCCACAGAATTAGCCAAGCGAGTCTGAAGGTGATACGCTTCTTTCATGGAGAACATTCCTATAGGATGGTAGCCCCACCGAAGGGTATCCCTCCCCCCCTGAATATTAACTTTCCTGTTGATGACAACTTCATAAACCTACCTTCCTCTGTCTTCCCCATAGGATGTTATCCACCATTCAAGTGGCTTCCAAATGTGAAAACCTTTGTCCTCAGAGGATTCTTGCCAATATCTATTAACTTTTAACCAGTTATGATGCCTATCCATGTTTCCCTCCGGAATAGTCACCAGAGTTGAAATGGGTGGTTCCTATTGCCATGCATCCAACCAAACATTCACCGATGTTCCCTCCCAAATTTCCCAAAAACTATGCTTCCTTATAATTTCACTGTTGGCCTGAGCCATGTTCCAAATATGAGATCCCTTAACCGGTCCTTCCTCCCAGATCCAATCTTGCTGCTCCATTGTTAGCATGTACTTTTTCAACCAGAAGCTTGCCCAGAAGCTTGCCCATTGCTCCTAAGGATCCCGAAGCCCCAGGCCCCCCTCCTGCTTAGTTTGACATAAATTTTTCCACCCCACCAGGGGCCATTTCCTATGATCCCCCATTCCTCCCCACAAAAAGTGTAACATCTCCAAGTTTTTACGTGTTAGTAATTTTGGTGAAAATTAAAATTTCTTCCCTTAAAGATACTCATAATAAAAGATTATAAGAAACAACCCACATGTAATAAATCTTTGTGCATTCACTTGACATTTTTATAAAATTCAATTTGCTTTAAGTATTACCATTGCAGCTCCTTGGGTCTCCCTCGAGTCCATTATATATATATAAATCAGTTTTGCAGCTCCATGCTATGATAACAAAATGCTTTCACAACATTATTTCTCTACACATTCTATGAATAACAATTACTCAAGAGTTATTGACAAGATATAAATAATCAGACATAAACATGAGAATCAAGAATTATACACATGGGAAGACAACATGTACGTGGTTCACCCATTCCATAATGGGCTACGTCCACCAAAGGAGAGTCGCATCTTGTATTAATTATCAAGTAGATTTTACATCGTGCAACCCATTTGTTGCCGAAATCACTTTCCGCTACCTTGCAGCCTTTCTCATCGAGATTGTTCTTCAACAAATTTCCCGTTAACCACGGAATTATGTCGAGAATCCATATACAATGGATATAGGTTATCCCACTATAAGAATTACAGAGATTCCCAAAATACGTTTCCACCCAGAAATGAATTAGCGGAGATATAATTATAATTCCAAAACCCAGCATGAACATAACTACGAATACACTATTCAATCCCGCAATTACAGGGATATGCTTTTCCAATCAAAAGACAGCATACAGAAACTAACACCTTTATTCAAGCGTACACGATTTCAATCCATCGACAACATACTGGATCTAGCATTCAACTCAAGCATATATGATCTCAATCTATTGGAAGCATACAGAAACTAGTAGTTAAATAAAGCATTCACCATTTCAATCTGTTGGTAGCATACAAAGACTAGTATTTAATATACTATACAGTCCATTAAGGCTATGTCGCTGTAGAATTGCAGAGATCGAAATACTCTATCACATGCAGATGTCTAACTAAATCAAGACGCCGATAATTAAGGTATTGTAGAGATCGAAATAATGTTTACATATGCAAATGCCTAAATGCAATTAAGACCAGGTTACTATTCGACATAGAAATCTGGTTTTCCTCAATCATAAAAGGTTTAATTACGATATCTTTCAACAGTAGAATTCTGGAAAACATCCACAGAGATCAGGAAGCAAAACATAGACACGCTGTTCAAAAGGGTGGCACAGTTGACCTTCATTATGTGTACTGGATGGTTTTCTAAGACCCTTCGAATCAAAAACATTGAATTAAAAGCATTGACATCTGACAACTTCCAAAATGCAGCGGCAATATAGAAAGGAAATGCTTCTTTTGGCAAGGTGCAACCTCAGTGCTTCCATCCTCAATTTGTTTAATCAAATACCACTTACTACACCATACACAAGAGTAACGGCCTAAGCCACCGATTCTCCACTAGGGAACTTTGTTTTCTAATGTATGGAGTTCTCAACTATACTGGTCAAGCAGCCTTGTAATAACCATGCAAAGAAATTATTTAGTAACTAGTACCTCAGGCAGCTGCAAAGAAAGGAAGGTAAGATATCAGAGTTGCACTGTTGCATTAGTATTTGCTTGCTGTCTCAGATCATATGTGATTATTTTATCAATTCATTCTAAGTAGAGGGATACGTGGCTCCCAAACATTATTGTGAAAAATGGAGAAAGTCCCATCTCAGCCTATTTCTATTTTATTAGCAGCCCCATATACAGACCAATAATGAGTTGAGATCTTCACTTTCAGGGAGTATTAATGACAAGTTCATTGAAAATCATTAAGCTCCCTCCCTAGCAGTTTAATGGACTAGAAATTAAAAACCCGCACCTAGAAACAATCTACGCTTCACAAGCAATCACGAGATGATTCATACAAGAGATAATAATTATTTCAACAAGATCAAAGCTCAGTCTGATTTACAAGAGCAATGAGAAAGCACTAGCCAAGACAACACTGTGATCTTTTCATCAATCGAATTCTGGAAACAATCTACGCTTCACAAGCAATCACGAGATGATTCATACAAGAGATAATAATTATTTCAACAAGATCAAAGCTCAGTCTGATTTACAAGAGCAATGAGAAAGCACTAGCCAAGACAACACTGTGATCTTTTCATCAATCGAATTCTGGAAACAACCATAGAGATCAGGAAGCAGAACATAGCCACGCGATCAGAAAAATATAAAATAGAAAAAAAGAAACTCCTTTCAGCATATTTAATCAAAATCTAGTTTTTCATTTGATTGGAAATTCCATAACCAAATCGGCATACCCAACGAGATCTGGATCTACACATTTGATACCCAATTAAAAATCAACAATAATCTACGTTTTCTATTAAGTCTATGGCAGTCCATACCCAATCGGCATAACCAACGAGATCTGGATCTACACCTACGATTTCGATTAAGTCTATGGCAATCCATACCCAATCGGCATACCCAACGAGATCTGGATCTACACCATCGATACCCGATTAAATTCAACAATCATCTTTAAAAGGAGTGATAAACTCTATTGAAAGAAGAGGTAGAGTTTGCATGTCTTACCAATCTGATGCGAGAGGTAAGGGTTCGCATATCTTACAGTAGCACACGCTGAGCATTGGAGATCGAATTCCGCCAGAGATAATATTTCCATCGTATTCCTCTTAAGCAAATGACCAGTGTCCCCTCTTCCCGTCGCAGTTTTTTTCCCCCTTCTAACTACTCGCTGCACTCCTTAAAAGGTAAGTGGGATCCCCTCTCCTGACAGATGGCGATCCCTCCCCAACTCTCCAGACGTGGCGATACTTACAACGCCCAAGTATCCACGCAAGTAAACAAGTGGCACAATTTATTCGAATCCCATGAGTTACACTCTATCCCCAGCTGGACTCGGCAAAAATTTTTTTTTTAAGAGAAGAGATAGTTTCGGTTTGACCCACTCCACTACATTTATTATCAAGATCATGCGACCTAACGCCCACTCGATCATAGTGTGGTGATCACCTAAAAGAATCCTTGCCATAATTAAAAGCTATATCGTATTATGTTTTCTTTTTAAGTCCCCTTCCAAGTAGTATCGCAACACGTGAATAATTTTAAAGGAATGTGGTATATTATTATCACAATTGATATATATATATATATATAAGCACGATTGCTTATTGGTGTATTTAACTCATATTAATCTCTCCATGAGATATCTTAAAAAGGAAGGAACCCTAACTTCTTCCTTTCATTCCCATGGGTATTCATAATGATAGTATTTAGGTTAATCCTTTCATTCTTGGTTAGGGTCATCTAGCAAGAAAGCAACTTTACCCTAAAACATAGGTCGTAGTGGTTCACTTATTTTTAAGACGAGTGGTTACTTTGCTTAGGACTTAAGGTAACCCTTATATCATTTAGGAATTTAATAATTATTAAGTGCCTACGATCGCCAGGATGACACCGATCATTTTATTAAATAACCATATTATATACGTACCCCTACGAATTACGCCTAAATACCCACTCAGTTTATGTACAACCAAAGATAACTTCTAGTAATTAAGTCGAATACACTAGTATTCGTAATCACTAAGCTACACTTAATTTTTAGTTAGGAACTTACCAAGTCCTCTAGTATTCTTCTCTCGGAGTAGATCTAGTACTTATCCTAAAAGAAATTAGGATAATATTTAAAAATCCTAAGTAACCTATCGCGCTATACAAAGGCAGCGTCATAAAGGAGGAATATCACAAAAAGGTTCTTTGAATGTTTCTTATTTCCCTCAACACAGCCTTTGGAGCCGACAAAATAGAGAACATGTACAAGGGCATGGCTTGCAAAACCAGCTTAACCCGGACCACTCTTACTGGGAAATTTAGCGATCAAAGAGTCCAATTTGAAAGTCTTTCCTTCATTTTACTCAGAAGGTCTTCCCATGATGCTCTTTTAAGGACCCCCTCAAATAAGGGTGCCCCGAGATATTTGGTTGGAAGGAAGATCTTTTAAAAGCCCAAGATTCAAAGGATGTTCCTCTAACAAATAGGTGGAGTATTAAAGAAAAAAACCAGGGACTTATCCATATTAATTGTTAGCCCCAAAGCTTGTAAAAAAATGTTCATAGCCTGTTTGATTTGACGGGCTTCCTAGACAGAGCAGTGTCCCATAAGTAAAGTGTCATCCACAAACTGCTGATGAGTTATTGCCTTCTCATAGGGAGGAAACTTCAGGCCTTTAATGCTCCCATGGTTCACAAGATGAGAAATAAGTCTCCCAAGACCTTCTATCATTAGCACAAAAAGGAACAGAGAAAGAGGACCCCCTTGATGGTTTGACCAAACTAGAAGGGTGACCGTTAACCAAAATGGAGAAGAAAGTCAAGGAGGTGAGATTAGATATCCATCTGATCCAAATATCACTAAAGCCAAAGGCTTTCATTATCTCTTTCATGTAAGTCTAGTTTAGTTGATCATAGGCTTTAGACAGCTCCAATTTAAGCATCATACCAGCTTTCTTAGTACTTTTTAGTGAGTGAAGCACTTCATGAGCCAGAATAATACCATCCATAATATGACAACCTTCCACAAACCTTGCTTGTTCTACGGATATTAAGGAAGGGAGGAGAGGCTTCAGTTGGTTCGCAAGGACCTTCATAATAATTTTATATATGATATTACACAGGGAGATAGGTCGAAACAGATTAGCGGTCTTTGCCATCGGAGCCTTAGGGAGCAGGGTTAGGAAGGTAGAGTTTAAAGTGGGGAGAACCCCTCTCATTAGTCAGGATTCTTCCACCACCTGCCACACTTCCTGTTTAATTAAGTCCCAGAAAGCATGAAAGAAATTCATGGTGAATCCATTAGGTTCAGGGGACTTCCCGTCTTCCATCTGAAAAATGGTTGTCTCAACTTCCACAAAATCAATAGGGCGAATCCGAATTGCATTATGTTCATCCGAAATAAGACGAGGAAGGACCGCTTTGATCACCCTACATGCTTCAGTGCGATCCTTTGGAATTTTAGTAGCCACCTTAGTAAAATGGTCGATCAACTCATGTTCAATTTCTTCATGAGATTCCAGCACTACCCCTTCCTCAGTCTTTAGATTAACGATCTTGTTATAATGTCTTTGTTGAATTGTGGCACTGTGGAAAAACTGAGTATTCTGGTCACCATCTTTCATCCACAGGTTGCGAGACTTCGGTTTCCATAGTATCTCTTCTTGCTTTTGTCTTTGAAAGATGTCCTCATCAATTCTGGTCTCCTCCTCAACAAGCTCCGGTGTCATGCTAGTCTGCATAATTCTCTCTTGTATCTGCTCCATTCTTTCCTCCAAATTAGCTTTTCCCAACTGAATATTTCCAAAGACCCCTTTATTCCATTTCCTAATCTTTCGTTTAAGCATCTTCAACTTTTGTTGGAAGCAATACATTTTGGTCCCTACCGGTGGGATTAAGGTAGGCCACCATTCCTCAATCCGAGAGGCAAAGTCAGCGTGAGTTAACTAGAACTTTTCAAAACGAAAAGGCTTTGTTATTTTGAAACCCATCTTACTCCAATGTAGGGATACCAGCCAATGATCAGAGCCGGAAGAGGCAATTGGGCAAGAAGACAACGTTCCCCCTTGAAGCATGATGCTTTTAGATAGAAGAAAGCGATCACATCTTGCTACTACCAGATGATCCCCTCCCCTTCTGTTGTTCCAAGTGCAAACCGTGCTTCCAAGGTCTACATCAATAAGACTATTGTCCTCAATGAATTCGTCAAACAAAGTATTTTCAGGAGTCAGATAGCGTCTCGCCCCCTTTTTTTCAGCAAGCATCCATGTTATCCCGAAAGTTGAACCCTCACTACTAAGGTCAAGCTTAAGGAAATCTTAAATGTAGAAATAAGATAACTTAAACAGTAACTTTATCAACTTTGGTGGCAGATGAATATATAACAGAGATCAAACAACTCAATAATCAGGTAACAGTGAGTACATGGATTTCAGTACTTAAACATGGACAGAAAATGACTATGAGAATGACTTTATAAATGTAAAAGCTCAGGTTCTATCTTATAATAAGGGCATAGTTATATACTAATCAAAAGAATCACTATTAAGAACATGCATAGACAAAATATTGATAGCATACACTTCATTAATTAAAATAGAAAAGGCTCAAAGATCATAATCCATTTCAAAAACAGTCATTTCTGATCAATATGGAAATAAAGACCACATACATGCCTGCAAATTTCTGTATCAAACTATACTGATCCTGCCTCAGCCCTCTCGGCTGGAACTCTACCCCTTCTCCAATTGATTTTCTGTTCATTATATAGACAGTAATATGTGACGGAAATCAAACTCCGCCTTTTAGTTGGAAACTCGATGCAATCTTCGACCCAACAAATATTCAACTATCAACTTGTATCGTCGGAATTCTATAGGTACTCTGAAAAAATGATCATAATCCTAATCATATTGCAGGGAATAAAGCCAACAATCTTGTGTTTGTTACAAAGGCGATTTCAAGCATGATCTTAGGCATAAATGTTTGCAAGGTGCTGGAAATAAACCTTTGACCAACTGCTTGAGAATAATCTTCTGCTTTCATATTCGAGTTTAGGAACAATTGAAATAAAATCTCAAATTATTTGCAACAGATCTGGAGTTGTCGTTTCTTTTGTAAATTCTTTTGATTGCCATCTATTTATTGACTTCCCGGGATTCTGAAACTGAATGTTGATCTTATGCTTGAGAATTTGTCAAAATCTGCATAAATCTTTTATATATTGAACCCTCCAAGTTTTTTGTCCCTTAATTGTTAAATTCCTTTACATCTGGCATTGAAACTTCGAATGTTGATCCCCTGTCTCTGGATACTCTGTTATTATCCTGGAAATACTGATATTCTGCCTTCAAAATATGATCCGGCCGTGCTTGTAGTTTGCCAGTTGGAAACTAATCTTATGCTTTAAATTCTAGAGATGGTTACAAAGATCTGGAAATAAAACTTTGTTTTTATTTCCATGTATTGATTCGATGCTCTGAGTATGGTGACTATAGAATTCAATGGCCAATGTTTTACAAAAATATGTGGCACATCACTTGGACACGTGCCTACAATTGGTTGCTTTTATCTTGCATTGTGAGATAATCCCATATGCATGAACATAAAATATCAACGCGCAGTGCATAATTACACTATGGCTCCATGTGTGAATGAGACATGGGAAATAAGACAAAACCCATGCTCTTATAAAAGTGAAAGAACCACTTTAATAATAAAGCCTTCCACGTAACATGATTTTTTATAAATGGATTAAGGTGAAAACATTCCCCCTTTTTTTTAATTATTTTTTAATCAAAATCTAAAAAACTTATTAATTTATAATAATTAATAAGTCCTAAAACTTTGGGAATAGCATTTCAGGAAAGGGCAATGTGTAACTTTCATCAAATGACAATTTTGGGTTAAGGAGAGTTCGAAGAAATTGACCAAAGTTTCAATATTTTGATGACACCAGCTTGGCAAAGTCACACAAGAATAAGGAGCAATAATGAAGACCTTCGTCTGTTGGAAGGCAATAAAATGTGCAGGCTTCATCGAACTCAATGGAAAGGTAACCTTACCATGGATGAACATTGGAGCCTAGAAAAAATGCTAGTAGACTTTCCCTCCTTACATACACGCTGCCAGAATCTAAATACTTTTTATGGGATAAATCTGGAGATAATCGTCTGGATCATGTTAAAATCCCCCCCACCAATCGAGTGGAGGCCAATGAACAATCTCCTTAGTCTAGACAAACTACCAAGAAAATTTCGTTTCTGGTAAGAATTCCTTTAACCAGAGACCCAATGACATGGAATTCAGTAGATAAGCTGAACTTAGTAGAGAAAATTTGTCAGAGATATTTTCCTTGGATCCCATAGAACTGCCAACCCATCGAAGTGGCCTATCATGTCCAGAGCCATACATTTGCAATTTTTCCAAAGAATTTGTGCCTTAGTTTCTAATTGATTCCCAAAACATTTTGTTTATTGTAGAAACACCACAAAGTGTTTTTCCTTCACAATCTTACTCTTTAGGGTTTTGTTTTTATGGGGACCATTGATCCCGCGAATATTCCAAGTTAGAAGTTTCATCATGTGCTATATCGGGCAGTAAGAAGAGCCTCCTGTATGGTAGGATATTGTCCAGAATCGACCAATCTTGCTCCAATTTCACCAATCCTATCTCTGTTTGACCACCTTCCCCTTTTGGAGTTTCCTTCCTTCAACTTTCTCTTGTTTTCCTTGAGTTTCAACAGACCTATCCCCAGGCTAGGAGTCAGTTTGGTTTTCAGAATGGCTGCCTTCAACAGTTGAAGTTGGTTGTCAAGGATGGAGTGGACATCGATGTTCTTACAGGCCTCTTCCATACTATCCATATCCAGATCTCCAAGTGCCATATCATCCATATCTTCATCCATACAATGAGTCTCCTTCCGTTTATTTTCCTCAAATCCATAAGGTGTGTCCTTCACAGCTTCCACATCTGGATGCCCTCTCTCAGGCTGGGAGTGTTATTTCTCCTTCTCAGGAGGGCGGTTTTCCACTGAACTAGATTCCAAGGCTGCAAAACTATTAGTTTGAACAATCTTTTTCCCGAGATCCGGGCCTGTATGGCGTCTCCCCGACCTTTTACGGGTGACCACTATGACAAATCCATCCTTGTCTTTCTGCTCCAGTGTACTGCTCCAAGGATTTCGGCAGGGAGGTTGAGGTGGCAATCCCTGGCCAAGTGACCATGAATGTGACAACGACAACATTGGAATGGAATGTGTTCATAATCTAGGGTTTGGAACCATTCCGAGTCATCCCAGTTTGGAGTAATCCCCTCTGGGAGCACTTTAGCTATATTCATATAAACACATATATGGGCATAGGATACATACCTTCCATGTTTGGTTTGATCTGATATCTTGGCGAAGTGGCCCAGGGTTTCACCGATGGCTTTAAAAATTTCCAGATCCCAGTACTCTGAAGGAAGAGAGTAAAGACGAATCCAGACCAAAGCAATAGAAAGATCTTCCTTATCAGGGTTAAAGTGATCCTTTCATATTTTGAGAAAAAGACCTTCAAAATAGTAAAAATATGGCCCTCCTTCAAATACCCGATCCTTAACCTCCACATTTAGGAATACCACCATGAAGAAGACCTTGGTTCCCAGCAAGAGATAAAATTGTCCCTTAGGTTTCCAGGTCGCATTGATCCACCATGTCAGAGCTTTCTCCGTAGGCCATATCCCCATGAACTTTCCAATAAGTTCATGGTCCGTCATATACTGAATTTGTTTCTTCACTTTGGTGGAGTTTACCGTTATAGCGAGAGTGTGAATGGATTTTGGTATACAGGCTCCTGTTCCTATGTAGCCTCTGCCTGTTTCCTTTTTCTTGAGTCCCGGACTCCCTACAATTCCTTCCCTGTCCACTTCCTTCATCCCAGGCCGCGGTTCCGGACCCTCTCCTCCTATCCCTACCTGCTTCTCGAGGCTCTGTACTCCTTCCTATTGCTTCGCACGATCCTTTGTCACTTTCAAATCAACCATTGTGCATTGAAGAGGAGGAGGGGAGAGGCCCCTCCCTGCAGATGCACCATCCCACCGACATCCAGTCTGACTTCTTTGCACCACCTCCAATCGTCATAGAGAGAAATGCTGAAAGTGGGCCGAAATGAGCCGTTATCAGATAGTATTTCTTGGAGCTCGTTCTCTCAAGCAATAATGACCATATTGTATATAGGGCACTTAGGATCAGCCATATAATAAGCCATACACTATAAATCTATAAAAATTTTAACAATATATTTTACCTTATTTTTGGTAATTATAATACTTATATTTTAACACATAATATAGTTATTTAACTAGTGGCTAATAAATACGGTGTATATGCTCCAATTTATCACATGCAAATTAATTTTTTTATTAAATTGATATAAAATAATTGTTTATTGAGAATTTAGAAACACAATCATAAAAGGTGTAGTCAAAACATTCTATGTTTTCATTTTTTTATGAGCAAATTTTCCATCTTAATTTATTAGAAATATTTAAAAAATTTTAAAATCACATATATTAGTTATGGAAATTGCATAATTTGAATACCATGGAATATTCAAGGATGCTAAATCTATCTATGAATTCAAAAAGACAATTTAAAATAAATATAATAACATTTTTTATAAATATAATTTTTTAAACCACTTATATATTCATAAAAACAAATACTTGAAACATAATATCAACAAATTTTTTATACAATCACATTTTTTCCTAACATAATCAATTCATTATGTAAGTAGACATGAAATAGCGTGACATAGCCCATTAAGATAGAGGACATGATTCAACCTTTCACTTTATCCAAATTTAGAGTGATGAAAAAATTAACACATGATTGATGTATTTCAATTAAAGACATTAATCCATCTAAGTAAAGTATGTGTCCAATTGGACACATATTATAGGCAAACATTAATATGAAAAATATGTGCTCAATTTAAGTGGATACATTAATCTTATTAATGTGATTGTTGCTAGTTAACTAATTGTAAAATTATGAAGCCATATATGTCATCCTAGTAGACCAAACAAAGCAATACTACGGCTACATAGCATAACCGGGGAATAAAGTGTAAAGTTAATTCAGTTACAAGACACTAACTGTAAAGCAAGCCAATAAAGTCTAAAAGTAATACCGAAACACGAGCATTCAAATCTAAAAAAGTCGATAAAGAAAGAATATGAATAAAACACAGAATTGATGAACACTTTATGATATCGCATGAAGTTAAAAATTTGTATGCATTATTAAGACAAAGGATAAACCAAATAAATAGTTGAAAATAGTTTTTTTTTTCTTTTTTAAACGATGCGTTGTGATAATTTAATTTGAGTGATCAATATTTATTTTTTGGTAAAGTGAACAGTTCTCCGAACTCGAAATCGTTAGCTGACTCTCGTGCTTCATACAATCATAATTTGTTTCTGTTGGGCACTTGATCTATAGTATATAAGAAGGCTACCAGGCCATCTTCTTGAAATATCCATCACAATAAGCTAGAGCTCCTTCAGAATCGCTCTAGGTTAACGGAAGTATAATATAATGGCTTCTTTGAAAGGAATTGAGAAAATCAAACCCTATCTTTCTCAGATTATAGTTCAGGTAGTAACTGCAGGCGTGTATATTATGATCAAAATTGCCTTAACAGATGGAATGAATCACTTTGTTTTTCGGCATACAGACAGATTGTTGCAACAATAGCTATTGCTCCTTTGGCTTACTTTTCAGAAAGGTGACCACTTATTCTTATTTTTATCTTTAAACCTACAAGTAAGCTTTTCAATTAGCAAATATACAGTATTTGGGATGCAACTAAGTAATTATTGAGTGAAGAAGGAGCTGCCTTAAGTAGTTTGAAATTCGAAGTTTCAATCCCTAGGATCATTATCGGGAGAGGTTTGAAGCCTTCAAATATCTCCTGACGATGATCCTATAGTAACGTCGAGTTTCAAACTATTTAACGCATCTACTTCTTCACTCAAATATTTCGTGCTTAATGACTATCTTCAATTAAGTAATTATTTACATAGAGAGAGACACGGAAAGAGATCATTCGCACAATATATGTGAATTAATCTGTCATCCCTGTTGCAGAAAGCAACGACCACCATTGACAAGGCCTGTTTTATTTCAAATTTTCTTGCTGGGAAGTGCGTAAGTATTTGCTGCATATACTAGCTTTGATTTGTTGAATTATCGTTGCAATATATTAATACAAAATCAGTTTGATTGATGTCCTGTTACAGAATCGCGATCACTCATAATTGCTACATTCCAGGCTTGTTATACACTTCTTCCACGTTTGTGGCAGCAGCATTTAACCTAGTTCCCGTTTTGACATTTTTAAATGCAATAGTTTTGAGGTAGAAGCTGTTTAAATGCAATATTTTTAAAAGTTCGATATCGCACTGAAATTCATTTCTGTTTTGCAAATGGATTCTATTGATCCTTTAACTACAGTATTGCATATAAAATTTCAATATTCGTGATGTTTGTTCAACTAGTTTTTTTTTCATAGACAGGAGAAAATTAATCTCAGAAGATTAAGAGGACAAGTCTCTCTGGTGCTATGGTCATGGCCTTATACAGAGGTCCCGAACTTCATTTTTTATCGTCTGGAATGGAAATCGATCAAAGCAAGTACAAATTTAAACCTAATATTATACTAGGCTCCATCCTGGTCTTTGTGGCCGTTGTGGTTTGGTCTGCCTATATTGTTTTTCAGGTAATCTTTACTTCCATTTTCAGTTCTGTCTATTCGATTCACCGATATTATTCTCCTTGACTGGCGATGGTATGATGGGTGGAATTCAACACAGGCGTCAGTTCTGAAAAGATATCCAACTCAGCTATCATTAACAGCACTTATGACTCTTGTCAGTGCAGTAGAATCTGCTCTAATACGTGTTATCTTTGAGCATAATAAGTCCAATATCATAGTGTTGTATACTCGGTAAGCATAGGTGTTATCTTGGAGCTTCTTAGTGTTGTATACTCGGTAAGCATAGTGACGTTGAACAAAAAATGTTAGTCGGAATAAAATGTTTTTAGGACATTACAGATTGAATATAGTAGCAAAAATTAATTCGAACAATCGTCAGTATCCAGATTGATTGCTAAATATATTGAATGTTCCAGGGAATGAATCTGCAGTGCTATTGCTTTTGTTAGCCTCGTGTATAAGCAAAAGGGGGCCTGTATTCGTCGCAATATTCAACCCATTAGCCACGATCGTCACAGCAATCTTGGAGCTTATAATTTTTCATGTGTCTCTTCATTTGGGAAGGTAAGCAATAATACGTTATAGAACATTTCTACTTTCGGTGATGATTGGGCCATTGAAATATTTCTCAAGGATAGGGCATTTTACCTTAGTCCTGGACATTACCCACTTGGATAAATAATATAGGCCTTGTGGTTTTTAAATGTTCGAAACACTAGTGTACTCTATGGATGTTAATGCTGAGAGTCATGGGCGCAATTTTGATCTATTGTTCTTGATGTTAAAAACCTGTAGGGTGGTGGGCGCAATTTTGATCGTTACGGGACTTTATATTACACTATGGGGCAAAGCAAAGGACGTGAAAAAACATGTGATGTTGAGGAATCTCACTAATATTTCGACAAGAATACCACAATAGTATTCTTCAACAAAGAAACTAACATTTTGAAAGATATATATTGCCAGAGAGGAATGTGATTCGGGAACTTATTCACATGATGTCAGTGTTATAATAAATGCTTGTATTTTCAAATTTTTATATATTATATGTTCATTTTTCACGAGTTTATTATGATAGAAGTTTTCATAAAATTTGAAATGCATTGGTAAACAAATTAGTTAAGTTGTTACTTTCTAACACTGTCATTTTTAAGATAATATGAAAAAGAGCTTTCAGAATTTATAATATATTTTAAAATTAAAAAGAATTAATTAAATTGATTAATATTGTGAATTAAATTAAAAAAAAAAAATTAAAATGATTAATGTTGTGAATTAGTGGATTATAAAGTTTTAAAATTGTTATAAAGATATGTACTTGAAATAATATTTTAAAATTTTTCTGCCTTGTTTCCAGGCTCCAGGTGAAAGTTCTGTCCTGATTTGAACACCTTTTCTATTGATGTCCATATACTCTGTTAACAGCGAAGTGAAATAAAATAATACTATAAAAATTATATATTAATTAAATTGATTAAGGTTGTTAACAAGTGAAGTGAAATAAAATAATATTATAAAAATGATATATTAATTAAATTGATTAATGTTGTAAATTGGTGGATTATAAAGTTATAAATGAGTATAAAATTGTTAAAAAGATATGTACCTGAAATAATATTTTAAAAATGAAATAAAATAATATTATAAAAAATATATATTTCAAATAATATATTATAATAATTGATATTGTTTTGAGATATTTTAATTAAATTATTATATAAAAATATTAATTTAAAATAATTGAAAATTAAAATAAATTTATATTAATTTTGTTTTTAATATTAAAAGTAATGAATAATACATTATATTATTTTTTGTAGATATAAATATACATTACCATATATTGAAGCAATAGAGTGATTTTTGTATTAAGGGTACCTTATAGTAATAGTATACTTAAGATTTTTGGCACAACATTATAGCCTAATATCCCACTAGTGTTTTACAAGTACACAAATATTAATTATCTTGGGCTACATACGTATCATATATATAATATTGAGTATAATAATGTTGTTTTATGTGAAATTTGTATGGAAATGTCTCTAGGATGTAGCTTGGGTGGTTGGGAGGAATGTTTTTTTTTAAATTTTTTAACTAGAATTTCCTTGACTTGGAGAAGTGATCTCTTGTCTAATAAACCATGACCTACGGGCCTCTAAGCCATCAAAATCACATGGGGATGGGGATAGTACCCGCCTCAGCCACACCAACCTATCAACTTGTTGGATTTTGGCTCTCTCCTCCCAACTAGCTCATCTGTAAGGGGAACTCAACATAAGTTTCCCTCCTGACGAGACCCACACCTCAACACAATGAGCTAGGGATATTTGAATAGAAAGAATAATTTGTTAGTCTCCTCACCCAAGATAGTTTTACTGTTAGCCATCATAGCATAAAATTGAAATTACATTATTCATAATATTTTTTAATAAAGATTGACTTGTTTTTAATATTTTATTAAGTTTGAAAAGGGTTTGTCTATTTATATTTATATTTATATTTATTTATTTATTTATTAATCACATTGCAATGGTCTTGGGTCCATTGGGTGGGGTTCTCCATTTTGAAGAATACATTGAAAATCATTTAGTGGTTACTCGAATTGAAAGCTTTTTCTTGGATATCTTCTCCTTGTGAGCTCCTATGTATATTGACACATATTTTTGTTTGGTTTGCTTCAGTTTTGGAGTATGTAAGTCCACTTCAATGTGAAATTATATGTCATCTATTAATGATCTGATTTTGTGTATTGTTATGTTATATTTTATTTTCTACACATTATGAAAATTTCAATGTAACTTGATTCATCATTTTTTATGAATAACAAGTTACAATTTTTTTTATTAAAAAAAGAATAAGAGAAATTTATCATCAAACATTATTTTGTTCTCAACTTATAACTATTATCACTATCAAAAGTAAAGTCTCTTCGCTCAAATTTTAATAACTATCACTATGAAAGTAAGATTCTTAGTTGAATTTCTCATTCTCGATAAAAAAAATGATAAAATCATTTATAGAAGATTGTTTTTTTAATTATTAAACTAACATATATTTAAGTTTTTTATTTTAGGTTGATCTAGTGATTAGCATTATGTTTCATGACACATTTTCATCATTTTGTATTGGCATTATGTTTTATTACACATTTTCATCATTTTGTGAATAACTACAGATTGTGATAACCAATTATTTTTATAATAAGAATTCAATCAACATATATATTATATTTGTCTCAAAAAACTATCAATATCTCAACTCAACATGCACCAAGAATCTCTTAAATGATGGACTTGTTTTCTCCCAAGGAGGACCACTCTGCGGTTTTGGTTAATGTCCATAATGTTGTGCATGACATTATGCATGTAACATCTTACTCTTGATTAAAAGCATAATTCAATTATCACTATGATCATAATAAATATAAATAAATAATTATTTCTTATGATTCTTCACTCTATAGCCATATTGTCATATTATTTACAAAATATATATTGTTACAGCCTAAAACACATGGGCTTGATGAAAAAAATGGTGCCATACATCTTATGATAGAAAGATATTCTACATCTTTTCAAGGATATGGAGAAAACTAACTATGTCCTTCCTCTAGGAGGCCAATGTAAGAACAAATCATGGTATAAGCCAATTCAAGAAAATATATATCTATATCACATAAATCTTTAAGAACATTTGCATTAGTAGACCATTTTATGCACAACTACTATAATGTAATGCTATCTTCTTTCAAGAGTAATGTAATGATTATATTTTATTGATCACATTTACTATTGTATAGCCTATCATTACGTTACTTGTGAGCATATCATTTTCAGGCACATATATACACAATGAGGCATCATCAAACTTGTGAGATCTCAATTTCTTTTATCATTGCTCTATTATTATTATGTAACACAACTCTTTCCTTTGCTCCAGTGTTCACTTCTCTAAGTCAACATTAAGGGGAAATATTGAATGTGTTGAGGTTGTCTAGTGGCTTGATGTGATCCTATACTTAGTGTCATAATGAATATCATCGTAACATCATTTGCGGGGCACTTATACATGTAACTTGGCCTGATTATATACTTTCGCAATATTGCACATGTGTTCATGGACATAGTTTGGGACTTATTAGGGTGGTGATTTTGTCAGGTAACATGGACTTACATTAATTTAGGTCATTCTTATCCACCACTTATCCCTTATCTTTTGATGAGATTAGCATTTATTGACTGATCTACACCCTTGAGTTCATCTTATGATCAATGGTCCATCTTTCCCTTGGTTACTAGAAATTGTTGTTATTAGTCTTCAATCAAATAACAAGAAGTGGAGGGTGGCTTATGGATTGATCTTAGCTTGGACCCTATTGGTCCTTATGTTATACCATCCATGTGTGATGAGTTGTAATATTGGAGAGTTTCTTTCAAGAATAAAAGATCGGATTCCATGGATCTTTCCCAGCTTAGGGTTTTACCACATAAATACTATGTTAACTCATTAAATCGTTGGTTATGTGTTTCTAAATATGTTCTTGATATAACATGGTATTATAGTGGGTTACATAGTTCCAAATCCTTGAAATTTGTTTGTATTGAATTGTTTTTATGCATGTAGATCTTCAAATTTGTTTTCCATGTCTTGATATTTGTGGGGTGGACCCTTCTTTGTCATAGATTTGCAAACAAATATGGAAAACCACTTAGGTTTAAAAAGGAAAATATAACATTTACAATGGAAAATATGATATTTTTAGTCATAATTTACTATGCACTCATTAAATTTTCCCATATATTTCTCAAAATTGAATTGATATGGTTTATGGAATTAGTTAATGATTATTTTAAGCAAAAGTTATTTTGAAATTTTTTATTTTTAGCAAACTTGAATATTTTAGGGGGAATCTCCCTATCAGATCAAGATCCTTACACACCAATCCACTAGAACAACCATTATCTTGTACCATTTCTCTCGAAGAACCGACACTGAAAAACCTTATCTGTCTACATGAAAGGGTTCTTGTAAATATTCCCCTCACAATTGTCTACCATGATTGACAAAGTATGATACCACACAGAAATCCTAGCCATGAGACAACCAGTGATAATAAACAGTAAAAAAAATACCCTTGTCCAAACCCAGATTGTGAGCCATCACTCCTGAGTCAATATCTGCTTGAGACATAGTTTATGATGGAATATTCCCCTTCGGAATGGTGGGAAAAAAGTTTTAAAAAGGCATCTAACAATATAGTTATAATCCAATAGGATGAAGTATTAGATGCCACATCCCAGCTGGAACAAATCCCGTCAATCCAGAAATCACACCAAGATCGGATAGGACTTGGCTTTTGTCCTGTTTCAAGTCAGACAAAACAACTACTTGACCTACCTGCCAAAGAAATGGAAAAATATGAGCAGTATAGATTGGATGCACAGCACCATAAGGTACAACAAAGAATGGCTCTTCCCCTATCAAGGATGTGACCCTGTCCAGTGAAAGATATCTAAGAGCCATCCTTGGCCCAGAAAGAAATATTTGAAACCATTAAATTTGGCCATTCCCCTTTTGATCCGAAGGATAAAATAATGAAAAACTTGTTCTATTGGGATTTGCATACTCACCCAAAAGCAGAAGAATTTTGGAATCAAGACCTCCCCAAAGGAGAAAGAAGAAAGTTGTCTGAAAGATGGAACTTTGAAATGGATCTCCGAACTCAATGGATATCCTTTTATGAATGGAAAAGGGAGTTCCAATATACTCTTGCCATGATGAAATCTATCCCTTTAAAATGGGAACGAACTTCAAAAGGACATCTCTCAAAAAATTCTACAGGAGAAGAAATTTATACTGAGGCCAATTTTCCACCATTCATACCCATCAAGTTAGATTATGAAGAGGTGTCGGCTCGAGCAACCCCAGTCATCATTAACAATGACAAAGCAGAATAGGCCAATTGGTCAAATTTGGCACTAAAGGGCCTTCGCATACAAAATATAGAGCTCCGAAATAAGATGCCACGGGAAAGCCAGATTGATTCTTTGAACATTCTTTGCAAAAGAATACGTGATGAAATTCACCATCTTAGGATTGGAAGTCAAAAACATGAACATTCCCCAATCTCTGCCAAAGAAGTAAAATCTATTTGTAAATCACTCAGAGATGAGGTTACATTTTCTATCTCCAATTTAGACAAGAATGTAGGAGATGCATTTTCCTACATAGTAGATAAGGTAAATAAAAATTCAAAAAAATTGGGGAAAATCAACGAGGATACTAAGAAAACCAAAATAGAAGTATCAAAAGTTGGACGCTTCGCCAAATTACTGTCAGGTAGTTCTCTGAACATCCATCCTTCAGCTCCGAGTCCTACAGATAAAGAATTTTCCCTTATGGAAGTAGACTCAGGATGGGATTATAATAAACCATGAAAGTTTGTCCCACCTGGCCTCTACAAGGAAGATTCGGGATATTAAGAGTCTTATAATCCTAAGAATTTTTATTCTTGGAATTTAGATGACAAAAATGAAGTAGAAATTCTTGACATGGTCAATAAAATGATGATTTGTTTCAAATATTATACGTCCATAGGAAAATATGATCATGCTGAAGCTGTCAATATTATTGTTTATGGTTTCAATGGAAACTTGGTGGAAAACTCATCTCCCCACCTCTCAAAAGGTTGAAATCTAGAATGATACATAGAATGACGCGCCCAATATCATTGGATCCCTCTTGCCAGCAATCATTGCAGAATTTTGTGGCTATAGTGCCACCATGAATGACAAACATAAACATATATTGATCCAGCTCCATGTCAATTCTATCACTCAGTACCATTTGTACCATAAGCAATGGATCTGAGGCATTTACTAGATCGAATTCAATCGTACTGAAGAACGAGTGTTTCAAGAAAAATATTTTTTCTGGATTACCCTCCGGATTCCGCGAACAACTCAGAGACAAATTCTAGGAAGATCCTTCTCGCCACACTTGGGTTCAATTTTGCGATGTTGCTAAGAAACTATTTCTCCAGTATTGTGAAACTAAGAATATTGACAAAGATGTTACCCACAACTCTTCTTTTTGTGGGGGGTAGGGAAGTTTGTAGAATGTTTGGTATAGAACCAAAGAAAAATCCTCATAAGAAAAGCAAACACCACTCCAAATGGACAAAGAGTAGTAGGCCATTACATAAAATATCCAAAGGACGGACAAGTAACAAATGGAAACCAGAAGAATCTTATAATGATTGAACCTATAGAAAAAGAGAAGGAAAATATAGGAAAGAACGAGAAAAAAATAAAAATTAAATGCTTCTATTGTGGGAAAGAAGGCCATACTCCCCCATAATGTTTCAAAAAGGCCCAAGACTATCATAGGAAGCAAAAGGGAGAAAGAACATGGAAAAATACAGAAAGAATGTTCCCCAAATCCGAGCAATTGATTATAACTTCACAGGAATTCCCAAAAGAGGAAAACCCATACAACAGAATTTGATGCATGCAGAAGTATTAAGCTCAGATACTTCTTAATATGATTCTAGTACTACAAAATATGTTGAACTCATGCATATCCAGCAAATGTATGAAATACCATGCAAATGTGGAGCAATATGCCAAGAATTCCAGGAAGACAAAGAAGCATATGATTCAGAAAGCTCTCCCCACTCATATGAGAAAAGGCTATTCATTGCATGGACCAAGCAACATCCCAGCAATAGATCTCCTTCTAGAATAGAATCAAAAGAGATAAACTATTTCATGGATGGAACAAAAGAAGATCCAAAGGCCTTGATGAAAAGATCAATCTCCCAAATGAAAGAAGGAAAAGACAAGGATGAATTGGTGAACAACTTTAATAATATTTTCCTTGATGACAAAAAAGGAAAAGGAAAGGAAAGCCCTAGAGGAAAATTCAGAAGGAAGTATGTACAGAACTCAGAGGAAGAGCAATATGACTCAGATAAAGAAGAAGGAAGGTGGAAATGGAAGGCCACAGATCTACCGAGGATGGACGAAAGTGTGTATCCCCTACTCAGAAAAATGTACCAAGAAACACAGAAGATAGATTTGGCAACACTTTATAAAGAACACCTCAAACTGGTGCAAGAATTCAAAGAACTCAGAAACATAATTGAGAACCTAAAAGAATGAGCTGGAACTTCCCAATGATAAACGCCACCACAAGAAGATGAAATGCACCTCATGATGGCTATCCATCATAAGAAAGTAATAAAAGTGAAAATAAAGGTTGATGACGATGAAATAATTGTGCTAGAATTAGTTGATTCAAGAGCAGACATGTGTTTCCTCAAAATAAAATATGTTGATCCAAACTATTGGGAACCATGCCAAGCCCCAGTCAGAGGTTTTGGAGGAAGAAAAGCAGTGGAGTATAAAACCAGCCATGGAAAGGTATGCTTAGGCAATTTTTGTATAAATTGTGTTTTCTTATTGGTTGAAGATGATTTTGCACACAAATGTGTAATAGGAAACAGTCTGTTGTCAACTACTATCCCTCATGGAGTAAAATAAGATGGTAAAGGAAAAATCAGATATCATTTTACTATAAAGAGAAACGAGATATTTTTCCCACTGGTTTCTCCAGAAGAAATTACACTTGCTATATTGAATCTAGAATTTGACCCCATGAAGCATTTCAAAATCAAAATAAAAAAAGGGAGACTAGATTAGGGCCATAAAAAAGGTTGAACACCTGCGCAAGGTTGAAGATGAATTAAAGGCCCCTGAGAAGCATAAAAGGATTGAGGGAATTAGGAAGGGATTTGCTGACAAAGTATGCCATACAACCCCTAATGCATTCTTGCATAGGAAGTAATTGTAGGTAGGTCTAAAATAGAAAGAAGGATACCAAAGGAACCCAAGCAGAAGCAGAGCAATCCCCATGAAAAAGGAATACAAAAGTCTATGCAGAAAAGAAATCAAAGGTCTGCTTAGTAAAGAACTTATACAGCACTCGAGGATCCCCTGGTCTTGTTCAGCTTTCTATGTAAATAATCATTCAGAATAGCTCCGAGGAGTACCAAGTATGGTGATAAATCACAAGCCACACAATGATGCCCTGGAATGGGTAAGATATCCACTCTCAAACAAGTCAGACTTGATCAAAAGAATTGCAGGAGCAAAGATATTTTCTAAATTAGACCTAGAGTATTGATTCTAGAAGATTGGAATAAGACCAGAAGACCAGTTCAAGACTGCCTTCAATGTCCCACATGGACAATCTGAATGGAAAGTAATGCCCTTCAGAGTAAAAAATTCCCTCTCTAAATTTTAGAGAATTATGGAATATGTATTAGAACCATACATGGATTGGCTCATGGTTTATATCGATGATATTCTTGTATTCTCAAAATCCATTGAAGAATGCACAAAGCATCTTAGGAAATTTCTCCATGTCCGCTACACCAACAAATTTGTGTTATCTGAGAAAAAAATGAAGTTATTTCAGATAGAAATTGAATTGCTAGGACAAAAAATAAAAAATGGAAAGGTTGAGGTTCAACAACATGTTGATTTCGCAGAGAAATTTCCAGATGTCATCTTGGATAAAAATAGTTGCATATAATTTTAGGATGCCTGAACTATGTAGCCTCGTATTATGAAAATTGTGCACAGGACCGAAGATTGTTAAACAAAAGACTAGGAACAATCCCACCACCGTGGACACAAAGGCATACAGAGCCAGTCAGAAGGATAAATGCCAAGGTAAACAATCTCCATATCCTACATATAATAGATGAAATCTTTATGAATATTCTAGAGACAGATGCATCAAAAGAAGGTCGGGGAGCTGTCCTGAAGTAATGTCGAAATAACTATAATAGCACTGATGAAGAAATAGTCTAGTATGCATCTGGACTGTGGAATGATGCTCAAAACAAATATCACACTATTGATAAGGAAATAAAGGCATGCTTAAATGCTATCCAAAATTTTGAGATCCACCTAATGAATAAGAATTTCTGAACACATAGTCAAGCAATGAAATTGGTCCTGGAAAACCCTATTACACTACAACAAATCCTGGAATTAGCGTCCCTTTTTAGTGTAATTTTATTTTCATTGAGTGGTCAAAGTAGACGCTAAATGGGACGCGTCATGGACAAAATGTAAAGAGTCTAAAATAATGTCTTTTTTTGCTTCCTAGATAGCATCCTTTATGATGTCTAAAATAGCACCCATTTTTTTGCTTCCAAAATAGCGTCCAATTTTGCTTCCTAAACGACGTCGAGGTTTGCTTCCAAAATAACATCCTATTTTTCTTCCTAGAGATCGTCCTCTTTTACTTCCTAAATGGTGTCCCCGTAAGCGCCATATTTGCATCCTTAAAAGCGTCATGTTAGCATTTATGTTTGCATCTACATTCGCACCATATTTGCATCCATATGTGCTACCACTTTAGCATCCCCTTTTGCACCACAATTTACTTCCAATATGCACCAATTTTCGCTTCTAATTGTGCCCCAATTTTTCCTTCTTTTTTTGCATCGTGTTTTTCTACCAAGATGGAGCCAATTTTTTCTTCTATTGTTGCACCATATTTTGCTTCCTATGTAGTGCCATGTTTTGCATCATGGATGATTTTAAGAACCCCCCTATATTTATATGTATAAAAATTGAGCGAATCCCCATGATACAAAGGAAACGTTGCGGGCTATTTTATCAAGAATATAATATGTATATATAATTTTTTTGGCGATTTTTTTCATAAAATTATGTAATCCTGCAAAATATTGGCGAATCTTTCATAAAATGATAAAATCTTGTAAAATTTTGGCGAAGCTTTCATTGAATTATAAAACCTTGTAAAATATTGGCGAATGTTTGATAAAATTATAAAATCTTGTAAAATATTAGCGAATCTTTCATTGAATTATAAAACCTTGTAAAGTCTTAGCGAATATTTCATAAAATTCTAAGGAGAGCAAAATCCACTTACTCAACAACAATTTGGAGAGCAAAATATTTCAAAGGAATTCTCTTTAAAGGTTCTTGAATTCTTGCAGCTTTCTCTTGTAAATGTGTTTCATTAGCACAACATCTTCTCATGTGAAGAATTACCCGTTGATCATTTGGTTGCAAGGAAGAATTTTATCTATTCATTATAGCCTACATTTTCATTATGCATATATGGGAATGTTTGGCGATATCACAATTCCTAAGTATTATGAGGAAGTAGATCATCAAGATTAGCTATGTCCATCTGTTTCATCCAACAACAATTATCATGTATGAAGGCAATACTCTAGATTAAGGAGACTTTCAAAATTTATTTATCATCATAATACTTGCATTTATATAGTGATCATCCTTGAGGCATCCTTTTATATGTGCTTTAGTAGCTATTAATGTGAGTACCATATTTTTTTTTTGCAACTCCTATGATCTCTATTGGCTATTGGATGTTCTAGAAAACCTATTCAAAAAGCACCTGGTCCAATGGCCTCTAAAATGGTGTACAAGACATAAAAGATAGGATTTAGATTGTGATGTTATTTCTTTTGAAACCACCCACCTATCTAGATGTAACTAGTCTTTATCTCCAACCTAACGATGATATGGTATCCTATATCTAACTTGAAAATTATTTTATTTAAGCTAGAGTGTTGAGGAGAACCTCTAAACATTTCCATGTGTGAGATTTAATCACTCTGCAAAGTTAGTATCTTTGTCTTGCTCCTTTCTTCATGGCATGTAGACAACTACAAATTCCACCAAAATTTGGCATGCTGTGAAAGGATGAAACCCATATCAAATTTTAAAAGGTGAATTTATAGTCAATACATGGAAGCCCTATTGTATATGTTCGATTATGTGAAAATATTTGTCACAGTTCCCATTAGCCACTAGTCTGGATGAGATGTGATATCACAATTTCCAAGTATTAAGAGGAAATAGATCATCAAGATTAGCTATGTCCAACCATCTCATCCAATAACAACTATCATGTATGAAGGCAGTACTCTGGATTAAGGATACTTTCAAAATTTAATTTATCATCATAATATGTGCATTTATATATTGATCATACTTGAGGAATCCTTTTATATATGCTTTAGCTGCTATTAATGTGAGTACGATTTTTTTTTTGCAACTCCTCTAAGCTCTATTGGTTATTGGATGTTCTATAAAACCTATTCTAATGGTGCCTTTAATCTCCTTATGTTGATGGACCAGGTGCTAACAACATTGTCTATGAAACTATGGTGAGATTGTAATCCTTGCAGCATTTTAAGTTTAACTTTATTTGCCACAACCAAGTCACACAATCAATCAATATACAGTCACACAATTACAAAACTACTATGCATTTTTATCAGGTTATGTATGGAATTCAAATAGCTTACCATTTGATTCTCATGCATTCATAACACATAAGTAGGCACAAGGAATCACCAACACCGGAGATAGCAGGAATTTATCTTTTCCTCATTTATACACAAAACTGTACATACTTTTGAAACCTTGACCTACTTATACTATGTGTGTGGTCAATTGACCCTCAGACTAACTAACTTAACGAGATGAACCTTGAAATTCCCGGTGGCTTACAAACTTCAGCTTGGCAATGTTACTTCCAGCTCACTAACAAGATGCTACAATTTTGCAACTGATTTCTAAATATAGAAACTCAAGTCTATCCCCTTAATGACTCACTAAAATAGATTGTGATATCTCTGCAACAAACTCCTAGATATTTTGATCCTACATCACACATGCATATATGGTTGGCCATTGTGAACTATAATACAACATTTTCTTTTACTCCAGGCACTTAATTGGGATTTTTAGCATGGAGAACATATGTGAAATAAAATTCCCAATATAATTTGTATAATTTTATATAATTGTATAATCCGTGTTATTCATATCTAATGCTAAACTCAAATGTACTTCATTGCTATTGCCACCATATTGCAGAAGATGACGAAGTGTCCTGACTCTTAATTCTTTTAAATAATCAAGATTTACTAGCAGGCTTTCCTCATCTAGTCATGCAGTAATGGACATGAAATCTTGATAATACAATCTCACAAATCGCTCCCCATTTAAAAAAGAAAATAACATATATGCTAGTCATTAAGTCCAAGACATCTAAACTATAAACCATATTTCATGATTCAAGATTGACTGATTTAATTAATTAACTATTTTGCATTCCACCATTACAATGCACAAGTGGAATTTTTGCAATGCGCTGCCTAGCTGACCAAGGGATAATGCTTTATGTTTAATATTGTTTGTGTCATTCCTCCATCAATAGGGGTTACAACTGTTTTTATAGCATTTTGGACTTTGTAGTACACACCACCAATTCTGAAGGTTTTGCAATTTCTTGGTGATGTGCCTTTGCTGCCATTTTCTATGATGTGCTTTATACCTTAATGATTTTTAGATAGAAATTTGAAAGGAGTATTTTAGAAATAATGAAAATCATGGATAAATTATAACAATGAAATCACAAGCATGCAATAAACCTTTTCTATTAGCTTCTCATTAGAGATGAGAAGAACATCAATAAGGTACAATGTGTCCTAACCAATTGCACAAAAACAGAGACTAAAATAGCCTTTGAATCTGCTAATATAGAGAATCTGTCCGAAAATCTTCATGTAGTCTTATATGTAGGAACCAAGAGATGGTGTTCCTCTTGCATTTTCAAGTGCTTTACAATCATCAGTAGTGGAGAAAAAATAGCACAACAAAGATGGATCTTGAAATAAATGTAAGGCTCTTTGCTTTCAGGTTGGAATCTCTTTGCCTAACACTTCTTTCAAATGCATGCGCTGCCATGAAGTTTTCTACTTGTGGTTCTGGGATCTCATCCATGCAAAGATGACTAGAAAATGTTGATTACATAGATTCAGTTCTTTGGACAGTTGGAAATCACCTTCCAGAGGCAATGCCCCATCTTTTTTAGAAACACTCAGCTTTCCTTGCATTCTCTTCCTTGGTACATAATTAGTATGGTTGGAAGTCAGGCCATCTACTTCACTCAAGTCTTCGTCACTTGAAGTGTCCAACTTGTCATTATCACAATGTTTGCTAGCATGCCCTTTCACACTTGAAGATTCAGAGGAAGACTTGGTGAAGAAAAAAGGTTGAAGTCCTCAATTGTTAATGGGGATGTTGATATCTGAAAATATGGGCATCATTACAACTTTAAAATCTCCAAAATAAAATTTTGATTGAAGATAGTACAAACGATGCAAAACAAATGAATTCAAAACTAAAGGTTGGATGAAAAATTGCAAAGCGGCGTATACCTGATCAGTACCGGAGATCTCATGGAAATATTTCATTTGACTTGCATCCTCTTCTACAACTTGTTTGTGGAAACGTTCCTTTCCACATATATGCTTATCAGTAAGTATGGTTGGCATGCAACGTGGTCTTCCGACTTCTTGTTCTAATCAGAGTATAGCACTAATGATAGTGGTCTTCGCACTTCTTGTTCAGCCAACAATGCCAATATTTTTCCCTCCTTCAAATGTACATGTAATGCCCAAGACCAAGGGAACTGTTGGATCTATATCTAATCTGCACACATAACAAATATATTTGACTGCAATAATCAATAACCATTCAAATTTTAATTAAAAAAAACATTAACACAGTTATCTGGTCAAAAGGAACAACTTAGGCACCGTCAACTCTTGTAATTCCACCTTCGCATGTGAGGGCCAATTAGATGGTGGTCTGAGATCTTCTATAACTACTGGCTCCTCACTAGGAATGTGCATGTACTGTTTGATGCATTCTACAAACACAATGTAGTTTGTTAGTGTACCTTGGTTTTAAATACTAAATACCAATGATATGTCCAATGAGACACAATAAGATATGGCTATCCCCAAAAAACTTGCACCAGTTCAAATTGTTATTCATGATCATCTTATACAAATAAACACCCAGTAATAGCATAAATCTCCCACAATTGACATTCAGTTTTATTGTACACACCATGATTGACAGTACCCTTTGGTGCAGAACCAGGGAAAGAATAGAGGAGCAAAGAACATATGCACTCAATACCTTTAGATGTTGAATCAACTACTCATTTGCTGAGAAACAGTGTTGTATGCATTCACAAGCTCCATAGGTGCCTCACTTGAGACCAATAGTTCCTGATATTTCCCAACTTGATGAATCTCCCCATCCAACATCAACTGCAAAAGAGAGATTTTAGTGTAGAAATTCAAAGAAAATTTCCCAAAACGATCATGAGTAAATATGTCAAAATTATAGGAATTATAATCATGTGCCATCCATTGAAAAACTTTGTCAAAAAGTTGTATACAAGGAAACAGACATATTTCAATGACAAGGACAACTGCTCACTAACCAAAATATCATCAAATGCAGGGAGAAAATCAACTTGGTGTGTTATAAGGATTACTGTCTTTTTCGAAAGTGCTCCCATTATGTATTCCTACACATCAAAATCTGTGATTAATAGGATATCAGAAATCTAAGACAAAATGAAAAAATCATTGCTATAGAAAGGGGCAACATACAAAAGTGCTATGCACATAATAATTTGAAAACCTTTATATGAAAAGGAAATCATGATATTAACCTTAAAAAAGCTACCAACATAAAAAAGCTACCAGCAGTATCAGCATCAACATCACTGAAAGGATCATCCAAAAGATAAATATCAGAATATTGATATAAAGCACAGGCAAGCTCTCTTCCTTATCCATTTGATGAGAACAATGGATTGGAATGCCAACAAGAAGAATAAATGTATGATTGTGATCAAAGCATGTTTGTTACACGAGGACAAATGGAAGGTGTGTAGTAAATCTGAGTTGAGAGATAGGGGTAAACCGCAGCTCTCTTCACAGTTTTGAGCAGGGGACAATGGATTTGAGAGGCCACAAAAGTTTCTCTAGAGCTCTTGGGTTGATAAATCAACTCAATAAAGGAAAATTAATCAACAAATTGCAATAGTTCTTGACAAATTTCAACTATCAAAACAATCCTAGGATCATATAAATATCAGATTGTAAATATGCCATCATACTATGGCCATGTTACCTGTTTTGTTGAAAATCCTTGTCATTTTTACACTTAAAACTGAGGACAAATGTTAAAATGAAAAATATAATCAAATCAATGAGCTTACCTGTAAATATAGCCATCCTTGTTCTGTAAACAGTTTACCACAACCATTGCAGATTTTATTTAGTAGATTTTGTTCAAAACACCCCAATTACCTCAGTTTCTCGTTCGACCACAGAATTCAAATACAAAATACATATAATACTTTTCTAAATCATGCAGGCTGAGATATTCCAATAATTTGCACCAACATCAATAGGATTCCTCTAACTATTCTTAGCATCAGTTAACTTAGCCTTTTGAGAAGACTCTTTTATAGTGCAGATGTCAAACATCTCAAGCGCTTTCTTAATTCATTTGATCCATTAACCAATGAACTCCGTGATCAACTTCGCCTCTTCATCTATCACTCTAAGACTAATGGTGTAGTTGTTGTATTGGATGTAGGCATCTACTATCTAATTGGAATTGTATTGCAGGTACTGTCAATGTTATTATTCCTTCCAATAGTTAACAATATAGGATTTGTCCTTGATGGTGACTTTGAATTTGCCCTGCATCAAGGCTTGTGTGGTGCCAAGATTTTGTTTGTGCTCAAGCCTCAAATTATTTCTCCTGCCACAACAAAAATTCTTCATGCATACACAAATTCACAAAGGCAACACTATCTTCATTTGTGAATTGTTGTACACCATAAAAAGAATCTAACTGCATCAAGCAATTATCAAGTCACAAGGTGTTCATCTAACCCTCATCGGGTGATATTTCTACCTTGATTTCCATTCTTTTAAGAGGCCCAGATTTCGTAATGATCTTCCTTTACAACTACTTGACATCTTGCTTGAGTTGATCCCTAAGCCTTTTTGAATGCTAACCTACAATGCTATCACAAACGTTATCAAATGCTGCAACAAATGGAAGATATTGATCAATTAAGGTTAGCAACATTAGCTTTGAGTAGTCCTAGAACATCCAACTCAGTTTTAGACTTAACACTTAGGAAAAACATATTATTCTTCCTGCCCTCCCTGCCAAATAGGAGCAATAGCATAGTGCTAACTTGTCAAATGACCAATCAGTCAGTTTTAGGTCCAAATAATAAGTTGGCATGCACTATATTATTCTTGGTGATGACTCCATTGGCCTCCATTATTAAATTAGTTCTGTCTAGTACACCCAGAATGTCCAACTCAGTTTTAGACTCAACATTTAGTAAACTGATTACATTATGGGCAATCTCTGGCTTCTTATCCAATTAATTGGTTATTGTTTTACAATCTGGAAAGGTAGTCCTTGCCAGTTCCTGCTCATCCTGTACTAGTACCAACTGATTCCAATTCCTAGTAATCTCCACAGTGATGTCATCCCATACTATATGTTTGGTCCCTTTCAGTGCATGCTTTCCTACATATCTCTTAGCAAACTTATAAAGCTCTATTTTTAATTTATTCATAGTCTGTTGTATCTCTTGTACTATCTCAATCCTTACTCTAATTTTTCTTTTTTCCATCATAATTCCAATCATGACCTGCCAAAATTTGGCATTCCTCCACTTCATTTCCTTGATCTAATTCAATAGAACAATATGTGCACTTCTCAACACAAACATGGTTACTCATAAAAGAGTAATCAGAGGAATGGCATTTCTCTAGAACACATCACCAAAAACATACAAAACACTTACAACCACATACAGAAAGTCCCTACTTCAATTCTTCTAGGGCTAAAACTGCCTTGAGTTTCAACTTTTGTACATTATTACTGCTATAAAATTCTGCAGTGTTGTTGGAAAGCCACTTTTGAACACAATCATGGCATCTCTCTGTCAGTGCCTCTAAGAAGGACTGAAATTTAGAGTGCCATAGATCACCATTTTTACCTATTCTTTCGAAGACACTTTCTAGTCTTGACCTAAGATAACAACTTTTTTTATTATTTGATGTAATTTCATCCAGAGCTGCAAGCTCCAGGCTAGTGTCCTGCAAATCAATGAATAGATCCCCAATTTCTATTGGAGCATCACCTACCGCTTGGTTGAATTAAGTCATAAAACCAGATTTCAATTCCATTGTGTCCACAAGAAGTTTCATAAATTGTAAATCCTGATCATGGGAGGAGTATATTTGAGCCTTTTGGGAGGAGTAAATCCAATCTCTTAAGAATAGTAGCAGAATTAATTCATGATATTCAAAAATCAAAACTCTAAAGACGTAAAGGCATGCAACATGCAATAAATTCATTCAATTTCGGATATACTCAAAACAATCTAACTACTAGTGGCCAAAACAAGATGACTGCTACACACCACCAAATAAGACAAGAAATATGCTAACCTATATAGTAGAAAGGTTTGCAATGCTCCTTTTACAGTATGTTGCCCGGTATGTGTTGAGATTCAAGTGAATACTGTATTGATAGTATGTGGACATATGAAAATTATGCCAATTACATTAGAGAAATGTCGGTCTCGTGCCAATAGGTATCCTACAATGAATGCGTAGGAACCTTTACATAGACCATTTTTCTCTTCACTTGGCTATGCAGAGCTCATTTCCCTTTCTAAATAATGACATTTTCAAAGAAAATACGAAATAAGTAAATACATGCTAAAAAGTGAAGATGCTTAATTCATACAAGTGAAAGGAAATAAAAACATCTTTCCTCAAACCGTTGAATCAAAGAAAATCAAAAGGAACCAACGAAGCTACAACAAATGGTTAAGTCAAGCATCAAATAAGAATTAGAAGCATTCAAGGAACTAACACAATCTTTAACCAAAATGAACCCAAACTTCCACAATCGACATAATACTAAAACATAAGCAGTAAACAATCCATAGAAATTTTCCAAGGTATCAAAGCTATACATTAACACGGTTTCATGTACTAGAATGAGCCCATTCCTGCATAGTGAAAGTCTTGTTAAATTATTTATTTATCCTTTGATATTAGGACACTATCTATGTGAAGAGATAGACCCCAGCTTCATTCACATTCCAGCTTCATTTCATGTCACAAACAAGAGAGAGAATGTAATAGTTAAATATCAAAACATCAATCTTAAATAACTTACATCAAGGAAATGTAGTCCCAATCATCAATGTTACAACGAAAAACACAAAATATAGAATATATTTTTACCTAAAATGCAACCTCAAATTGACATATAGTGAACTTGCTACCATAAAGATTTTCCAACCTACTTCGAAAATATAGGAACAACAAAGTTAGTCAAATAACATGAATCACATCATAAAAAATAGAACACCTAGGTCCTGGACTCACATCCGGAAAGTGTCAGTGAAACACAACTGCACTAACTAGATTCAGGGCAAGTGGGGACTCCACTTGTTATCTTGTCCTGTATTGGTCCAACAGACATGTGGGGACCTGAATCTTATCAAATCAACAAACCGATAGAATCGGGCATTTTTTCCTACACTAGCCAATTATACCCGTGGAGACTAAGATAATTATGCATTGTAACTATACCAATTGCATTAGAGCCAGAGGAATGTTGGTCTCGTGCCAATAGGTCTCCTACAACCAATGGATAGGAACCTAGTACATCGACCATTTTTCTCTTCGCTTAGCTATGTAGATCTCATTTATTTTTTTTACTAATGATAAGTATTTACAAAGAAAATATACAATGAACATAATAGATTTAGAAAAGTGAAGACAAATAATTCATGCAACTGAAAGGAAATAAAAACATATTTCCTCAAACCCTGAATCAATGTAAATCAACTAAACCAAACCAAACTACAACAAAGGGTTAAATCAAGAATCAGATGAGAACTAGAAGCATTCATGTGACTAACACAATATTTAACCAAAATACACGCAAACTTCAAAAATTGACAAAATGCTTCAAACAAAAGCAATAAACAAACCATAAAAATTTGTCAAGATATTAGAGCGAAACACCAACATGGTTTCATGTACTTGAATGAGCCCATTCTTGCTTAGCGAAAGTGTTGTTAAATTAGTTATTTATCCTTTATTGCTAGGACACTATCTATGTGAAGAGATAGCTCCCACGCCTAGCTTTGTCAAATTACAGCATCGTTTCCTGTCACATATAAGAAAGGGACAATGTAAGAGATAAACATCAAAACATCGATCTTAAAATAAATTGCATGAAGGAAATGCATCTCAAATAAGCAATGTTACAAGAAAAAAGTACAATGTAGAATCTATTTTTGCCTGAAATGCAACCTCAAATTCACATAAGCGATCACCAACAAGGGTCCATGGAACACCCTCGACCAAAATAAGACGTAAGTACATCATGTATACTGGATCATAAGTCATAAATCACTGATTAAAAATCAAAATCCCAATTCACATTCTAGCCTTGTTCCTCATTTTCAGCATTCTCAACATGATCTTCTCGAGATGAACCATCATTATGATCCTCAAAAACATTATTTTCTATATCAAGTTCATTAGAGAAATTTGTTATACTGTTTTCTCCCCTTCTTTCATGATCTGATTGCCAAAGAGCTAGTGCTCTTTCATACGGAAAATTGTCAACCTCATACTTTGTTGCATATAATCTTAAGCATGTATCCACATTTTTAGCAAGCTTGTTCCTCAACTTTGACTTCAAGAATGTTAGTGCACTAAACATTCTCTCATCCTCCACTGATCCCAAAATCATGGTTTGACATAAATCTGCTAATTTGAAATATTCTGACATTCTTTGCCATAGGATTTCGCTACCACTGAGTTTAGTCCATAATCTTGTAATTGCACCATATTCTAGATGATTATCCAGCTCAGGAAATTGCTCCCACATTGTTGTAGCAAAGCATTTGGCTTGATCTGACAATTTGTTTCCATCTAAAATACCTTGAATATGTTCTCCTTGTATCTCGGCCTCTCGAAAAAAATGGCTCTGCAAAGTCTTGCATTTCCCTCTAAAGTCAACCTTTAAAGTTTCTGAACATTGATGATGGTTCCAATATTGAGGGTATACCACAGACATGGCCTCCAACAATTCAACTCGAGAAAATCGTTCTCTTATCTCTGATGATAGTGTTTTTGCAATTTCTATCAAGTTGTGCCTCACTGAAATCACAACATTGTCAAATCGTTCTCTTGACATGGGGCACTCTTTGGTGGATCCTCCTATATTATCGTTATAATAAAAGGAACCATATGCCCACGCATTGCCATACATAGAATACCTTTTTCATCAAACTTCAAAAAAAATTCATCATTTTCTATATTGATTATCTTAGTCCACTTTGTAAATGCTAGACCTGTAAAAGACTCTCCCATAATATCCAAATTATCCAATGCAAGGCTTGATAATTTTCTTGCATTTGTGTATTCAGCAATATACATCGTGCGACTCTGAAACATCTTCACGAGGTTATTCATTTCATGAAGCATAGGAAGAATCCCAACCAATGTTAATAATGTCTCTATATCAGTTAGTAGAAAGGGAAGAGTTTGAGCTTTTTCTACTCTTAAGCGATGTTCATACATTACCCCTACTAAGGATGCATATTCCTCGAATAGTCTTTCAGCTGGTCCATTCAATGAGATCCATCTTGTATCAACATTTTTTAATAGATGCTCCCAAAACTTGGGATTTGCCCTCTTTAAGTAGGGGAGTCTTGAATTACGATTGTTGGAATAATTAGTTTCTTTAATTTAAATAATTAATATTTAAACAATTTTATTTAATAAATATCTAGTCTTTTTGCACCAAGACTTTTTCTATTGTTCTAACTATAAGTGATTTTTGATTTAAGCTTATCATAATAATTTGTTAAAACAAGATTTATATTTCAGCTTAACTATTAATACATCATTAATAATATTAAATGATGCATAAACTATATATAATAAATATATTTCATAAATACATAATAACAACACTATTATTAAAGTTACTTAATAATATTAGCCTTGAGGCCTTTATGCATGTTATTCCTAGAAGACTACTATTAGTCATCCCATGCTTTAAGTGGTGGTAATTATCTTCTATTTAATTATGTATCTTCACATGATACTTCTTTTAACTTTTAAGGACAAGGTCGAATTATTTGGATGGTCTTTTGGTAAGCTTGGATAGGCACCTCTAGTCTCTCCCTTTGCATGTTGGATTCCCTCGTTTAACATGGTAGTTTCTGCAGTACTTGATGATAGATAAAATATGAATCATTTAATCAAATTAAATAAATGTGATGAAAGAAAAAGTGCTATTCAGAGTCTTTCCGAATCAACACTTTGAGATCTAGTAACCGCGAGTTCTCTTCAGAGCCTTTTAACTCAACACTCTCACATGGGCATTATGCTATTGTAATTCGAGAGCCTTTGCTCAACACTAGTGCTAGAATGTGGTTGTGAGGTACATCTAGAATATTTAAGTTGCCTCGGATCCAGTATTCGTTTATCAAGCTTGGAGTGCTCCAGGGCTTAGGCGCAACACTCAATGTACCTCAAGGATTACTCCCAGTACATAAACATTCTTCTAGGTACATCGGGGCTTATGCCCAGTACGTAGGTTATATGTGTGTTTCTGAGTCCATGCTCAACACACTCATAAGTCAAATCATGTAAAATCATAGCTCTACACAGTAAGTAACAAAAGATCATCTCAATATATTAGGGTTTGTACCCATATTAAGGCTAAAGAACATCATTAAATCATTGGGTCTTTCTCGCCCAGCATACACGCAAATAGAGAAGTCAGTCAGGGTACATGCCTGATATCTCATTATATAAAAGAATAAATCATAGGTGCTACGGCTCATGCCCAGTATTAAAAATAAATCATATGTGCCAGGGCCGTGGCCCAATATAACAACAAAAATAGTTAGTCCAAAATTCGGGATATTACAACCTCTGTCTTATAGATGCACTTATTTTCTTGTGGGTGATTTTATGTAATGGGTGTTTAAAAATCATGAAGCGGTTATGTCTGTCTGAGATGTTTTGGGGTTCGTCCAAGTCTGTGAAGTATTTGTCTTTCCTGGATGCCTTATTGAGGTGATCACTTATTGTGATCCTAATGCCAACGATGTTATAATTGGAAATGTTGGCAGAGTATTTTGATACCTTGACCTGCGTTTTAATTTCCTTGTTTTAAAGAATTACTGGAATGTTCTGAATTTGATAATGTTGAGAGGGTTCTATACCTTGACCTGCGTTTCAATTTCTTTATTTAAAAGAACGGAGTGTTCTGAGTCTGATAATGTTTGGCTTCAAGAAGCTCCATGTGGCCATTATCTTGTGAATCTAATAGTTTTGACTGCCCATTCGATTTGTCTAGTTTATGTTTAAGAATTGAAAACTGAAAAGTGTAGATAGGAAGAAAAATCGTATTGATTGGTTGTTTAGGGAAGTTATATGTACCAGATGTTTTACTTTTAACTTGAAGGTTTTATTTTTGAAAATAAACTAGTAGCCTACGTGTAGAATGTTTATCTCATTGGAAATTCCTAAGTTCTTTGTTTTAAAAGAATAAAATACAAAGGGGCTAAACCCTAGCTTGATAATATAAATGAAATAATTTGAGAAAAGGTATAGAAACACAATGTGATTTCATTCTTGTGTGGTTTTGAAAGTTTAGACGTTAATCAACATTTAAATAAATTTTCGGTTTATGACATACTTATTGAATGAATGTCTACCACGGGATAGCTAGGCTAGCCCTGGTAGACCCTTGAGCTGGTTAGGGTAGACTTTCAATTTTGACAGAGGCAACAATTAAAATTCTAATCCTATAATATGACCTTGAGAGCCCATGCCCAATATCCCTTCCTCTATAGAAGAAATAACATTGTAAAGAATAGTGAAATACAGTGTTGTACAATAAATCCTAATTTAATAATCCTAGCTTCTATTGCAAATTGAAATGGAGAATTGGTGTTCATACCTGGTTGTCCTGAAGGTTGATCCTCATCTGCAAGACCTGCACACTCAAACAATAATTACTATAGAAAGCTTATGGACTTGTCTAACCTGTAGAATGAGCGTTTAACTCGATAACTTTGGGACTACCATGTTACTCCCAACCATGACCCTTAGATAATTCTTGGTTCTAATTGGATCCCACTGAGCTGGTTCCAACATACAATAGGAGAAGTAGAGGCCCTAGGTTCAACTGCTGGATTAGATCTGGATATTAATGTGGGACTGCTTCAGTTCTTGCAGCAAAATTCTCCTTTATTACCATAAAAGAATGATAATGAAAAGATGATGCCCCCTCTCTTGGGGTATTCCCTCTTTTATATAGGGGAGTCTTGGAATATAGCTATTTGAATAATTATTTAGTTTCTTTAATTAAATTAATATTTTTAAAAGATATTTTAACTAAATATCTAGTCCTTGTTAAACTCGGACTTTTATTTGTTTTAACTAGAAGTGACTTTAAATTACTTCTTACATAATAATAAAAATAGTAGTTATATATTATACCTAATATTATCAATACTGCTTAATAATACATATTAATAGTATGATAATGTGATAGCCATTTATGCATAAACTCTATGCAATATATATATTTTAAAAATAAATAATAATAACATTATTGTTAATACTTTTAATAATAATATTAACTTTGAGACCTTTATGCAATTAATGCACATAAGACTATTCTTAGTCATTTCATACTTAAGTTATGGTAATTTTCTTTTATTTATTTATGTATCTCTCATGGTACTTATTTTTAAAATTAAGGACAGGGTCCAACTCTTTGGACGGTCTTTTTGGTAGGCCTGGATAGGCACCTCTAGGTATCTCTCTTGCATGTTGTATTCCCTCGTTTAAGATGGTAGTTCCCGCAATACTTGATGATAGATAGAAAATGATTCATTTAACCAAATTGAATTAATGCGATGAAATAGAAGTGCTATTCAGAGTCTTGTCGACTCAACACTTTTGAGATCTAGTAACTCCGAGTGCTCTTCAGAGCTTTTAACTTAACACTTTCACATGGGCATTACGCTAGTGCAATTCCATAGCATCTTGCTCAACACTAGTACTAGAATGTGGTTGTGAAGCACATCTAGAATATGTATAATGGCCTCGGATCTGGTATTCACTTATCAAGCTGGGAGTGCTCTAGGGCTCCTGCCCAATACTCAATGTACATCGGGGCTTACACCTAGTACATAATAAAATCCTCTGGGTACATCAAAGCTTAGGCCCAGTACGTAGGTCATCTGTTTGTTTCTAATTCCACGTTCAATACACCATATAAGTTAATCAGGTAAATCATAATTCTGCATAGTATGTAACAAAAAGGTCATCTCAGTATATTAGGCTTTTGTACCTGATTCATATAACAAAAACATAATCAATTCGTCAGGGCTTTCTTGCCGAACATATAACAATAATGCATCAATCAAGGTCCATGCCTAATATGTAAATCTATAAAAGAAATGATTCATGTGCACTAGGGCTTATGCCCAATAATTAACCAAATAATGTGTGTCAGGGCTGTGGGTCGAATATAACATCAGAAATTGTTAGTTCAAAATTCGAGATATTACATCCCTCCCCGGTTAGAAATAACATCATCCCGGTTTTCTAGGGGCTAGAAATGAAGTCATGAAATAAGGCGGGGTATGCCTCTTTCATGGTTGCCTCATTTTCCCAGGTAGCCTCCCTTGCTCCGAAGTGCCTCCATTGCACTTTCAGCTTGGTAATGGTCCTTCTTTGAAGCTGCACCTCTCTCTTGTCTTGAATGTCGAGTGGCTTCGGCATGAACTCCCCTTCGGGCTCCACCTGTAATAAGGACCAAACAATCACATGTTTAGTATCGTACACATATTTCTTTAATAACGATGCATGAAAAACATTATGAACTTTTTTGTGAGCTTGTAAGGCTAGCTCATATGCTACTGGGCCCTTCTTGGTCAGTATCTCGAAAGGTCCACAAAACCGGGGGCTAGTTTCCCGCATCGTCCTAAGCTCAAAGAGCTTCGTTTTTCCTTTACTTTAAGTAACACATGTTCGCCGACTTGGTAGTCTTTGTATTTTCTTTTCTTATCCGCATAACTCTTTTGGCGGTCTTGTGCCTCCTTCATGTTTTGTTGTACCTTGGAGACTAGTTGGTCCAAGTCTTTTAGTATGTCGGGGCCTAACATAAGTCTGTCTACCAGACTGTCCCAAGTCATAGGTGTTCAACATTTTCCTGCCATAGAGCATTTCAAAAGAGCTCATTTTGGCCAACCTTTGGTATCCGTTGTTGTAGGCAAACTCCGCGAGTTGCAAATAATCTTCCCACTTTGTTGGGTTGTTCATGACATACATCCTCAGCATGTCCTCAAGGATTTGGTTTACTTGTTTCGTTTGTCCATCAGTTTGGGGAAGGTATGTGGTACTGAACTCCAATTGTGACTCCAACCCGGAGAACAATGCCCTCTAGAAGTTGCTAGTGAACTTCGTATCTCTATTGGAAATGATTTCCTTGGGTATCCCATCCAATCATAAAATCTCCTTCAGAAAGATTTATGCGATGTGAATGGCTTTGTAGGTAGATTTTATTGGTATAAAGTGTGCTGCCTTGGATAACTTGTCTACTACTACAGAGATGAAGTCATTCTGCCTCTTACTTTTTGGCAACCCAGTTATGAAATCCATACTGATGACCTCCCACTTCCACTTTGGAATGGGTAACGGTTGTAGTAGTCCTGAAGGGTGTTGGTGTTCTGCTTTGACCAGTTGACACTCTTGGCACTTAGCAATGAATAAAGCTATGTCGGCTTTCAGTTTAGGAAAAAAGAAGTGTTTCTTCACTGCATCATCTTTTGATATCCCGGATGTCCTGAGTAAGGTTTCTGATGGAATTATGTGAGGATGTTAGGTCTAATGTCTTTTCCTTCTCGAACATAGAATCTCTCTTTTGACCATAACAGTCTCGATTCGTCTATCTTATACTACTTTTGTTGTTGGAATAACCTATCCTCTTGGATTTTCTTATGGATATCGACATAGAACCGGTCATGTTGACATGTCGAGCTGAGTCGATTTGACTCACGGTCACCTCATATATCATATGGGCTCGTCGACTTAAAGCATCGGCGATCTTGTTCTCCTTTCCCTTTATGTGTTTTAGTTTGAAATGGTACTCACTAAGGAAGGCTAGCCACCTGGCCTGTCTGGCATTTAGGTATGGTTGGTCATAATAAATACTTTAGACTCATGTTTTCCATCTTTAATAGGAACTTCTTTCCCAAAGGATAGTGCCTTCACATCTTTAAGGCGTGGATAATGGCGGCTAGTTTAAGATCATGTGTGGGGTAGTTTTGTTCATGTTCCTTTAATTTCCTTGACTTGTAACAGATAGCGAAGTCATTTTGCATAAGGACTCCAACGAGCCCTTTCTTGCTTGCATCTGTGCAAAATATGAAGTCCCCATCGGGGTCGACAATCCGTAGGATGGGTGTGCTAGTCAAAAGTTGTTTTAACTTTTGGAAACTTTCTTCACATTTTGCTGTCCAAAGAAATTTGGTTGTTTTCTTTTGCAAGGCTATCATAGGACAAGCAATTCGAGAGAAGTTCTCAATGTACTTCTGGTAGTATTCGGCTGACCCTAAGAATGATGAAATGTCAGTTACGCAAGTGGGAGTAGGTCATTCTATGGCTTTAATCTTCTCGGGGTCAACTGCTATCCCCTTCTTTGAGATGATGTGCCCTAGGTACTGTATCTGGGGTTTGTAGAAATCACACTTGCTAAACTTAGCGTATAGTTGGTGTTCTTGTAGTATTCATAATACAATCCGAAGGTGTTTTTCGTGTTCTTCTTCATTATTGGAGTAGATCAGAATGTCGTCGATGAAGACTAGAACGAACTTGTCTAGGTATTTACTAAATATGTTGTTCATCATGCAAATAAAGTTGGCAGGTGTGTTGGTCAGTCCGAAAGGCATGACCACAAACTCGTAATGATCGTATCGGGTTCGGAAAGCAGTGTTACTGATGTTTTCATCATGGATTCTCACCTGGTGATATCTGTATTATAGATCGATCTTCGAGAAGATTTTGGCTCGTCCGACTAGATCAAACAAGTCATCAATTCTAGGGAGTGGGTAATGGTTCTTAATGGTCAATTTGTTGAGTTGGCAATAATCGATGCACATCTGCATCATTCCATCCGTCTTCTTGACAAAGAGTAATGCTGCTCCCTAGGGAGACACACTAGTTTGGATATAATTCTTCTCAATCAACTCTTGTAACTAAATCTTGAGTTCCACCAATTTAGGCAGACTCATGTGGTAAGGGGATTTGGAAACTGGTACGGAATTGGGTGTTAACTCTATGGAGAAATCTAGGTGCCGTTTGGGTGGTAGCCCAGGTATTTCCTCAGGAAATACATCCTTGAATTCCATAAGGACTGGGAAGTCTTCGATCTTTTGTTCTGTATCAGCTTCTACAGTTCGAATGTTAACTACAAATAGTTTACAACCCTTCCTTATGCGCTTCTTTCCTTGTAAGGTAGATATTTGTCTTACGGAAACTTTCTTAGGGTTACCTTGAATGGTCTTCTGATTCCCTTGGTTATCCATGCATAGTAAAGGTTTTTTCAAATATTCAAGTAGGGCATGATGTTCTTCTAACCAGTCCATGCCTACAAGTACATCGTAGGATCCTAGTGGTAGGATGTTTAAATCTACCCTAGTTCAGAAATCGTTCAGATCTATCTCACAAGTTTTAACTAGTTCAGAGACCTTCCGTTTAGTACCAGTGGCTAGTTGTACCAGCCATGGTACCTCATGGCTTACTCAGTTTAACTTACAAGTATCAAAAACTTTAGGGGAGATGTACCTTTGGAATGCACCGAGATCTATTAGAACTGAAATGGCTGTGTTTGAGATCTTACTATCAATTTCAACCATAGTAGCCCGATGGTCTTCTTGCCGGCCATCAAGTGCAGCATAAATTCTGGGTGTTCTTGCCATGTCCCATACTGTAGTGTCTGCTTGGACATTGTGTAGCACTCTCTCCGATTTGTTGGGGCAATCTCTGAAGTAGTGTGGCCCTTGGAACTTCCAACAAGTAACAGTTGTTGGGGCATCTTTTTCCCCTTTGTTGAAAGCTAGTCTATTGGTATGTGGTGGAGGTGCATTTGGCCATGCATGAGGTTTGGTGAAGCCTCTATTGAGAGGGAAACTATTGTTTTGTTTCCGGTAAGGTAGGGGTCTAAAACCCGGTCTACGGTTGTCTGAAAAGGTTCTGAACCTTTCCCTATTTCTGTTTATGTTATCATTCCTTGGCTGCCCATGTTCATAACAGAGTCTTACTTTCTGTAAAGTCACATCTAAGGTTTTGGGCATGTCAAATTCAGTCTTTTCTTTAAATTTGATGGTAGAAACCCCAAGAATTGTTGTATCTTGACTTTTTCATCTTTGATGTATGGGACATAACGCAGCAGATCTAAGAATTTGTTTATGAATGCTTCCATGGTTAGGGATCCCATTTTCAATTCATGGAATTCTTTGATCTTCTTGTCAAAGAATCTTTCAGACATAAATTTGTCTTGGAATATTCTGTTGAAAGCATCCCATGTTATGTCCTTCAACTCTTGCTCTTTGGTGTGTTTCAAATCCCTCCACCATCTGGCTACTTTACCATTTAAATCAGAAATGGCTAGTCGGGCTTCCATTTCACTAGAATAGTTGTGGACTTTGAAATACTTGTTCATTCCTAACAACCATTCCTTAATCTTTTCCCCAGTATTAATCTCTCCATCATATGTTGGGGCTTTTATCTTTCTGAATTCTCGCGGTAAATTGTCGTCACTCTTCCTCCTTTTCTTGCAACGAGGTGGGGACTCGTCTTCATCAGAAGAGTTCTTACAGTCCTCTTCCATTGATTCTGGTAGGTGTTCTCCTTGTTCCTCTCCTTTAGGACTGATAGATTTCTTTTGTGTGACAGTATCTCACTTTAGAAATATTGGCTGAGAAAGTGGGCTATACGTGGGGTTTTGCCGTTGTTAAAGCCTGAAGCAGAGCTTCATTTATAACTTGTTGTTCTCATCTTTCTTGCATGTTGTCATCTCTGAAACTTTGGAATTCTGCTTGTAGATTCTGCACATACTTCATTAAATATGAGTTTAATTCCACCACTATTTCTTGCTCTCGTGGTGGAGAGTTCAGATTCCTGTGTATGCTACTGCCTTTTTCTGCATTCATTTTTAGACAGTGATTGTAATTGGTTGTCATAGCAATGTTAAGAAAAAAAAAATTGTTAGTTCATATGCGCATAAAATTTATAAACATATATTTCTGATTTCTATGTGTCTGCAGCGGATGTTTGTGTTAGAAAAACAGGATCGCAGAGCAATAACAATAAACATAAATGCAAATATAATCACACACACATTACAAGAGAGACACAGATATATCATGGTTCACCCAACTTGGGATACGTCCATACCAAAGTTGCCAATCCTTATTATTATTCCATCTAGCAAAGTGAAGGGATACAACCTGCAGCACAACCGCTGCACTTCCTCTTCACTGTCTTACAGTCCTTTTTCCTGATCTCAGATATCTTTACAATGCATAAAACCTAATACATCAACCCTAGTTGTATTACAATGTTATTCTTTTATAAGGGAAATACAATGGGAAAATACCACGGGTTACCAAAAACCATGGGCCTAAAAACAACTAGTGAAAACAACCCCAAAACGTTTTCTCGGGGGCGTTGCCCCCAATGCCCCTTTCTCTGGGGCGCTACCCCCGAAGCCCCTACGGGGGCCCGCTGGTCCCCGCACCCCCTAGCCAAGGGTGTGGACACTCCTCCGGACCCCCTTAGGGTATTGCCGGGATCATAACCAAACCTGGGGTACAGACATGGCTGAATACTAATATCTCTAAATCTGGAGATCAGTCTCCACAACCAACAGTTTGTAATGAGCCCAATAGGTCACTTAGTGTTGTGGTTGGGATCTGATACCATTTGTAATGTCCCAAAAAAATATTAAAAATTAAAAAATTTCATCTACACTAATTATACTTCCGAAATAGTTAATGTAATGTAAATTAACTTCAGCACTAGCAAGTTATGCCGACTAAACGGGAGAATATGAAAGAGTAGTTTTCGTTCAATAAATAATTTTGCGGAAACAATTAGATGAGGTAGGGTTTATGTTCGGTTTACACTTGGCAACTTATTACTTTTAGGTATTTAACCTTTGAATGTTTGGACGTAATTATGTTTCTTTTAAATTTTTTAAAGTAATTGTTTATCCCAATCCAGGCATGATGGACTTTTGAGAAGAGTTGAAATACTTGTGGGATCCTTGGTGTGGTTAGACATACCACCGGGAGAGCTGCCGAGAGGTAAAGGGTGAGTACATAGGTGACCTCGGCTTACTTAGCAAACCTTGCTAAGGCTTTACTTGGTTAATGTTTCTGCAAGTATAGAAGGCTCCTCCCTACACTACCTATGTCAATCCCTAAGCATACACTAGTCCTATGATTTTAAAAAGGGTTCATGGTTTAGCTTTGACACTATATGACTTAACAATACCAAGGTAGCAATACACAACCTCTAACTATATGGTTTGGAAAATTATTAAAGTGCTAGTGGAAAGGGGGGTGGTAGCATTAAATGCTACAGAAGGCCTACATGTGCTTCGTTTTCCAACATGGAGGAAGGGTTTTATGGTTTTGTCCTACACTACAATGTTTCCATTTCGATGTTTCAGTTTGAAGGGTGACTGCTTGCTGTTATAGTTCCTTTTTCTAGGCGTTGACCTGAGCTACGCTCATGGTTAGAGCCCTTGCATCCATGCGTCATGGAGATGGAGGCGTTTATACTTCTATAACTGGTAATGTCTTCCCCGTAGTTTAAATGGCCCCATAATTTCATCTTTTATGTAGCTATTGGATTACTCCCATCTCAGCTCATGATGTTCATTTAACTTGTTGACAGGGTCGCAAGTATTTCTCACTTCTGGTGCTGGGTCTTGGAAAAGAATAGGAGGATGGGGTTAGAGCATATAACTGGTAAGCCCAGGTCCTCCTACTATTTGTCCTTGCATCTCGCAACTATGTCTAAAATGCCCTGTAGCTTGGAGCTGTTTGATGCTATAACTTCGTATGGCCCTTTGGGCTTACTAAGTCTGGTTTTGAAGTTCAAATGGGTTGGTTTCCCTTTTCTTTTCTTGGGTTGAGCCAATGGATATGTAAATAGTGTTGGGGTTTGGACATGTTGGTTAATGTTTTAAGCTACTTTTATTTTGGATAGAGGGAATACCTGTTGCGGGTTTATTCTTTTGTACTAAAGCAATGCCTGAATTGTAGGCTTTGTAAAACATTGGAAATTTGAATGTAATATGATGGGGATTTGGATCCACATCACCTCCTCCATTGAATATGTGCTTTTATGAAATGAATGTCACTATTGATTGGCAATCCACTCTATTGTTTGAAAAATGGTAATACTGTAGCTCTTGTTTTCAGTACTTGGGCATAGGGTTTAAATGAATGATTGCATATTGAACTACGATAGAGAGGAGGGTCTTTGAACTGTTTCTGGAAATTCCTATGGGTGATAGCTTTGCGTTTTGCTTTTTAGGCATGAAGTTATTCTATTGATCCTTATGTGTATATAACAGGTTGATAGTATAGTTCTGTTTTGAGTGTCCACTAGCCAATGGATGGCGTCTATCTTATAGATGCACTTATTTCCTTGTGTGTGATTTTATGTAATGGGTGTTTAAAAATCGTGAAGCGTTGATCTTTGTCTGATATGTTTTGGGGCTCGTCCAAGTCTATGAAGTATTTTCCTTGCCTCGACGCCTTGTTGAGGTGATCACTTATTGTGATCCTAATGCCAACAGTGTTATAATTGGAAATGTTGGCAAAAGATTTTGATACCTTGACCTGCGTTTTAATTTCCTTGTTTTAAAGAATTATTCGAATGTTCTAAATTTGATAATGTTGATAGAGGGTTTCGATACCTTAACCTGCGTTTCAATTTCTCTGTTTAAAAGAATATTGGAGTGTTTTGAGTTTCATAATGTTTGGCTTCAAGAAGATCCATGTGGCCATTATCTTGTGGATCTAATAGTTTGGACTGTCCATTCGATTTCCTTGGTTGATGTTTAAGAATTGAAAACTGAAAAGTGTAGATAGGAAGAAAAATCGTATTGATTGGTTGTTTAGGGAAGTTATATGTACCAGATGTTTTACTTTTAACCTCAAGGTTTTATTTTTTAAAATAAACTAGTAGCCTGTGTGTAGAATGTTTATCGCGTTGGAAATTCCTAAGTTCTTTGTTTTAAAAGAATAAAATACAAAGGGGTTAAACCCTAGCTTGATAATATAAACTAAATAATTTGAGAAAAGGTTTAGAAAGACAATGTGATTTCTTCCTTGTGTGGTTTTGAAAGTTTAGATGTCAATCAACATTTAAATAAAAATTCAGTTTATGACATACTTATTGAATGAATGTCTAGCACAGGCTAGCTAGTCTAGCCCTGCTAGACCCTTGAGCTAGTTACGGAAGACTTTCAATTTTGACAGAGGTAAGAATTAAAATTATTATCCTAAAATATGACCCTGAGAGCCCATGCCCAATGACCCTTGCTCTATAGAAGAAATAACATTGTAAAGAATAGGGAAATACAGTTTTGTACAATAAATCCTAATTTAATAATCCTAGCTTCTATTGCAAATTGAAATGGAGAATTGTAGTTCATAAATGGTTGTCCTGAAGCTTGATCCTCCTCTGCAAGACCTGCACACTCAAACAATAATTACTACACAAAGCTTATGGACTTGGCTGACCTGTAGAATGAGCTTTTAACTGGATAACTTTGGGACTACCATGTTCCTCCCAACCATGACCCTTAGACCATTCCTAGTTCTAACTGAATCCCCCCGAGCTAGTTCCAACATGCAATAAGAGAAGTAGAGGCCGTAGGTTCAACTGTTGGATTAGATCTGGATATTAATGTGGGACTGCTTCAGTTCTTGCAACAAAATTCTCCTTTATTACCATAAAAGAATGATAATGAAAAGATGATGTCCCCTCTCTTGGGATCTGCCCTCTTTTATATAGGGGAGTCTTGGAATATAGTTGTTTGAATAATTATTTATTTTCTTTAATTAAATTAATATTTTTAAAAGATATTTTTACTAACTATCTAGTCCTTGTTAAACTAGGACTTTTATTTGTTTTAACCAAAAGTGACTTTAAATTACTTCTTACATAATAAAAAAAATAGTAGTTATATATTATACCTAATATTAACAATACTATTTAATAATACATATTAATAGTATGATAATGTGATAGCCATCTATGCATAAACTCTATGCAATATATATATTTTATAAATAAATAATAATAACATTATTATTAATACTTTTAATAATAATATTAACTTTGAGACCTTTATGCAATTCATGTACATAACACTATTCTTAGTCATTTCATACTTAAGCTATGGTAATTTTCTTTTATTTATTTATCTTTCTCTCATGATACTTCTTTTTAAAATTAAGGACAAGGTCCAACTCTTTGGATGGTCTTTTTGGTAGGCTTGGATATGCACCTTTAGGTCTCTCTCTTGCATGTTGGCTTCCCTCATTTAATATGGTAGTTCCCGCAGTACTTGATTATAGATAGGAAACCATTCATTTAACCAAATTAAATTAATGCAATGAAATAGAAGTGCTATTCAGAGTCTTCTCGACTCAACACTCTTGAGATCTAGTAACCCCAAGTGCTCTTCAGAGATTTTAACTCAACACTTTCACATGGGCGTTATGCTAGTGCAATTCTAGAGCGTCTTGCTCAACACTAGTACTAGAATGTGGTTGTGAAGCACATCTAGAATATATATAATGGCCTCGGATCCGGTATTCACTTATCAAGGTTGGAGTGCTCTAGGGCTGCTTCCCAACACTCAGTGTACATCGGAACTTATGCCGAGTACATAATAAAATCCTCTACGTACATCGGGGCTTAGGACCAGTACGTAGGTCATCCGTGTGTTACACCATATAAGTCAATCATGTAAATCATAATTCTGCACAATATGTAGGAAAAAGGTCATCTGAGTATATTAGGGTTTTGTATCCGATTCATATAACAAAAGCATAATTAATCCATTAGGGCTTTCTTTCCCAACATATAACAATAATGCATCAATGATGGTCCATGTCCAATATGTAAATCTATAAAAGAAATGAATCATGTGCACTAGGGCTTATGCCCAATAATCAACCAAATAATGTATGTCGGGGCTGTGGGCCCAATATAACATCAGATTGTTAGTTCAAAATTCGGGATAGTGTGGGCAATCTCTCCTAAGTGAGAATAGACCCCTAAATTTTTTGATTTTCTTTATATATATATATATATATATATATATATTGCATTAGATATGTATTAATGCGTGTAGGATAAAAACCTCTGCCATGATTTGGTTGTGTATTTTAAAGATCGCATTAGCTCTGTATTAATGCATTTAGGCTAAACCTCTACCTTGATTCTGGATTTTTCCTACTACTTCGATCTGTACATTCTTCTATGAACTTTCTGCATGTTTATACTAAGGCTGATAAATAGAGTTGCTTATTTGAATTATAGATGCAATAATAAATGAGAGTAAAAATTATATTTTATGATTTAGATAGTACCTTGTGGTACAATCCTTCCTAGAACTAAATCAATGCTATGGACCAGCTTCCTATGGATGGCCGACAATAGAATCCCTCTTTATGTTCTGGTATCTTATTTTCCTAAGTTTACATTAAATAGTGAATGGTAGATATATCCGAACCTCGCATAATATATATAAATTACTTATTGGAATCATGCAAGATTGCCCTATAGTTATAGTATTTTTAAATGATAGGATAACTTTATTTATAGTGTTGTTGGATGTTGAGTCCTTAGGTTTAATAATGGAAGTTTATGATAATGGAAGTGATAACGGGAAGTTCTCGGAATGAGCTTAATGAGAGAATATTACACCTTGATAATGATAATATTGTTATATGGTTGAAATGCTTGGAAAGCAAGTTTCTCTTTATTGGCGAAATAGGTTGGTAAAGGTGGAAAGAAATTTTACGACAATCACGTTGTCATTTGTAACTCCTCTTTTAATATAAAGATATGACTCCTCTTTGTGGATGAGCCTAAGTTTGGGTGAACCACCTGAAAATGGCTTTTTTCTAGTTTTTATCTTTATGTGTGTATTACTGGTCTCTATCTTATTTGCATTTTTAACGTTTACGCACATTGGCTTAGTTTTATGTATACGTTGTTGATTTCAGACATATGTTTACTTTAAGTTTCTTTTTATAGACAAAGATGTTTTTATATAAATGGATTAAGATCTCATCATGTTGATAAAGTATGTCGCAAACTTATTGATTAAAGATCAATGTGTTTTCATTGATGTATCAATACCATTTAAAGAGGTTAGTGCATATTCTTATAAGTGTGTTTTTGGTGAAGAACAAAATCAATGTTAAACATGTGCTATTTCGTTCCCTTAGGACATTTAGGGTCACCATTAATGAGTGAGAGTTTCATGAAGATGTTCATGTAAGGAAAAATGTTATCCAAAAAATTACCAAATTACTAAGCCATAAATGGGGTATGTTACAAACATCTACTTGTGGACTACCAATTCACTAAAATTTTATGGAACTCTGTCATAAACTATTTCAATCTTGATTTGAACTGCGGAACTGAAAATTTTGATATTTGGGCTCTCAATTGGCAAAGGAATTGCAGAGTTTCTCCTTATCTTCCAGCAATTGTCTCCTAGGCTATTTGGTTTTCAAGAAATGCAGCAATTTTTTAAAATCTTTCTCCAAATCTGTCCACACTCTCAACAAAATTCGGTTGGTTTCTAATGAACATTCCAGATCTGTGTCCATAAACACTTAAAAAATTATTTATTTCTTTTCATCATAATTTTCACAGAGTTGTTTCTTTCTTCGATGGAGCTGCCACTAATGGCTTATGTGTTGCGAGAGGAGTAATTTACCTGAACAGAGATCATAAATTCAATCTTAGAATGAATTGTGGCAAGGGCACGTATATGAAATCTGAACTTTGAGCCCTCTGGTGCATCTTAAAAGTTGCAAATTCTTTTGGCATCACGGAGTTAGACATCTTTGGGGACTCTTGAGTCACTATGAAATGGGCACAAGGGGAGTATGATCTGAATGTTATTCTACTTCAACAATGTTGTAGCAGAATTCAGGAGGAAATCCAACTCTTTAATGTCATCTCTTTTGAACACATTTATCAACAAAACAACACTTTGGCTGCCTCTCTCCAAATTAGCTGATGAAGGTGAAGAAAGAGTCATTCTCTCGGAAGAGGGTCATGTAAGATTTTTTGAATGTTAAGCATGCTCTTATGTTTTTATTTTTAGCTAGAATGCTGCCTCTTTTTGGCCCCTGATGACTCGTAGATAGTCTTAAGATCATCAATTTTGTATTGTAAAAGAAGAAGAATGAGTTTTTTTTCTGCATACTTGATATTGTATTAGGTACAGACTCAACTTTTTGTACTATTTGATTCAGCTACCATTGAATATCAATAGTATAATTTTTTGTGCTGAAAAAAATATTAAATTATTAATTTGATTATAATATTTTAATTAAATAACATATTCTTATAATAATATAATATAATTAATAAATAAATAGGGCACAAACTTTTCATGTTAATATTTTTTTTCTTATAATATGTGACACATTTATGCATATAGGACACATTAATCTTAGGTTATTGTTAGTATATGCAATATCAACAACTATTGATTTTTAACCATATTTAAAACACACGATTTTTAAAAATATTTAAAACATACAACGGTAAGAAAAATATAATTGTAAAAATTCCAAATTATTTAAATGTTAAAATACTTCTAAATTTGAGTCAAAGTCTATACAGATCATAAATTTTACGACAAGTGTTGAAAAAATATTCAATTTGACTACAAGTGTTAAAAAAATATTATGAAATTATCATGCTTCAAGGGTTTATTAAACACTTACTATAGTTAAATAAAAGGAAGATACATAGCACAATGTAGAAATTGATTTTTGTCTTCTGTGAATATATTCAGGATTGATTTTTGTTGTTAGATTTTAAGGTTTAATTAAATTTATATAAAAAAAAATAAGTAGAAATGAAATGAAATAGAATTTATATTTTACAGTGTTTAAATAATTAAAATTTGCTTTTTCAAATTGATTTTTAAATTTAATTGTTGACTAGTAAAAATCTGATCCATATTATACCTAGAAAAAAATTGAAACTGTTGAAAATTCCCATAACCAATGGCAAAATTATGCTACTTTAACCTATAATGCTTTGCTGCTACATCCTTATGGATTGCCATTCACATCAGATCTGGAAAGAAGAGAATATCGGTGTTCATTTTGAAACAGTCGTCTCTTGAAACAGTAGAATAATACTATTATCAAATTCCGGAGCTCCTTATGTCGTGATATTATTGCTGCATTTCTGAGCATCATTTCCTTTGCCCCACAGTTATAAATAAAGGTCGACAACAAACAAAACTGCTCCCACCACACCACATGGTTTTCATTATCAACATTAAAACGGTCAGCGAGCATCTCATACACTTGGGGTTTCGAATCTTCAAAATCGTTGGACAGAAGCAATGCTGGTAGTTTATAATGGCAATGTGATGGCCAACAGAGAAATCCGCAATAAGTTCTGTCACAGCGTTATTCTATACACATAATAATGGCAACTTCGAAAATTGCCGTGAGAATCTACCCTTGTGGATTGAAAATTGCCACGAAGAAAGGCTTTAGACCATATTTCAAAAAATATCCGATATACTTATCCATTAATCAACGTCTGCTGCAATTAACATTTAGTTTCCGTACTCGATATGTAATGCCGCGTTAGGTTTATATTCCAATTCGAACGCTGACCAGGTAGGCAACTGTACGAAGCTAAATATTCTATCCTATTGCCTACGGATTTCAGAGCAGATTCTGATATTTTAACAAGACTAGTGAGTGCTGTCGATGTTAATCGAAAGGGATTCTTCTTCAGAACAGGTCCCTGTATCCAATTTCACCAATCAAACGCCAAAAAACTAAGATCTAGAATAATATCAGTCGGTGGAATAATAGAAAATTCGGAATATAAGTGAAGATGAATAAGAATATCACCTGAAAAGTAGGAGACCAAAACGAATAATATTAGCTGAATTGTAAGTAATTCGATGGCTTTTGATATTAGAATATAAACTTTCTTTAATAATATCTATTAAAGAAAGTTGTTTAAAGACGAGTATGATTGGAATGCAAGTCCAACAGTAATCTACTATGGACATGCATCCGACTTCTCAGAGTTACTACCATAATTTGCCCGTAAAAATGTTGTGCCATTTTGGTTAAAATTTTAATAAGGAACTCGGCCATCACCAATGCCTTTGTATATATCTATTATTGTTTATAAATTAGATTTTATAAGTATTAGTGTTTATAAATTACATTTTGTTGTAAAAGATGAACAGTCAACTTCTTAGATTGTAAAAAGATGAAATAAGTATATTATCAAGATTTATATTATGATAGAATAATCTATTTATTGTATGTTTTGGATTTTATTATAAGTTTTAATTTTTTAAATATCTTTATTACATTTTAATTGTTAATTCATTTAAAGTGTGAATTTTATCACAACAATATTACATTTAATTATACAACCTTATATATATAGGACATCATGATCATCAAAACTTTTATTTATAATAATATTAAATATTTACAATCATCATTAAATTCTTTATTTATAATAATATTAAATATTTACAAGTCAATCATGTTCATAATGGATTATAATTCAATCATGTTCATGGTAGACCTTAAGAAACTATAAAGTAATTGTAAATATATTATTTTTTTCTTAGTAAAGTAGCACAATTATGGAATCAGCCACCATATAGTATAAATCTATAAAAATATTAACAATATATTTTATCTTATTTATGGTAATTATAATACTTATAAATTAACACATAACATGACTATTTAACTTGTGGCCAATAAATATCGGTGTATATGGTACAAGTTATCACATGTCAATTAATTTTTTTATTAAATTGATATATAAAATAATTGTTTATTGAAAATTTAGGGAAATAATCATAAAAAATGCACTCAAAATATTTTATGTTTTCAATTTTTTCCAATCATATTTTCCATCTTATTTTGTATGGAAATTGTTTAATTTAGATGTCATGGGATATTCTAAGATATTAAATGTATTTATAAATTCAAAAACACAATTTAAAATTAATATAATCATTTTTTTTGCAAATATAAATTTTTTAAACTACTTATATATTCATAAAAACAAATGTACTTGAAGTCTAATATCAACAAATTTTTTTACAATCACATTTTTTCCTAACATAATCCATTCATTTATGTAAGTAGACATGAAATAGCCTGACATACCCCACTAAGATAGCCTACACCATTCGACCTTTCAATTTATCCAAATTAAGAGTGATGAAAAAATTAACACATGATTGATGTATTGCAATTAAAGACATTAATCCATCCAAGTAATTAGCTAATTGTAGCATTAGGAAGCCACATATGTCATATGTTATTCGAGTAGACCATATATGCAAATTAACAATTTGAAGTTTAATATATAAACCATGAGTTCACTCGTTTAGACATTTCGTAGGAGACAACACATGTTCTTAACCATTAGACCCACTCTACTATAAGCATGTTTATCTAAAGCTTCAGTCTCTTTTAAGGACATAATTATCTTTTTTTAAAGATATAATTATAAATGAAACCTGAATTTGAAATCTATAAATTTCTTAATATTTCATGTTTTGAACTCATAGATATGTATAGAAAAATTGAATAACCTGGAATATCAAGAGCAATGGTACCCCTACATAGTATATCCGGGAAATAAACTGTAAAGTTAAGTCACTTACAAGATACTAAGGGTCAATATTATTCCACCTATTGCAATTCATTTAATGGGTTTGCTTGGATTTTAATAACAATTAAGATCCAACCATTAACAAACAACAGTATTAAATAGACTGCAACAAACTGAATAATATTAACCAACACTAACTATTAACTATCAAGCAAGCTAATAAAATCTAAAAGTAATACAGAAACACAAGTATTCACATCTGAAAAGGCCGATAAAGAAAGAATAGGAATAAAACATGGAATTGATGAACACTTTATGCTATCGCATAAAGTTAAAAATTTGTATGCATTATTAAGACAAAGGAAAACGATACGTTGTGATAATTTAATTTGAGTGATAAATATATATATATATATATATATATTTTTGGTAAAGTGAACAGTTCTCTGAACTCGAAATCGTTAGCTGACTCTCGTGCTTCATACAATCATAATTTGTTTCTGTTGGGCACTTGATCTGTAGTTATATATAAGAAGGCTACCACGCCATCCTTCTTGAAATATCCATCACAATAAGCTAGAGCGCTTAAGAATCGCTCTACGTTAACAGAAGTATAATATAATGGCTTCTTTGGAAGGAATTGAGATAATCAAACCCTATCTTTCTCAGATTATAGTTCAGGTAGTAAGTGCAGGCGTGTATATTATGATAAAAATTGCCTTAACAGATGGAATGAATCACTTTGTTTTTGTGGCATACAGACAGATTGTTGCAACAATAGCTATTGCTCCTTTGGCTTACTTTTCAGAAAGGTGATCACTCATTCTTATCTTTATCATTAGACCTACAAGTAAGTTTTTCAGTTAGCAAATATGTTTTTCAATTAACAAATATTCAGTATCCAGGATACAACTAAGTAGTTATTGGGTGAAGAAGGAACTGCTTTAAGTAGTTTGAAATTCGAAGTTTCGATCCCTACTGTGGGATCATCATCAGGAGACATTTGAAGCTTTCCAATGTCTCCTGATGATGATTGGAGAGTAGGTATGAAAACGTCTAGTTTCAAACTATTTAAGGCAGCCCCTTCTTCACTCAAATATTTCCTGCGTAATGACTATCTTCAAATAAGTAATTATTTGCATAGAGAGAGACACTGAAGGAGATCATTCGCACAATATATGTGAATTAATGTGTCATCCCTGTTGCAGAAAGCAACGACCACCATTGGCAAGGCCTGTTTTATTTCAAATTTTCTCGCTGGGAAGTGCGTAAGTATTTGCTGCATATACTAGCTTTGATTTGTTGAATTATTGTTGCAATATATTAATACAAAATCAGTTTGATTGATGTCCTGTTATAGAATCGCGATCACTCTTAATTGCTACATTCCAGGATTGTTATACACTTCTTCCACGTTTGTGGCAGCAGCATTTAACCTAGTTCCAGTTTTGACATTTATTAATGCAATATTTTTGAGGTAGAAGCTGTTACATCCATATTGCTATTTCATATGACCAAAACAGTTGGATATCGCAGTCAAATTCATTTATGTTTTGGAAATAGATTCTATTGATCTTTTAACTACAGTATTGCATATAAAATTTCACTATAAGTAATGTTCGTTCAACTTGTTTTATTCGAAGACAGGAGAAAGTTAATCTCAGAAGTTTAAGAGGACAAGCAAAAGTTTTTGGCACAGTCATAAGTGTCTCTGGTGCTATGGTCATGACCTTATACAGAGGTCCAGAACTTCATTTTTTATCGTCTGGTATGGAAAGCCATCAAAGCAAGTACAACTTTAAACCTAATATTATACTAGGCTCCATCCTGGTCTTTGTGGGCGTTGTGGTTTGGTCTGCCTATATTGTTTTTCAGGTAATCTTTACTTCCATTTTCAGTTCTGTTTATTCGATTCACCGATATTATTCTCCATGACTGTCGGTGGTATAATGGGTGGAATTCAACACAGGCGCCAGTTCTGAAAAGATATCCAACTCAGCTATCATTAACAGCGCTTATGACTCTTGTCAGTGCAGTAGAATCTGCTCTAATAGGTGTTATCTTTGAGCATAATAAGTCCAATATCTGGGCTATAGGATGGAATATGGAGCTTCTTAGTGTTGTATACTCGGTAAGCATAGTGACATTGAAATGTTAGTCGGATTAAAATGGTTTTAGGACATTACAGATTGAATATAGTAGCAAAAATTAATTGGAACAATCGCCAGTATCCAGATTGTTTGCTAAATATATTGAATGTTCCAGGGAATGATAGGTTCTGCATTGTCAGCTTTTTTGTTAGCCTGGTGTATAAGCAAAAGAGGGCCTGTATTCGTCGCAATATTCAACCCACTAGCCACGATCGTCACAGCAATCTTGGAGCTTATAATTTTTCATGTGTCTCTTCATTTGGGAAGGTAAGCAATAATACGTTATAGAACATTTCTACTTTCGGTGATCATTGGGCCATTGAAATATTTCTCAATGATAGGGCATTGTACCTTACTCCTGTACATTACCCACTTGGATAAATAATATAGGCTTTGTGGGTTTTAAATGTTCGAAACACTAGTGTACTCTATGGATGTTAATGCTGAGAGTCCTGGGCGCAATTTTGATCCATTGTTCTTGATGTTAAAAACCTGTAGGGTGGTGGGCGCAATTTTGATCGTTACGGGACTTTATATTACACTATGGGGCAAATCAAAGGACGTGAAAACAACATGTGATGTTGAGGAATCCCATTAATATTTCGACAAGAATACCACAATAGTATTCTTCAACAATGAACATATTCATTTTACTTTAATATTTCGAAAGATATATATTGCCAGAGAGGAATGTGATTCGGGAACATATTCACATTATGTCACTGTTATAATAAATGCTTGTATTTTTTACTTTGCATATATAATATGTTCATTTTTCACGAGTTTATTATGACAGAAGTTTTCATAAAAATTTGAAATGCATTGGTAAACAAATTAGTTAAGTTGTTACTTTGTAGCAGTGTCATTTTTTAAGATAATATGAAAAAGAGCTTTCAGAATTTATAGTATATTTTAAAATTAAAAAGAATTAATTAAATTGATTAATGTTGTGAATTAAATTAAAAAGAATAGTGTTGTGAATTAGTGGATTATAAAGTTATAAATGAGAATAAAATTGTTTTAAAGATATGTACTTGAAATAATATTTTAAAAATTGTGAAATAAAATTATATTATAAAAATTATATTTTAATTAAATTGATTAATGTTCTGAATTAATGGATTATAAAGTTATAAATGAGTATAAAATTGTTATAAAGATATGTATTTGAGAAGATATTTTAAAAGTGAAATAAAATAATATTAAAATAATATATATATTTAAAATAATATATTATAATAATTGATATTATTTTGAGAAATTTTAATTAAATTATTATATAAAAAAATGAATTTAAAATGATTGAAAATGAAAATAAATTTATATTAATTTTGTTTTTAATAATAAAAATTAATGAATAATACATTATATTAGTACATATAAATATACACTACCATACATTAAAGCAATAGAGTGACCCTTGTATTAAGGGTACTTTATAATAATATTATACTTAAGATTTTTTTGCACAACATTATAGCCTAATATCTCACTTAAATTTTTATATGTACACAAATATTAGTTATTTTGGGTTATTTACATATCATATAGATCATATTGAGTATAATAATGTTATTTATGTGAGATTTGTGTAGTAAGGTTTATAGGATGTAGCTTGGGAGGAATGATTTCTTTATTTTTTAAGTAGAATTTCCTTGACTTCGAGGAGTGACATCTTGTCTAATAAACCATGACCTACGGGCATCTAAGCCGTATCATCCACATCAACTCATCAATTCGTTTGATTTTGGTTGTCTCCTCCCACCTAGCCCATAATAAGTTAGCGAGATTTGACACGAAATAATAATTTGTTAGTCTCCCCACCCAAGATAATTTCACTAAGTCATCATAACAAAAAATGAAATTACATTATTCATACTATTTTTTAATAAAGATTGACTTGTTTTTAATATTTTATTAAGTTTAAAAAAGGTTTATCTATTTATATTTATTATTTATCACATTGCAATGGTGTTGGGTCCATTGGATGGGGTTTTCCATTTTGAAGAATACATTGAAAATCATTTAGTGGTTACTCGAATTGAAATATTTTTCTTGGATATCTTTGCCTTCTGAGCTCTTATGTATGTTGAGAGATATTCATTATTTGGTGTGCTTTAGTTTTCGAGTGTGTAAACCCACATCGGTGTGAAATTATTACTATGTTAAAAATATGACTTTCTAATTTTGTGCATTGCTATGTTAAAAATATGACTTACTAAAACATTAGTAAAATTTAGATATAACTTGATTTATCATTTTTTATAAATAACAAGTTACAATTTTTTATTAAAAAAAAATGAGAGAAATTTATCATCAAACATTCTTTTGGTTTCAACTTATAACTATTATCACTATGAAAAGTAGAGTCTCTTTCTTCAAATTTTCATAACTATCACTATGCAAAGTAGGGTGCAATTTTTTTTTAATTATTAAATTAGGAGTTGGATTGGTAACTATAGTGTGATTCAAGTTATTAGTCTTATTATGTTAGTTTTAACTAAAATTTCTTCTATCTAATATAACATAGATTTAAGTTTTTTATTTTCTATCCAATATAACATAAATTTAAGTTTTTTATTTTAAGTTCATTTAGAGATTAGCATTATGTTTCATGACACATTTTCATAATTTTGGATTAGCATTAGATCTTATTATACATTTTCTTCATTTTGACAATAAGTGCACATTGCGATAACTAATCATTTTTATAATAAGAATTCATGTGTATTATATTTGTCTCAAAAAACCGTGAATATCTCAACTCAACATTCAGCAATAATCTCTTAAATGATGGACATGTTTTTTCCCAAGGAGGACAATTCTAGGGTTTTGGTTAATGTCCATAATATGTTGTGCATGTAACATATTACTTTAGATTAAAAGTATAGTTCAATTATTACTATAATAATAATAAATATAAATAAATAATTCTTTTTAACTTATATGATTTTTTTTTATGATTCTTCACTCTAGAGTCATATTGTCTTATCATTTACAAAATATATATTGTTACAGCCAAAAACACATGGCCTTGTGGGAAAAAAATGGTGCCATACATGTTATGATGAAAAGATATTCCACATATTTTCAAGGATATGGAGGAAACTACCTATGTCCTTCCTCCACGAGACCATTGTAAGAGCAAATCATGATATAAGTCAATTCAAGAAAATGTATCTATATCACATAAATATTTAAGATCATGTGTATTAGTAGAACATTTTATGCACAACTATAATGTAATGCCATCTTCTTTCAAGAGTATTGTAATGATTATATTTTATTTACTATTGTATAGCATATCATTATGTTAGTTGGCATTAGTTGGGAGCATATCATTTTTAGGTACATATATACCACAAGGCATCAACAAACTTGGGAGATCTCAATTTCTTATATTATTGGTCTATTATTATTATGTAACACAACTCTTTCCTTTGCTCCAGTATTCATTTCTCTAAGTCGACATTAAGGGGAAATATTGAATGTGTTGATGTTGTCTAGTGGCTTGATGTAATCTTATACTTAGTGCCATATTAATGAAGATAATTGTAACATCATTTGTGGGGCACTTATACATGTAACTTGGCGTGATTATATACTTTCGCAATATTGCACATGTGATCATGGACATAGTTTGGGACTTATTAGGTGGTGATTTTTTCAAGTAATATGGACTTACACTAATTTAGGTCATTCTTATCCGCCACTTATCCCTTATATCTTGATGAGATTAGCATGTATTGATTGATCTACACCGTTGACTCTATCTTATGATCAATGGTCCATATTTCCCTTGGTTACTATAGATTGATGTCATTAGTCTTCAAATAAATAACAAGAAGTGAAGGGTGGCTTATGGAATGATCTTAGCTTGGACCCTATCGTTTCTTACGTTAGACCATCCATATGTGATGAGTTGTAAGATTGGAGAGTTTATTTGAAGAATAAAAGACCATATTTCATGGATGTTTCCCAACGTAGGGTTTTACCACATAAATATTATGTTAACTCATTAAATATTTCGTTATGTGTTACTAAATATGTTCTTGATTGTTATATCCATATCCGGATATTTTCAATTAACTCAGAATAAACCCAAAATTTCTGAAATATCCCACATTTTGCTATATATAAGACGATATATAATTGATGATTCAAAATTACAATACGTTGGTCTTTATATAGGCCAGGCTAATACCTTTTCATCGAAATTTGATGTCTTTTAATGTAAATTATTTCATTATTATTATTATATTACTATTATGAATTATTTAATATTATGTTTGTTACATTTCCTTCCCCTTAAGGGAAGCTTTGTCCTCAAAGCATATTTAGTGATGGAATTATTAGTTATTCTTGTTTGCACCGTCTTCTCTAGGTATTTTGAAATTGTAACTCTTATACTTGACGAAACAAGGTTATATAATTTTTGAATTCCTGAGTTGAGTTGCTACATTTCTTGTGAAGTGATCCATCTGAAATTCAACTTCATCGGATTGTTTTTCTAGTATGATGGAATAGTTCTTGTTTTCTGCTCCCAAGGAATTTGGTGATTTTTTCTTTCCCTCCTTTAAGGTAGTTAGTTTTTCTATAGGAGTAATGTTGTTTATTTTTGTCTTCATTTATCGACCTTTATGATTCAAATGTCTATAAGGGATCTTTGTAATGTTACTTTTCTTTTTAATGTTCATAGTGTCTTCCTACTTTGATTCTTGTGTATATCCTTCTTTAATTGGGAAGACATCTTGAGTTGCAACTTCAACTGAGTCTGTAAATGTTCCTTTTAACTTGTCCTCTAACATTTTGTTATCATTCTGCATCTTTTTAATCATTTATTCTTGTGATTTCTTATCATTTTTTAACCTCTTAAGTTGTTCAGTTAATTGTAATTTTTCTTTTTCTTTGTCCACTAGTTTTCCTTCAGTATATTCATTTGATGGTTATGCCCTCTTAGTACCTTTCAACTTCCCAAGTTTTCCAATTAATGTCTTCTTATGGTTTCTTAACTCGTATACTTCTTCAGTGTTATTTGATAACATGCTTTTGACTGTTGTAATCTCCAACTTATGCACCTTTTTAGTGGTGTCCTCTTTCTGCTAGAGTTATTTAATATGCTTTTGAAGGAAACAATTCTCTACTTCTTGGCATCTTAACTTTTTCTGAATTTGTGTGATTTCGTCATTTTTGTCCTTGTTGATTTTTTTTAATCTTTTTATTTCTTATTTATTCTTGACCACTTCTTTCATAATTTTTTGGTTTTGTAGATTTTGATTGGGATATTTTTCACTCATTAATTCCTTGATTTGATTAGTTAATCTCTCAATATACCTTTTTAGATAACAATTCTCATGCTTTTTAAATCCTTTAGAAATATCCTACTTCGTAATCTTCAACAGTAGACGATCATTTGTTTCTTTATAATTATCTAACTCGTCCAATGCTGCTTGTAGCTGTGACTTTACTACTGCATATGTGTTTTTTATAGTTTGTGACTGTGTCTCACTTCAACTTTGTCTTCTTTTCTTCGACAATAAAGGGTCTTCTACTTCTCTTCTTCTTAAAACTTCTTTAATACTTTAATACTTAAAAATTTCTAAATCTGAGATCTTTTATTCGATGACTTAGTGTTGCTAATGTAGAAAATAAACTACTCAGATCCAAATTCTGACTGCGCCAACGACTTCGGCTCATGAAATTGGTGAAGAATGACTATACACACTGCCAACTTCGTCTCACACTAGACACAATAGTCTTTTCCTTTCTTTGCATACAATGCAAGCTCACATAGAGAAAGTTATGCTCAAAAGGAACTTGGATCTCCACGTTGGTTAACCTTTTGCTTTAGATTAACTTCTATGTGGATTGTGTGTAGATTAGGTTGTTGGGAAGAATGATTGTTACCCTCCCCACCCAAGTTCAATTCTCACTTGCTCCTTGGTAACCTTAAGACTTTATGCATTTCTAGCTTTCATGGTATTTAATAAAGAGAATTCAAGACTAAACTCAACCTAATTAAGGTATGATTTATTATTTAATATCCAATAACCTTTCAATAAATAAATAACATAATTAAGGTGTGAGTTCGTTTCTTGATAAAACCAAGGGCTCGTTGGTTAAATAAGACCTATGTGGTATTTTTTTTTTCGTTTTTGTTTTTTTCTTTCATTTTTTTATGGATCTTCTTCCTTCTTCTCTTTTTTTCTTTTTACTTTTTTTTTTTTAATTTTGTTTTACTTCTTCCTCTTTTGACTTTCTTTTCTTCTCTTACTTGGTCAAAGACCATAATATTAGGGAATCCCTATGATAATGGTTAAAAACCACAATATGGCCAAAAGCCTCGATCATGAATGTATCTCTGATAACAATGTTATATCCATATCTGGATATTCTCAATTAACTCGGAATAAACCCCCAATTTATGAAATAGCCCACATTTTGATAGATATAAGATGATATATAATTGATGATTCAATTTTACAATGGGTTGACCTTTATATAGGGATACTAATACATTTTCATTGAATTAATGTAAATGATTTTATTATCATGTTATTATTATATTACTATTATTGTTTATTTAATATTATGTTTGTTACTTTGATCTAACATGGTATTAACATGGTATTATAGTGGGCTACCTAATTCCAAATCCTTGGAAATTTTTTGTATTGAATGGTTTTTATGCATGCAGATCTTAAAATTTGTTTTCCATATCTTGATATTTGTTGAGTGGACCCTTCTCTATCGTAGATTTGCAAACAAATATGGAAAACCACTTAGGTTTACAATGGCATATATAAAATTTACAAGTGAAAGTCTTTATAAGTTACATTTTGTTGTAGAAGAGGCAGGGTCATCTTCCTAGATTGTAGAGAGATGAAACACATATATTGTCAAGATTTATTTTATGATGGTGTACTCTGTTTATTCTAAGTTTTAGATATTATGATGGGTTTTAATTTCTTACATATCTTGATTACATTTTAATTGTTAATTCTCGCAAGTTCATTCATTTAAGGTGTGGGCCTTGTCACAGTAACTCGAGTTCAATTACACTTAGGGGTGAGCTAGTTGAGAGGAGATACAAAAAAATCTAACCATTATAAAGGTTAGTGTGGCCAATGTGATCAAATATTTATTACATTTTAAATATACAACCTTATATATATATATATATATATATATATATATATATACCACCACCATCATCATTAAAACCTTTATTTATAATAATATTAAATATTTATAAGTCAATAATGTTCCTAGCTGATTATAATTCAATCATGTTCATGGTAGACAATAAGAAACTATAAAGTTCATAGTAAATATATTATTTCTCTCTTCTTATCAAGTAATGTTCATAGCTGATTATAATTCAATCATGTTCATGGTAGACTATAATAAACTATAAAGTCATTGTAAATATATTATTTTTTTCTTCTTGTCAAGTAGACACCATTAAATTCAATAATGTTCATAGTTGATTATAATTCAATCATGTTGATGGTAGACCATAATAAACTATAAAGTAATTGTAAATATATATTTTTTTCTTCTTGTAAAGTAGACAATTATGGGATCAGCCATATAATTTTTTATTTTTTTTTAAGCATAAAAGAGACATTTCATTCTATTATCGAAGTTCCAAAATTATAGACTGTCTTCTTTACATTTGTACTGGTGCTCCATGAGATACCACAGAGAAACAAAGCTGGTGCTATGCAAGCCACCAAGAATAACAGACACACCCAGAATCCCAGCAGGATCGATCCATAAGTAACTGACATACCCATAACCACAATTACAAAAAGCTGAAAAGACAGTTAAGAAGGCCAAGAAATATTCAACAAAGACCATAAACAAAACCGAGAGCTATCGCAAATGATTCATCAGTACCAATCCCCGAGAGTTCCAAAAAAGATCCCATACATAACATCATCCCGATCATAAAACCATAATCAAAAGACGAGAGCGAAACCAAAATAACCTAAGCCCAGAAGATAAAGAAATCAACACCAAATTCGATAAGTGTCACACCGGTAGATGCCACGTCGAGAACACCATACAGACAGAGCATTACACAGATGGGCCCACCTCATCGTCACTATTCACCAACACTAGAGTCACCATAGCCTCCCCTTTGTCCTTGGAAATGGACCCAAGATGATTTTCCACCTTCGTCAGGCGATCCAGGTAGGAGATGCCCAACTTGTCTGCCAGCACATCAACTTTCATGTGGATCCAATTACAGTTTCGGCAGTGTCATTGCACAGGTCCTCCATATTTTTAAGCCTTGGAGAGCCCGATAGAGCATCCTCTTGAGTATCCAGACACTGAGCTATCAAAGTCTTGGTTACCCATAGGGTAACTATCACTCGGTTATACAGAGCCATACGACCCATAGTATTCCCCGGGTCATGTATCCAGTTGGCCATGGCCTCCGCTTCCTCAGGTAAATCAGCCTCCCCCACTAGACGCCACAGGTCTGCTTCAATTTCCTCCACCTCCTTTCGGACCCCCGGTGAGAAGAAGCGGTGAAAGAAAACTACAGTTTCAATGGCATTCCACTGGTCCCAGCTTGGACCAGTCCGAGGCATTGCACCTCCACCAATAGTGCTAGTCTCACCATGAGCAAGACGACCTCGATTTGAGCTTCAACCTTTCGGAGGCATAGTTCCCCCCCCCCCTTACAATCACTCTGGACACTCACAATAGAAAAATAATATCTAAGCCTGGCACAGGGGAGCTCTAGCCAAGAAAATTTGTGATTGTTACCATCCCTGCACTCCATATTTAAATGAGAGTCGCCCCCTAACAACACTAACTCCTTCATCATGTATTTGACGCTGGAATAATTGAACCAGTCCTTATCCTTCATCACTATCATCCTATGTTGATCATGATAATCCATCGGAATCATGCAAGAACGATCCTCCATGTCTCTCTCACGCCTCAAATCCCATGAATTGAAATCGCCAGCTGAGATGTTATCTCCGAGAACCATTGCAAGAGTCCTTTTATACATCTTACCATAGCTCCATATGTTCTGTTTATCATATACGTGTACCCTCATTAACACAAACTTTGTTATTAGGAGAAGTTCTATCGTCACCGTTTGGCAGCGGTTCTTCGTAATCACACTCGGTGATCTTAATGCAATTAATCTGACACGTATCCAATGTAACTTCCAAGGCATTGCTATCCCTTGACCGGCCCCTTGATTTTCCAACTCATCAGCCAAACAATTAGCACTTCTCCTGACATGTTGAAAAACAATGGAGTTAAATGCTCTAAGGAGGGTTCCCAGACAGGTCACGTGCCACGCTAGACGCCACAAGGTAGCCAATTTAGCAGCCTGAGTGCCATTGGAAAGTTTTATAACAGTCTGTATGAGCATTTTCGAGTCGCCTTCCACAATAAAACTGTTAATACCATGTCGGGCCATGAAACTTCAACCTTGTAGCAGAGCTTCACATTCCGCTATGTTATTAGTTTCATAGCCTAAGTTCCCATAGTAGTTGAACTGGACTTGGCCCTGGTCGTTTCTCACCACCCCTCCATACCCTGCCATACCCATATTCCCTTTGGACGCTTCGTTCATTAATTTGACTGGCGCCCTGATTTTCCAACTCGTCAACCAAACAATTAGCACTTCTCCCGATATGTTGCAAAACAATGGAGTTAAATGCTCTAAGGAGGGTTCCCAGACAGGTCACATGCCACACTAGACACCACGAGGTAGCCAATTTAGCAGCTTGAGTTCCATTGGAAAGTTTTATAGCAGTCTGTATGAGCATTTTCGAGTCACCTTCCACAATAAAACTGTTAATACCATGCCGGGCCATGATACTTCAACCTTGTAGGAGAGATTCACATTCCGCTACGTTAGTAGTTTCATAGCCTAAGTTCCCATAGTAGTTGAACTAGACTTGGCCCTGGTCGTTTCTCACCACCCCTCCATACCCTGCCATACCCAGATTCCCTTTGGAGGCTTCGTCAAAGTTCAGCTTGAGCCATCCCTGCTGAGGTGTTTCCCACTTCGACGGAGTGTCCTGCATCTTGCTACCAGAATTGTTGAATCTAATGAAGTGAGGAAGGCCCATGATACCCCAGGTATGGAGCAATCTCAATTCATTATCCAGAACATTCATATCTTGTTCATTCCACCTGGTTAACTTCAGTGTTTCATTTATCTCTTGCTTGATATGCACCCAGATGTCCTTCCACAAGTTTTTTTTCCCCTGAAACATGCATTTATTTTGCTCTTTCCACACCTCCCAGAGGAGAAATCTAGGATAGAGTTTCCAAATACGATTTAGGATATTCCCTTGAAAAGGTTTCCCGTTCCACTGTCTCACAGTTTTCTCCAGGCTTGTCCTAACTTGGGCAGTTTTCCAAAAAAACCTTACAACTTCATCCCACAAAGCTGCTGCAAAAATGCATTCATTTAGAAGGTGAGCAATTGTCTCACTATTATGGCCACATAGAACACATATGGACGGGCCCTCAAAACCATGCTTCACAATGTTGTCCCATGTCAGGATTCGCCCTCATAAAACCAACCAGAGAAAGAGAGTGATTTTAGGCCAGAGTTTGGCCTCCCACAAATATTTCCAGGTATTATCTTCCACAGAATTAGCCAAGCGAGTCTGAAGGTGATATGCTTTTTTCATGGAGAATATTCCTATAGGACGGTAGCCCCACCGAAGGGTATCCCTTCCCCCCTGAATCTTAACTTGCCTGTTGATCACAACTTCATAAACCTACCTTCCTCTGTCTTCCCCATAGGATGTTATCCACCATTCAAGTGGCTTCCAAATGTGAAAACCTCTATCCTCAGAGGCTTCTTGCCAATATTTGTTAACTATTAACCAGTTCTAATGCCTATCCATGTTTCCCTCCAGAATAGTCACCAGAGTCGAAATGGATGGTTCCTGTTGCCATGCATCCAGCCAAAGATTCGTCGACGTTCCCTCCCAAATTTTGCAAAAACTATGCTTCCTTATAATTTCACTGCTGGCCGAGCCATGTTCCAAATATGGGATCCTTTAATCGGTCCTTCCTCCCCGATCCAGTCTTGCTGCTCCATTGTCAGCATGTACTTTTTCCCTCAGAAGCTTGCCCATTGCTCATTCGTATGGGTGAGCCAACGCCACCAAATTTTGGTTCCACACATGCTGCTAATCTCCTCAGCATCCCAAAGCCCCAAGCCCCCCTCCTGCTTAGTTTGACATAAATTTTTCCACCCCACCAGGGGCCATTTCCTATGATCCCCCGTTCCTCCCCACAAAAAGGTTCTTTGAATGTTTCTTATATCCCGAAGCCCCAAGCCCCCCTCCTGCTTAGTTTGACATAAATTTTTCCACCCCACCAGGGGCCATTTCCTATGATCCCCCGTTCCTCCCCACAAAAAGGTTCTTTGAAAGTTTCTTATTTCCCTTAACACAGCCTTCGAAGCCGACAAAACATAGAACATGTACAAGGGCATGGCTTGCAAAACCAACTTAAGCAGGACCACTCTGCCTGGGAAATTTAGTGATCAAAGAGTCCAATTCGAAAGTCTTTCCTTCATTTTACTCAGAAGGTCTTCCCATGATGCTCTTTTAAGGACCCGCTCCAATAAGGGCACCCTGAGATATTTGGTCGGAAGGAAGATCTTTTAAAAGCCCAAGATTCGATGGATGTTCCTCTAACAAATAGGTGGCGTATTAAAGAAAAAAACAAGGGACTTATCCATATTAATCGTTAGCCCTGAAGCTTGTAAAAGAATGTCCATAGCCTGTTTGATTTGACAGGCTTCCTAGACAGAGGAGTGTCCCATAAGTAAAGTGTCATCCACAAACTGCTGATGAGTTATTGCCTTCTCATAGGGAGGAAACTTTAGGCCTTTGATGCTCCCCTAGTCCACAAGATAAGAAATAAGTTTCCCAAGACCTTCTGTCATTAGCACAAAAAGGAATAGAGAAAGAGGATCCCCTTGATGGTTTGACCACACTAGAAGGGTGTCCTTTAACCAAAACGGAGAAGAAAGTCGAGGAGGTGAGATTAGTTGTCCATCTGATCCAAATATCACTGAAGCCAAAGGCTTTCATTATCTCTTTCATGTAACTCTAGTTTAGTTGATCATAGGCTTTAGACAGCTCCAATTTAAGCATCATACCAACCTTCTTAGTACTTTTTAGTGAGTGAAGCAGTTCATGAACCAGAATAATACCATCCATAATCTGACAACCTTCCACAAACCCTGCTTGTTCTACGGATATTAAGGAAGGGAGGAGAGGCTTTAGTCGGTTTGCAAGGACCTTCGTAATAATTTTATATATAATATTACACAGGGACATAGGTCGAAATAGATTAGCGGTCTCTGCCATCGAAGACTTAGGGATCAGGGTTGGGAAGGTAGAGTTTAAAGCGGGGAGAACCCCTCTCATTAGTCGGGATTCTTCCATCACCTGCCACACTTCCTGTTTAATTAAGTCCCAGAAAGCATGAAAGAAATTCACAGTGAATCCATTAGGTCCAGGGGACTTCCCATCTTCCATCTGAAAAATGGTTGTCTCAACTTCCACAAAATCAATAGGGTGAATCCGAATTGCATTATGTTCATCCGAAATAAGACGAGGAATGACCACTTTGATCACCCTACATGTTTTAGTGCGATCCTCCGTAATTTCAGTAGCCACCTTAGTAAAATGGTCGATCAACTCATGTTCAATTTCTTCATGAGATTCCAGCACTACCCCTTCCTCAATCTTTAGATTAACGATCTAGTTATAATGTTTCTATTGAATTGTGGCCCTGTGGAAAAACTGAGTATTCTGGTCACCATCTTTCACCGACAGGTTGCAAGACTTCTGTTTCCATAGTATCTCTTCCTGTTTTTGTCTTTGAAAGATGTCCTCATCAATTCGGGTCTCCTCCTCAACAAGCTCCGGTGTCATGCCAGTATGCATAATTCTCTCTTGTATCTGCTCCATTCTTGCCTCCAAATTGGCTTTTCCCAACTGAATATTTCCAAAGACCTCTTTATTCCATTTCCTAATCTTTTGTTTAAGCATCTTCAACTTTTGTTGGAAGCAATACATTTTTTTCCCTACCGGTGGAATTAAGGTAGGCCACTATTCCTCAACCCGAGAGGCAAAGTCAGCATGAATTAACCAGAACTTTTCAAAACGAAAAGGCTTTGTTATTTTGAAACCCACCTTACTCCAAAGTAGGGACACCGGCCAATGATCAGAGCCTGAAGAGGCAATAGGGAAAGAAGTCAACATTCCCCCTTGAAGAATGATGCTTTCAGATAGAAGAAAGTGATCCAATCTTACTGCTACCAGATGATGCCCTCCCCTTCTGTTGTTCCAAGTGAAAACTATGCTTCCAAGGTCTACAGCAATAAGACTATTTTCCTCAATGAATTCATCAAACAAAGTATTTTCAGGAGTCAGATAGCGTCTCCCACCCTTTTTTTCAGCAAGCGTCCATGTTATCCTTAAAGTTGAACCTTGACTGCTAAGGCCAAGCTTAAGGAAATCTTAAATGTAGATATAAGATAACTTAAAAAGTAACTTTATCAACTTTGGTGGCAGATTAATATATAACAGAGATCAAACAACTCAATAATTACGTAACAGTGAGTACATGGGTTTAAGTACTTAAACATGGACAAAAAAGGAATGTGAGAATGACTTTATGAATGTAAAAGCTCAGGTTCTATCTTAGAATAAGAGCATACTTATATACTAATCAAAAGAATCGCACCATGAAATGTTAAGAACATGCATAGACAAAATATTGATAGCATACACTTCATTAATTAAAATAGAAAAGGCTCAAAGATCATAATCCATTTCAAAAACAGTCATTTATGATCAACATGGAAATAAAGACCACATACATGCCTGCAAATTTCTGTATCAAACTATACTGATGCCTGCCTCAACCCTCTCGGCTGGAACTCTACCCCTTCTCCAATTGATTTTCTGTTCATTATATAGACACTAATATGTGACATAAATCAAACTCTGCCTTTTAGTTGGAAACTCGATGCAATCTTTGACCCAAAAAATATTCAACTATCAACTTGTATCCTCGGAATTCTACAGGTACTCTGAAAAAATGATCATAATCCTAATCATATTGCAGGGAATAAAGCCAACAATCTTGTGTTTGTTACAAAGGCGATTTCATGCATGATCTTAGCCATAAATGTTTGCAAGGTGCTGGAAATAAACCTTTGACCAACTACCTGAGAATAATCTTCTGCTTTCATATTCGAGTTTAGGAACAATTGAAATAAAATCTCAAATCATTTGCAACAGATCTGGAGTTGTTGTTTCTTTTGTAAATTCTTTTGATTGCCATCTATTTATCGACTTCCCGGGATTCTGGAACTGAATGTTAATATTATGCTTGAGAATTTGTCAAAATCTGCATAAATCTTTTATATATTGAACCCTCCAAGTTTTCTGTCACCTAATTGTTATCTCAAAATCTGCATAAATTTTTTATATATTGAACCCTCCAAGTTTTCTGTCACCTAATTGTTAAATTCCTTTAAATCTGGAATTGAAACTTTGAATGTTGATTTGATGTTGATTCCCTGGCTCTGGATACTCTGTTATTATCCTGGAAATACTGATATTCTGCGTTCAAAATATGATCCGGTCGTGCTGTAGTTTGCCAGTTGGAAACTAATCTTATGCTTTCAATTCTAGAGATGGTTACAAAGATCTGGAAATAAAACTTTGTTTTTATTTCCATGTATTGACTCGATGCTCTGAGTATCGTGACTATAGAATTCAATGGCCAATGTTTTACAAAAATATGTGGCACATCACTTGGACACGTGCCTCCAATTGGTTGCTTTTATCTTGCATTGTGAGATAATCCCATATGCATGAACATAAACTATCAATGCGCAGTGCATAATTACACTATGGCTCCATGTGAGCATGAGACATGGGAAATAAGACAAAACACATGCTCTTATAAAAATGAAAGAACCACTTTAATAATAAAGCCTTCCACCTAACATGATCTTTTATAAATGGATTAAGGTTAAAACATTCCCCCTTTTTTTTAATTTATTTTTTAATCAAAATCTTAAAAACTTATTAATTTATAATAGTTAATAAGTCCTAAAACTTCGGGAATAGCATTTCAGCAAAGGGCAATGTGTAACTTTCATCAAATGACAATTTCGGTCTAAGGAGAGTTCGAAGAAATTGATGAAAGTTCCAATATTTTGACGAGACCAGCTTGGCAAAGTCACACAAGAATAAGGAGCAATAATGAAGACCTTGGTCTGTTGGAAGGCAATAAAATGTGCAGGATTCATCGAACTCAATCGAAAGGTAACCATACCATGGATGAACATTGGAGCTTGGAAAAAATGCTCGTAAACTTTCCATCCTTACATACACGTTGCCAAAATCTAAATACTTTTTATGGGATAAATCTGGAGATAACATCTGGCCTTATCTGGAGATGGCATGATCCCTGTGAGCTGCCAAGAACTTGCAGATATATGCCTTATACATTGGGTTATATGGTCAATTGCTCAATCAACCTCTAAAAACTTTGAAATCTGTCACCACTTATTCAGACCGAAATAATTGATAAGCCTGCTAAAAATCTAATCACATTGTAAAAACTGCAAAAAGTAAATGCTCATGAACGAGCTTATTTATCCACACATCTACTCTACTCTTGGAGAAATCAAGTTGATCATGTGTAACTCCATTTCCAATGAAACCAGGCTAAGAACTCACTTAGGAATTGAACACTTGAAATATGATTCAATAAGATAAAGATTGAAGAATTTGCAGGCATCTCATCATGAATCTGAAACCCATATTTACAGCTGAACAAAACTGAATGGCTGCAGTTAATAAAAACCTCAAGATAAGCGGCTACTCGATCATAAAAATAATTAAAAACCATGTTTTGATCAGATATCCCTGTTTCTTCTTCAAGATAAGCAAGCTACCTCTGGATAAACTCTGACCTCACTATCTCCATAAAACCATCTTCTTCACAATCATTTGAAAACCACTTTTTACTTTCTAAGATATGCTGATTTAATTCTTCATTCAAATCTAGGCACATATCTTCAAAAATGCTTGGAACAACAACAGTAATACTAACATCTTGAGACATCTTTTCTAACAACAAACTTTCATATTCTAACTCAAATGCTTTTAAGATCCTCTTCAAAAAATCAATTTTATCTTCTTCACTATAAATATTATCAGAAGCTAAATAAGAAGACAAATCTTTGTCCTGTTCATCAACAGAAGACAAACTCATCCATTCTTGAAAACCTCAAAAAAAAACATGATCTACCTCAAACCCTGTTGTCTTGGTATAGGAAGTAACTCGATCAGAAAATCAATCTGCCATTTTGAAACCAGTAGAGTCACCAGGTGAATTTCGCAACCACTATGTCACCAGCGTTTGTTCATCATCAGAGACTAAATATATTCACTATCATACAACCCAAGGAAGACGACTTCATTCCTCCGTCCCTTGCAATGACACCAAAGATGTTATCCCTAAAGTTGAACCGTCAAGCTTAAGTAAATCTTAAATGCAGATATAAGATAACTTAAACAGTAACTTTATCAACTTTGGTGGCAGATGAATATATAACAGAGATCAAACAACTCAATAATCAGTTAACAGGGAGTACATGGGTTTCAGTACTTAATCATGGATAGAAAATGACTGTGAGAATGACTTTATGAATGTAAAAGCTCAGGTTCTACCTTAGAATAAAGGAATAGTTCTATACTAATCAAAAGAATCATAGCATGAAATGTTAAGACCATGCATAGATAGAATATTGACACCATACACTTCATTAATTAAAATAGAAAAGGTTCAAAGATCATAATCCATTTCAAAAACAGTCATTTCTGATCAATATGGAAATAAAGACCACATACGTGCCTACAAATTTCTGTATCAAACTATACTGACCCCTGCCTCAACCCTCTCGGCTGGAACTCTACCCCTTCTCCAATTGATTTTCTGTTCATTATATAGACAGTAATATGTGACAGAAGTCAAACTTTGCCTTTTAGTTGGCAACTCGATGCAATCTTTGACCCAAAAAAATATTCAACTATCAACTTGTATCCTCAGAATTCTATAGGTACTCGGAAAAAATGATCATAGTCCTAATCATATTGCAGGGAATAAAGCCAACAATCTTGTGTTTGTTACAAAGGCGATTTCATGCATGATCTTAGGCATAAATGTTTGTAAGGTGCTGGCAATAAACCTTTGACCAACCGCATGAGAATAATCTCCTGCTTTCATATTCAAGTTTAGGAACAATTGAAATAAAATCTCAAATCATTTGCAACAGATCTGGAGTTGTTGATTCTTTTGTAAAGTCTTTTTATTGCCATCTATTTATTGACTTCTCGGGATTCTGTAACTAAATGTTGATCTTATGCTTGAGAATTTCTCAAAATCTGCATAAATCTTTTATATATTGAACCCTCCATGTTTTTTGTCACTTAATTGTTAAATTCCTTTAAATTCGGCATTGAAACATTGAATGTTGATTTGATGTTGATCCCCTGTCTCTGGATACTCTATTATTGTCCTGGAAATACTGATATTCTGCCTTCAAAATTTGATCCGGCCGTGCTTGTAGTTTGCGAGTTGGAAACTAATCTTATGCTTTAAATTCTAGAGATGGCTACAAAGATCTAGAGATGGTTGCTTTTATCTTGCATTGTGAGATAATCCCATATGCATGAACATAAAATATCAACGCGCAGTGCATAATTACACTATGGCTCCATGTGAGCATGAGACATGGGAAATAAGACAAAACCCATGCTCTTATAAAAGTGAAAGAACCACTTTAATAATAAAGCCTTCCACGTAACATGATCTTTTATAAATGGATTAAGGTGAAAACATTCCCCTTTTTAAAAAAAAAAATTTAATCAAAATATTTAAAACTTATTAATCTATAATAATTAATAAGTCCTAAAACTTTGGGAATAGCATTTCAGCAAAGGGAAATGTGTAACTTTCATCAAATGACAATTTTAGGCTACGGAGAGTTCGAAGAAATTGACCAAAGTTCCAATATTTTGACGAGACCAGCTTGGCAAAGTCACACAAGAATAAGGAGCAATATTGAAGAACTTGGTCCGTTGAAAGGCAATAAAATGTGTAAGATTCATCGAACTCAATGGAAAGGTAACCATACCATCGATGAACATTGGAGCTTGGAAAAAATGCTAGTAGACTTTCCCTCCTTACATACACACTGCGAGAATCTAAATACTTTTTATGGGATAAATTTGGAGATAATAGTCTGGATCATGTTAAAATCCCCCCCAACAATCGAGTGGAGGCCAGTGAACAATCTCCTTAGTCTAGACAAACTACCAAGAAAATTTCATTTTTCAGGATAACTGCAAGGCCCATAGACATTGGTAAGAATTCCTTTAACCAGAGACCCAATGACATGGAATTCAGTAGATAAGCTGAACTTAGTAGAGAGAAAATTTGTGAGAGATATTTTCCTTGGATCCCATAGAACCACCAACCCATTGGAGTGGCCTGTCACGTCGAGAGCCATACATTTGCAATTTTTCCAAAGAATTTGTGCCTTAGTTTCTAATTGATTCCCAGAACATTTTGTTTCTTGTAGAAACACCACAAACCGTTTTTACTTCACAATCTTACTCTTTAGGGTTTTGTTTTGATGCGGACCATTGATCCCGTGAATATTCCAAGTTAGAAGTTTCATCATGCACTATATCGGGCATTAAGAAGAGCCTCATGTATGGTAGGATATTGTCCACAATCGACCAATCTTGCTCCAATTTCACCAATCCTATCTCTGTTTGAATGCCTTCCCTTTTTGGAGTTTCCTTCCTTCAACTTTCTCTTGTTTTCCTTGAGTTTCATCCGACCTATCCCCGGGCTAGGAGTCGATTTGGTTTTCAGAATGGCTACCTTCAACAGTTGAAGTTGGTTGTCAAGGATGGAGTGGACCTCGATGTTCTTACCGGCCTCTTCCATACAATCCAGATCCAGATCTCCAAGTGCCATATCATCTAGATTATCATCCATACAATCAGTCTCCTTCCGTTTATTTTCCTCAGATCCATAAGGTGTGTCCTTCACAGCTTCCACTTCCGGCTGCCCTCTGTCAGGCTAGGAGTGTTCTTTCTTCTTCTCAGGAGGGGGGTTTTCCACTAGACTAGATTCCAAGGCCACAAAACAATTAGTCTGAACAATCGTTTTTCCCAGATCTGGGCCTGTATGGCGTCTCCCCGACCTTTTACGAGTGACCACTTTGACAAATCCATCCTTGTCTTTCTACTCCAGTGTACTGCACCCAAGGATTTCGACAGGGAGGTTGAGGTGGCAATCCCTAACCAAGTGACCATGGATGTGACAACGACAACATTGGAATGGAATGTGTTCATAATCCAGGGTTTGGAACCATTTTGAGTCATCGCAGTTTGGATTAATCCCCTCTGGGATCACTTTAGCTATATTCATATAAACACATATATGGGCATAGGACACATACCTTCCCTATTTGGTTTTATCTGATATCTTGACGACGTGGCCCAGGGTTTCACCGATGGCTTTTAAAATTTCCAGATCCCTGTACTCTGAAGGAAGAGAGTAAAGAAGAATCCAGACCGAAGCAATAGAAAGATCTTCCTTATCATGGTTAAAGTGATCCTTCCATATTCTCAGAAAAAGACCTACATAATAGTAAAAATATGGCCCTCCTTCAAATACCCGATCCTTAACCTCCACGTTTAGGAATACCACCATGAAGAAGCCCTTGGAGCCCAGCAAGATATCAAATTGTCCTTTAGGTTTCCAGGTCGCATTGATCCACCATGTCAGAGCTTTCTCTGTAGGCCATATCCCCATGAACTTTCCAATAAGTTCATGGTCCGTCATATACTGAATTCGTTCCTTCACTTTGGTGGAGTTTACCGTTATAGCCGAAGTGCGAATGGATTTCGGTATACACGCTCTTGTTCCTGTATCGCCTCTTCCTGTTTCCTTTTTCTTGAGTCCCGGACTCCCTACAATTCCTTCCCTGTCCACTTCCTTCTTCCCAGGCCGCAATTCCAGACCCTCTCCTCCTATCCCTACCTGCTTCTCCAGGCTCTGTACTCCTTCCTGCTGCTTCGCCCGATCCTTTGTCACTTCCGAATCAACCATTGTGCATTGAAGAGGAGGAGGGGAGAGGCCCCTCCCTGCGGATGCACCATCCCACCGACGTCTAGTCTGACTTTTCTGCACCACCTCCAATCGTCACAGAGAGAAATGCTGAAAGTGGGCCGAAATCAGCCGTTATCAGATAACATTTCTTCGAGCTCGTTCTCTCAAGCAATAATGACCATATTGTATATAGGGCACTTATTATCAGCCATATAATAAGCCATATAGTATAAATCTATAAAAATATTAACAATATATTTTACCTTATGTTTGGTAATTATAATACTTATAAATTAACACATAATATAGTTATTTAACTAGTGGCTAATAAATACGGTGTATATGCTCCAATTTATCACATGCAAATTAATTTTTTTATTAAATTGATATAAAATAATTGTTTATTGAAAATTTACAAACAGAATCATAAAAGGTGTAGTCAAAATATTCTATGTTTTCAATTTTTTATGAGCAATTTTTCCATCTTAATTTGTTAGAAATATTTAAAAAATCTTAAATTACATATATTAGCTATGGAAATTGCATAATTTGAATACCATGGAATATTCAAAGATACTAAATCTATTTATGAATTCAAAAACACAATTTAAAATAAATATAATAACATTTTTTATAAATATAATTTTTTTAAACCACTTATAAATTCATAAAAACAAATACTTGAAACATAATATCAACAAATTTTTTATACAATCACATTTTTTCCTAACTTAATCAATTCAATATGTAAGTAGACATGAAATAGCTTGACATAGCCCACTAAGATAGAGGACATGATTCGACCTTTCGCTTTATCCAAATTTAGAGTGATGAAAAAATTAACACATGATTGATGTATTTCAAATAAAAACCTTAATCCATCTAAGTAAAGTATGTGTCTAATTGGACACATATTATAGGAAAACATTAATATGAAAAGTATGTGCTCAATTTAAACGTATAATATCTAGATACATTAATCTTATTAATGTGATTGTTTCTAGTTAACTAGTTGTAAAATTAGGAAGCCATATATGTCTAGTAGACCAAACAAAGCAATACTATGGCTACATAGCATAACCGGGGAATAAAGTGTAAAGTTAATTCAGTTACAAGACACTAACTGTCAAGCAAGACAATAAAGTCTAAAAGTAATACCGAAACACGAGCATTCAAATCTAAAAAAGTCGATAAAGAAAGAATATGAATAAAAGACAGAATTGATGAACACTTTATGCTATCCCATAAAGTTAAAAATTTGTATGCATTATTAAGACAAAGGATAAACCAAATAAATAGTTGAAAATAGTTTTTTTTTCTTTTCTAAACGATGCGTTGTGATAATTTAATTTGAGTGATCAATATTTATTTTTTGGTAAAGTGAACAGTTCTCCGAACTCGAAATCGTAGCTGGCTCTCGTGCTTCATACAATCATAAATTGTTTCTGTTGGGCAATTGATCTATAGTATGTAAGAAGGCTACCAGGCCATCTTCTTGAAATATCCATCACAATAAGCTAGAGCTCCTTAAGAATCGCTCTAGGTTAACATAAGTATAATATAATGGCTTCTTTGAAAGGAATTGAGAAAATCAAACCCTATCTTTCTCAGATTATAGTTCAGGTAGTAACTGCAGGCGTGTATATTATGATAAAAATTGCCTTAACAGATGGAATGAATTACTTTGTTTTTTGGCATACAGACAGATTGTTGCAACAATAGCTATTGCTCCTTTGGCTTACTTTTCAGAAAGGTGACCACTTATTCTTATTTTTATCTTTAGACCTACAAGAAAGTTTTTCAATTAGCAAATATACAGTATCTGGGATAAGTAATTATTAAGTGAAGAAGGAGCTGCCTTAAGTAGTTTGAAACTCAAAGTTTCAATCCTTACTCTGGGATCATCATCAGGAGACTTGTGAAGCCTTGAAATATCTCCTGATCATCATCAGGAGACCTTTGAAGCCTTGAAATATCTCCTCATGATGATCCTATAGAAACTTGTAGAAACGTGGAGTTTCAAACTATTTAACGCAACTCCTTCTTCTCTCAAATATTTCCTGCTTGATGACTATCTTCAAATAAGTAATTATTTACATATAGAGAGACACGGAAAGAGATCATTCGCACAATATATGTTAATTAATCTGTCATCCCTGTTACAGAAAGCAACGACCACCATTGACAAGGCCTGTTTTATTTGAAATTTTCTTGCTGGGAAGTGCGTAAGTATTTGCTGCATATACTAGCTTTGATTTGTTGAATTATCGTTGCAATATATTAATACAAAATCAGTTTGACTGATGTCCTGTTACAGAATCGCGATCACTCATAATTGCTACATTCCAGGTTTGTTATACACTTCTTCCACGTTTGTGGCAGCAACATTTAACCTAGTTCCCGTTTTGACATTTTTAAATGCAATATTTTTGAGATAGAAGCTGTTACATCCATATGGCTATTTCATATGACCAAAAAGTTGGATATCGCAGTCAAATTCATTTCTGTTTTGCAAATGGATTCTATTGATCCTTGTATTGCATATAAAATTTCAATATTCGTGATGTTCGTTCAACTTGTTTTTTTTTCATAGACAGGAGAAAGTTAATCTCAGAAGTTCAAGAGGACAAGCAAAAGTTGTTGGCAGTCATAAGTCTCTCTGGTGCTATGGTCATGACCTTATAAAGAGGTCCCGAACTTCATTTTTTATCCTCTGGTATGGAAAGCCATCAAAGCAAGTACAAATTTAAGCCTAATATTATACTAGGCTCCATCCTGGTCTTTGTGGCCGTTGTGGTTTGGTTTGCCTATATTGTTTTTCAGGTAATCTTTACTTCCATTTTCAGTTCTGTCTATTCGATTCACCGATATTATTCTCCTTGACTGTCGATGGTATGATGGGTGGAATTCATCACAGGCGCCAGTTCTGAAAAGATATCCAACTCAGCTATCATTAACAGCACTTATGACTCTTGTCAGTGCAGTAGAATCTGCTCTAATAGGTGTTAGCTTTGAGCATAATAAGTCCAATATCTGGGCTATGGGATGGAATATGGAGCTTCTTAGTGTTGTATACTCCGTAAGCATAGTGACGTTGAACAAAAAATGTTAGTCGGAATAAAATGTTTTTAGGACATTACAGATTGAATATAGTAGCAAAAGTTAATTGGAACAATCGCCAGTTTCCAGATTGATTGCTAAATATATTGAATGTTCCAGGGAATGATAGGTTCTGCAGTGCTAATGTTTTTGTTAGCCTCGTGTATAAGCAAAAGGGGGCCTGTATTCGTCGCAATATTCAACCCATTAGCCACGATCGTCACAGCAATCTTGGAGCTTATAATTTTTCATGTGTCTCTTCATTTCGGAAGGTAAGCAATAATACGTTATAGAACATTTCTACTTTCGGTGATCATTGGGCCATTGAAATATTTCTCAAGGATAGGGCATTTTACCTTAGTCCTGGACATTACCCACTTGGATATATAATATAGGCCTTGTGGTTTCTAAATGTTCGAAACACTCGTGTACTGTATGGATGTTAATGCTGAGAGTCATGGGCTCAATTTTGATCTATTGTTCTTGATGTTAAAAACCTGTAGGGTGGTGGGCGCAATTTTGATCGTTACGGGACTTTATATTACACTATGGGGCAAAGCAAAGGACGTGAAAACAACATGTGATGTTGAGGAATCTCACTAACAAGAATAGCACAATAGTATTCTTCAACAAAGAAACTAACATTTTGAAAGATATATATTGCCAGAGAGGAATATGATTCGGGAACTTATACACATGATGTCAGTGTTATAATAAATGCTTGCATTTTTAAATTTTTATATATTTTATGTTCATTTTTCACGAGTTTATTATGATAGAAGTTTTCATAAAATTTGAAATGCATTGGTAGACAAATTAGTTAAGTTGTTACTTTGTAACACTGTCATTTTTTATAAGATAATATGAAAAAGAGTTTTCAGAATTTATAGTATATTTTAAAATTAAAAAGAATTAATTAAATTGATTAATATTGTGTATTAAATTAAAAAGAATTAATTAAAATGATTAATGTTGTGAATTAATGGATTATAAAGTTATAAAATTGTTATAAAGATATGTACTTGAAATAAAATAATATTATAAAAATGATATACTAATTAAATTGATTAATGTTGTGAATTGGTGGATTATAAAGTTATAAATGAGTATAAAATTGTTATAAAGATACGTACCTGAAATAATATTTTAAAAGTGAAATAAGAAAATATTATAAAAAATATATATTTGAAATAATATATTATAGTAATTGATATTGTTTTCAGATATTTTAATTAAATTATTATATAAAAATATTAATTTAAAATAATTGAAAATTAAAATAAATTTATATTAATTTTGTTTTTAATATTAAAAATAATGAATAATACATTATATTTTTTTTTGTAGATATAAATATACATTACCATACATTGAAGCAATAGAGTGATTTTTGTATTAAGGGTACCTTATAATAATAGTATACTTAAGATTTTTGGCACAACATTATAGCTTAATATCTCACTTAGTGTTTTACAAGTACACAAATATTAATTATCTTGGGCTGCATATGTATCATCTATATAATACTGAGTATAATAATGTTGTTCATGTGAAATTTGTATGGAAATGTCTCTAGGATGTAGCTTGGGTGGTTGGGAGGAATGATTTTTTATATTTTTTAACTAGAATTTCCTTGACTTGGAGGAGTGATCTCTTGTCTAATAAACCATGACCTGCGGGCATCTAAGCCATCAAAATCACCATCAAAATCACCTGGGGATGGGGATAGTACCCGCCTCAGCCACACCAACCTATCAACTTGTTGGATTTTGGCTCTCTCCTCCCAACTAGCTCATCCGTAAGGGGAACTCAACATAAGTTGCCCTCCTGATGAGACCCACACCTTAACATAATGAGACCCATACCTTAACGCAATGAGTTAGGGAGATTTGACTAGAAAGAATAATTTGTTAGTCTCCTCACCCGAGATAGTTTTACTCTTAGCCATCATAGCATAAAATTGAAATTACATTATTCATAATATTTTTCAATAAAGATTGACTTGTTTTTAATATTTTATTAAGTTTGAAAAGGGTTTGCCTATTTATATTTATATTTATTTATTTATTTATTAATCGCATTGCAATGGTTTTGGGTCCATTGGGTGGGGTTCTCCATTTTGAAGAATACATTGAAAATCAATTAGTGGTTACTGGAATTGAAAGCTTTTTCTTGGATATCCTCTCCTTGTGAGCTCCTATGTATATTGACACATATTTTTGTTTGGTTTGCTTCAGTTTTGGAGTATGTAAGTCCACTTCGATGTGAAATTATATGTCATCTATTAATGATCTGATTTTGTGTATTGTTATGTTATATTTTATTTTCTACACATTATGAAAATTTCAATGTAAGTTGATTCATCATTTTTTTATGAATAACAAGTTACAATTTTTTTTATTAAAAAAAGAATAAGAGAAATTTATCATCAAACATTATTTTGTTCTCAACTTATAACTATTATCACTATCAAAAGTAAAGTCTCTTCATTCAAATTTTAATAACTATCACTATGAAAGTAAGGTTCTTAGTTGAATTTTTCATTCTCGATAAAAAAAAATGATAAAATCATTTATAGAAGATTTTTTTTTTAATTATTAAACTAACATATATTTAAGTTTTTTATTTTAAGTTGATCTAGTGATTAGCATTATGTTTCATGACACATTTTCATCATTTTGTATTGGCATTAGGTCTTATTACACATTTTCATCATTTTGTGAATAACTACACATTGCGATAACCAATTATTTTTATAATAAGAATTCAATCAACATATATATTATATTTGTCTCAAAAAACTATCAATATCTCAACTGAACATGCACCAAGAATCTCTTAAATGATGGACATGTTTTCTGCCAAGGAGGACCATTCTACGGTTTTGGTTAATGTCCATAATGTTGTGCATGACATTATGCATGTAACATCTTACTCTTGATTAAAAGCATAATTCAATTATCACTATGATCATAATAAATATAAATAAATAATTATTTCTTACGATTCTTCACTCTATAGCCATATTGTCATATTATTTACAAAATATATATTGTTACAGCTAAAACACATAGGCTTGACGAAATAAATGGTGCCATACATCTTATGATAGAAAGATATTCTACATATTTTCAAGGATATGGAGAAAACTAACTATGTCCTTCCTCGAGGAGGCCAATGTAAGAACAAATCATGGTATAAGCCAATTCAAGAAAATATATATCTATATCACATAAATCTTTAAGAACATTTGCATCAGTAGAATATTTTATGCACAACTATTATAATGTAATGCTATCTTCTTTCAAGAGCAATGTAATGATTATATTTTATTGATCACATTTACTATTGTATAGCCTATCATTACGTTACTTGTGAGCATATCATTTTCAGGCACATATATACACAATGAGGCATCATCAAACCTATGAGATCTCAATTTCTTTTATCATTGGTCTATTATTATTATGTAACACAACTCTTTCCTTTGCTCCAGTGTTCATTTCTCTAAGTCAACATTAAGGGGAAATATTGAATGTGTTGAGGTTGTCTAGTGGCTTGATGTGAACCTATACTTAGTGTCATAATGAATATCATTGTAACATCATTTGTGGGGCACTTATACATGTAACTTGGCTTGATTATATACTTTCGCAATATTTCACATGTGTTCATGGACATAGTTTGGGACTTATTAGGTGGTGATTTTGTCAAGTAACATGGACTTACACTAATTTAGGTCATTCTTATCCACCACTTATCCCTTATCTTTTGATGAGATTAGCATGTATTGATTGAGCTACACCCTTGATTTCATCTTATGATCAATGGTCCATCTTTCCCTTGGTTACTAGAAATTGTTGTTATTAGTCTTCAATCAAATAACAAGAAGTGGAGGGTGGCTTATGGATTGATCTTAGCTTGGACCCTATTGGTCCTTATGTTATACCATCCATGTGTGATGAGTTGTAATATTGGAGAGTTTCTTTCAAGAATAAAAGATCGGATTCCATGGATCTTTCCTAGCTTAGGGTTTTACCACATAAATACGATGTTAACTCATTAAATCGTTGGTTATGTGTTTCTAAATATGTTCTTGATCTAACATGGTATTATAGTGGGTTACCTAGTTCCAAATCCTTGAAATTTATCTGTATTGAATTGTTTTTATGCATGTAGATCTTCAAATTTGTTTTCCATGTCTTGATATTTTTCGGGTGGACCCTTCTCTCTCATAGATTTGCAAACAAATATGGAAAACCACTGAGGTTTTAAAAGGAAAATATAACATTTACAATGGAAAATATGATATTTTTAGTCATAATTTACTATTCACTCATTAAATTTTCCCATATATTTCTCAAAATTGAATTGATATGGTTTATGGAATTAGTTAATGATTATTTTAAGCAAAAGTTATTTTGGAATTTTTTATTTTTAGCAAACTTGAATATTTTAGGGGGAATCTCCCTATCAGATCAAGATCCTTACACACCAATCCACTAGAACAACCATTATCTTGTACCATTTCTCTCGAAGAACCGACACTAAAAAACCTTATCTGTCTACATGAAAGGGTTCTTGTAAATATTCCCCTCACAATTGTCTACCATGATTGCCAAAGTATGATACCACACACATATCCTAGCCATGAGGCAACCAGTGACAATAAATAGTCACAAAAATACCCTTGTCCAAACCCAGATTGTGAGCCATCACCCCTAAGTCAATATCTACATGACACATAGTTTATGATGGAATATTCCCCTTCGGAATGGTGGGAAAAAAGTTTAAAAAGGCATCTGACAGTATAGTTATAATCCAATAGGATGAAGTATTAGATGCCACATCCCAACTGGAACAAATCTTGTCAATCCAGAAATCACACCAAGATCGGACAAAACTTGGCTTTTGCCTGTTTCAAGTTAGACAAAACAACTACTTGACCTACCTACCAAGGAAATGGAAAAATATGAGAAGTACAGATTGGATGCACAACACCATAAGGTACAACAAAGAATGGCTCTTCCCCTATCAAGGATGCGACCCTGTCCAATGAAAGATATGTGAGAGCCATCCTTGGCCCAAAAAGAAGTATTTGAAACCATTAAATTTGGCCATTCCCCTTTTGATCCCAAGGATAAAATAATGGAAAACTTGTTCTATTGGGATTTGCATACTCACCCAGAAGCAGAAGAATTTTGGAATCAAGACCTCCCCAAAGGAGAAAGAATAAAGTTGTTTGAAAGATGGAACTTTGAAATGGATCTCCAAACTCAATGGATATCCTTTTATGAATGGAAAAGGTTGTTCCAATATACTCTTGCCATGAAGCAATCTAGCCCTTTAAAATGAGAATGAACTTCGAAAGGACATCTCTCAAAAATATCTACAGGAGAAAAAATTTATACTGAGGCCAATTTTCCACCATTCATACCCATCAAGTTAGATTATGAAGAGATGTCGGCTCAAGCAGCCCCAGTCATCATTAACAATGACAAAGCAGAATAGGCCAATTGGTCAAATTTGGCACTAAAGGGCCTTCCCATACAAAATATAGAGCTCCAAAATAAGATGCAACGGGAAAGCTGGATTGATTCTTTGAACATTCTTTGTAAAATAATACATGATGAAATTCACCATCTTAGCATTGGAAGTCAAAAACATGAACATTCCCCAATATCTACTGAAGAAGTAAAATCTATTTGTAAATCACTCAGAGATGAGGTTACAGATTCTATCTCCAATTTAGACAAGAATGTAGGAGATGCATTTTCCTACATAGTAGATAAGGTAAATGAAAATTCCAAAAAATTGGGGGAAATCAACGAGGATACTAAGAAACCCAAAATAGAAGTATCAAAAGTTGGATGCTTCACCGAATTACTATCAGCTAGTTCTCTGAACATCCATCCTTCAGCTCCCAATCCTACAGATAAAGAATTTTCCTTTATGGAAGTAGACTCAGGATGGGATTATAATAAATCATGAATGTTTGTCCCACCTGACCTCTACAAGGAAGATTCGGGATAGTAACAGTCTTATAATCCTAAGAATTTTTATTCTTGGAATTTATATGACAAAAATGAAGTAGAAATTCTTGACATGGTCAGTAAAATGATGATTTGTTTCAAAGATTATATGTCCATGGGAAAATATGATCATGCTGAAGCTATCAATATTATTGTTTATTGTTTCAATGGAAAATTGGGTGTATGCTTGAAAACTCATCTCCCTACCTCTCAAAAGGTTGAAATCCAGAACGATACATAGAATGACGAGCCCAATATCATTGGAGCCCTCTTGCCAGCAATCATTGCAGAATTTTGTGGCTATAGTGCCACCATTAATGACAAACATAAACATATATTGATCCAGCTCTGTGTCATTTCTGTCACTCAGTACCATTGGTACCACAAGCAATGGATCTGCCGCGTTTACTAGATCGAATTCAACCGTACTGAAGAACGAGTGTTTAAAGAAAAATATTTTTCTGGATTACCCTCCAGATTCTGCGAACAACTCAAAGACAAATTCTAGGAAGATCCTTCTCGCCACACTTGGGGTCAATTTCGCGATGTTGCTAAGAAAATATTTCTCCAGTATTGTGAAACTAAGAATATTGACAAAGATGTTACCCACAACACTTCTTTTTGTGGGGGGTAGGGAAGTTTGTACAATGTTTGGTATAGAACCAGAGAAAAATCCTCATAAGAAAATCAAACACCACTCCAAATGGACAAAGAGCAGTAGGCCATTACATAAAATATCCAAAGGACAGACAAGTAACAAATGGAAACTAGAAGAATCTTATAATGATCAAGCCTATAGAAAAAGAGAAGGAAAAGATAGGAAACAATGAGAAAAAAATAAAAATTAAATGCTTCTATTGTGAGAAAGAAGGCCATACTCCCCCAGAATGTTATAAAAAGGCCCAAGACTATCAAAGGAAGAAAAAGGGAGAAAGAACATGGAAAAATATAGAAAGAATGTTCCCCAAATCTGAGCAATTGATGATAGCGTCAGAGGAATTCCTAGAAGAGGAAAACCCATACACGAGAATTTGATGCATGCAGAAGTATTAAGCTCAGATACTTCTGAATATGATTCTAATACTACAAAATATGTTGAACTCATGCATATCCAGCAAATGTATGAAATACTATGCAAATGTGGAGCAATATGCCAAGAATGCCAGGAAGACAAAGAAGCATATGATTCAGAAAGCTCTCCCCACTCATATGAGAAAGGGCTATTCATTGCATGGACCAATCAACATCCTAGAAATAGATCTCCTTCTAGAATAGAATCAAAAGAGATAAACTATTTCATCGATGGAACAAAAGAAGATCCAAAGGACCTAATGAAAAGATCAATAACCCAAATGAAAGAAGGAAAAGACAAGGATGAATTGGTGAACAACTTTAATAATATTTTCCTTGATGACAAAAAAGGAAAAGGAAAGGAAAACCCTAGAGGAAAATTCAGAAGGAAGTATGTACAGAACTCATAGGTAGAGCAATATAACTCAGATAAAGAAGAAGGTAGGTGGAAATGGAAGGCCATAGATCTACCGAGGATGGACAAAATTGTGTATCCCCTGCTCATGAAAATGTACCAAGAAACACAGAAGATAGATTTGGCAACACTTTATAAAGAACACCTCAAACTGGTGCCAGAATTCAAAGAACTCAGAAACATAATTCAGAACCTAAAAGAATGAGCTGGAACTTCCCAATCATAAACGCCACCACAAGAAGATGAAATGCACCTCATGATGGCTATCCATCAGAAGACAGTAATAAAAGTGAAAATAAAGGTTGATGACGATGAAATAATTGTGCTAGAATTAGTTGATTCAAGAGCAGACATGTGTTTCCTCAAAATAAAATATGTTGATCCAAACTATTGGGAACCATGCCAAGCCCTAGTCAGAGGTTTTGGAGGAAGAAAAGTAGTGGAGTATAAAACCAGCCATGGAAAGGTATGCTTAGGAAATTTTTGTATAAATTGTGTTTTCTTATTGGTCGAAGATGATTTTGCACACAAATGTGTAATAGGAAACAGTCTATTGTCAACTACTATCCCTCGTGGAGTAAAATAAGATGGTAAAGGAAAAATCAGATATTATTTTACTATAAAGAGAAACAAGATATTTTTCCCACTGGTTTCTCCAGAAGAAATTACACATTCTATATGGAATCTAGAATTTGACCCCATGAAGCATTTCAAAATCAAAATAAAAAAAGGGAGACCAGATTAGGGCCATAAAAAAGGTTGAACACCTACGCAAGGTTGAAGATGAATTAAAGGTCCCTGAGAAGTAGAAAAGGATTGAGGGAATTAGGGAGGGATTTGCTAACAAAGTATGCCATACAACCCCTAATGCATTCTGGCATAGGGAGCAATTCTAGGCAGGTCTGAAATACAAACAAGGATACCAAGAGAACCCAAGAAGAAGCAGAGCAATCCCCATGAATAAGGAATACAAAAGTCTATGCAGAAAATAAATCAAAGGTCTGCTTTGTGACATCCCTCTCCAATGATAAAAAAAAAAAACATTATGTTTGACTTGTTTTAAAAAATTATTTTTATTAATTTTGAGATTTTGCAATAAGGAAGCCAGATGAGAAATCGGCTGACTTAAGTCCTAGGAGGACTATTGTAAACAAACAATTTTATTATATTAATATAAGAATGAGTAGGAACAGCCAAGTTAAATGAGGAGATCATGCATGGAGAAGTGGGGGACAAGTTAGAGTTAGCCTCCGAGAAACCAGAACAAGTGTCAGGAGTGTATTTAAGACATTAGACACACCCTGAAAATCAGGGATTTGATTAGCTGCGAAAATTCCATGAGGAATTAGCTGCTAATGGAAAGACCTAGGAAAAACTATAAAAGGATGGCATATGTGAGGAGGCAGGACGCTGCTAAGTATGCCGGAGAGAATTTCACTTGCTGTGTGAGCACTCTGTGTTAGGCAAGGGATTCAGGAAAAAAGACTGAGTTTGAGGCTAACTGTCCACATTTTTCCATGCATGTGTCTGGCTCGGGGGTGATTGCGTACAGACTTGGTGTTTGTGGCTAATCTACGGTTGGGAGGAACGTGGCTGTTCCTACTGCATTTGGTTTACAAATTTCAGGTTTTGTGATTCGGACATCAAGTATTTCTGTTATTTATCTGTCTCCATTTGTTAAAAATATAGTGTTGATAATGTTTAAGTAATTTATGTTATTCGACTAATGCTTGATTTGTATTATAGATATTTAGTATTGGTGACAGAACAGCGACGATTTCTGTACAGTCTCATTGATTATTATATCGATTTTATCATTGTCTATAACTTGATCTATAAAGCCCTATTGCATGATTCTGTTTATTCTTATTGTATAACGTACTGATCTTCATTGTTACAATCTAGATCTATAAATACTCATCGGGAAATTACATGATTTTATTTTACATCCTTCTGTTTATTCCTATTATTTATTTAGATTCTAGGGCATAATTCTGGACCTTCTATATATTCTACGACACATAAGAAGTATGGTTTTTGACTAATGCAGAAATTCCACGATTTCCCATGTGGACATCAGTAGGGCATTTGAATATTAGATACTTTAAAAAAAATAAAAATAGGTACACATACAATCGCATCTAGTAATGCCACAAGAACATCGCAGACTGCTTCTCCTAATGCGCACGGGCAGGGCGTCCTTCTAGGAAAGTTTTAGGTTATAAAAATAGCCTAAGGAAAAATAAAAATAAAAATAAAATAAAAACTCGATTGTAAAATTCTGAAATGTTATGTGACTAACAGACCTAGTATGAAATCTGGAGACAGAGTATGGCATCTAACTCAGTTTTAAAACCAAGCACGCACCTTAGAAGTCAACGATCTCTTGGATCGGATGCTTATTTTACTCTGCATAACCTGGTGATATGTACCACCGTCTCTCATCTAGATTTACTAAATACACAGATCTATGCATATCCTACTCGGTTTTTCAATAAAAGCCAAGATCAATCGATCCTGTAACTTTAGACCTAACTAGAGGTCCAGAGCCATTAGGGTCGATTTTCTTCTACGATATTATTAGAACCTTGTGCTGGCAGTAAACATGTTAGTTAAAAAACGAATTCATCCATACCCTGGCAGGAATTAAAACATGTTTCAATCACATTAAAGATATCAAAGGAGTAGCGACAGAGATCTACAGGTGGAGTAGCGACAGAGACCTACAGGTGATTTCATCAAGTCACAAATCTTACAGGAAAAATTTATACAGAAGACTTTCAATGGTGAACTTCTAACCAGCCATCTGTAACTAATGATTTTCTTTCAAACCTAATGACTAGACTGAGATCACCGTCAACCATGTATCAATAACATTTAATGATTTCACCCATGAAATAAGCAGAAATCTTAGTTCCATTTCTCTGGTAACGATTCACATTTATATTTTCGATTCATTATATATTGTATACCATCTTGCAGTAAGGAAAAACATTCTCATCGTAGAACCACTTGTTTTAACAATCATTCGAGGATACAGTTCTAGCCTGACAGATGCGCTAGCAAAGGAATTCGAACGCGGGTCTATCACAAAAAAAAAATTGATCCACATTTTTTCCGCTTTAATTGCATTTAGAAATTTCAGGCAGAGAGAGAGATTTTTAAAAATAATTATGGAGAGAGGGTTTCAGATCTAAGGGCATCTGGAAGCCCTTAGGGTTACAAGAAAATTATGAAACTTGTCATTTCAGTGTAAAGACAGTCAAAAACTTGACATTTCAATATAAAGATAATTAAAAACTTGACAGTCCCGAGTGTTGTTCTAATAGAGCTCATAGGGTTATGATTACAAATCTTCTTACATCAGGCTGTGACATTAAAGGAAAAACCTTAATCCAATCGAATCAGCAAAGCCTGAAAACCCAACCGCTTTTGAAATTTTCTTTTTCCCTGTGGCATGGGGTGAAGAATTCTCCTAGAAGTTTCCGGATACTTCAGAAAGAAAGTCATGCCACTTACAAGGCAAGAAGATCTCCATTTTCCTCTGCGTTGCTCCAACCCCGAATTGCCTGTCAAAGTCAGTAGTTTTATTTTAGTATTCCCTTCGAATTGAGCAATTGAAACAAGTTACTTAGCATTGCAGTTAAGTTTACCTCAGAGGAAACCAATAGTGAATGGTTGTTCCTTAAGATTGGGGAAGCCCGCATGGAATGCCCGAATAGTACGAAGTCATCTCCTAAAAACCATTTTTATAACAGGAAGATCACCGAGCTGTTTGAACCACGAAACTATGGCCTTATCGCCATTTTTGCAAACTAGGATAGCAGAACCCTAACTCATTTTCAGAATAGATGAAATAAGCGTGGAGTTCAACCTTTCAAGAACCGAGGAAACCTCACGGTCAATTCAAGTGCGCAGGTGGCACCTTTACGTACCATCACCTTAAATGGAGTCACATGGACCAGTACATTCGCTGGCAGGCATTGTACAACCATCGTAGCTCAAGATCAGTTGGGTGATATTAAAAATCTCTGCTTAGTGCGTTCGACATCATGTACATTTAAGTCACCATATTACTTTTAAAAACCCAAGTTCAATATGGGTAATACGTTGTATAGGTTTCGCATTCAACTTGTAAATATTGGTGATCCTCCCTTGGAACGATTCATGGAGCATGGTAGTTTGGATTTCCAAAAGATCACCTCCTTTATAACCCGCATGAGATAGGAGCTGTTACAAAGGTCCTCAAGGAGAAAGTACCTGCGTAGAAAACCCACTTAAATGGTTAGATTGTTCTATTGAAAACCTTGTGTTCAATCGTTATTTATAACTAAGTTTTTCGACAAATTGTGTTGTAAATAGAATGCCACCCTTTAGAGTGATATAGTAGCTTTGAGATACTTCAAATCCATAGTTAGAGTTCACTGATTCCGCGGTAAGCAAATAAGAAAAGTGTCCAAGTTAATAATTATACCTGAGCCTTTAGCAGCTTCTGGAAGAAGTGGTGTACCTGAAAGTCAAAATGGATTGGTGTTAGCCGTAGCTAAGTAAGTGACATGCTAATAATCATACCCTTCTAATCTATAGGAAGAATTCGAGGGTAAACACTATAATATGATCAGCACTGAATTCTATTATTGGTTTTAAGTAATTGATAAATCCATTTATTATATATAATGACAGAAAGACAGAAAACAAAACAAAAAAAAAAAAATGTGTCGGGATATATTACATATGGTATCAAAGCTAGATTCAACCCTGTCGCGTTGGAAACACCTAGTTTTGTTGCGCAGGAAATAAAATTTAATAATTTATATTTGGATGTTGCTTGCACATGTTTCAGTTTGAATTTTCAGATGACTTCACACGAGGAATACGGAGAAGAGCCTGAAGGAAATGAACAGGCGAGGACAGCAGAGCATTTGGAAGCAAGTCAGGTACTAGAAACCATGAGAAGCTTGATCGTGGAGATACAAAGATTCAAAGTAGACAATGAGCAACTGAAGAAAGCTCAGGAAAAACAGCAAGAAATTAATGAAATTCTGCTGCAGAGTCTTCATGAAAGGAACAATGGCGAAAAACAGAAAGAGGATACTAAGAGGAAAGAGGAGACTGACGAGAACGCTGAGAAGAAGGGAGATTCCTCCAATGAGACCCAGAAATCTGAGCATCAAGATAAGACTATGGGAAAAAGAAAGGTTGACCATCTGGAGGGTGAATTCAAAAAAATAAAACCTACTAGCTTCGATGGAGAATTAAAAACTGGCGAAGAAGCAGAAGCCTGGCTGCTAGACATAAAGAAATACTTTCAGATCTACAATTACTCCAGTAATATGAAAGTCAGAATGGCTGTGTACAACCTAAAGGGGAAGGCCAGCATATGGTGGCAAGACCTGAATATTTCCCAGGGACTGAAAGAAAAGAACCTCGAATGGTCGGAATTTCAGAAATATTTCAAGAAACAGTACTTATCAGAAAGTTACTATGAAAGAAAAACCAAGGAATTTTATGAATTAAAGCTGGGTCAAATGACGATGGAAGATCTTATCAATAAATTCCTAGACTTATTACGGTTCGTCCCATATATCAAGGAAGAAAAACTGAAGGTACAGCGGTTCTTAAGCTGCCTGCCACAGTCCTATAAAGATCGAATCGAGTTCGACAATCCCAGGACTTTAGAAGAAGCACTGAGAAAGGCCAGATTGTGTTATGAGCAATACAAACAAAGAAATGATACTACTCAAGCATGGAAGGACAAGAAACAGGAAAAGTTTAACCAGCGGAAGAAAGGTTACAAACCCCCGCCCTTCAGGAACATGACCAAAAACTTCCAGGGAAATTCATTTCCCAGAAATGAACAGTTACAACAGACAACTTTCAGAGCCCCTAACATGGGAATAAAAGGAAGTATCGGTACTCCTAAGGAACCCCTGAAATGCTGGGAATGTGGTGAAGCCCATTTACGTAGGAATTGTCCCCGATACAATGAAACAAACAGGGTACTGCATAATATGCAAGAAGCATCCACGGTGGGAGACATTGGGAAAAGTTATCACCGAATTAATGCAGCCTTGGAGGACCGACAGGCAGATCATCAATCTGCAATTGTGGAAATTGAAGGTACAATCTCTGACCATACTTGTACTATTTTAATTGACCCTGGGGCAACTTTAAGCTACATCACTCCCAAGATGATGGAGCACTGTCAACTCACCAAGGTAAAGCATCCAAAGCCCTGGTTAGTTCAGTTAGCCACTGGAGCAAAGAGGAAGGTAACTGAATATATATCTGACTGTGAACTTCAAATACAGGACCACAAAACGAAGATTAATTTAAATGTGTTGCCTTTAGGATCTTATGACATGATAATAGGTATGGACTGGATTGAAAAATATAGAGTAGTACTGAACTGCTTTACCAAAAACTTTACCTACATTGCGGAAGACCAAACTCTAAGAACAGTGATTGGAAAACAGAAACCTGTTTCTGTTAGGCAGATTTCTGCTATGCAGCTAAAGAAGTGCATGAGGAAAGGATGCAAGATTTACGCTGTAAGAGTATCTGATTTACTTCTCAATGAAAGTCAGACTTCCATAGCAGAGCATCCTGTCTTAGGTGAATTCCTAGACGTATTTCCAGAAGAAATACCGGGATTACCGCCTAACCAAGAAATAGATTTCTCCATTGAACTCTTACCAGGATCAGCACCAGTGTCAAAAGTACCTTATAGAATGAGTATCCCAGAATTGATGGAATTAAAGATTCAGATTCAATAATTACTAGACAAAGGGTATATAAGACCTAGTGTCTCGCCTTGGGGTGCACCGGTTCTGTTTGTCAAGAAAAAGGATGGGACTCTAAGACTATGTATTGACTATAGGCAACTGAATAAGGTAACTGTTAAGAATAAATACCCTTTACCGCGAATCAATGATTTGTTCGACCAAGTAGGGGGATCTAGGATCTTTTCCAAACTGGATCTTCGATCTGGGTACCATTAGATTCGTATTAAAAATGAAGACATAAGTAAAACCGCGTTCCGTACTCGATACGGACACTATGAATTTGTAGTAATCCCTTTTGGGTTAACCAACGCCCCTGCCACATTCATGTGTTTAATGAATGGTATCTTCAACAAATATCTAGACCAATTTGTGTTGATTTTTATTGATGATATCCTAATATACTCTAAGTCGGAGGAAGAACATGAGCAGCATATAAGAATCGTATTGCAAACTTTGAGGGAGCACCAGTTGTATGCAAAGTTGGAGAAATGTGAGTTCTTTAAAAAGGAAATCCAGTACCTAGACCATATTATTTCTGCAGAAGGAATTTCAGTAGACCCACAGAAAATAAAAGCCATAGCGGATTGGCCAGTACCGAAAGATGTGACTGATGTTAGATCTTTCATGGGACTCACCGGTTATTATCGGAGACTCATTAAGGGATTCTCAAAGATCGCCTATCCCATTACCTCCCTACAGAAAAAGGGGATAAAGTTTGTATGGTCCTGCAAGTGTCAAGAAAGTTTTGAACGACTCAAAGATTTACTGACCAAGGCACCTATGCTTAAAGTAGCAGACCCATGTAAAGGATACACGGTCTGTACGGATGCTAGCAAAGAAGGAATAGTAGGAGTACTATCCCAGGACGGGCATGTAGTGTGTTATGAATCACGGAAACTAAAAGAACATGAACGCAACTATGTGGTTCATGACTTCGAATTAATGGCAGTAGTACACGCACTGAAAATGTGGCGTCATTACCTGTTGGGAAAGAAATTCTTGTTATTAACCGATAACACTTGCGTCAAAAACTTATTTAACCAACCAGGACTTAATGCCAGACAAGCAAGGTGCATGGCCTTCTTGAGTGAATTCGAGTTTGATATAAAACATATAAAGGGTAAGGAAAATACGGTGGCAGATGCACTTAGTCGAAGGACCCATGAGGTGTAGGAGATAATAATGAGTCAACCAGAAAGCAATCTCATGGATAAAGTAATAGTGGCAAGCAAACAGGATGCAGAATACATAAATCTGCAAAATAAAATTCAGCAAAATGAGATAAACATGAATGGGACAGACTTAAAAATAGATCAGAAAGGTCTGATTTGGTTCAAGGATAGGCTGTACATGCCTAATGTTGCAAATTTTAAATTGTTTATTCTAAATGAGATGCACAAACCCCCTTTTGCAGGTCATCCCGTGTATCAAAAAATGATAACAGCCCTTAGAAAACAGTTCTTTTGGCCTAAATTAAAAACTGATTTAGCGGATTATTTATCTAAATGCTTGGAATGTCAACAGGTGAAGGCAGACCATAGTCACCCTGCAGGTTTATTGCAACCATTACCAATTCCTGAATGGAAATGGGAAGTGATTTCACTAGATTTTATCACAGGTTTGCCGAGAACGCAGCGACAACATGACTCCATAATGGTGGTGGTTGACAAATTTAGCAAATCAGCACATTTCATTTCGGTAAAAACCACCTACAAGGCAGTAGATATTGGAGGAATATTTCTAAAAGAAATATTCAGATTACATGGAGTACCAAAGACGATAATTTCAGACAGGGTTGTAAAATTTACCTCCAAATTCTGGAAATCTTTATTTGCAGGTTTGGAAACAAGAATTAATTTCAGCACGAGTTATCACCCTGAAACGGATGGACAAACTGAACGTACAAATCAGATCATTGAAGATATGCTAAGAATGTACGTCATGGAAAGACCCACCAAATGGGAAGATTACTTACATCTGGTAGAGTTCGCTTACAACAACGGGTACCAAGCATCATCAAAAATGAGTCCATTCGAAATTCTTTATGCGAGAAAGTGCACTACCCCAGTGAGTTGGGATAGTCCGGTCGATCGTTTATTAGTAGGACCGGATTTGCTGAAAGTCATGGAACAAACAGTCCAAAGGGTACAAAAGAATTTAAAGGTGGCCCAGGACCGCCAAAAGAGCTATGCTGATCTAAAAAGACGGGATAAGGAGTTCTCAGTTGGAGACCATGTATACTTGCGGGTTAAACCAAAGAAAAGCTCACTCCGGCTGGGGAGTTGCACTAAACTAGCACCACGATTCTGCGGGCCTTTCCAAATACTTGAAAGAATTGGACCCGTAGCCTACAAACTGGCATTACCAGCACACTTAAAAATTCATAATATTTTTCACATTTCGTTACTGAAAAAATATATTCATGACCCCACTCATATTATTGATTAGAATTTGATACAGGAGGCTCCAGAAGGCGAATTTCAAGTGGAACCTTTACGCATTATGGACAGGAAAGAAAGAGTACTTCGGAACCGAGCCATCGCTCAGGTAAAGGTGCAATGGAAGCACATTAGTCCTGAGGAGGCAACCTGGGAATTGGAAAGCGAAATACTAAAAAAGTACCCGAATCTATTCCCAGAACTGATGGATGAAGACTAGAACACTGAGGACAGTGCTCACAATAAGGGGGCAAGGATGTGACATCCCTCTCCAATGATAAAAAAAAAAAAACATTATGTTTGACTTGTTTTAAAAAATTATTTTTATTAATTTTGAGATTTTGCAATAAGGAAGCCAGATGAGAAATCGGCTGACTTAAGTCCTAGGAGGACTGTTGTAAACAAACAATTTTATTATATTAATATAAGAATGAGTAGGAACAGCCAAGTTAAATGAGGAGATCATGCATGGAGAAGTGGGGGACAAGTTAGAGTTAGCCTCTGGGAAACCAGAACAAGTGTCAGGAGTGTATTTAAGACACTAGACACACCCTGAAAATCAGGGATTTGATTAGCTGCGAAAATTCCATGAGGAATTAGCTGCTAATGGAAAGACCTAGACAAAACTATAAAAGGATGGCATATGTGAGGAGGCAGGACGCTGCTAAGTATGCCGGAGAGAGTTTCACTTGCTGTGTGAGCACTCTGTGTTAGGCAAGGGATTCAGGAAAGAAGACTGAGTTTGAGGCTAACTGTCCACATTTTTCCATGCATGTGTCTGGCTCGGGGCTGATTGCGTACAGACTTGGTGTTTGTGCCTAATCTACGGTTGGGAGGAACGTGGCTGTTCCTACTGCATTTGGTTTACAAATTTCAGGTTTTGTGATTTGGACATCAAGTATTTCTGTTATTTATCTGTCTCCATTTGTTAAAAATATAGTGTTGATAATGATTAAGTAATTTCTGTTATTCGACTAATGCTTGATTTGTATTATAGATATTTAGTATGGATGACAGAACAACGACGATTTCTGTACAGTCTCATTGATTATTATATCGATTTTATCATTGTCTATAACTTGATCTATAAAGCCCTATTGCATGATTTTGTGTATTCTTATTGTATAATGTACTGATCTTCATTGTTACAATCTAGATCTATAAATACTCATCGGGAAATTACATGATTTTATTTTACATCCTTCCGTTTATTCCTATTATTTATTTAGATTCTAGGGCATAATTCTGGACCTTCTATATATTCTACGACACATAAGAAGTATGATTTTTGACTAATGCAGAAATTCCACGATTTCCCATGTGGACATCAGTAGGGCATTTGAATATTAGATACTTTAAAAAAAACAAAAATAGGTACACATAAAATCGCATCTGGTAATGCCACAAGAACATCGCAGACTGCTTCTCCTCATGCGCAGGGGCAGGGCATCCTTCTAGGAAAGTTTTAGGTTATAAAAATAGCCTAAGGAAAAATAAAAATAAAAATAAAATAAAAAATCGATTGTAAAATTATGAAATGTTATGTGACTAACAGACCTAGTATGAAATCTGGAGACAGAGTATGGCATCTAACTCAGTTTTAAAACCAAGCACGCACCTTAGAAGTCAACGATCTCTTGGATCGGATGCTTATTTTACTCTGCATAACTTGGTGATATGTACCACCGTCTCTCATCTAGATTTACTAAATACACAGATCTATGCATATCCTACTCGGTTTTTCAATAAAAGCCAAGATCAATCGATCCTGTAACTTTAGACCTAACTAGAGGTCCAGAGCCATTAGGGTCGATTTTCTTCTACGATATTATTAGAACCTTGTGCTGGCAGTAAACATGTTAGTTAAAAAACGAATTCATCCATACCCTGGAAGGAATTAAAATATGTTTCAATCACATTAAAGATATCGAAGGAGTAGCGACAGAGATCTACAGGTGGAGTAGCGACAAAGACCTACAGGTGATTTCATCAAGTCACAAATCTTACAGGAAAAATTTATACAGAAGACTTTCAATGGTGAACTTCTAACCAGCCATCTGTAACTAATGATTTTCTTTCAAACCTAATGACTAGACTGAGATCACCGTCACCCATGTATCAATAACATTTAATGATTTCACCCATGAAATAAGCAGAAATCTTAGTTCCATTTCTCTGGTAACGATTCACGTTTATATTTTCGATTCATTATATATTGTATACCATCTTACAGTAAGGAAAAACATTCTCATCGTGGAACCACTTGTTTTAACAATCATTCGAGGATACAGTTCTAGCCTGACAGATGCGCTAGCAAAGGAATTCGAACGCGGGTCTATCACAAAAAAAAAAATTGATCCACATTTTTTCCGCTTTAATTGCATTTAGAAATTTCAGGCAGAGAGAGAAATTTTTAAAAATATTTATGGAGAGAGGGTTTCAGATCTAAGGGCATCTGGAATCCCTTAGGGTTACAAGAAAATTATGAAACTTGTCATTTCAGTGTAAAGACAGTCAAAAACTTGACATTTCAATATAAAGATAATTAAAAACTTGACAGTCCTGAGTGTTGTTCTAATAGAGCTCATAGGGTTATGATTACAAATCTTCTTACATCAGGCTGTGACATTAAAGGAAAAAGCTTAATCCAATCGAATCAGCAAAGCCTGAAAACCCAGCCGCTTTTGAAATTTTCTTTTTCCCTGTGGCATGGGGTGAAGAATTCTCCCAGAAGTTTCCGGATACTTCAGAAAGAAAGTCATGCCACTTACCAGGCAAGAAGATCTCCATTTTCCTCTGCGTTGCTCCAACCCCGAATTGCCTGTCAAAGTCAGTAGTTTTATTTTAGTATTCCCTTCGAATTGAGCAATTGAAACAAGTTACTTAGCATTGCAGTTAAGCTTACCTCAGAGGAAACCAATAGATAATGGCTGTTCCTTAAGATTGGGGAAGCCCGCATGGAATGCCCGAATAGTACGAAGTCATCTCCTAAAAACCATTTTTATAACAGGAAGATCACCGAGCTGTTTGAACCACGAAACTATGGCCTTATCGCCATTTTTGTAAACCAGGATAGCAGAACCCTAACTCATTTTCAGAATAGATGAAATAAGTGTGGAGTTCAACCTTTCAAGAACCGAGGAAACCTCACGGTCAATTCAAGTGTGCAGGTGGCACCTTTATGTACCATCACCTTAAATGGAGTCACATGGACCAGTACATTCGCTGGCAGGCATTGTACAACCATCGTAGCTCAAGATCAGTTGGGTGATATTAAAAATCTCTGCTTAGTGCGTTCGACATCATGTACATTTTAGTCACCATATTACTTTTGAAAAACCAAGTTCAATATGGGTAATACGTTGTATAGGTTTCACATTCAACTTGTAAATATTGGTGATCCTCCCTTGGAACGATTCATGGAGCATGGTAGTTTGGATTTCCAAAAGATCACCTCCTTTATAACCCGCATGAGATAGGAGCTATTACAAAGGTCCTCAAGGAGAAAGTACCTGGTTAGAAAACCCACTTAAATGGTTAGATTGTTCTATTGAAAACCTTGTGTTCAATCGTTATTTATAACTAAGTTTTTCAACAAATTGTGTTGTAAATAGAATGCCACCCTTTAGAGTGATATAGTAGCTTTGAGATACTTCAAATCCATAGTTAGAGTTCACTGATTCCGCGGTAAGCAAATAAGAAAAGTGTCCAAGTTAATAATTATACCTGAGCCTTTAGCAGCTTCTGGAAGAAGTGGTGTACCTGAAAGTCAAAATGGATTGGTGTTAGCCGTAGCTAAGTAAGTGACATGCTAATAATCATACCCTTCTAATCTATAGGAATAATTCGAGGGTAAACACTATAATATGATCAGCACTGAATTCTATTATTGGTTTTAAGTAATTGATAAATCCATTTATTATATATAATGACGGAAAGACAGAAAACAAAACAAAAAAAAAAATGTGTTGGGATATATTACATATGGTATCAAAGCTAGATTCAACCCTGTCACGTTGGAAACACCTAGTTTTGTTGCGCAGGAAATAAAATTTAATAATTTATATTTGGATGTTGCTTGCACATGTTTCAGTTTGAATTTTCAAATGACTTCACATGAGGAATACGGAGAAGAGCCTGAACGAAATGAACAGGCGAGGACAGCAGAGCATTCGGAAGCAAGTCAGGTACTAGAAACCATGAGAAGCTTGATCGTGGAGATACAGAGCTTCAAAGCAGACAATGAGCAACTGAAGAAAGCTCAGGAAAAACAGCAAGAAATTAATGAAATTCTGCTGCAGAGTCTTCATGAATGGAATAATGGCGAAAAACAGAAAGAGGATACTAAGAGGAAAGAGGAGACTGACGAGAACGCTGAGAAGAAGGGAGATTCCTCCAATGAGACCCAGAAATCTGAGCATCAAGATAAGACTATGGGAAAAAGAAAGGTTGACCATCTGGAGGGTGAATTCAAAAAAATAAAACCTACTAGCTTCGATGGAGAATCAAAAACTGGCGAAGAAGCAGAATCCTGGCTGCTAGACATAAAGAAATACTTTCAGATCTACAATTACTCCAGTAATATGAAAGTCAGAATGGCTGTGTACAACCTAAAGGGGCAGGCCAGCATATGGTGGCAAGACCTGAATATTTCCCAGGGACTGAAAGAAAAGAACCTCGAATGGTCGGAATTTCAGAAATATTTCAAGAAACAATACTTATCAGAAAGTTACTATGAAAGAAAAACCAAGGAATTTTTTGAATTAAAGCTGGGTCAAATGACGATGGAAGATCTTATCAATAAATTCCTAGACTTATTACGGTTCATCCCATATATCAAGGAAGAAAAACTGAAGGTACAGCGGTTCTTAAGCTGCCTGCCACAATCCTATAAAGATCGAATCGAGTTCGACAATCCCAGGACTTTAGAAGAAGCACTGAGAAAGGCCAGATTGTGTTATGAGCAATACAAACAAAGAAATGATACTACTCAAGCATGGAAGGATAAGAAACAGGAAAATTTTAACCAGCGGAAGAAAGGTTACAAACCCCCGCCCTTCAGGAACATGCCCAAAAACTTCCAGGGAAATTCATTTCCCAGAAATGAACAGTTACAGCAGAAAACTTTCAAAGCCCCTAACATGGGAATAAAAGGAAGTATCGGTACTCCTAAGGAACCCCTGAAATGCTGGGAATGTGGTGAAGCCCATTTACGCAGGAATTGTCCCCGATACAATGAAACAAACAGGGTACTGCATAATATGCAAGAAGCATCCACGGTGGGAGACATTGGGAAAAGTTATCACCGAATTAATGCAGCCTTGGAGGACCGACAGGCAAATCATCAATCTGCAATTGTGGAAATTGAAGGTACAATCTCTGACCATACTTGTACTATTTTAATTGACCCTGGGGCAACTTTAAGCTACATCACTCCCAAGATGATGGAGCACTGTCAACTCACCAAGGTAAAGCATCCAAAGCCCTGGTTAGTTCAGTTAGCCACTGGAGCAAAGAGGAAGGTAACTTAATATATATCTGACTGTGAACTTCAAATACAGGACCACAAAATGAAGATTAATTTAAATGTGTTGCCTTTAGGATCTTACGACATGATAATAGGTATGGACTGGCTTGAAAAATATAGAGTAGTACTGAACTGCTTTACCAAAAAATTTACCTACATTGCGGAAGACCAAACCCTAAGAACAGTGATTGGAAAACATAAACCTGTTTCTGTTAGGCAGATTTCTGCTATGCAGCTAAAGAAGTGCATGAGGAAAGGATGCAAGATTTACGCTGTAAGAGTATCTGATTTACTTCTCAATGAAAGTCAGACTTCCATACTAGAGCATCCTGTCTTAGGTGAATTCCTAGACGTATTTACAGAAGAAATACCAGGGTTACCGCCTCAACAAGAAATAGATTTCTCCATTGAACTCTTACCAGGATCAGCACCAGTGTCAAAAGTACCTTATAGAATGAGTATCCCAGAATTGACGGAATTAAAGATTCGGATTCAAGAATTACTAGACAAAGGGTATATAAGACCTAGTGTCTCGCCTTGGGGTGCACCGGTTCTGTTTGTCAAGAAAAAGGATGGGACTCTAAGACTATGTATTGACTATAGGCAACTGAATAAGGTAACTATTAAGAATAAATACCCTTTACCGCGAATCAATGATTTGTTCGACCAAGTAGGGGGAGCTAGGATCTTTTCCAAACTGGATCTTCGATCTGGGTACCATCAGATTCGTATTAAAAATGAAGACATAAGTAAAACCGCGTTCTGTACTCGATACGGACACTATGAATTTGTAGTAATCCCTTTTGGGTTAACAAACGCCCCTGCCACATTCATGTGTTTAATGAATGGTATCTTCAACAAATATCTAGACCAATTTGTGTTGATTTTTATTGATGATATCCTAATATACTCTAAGTCAGAGGAAGAACATGAGCAGCATATAAGAATCGTATTGCAAACTTTGAGGGAGCACCAGTTGTATGCAAAGTTGGAGAAATGTGAGTTCTTTAAAAAGGAAATCCAGTACCTAGGCCATATTATTTCTGCAGAAGGAATTTCAGTAGACCCACAGAAAATAAAAGCCATAGCGGATTGGCCAGTACCGAAAGATGTGACTGATGTTAGATCTTTCATGGGACTCACCGGTTATTATCGGAGATTCATTGAGGGATTCTCAAAGATCGCCTATCCCATTACCTCCCTACAGAAAAAGGGGATACAGTTTGTATGGTCCTGCAAGTGTCAAGAAAGTTTTGAACGACTCAAATATTTACTGACCAAGGCACCTGTGCTGAAAGTAGCAGACCCATGTAAAGGATACACGGTCTGTACGGATGCTAGCAAAGAAGGAATAGGAGGAGTACTGTCCCAGGACGGGCATGTAGTGTGTTATGAATCACGGAAACTAAAAGAACATGAACGCAACTATGTGGTTCATGACTTGGAATTAACGGCAGTAGTACACGCACTGAAAATGTGGCGTCATTACCTGTTGGGAAAGAAATTCTTGTTATTAACCGATAACACTTGCATCAAAAACTTATTTAACCAACCAGGACTTAATGCCAGACAAGCAAGGTGCATGGCCTTCTTGAGTGAATTCGACTTTGATATAAAACATATAAAGGGTAAGGAAAATACGGTGGCAGATACACTTAGTCGAAGGACCCATGAGGTGTACGAGATAATAATGAGTCAACCAGAAAGCAATCTCATGGATAAAGTAATAGTGGCAATCAAACAGGATGCAGAATACATAAATCTGCAAAATAAAATTCAGCAAAATGAGATAAACATGAACGGGACAGACTTCAAAATAGATCAGAAAGGTCTGATTTGGTTGAAGGATAGGCTGTACATGCCTAATGTTGCAAATTTTAAATTGTTTATTCTAAATGAGATGCACAACCCCCCTTTTGCAGGTCATCCCGGGTATCAAAAAATGATAACAGCCCTTAGAAAACAGTTCTTTTGGCCTAAATTAAAAACTGATTTAGTGGATTATTTATCTAAATGCTTGGAATGTCAACAGGTGAAGGCAGACCATAGTCACCCTGCAGGTTTATTGCAACCATTACCAATTCCTGAATGGAAATGGGAAGTGATTTCACTAGATTTTATCACAGGTTTGCCGAGAACGCAGCGACAACATGACTCCATAATGGTGGTGGTTGACAAATTTAGCAAATCAGCACATTTCATTCCGGTAAAAACCACCTACAAGGCAGCAGATATTGCAGGAATATTTCTAAAAGAAATATTCAGATTACATGGAGTACCAAAGACGGTAATTTCAGACAGGGATGTAAAATTTACCTCCAAATTCTGGAAATCTTTATTTGCAGGTTTGGAAACAAGAATTAATTTCAGCACGAGTTATCACCCTGAAACGGATGGACAAACTGAACGTACAAATCAGATCATTGAAGATATGCTAAGAATGTACGTCATGGAAAGACCCACCAAATGGGAAGATTACTTACATCTGGTAGAGTTCGTTTACAACAACGGGTACCAAGCATCATCAAAAATGAGTCCATTCGAAATTCTTTATGGGAGAATGTGCACTACCCCAGTGAGCTGGGATAGTCCGGTCGATCGTTTATTAGTAGGACCGGATTTGCTGAAAGTCATGGAACAAACAGTCCAAAGGGTACAAAAGAATTTAAAGGTGGCCCAGGACCGCCAAAAGAGCTATGCTGATCTAAAAAGACGGGATAAGGAGTTCTCAGTTGGAGACCATGTATACTTGCGGGTTAAACCAAAGAAAATCTCACTCCGGCTAGGGAGTTGCACTAAACTAGCACCACGATTCTGCGGGCCTTTCCAAATACTTGAAAGAATTGGACCCGTAGCCTACAAACTGGCATTACCAGCACACTTAAAAATTCATAATATTTTTCACATTTCGTTACTGAAAAAATATATTCATGACCCCACTCATATTATTGATTGGAATTTGATACAGGAGGCTCCAGAAGGCGAATTTCAAGTGGAACCTTTATGCATTCTGGACAGGAAAGAAACAGTACTTCGGAACCAAGCCATCGCTCAGGTAAAGGTGCAATGGAAGCACTTTAGTCCTGAGGAGGCAACCTGGGAATTGGAAAGCGAAATACTAAAAAAGTACCCGAATCTATTCCCAGAACCGATGGATGAAGACTAGCACACTGAGGACAGTGTTCACAATAAGGGGGCAAGGATGTGACATCCCTCTCCAATGATAAAAAAAAAAAAACATTATGTTTGACTTGTTTTAAAAAATTATTTTTATTAATTTTGAGATTTTGCAATAAGGAAGCCAGATGAGAAATCGGCTGACTTAAGTCCTAGGAGGACTGTTGTAAACAAACAATTTTATTATATTAATATAAGAATGAGTAGGAACAGCCAAGTTAAATGAGGAGATCATGCATGGAGAAGTGGGGGACAAGTTAGAGTTAGCCTCTGGGAAACCAGAACAAGTGTCAGGAGTGTATTTAAGACACTAGACACACCCTGAAAATCAGGGATTTGATTAGCTGCGAAAATTCCATGAGGAATTAGCTGCTAATGGAAAGACCTAGGCAAAACTATAAAAGGATGGCATATGTGAGGAGGCAGGACGCTGCTAAGTATGCCGGAGAGAGTTTCACTTGCTGTGTGAGCACTCTGTGTTAGGCAAGGGATTCAGGAAACAAGACTGAGTTTGAGGCTAACTGTCCACATTTTTCCATGCATGTGTCTGGCTCGGGGGTGATTGTGTACAGACTTGGTGTTTGTGCCTAATCTACGGTTGGGAGGAACGTGGCTGTTCCTACTGCATTTGGTTTACAAATTTCAGGTTTTGTGATTCGGACCTCAAGTATTTCTGTTATTTATCTGTCTCCATTTGTTAAAAATATAGTGTTGATAATGTTTAAGTAATTTCTGTTATTCGACTAATGCTTGATTTGTATTATAGATATTTAGTATGGATGACAGAACAGCGACGATTTCTGTACAGTCTCATTGATTATTATATCGATTTTATCATTGTCTATAACTTGATCTATAAAGCCCTATTGCATGATTCTGTGTATTCTTATTGTATAACGTACTGATCTTCATTGTTACAATCTACATCTATAAATACTCATCGGGAAATTACATGATTTTATTTTACATCCTTCTGTTTATTCCTATTATTTATTTAGATTCTAGGGCATAATTCTGGACCTTCTATATATTCTACGACACATAAGAAGTATGGTTTTTGACTAATGCAGAAATTCCACGATTTCCCATGTGGACATCAGTAGGGCATTTGAATATTAGATACTTAAAAAAAAACAAAAATAGGTACACATACAATTGCATCTGGTAATGCCATAAGAACATCGCAGACTGCTTCTCCTAATGCGTAGGGGCAGGGCGTCCTTCTAGGAAAATTTTAGGTTATAAAAATAGCCTAAGGAAAAATAAAAATAAAAATAAAATAAAAACTCAATTGTAAAATTCTGAAATGTTATGTGACTAACAGACCTAGTATGAAATCTGGAGACAGAGTATGGCATCTAACTCAGTTTTAAAACCAAGCACGCACCTTAGAAGTCAACGATCTCTTGGATCGGATGCTTATTTTACTCTGCATAACCTGGTGATATGTACCACCGTCTCTCATCTAGATTTACTAAATACACAGATCTATGCATATCCTACTCGGTTTTTCAATAAAAGCCAAGATCAATCGATCCTGTAACTTTAGACCTAACTAGAGGTCCAGAGCCATTAGGGTCGATTTTCTTCTACGATATTATTAGAACCTTGTGCTGGCAGTAAACATGTTAGTTAAAAAACGAATTCATCCATACCCTGGCAGGAATTAAAACATGTTTCAATGACATTAAAGATATCAAAGGAGTAGCGACAGAGATCTACAGGTGGAGTAGCGACAGAGACCTATAGGTGATTTCATCAAGTCACAAATCTTACAGGAAAAATTTATACAAAAGACTTTCAATGGTGAACTTCTAACCAGCCATCTGTAACTAATGATTTTCTTTCAAACCTAATGACTAGACTGAGATCACCGTCAGCCATGTATCAATAACATTTAATGATTTCACCCATGAAATAAGCAGAAATCTTAGTTCCATTTCTCTGGTAACGATTCACATTTATATTTTTGATTCATTATATATTGTATACCATCTTGCAGTAAGGAAAAACATTCTCATCGTGGAACCAATTGTTTTAACAATCATTCGAGGATACAGTTCTAGCCTGACAGATGCGCTAGCAAAGGAATTCGAACGCGGGGTCTATCACAAAAAAAAAATTTGATCCACATTTTTTCCGCTTTAATTGCATTTAGAAATTTTAGGCAGAGAGAGAGATTTTTAAAAATATTTGTGGAGAGAGGGTTTCAGATCTAAGGGCATCTGGAAGCCCTTAGGGTTACAAGAAAATTATGAAACTTGTCATTTCAGTGTAAAGACAGTCAAAAACTTGACATTTCAATATAAAGATAATTAAAAACTTGACAGTCCCGAGTGTTGTTCTAATAGAGCTCATAGGGTTATGATTACAAATCTTCTTACATCAGGCTGTGACATTAAAGGAAAAACCTTAATCCAATCGAATCAGCAAAGCCTGAAAACCCAGCCGCTTTTGAAATTTTCTTTTTCCCTGTGGCATGGGGTGAAGAATTCTCCCAGAAGTTTCCGGATACTTCAGAAAGAAAGTCATGCCACTTACCAGGCAAGAAGATCTCCATTTTCCTCTGTGTTGCTCCAACCCCGAATTGCCTGTCAAAGTCAGTTGTTTTATTTTAGTATTCCCTTCGAATTGAGCAATTGAAACAAGTTACTTAGCATTGCAGTTAAGTTTACCTCAGAGGAAACCAATAGTGAATGGCTGTTCCTTAAGATTGGGGAAGCCCGCATGGAATGCCCGAATAGTACGAAGTCATCTCCTAAAAACCATTTTTATAACAGGAAGATCACCGAGCTGTTTGAACCACGAAACTATGGCCTTATCGCCATTTTTGCAAACCAGGATAGCAGAACCCTAACTCATTTTCAGAATAGATGAAATAAGCGTGGAGTTCAACCTTTCAAGAACCGAGGAAACCTCACGGTCAATTCAAGTGTGCAGGTGGCAACTTTACGTACCATCACCTTAAATGGAGTCACATGGACCAGTACATTCGCTGGCAGGCATTGTACAACCATCGTAGCTCAAGATCAGTTGGGTGATATTAAAAATCTTTGCTTAGTGCATTCGACATCATGTACATTTAAGTCACCATATTACTTTTGAAAACCCAAGTTCAATATGGGTAATACGTTGTATAGGTTTCACATTCAACTTGTAAATATTGGTGATCCTCCCTTGGAATGATTCATGGAGCATGGTAGTTTGGATTTCCAAAAGATCACCTCCTTTATAACCCGCATGAGATAGGAGCTGTTACAAAGGTCCTCAAGGAGAAAGTACCTGGGTAGAAAACCCACTTAAATGGTTAGATTGTTCTATTGAAAACCTTGTGTTCAATCGTTATTTATAACTAAGTTTTTCGACAAATTGTGTTGTAAATAGAATGCCACCCTTTAGAGTGATATAGTAGCTTTGAGATACTTCAAATCCATAGTTAGAGTTCACTGATTCCACGGTAAGCAAATAAGAAAAGTGTCCAAGTTAATAATTATACCTGAGCCTTTAGCAGCTTCTGGAAGAAGTGGTGTACCTGAAAGTCAAAATGGATTGGTGTTAGCCGTAGCTAAGTAAGTGACATGCTAATAATCATACCCTTCTAATCTATAGGAAGAATTCGAGGGTAAACACTATAATATGATCAGCACTGAATTCTATTATTGGTTTTAAGTAATTGATAAATCCATTTATTATATATAATGACGGAAAGACAGAAAACAAAACAGAACAAAAAAAAAAAAAAATATGCTTCGGGATATATTACATGCTTAGTAAAGAACTTATACAGCACTCGAGGATCCCCTAGTCCTGTTCAGCCTTCTATGTAAATAGTCATTAAGAACATCTCCGAGGAGTACCAAGGATGGTGATAAATTACAAGCCACTCAATGATTCCCTAGAATGGGTAAGATATCCACTCCCAAACAAGTCAGACTTGATAAAAAGAGTTGCAGGAGCAAAGATATTTTCTAAATTCGACCTAAAGTATGGATTCTGGAAGATTGGAATTAGACCAGAAGACCAGTTCAAGACTGCCTTCAATGTTCCACATGGACAATCTGAATGGAAAGTAATGCCCTTCGGAGTAAAAAATTCCCTCTCTAAATTTCAGAGAATTATGGAATATGTATTAGAACCATACATGAATTGTCTCTTGGTTTATATCGATGATATTCTTGTATTCTCAAAATCCGTTGAAGAATGCATAAAGCATCTTAGGACATCTCTCCATGTCCTCTACACCAACAAATTTGTGTTATCTGAGAAAAAAAATGAAGTTATTTCAGACAGAAATTGAATTTCTAGGACAAAAAATAAAAAATGGAAAGGTTGAGGTTCAACAACATGTTGATTTCGCAAATAAATTTCCAGATGTCATCTTGGATAAAAAAAAGTTGCATATATTTTTAGGATGCCTGAACTATGTAGCCTCATATTATGAAAATTGTGCATAGGACCGAAGATTGTTAAACAAAAGACTAGGAACAATCCCACCACCGTGGACACAAAAGCATACAGAGCCAGTCAGAAGGATAAATGCCAAGGTAAACAATCTCCTTTTCATACATATAATAGATGAAATCTTTATGAATATTCTAGAGACAGATGCATCAAAAGAAGGTCGGGGAGCTGTCCTGAAGCAATGTTGAAAGGACTGTAATAACACTGATGACGAAATAGTCTAGTATGCATCTAGAATGTGGAATGATGTAAAAAAAAATATCACATAATTGATAAGGAAATAAAGGCATGCTTGCATGCTATCCAAAAGTTTGAGATCCACCTAATGAATAAGAAGTTCTGAACATATAGTCAAGCAATGAAATTGGTCCTGGAAAACCCTACTACACTACAACAAATCCTGGAATTAGCGTCCCATTTAGCATCCCTTTTTAGTGTAATTTTTTTTTCATTGAGTGTTCAAAGTAGACGCTAAATGGGACGCGTCATGGACAAAATGTAAAGAGTCTAAAATAACGTCTTTTTTTGCTTCCTAGATAGCATCCTTTATGATGTCTAAAATAGCGCCCATTTTTTTGCTTCCAAAATAGCGTCCAATTTTGCTTCCTAAATGACGTCGAGGTTTGCTTCCTAAATAACATCTTATTTTTCTTCCTAGAGATCGTCCTCTTTTACTTCCTAAATGGTGTCCCCATAAGCACCATATTTGCATCCTTAAAAGCGTCATGTTAGCATTTATGTTTGCATCTACATTCGCACCATATTTGCATCCATATGTGCTACCACTTTAGCATCCCATTTTCCACCACGTTTTACTCCCAATATGCACCAATTTTTGCTTCTAATTTTGCACCAATTTTTGGTTCTTTTTTTGCATCGTGTTTTTCTACCAAGATGGAGCCAATTTTTTCTTCTATTGTTGCACCATATTTTGCTTCCTATGTAGTGCCATGTTTTGCATCAGGGATGATTTTAAGAACCCCCCATATATTTATATGTATAAAAATTGGGCGAATCCCCATGATACAAAGGAAACGTTGCGGGCTATTTTATCAAGAATATAATATGTATATATAATTTTTTTTGTGATTTTTTTCATAAAATTATGTAATCCTGTAAAATATTGGCGAATCTTTCATAAAATGATAAAATCTTGTAAAATTTTGGCGAATCATTCATTGAATTATAAAACCTTGTAAAATATTGGCGAATGTTTCATAAAATTATAAAATCTTGTAAAATATTAGCGAATCTTTCATTGAATTATAAAACCATGTAAAGTCTGAGCGAATATTTCATAAAATTCTAAGGAGAGCAAAATCCACTTACTCAACAACAATTTGGAGAGCAAAATCTTTGAAAGGAATTCTCTTTAAAGATTCTTGAATTCTTGCAGCTTTCTCTTGGAAATGTGTTTCATTAGCACAACATCTTCTCATGTGAAGAATTACCCATTGATCATTTGGTTGCAAGGAAGAATTATATCTATTCATTATAACCTACATTTTCATTATGCATATATGGGAATGTTTGGCAATATCACAATTCCCAAGTATTATGAGGAAGTAGATCATCAAGATTAGCTATGTCCATCTGTTTCATCCAACAACAATTATCATGTATGAAGGCAATACTCTAGATCAAAAAGACTTTCAAAATTTAATTTATCATCATAATACTTGCATTTATATAGTGATCATCCTCAAGGCATCCTTTTATATGTGCTTTAGTTGCTATTAATGTGAGTACCATATTTTTGTTTTGCAACTCCTATGATCTCTATTGGCTATTGGATGTTCTAGAAAACCTATTAAAAAAGCACCTGGTCCAATAGCCTCTAAAATGGTGTACAAGACATAAAAGATAGGATTTAGATTGTGATGTTATTTCTTTTGAAACCACCCACCTATTTAGATGTAACTAGTCTTTATCTCCAACCTAATGATGATATGGTCTCCTATATCTAACTTGAAAATTATTTTATTTAAGCTAGAGTGTTGAGGAGAATCTCTGAACATTTACATGTGTGAGATTTAATCACTCTGCAAAGTTAGTATCTTTGTTTTGCTCCTTTCTTCATGGCATGTAGACAACTACAAATGCCACCAGAATTTGGCATGCTATGAAAGGATGAAACCCATATCAAATTTTAAAAGGTGAATTTATAGTCAATACATGGAAGCCCTATTGTATATGTTCGATTATGTGAAAATATTTGTCACTATTCCCATTAGCCACTAGTTTGGATGAGAGGTGATATCACAATTCCCAAGTATTACGAGGAAATAGATCATCAAGATTAGCTATGTCCAACCAGTTCATCCAACAACAATTATCATATATGAAGGCAGTACTCTAGATTAAGGAGACTTTCAAAATTTAATTTATCATCATAATACTTGCATTTATATAGTGATCATACTTGAGGCATCCTTTTATATATGCTTTAGCTGCTATTAATGTGAGTACCATTTTTTTTTTGCAACTCCTCTACGCTCTATTGGTTATTGGATGTTCTATAAAACCTATTCCAATGGTGCCTTTAATCTCCTTATGTTGATGGACCAGGTGCTAACAACATTGTCTATGAAACTATGGTGAGATTGTAATCCCTGCAGCATTTTAAGTTTAACTTTATTTGCCACAACCAAGTCACAAAATCAATCAATATACAGTCACACAATTACAAAACTGCTATGCATTTTTATCAGCTTATGTATAGATTGTGTGATTCTCATGCATTCATAACACATAAGTAGGCACAAGGAATCACCAACACCAGAGATAGCAGGAATTTATCTTTTCCTCATTCATACACAAAACTGTACATACTTTTGAAACCTTGACCTACTTCTAGTATGTGTGTGACCAATTGACCCTCAGACTAACTAACTTAATGAGATTAACCTTGAAATGCCCGTTGGCTTACAAACTTCAGCTTGGCAATGTTACTTCTAGCTCACTAACAAGCAGCTATAATTTTGCAACTAATTTCTAAATATAGAAACTCAAGTCTGTCCCCTTAATGAGTCACTAAAATAGATTGTGATATCTCTGCAAAAAACTCCTACAAATTTTGATCCTGCATCACACATGCATATATGGGAGGCTATTGTGAACTATAATCCAACATTTTATTTTACTCCAAACACTTAATTGGGATTTTTAGCATGGAGAACATATGTAAAATAAAAGTCCCAATATAATTTGTATAATTTTATATAATTGTATAATATGTGTTATTCTTATCTAATGCTAAACTCAAATGTACTTCATTTCCATTGCCACCATATTGCAGAAGATGACGAAGTGTCCTGACTCTTAATTCTTTTAAATAATCAACATTTACGAGCAGGCTTTCCTCATCTAGTCATGCAGTAATGGACATGAAATCTTGATAATACAATCTCACAAATCGCTCCCCATTTAAAAAAGAAAATAACATATATGCTAGTCATTAAGTCCAAGACATCTAAACTATAAACCATATTTCATGATTCAAGATTGACTGATTGAATTAAGTAACTATTTTACATTCCACCATTACAATGCACAAGTAGAATTTTTGCAATGAGCTTCCTAGCTGACCAAGGGATAATGCTTTATGTTTAATATTGTTTGTGTCATTCCTCCATTAATAGGGGTTACAACTGTTTTTATAGCATTTTTGACTTTGTATTACACTCCACCAATTCTGAAGGTTTTGCAATTTCTTGGTGATGTGCCTTTGCTGCCATTTTCTGTGATGTGCTTTATACCTTAATGATTATTAGATAGAAATTCGAAAGGAGTATTTTAGAAATAATGACACTCATGGATAAATTATATCAATGAAATCACAAGCATGCAATAAACCTTTTCTATTAGCTTATCATTAGACATGAGAAGAACATCAATAAGGTACAATGTGTCCTAACCAATTGCACTGAAACAAAGACTAAAACAACCTTTGAATCTGCTAATACAGAGAATCTATCCGAAAATATTCATGTAGTCTTATATGTAGGAACCAAGAGATGGTGTTACTCTTGCATTTTCAAGTGATTTACAATCATCAGAAGTGCAGAAAAAATAGCACAACAAAGATGGATCTTGAAATAAATGTAAGGCTCTTTTCTTTCAGGTTGGCATCTCTTTGCCTAACACTTCTTTCAAAGGCATGTGCTGGCATGAAGTTTTCTAATTGTGGTTTTGGGATGTCATCCATGCAAATATGACTAGAAAATGTTTATTAGATAGATTCAGTTCTTTGGACAGTTGGCAATCACCTTCTAGAGGCAATGCCCCATCTTTCATAGAAACACTCAGCTTCCCTTGCATTCTCTTCCTTGGTTCATAATTAGTATGGTTGGAAGTCAAGCCATCTACTTCACTCAAGTCTTCGTCACTTGAAGTGTCCAACTTGTCATTTTCACATTGTTTGCTAGCATGCCCTTTCGCACTTGAATATTCAGAGGAAGACTTGGTGAAGAAAAAAGGTTGAAATCCTCAATTGTTAATGGGGATGTTGATATCTTAAAATATGGGCATCATTACAACTTTAAAATCTCCAAAATAAAATTTTGATTGAAAATAGTACAAACCCTGCAAAACAAATGAATTCAGAACTAAAGGATGGATGAAAAAGTGTGAAGCGGCGTATACCTGATCAGTACCGAAGATCTCATGGAAATATTTCATTTGACTTGCATCCTCTTCTCCATCTTGCTTGTGGAAAGGTTCCTTTCCACATATATGCTTATCAGTAAGTATGGTTGGCCTGCAAGACGGTTTTCCCACTTCTTGTTCTAATGAGAGTATAGCACTAATGAGAGTGGTCTTCACACTTCTTGTTCAGCCAACAATGCCAATATTTTTCCCTCCTTCAAATGTACATGTAACGCCCAAGACCAAGGGAACTGTTGGATCTATATCTAATTTGCACACATAACAAATATATTTGACTGCAATCATCAATAACCATGCAAATTTTAATTAAAAAAAAACATTAACATAGTTATCTAGTCAGAAAGAACAACTTAGGCACCTTCAACTCTTGTAATTCCACCTCCCCATGTGAGGGCTAATTAGATGGTGGTCTGAGATCTTCTATAACTATTGGCTGCTCACTAGGAATGTGCATGTATTGTTTGATGCATTCTACAGACACAATGTAGTTTGTTAGTGTACCTTGCTTTTAAATACTAAATACCAATGATATGTCCATTGAGACACAATAAGATATGGCTATCCCCAAAAAACTTGCACCAGTTCAAATTGTTATTCATGATCATTTTATACAAATAAAGACCCAATAATAGTAGAAATCTCCCACAGTTGACATTCAGTTTTATTGTACACACCATGATTGACAGTACCCTTTGGAGCAGAACAAGGGAAAGAATAGAGGAGCAAAGAACAGTTGCACTCAATACATTTAGATGTTGAATCAACTACTCATTTGCTGAGAAACAGTGTTGTAAGCATTCACAAGCTCCATAGGTGCCTCACTTGAGACCAATAGTTCCTGATATTTCCCAGCTTGATGAATCTCCCCATCCAACATCAACTGCAAAAGAGAGATTTTAGTGTAGAAATTCAAAGAAAATTTCCCAAAATGATCAGGAGTAAATATGTCAAAATTACAGGAATTATAATCATGTGCCATCCCATGAAAAACTTTGTCAAAAAGTTGTATACAAGCAAACAAACATATTTCAATGACCAGGACAGCTGCTTACTAACCAAAATATCATCAAATGCAGGGAGAAAATCAACTTGGTGTGTTACAAGGATTACTATCTTTTTCGACAGTGCTCCCATTATGTATTCCTACACATCAAAATCTGTGATTAATAGGATATCAGAAATCTAAGACAAAATGAAAAAATCATTGCTATAGAAAGGGGCAACATAAAAAAGTGTTATTCACATAATAATTTGAAAACCTTTATATCAAAAGGAAATCATGATATTAACCTTAAAAAAGATACCAGCAGTATCAGCATCAACATCACTGAAAGGATCATCCAAAAGATAAATATCAGAATATTGATATAAAGCACAGGCAAGCTGTATCCATTATTTTTTGCCACGATTGAGATTGACATCTCTTTCTCCTAGTTCAGTCTGATCACCAAAGGGAATATTCTGGACGTCTTTATCTAGTGAAGACTTTAGGATAACTTCCTCATATATATGCATGTCCATGGGATGCCCAAATAGTATGCTATCTCATATTGTTCCAGTTTGAATCCATGCAGTCTGAGAAACATGTGCAATAGTGCCATAGACTTACAACTACAGAGGCAGGGTTGAGAACATGAGAAAGAGAATCCATCAATTTAAAAGGTTGACAATGTTAGGGTAAGGGGGTAAATAATTCTTACTTACACTGCCCCTCAACTTTGGTACTTATCCAAGTATTGCAGCTAAAAGAGTTGATTTTCCTGATCCGACTTCTTCACAAATTGCAAATTTTTGGCCATGTTTAACCTCCATATATGCACCAGAGCTTCTATGGTGGCCCTTAACCGCTGATCCTAGGCTGACATTAGTTCAGTTTGAAACTCATGTTGTAACTTCGCTAATGGAGTGTTACAAAGCATGGTACTAATGTAACTGCCAAGGCTGAAAGTGTGGCCCATCCAATTGCATGGAAAAGGATGCCTAAAGCAAATATGAGCTCGAGCACTGTTGTCCAAGTCTGATGAAACCAAAAGGGAAATTCCTCAATACGATAAGGATATACCGCCATATAATTCATGATTTCTCATGTTGTATGCACTTGTTTAGTTTCATTGGACAGCTTTAGTTGTTTTTGATAGATTGTTGCAATGAGTGAAGAGCGCATTTGTAGACTAATCCGTCTAGTGCCAAAATACCATAGCCTTTGAGATAAGGATTCTATGACCTTGGCAATAAAGAGTGCTTCTACCAAAACAAAACCTTCATATTTGAATGATTGTCCAACTTCTGAAAATCCAATAAAGGAATTTAGAACAAGTGGTCCATAACACAGGGTAAGTATTTTGAGAAAGGCATAGAACCCAGTCCTCCCTAGATTTTTCCAGTGACAACAAACTAAAGCCCAGAAAACTGATAGAGTGTCAGATCGCAGCCAAAATAGTATGTATCACTGCAACACATATGTGGAATGGATTTTGAGGTTTCACATTTGTCAGTATGCTCGTCCGCCTTATCCATTTGATGAGAACAATGGACTGGAATGCCAACAAGAAGAATAAATGTATGATTGTGATCAAAGCATGTTTGTTGCAAGAGGACAAATGGAAGGTGTGTAGTAAATATGAGTTGAGAGATAGGGGTAAACCGCAGCTCTCTTCATAGTTTTGAGCAGGGGACAATGGATTTGAGAGGCCACAAAAGTTTCTCTAGAGCTCTGGGGTTGATAAATCAATTCAATGCAGGAAAATTAATCAACAAATTCTAATAGTTCTTGACAACTTTCAACTATCAAAACAATCCTAGGATCATATAAATATCAGATTGTAAATATGCCATCATACTAGGGCCATGTCACCTGTTTTGTTGAAAATCCTTGTCATTTTTACACTTAAAACTGAGAATAAATGTTAAAATTAAAAATATAATCAAAGTAATGAGCTTACTTGTAAATATAGCCATCCATGTTTTGTAAACAGTTTACCACAACCATTGCAGATTTTATTTAGTAGATTTTATTTAGCAGATTTTGTTCAAAACACCCCAGTTACCTCAGTTTCTCGTTCGACCACAAAATTCAAATACAACATATGTATAGTACTTTTCTAAATCATGCAGGCTAAGAAATTCCAATAATTTGCACCAACATCAATAGGATTCCTCTAACTATTCTTAGCATCAGCTAACTTAGCCTTTTGAAAAGACTCTTTTATAGTGTACATGTCAAAAATCTCAAGTGCTTTCTTAATTCATTTGATCCATTAACCAATGAACTCCATGATCAACTTCGCCTCTTCATCTATCACTCTAAGACTAATGGTGTAGTTGTTGTATTGGATGTAGGCATCTACTATCTAATTGCAATTCTAGTGTAGGTACTGTCAATGTTATTATTCCTTCCAATAGTTATCAATATAGGATTTTTCCTTGATGGTGACTTTGAATTTGCCCCGCATCAAGGCTTGTGTGGTGCCAAGATTTTGTTTGTGCTCAAGCCTCAAATTATTTCTCCTGCCACAACAAAAATTCTTCATGCATGCACAACTTCACAAAGGCAAAACTATCTTCATTTGTGAATTGTTGTACACCATAACAAGAATCTAACTGCATCAAGCAATTATCAAGTCACAAGGTGTTCATCTAACCCTCATCGGGTCATATTTCTACCTTGATTTCCATTCTTATAAGAGGCCTTGATTTGGCAATGATCTTCGTTTACAACTACTTGACATCTTGCTTGAGTTGATCCCTAAGCCTTTTTGAATGCTAACCTACAATTTTATCACAGACGTTATCAAATGCTGCAAAAATGGAAGATATTGATCAATTAAGGTTAGCAACTTCAGCTTTGAGTAGTCTTAAAACATCCAATCCAGTTTTAGACTTAACATTTAGGCAAAACGTATTATTCTTCCTACCCTCCCTGCCAAATAGGAGCAACAACACCATGCTAACTTGTCAAATGAGCAATCAGTGGGATTTAGGTCCAAATAATAAGTTGGCGTGCACTATATTATTCTTGGTGATGACTCTATTGGCCTCCATTATTAAATTAGTTTTGTCTAGTACACCCAAAACGTCCAACTTAGTTTTAGACTTAACATTTAGTAAACTGATTACATTATGGGCAATCTCTGGCTTCTTATCTAGTTAATTGGTTATTGTTTTACAATCTAGAAAGGCAGACCTTGCCAGTTCCTGCTCATCCTGTACTAGTACCAACTGATTCCAATTCTTAGTAATCTCCACAGTGATGTCATCCCATACTATATGTTTGGTCCCTTTCAGTGCATGTTTTCCTACATATCTCTTAGCAAACTTATAAATCTCTATTTTTAATTTATTCTTAGTATGGTGTAGCTCTTGTACTATCTCATTCCTTACTCTAATTTTTCTTTTTTCCATCATGATTCCAATCATGACCTGCCATATTTTGGCATTCCTCCACTTCATTTCCTTGATCTAATTCAATAGAACAATATGTGCAATTCTCAACACAAATATGGTTACTCATACAAGAGTAATCAGAGGAATGGCATTTCTCTAGAACACATCACCAAAAACATACAAAACACTTACAACCACATACAGAAAGTCCCTCCTTCAATTCTGTTAGGGCTAAAACTGCCTCGAGTTGCAACTTTTGTACATCATTACTACTATAAAATTTGGCAATGTTGTTGGAAAGCCACTTTTGAACACGATCATGGCATCTCTCTATTAATGCCTCTAAGAAGGACTGAAATTTAGAGTGCCATAGATCACCATTTTTACCTATTCTTTCCAAGACACTTTCTAGTCTTGACCTAAGATAACAATTTTTTATATTATTTGATGTAGTTTCATCCAGAGCTGCAAGCTCCAGGTTAGTGTCCTGCAAATCAATGAATAGATCCCCAATTTCTATTGGAGCATCACCTACCACTTGGTTGAATCAAGTCATAAAACCAGATTTCAATTCCATTGTGTCCAAAAGAAGTTTCATAAACTGTAAATCCTGATCATGGGAGGAGTATATTTGAGCCTTTTGGGAGGAGTAAATCCAATCTCTTAAGAATAGTAGCAGAATTAATTCATTATATTCAAAAATCAAAACTCTAAAGACGTAAAGACATGCAACATGCAATAAATTCATTCAATTTCGGATATACTCAGAACAATCTAACTACTAGTGGCGAAAACAAGATGACTGCTACACACCACCAAATAAGACAAGAAACATGATAACCTGTATAGTATCAAGGTTTGGAATGCTCCGTTTACAGTATGTTTCCCTGTAGGTGCTGAGATTCAAGTGAATACTGTATTGACAGCCTGTGGACATATGAAAATTATGCCAATAACATTAGAGAAATTTCAGTCTCGTGCCAATAGGTATCCTATGATGAATGCATAGGAACCTTTACATAGACCATTTTTCTCTTCGCTTAGCTATGCAGAGCTCATTTCCCTTTCTAAATACTGATATTTTCAAGGAAAATACGAAATAAGTAAATACATGCTAAAAAGTGAAGATGCTTAATTCATACAAGTGAAAGGAAATAAAAACATCTTTCCTCAAACCATTGAATCAGAGAAAATCAAAAGAAACCAATGAAGCTACAACAAATGGTTAAGTCAAGCATCAAATAAGAACTAGAAGCATTCAAGGAACTAACGCAATCTTTAACCAAAATAAACCCAAACTTCCACAATCGACATAATACTAAAAACATAAGCAGTAAAAAATCCATAGAAATTTTCCAAGGTATCAGGGCTATACATTAACACAGTTTCATGTACTAGAATGAGCCCATTACTTCTTAGCGAAAGTCTTGTTAAATTATTTATTTATCCTTTGATACTAGGACACTATCTATGTGAAGAGATAGGCTCCAGGTTCATTCACATTCCAGCTTCATTTCATGTCACAAACAAGAGAGAGAATGTAATAGTTAAATATCAAAACATCAATCTTAAATAACTTACATCAAGGAAATGTAGTCCCAATCATCAATCTTACAACAAAAAACACAAAATATATAATATATTTTTACCTAAAATGCAACCTCAAATTGACATATAGTGAACTTGCTACCATAAAGATTTTCCAACCTACTTCAAAAATAGAGGAACAACAAAGTTAGTCAAATAACATGAATCACATCATAAAAAATAGAACACCTAGGTACTGGACTCACATCCGGAAAGTGTCAGTGAAACACAACTGCACTAACTAGATTCAGGGCAAGTGGGGACTCCACTTGTTATCTCGTCCCTTAATGGTCCAACGGACATGTGGGGACCTGAATCTTGTCAAATCAACAAACCAATAGAATCATGGATTTTTTCCTACACTAGCAAATTATGCTCGTGGAGGCTAAGATAATTATGCATTGTAACTATGCCAATTGCATTAGAGCCAGAGGAATGTTGGTCTTGTGCCAATAGGTCTCCTACAATCAATGGATAGGAACCTAGTACATCGACCATTTTTCTCTTTGCTTAGCTATGTAGAGCTCATTTATTTTTTTGACTAATGATAAGTATTTACAAAGAAAATATACAATGAACATAATAGATTTAGAAAAGTGAAGACAATTAATTCATGCAACTGAAAGGAAATAAAAACATATTTCCTGAAACCCCGAATCAATGTAAATCAACTAAAACCAAACCAAACTACAACAAAGGGTTAAATCAAGAATCATATGAGAACTAGAAGCATTCAAGGGACTAACACAATATTTAACCAAAATACATGCAAACTTCAAAAATTGACAAAATGCTTCAACAAAAGCAATAAACAAACCATTCTTGCTTAGCGAAAGTGTTGTCAAATTAGTTATTTATCCTTTAATGCTAGGATGTCACATATCAAAAAGGGACAATGTAAGAGATAAACATCAAAACATCGATCTTAAAATAAATTGCATGAAGGAAATGCATCTCAAATAAGCAATGTTACAAGAAAAAAGTACAATGTAGAATCTATTTTTCCTGAAACGCAACCTCAAATTCACATAAGCGATCACCAGCAAGGGTCCATGGAACACCCTAGACCAAAATAAGATGCAAGTACATCATGTATACTAGATCATAATTCATAAATCACCGATTAAAAATCAAAATCCCAATTCACATTCTAGCCTTGTTCCTCATTTTCAGCATTCTCAACATGATCTTCTCAAGATGAACCATCATTATGATCCTCAAAAACATTATGTTCTATATCAAGTTCATTAGAGAAATTTGTTATACTGTTTTCTCCCCTTCTTTCACGATCTGATCGCCAAAGAGCTAGTGCTCTTTCATACGGAAAATTGTCAACCTCATACTTTGTTGCATATAATCTTAAGCATGTATCCACATTTTTATCAAGCTTGTTCCTCAACTTTGACTTCAAGAATGTTAGTGCACTAAACATTCTCTCATCCTCCACTGATCCCAAAATCATGGTTTGACATAAATTCGCTAATTTGAAATATTTTGACCTTCTTTGCTGTAGGATTTCACTACCATTGAGTTTAGTCCATAATCTTGTAATTGTGCCATATTCTAGATGATTATCCAGCTCAAGAAATTGCTCCCACATTGTTGTAGCAAATCATATGGCTTGATCTGACAATTTGTTTCCATCTAAAATACCTTGAATATGTTATCCTTGTATCTCGGCCTCTCGACAAAAATGGATCTGTAAAGTCTTGCATTTCCCTATAAAGTCAACCTTTAAAGTTTATGAACATTGACGATGGTTCCAATATTGAGGGTATACCATAGACATGGCCTCCAACAATTCAACTCGAGGAAATCGTTCTCTTATCTCTGATGATAGTATTTTTGCAATTTCTATAAAGTTGTGCCTCACTGAAATCACAACATTGTCAAATCATTCTCTTGACATGGGGCACTCTTTGGTGGATCTTCCTATCTTATCATTATAATAAAAGGGAACCATATACCCATGCACTGCCACACATAGAATCCCTTTTTCATCAAACTTCAAATTTTTATTATTATTTTCTATATTGATTATCTTAGTCCACTTTGTAAATGCTAGACCTATAAAAGACTCTCCCATAATATACAAATTATCCAATGCAAGGCACGATAATTTTCTTGCATTTGTGTATTCAACAATATACATCGTGGGACTCTGAGACATCTTCACGAGGTTATTCATTTCATGAAGCATAGGAAGAATTCCATCCAATGTTAATAATGTCTCTATATCAGTTAGTAGAAAGAGAAGAGTTTGAGCTTTTTCTACTCTTAAGCGACGTTCATACATTACCCCTACTGAGGATGCATATTCCTCAAATAGTCTTTCAGTTGGTCCCTTCAATGAGATCCATCTTGTATCAACATCTTTTAATAGATGCTCCCAAAACTTGGGATCTGGCCTCTTTAAGTAGGGGAGTCTTGAATTATGACTATTGGAATAATTAGTTTCTTTAATTTAAATAATTAATATTTAAAATATTTTATTTAATAAATATCTAGTCTTTTTGCACTAAGACTTTTTCTATTGTTCTAACTATAAGTGATTTTTTATTTAAGCTTATCATCATAATTTTTTAAAACAATATTTATATTTCAGCTTAACTATTAATACATCATTAATAATATTAAATGATGCATAAACTATATATAATAAATATATTTCATAAATACATAGTAACAACACTATTATTAAAGCTGCTTAATAATATTAGCCTTGAGGCCTTTATGCATGTTATTCCTAGAAGACTACTATTAGTCATCCCATGCTTTAAGTGGCGATAATTATCTTCTATTTAATTATGTATCTTCACATGATACTTCTTTTAAAATTTAAGGACAAGGTCCAATTATTTGGATGGTCTTTTGGTAAGCTTGGATAGGCACCTATAGTCTCTCCCTTTGCATGTTGGATTCCCTCGTTTAACATGGTAGTTTCCGTAGTACTTGATGATAGATAAAAGATGAATCATTTAATCAAATTAAATAAATGTGATGAAAGAAAAAGTGTTATTCAGAGTCTTTCCGACACAACACTTTGAGATCCAGTAACCTCGAGTGCTCTTCAGAGCTGTTTAACTCAACACTCTCACATGGGTGTTACGCTACTGCAATTCGAGAGCCTTTGCTCAACACTAGTGCTAGAATGTGGTTGTGAGGTACATCTAGAATATTTAAGTTGCCTCGGATCCAGTATTCGTTTATCAATCTTGGAGTGCTCCAGGGATTAGGCCCAACACTCAATGTACCTTAGGGATTACTCCCAGTACATAAACATTCCTCTAGGTACATCGGGGCTTATGCCCAGTACATAGGTTATATGTGTGTTTCTGAGTACATGCCTGATAGGTCAATATATAAAAGAATAAATCATAGGTGCTACGGCTCATGCCCAATATTCAAAATAAATCATATGTTCCAGGGCTGTGGCCCAATATAACAACAAAAATAGTTAGTCTGAAATTCGGGATATTACAGCGTCTGTCTTATAGATGCACTTCTTTCCTTGTAGGTGATTTTATGTAATGGGTGTTTAAATATCATGAAGGGGTTATCTCTGTCTAAGATGTTTTGGGGTTCATCCAAATCTGTGAAGTATTTGTCTTTCCTCGATGCCTTGTTGAGGTGATCACTTATTGTGATCCTAATGCCAATAATGTTATAATTGGAAATGTTGGCAGAGGATTTTGATACCTTGACCTGTGTTTTAATTTCCTTGTTTTAAAGAATTATTGGAATGTTGTGAATTTGATAATGTTGAGAGGGTTTCTATACCTTGACCTGCGTTTCAATTTCTTCATTTAAAAGAATACCAGAGTGTTCTGAGTCTGATAATGTTTGGCTTCAAGAAGCTCCATGTGGCCATTATCTTGTGAATCTAATAGTTTGGACTGTCCATTCGATTTGTTTGGTTTATGTTTAAGAATTGAAAACTGAAAAGTGTAGATACGAAGAAAAATCGTATTGATTGGTTGTTTAGGGAAGTTATATGTACCATATGTTTTACTTTTAACTTGAAGGTTTTATTGTTGAAAATAAATTAGTAGCCTACGTGTAGAATGTTTATCTCGTTGGAAATTCCTAAGTTCTTTGTTTTAAAAGAATAAAATACAAAGGGGCTAAACCCTAGCTTGATAATATAAATGAAATAATTTGAGAAAAGGTATAGAAAGACAATGTGATTTCATTCTTGCGTGGTTTTGAAAGTTTAGATGTGAATCAACATTTAAATAAATTTTCGGTTTATGACATATTGAATGAATGTCTAGCACAGGCTAGCTAGTCTAGCCCTGGTAGACCCTTGAGCTGGTTAGGGAAGACTTTCAATTTTGACAGAGGCAACAATTAAAATTCTGATCCTATAATATGACCTTGAGAGCCCATGCCCAATGGCCCTTGCTCTATAGAAGAAATAACATTGTAAAGAATAGGGAAATACAGTGCTGTACAATAAATACTAATTTAATAATCCTAGCTTTTATTGCAAATTGAAATGGAGAATTGTAGTTCATACCTGGTTGTCCTGAAGCTTGATCCTCCTCTGCAAGACCTGCAAACTCAAACAATAATTACTGCAGAAAGCTTATGGACTTGGCTAACCTGTAGAATGAGCTTTTAACTCGATAACTTTGGGACTACCATGTTCCTCCCAACCATGAACCTTAGATCGTTCTTGGTTCTAATTGGATCCCCCGAGCTAGTTCCAACATGCAATAGGAGAAGTGGAGGCCCTATGTTCAATTGCAGGATTAGATCTAGATATTAATGTGGGACTGCTTCAGTTCTTGCAGCAAAATTCTCCTTTATTACCATAAAAGAATGATAATGAAAAGATGATGCCCCCTCTCTTGGGGTATTCCCTCTTTTATATAGGGCAGTCTTGGAATATAGCTATTTGAATAATTATTTAGTTTCTTTAATTAAATTAATATTTTTAAAATATATTTTTACTAAATATATAGTCCTTGTTAAACTCGGACTTTTATTTGTTTTAACTCGAAGTGACTTTAAATTACTTCTTACATAATAATAAAAATAGTAGTAACATATTATACCTAATATTATCAATACTGCTTAGTAATACATATTAATAGTATGATAATGTGATAGCCATCTATGCATAAACTATATGCAATATATATATTTTATAAATAAATAATAATAACATTATTATTAATACTTTTAATAATAATATTAACTTTCAGACCTTTATGCAATTCATGCACATACGACTATTCTTAGTCATTTCATACTTAAGTTATGGTAATTTTTATTTATTTATTTATGTATCTCTCATGGTACTTATTTTTAAAATTAAGGACAGGGTCCAACTCTTTGGATGGTCTTTTTGGTAGGCTTGGATAGGCACCTATAGGTATCTCTCTTGCATGTTGTATTCCCTCGTTTAACATGGTAGTTCCCGCTGTACTTGATGATAGATAGAAAATTATTCATTTAACCAAATTAAATTAATGCGATGAAATAGAAGTGCTATTCAGAGTCTTGTCCACTCAACACTTTTGAGATCTAGTAACTCTGAGTGCTCTTCAGAGCGTTTAACTTAACACTTTCACATGGGCGTTACTCTAGTGCAATTCCAGAGCGTCTTTCTCAACACTAGTACTAGAATGTGGTTGTGAAGCACATCTAGAATATATATAATGGCCTCGGATCCGATATTCACTTATCAAGTTGGGAGTGCTCTAGGGATCCTACCCAATACTCAATGTACATTGGGGCTTACACCCAACACATAATAAAATCCTCTGGGTACATCAAAGCTTAGGCTCAGTATGTAGGTCATCCGTGTGTTTCTAAGTCCACGTTCAATACACCATATAAGTGAATCAGGTAAATCATAATTCTGCATAGTATGTAAGAAAAAGGTCACCTCAGTATATTAGGGTTTTGTACCTGATTCATATAACAATAATATAATCAATCCATTAGGGATTTCTTTCCCAACATATAACAATAATGCATCAATCAGGATCCATGCCCAATATGTAAATCTATAAAAGAAATGATTCATGTGCACTAGGGCTTATGCCCAATAATCAACCAAATAATGTGTGTCGGGGCTGTGGCCCAATATAACATCAGAAATTGTTAGTTCAAAATTTGAAATATTACATCCCTCCCCGCTTAGAAAGAACATCGTCGCGGTGTTCTAGGGGCTACAAATGAAGTCATGAAACAAGGCAAGGTATGCCTCTTTCATGGTTGCCTCATTTTTCCAGGTAGCTTCCTCTGGTTCGAAGTGCCTCCATTGCACTTTCAGCTGGGAAATGGACCTGCTTTGAAGCTGCACCTCTCTCTTATCCAGAATGTGGAGTGGTTCTGGCATGAACTCCCCTTCGGGATCCACCTGTAATAAGGACCAATCAATCACATGTTTAGTATTGTACACATATTTCTTTAATAACGATGCATGAAAAACATTATGAACTTTTATGTGAGCTGATAAGGCTAGCTCATATGCTTCTGGGCCCTTCTTGGTCAATATCTCGAAAGGTCCACAAAACTGGGGCCTAGTTTCCCGCATCATCCTAAGGTCAAAGAGCTTCATTTTTCCTTTACTTTAGGTAACACATGTTCACCGACTTGGTAGTCTTTGTATTTTCTTTTCTTATCTGCATAACTCTTTTGGCAGTCTTATGCCTCCTTCAAGTTTTGTTGTACCTTGAAGACTAGTTGCTCCAAGTCTTTTACTATGTCGGGGCCTAACACAAGTCTATCTACCGGAATGTCCCAAGTCACGGATGTCAGACATTTCCTGCCGTAGAGCATTTCGAAAGGGCTCATTTTGGCCAACGTTTGGTATCTGTTGTTGTAGGCAAACTCTGCGAGGTGCAAATAATCTACCCACTTTGTTGGGTTGTTCATGACATACATCCTAAGCATGTCCTCAAGGATTTGGTTTACTCGTTCCGTTTGTCCATCGGTTTGGGGATGGTATGCGGTATTGAACTCCAATTGTGACTCCAACCTAGAGAACAATGCCCTCCAGAAGTTGGTAGTGAACTTCATATCTCTATTGAAAATGATTTCCTTGGGTATCCCATCCAATCATAAAATCTCCTTCAGAAAGATTTATGCGATGTGAACAGCTTTGTAGGTAGATTTTACTGGTATAAAGTGTGCTGCCTTGGATAACTTGTCTACTACTACAAAGATGGATTCATTCTGCCTCTTACTTTTTGGCAACCCGGTTATGAAATCCATACTGATGACCTCCCACTTCCACTTTGGAATGGGTAACGATTGTAGTAGTCCTGAAGGGTGTTGGTGTTCTGCTTTGACCAACTAACACTCTTGGCACTTAGCAATGAACAAAGCTATGTCGACTTTCAGTTTAGGAAAAAAGAAGTGTTTCTTCACTGCCGATATCATCTTTTGATATCCCATATGTCCCAAGTAAGGTTTCTGATGGACTTATTTGAGGATGTTAGGTCTAATGTCTTTTCCTTCTTGAACATAGAGTCTCTCTTTTGACCATAACAGTCTCGACTCGTCTATCTTGTACTACTTTTGTTGTTGGAATAACCTATCCTCTTAGATTTTCTTATGGATCTCAAGATAGAACTGGTCATGTTGACATGCTGATCTGAGTCAGCTTGACTCACGGTCACCTCATATATCATATGGGCCTGTCGACTTAAAGCATTGGTAATCTTGTTCTCCTTTCCCTTTATGTGTTTTAGTTTGAAATGGTACTCACTAAGGAAGGCTAACTACCTGGCCCGTCTGGCATTTAGGTCTGGTTGGTCAAATAAATACTTTAGACTCATGTTTTCCATCTTTAATAGGAACTTCTTTCCCTTAAGATAGTGCCTTCACATCTTTAAGGCGTGGATAATGGCGGCTAGTTTAAGATCGTGTGTGGGGTAGTTCTGTTCGTATTCCTTTAATTTCCTTGACTCGTAACATATAGCGAAGTCATTTTGCATAAGGACTCCAACAAGCCCTTCCTTGATTGGATCTATGCAAAATACGAAGTCCCCATCGGGGTTGGCAATCCATAGGATGGGTGCGCTAGTCAAAAGTTATTTTAACTTTTGGAAAGTTTCTTCACATTTTGTTGTCCAAAGAAATTTGGTTGTTTTCTTTTGCAAGGCTATCATAGGACAAACAATTCGAGAGAAGTTCTCAATGAACTTCTCATAGTATCTGGATAACCCTAAGAATGATGAAATGTCAGTTACGCAAGTGGGAGTAGGCCATTCTTCTATGGATTTAATCTTCTCGGGGTCAACTACTATGATCCGGATCTTGGGAGCTGAGAAGCGGAATGCTTGAATGTAGAGAGAGGAGGAGATTAAGCATGCAAATCTGTCATAAAATTCACATGAAAACCCTAATATTGCATAAGAATAAGCATGAACAAAAACATATGAAGTCAATGGGAGGTGTGGCTCAAAGAAGAGGCCCACCTCTGAAACTAATTACCGATAATTCACTCAATTCTAATTAATCTCACAATGAACAATAGAAAATAAAAGAGAAACCAAATGAGTAACTTGTTATCATGAGAAGGCTTTCTAGGCCTTTATATAGCATTATTACAATGTGTCTTGAGGCCATACTATGGGCCAAAACAATGTGCTACCAAACACCATGGATATGAGAGGGTGGCCTCTCCATTTAATGCTTTTATGATAAATGGGAGAGGGTGGCCTCTCCATTTAATGCTTTTATGGCTTATCCATCCGAATTTAGACCATATGCCCCCTAAAATTTGGATCATTCCTCCTCCCTTAGAAAATGATGGTCCCCATCATTTCATGCTAAAAAGAGACCCATGATTACAATGTGCTAGTTACCAATGAAGAGAAGGGTTTTGTGTGGTTGACCCATAACCGTGGGTTTTGCGAGGTTGACCCATAACCGTGATGGCAATGGCAAGCTTGATTCCAATGAAGAGAAGAGTTTTGTGTGGTTAACTCAGAACCATGGGTTTTGTGTGGTTGACCCATAACCGTGGGTTTTATGTGGTTAACCCATAACCATGGTGGCAATGACAAGCTTGTTTCCACTGAAGAGAAGCGTTTTGTGTGGTTAACCCATAACTGTGGGTTTTGTGTGGTTGACCCACAACCATGATTACAATACATAACTGTGGGTATTGTGTGGTTGACCCATAACCATGGGTTTTGTGTGGTTGACCCATAACCGTGATTACAATACATAAATGTGGGTTTTGTGTGGTCCCCCCCATAACCATGGGTTTTTTGTGGTGGACCCAGAACCATAGGGTTTGTGTGGTTAACCATAACCATGATTACATTAAGATTTAAAAAAATTGAAAATTCATGATCTTTGGTGTAGTTGATGTCTTGCTGCAAATCCATTCATAGCTTCTGATGCATGTACTGAATTGAATTCCATTGAAGACCCATTTGAGATCTCGAAAAGACCTTTACATCCATATAACATAATTGCTTTGGGGTGGCCCAGAGATTGAGAAAATGTTTGTTGAAGTTTAAGAGATGCGCGCACACTAGTTTGTAGACATATGTTGCTTCAGTGGATGATATCTCTCAAACCAGAAAGCCAAATGAAAAACCATGAAATACCCATTTTAGCTAACGGAAAGAGATTTCCAATGAGCTATGGTAGATCCTCAAAGACATTTTGTGGAGTCTGTAGCACTTTTTTAAATTTGTTGTACGTCCAACTGCATTGTGTACAAATATGTACTACTTCAAACAAACATATCCACAAACCGAAAAACGAAATAAAATTCCGTGAAATACCCATTTTAGATGATGGAAAGAGATTTCAAATGAGCTATGGAAGAGCCTTTGAGAGATTCTATGGAGTCTATAGCACTTGTTTAAAGTTGTTTTACGTCCGGCTGCATTATGCACAAACACGCGCTACTTCAAACAAGCATATCTCACAAACCGGGAAATGAAAGGAAATTCCGTGAATTACCCATTTGAGCTGACGGAAATACCTTTCTGACGAACTATGGTAGACCCTCTAAAAAATTCTGTGAAGCCCATGGAACCTGTACAAATTTTGCTGAATGTGAGAGTGTTGAGTATAGAGATGCCAAGGGTTTGTAGAGAAGCATGGGTTGTTGTAGAGGTTGTGGAACCTCCGTCGAATCTGCATAATGCTTCAAAATCTTGTCCCAATGGAGAGCGTACCCGCTCTAATACCACTGATCTGGATCTTGGGAGTTGAGAACCGGAATGCTTGAATGCAGAGAGAGGAGGAGATTAAGCATGCAAATCTGTCATAAAATTCACATGAAAACCCTAATATTGCATAAGAATAAGCATGAACAAAAACATATGAAGTCAATGGGAGGTGAGGCTCAAAGAGGATCCCCACCTCTGAAACTAATTACCAATCAGTCACTTAATTCTAATTAATCTCACAATGAACAATAGAAAACAGGAGAGAAACCAAATGAGTAACTTGTTATCATGAGAAGGCTTGCTAGGATTTTATATAGCATTATTACAATGTGTCTTGAGGCCATACCATGGGCCAAAACTATGTGCTACCAAATACCATGGATATGAGAGGGTGGCCTCTCCATTTAATGCTTTTATGATAAATGAGAGAGGGTGGCCTCTCCATTTAATGCTTTTATGGCTTATCCATCCGAATTTAGACCATATGCCCCCTAAAATTCGGATCATACTATGCCCTTCTCTGAGATGATGTGCCCTAGGTACTCTATCTGGGGTTTGTAGAAATCACACTTGCTAAACTTAGCGTATAGTTGGTGTTCTCATAGTATTCATAATGTAATATCCCTCCTTTTATGCCATATTAATTTGTAAATATGAAAGAATATTGTAATGGTTATGGTGAGGAGCCAAGAACCCCACAAGTAATTCTGGTTAGTTAAGTGTCATTATTTGGCTGTGACATACCGAAGAGAATTCCGTTATATCTTTCTAGGGAGTTTTGACAAAAGTCCGAGGTAAGAATTACATGCGTATTAATAACCTTTGTGGTTGGAATACAATACTCTATATGCTTTAGAAGACAAGTGGGTTATCGTGCCTTTTCAAACATAGGAATAGGTCACTTCGTCGATAAAACTTTAAGTTTATTAAGGGAATTATTGAGTGTATACTACACTCTTTGCAGATATATACCTTCTAAAAGAGAAAGGTAGGTCTTCTTAATATAAAGAAACTATCCTTTAATATATTTAAGGAAAGGTTTCCTTAGAAGAAAGGAAAGCTTTATTTCCCTATAAACTAAAAATAGAAATGGGGTTATCTGTTAGAATATTAACCCATGCATAATATTAGATTTTCCTTAGGAACATGGTGACACATAAATTCTCAAAGAGAATAGTTGAGGAGAATCCTAGGTAGGTGTATGCATACTATTATTTAAAGTCGAGTAGCTAAGACCTTATAGAAAACTATCGGTCAATCTTCATTGTAATATTTAATCTCTTTCAGTTTAATAGTTGACAGGGTTCTTCTATTTATTATTCTTTATTATGTGTTATGCTCATAACAATTACTTAACAAAAGAGGTACGATTTTATACTACTAATTGTAGTCAAAATACTCTTCATCGGAGAAGATTGACAAAGTGGTATTTGAAAGTGCAACAATTGTGTTGTCGAGGTTAAAATCCTTAGTGAGGAGTGTGTATGCATAGTGGCAAGGTATGTTCGTGATGACTCCCCACAACCGCTAGAGGGAGGTTTAGAGATGACACGTGACGCTCCATAGTCTGCTTGGGGTTACAAGTGGCGGGAGGTACTCCCTTTTGAGGACGGATTCCCCAAAGTGGTGCGAGTTTTTGGGAAGAGACGGAGGAGAACGCGAGAATAAGTTTTAGTTAAATCACTGATGGCGGTCTTGGAAAGGGGGAAAAATAGTGAAACACTGTAGTTGGCATGGGGAAGATCTCAGCATCTGACGCTGGATTGATACCATACTCTGTTGGGAAATATGTTACAACCGGGAGTTTGTGCAGATCCTCATCTTCGGGTTAGAATGGTGATGATCTGTAGACCGGATCTGCGCGAGTCTTCTGCGTTGTGGGGATTTGCAAATACCATATCGGGATTGTGGAGGCTTGGTACTTGGTGGACGGTTTTGGCTTATGACGCTGGGTCTTCGCAAACAATTCCGATCAGTTTTCAACTAATCGACTCTGCATGTAAGTGGTTATTGTTTTGTGACTGATGCTTCTGGGATTATAATGTGCGCAACGTTTCTTTTATCGATCTGATGAGATCTGAGCATTTCTTCTTATGTGGCAATTTCTGTCTTGTTGAGGATAGTGCATTTATTCTTAAAATTATCGATCTGATGAGTTCTGAGTATTTTTTTTAAATGTCGATCTTGGTTTGAGATCGGAATACTTCTACCTTACCGATCGTTTGTTGAGGGTAGCGAGCCTTTTGTTCTTTACTAATCGCTTGAGTTCTGAATAAACCTTTTAAGTATGGATCTCTATCTGAGACTAGAATACCCTCTCCTTTAAAGTTTCTCTGTTGAGAACAGAATAATTATTTATTGATCTGCGTGGAGATCTGAACCGTTACGAGATCTGAACCCTTTTTTATTTGTTCACTGGATCTCCGCACCGTAGAATTATTTGAAATCGCAATGCCGATCTATGTATATTTGTGATAATTTCTTGTTGCACTAGATCTGCACGTAGCAACTCGATAGGGTCGTATTGGCTGGAAATCGCATTTGAAACCTCTGGATAGCTTTTGGTAGAGATAATATTTATATATGTTGCACTCAATCTGCACACCTAGCATTTGATAAAGTCGTAATGGTTGTAAATTACAATGGCAATCTCTTGATAGCCTCTGATTGAGATAATCCCTCTATAGGATCCCTATCTCTGTATAATTAATGTCTCGGAAGAAATTTTATAGGTCATTTCCTTTTCCTTTTGTTTCTCCCGTTTAAGTGGTTGGGCGTTCTCCTTGAGGTTAGCTGCGTGCTCCTTTTGTGGTAGATTTATTTATGGTTTGTAAATGTAATAGAGAAATAAGGATACTCCTAATGGAATTTGGTGGGGCAATCTCGGTAGAGTCAAACCCTTAATTTTATATATCCTTTGCCATTGCAAATGTACAACGTGAAGGTGAAAGCACAACGAGATGTTGAAGTTGAAATTTGATTTAATGATATAATTATATATTCTCGGGCTGTTGGTGAATTAGAGAAATAATCTGAAATATTGTGTCTGCTTGCAATAGGGAGACATAGTCCATGTTTAGATGATGGTTGCTTGTTTATTTTTGTAGTAAGTGAAACCTGCAATATGTTATACCGCCATAGATGTCTGTTGTGTATTATCGCAAGAGAATGGTGTAATCCGAATTTTAATTTCGTGACTGTATCACAGTAAATGAATTTTGTATGTATCTCTGTAGTTCATGTTTGAGGTTGGTTTGGATGCTTATGTTTAGTGATACAGAGATAGATCTTTTCAGTAGGCAAAACTTGCCATGTCATGGAAATATTAAACAGAGATAGAATTCTCAAATATGAGTAGCATTATATATATATTTGTACAGAGGCATATCTCCGTATGTATATTGATTACGAGTGTATATAGTTGTATTAAATAAGGATGGATTTCTGTACTTATTGAATTGGAGTCGAACACACATTATTAAATTCTTTCAAGAAGAGGCATTGAGAAAGTGTAAAATTACAAACAGCTGAGTTGCTGGTTGCGAATCTTTTTGGTTGAATAATACACAGATATGATTTTCTTTGTGGACGTAGCCTGGAGTTTCAGGTGAACCACCTATATAATCAATAGATTATGTGGATCTGACTCTATTGATGTAAATAATAATACAGAGAATGGGATTCTCTTTAAGTTGTATGATGATAGTATCGAAGGGTTTAAGAAATATACTCTCTAGGAGAGAAGCAACGAGAAGGTGGAGATTATAATCCATTATTGCATTGTAAACCCTCGAGTTTGAGGAATAATAAGATAACATTCTTTGTGGACGTAGCCTGGAGTTTCAGGTGAACCACCTATATCTGCCTCTTCATTTTATGTGTCGCTTATGTATCTTATTTTCTTGTCAATGGAAGTTTATTTATTTCAATGTATTAGTATAGGTGTTGTTAAAGGACATTTGTTGTGGATCATGTAAATAGCCCTATAAACATATTGAAATGGTTTTGGGGTAGTTATATTTACCATTAATAGGTAAGAAAGATCAGGGAGATGTTCATAGTAAAGTTATGTGTATTTTAGTGGTTTTTCGTTATGTTTCATGTTAAAAATGATGATTAACAAGTGAGCATCAAGTTTGGTAAGTCTAATTGTGAAATAGTTAGAATTCACACTTTATATATGTTTTATGTTGATCACAAAATACTAACTATGGATGATGAGTATGTTACAGTAAGTAAACCCATACTTTATGGTTCCGCATATATTTAAGTTGCATTTAGGGCACTTAGAAAAGTTTTTTAATTTTTACGAAAATTAGGGTACGTTACACATAATACAATCCGAAAGTGTTTTTCGTTTTCTTCTTCATTCTTGGAGTAGATCAGAATGTCGTCAATGAAGACTAGAACGAACTTGTCTAGTTATTTACTAAATATGTTGTTCATCATGCAAATAAAGTTGGCAGGTGCATTGGTCAGTCTGAAAGGCATGACCACAAACTCGTAATGATCATATCTAGTTCGAAAAGCAGTGTTACTAATGTCTTCATCATGGATTCTCACCTGGTGATATCTGGATCATAGATCGATCTTTGAGAAGATTTTGGCTTGTTCGACTTGATCAAACAAGTCATTAATTCTAGGGAGTGGGTAATGGTTCTTGATGGTCAATTTGTTGAGTTGGTAGTAATCGATGCACATCTACATCATTCTGTCCTTCTTCTTGATAAAGAGTATTGGTGCTCCCCAGGGAGACACACTAGGTTGGATATAATTCTTCTCGATCAACTCTTGTAACTGAAGCTTGAGTTCCACCAATTTAGGTAGACTCATGTGATAAGGGGATTTGGAAACTGGTACGGAATTGGGTGTTAAATCTATGGAGAGATCTAGGTGTCGTTTGGGTGGTAGCCCAGGTATTTCCTCAGGAAATACATCCTTGAATTCCATAAGGATTGAGAAGTCTTCAATATTTTGTTCCCTATCAGCTTCTACAATTCGAATGTTAACTACAAAGAGTTTACAACCCTTCCTTATGCACTTCTTTCCTTGTAAGGCAGATATTTGTCTTAAGGAAACTTTCTTAGGGTTACCTTAAATTGTCTTTTGATTCCCTTGGTTATCCGTGCATAGTAGGGATTTGTTCAAATAGTCAAGTAGGGAATGATGTTCTTCTAACTAGTCCATGCCTATAAGTACATCATAGGATCCCAGTGGTAGGATGTTTAAATCTACCCTAGTTCGGAAACCGTTCAGATCTATCTCACATGTTTTAACTAGTTCAGAGACCTTCCGTTTAATACCAGTGGCTAGTTGTACCATCCATGGTTTCTCGTGGCTTACTCGGTTTAACTTACAAGTATCAACAACCTTAGAGGAGATGTATCTTTAGCATGCACTGGGATCTATTAGAACTGAAATGGCTGTGTTTGAGATCTTACTGTCAATTTCAACCATAGTAGCCTGATGGTCTTCTTGCCGGCCATCAAGTGCAGCATAAATTCTGGGTGTTCTTTCCATGTCCCCTACTGTAGTGTCTGCTTGGACATTGTGTAGCTCTCTGTCTGATTTGTTGGGGCAATCTCTCAAGTAGTGTGGCCCTTGGCATTTCCAACAAGTAACAGTTGTTGGGGCATCCTTTTCCCCTTTGTTGAAAGCTGGTATATTGGTATGTGGTGGGGGTGCATTCGGCCATGCATGAGGTTTGTTGAGAGGAAAACTATTGTTTTGTTTCCGATAAGGTGGGGGTCTAAAACCCATTCTACGGTTGTCTGAAAAGGTTCTAAACCTTTCCCTATTTCTGTTTATGTTATCATTCCTTGGCTTCCCATGTTCATAACAAAGTCTTGCTTTGTGTAAAGTCACATCTAAGGTTTTGGGCATGTAAAAATAAATCTTTTCTCTGAAATTTGGTGGTAGACACCCCAAGAATTGTTGTATCTTGACTTTTTCATCTTTTATGTATGGGACATAATGCAGCAGATCTAAGAATTTGTTTATGAATGCTTCCATGGTTACGGATCCCATTTTCAATTCATGGAATTCTTTGATCGTCTTGTCAAAGAATCTTTCAGACATAAATTTGTCCTAGAATATTCTGTTGAAAGCATCCCACATTATGTCCTTCAACTCTTGCTCTTTGGTGTGTTTCAAATCCCTCCACCATTTGGCTACTTTACCATTTAAATCAGAAATGGCTAGTTGGGCTTCCATTTCACCAGAATAGTTGTGGACTTTGAAATACTTGTTCATTCCTAACAACCATTCCTCAACCTTTTCCCTGGTATTAATCTCTCCATCTTATGTTGGGGCTTTTATCTTTCTGAATTCTCGCGGTAAATTGTCATCACTCTTCCTCCTTTTCTTGCAAGGAGGTGTGGACCCGTCATCATCGAAAGAGTTCTTACAGTCCTCTTCCATTGATTCTGGTTAGTGTTCTCCTTGTTCCTCTCCTTTAGGACTGATAGATTTCTTTGTGTAAGAGTCTCTCACTTTAGAAATATTGGCTAAGAAAGTGGGTTGTTCGTGGGGTTATTCCATTGTTAAAGTCTGAAGTAGAGCTTCATTTATAGCTTGTTGTTCTCGTCTTTCTTGCATGTTGTCATCTCTTAAACTTTGGAATTCTGCCTGTAGATTCTGCATAGATTTCATTAAATATGAGTTTAATTCCACCACTATTTCTTGCTCTCGTGGTGGAGAGTTCAAATTCCTGTGTATGTTACTACCTTTTTCTGCATTCATTTTCAGACAGTGATTGTACCTGGTTGTCATAGCAATGTTAAGAAAAAAAAATTTGTTAATTCGTATGCGCATAAAATTTATTAATATATATTTCTGATTTCTATGTGTCTGCAGTGAATGTTTGTGTTAGAAAAACAAGATTGCAGAGCAATAACAATAAACATAAATGCAAATATAATCACACACACATTATAAGACAGACACAGATATATCATGGTTCACCCAAATTGGTCTATGTCCACATTGAAGTTGCCAGTTCTTATTATTATTCCGTCCAGCAAAGTGAAGGGATACAACCTGCAGCACAACCGCTGAACTTCCTCTTCACTGTCTTACAATCTTTTTTTTTGATCTGAGAGATATTTACAATGCATAAAACCTAATACATCAACCCTAGTTGTATTACAATGTCATTCTTTTCTAAGGGAAATACAATTGGAAAATATCACGGATTACCCAAAACCATGGGCCTAAAAACAGCTGGCGAAAATAGCTCCAAAATTTTTTCTCGGGGGCGTTGCCCTCAATCCTCCTTTCTCGGTGGGACTGCCCCAGAACCCCCTATAGGGGCCCGCTGGTCCCCGCACCCCCCATCCAGGGGTGTGGACACTCCTCCGGACCCCCTTAGGGTATTGTCGGGGTCATAACCAAACCTGGGGTACGGACATGGCTAAATACTAATATCTTTAAATCTGGAGATCAGTCTCCACAACCAACAGTTTGTAATGAGCCCAATAGGTCATTTAGTGTTGTGGTTGGACTGTGATACCATTTGTAATGTCCCAAAAAATAGTAAAAATTAAAAAATTTCATCTACACTAACTATACTTCCGAAATAGTTAATGTAATGTAAATTAACTTCAGCACTGGCAAGTTACGCTGACTAAACAGGAGAATATGAAAGAGTAGTTTTCGTTCAATAAGTAATTTTGTGGAAACAATTAGATGAGGTAGGGTTTATGTTCGGTTTACACTTGGCAACTTATTACTTTTAGGTCTTTAACCTTTGAATGTTTGGACGTAATTATGTTTCTTTTAAATGTTTTAAGCTGTTTCTTTATCCCAATTCAAGCATGATGGACTTTTGAGAAGAGTTGAAATACTTGTGGCATCCTTGGTGTGGTTAGACATATCACCCACAGAGCTGCCGGGAGGTAAAGGGTGAGTACATAGGTGACCCCGGCTTACTTAGCAAACCTTGCTAAGGCTTCACTTGGTTAATGTTTCTGCAATTATAGAAGGCTCCTCCCTACACTACCTATGTCAATCCCTAAGCATATACTAGTCCTATGATTTTAAAAAGGGTTCAAGGTTTAGCTTTGACACTATATGACTTAACAATACCAAGGTAGAAATACACAACCTCTAACTATATGGTTTGGAAAATTATTAAAGTGTAGTGGAAAGTGGGTGGTAGCTTTAAATGCTACAAATGGCCTACACGTGCTTTGTTTTCCAACATGGAGGAAGGGTTTTATGCTTTTGTCCCGCACTACAGCATTTCCATTTCGATGTTTCAGTTTGAAGGGTGACTGCTTGTTGGTATAGTTCCTTTTTCTAGGCCCTGACCTGAGCTACGCTCATTGTTAGAGCCCTTGCATCCATGCGTCATGGAGATGGAGGCGTTTATACTTCTATAACTGGTAATGTCTTCCCCGTAGTTTAAATGGCTCCATAATTTCATCTTTTATGTAGCTATTGGATTGCTCCCATCTCCGCTCATGATGTTCATTTAACTTGTTGACAGGTTTGCAGGTATGTCTCTCTTCTGGTGTTGGTTCTTGGAAAAGAATAGGAGGATGGGGTTAGAGCGTATAACTGGTAAGCCTAGGTCCTCCTACTATTTGTCCCTACCTCTCGTAGCTATGTCTAAAATGCCGTGTAGCTTGGAGCTCTTTGATGTTGTAACTTCATATGGCCCTTTGGGCTTACTAAGTCTGGTTTCGAAGTTCAAATGGGTTGGTTTCCCTTTTCTTTTCATGGGTTGAGCCAATGTATATGTAAATAGTGTTAGGGTTTGGACCTGCTGGTTAATGTTTTAAGCTACTTTTATTTTGGATAGAGGGAATACTCGTTGAGGGTTTAGTCTTTTGTACTAAAGCAATGCCTGAATTGTAGGCTCTGTAAAACATTGGAAATTTGAATGTAATATGATGGGGATTTGGATCCACATCACTTCCTCCATTGAATATGTGCTTTTATGAAATGAATGTCACTATTGATTGGCTATCCACTCTATTGTTTGAAAAATGGTAATACTGTAGGTCTTGTTTTCAGTACTTGGGCATAGGGTTTAAATGAATGATTGCTTATTGAACTATGACAGAGAGGAGGGTCTTTGAACTATTTCTAGAAATTCCTATGGGTGATAGCTCTGCGTTTTTCTTTTTAGGCATGAATTTATTCTATTGATCCTGATCTGTATATAACAGGTTGATAGTGTAGTTCTTTTCTAAGCGTCCATTGGCTAGTGGATGGCGTCTATCTTATAGATGCACTTATTTCCTTGTGGGTGATTTTATGTAATGGGTGTTTAAAAATCGTGAAGCATTGATCCTTGTCTGATATGTTTTGGGGTTTGTCCAAGTCTGTGAAGTATTTTCCTTGCGTGGACGCCTTGTTGAGGTGATCACTTATTGTGATCCTAATGCCAACGATGTTATAATTGGAAACGTTGGCAGAAGATTTTGATACATTGACCTGCATTTTAATTTCCGTGTTTTAAAGAATTATTGGAATGTTCTAAATTTGATAATGTTGATAGAGGGTTTCGATACCTTAACCTGCGTTTCAATTTCTCCGTTTAAAAGAATATTGGAGTGTTTTGAGTTTCATAATGTTTGGCTTCAAGAAGATCCATGTGGGCATTATCTTCTGAATCTAATAGTTTGGACTGTCCCTTCGATTTCCTTGGTTGATGTTTAAGAATTGAAAACTGAAAAGTGTAGATAGGAGGAAAAATCGTATTGATTGGTTGTTTAGGGAAGTTATATGTACATGATGTTTTACTTTTAACCTGAAGGTTTTACTTTTGAAAATAAACTAGTAGCCTGTGTGTAGAATGTTTATCGCGTTGGAAATTTCTAAGTTCTTTGTTTTAAAAGAATAAAATGCAAAGGGGCTAAACCCTAGCTTGATAATATAAACGAAATAATTTGAGAAAAGGTTTAGAAAGACAATGTGATTTCTTCCTTGTGTGGTTTGGAAAGTTTAGATGTCAATCAGCATTTAAATAAAAATTCGGGTTATGACATACTTACTGAATGAATGTCTAGCACATGCTAGCTAGTCTAGCCCTGCTAGACCCTTGAGCTAGTTACAGAAGACATTCAATTTTGACAGAGGTAAGAATTAAAATTATGATCCTACAATATGACCCTGAGAGCCCATGCCCAATGACCCTTTCTCTATAGAAGAAATAACATTGTAAAGAATAGGGAAATACAATTTTGTACAATAAATCCGAATTTAATAATCCTAGCTTCTATTGCAAATTGAAATGGAGAATTGTAGTTCATAACTGGTGGTCCTGAAGCTTGATCCTCCTCTGCAAGACCTGCACACTCAAACAATAATTACTACACAAAGCTTATGGACTTGGTTGACCTGTAGAATGAGCTTTTAACTCGATAAATTTGGGACTACCATGTTCCTCCCAACCATGACCCTTAGACCATTCCTGGTTATAACTAAATCCCCCCTAGCTGGTTCCATCATGCAATAAGAAAAGTAGAGGCCCTAGGTTCAACTGCTGGATTAGATCTGGATATTAATGTGGGACTGCTTCAGTTCTTGCAACAAAATTCTCCTTTATTACCATAAAAGAATGATAATGAAAAGATGATGCCCCCTCTCTTGGGATCTGCCCTCTTTTATATAGGGGAGTCTTGGAATATAGTTGTTTGAATAATTATTTAGTTTCTTTAATTAAATTAATATTTTTAAAAGATATTTTTACTAACTATCTAGTCCTTGTTAAACTAGGACTTTTATTTGTTTTAACTAGAAGTGACTTTAAATTACTTCTTACATGATAATAAAAATAGTAGTTATATATTATACCTAATATTAACAATACTATTTAATAATACATATCAATAGTATGATAATGTGATAGCCATCTATGCATAAACTCTATGCAATATATATATTTTATAAATAAATAATAATAACATTATTATTAATACTTTTAATAATAATATTAACTTTGAGACTTTTATGCAATTCATGCACATAAGACTATTCTTAGTCATTTTATACTTAAGTTATGGTAATTTTCTCTTATTTATTTATCTATCTCTCATGATATTTCTTTTTAAAATTAAGGATAGGGTCCAACTCTTTGGACAGTCTTTTGGGTAGGCTTGGATAGGCACCTTTAGGTCTCTCTCTTGCATGTTCGATTCCCTCATTTAATATGGTAGTTCCCGCAGTACTTGATGATAGATAGGGAATGATTCATTTAACCAAATTAAATTAATGTGGTGAAATAGAAGTGCTATTCAGAGTCTTCTCGACTCAACACTGTTGAGATCTAGTAACCCCGAGTGCTCTTCAAGGCTTTTAACTCAACACTTTCACATGGGCATTATGCTAGTCCAATTCCAGAGCATCCTGCTCAACACTAGTACTAGAATGTGGTTGTGAAGCACATCTAGAATATATATATAATGGCATCGGATCCGGTATTCTCTTATCAAGCTTGGAGTGCTCTAGGGCTCCTTCTCAACAGTCAATGTACATCGGAACTTATGCCAAGTACATAATAAAATCCTCTAGGTAAATCGGGGCTTAGGCCCAGTACGTAGGCCGTCCATGTGTTTTTGAGTCCACGCTCAACACACCATATAAGTCAATCATGTAAATCATAATTTTGCACAATATGTAGGAAAAAGGTCATCTCAGTATATTAGGGTTTTGTACCTGATTCATATAACAAAAGCATAATTAATCCATTAGCGCTTTCTTTCCCAACATATAATAGTAATGCATCAATGACGGTCCATGCCCAATATGTAAATCTATAAAAGAAATGAATCATGTGCACTAGGGATTATGCCTAATATAACATGAAATTGTTAGTTCAAAATTTAGTATATTCTCGGCAATCTCTCCTAAGTGAGGATCGACCCCTGAATTTTTTTATTTTCTTTATATATCTATATCTATATCTATCTATATATATATATATATATATTGCATTAGATATGTATTAATGCATGTAGGATAAAAACCTCTGCCACGATTTGGTTGTGTATTTTAAATATCGCATTAGCTCTGTATTAATGCATTTAGGCTAAACCTCTACCTTGATTCTGGATTTTTCCTACTACTTCGATCTGTACATTCTTCTATGAACTTTCTGCATGTTTATACTAAGGCTGATAAATAGAGCTGCTTATTTGAATTATAGATGCAGTAATAAATGAGAGTAAAAATTATATTTTATGATTTAGATAGTACCTTGTGGTACAATCCTTCCTAGAACTAAATCAATGCTATGGAGCAGCTTCCTATGGATGGCCGACGATAGAATCCCTCTTTATGTTCTAGTATCTTATTTTCCTAAGTTTACATTAAATAGTGAATGGTAGATATATCCGAACCTCCCATAATATATATAAATTACTTATTGGAATTACACAAGATTGCCCTATAGTTATAGTATTTTTAAATGATAGGATAACCTTATTTATAGTGTTGTTGGACGTTGAGTCCTTAGGTTTAATAATGGAAGTTTATGATGGAAGTGATAACGGGAAGTTCTCGGAATGAACTTAATGAGAGAATATTACACCTTGATAATGATAATATTGTTATATGGTTGAAATGCTTGGAAAGCAGTATGAAGTTTCTCTTTAGTGGGTAAATAGGTTGGTAAAGGCGGAAAGAAATTTTAGGACAATCACGTTGTCATTTGTAATTTCTTTTTTAATATAAAGATATGACTCATTTTTGTGGACGTAGTCCAAGTTTGGGTGAACCACGTGAAAATGGTTTTTTTTCTAGTTTGTATCTTTATGTGTATATTACTCGTCTCTATCTTATTTGCATTTTTAAGGTTTACGCACATTGGCTTCGTTTTATGTATAAGTTGTTGATTTCAAACATGTGATTACTTTAAGTTTCTTTTTATATACAAAGATGTTTTTATATAAATGGATTAAAATCTGATCATGTTGATAAAGTATGTCACAAACTTATTGAGTAAAGATCAATGTGTTTTCGTTGATGTATCAATACCATTTAAAGAGGTTAGTGCATATTCTTATAAGTGTGTTTTTGGTGAAAAACAAAATCAATGTTAAACATGTGTTGTTTCTTTTCCTTAGGACATTTAGGGTCACCATTAATGAGTGAGAGTTTCATGTAAGGAAAAATGTTATCCAAAAAATTACCAAATTACTAAGCGAGAAATGGGGTATGTTATAAACATCTACTTGGGGAGTACCAATTCACTAAAATTTTGGTGAACTCTGTCATAAACTATTTCAATCTTGATTTGAACTGCGGAACTGAAGATTTTGATATTTGTGCTCTCAATTGGCAAAGGAATTGCAGAGTTTCTCATTTTCTTCCAGCAATTGTCTCTTAGGCTATTTGGTTTTCAAGAAATGCAACAATTTTTGAAAATCTTTCTCCAAATCTGTCCAACACTCTTAGCAAAATTCGATTGGTTTCTAATGAACATTCTAGATCTGTGTCCACAAACACTTAAAAAATTATTTATTTCTTTTCATCATAATTTTCACAGAGTTGTTTCTTTCTTCGATGGAGCTGCCACTAATGGCTTATGTGTTGTGAGAGGAGTAATTTACCTCAACAGAGATCATCAATTCAATCTTAGAATGAATTGTGGCAAGGGCACGCATATGAAATATGAACTTTGAGCCCTCTGGTGCATCTTAAAAGTTGCAAATTCTTTTGGCATGAGGGAGTGAGACATCTTTGGGGACACTCGAGTCACTCTAAAATGGGCACAAGGGGAGTATGATCTGAATGTTATTCTACTTCAACAATGGTGTAGCAGAATTCGGGAGGAAATCCAGCTCTTTAATGTCATCTCTTTTGAACACATTTACCGACAAAACAACACTTTGGCTGCCTCTCTCCAAATTAGCTTATGAAGGTGAAGAAAGAGTCATTCTCTCGGAAGACATCTATGATTTGCAGATTGTGGAAGAGGGTCATGTAAGATTTTTTGAATGTTAAGCATGCTCTTATGTTTGTATTCTTAGCTAGAATGCTGCCTCTTTTTGGCCCTTGATGACTCGTAGATAGTCTTCAGATCATCAATTTTGTATTGTAAAAGAAGAAGAATGAGGTTTTTTTCTGCATAATTGATACTGTATTAGGTAATAGGCTCAACTTTTTGTACTATTTGATTCAGCTACCATTGAATATCAATAGTATGATTTTTTGTGCTGAAAAAAATATTAAGTTATTACTTTGATTATAATATTTTAATTAAATAACATATTCGTATAATAATATAATATAATTAATAAATAAATAATTAAACTATAACAAACGACATTAATTTTAATTATTATATTACTAATTAAATAAATAATATCATTTTATTAATATTATTTTTAATTAATTATTATATTATCATTATTTAAAAAATCTTATTTTATTAATATTTTGGAGATATGTGTATGTGTCCACCGGTTCCTAGTAACAACCACATTAATAATATTAATATGTGTCCGCCAATAAAAATAAATTAAGCACAAACTTTTCATGTTAATATTTTTTTCTTATAATATGTGATCCATTTACACATATAGCACACATTAATCTTAAGTTATGGTTAGTATAGGCAATATCAACAACTATTGATTTTTAACCATATTTAAAACACACGATTTTTAAACATATTTAAAACACACAACGGTAAGAGAAATATAACTGTAAAAATTCCAAATTATTTAAATGTTAAAATACTTCTAAATTTGAGTCAAAGTCTATACAGATCATAAATTTTACGACAAGTGTTGAAAAAATATTCAATTTGACTACAAGTGTTAAAAACATATTATGAAATTATCATGCTTCAAGGTTTTATTAAACACTTACTATAGTTAAATAAAAGGAATATACATAGCACAATGTAGAAATTGATTTTTGTCTTCTGTGAATATTAAGCATTGATTTTTGTTGTTAGATTTTAAGGTATAATTAAATTTATATGAAAAAATAAGTAGAAATGAAATGAAATAGTATTTATATTTTATAATGTTTAAATAATTAAAATTGATTTTTTAAAATTGATTTTTAAATTTAATTGTTCACTATTAAAAATCTGATCCATATTATACCCTGAAAAAAATTGAAATTGTTGAAAATTCCCATAACCAATGGCAAAATTATGCTACTTTAACCTATAATGCTTTGCTGCTACATCCTTATGGATTGCCATTCACATCAGAGCTCGAAAGAAGAGAATATTGGTGTCCATTTTGAAACAGTCGTCTCTTGCTTTGCCCGATTCCTAACTTCCATTGTTTATAAGTAGAATAATACTATTGTCAAATTCCGGAGCTCCTTATGTCGTGATATTACTGCTGCATTTCTGAGCATCATTTCCTTTGCCCCACAGTTATAAATAAACAGAACTGCTCCCACCACACCACATGGTTTTCATTATCAACATTAAAACGGTTAGCCAGCATCTCATACACTTGGGGTTTCGAATCTTCCAAATCGTTGGACAGAAGCAATGCTGGTCGTTTATAATACTGCTCCTTAATAAAAAATGCAATGGCAATGTGATGGCCAACAGAGAAATCCGCAATAAGTTCTGTCACAGCGTTTATTCTATACACATAATAATGGCAACTTCGAAAATTGCCGTGAGAATCTACCCTTGTGGATTGAAAATTGACACGAAGAAAGGCATTAGACCATATTTCAAAAAATATCAATCAACGTCTGCTGCAATTAACATTTAGTTTTCGTACTCGATATGTAATGCCGCGTTACGTTTATATTCCAATTCGAGCGCTGACCAGGTAGGCAACTGTACGAAGCTAAATATTCTATCCTATTGCCTACGGATTGCAGAGCAGATTCTGATATTTCAACAAGACTAGTGAGTGCTGTCGATGTTAATCGAAAGGGATACTTCTTCAGAACAGGTCCCTGTATCCAATTTCACCAATCAAACGCCAAAAAACTAAGATCTAGAATAATATCAGTCGGTGGAATAATAGAAAATTCGGAATATAAGTGAAGATGAATAAGAATATCACCTGAAAAGTAAGGAGACCAGAACGAATAATATTAGCTGAATTGTAAGTAATTTGATGGCTTTTCATATTAGAATATAAACTTTCTTTAATAATATCTATTAAAGAAAGTTGTTTAAAGACGAGTATGATTGCAATGCAAGTCCAACAGTAATCTACTATGGACATGCATCCGACTTCTGAGAGTTACTACCATAATTTGCCCCCAAAAATGTTGTACCAATGTGTATAAACTTTTAATAAGGAACTCGGCCATCACCAATGCCTTTGTAGATATCTATTATTGTTTATAAATTAGATTTTATAAGTATTAGTGTTTGTAAGTTACATTTTGTTGTAAAAGACGAACAGTCAACTTCTTGGATTGTAAAAAGATGAAATAAGTATATTGTCAAGATTTATATTATGATGAAGTAATCTATTTATTGTAGGTTTTGGATTTTATTATGAATTTTAATTTCTTAAATATCATTATTAAATTTTAACTATACAAACTTATATATATAAGCCATCATCATCATCATCAAAACTTTATTTATAATAATATTAAATATTTACAATCATCATTAAATTATTTATTTATAATATTATTAAATATATACCAGTCAAGCATGTTCATAATTGATTATAATTCAATCATTTCATGGTATACCATAAGAAACTATAAAGTAATTGTAAATATATATTTTTTTTCTTGTAAAGTAGCTCAATTATGGAACTAGCCACCATATAGTATAAATCATTAAAAATATTAACAATATATTTTATCTTATTTATGGTGATTATAATACTTATAAATTAACACATAACATGATTATTTAATTTGTGGTCAATAAATATTGGTGTATATGGTACAAGTTATCACATGTCAATTAATTTTTCTATTAAATTGATATATAAAATAATTGTTTATTGAGAATTTAGGGAGACAATCATAAAAGGTGCAGTCAAAATATTCTATGTTTTCAATTTTTTCCAATTATATTTTTCATCTTATTTTGTATGGAAATTGTTTAATTTAGATGTCATGGGATATTCCAAGATATTAAATGTATTTATAAATTCGAAAACACAATTTAAAATTAATATAATGAATTTTTTTGCAAATATAAATTTTTTAAACCACTTATATATTCATAAAAACAAATTTACTTGAAGTCTAATATCAACAAATTTTTTATACAATCACATTTTTTCCTAACATAATCCATTCATTTATGTAAGTAGACATGAAATAGGCATACCCCATTAAGAAGGCCAACATGATTCCACCTTTATGTAAGTAGACATACCCCATTAAGAAGGTCGACATGATTCCACCTTTCAATTTATCTAAATTAAGAGTGATGAAAAAATTAACACATGATTGATGTATTGCAATTAAAGACATTAATCCATCCAATTAATTAGCTAATTGTAGCATTAGGAAGCCACATATGTTGTATGTTATTCGAGTAGACCATATATGCAAATTAACAATTTGAAGTTTAATATATAAACCATGAGTTCAGGGGTCTAGACATTTGAGATACCTTCTCTCCTGAAGATGGACTCAACTATGGAGTCCGAAACGCGTCGAGAACAATATCCAATCCCCCTTGAAGATAACACATGTTCTTAACCATTAGGCCCACTCTACTATAAGTATGTTTATCTAAAGCTTCAGTCTCTTTTAAAGACATAATTATCTTTTTTTTTAAATATAATTGTAAATAAAACCTGAATTTGGAATCTATAAATTTCTTAATATTTCATGTTTTGAACTCATAGATATGTATAAAAAAACTGAATAACCTAGAATATCAAGAGCAATGCTACCCCTACATAGTATAGCCTAGAAATAAAGTATAAAGTTAAGTCACTTACAGGATACTAAGGATCAATATTATTCTACTTATTACCATTCATTTAATGGATTTGCTTGCATTTTAATAATAATTAAGATCCAACCATCAACAAACAACATCATTAAATAAACTACAACAAACTGAATAATATTAGCCAACACTAACTATTAACTAATAAAATCTAAAAGTAATACCGAAACACAAGTATTCACATCTGAAAAAGACGATAAAGAAAGAATAGGAATAAAACATAGAATTGATGAACACTTTATGCTATCCCATAAAGTTAAAAATTTGTATGCAATATTAAGACAAAGGAAAACGATACGTTGTGATAATTTAATTTGAGTGATAAATATATATATATATATGGTAAAGTGAACAGTTCTCTGAACTCGAAATCGTTAGCTGACTCTCGTGCTTCATACAATCATAATTTGTTTCTGTTGGGCACTTGATCTGTAGTTATATATAAGAAGGCTACCACGCCATTCTTCTTGAAATATCCATCACAATAAGCTAGAGCGCTTAAGAATCGCTCTACGTTAACAGAAGTATAATATAATGGCTTCTTTAGAAGGAATTGAGATAATCAAACCCTATCTTTCTCAGATTATAGTTCAGGTAGTAACTGCAGGCTTTTATATTATGACAAAAATTGCCTTAAGAGATGGAATGAATCACTTTGTTTTTGTGGCATACAGACAGATTGTTGCAACAATAGCTATTGCTCCTTTGGCTTACTTTTCAGAAAGGTGATCACTCATTCTTAACTTTATCGTTAGACGTACAAGTAAGTTTTTCAATTAGCAAATATGCTGTATCCAGGATGCAATTAAGTAATTATTGATGGAAGAAGGAGCTGCTTTAAGTAGTTTGAAACTCAAGTTTCGATCCCTACTGTGGGATCATCATCATCATGAGACATTTGAAGCTTTCCAATGTCTCGCGAGAGAGTAGGTATGGAAACGTCTAGTTTCAAACTATTTAAGGCAGCTCCTTCTTCACTCAAATATTTCCTGTGTAATGACTATCTTCAAATAAGTAATTATTTACATAAAGAGAGACACTGAAAGAGATCATTCGCACAATATATGTGAATTAATCTGTCATCCCTGTTGCAGAAAGCAACGACCACCATTGACAAGGCCTGTTTTATTTCAAATTTTCTTGCTGGGAAGTGCGTAAGTATATGCTGCATATACTAGCTTTGATTTGTTGAATTATCGTTGCAATATATTAATACAAAATCAGTTTGATTGATGTCCTGTTACAGAATCGCGATCACTCATAATTGCTACATTCCAGGATTGTTATTCACTTCTTCCACGTTTGTGGCAGCAGCATTTAACCTAGTTCCAGTTTTGACATTTTTAAATGCAATATTTTTGAGGTAGAAGCTGTTACATCCATATTGCTATTTCATATGACCAAAACAGTTGGATATCGCAGTCAAATTCATTTATGTTTTGCAAATAGATTCTATTGATCTTGTAACTACAGTATTGCATATAAAATTTCACTATAAGTAATGTTCGTTCAACTTGTTTTTATTCGAAGACAGGAGAAAGTTAATCTCAGAAGTTTAAGAGGACAAGCAAAAGTTTTTGGCACAGTCATAAGTGTCTCTGGTGCTATGGTCATGACCTTATACAGAGGTCCAGAACTTCATTTTTTATCGTCTGGTATGGAAAGCCATCAAAGCAAGTACAACTTTAAACCTAATATTATACTAGGCTCCATCCTGGTCTTTGTGGGCGTTGTGGTTTGGTCTGCCTATATTGTTTTTCAGGTAATCTTTACTTCCATTTTCAGTTCTGTTTATTCGATTCACCGATATTATTCTCCTTGACTGTCGATGGTATGATGGGTGGAATTCAACACAGGCGCCAGTTCTGAAAAGATATCCAACTCAGCTATCATTAACAGCACTTATGACTCTTGTCAGTGCAGTAGAATCTGCTCTAATAGGTGTTATCTTTGAGCATAATAAGTCCAATATCTGGGCTATAGGATTGAATATGGAGCTTCTTAGTGTTGTATACTCGGTAAGCATAGTGACATTGAACAAAAAAATGTTAGTCGGAATAAAATGTTTTTAGGACATTACAGATTGAATATAGTAGCAAAAATTAATTGGAACAATCGCCAGTATCCAGATTGATTGCTAAATATATTGAATGTTCCAGGGAATGATAGGTTCTGCAGTGCTAATGTTTTTGTTAGCCTGGTGTATAAGCAAAAGAGGGCCTGTATTCGTCGCAATATTCAACCCACTAGCCACGATCGTCACAGCAATCTTGGAGCTTATAATTTTTCATGTGTCTCTTCATTTGGGAAGGTAAGCAATAATACGTTATAGAACATTTCTACTTTCGGTGATCGTTGGGCCATTGAAATATTTCTCAAGGATAGGGCATTGTACCTTACTCCTGTACATTACCCACTTGGATAAATAATATAGGCCTTGTGGTTTTTAAATGTTCGAAACATTAGTGTACTCTATGGATGTTAATGCTGAGAGTCCTGGGCGCAATTTTGATCTATTGTTCTTGATGTTAAAAACCTGTAGGGTGGTGGGCGCAATTTTGATCGTTACGGGACTTTATATTACACTATGGGGCAAATCAAAGGACGTGAAAACAACATGTGATGTTGAGGAATCCCATTAATATTTCGACAAGAATACCACAATAGTATTCTTCAACAAAGAAACTACCATTTTGAAAGATATTTTGAAAGATATATATTGCCAGAGAGTAATGTGATTCGGGAACATATTCACATTATGTCACTGTTATAATAAATGATTGTATTTTTTAATTTGTATATATCATATGTTCATTTTTCACGAGTTTATTATGATAGAAGTTTTCATAAAAATTTGAAATGCATTGCTAAACAAATTAGTTAAGTTGTTACTTTGTAGTAGTGTCATTTTTTAAGATAATATGAAAAAGAGCTTTCAGAATTTATAGTATATTTTAAAATTAAAAAGAATTAATTAAATTGATTAATGTTGTGAATTAGTGGATTATAAAGTTATAAATGAGTATAAAATTGTTATAAAGATATGTATTTGAAAAGATATTTTAAAAGTGAAATAAAATAAATTAAAAAATATATTTATATTTAAAATAATATATTATAATAATTGATATTATTTTGAGAAATTTTAATTAAATTATTATAAAAAATATCAATTTAAAATGATTGAAAATGAAAATAAATTTATATTAATTTTGTTTCTCATAATAAAAATTAATAAATAATACATTATATTAGTACATAAAAATATACACTACCATACATTGAAGCAATAGAGTGACCCTTGTATTAAGGGTACTTTATAATAATATTATACTTAAGATTTTTTTAGCACAACATTATAGCCTAATATCTCACTTAAAGTTTTATATGTACACAAATATTAGTTTTTTTGGGTTATTTATGTATCATATAAATAATATTGAGTATAATAATGTTATTTATGTGAGATTTGTATAGTAAGGTTTATAGGATGTGGCTTGGGAGGAATGATTTCTTTATTTTTTAAGTAGAATTTCCTTGACTTCAAGGAGTGACATTTTTCTAATAAGCCATGACCTACAGGCATCTAAGCTGTCAAAATTACCCGGGATCATACTCGGCCTCGGCCACATCAACTCATCAATTGGTTTGATTTTGGTTGTCTCCTCCCACCTAGCCCATAATAAGTTAGCAAGATTTGACTAGGAAGAATAATTTGTTAGTCTCCCCACCCAAGATAGTTTCATTGAGCCATCATAGCAAAAAATGAAATTACATTATTCATACTATTTTTTAATAAAGATTGACTTCTCTTTAATATTTTATTAAGTTTAAAAAGGGTTTATCTATTTATATTTATTATTTATCACATTGCAATGGTGTTGGGTCCATTGGATGGGGTTTTCCATTTAGAAGAATACATTGAAAATCATTTAGTGGTTACTTGAATTGAAATATTTTTCTTGGATATCTTTGCCTTGTGAGCTCTTATGTATGTTGAGACATATTTTTATTTGGTTTGCTTTAGTTTTGGAGGATGTAAGCCCACTTCGGTGTGAAATTATATATGTCTATTAATAATCTAATTTTGTGTATTGCTATGTTAAAAATATGACTTTCTAATTTTGTGCGTTGCTATGTTAAAAATATGACATGTTTACGAAAATTTAAATATAACTTGATTTATCATTTTTTATAAATAATAAGTTACAATTTTTTATTAAAAAAAAATGAGAGAAATTTATCATCAAACATTCTTTTGGTTTCAACTTATAACTATTATCACTATGAACAACTTATAACTATTATCACTATGAAAAGCAGAGTCTCTTTGTTCAAATTTTCATAACTATCACTATGCAAAGTAGGGTGCAATTTTTTTTTTAATTATTAAATTAGCAGTTGGATTGGTAACTATAGTGTGATTCAAGTTTTTAGTCTTAGTATGTTAGTTTTAACTAAAATTTCTTCTATCCAATATAACATAGATTTAAGTTTTTTATTTTAGATTCAATATAACATAAATTTAAGTTTTTTTATTTTAAGTTGATTTAGAGATTAGAATTATGTTTCATGACACATTTTCATAATTTTGGATTAGCATTAAGTCTTAATATACATTTTCTTCATTTTGACAATAAGTACACATTGCGATAACTAATCATTTTTATAATAAGAATTCACTCAACATGTATATTATATTTGTCTCAAAAAACTGTCAATATCTCAACTCAACATTCAGCAATAATCTCGTAAATGATGGACTTGCGTTTTCCCAAGAAGAACAATTCTAGGGTTTTGGTTAATGTTCATAATATGTTGTGCATGTAACATATTACTTTAGATTAAAAGTATAATTCAATTATTACTATAATAATAATAAATATAAATAAATAATTCTTTTTAACTTATATGATTTTTTTTTATGATTCTTCACTCTAGAGTCATATTGTCTTATTATTTACAAAATATATATTGTTACAGCAAAAACACATAGCCTTGAGGGAAAAAAATGGTGCCATACATGTTATGGTAGAAAGATATTCCACATATTTTCAAGGATATGGAGGAAACTACCTATGTCCTTCCTCCACGAGACCATTGTAAGAGAAAATATAATGTATTGCCATCTTCTTTCAAGAGTACTGTAATGATTATATTGTAATGATTATATTTTATTTACTATTGTATAGCCTATCATTATGTTAGTTGGGAGCATATCATTTTTAGGTACATATATACCACGAGGCATCAACAAACTTGGGAGATCTCAATTTCTTGTATTATTGGTCTATTATTATTATGTAACATAACAATTTCCTTTGCTCCATTGTTCATTTCTCTAAGTCAACATTAAGGGGAAATATTGAATGTGTTGATGTTGTCTAGTGGCTTTATGTAATCCTATACTTAGTGCCATATTAATGAAGATCATTGTAACATCATTTGTGGGGCACTTATACATGTAACTTGGTGTGATTATATACTTTCGCAATATTGCACATGTGTTCATGGACATAGTTTGGGACTTATTAGGTGGTGATTTTTTCAAGTAATATGGACTTACACTAATTTAGGTCATTCTTATCTGCCACTTATCCATTATATCTTGATGAGATTAGCATGTATTGATTGATCTACACCGTTGACTCTATCTTATGATCAATGGTCGATATTTCCCTTGGTTACTATAAATTGATGTCAATAGTCTTGAATGAAATAACAAGAAGTGGAGGGTGGCTTATGGATTGATCTTAGCTTGGACCCTATCGTTTCTTATGTTAGACCATCCATATGTGATGAGTTGTAAGATTGGAGAGTTTATTTGAAGAATAAAAGACCAGATTTCATGGATATTTCCCAGCTTAGGGTTTTACCACATAAATATTATGTTAACTCATTAAATATTTGGTTATGTGTTACTAATTATGATCTTGATTGTTATATCCATATCCGGATATTTTCAATTAACTCAGAACAAACCCACAATTTCTGAAATATCCCACATTTTGCTATATATAAGATGATATGTAATTGATGATTCAAAATTACAATACGTTGGTCTTTATATAGGCCAGGCTAACACCTTTTCATCGAAATTTGATGTCTTTTAATGTAAATGATTTCATTATTATTATTATTATATTATTATTATATTACTATTATGAATTATTTAATATTATTTTTGTTACATTTCCTTCCCCTTAAGGGAAGCTTTGTCCTCAAAGCATATTTAGTGATGGAATTATCTGTTATTCTTGTCTGTACTGTCTTCTCTAGGTATTTTGAACTTGTAACTCTTATACATGAAGAAACAAGGTTATATAATTTTTGAATTCTTGAGTTGAGTTGCTACATTTCTTGTGAAGTGATCCATCTGAAATTTAACTTCATAGGATTTTTTTTTCTAGTATGATGGAATAGTTCTTGTTTTCTGCTCCGAAGCAATTTGGTGATTTTTTCTTTTCTCTCCTTTAAGGTAGTTAGTTTTTCTATAGGAGTAATGTTGTTTATTTTCGTCTTTATTTTGTCGACCTTTATGATTCAGATGTCTATAAGGGATCTTTGTAATGTTACTTTTCTTTTTAATGTTCATAGTGTCTTCCTACTTCGATTCTTGTGTATATCCTTCTTTAATTGGGAAGACATCTTGAGCTGCGACTTGAACTGAGTCTGTAAATGTGCCTTTTAACTTGTCCTCTAACATTTTGTTATCATTCTGCATCTTTTTAATCATTTATTTTTGTGATTTCTTATCATTTTTAAACCTCTTAAGTTGTTCGGTTAATTGTAATTTTTCTTTCTCTTTGTCCACTAGTTTTCCTTCAGTATATTCATTTGATTGTTCTGCCCTCTTAGTACCTTTCAACTTCCCGAGTTTTCCAATTAATGTCTTGTTACGGTTTCTTAACTCGTATACTTCTTCAGTGTTATTTGATAACATGCTTTTAAGTGTTGTAATCTCCAACTTGTGCGCCTTTTTAGTGGTGTCCTCTTTCTGCTAGAGTTATTTAATATGTTTTTGAAGGAAACAATTCTCTACTTCTTGGCATCTTAATTTTTTTTGAATTTGTGTGATTTCGTCATCTTTGTCCTTGATATTTTTTTTAATCGTTTTATTTCTTATTTACTCTCGACCACTTCTTTCATAATTTTTTGGTTTTGTAGATTCTGATTGGGATATTTTTCACTCATTAATTCCTTGATTTGATTAGTTAATCTCTCAATACACCTTTTTAGATAACAATTCTCATGCTTTTTAAATCCTTTAGAAATATCCTACTTCGTAATCTTCAACAGTAGACGATCATTTGTTTCTTTATAATTATCTAACTCGTCCAATGCTGCTTGCAGCTGCGACTTTACTACTGCATATGTGTTTTTCATCGTTTGTGATTGTGTCTCACTTCAACTTTGTCTTCTTTTCTTTGACAATAAAGGGTCTTCGACTTCTCTTCTTCTTAAAAATTCTTTAATACTTTAATACTTAAAAATTTATAAATCTGAGATCTTTTATTCGATGACTCAGTGTTGCTGATGTAGAAAATAAACTACTCAGATCCAAATTCTGACTGTGCCAACGACTTTGGCTCACGAAATCGGTGAAGAATGACTATACACACTGTCAACTTCGTCTCACACTAGCCACAATACTCTTTTCCTTTCTTTGCATACAATGCAAGCTCACATAGAGAACGTTATGCTCAAAAGGAACTTGGATCTCCACGTTGGTTAACCTTTTGCTTTAGATTAACTTCTATGTGGATTGTGTGTAGATTAGGTTGTTGGGAAGAATGATTGTTACCCTCCCCACCCAAGTTCAATTCTCACTTGCTCCTTGGTAACCTTAAGACTTCTTATGCACTTCTAGCTTTCATGTTATTTAATAAAGAGAATTCAAGACTAAACTCAACCTATCTAAGGTATGATTTATTATTTAATATCCAATAACCTTTCAATAAATAAATAACATAATTAAGGTGTGAGTTGGTTTCTTGATAAAACCAAGGGCTTGTTGGTTAAATAAGACCTATGTGGTATTTTTTTTTCTTTCATTTTTTTATGGATCTTCTTCCTTCTCTTTTTTCTTTTTACTTATTCTTATTTTGTTTTGTTTATATCTTCCTCTTTTGACTTTCTTTTCTTCTCTTACTTGGTGAAAGACCATAATATTAGGGAATCCCTAGGATAATGGTTAAAAACCACAATATGGCCAAAAGCCTTGATCATGAACGTAGCTCTGATAACAATGTTATATCCATATATGGATATTCTCAATTAACTCAGAATAAATAGCCCACATTTTGATAGATATAAGATGATATATAATTGATGATTCAAATTTACAATGGGTTGACCTTTATATAGGCATACTAATACATTTTCATTGAAATAATGTAAATGATTTTATTATCATGTTATTATTATATTACTATTATTGTTTATTTAATATTATGTTTGTTACATTGATCTAACATGGTATTAACATGGTATTATAGTGGGCTACCTAATTCCAAATCGTTGGAAAACTTTTGTATTGAATGGTTTTTATGCATGCAGATCTTCAAATTTGTTTTCCATGTCTTGATATTTGTTGAGTGGACCCTTCTCTATCATAGATTTGCAAACAAATATGGAAAACCACTTAGGTTTACAACGGAAAATATAACATTTACAAGTGAAAGTGTTTATAAGTTACATTTTGTTGTAGAAGAGGCAGGGTCATCTTCCTATATTGTAGAAAGATGAAACAAGTATATTGTCAAGATTAATTTTATGACAGCGTACTCTATTTATTTTATGTTTTGGATATTAAGATGGGTTTTAATTTCTTACATATCTTTATTACATTTTAATTGTTAATTCTTGCGAGTTCATTCATTTAAGGTGTGGGCCTTGTCACAGCAACCCGAGTTCAATTACACTTAGGGGTGAGCTAGTTGAGAGGAGATACCAAAAAATCTAACCATTATAAAGGTTAGTGTGGCCCATGTGATAAAATATTTATTACATTTTAAATATACAACCTTTTATATATATATATATATACCACCACCATCATCATTAAAACCTTTATTTATAATAATATTAAATATTTATAAGTCAATAATGTTCCTAGCTGATTATAATTCAATCATGTTCATGGTAGACAATAAAAAACTATAAAGTCATAGTAAATATATTTTTTTTTCTTCTTGTCAAGTAATGTTCATAGTTGATTATAATTCAATCATGTTCATGGTAGACTATAAGAAACTATAAAGTCATTGTAAATATATTGTTTTTTCTTCTTGTCACGTAGACACCATTAAAGTTGATAATGTTCATAGTTGATTATAATTCAATCATGTTGATGGTAGACCATAAGAAACTATAAAGTAATTGTAAATATATTTTTTTTTCTTCTTGTAAAGTAGACACAATTATGGGATCAGCCATATAATATTTTTTTTTTTAAGCAAAAAAGAGACCTTTCGTTCTATTATCAAAGTTCCAAAATTAGAGACTATCTTCTTTACATTCGTACTGGTGCTCCCTAAGCTACCACGGAGCAACAAAACTGGTTCTATGCAAGCCACCACAGAATAACAGACACACCCAGAATCCCAGCACCACCGATCCATAAGTAACTGACATACCCAGAACCACAATTGCAAAAAGTCGAAAAGATAGTTAAGGAGGCCAAGAAACATTCAACAAAGACGATAAACAAAATTGAGAGCTATCGCAAACGATTCATCTGTACCAATCCCCGAGAGTTCCAAAAAAGAGCCCATACATAACATCATCCTGATCATAGAACCATAATCAAAAGACCGGAGCAAAACCAAAATAACCTCAGCACCAAATTCAAGAAGCGCCATGCCGGTAGATGCCACACCGAGAACACCATACAGACAAAGCATTATAGAAATGGGCCCGCCTCATCGTCACTGTTCACCAACACTGGAATCAACACAACCTCCCCTTTGTCCTTGGAAATGGACCCACGACGGTTTTCCACCTTCGTCAGGCAATCCAGGTAGGAGATGCCCAACTTGTCCGCCAGCACATCAACTTTCATGTGGATCCAATTACAGTTTTCGGCAATGTCCTTGCACAGGTCCTCCAAATTTTTAAGCCTTGGAGAGCCCGATAGAGCATCCCCCCAAGTATCCAGACACTGAGCTATCAAAGTCTTGGTCACCCATAGGGTAGCTATCACCCGGTTATACAGAGCCATACGACCCATAGTATTCCTCGGGTCATGTATCTAGTTGGCCATGGCCTCCGCTTCCTCAGGTAAATCAGCCTCCCACACAAGATGCCTCAGGTCCACTTCAATTTCCTCGACCTCCTTCCGGACCCCCGATGGGAAGAAGCGACGAAAGAAAACTGCAGTTGCAACCACATTCCATTGGTCCTAGCTTGGACCAGTCCGAGGCATTGCACCTCCACCAGTAGTGCTACTCTCACCATGAGCAAGATGACCTCGCTTCGAGGTTCGACCTTTTGGAGGCATAGTTCCCCCCCACCCCTTACAATCACTCTACACACTCACAACAGAAAAATAATATCTAAGCCTGGCACAGGGGAGCTCTAGCCAAGAAAATTTGTGACTGTTACCATCCCTGCACTCCATATTTAAATGAGAGCTGCCCCTTAACAGCACTAACTCCTTCATCATTAATCCAACACTGGAATAATTGAACCAGTCCTTATCCTTCGTCACCGTCATCCTATGCTGATCATGATAATCCATCGGGATCATGCAAGAATGATCCTCCATGTCTCTCTCACACTTCAAATCCCATGAATTGAAATCACCAGCTGAGATGTTATCTCTGAGAACCATTGAAAGAGTCCTTTTATACATCTTACGATAGCTCCATCTGTCCTGTTTATCATATGTGTACCCTCATTAACATAAAATTTGTTATTAGGACAAGTTCCGTCGTCACCATTTGGCAGCGGTTCTCCGTAATCACACTCGGCGATCTTAATGCAATTAATCCGATACGTATCCGATGTAACTTCCAAGGCATTGCCATCCCATCGTTCATTGATTTGATTGGCCCCCTGATTTTCCAACTCGTCCGCCAAACAATTAGCGCTTCTCCTGACGTGTTGAGAAACAATGGAGTTAAATGCTCTGATGAGGGTTCCCAGATAGGTCACGCGCCATGCCAGACGCCACGAGGTAGCCAATTTAGTAGCTTGAGTGCTATTGGAAATTTTTATAGCAGTCTGTATGAGCATTTTCGAGTCGCCTTCCACAATAAAACTGTTAATACCATGCCGGGCCATGATACTTAAACCTTGTAGCAGAGCTTCACATTCCACTACGTTATTAGTTTCATAGCCTAAGTTCCCATAGTAGCTGAACTGGACTTGGCCTTGGTCGTTTCTCACCACCGCTCCATACCCTGCCATACCTGGATTCCCTTTGGAGGCTCCGTCAAAGTTCAGCTTGAGCCATCCCTACTAAGGTGGTGCCCACTTCAATGGACTGTCCTGCATCTTGCTACCAGAATTGTTGAATCCAATGAACTGAGGAAGGCCCTTGATACCCCAGGTATGGAGCAATCTCAATTCATTATCTAGAACATTCATATCTTGTTCATTCCACCTGGTTAATTTCAGTGTTTCATTTATCTCTTGCTTGATATGCACCCAGACGTCCTTCCAAGAGTTTTTTTTCCCTTGAAACATGCATTTATTTTGCTCTTTCCACACCTCCCAGAGGAGAAATCTAGGATATAGTTTCCAAATATGATTCAGGATATTCCCTTGAAAAGGTTTCCCATTCCACTGTCTCACAGTTTGCTCCGGGCTTGTCCTAACCTAGGCATTTTTCCAAAAAAACCTTGCACCTTCATCTAACAAAGCTGCTGCAAAGTTGCATTCATCTAGAAGGTGAGCAATTGCCTCACTGTTCTGGCCACATCAAACACAGATGGACGGGCCCTCAAAACCATGCTTCACAATGTTGTCCCATGTCAGGATTCACCCTCGTAAAACCAACCAGAGAAAGAGAGTGATTTTAGGCCAGAGTTTGGCCTCCCATAAATATTTCTAGGTATTAACTTCCACAGAATTAGCCAAGCAAGCCTGAAGGTGATACGCTTCTTTCATGGAGAACATTCCTATAGGACGGTAGCCCCATTGAAGGGTATCCCTCCCCCCCTGAATCTTAACTTTCCTGTTGATCACAACTTCATAAACCTACCTTCTTCTGTCTTCCGCATAGGATGTTATCCACCATTAAAGTGGCTTCCAAATGTGAAAACCTCTGTCCTCAGAGGCTTCTTGCCAATATCTGTTAACTGTTAACCAATTATGATGCCTATCCATGTTTCCCTCCAGAATAGTCACCAGAGTCGAAATGGGTGGTTCCTATTGCCATGCATCCAGCCAAACATTCATCGATGTTCCCTCCCGAATTTCCCAAAAACTATGCTTCCTTATAATTTCACTGTCGGCCTGAGCCATGTTCCAAATATGGGATCCTTCAACCAATCCTTCCTCCCGGATCTAGTCTTGCTGCTCCATTGTCAGCATGTACTTTTTCCCCCAGAAGCTTGCACAATGCTCATTCGTATGGGTGAGCCAACGCCACCAAATTTTGGTTCCACACACGCTGCTAAGCGCCTCAGGATCCCGAAGCCCCAGGCCCCCCTCCTGCTTAGATTGACATAAAGTTTTCCACCCCACCAAGGGCCATTTCCTATGATCCCCCGTTCCTCCCCACAAAAAGGTTCTTTGAATGTTTCTTATTTCCCTCAACATAGCCTTTGGAGCTGAGAAAGCAACGAACATGTACAAGGGCATGGCTTGCAAAACCAACTTAACCCGGACCACTCTGCCTGGGAAATTTAGCGATCAAAAAGTCCAATTTGAAAGTCTTTCCTTCATTTTAGTCAGAAGTTCTTCCCATGATGCTCTTTTAAGGACCCCCTGAAATAAGGGCACCCCGAGATATTTGGTTGGAAGGAAGATCTTTTAAAAGCCCAAGATTCGAAGGATGTTCCTCTAACAAATAGGTGGAGTATTAAAGAAAAAAACCAGGGACTTATCCATATTAATCGTTAGCCATGAACCTTGTAAAAAAATGTTCATAGCCTGTTTGATTTGACAGGCTTCCTGGACAGAGGAGTGTCCCATAAATAAAGTGTCATCCACAAACTGCTGATGAGTTATTGCCTTCTCATAGGGAGGAAACTTCAGGCCTTTGATGCTCCCATGGTCCACAAGATGAAAAATAAGTCTCCCAAGACCTTCTATCATTAGCACAAAAAGGAATAGAGAAAGAGGACCCTCTTGATGGTTTGACCACACTAGAAGGGTGACCGTTAACCAAAATGGAGAAGAAAGTCGAGGAGGTGAGATTAGCTATCCATCTGATCCAAATATCACTGAAGCCAAGGGATTTGATTATCTCTTTCATGTAAGTCTACTTTAGTTGATCATAGGATTTAGACAGCTCCAATTTAAGCATCATACCAGCCTTCTTAGTACTTTTTAGTGAGTGAAGCATTTCATGAGCCAGAATAATACCATCCATAATCTAACAACATTCCACAAACCATGCTTGTTCTATGGATATTAAGGAAGGGAAGAGAGGCTTCAGTCGGTTCGCAAGGACCTTCGTAATAATTTTATATATGATATTACATAGTGAGATAGGTCGAAACAGATTAGAGGTCTCTGCCATCGGAGACTTAGGGATCAGGGTTAGGAAGGTAGAGTTTAAGGTGGGGAGAACCCCTCTTATTAGTCGGGATTCTTCCACCACCTGCCACACTTCCTATTTAATTAAGTCACAGAAAGCATGAAAGAAATTCGCGGTGAATCCATTAGGTCCAGGGTACTTCCCATCTTCCATCTGAAAAATGGTTGTCTCAACTTCCACAAAATCAATAGGGCGAATTAGAATTGCATTCTGTTCATCCGAAATAAGATGAGGAATGACCGCTTTGATCACCCTACATGCTTCAGTGCGATTCTCCGGAATTTCAGTAGCCACCTTACTAAAATGGTCGATCAGGTCATGTTCAATTTCTTCATGATATTCCAGCACTACCCCTTCCTCAGTCTTTAGATTAACAATCTGGTTATAATGTCTCTGTTGAATTGTGGCACTATGGAAAAACTGAGTATTCTGGTCACCATCTTTCAGCCACAGGTTGCGAGACTTCTGTTTCCATAGTATCTCTTCTTGTTTTTGTCTTTGAAAGATGTCCTCATCAATTCTGGTCTCCTCCGCAACAAGCTCCGGTGTCATGCCAGTCTGCATAATTCTCTCTTGTATCTGCTCCATTCTGGCCTCCAAATTGGCTTTTCCCAACTGAATTTTTACAAAGACCTCTTTATTCCATTTCCTAATCTTTTGTTTAAGCATCTTCAACTTTTGTTGGAAGCAATACATTTTGGTCCCTACCGGTGGGATTAAGGTCGGCCACCATTCCTCAACCCAAGAGGCAAAGTCAGTGTGAGTTAACGAGAACTTTTCAAAACGAAAAGGCTTTGTTATTTTGAAACCCATCTTACTCCAAAGTAGGGATACCGGCCAATGATCAGAGCCCGAAGAGGCAATAGGGAAAGAATTCAACGTTCCCCCTTGAAGCATGACGCTTTCAGATAGAAGAAAGCGATCCAATCTTGCTGCTACCAGATGATCCCCTCCCCTTCTGTTGTTCCAAGTGCAAACCGTGCTTCCAAGGTCTACATCAATAAGACTATTGTCCTCAATGAATTCGTCAAACAAAGTATTTTTAGGAGTCAGATAGCGTCTCCCCCCCTTTTTTTCAGCAAGCGTCCGTGTTATCCCTAAAGTTGAACCATGACTGCTAAGGTCAAGCTTAAGGAAATCTTAAATGTAAATATAAGATAACTTAAACAATAACTTTATCAACTTTCGTGGCAGATGAATATATAACAGAGACCAAACAACTCAATAATCAGGTAACAGTGAGTACATGGATTTCATTAATTAAACATGGACAGAAAATGACTGTGAGAATGACTTTATGAATGTAAAAGCTTAGGTTCTATCTTAGAATAAGGGCATAGTTATATAGTAATCAAAATATTGATAGCATACACTTCATTAATTAAAATAGAAAAGGCTCAAAGATCATAATCCATTTCTGTATCAAACTATACTGATCCCTGCCTCAGCCCTCTCGGCTGCAACTCTACCCCTTCTCCAATTGATTTTCTGTTCATTATATAGACATTAATATGTGACAGAAATCAAACTCTGCCTTTTAGTTGGAAACTCAATGCAATCTTTGACCCAAAAAATATTCAACTATCAACTTGTATCCTCGGAATTCTATAGGTACTCTGAAAAAATGATCATAATGCTAATCATATTGCAGGGAATAAAGCCAACAATCTTGTGTTTGTTACAAAGGCGATTTCATGCATGATCTTAGGCATAAGTGTTTGCAAGGTGCTGGAAATAAACCTTTGACCAACTGCCTGAGAATAATCTTCTGCTTTCATATTCGAGTTTAGGAACAATTAAAATAAAATCTCAAATCATTTGCAACAGATCTCGAGTTGTCGTTTCTTTTGTAAATTCTTTTGATTGCCATCTATTTATCGACTTCCCGGGATTCTGGAACTAAATGTTAATCTTATGCTTGAGAATTTGTCAAAATCTACATAAATCTTTTATATATTGAACCCTCCAAGTTTTCTGTCACTTAATTGTTAAATTCCTTAAAATCTGGAATTGAAACTTTGAATGTTGATTTGATGTTGATCCCCTGTTTCTGGATACTCTGTTATTATCCTGGAAATACTAATATCTGCGTTCAAAATATGTTCCGGCCGTGCTTGTAGTTTGCCCATTGGAAACTAATCTTATGCTTTAAATTCTACAGATGGTTACAAAGATCTGGAATAAAACTTTGTTTTTATTTCCATGTATTGACTCGATGCTCTGAGTATGGTGACTATAGAATTCAATGGCCAATGTCTTACAAAAATATGTGGCACATCACTTGGACACGTGCCTCCAATTGGTTGCTTTTATCTTGCATTGTGAGATAATCCCATATGCATGAACATAAAATATCAATGCGCAGTGCATAATTACACTATGGCTCCATGTGAGCATGAGACATGGGAAATAAGACAAAACCCATGCTCTTATAAAAGTGAAAGAACCACTTTAATAAAAAAGCCTTCCACGTAACATGATCTTTTATAAATGGATTAAGGTTAAAACATTCTCCCTTTTTTTTAAATTAATTTTTAATCAAAATCTTAAAAACTTATTAATTTATAATAATTAATAAGTCCTAAAACTTTGGGGATAGCATTTCAGCAAAGGGTAATGTGTAACTTTCATCAAATGACTAAGGAGAGTTCGAAGAAATTGATCAAAGTTCCAATATTTTGATGAGGCCACCTTGGAAAAGTCACACAAAAATAAGGAGCAATAATGAAGACCTTGGTCTGTTGGAAGGCAATAAAATGTGCAGGATTCATCGAACTCAATGGAAAGGTAACCATACCATTGATGAACATTGGAGCTTGGGAAAAATGCTAGTAGACTTTCCCTCCTTACATACATGCTACCATAATCTAAATACTTTTTATGGGATAAATCTGGAGATAACATCTGGCCTTATCTGGGGATGGCATGATCCCTACGAGCTGCCAAGAACTTGCAGATATATGCCTTATACATTGGGTTATATGGTCAACTGCTCAATCAACCTTTGAAAACTTTAAAATCTGTCACCACTTATTTAGACCAAAATAGTTGATAAGCCTGCTAAAAATCTAATCACACTATAAAAACTGCAAAAAGTAAATGCTCATGAACGAGCTTATTTATCCACACATCTACTCTGCTCTTGGAGAAATCAAGCTGATCATGTGTAACTCCATTTCCAATGAAACCAGGTTAAGAACTGACTTAGCAATTGAACACTTGAAATATGCTTCAGTAAGATAAAGATTGAAGAATTTGCAGGCATCTCATCATGAATTTGAAACCCATATTTACAGCTGAACAAAACTGAATGGCTAGAGTTAATAAAAACCTCAAGATAAGCGGCTACTAGATAAGCAAGCTACCTCTGGATAAACTCTGACCTCACTATCTCCATAAAACCATCTTCTTCACAATCATTTGAAAACCACTTTTTACTTTCTAAGATATGTTGATTTAATTCTTCATTCAAAGCCAGGCACACATCTTCAAAAATGCTTGGAACAGCAACAGTAATACTAACACCTTGAGACATCTTTTCTGACAACAAGCTTTCATATTCTAACTCAAATGCTTTTAAAATCTTCTTCAAAAAATCAATTTTATCTTCTTCACTATAAATATTATCAGAATCTAAATAAGAAGACAAATCTTTATCCCATTCATCAACAGAAGACATACTCATCCATTCTTGAAAACCTCGAAGAAAAACATGATCTACCTCAAACCCTGTTGTCTTGGTACAAGAAGTAACTCGATCAGAAAATGAATCTGTCATTTTGAAACCAATAGATTCACCAGGTGAATTTCACAACCACTATGTCACCAGCCTTTGTTCATCATCAAAGACTGAATATATTCACTGTCGTACAACCCAGGGAAGATGACTTCGTTCCTCCGTCCCCGGCAATGGTGCCAAAAGATGTTATCCCTAAAGTTGAACCCTGACTATTAAGGTCAAGCTTAAGGAAATCTTAAATGTAGATATAAGATAACTTAAACAGTAACTTTATCAACTTTGGTGGCAGATGAATATATAACAGAGATCAAACAACTCAATAATCAGGTAACAGGGAGTACATGGGTTTCAGTACTTAAACATGGACAAAAAATGACTGTGAGAATGACTTTATCAATGTAAAAGCTCAGGTTCTATCTTAGAATAAGGGCATAGTTATATACTAATCAAAAGAATCATAGCATGAAATGTTAAGACCATGCATAGACATAATATTGATAGCATACACTTCATTAATTAAAATAGAAAAGGATCAAAGATCATAATCCATTTAAAAAACAGTCATTTCTGATCAATATGAAAATAAAAACCACATACATGCCTGCAAATTTCTGTATCAAACTATACTGACCCCTACTTCAGCCCTCTTGGCTGGAACTCTACCCCTTCTCCAATTGATTTTCTGTTCATTATATAGACAGTTATATGTGACAGAAATCAAACTCTTCCTTTTAGTTGCCAACTCGATGCAATCTTTCACCCAAAAAATATTCAACTATCAACTTGTATCCTCAAAATTCTATAGGTACTCGGGAAAAATGATCATAATCCTAATCATATTGCAGGGAATAAAGCCAACAATCTTGTGTTTGTTACAAAGGCGATTTCATGCATGATCTTAGGGATAAATGTTTACAAGGTGCTGGAAATAAACCTTTGACCAACCGCCTGAGAATAATCTTCTGCTTTCATATTCGAGTTTAGGAACAATTGAAATAAAATCTCCAATCATTTGCAACAGATCTGGACTTGTTGTTTCTTTTGTAAAGTCTTTTTATTGCCATCTATTTATTGACTTCTTGGGATTCTGGAACTGAATGTTGATCTTACGCTTGAGAATTTGTGAAAATCTGCATAAATCTTTGATATATTGAACCCTCCAAGTTTTTTGTCACTTAATTGTTAAATTCCTTTAAATCTGGCATTGAAACTTTGAATGTTGATTTGATGTTGATCCCCTATCTCTAGATACTCTGTTATTATCCTGGAAATACTGATATTCTACCTTCAAAATATGATCCGGCCGTGCTTGTGGTTTGCCAGTTGGAAACTAATCTTATGCTTTAAATTCTAGAGATGGTTACAAAGATCTAGAAATAAAACTTTGTTTTTATTTCCATGTATTGACTCAATGCTCTGAGTATGGTGACTATAGAATTCAATGGCCAATGTTTTACAAAAATATGTGGCACATCACTTGGACACGTGCCTGCAATTGGTTGCTTTTATCTTGCATTGTGAGATAATCCCATATACATGAACATAAAATATCAACGCGCAGTGCATAATTACACTATGGCTCCATGTGAGCATGAGACATGGGAAATAAGACAAAACCCATGCTCTTATAAAAGTGAAAGAACCACTTTAATAATAAAGCCTTCCACGTAACATGATCTTTTATAAATAGATTAAGGTGAAAACATTCCCCTTTTTTTCTTAATTATGTTTTAATCAAAATCTTAAAAACTTATTAATTTATAATAATTAATAAGTCCTAAAACTTTCGGAATAGCATTTCAGCAAAGGGCAATGTGTAACTTTCATCAAATGATAATTTTGGGCTAAGGAGAATTCGAAGAAATTGACCAAAGTTTCAATACTTTGATGAGACCAGCTTGGCAAAGTCACACAAGAATAAGGAGCAATAATGAAGACCTTGGTCTGTTGGAAGACAATAAAATGTGCAAGCTTCATTGAACTCAATGGAAAGGTAACCTTACCATGGATGAACATTGGAACTTAAAAAAAATGCTAGTAGACTTTCCCTCCGTGCATACACGCTGCCAAAATCTAAATACTTTTTAGGGGATAAATCTGGAGATAATAGTCTGGATCATGTTAAAATCCCCCCCAACAATCCAGTGGAGGCGAGTGAACAATCTCCTTAGTCTAGACAAACTACCAAGAAAATTTCGTTTCTTAGGATAACTGCAAGGCCCATAGACATTGGTAAGAATTCCTTTAACCAGAGACCCAATGACATGGAATTCAGTAGATAAGCTAAACTTAGTAGAGAGAAAATTTGTCAGAGATATTTTCCTTGGATCCCATAGAACTGCCAACCCATCGGAGTGGCCTATCGCGTCGAGAGCCATACATTTGCAATTTTTCCAAAGAATTTGTGCCTTAGTTTCTAATTGATTCCCAAAACATTTTGTTTCTTGTAGAAACACCACAAAGGTTTTTTCCTTCACAATCTTACTCTTTAGGGTTTTGTTTTTATGGGGACCATTGATCCCGCGAATATTCCAAGTTAGAAGTTTCATCATGCGGTATATCGGGCAGTAAGAAGAGCCTCTTGTATTGTAGGATATTGGCCAGAATCGACCAATCTTGCTCCAATTTCACCAATCCTATCTCTTTTTGACAGCCTTCCCCTTTTGGAGTTTCCTTCCTTCAAATTTCTCTTGTTTTCCTTGAGTTTCAATGGACCTATCCCCAGGCTAGGAGTTGGTTTTGTTTTTAGAATGGCTTCCTTCAATAGTTGAAGTTGGTTGTCAAAGATGGAGTGGACGTCGATGTTCTTACAGGCCTCTTCCATACTATCCAGATCCACATCTCCAAGTGCCATATCATCCAGATCTTCATCCATACAATTAGTCTCCTTCCGTTTATTTTCCTCAGATCCATAAGGTGTGTCCTTCACAGCTTCCACTTCTGACTACCCTCTCTCAGGCTGGGAGTGTTCTTTCTCCTTCTCAGGAGGGGGGTTTTCCACTGGACTAGATTCCAAGGCCGCAAAACTATTAGTTTGAACAATCTTTTTCCCAAGATCTATGCCTGTATGGCATCTCCCCGACCTTTTATGGGTGACCACTTTGACAAATCCATCCTTGTCTTTCTGCTCCAGTGTACTGCTCCCAAGGATTTCGGCAGGGAGGTTGAGGTGGCAATCCCTAGCCAAGTGACTATGAATGTGACAACGACGACATTGGAATGGAATGTGTTCATAATCCAGGGTTTGGAACCATTCCTAGTCATCCCAGTTTGGAGTAATCTCCTCTGGGAGCGCTTTAGCTATATTCATATAAAAACATATATGGGCATAGGACACATACCTTCCCTATTTGGTTTGATATGATATCTTGACGAAGTGGCCCAGGGTTTCACCGATGGCTTTTAAAATTTCCGGATCCCAATACTCTGAAGGAAGAGAGTAAAGACGAATCCAGACTGAAGCAATAGAAAGATCTTCCTTGTCACGGTTAAAGTGATGCTTCCATATTCTGAGAAAAAAAACCTGCAGAATAGTAAAAATATGGCCCTCCTTCAAATACCCGATCCTTAACCTACACATTTAGGAATACCACCATGAAGAAGCCCTCGGATCCCAACAAGAGATCAAATTGTCCCTTAGGTTTCCACGTCGCATTGAACTTTCCAATAAGTTCATGGTCCGTCATATACTGAATTCGTTTCTTCACTTTGGTGGAGTTTACCATTATAGCCGGAGTGCGAATGGATTTTGGTATACAGGCTCCTGTTCCTGTGTCACCTCTGCTTGTTTCCTTTTTCTTGAGTCCCAGACTCCCTACAATTCCTTCCGTGTCCACTTCCTTCTTCCTAGGCCGCGGTTCCGGACCCTCTCCTCCTATCCCTACCTGCTTCTCCAGGCTCTGTACTGCTTCCTGTTGCTTCGCCCGATCCTTTGTAACTTCTGAATCAACCATTATGCATTGAAGAGGAGGAGGGGAGAGGCCCCTCCCTGCGGACGCACCATCCCACCGACGTCCAGTCTGACTTCTCTGCACCACCTCCAATCGTCACAGAGAGAAATGCTGAAAGTGGGCCAAAATCAGACGTTATCAGATAGTATTTCTTGGAGCTCGTTCTCTCAAGCAATAATGACCATATTCTATATAGGGCACTTAGGATCAGCCATATAATAAGCCATACAGTATAAATCTATAAAAATTTTAACAATATATTTTACCTTATTTTTGGTAATTATAATACTTATAAATTAACACATAATATAGCTATTTAACTCGTGGCTAATAAATACGGTGTATATGCTCCAATTTATCACATGCAAATTATTATTTTTATTAAATTGATATAAATAATTGTTTATTGAGAATTTAGAACCACAATCATAAAAGGTGTAGTCAAAATATTCTATGTTTTCAATTTTTTATGAGCAAATTTTCCATCTTAATTTGTTAGAAATATTTAAAAAATCTTAAAATCACATATATTAGCTATGGAAATTGCATAATTTGAATACCATGGAATATTCAAGGATGCTAAATCTATTTATGAATTCAAAAAGACAATTTAAAATAAATATAATAACATTTTTTATAAATATAATTTTTTTAAACCACTTATATATTCATAAAAACAAATACTTGAAACATAATATCAACAAATTTTTTATACAATCACATTTTTTCCTAACATAATCAATTCATTATGTAAGTAGACATGAAATAGCATGACATAGCCCATTAAGATAGAGGACATGATTCCACCTTTCACTTTATCCAAATTTAGAGTGATGAAAAAAGTAATACATGATTGATGTATTTCAATTAAAGACATTAATCCATCTAAGTAAAGTATGTGTCCAATTGAACACATATTATAGAAAAACATTAATATGAAAAGTATGTGCTCAATTTAAACTTATAGTATTCAGATACATTAATCTTAATAATGTGATTGTTGCTAGTTAACTCATTGTAAAATTATGAAGCCATATATGTCATCCTATTAGACCAAACAAAGCAATACTACGGCTACATAGCATAACCGGGGATTAAAGTGTAAAGTTAATTCAGTTACAAGACACTAACTGTAAAGCAAGCCAATAAAGTCTAAAAGTAATACCGAAACACGAGCATTCAAATCTAAAAAAGTCGATAAAGAAAGAATATGAATAAAACACAGAATTGATGAACACTTTGTGCTATCGCATAAAGTTAAAAATTTGTATGCATTATTAAGACAAAGGATAAACCAAATAAATAGTTGAAAATAGTTTTTTTTTCTTTTCTAAACGATGCGTTGTGATAATTTAATTTGAGTGATCAATATTTATGTTTTGGTAAAGTGAACAGTTCTCCGAACTCGAAATCGTTAGTTGACTCTCGTGCTTCATACAATCATAATTTGTTTCTGTTGGGCACTTGATCTATAGTATATAAGAAGGCTACCAGGCCATCTTCTTGAAATATCCATCACAAGAAGCTGGAGCTCCTTAAGAATCGCTCTAGGTTAAGGGAAGTATAATATAATGGCTTCTTTGAAAGGAATTGAGAAAATCAAACCCTATATTTCTCAGATTATAGTTCAGGTAGTAACTGCAGGCGTGTATATTATGATAAAAATTGCCTTAACAGATGGAATGAATCACTTTGTTTTTTGGCATACAGACAGATTGTTGCAACAATACCTATTGCTCCTTTATCTTACTTTTCAGAAAGGTGACCACTTATTCTTATTTTTATCTTTAGACCTACAAGTATTTTTTTCAATTAGCAAATATATAGTATCTGGGATGCAACTAAGTAATTATTGAGTGAAGAAGGAGCTGCCTTAAGTAGTTTGAAACTTGAAGTTTCAATCCCTACTCTGGGATTATCATCGGGAGAGGTTTGAAGCCTTCAAATATCTCTTGAGGATGATCTTAAAAAATCTTCGAGTTTCAAACTATTTAACGCAGCTCCTTCTTCACTCAAATATTTCCTGCTTAATGACTATCTTCAAATAAGTAATTATTTACATAGAGAGAGACACGGAAAGAGATCATTCGCACAATATATGTTAATTAATCTGTCATCCCTGTTGCAGAAAGCAACGACCACCATTGACAAGGCCTGTTTTATTTCAAATTTTCTTGCTGGGAAGTGCGTAAGTATTTGCTGCATATACTAGCTTTGATTTGTTGAATTATCGTTGCAATATATTAATACAAAATCAGTTTGATTGATGTCCTGTTACAGAATCGCGATCACTCATAATTTCTACATTCCAGGCTTGTTATACACTTCTTCCACGTTTGTGGCAGCAGCATTTAACGTAGTTCCCGTTTTGACATTTTTAAATGCAATATTTTTGAGGTAGAAGCTGTTACATCCATATGGCTATTTCATATGACCAAAAAAGTTCGATATCGCACTCAAATTCATTTCTGTTTTGCAAATTGATTATATTGATCCTTTAACTACAGTATTGCATATAAAATTTTAATATTCGTGATGTTCGTTCAACTTGTTTTTTTTCATAGACAGGAGAAAGTTAATCTCAGAAGTTTAAGAGGACAAGCAAAAATTGTTGGCACAGTCATAAGTGTCTCTGGTGCTATGGTCATGACCTTATACAGAGGTCCCGAACTTCATTTTTTATCGTCTTGTATGGAAAGCCATCAAAGCAAGTACAAATTTAAACCTAATAGTATACTAGGCTCCATCCTGGTCTTTGTGGCCGTTGTGGTTTGGTCTTTGTCGCCAGTATCCAGATTGATTGCTAAATATATTGAATGTTCCAGGGAATGATAGGTTCTGCAGTGCTATTGTTTTTGTTAGCCTGGTGTATAAGCAAAGGGGTCCTGTATTCGTCGCAATATTCAACCCATTAGCCACGATCGTCACAGCAATCTTGGAGCTTATAATTTTTCATGTGTCTCTTCATTTGGGAAGGTAAGCAATAATACGTTATAGAACATTTCTACTTTCGGTGATCATTGGGCCATTGAAATATTTCTCAAGGATAGGGCATTTTACCTTAGTCCTGGACATTGCTCACTTGGATAAATAATATAGGCCTTGTGGTTTTTAAATGTTCGAAACACTAGTGTACTCTATGGATGTTAATGCTGAGAGTCATGGGCGCAATTTTAATCTATTGTTCTTGATGTTAAAAACCTGTAGGGTGGTGGGCGCAATTTTAATCGTTACCGGACTTTATATTACACTATGGGGCAAAGCAAAGGACGTGAAAACAACGTGTGATGTTGAGGAATCTCACTAATATTTCGACAACCATACCACAATAGTATTCTTCAACAAAGAAACTAACATTTTGAAAGATATATATTGCCAGAGAGGAATGTGATTCGGGAACTTATTCACATGATGTCAGTGTTATAATAAATGCTTGTATTTTTAAATTTTTATATATTAAATGTTCATTTTTCACGAGTTTATTATGAAAGAAGTTTTCATAAAATTTGAAATGCATTGGTAGACAAATTAGTTAAGTTGAAGATAATATGAAAAAGAGCTTTCAGAATTTATAGTATATTTTAAAATTAAAAAGAATTAATTAAATTTATTAATATTGTGAATTAAATTAAATAGAATTAATTAAAATGATTAATGTTGTGAATTAGTGAATTATAAAGTTATAAAATTGTTATAAAGATATGTGCTTGAAATAATATTTTAAAATTTTTCTGCCTTGTTTCCAGGTTCCAGGTGAAAGTTCTGTCCTGATTTGAACACCTTTTCTATTGATGTCCATATACTCTGTGAACAACGAAGCGAAATAAAATAATACTATAAAAATTATATATTAATTAAATTGATTAATGTTGTTAACAAGTGAAGTAAAATAAAATAATATTATAAAAATGATATATTAATTAAATTGATTAATGTTGTGAATTGGTGGATTATAAAATTATAAATGAGTATAAAATTGTTATAAAGATATGTACCTGAAATAATATTTTAAAAGTGAAATAAAATAATATTATAAAAAATATATATTTGAAATAATATATTATAATAATTGATATTTTTTTAGATATTTTAATTAAATTATTATATAAAAATATTAATTTAACATAATTGAAAATTAAAATAAATTTATATTAATTTTGTTTTTAATATTAAAAATAATGAATAATACATTATATTATTTTTTGTAGATATAAATATACATTACCATACATTGAAGCAATGGAGTAATTTTTGTATTAAGGGTACCTTATAATAATAGTATATTTAAGATTTTTGGCACAACATTATAGCTTAATATCTCACTTAGTGTTTTACAAGTACACAAATATTAATTATTTTGGGCTACATATGTATCATATATATAATATTGAGTATAATAATGTTGTTTATGTGAAATTTGTATGGAAATGTCTCTAGTATGTAGCTTGGGTGGTCGGGAGGAATGATTTTTTTTATTTTTTAACTAAAATTTCCTTGACTTGGAGAAGTGATCTCTTGTCTAATAAACCATGACCTACGGGCATCTAAGCCATCAAAATCACCTCGGGATGGGGATAGTACCCGCCTCAGCCACACCAACCTATCAACTTGTTGGATTTTGTCTCTCTCCTCCCAACTAGCTCATCCGTAAGGGGAAGTCAACATAAGTTTCCCTAGTGACGAGACCCACACCTTAACACAATGAGACCCACAGCTTAACACAATGAGTTAAGGAGATTTGACTAGAAAGAATAATTTGTTAGTCTCCTCACCCAAGATAGTTTTACTCTTAGCCATCATAGCATAAAATTGAAATTACATTATTCATAATATTTTTTAATAAAGATTGACTTGTTTTTAATATTTTATTAAGTTTGAAAAGGGTTTGTCTATTTTTTTATTTTTATTTTTATTTATTTATTAATCACATTGCAATGGTCTTGGGTCCATTGGGTGGGGTTCTGCATTTTGAAGAATACATTGAAAATCATTTAGTGGTTACTCGAATTGAACGCTTTTTCTTGGATATCTTCTCCTTGCGAACCCCTATGTATATTGACACATATTTTTGTTTGGTTTGCTTCAGTTTTCGAGTATGTAAGTCTACTTCGATGTGAAATTATATGTCATCTATTAATGATCTGATTTTGTGTATTGTTATGTTATATTTTATTTTCTACACATTATGAAATTTCAATGTAACTTGATTCATCATTTTTTATGAACAACAAGTTACAATTTTATTTATTAAAAAAAGAATAAGAGAAATTTATCATCAAACATTATTTTGTTCTCAAATTATAACTATTATCACTATCAAAAGTAAAGTCTCTTCGTTCAAATTTTAATAACTATCACTATGAAAGTAAGGTTCTTAGTTGAATTTTTCATTCTCGATAAAAAAAATTGATAAAATCATTTATAGAAGAATTTTTTTTTAATTAGTAAACTAACATATATTTAAGTTTTTTATTTTAGGTTGATCTAGTGATTAGCATTATGTTTCATGACATATTTTCATCATTTTGTATTGGCATTATGTCTTATTACACATTTTCATCATTTTGTGAATAACTACACATTGCGATAAGCAATTATTTTTATAATAAGAATTCACTCAATATATATATTATATTTGTCTCAAAAAACTATCAATATATGATCCAGGTGGATATCGGTGGCGCCCCACCTCTTCCAACTGGCTCAAAACAGCCTTCTGGAAACTTTGGTAAATTACCATTTTTAGAAGTTTTTCGGGTCCTGAACTTCCGGAGCCATTTTGAGGCCCTAAACGACATTTTTTGGCGATTTGGGGGACCAAATGGTTGCCTACGGCATTCATTTGAGCCCAACCAAAAGTTGTAAATCTTGGATAGACCTTTCCATCGGGCTACCGAGCGCCCCAAACGGAGATCGTATGCAAAAGTTATGACCCCGGGAGGTTGATTGTTCAACTAACCACCTTGGGGCCGCAAACTTTATGACGGTTCATCTTCTAGGGTTAGGTTTTTGGATGTTTGGGATTCTTTCCCTCATGCTTATGATAAATAGGCCATTTCGGCCTCTCTTTGTATTGATCTTGGCACAAATGAGCATAGCGGCCACATCTCTTCTCAGAGATAGCTACCACCATTCTAGCTATTGTATTTTACAGTCTGTTATATTTCTGCTATTTAATAGAATATGTGTTTACTGTATCACTGTGTTATTTGCAATATATCTCTCTATATGATTCTGTATATGCTGTCTTTTGTTTTGTTCCCACATAAATCCGGATCAATATCTCAACTCAACATGCACCAAGAATCTTATAAATGATGGACTTGTTTCCTCCCAAGGAAGACCATTCTACGATTTTGGTTAATGTCCATAATGTTGTGCATGACATTATGTATGTAACATCTTACTCTTGATTAAAAGCATGATTCAATTATCACTATGATCATAATAAATATAAATAAATAATAATTTCTTATGATTCTTCACTCTATAGCCATATTGTCATATTATTTATAAAATATATATTGTTACAGCCTAAAACACATAGGCTTGACGAAAAAAATGGTGCCATACATCTTATGATAGAAAGATATTCTACATCTTTTCAAGGATATGGAGAAAACTAACTATGTCCTTCCTCTAGGAGGCCAATGTAAGAACAAATCATGGTATAAGCCAATTCAAGAAAATATATATCTATATCACATAAATCTTTAAGAACATTTGCATTAGTAGAACATTTTATGCACAACTACTATAATGTAATGCTATCTTCTTTCAAGTGTAATGTAATGATTATATTTTATTGATCACATTTACTATTGTATAGCCTATCATTACGTTAGTTGTAAGCATATCATTTTCAGGCACATATATACACAATGAGGCATCATCAAACTTGTGAGATCTCAATTTCTTTTATCATTGGTCTATTATTATTATGTAACACAACTCTTTCCTTCGCTCCAGTGTTCACTTCTCTAAGTCAACATTAAAAGGAAATATTGAATGTGTTGAGGTTGTCTAGTGGCTTGATGTGATCCTATACTTAGTGTCATAATGAATATCATTCTAACATCATTTGCGGAGCACTTATACATGTAACTTGGCCTGATTATATACTTTCGCAATATTGCACATGTGTTCATGGGCATAGTTTGGGACTTATTAGGTGGTGATTTTGTCAAGTAACATGGACTTACACTAATTTAGGTCATTCTTATCCACCACTTATGCCTTATCTTTTGATGATATTAGCATGTATTGATTGATCTACACCCTTGATTTCATCTTATGATCAATGGTCCATCTTTCCCTTGGTTGCTAGAAATTGTTGTTATTAGTCTTCAATCAAATAACAAGAAGTGGAGGGTGGCTTATGGATTGATCTTAGATTGGACCCTATAGGTCCTTATGTTATACCATCCATGTGTGTTGAGTTGTAATATTGGAGGGTTTCTTTCAAGAATAAAAGATCGGATTCCATGGATCTTTCCCAGCTTAGGGTTTTACCACATAAATACTATCTTAACTCATTAAATCATTGGTTATGTGTTTCTAAATATGTTCTTGATCTAACATGGTATTATAGTGGGTTACCTTGTTCCAAATCCTTGAAATTTGTTTGTATTGAATTGTTTTTATGCATGTAGATCTTCAAATTTGTTTTCCATGTCTTGATCTTTGTCGGGTGGACCCTTCTCTCTCATAGATTTGCAAACAAATATGGAAAACCACTTAGGTTTAAAACGGAAAATATAACATTTACAATGGAAAATATCATATTTTTAGTCATAATTTACTATTCACTCATTAAATTTTCCCATATATTTCTCAAAATTGAATTGATATGGATTATGGAACTAGTTAATGATTATTTTAAGCAAAAGTTATTTTGAAATTTTTTATTTTTAGCAAACCTGGATATTTTAGGGGGAATCTACCTATCAAATCAAGATCCTTACACACCAATCCACTAGAACAACCATTATCTTGTACCATTTCTCTCGAAGAACTGACACTGAAAACCTTATTTGTCTACATGAAAGGGTTCTTGTAAATATCCCCCTTACAATTGTCTACGATGATTTCCAAAGTATGATACCACACAGAAATCCTAGCCATGAGACAACCAGTGATAATAAACAGTCACAAATATACCCTTGTCCAAACCCAGATTGTGAGCCATCACCCCTGAGTCAATATCTACATGAGACATAGTTTATGATGGAATATTCCCCTTTGGAATGGTGGGAAAAAAGTTTTAAAAAGGAATCTAACAGTATAGTTATAATCCAATAGGATGACGTATTAGATGCCACATCCCAGCTGGAACAAATCCCGTTAATCCAGAAATCACACCAAGATCAGACAGGACTTGGCTTTTGTCCTATTTCAAGTCAGACAAAATAGCTACTTGACCTACCTTCCAAAGAAATGGAAAAATATGAGCAATACAGATTGGATGCACAGCACCATAAGGTATAACAAAGAATGGATCTTCCCCTATCAAGGATGCGACCCTGTCCAGTGAAAGATATCTGATAGCCATCCTTGGCCCAGAAAGAAATATTTGAAACCATTAAATTTGGCCATTCCCCTTTTGATACCAAGGATAAAATAATGAAAAACTTGTTCTATTGGGATTTGCATACTCACCCAGAAGCAGAAGAATTTTGGAATCAAGACCTCCCCAAAGGAGAAAGAAGAAAGTTGTCTGAAAGATGGAACTTTGAAATGGATCTCCGAACTCAATGGATATCCTTTTATGAATGGAAAAGGGAATTCCAATATACTCTTTCCATGATGCAATCTAGCCCTTTAAAATGAGAACAAACTTCAAAAGGACATCTCTCAAAAAATTCTACTGGAGAAGAAATTTATACTGAGGTCAATTTTCCACCATTCATACCCATCAAGTTAGATTATGAAGAGGTGTCGGCTTGAGCAGCCCCAGTCATTATTAACAATTACAAAGAAGAATATGCCAATTGGTCAAATTTGGCACTAAAGGGCCTTCCCATACAAAATATAGAGCTCCAAAATAAGATGCCATAGGAAAGCCATATTGATTCTTTGAACATTCTTTGCAAAAGAATACGTGATGAAATTCACCATCTTAGGATTGGAAGTAAAAAACATGAACATTCCCCAATCTCTGCTGAAGAAGTAAAATCTATTTGTAAATCACTCAGAGATGAGGTTACAGATTCTATCTCCGATTTACACAAGAATGTAGGAGATGCATTTTCCTACATAGTAGATAAGGTAAATGAAAATTCCAAAAAATTGGGGAAAATCAACGAGGATGCTAAGAAACCCGAAATAGAAGTATCAAAAGTTGGACGCTTTTCCGAATTACTCTTAGCTAGTTCTCTTAACATCCATCCTTCAGCTCCCAGTCCTACAGATAAAATTTTTTCCCTTATGGGAGTAGACTCAGGATGGGATTATAATAAACCATGAAAGTTTGTCCCACCTAACCTCTACAAGGAATATTCGGTATATTAAGAGTCTTATAATCCTAAGAATTTTTATTCTTGGAATTTAGATGACAAAAATGAAGTAGAAATTCTTGACATGGTCAGTAAAATGATGATTTGTTTCAAAGATTATATGTCCATAGGAAAATATGATCATGCTGAAGCTGTCAATATTATTGTTTATGGTTTCAATGGAAACTTGGGTGTATGGTGGAAAACTCATCTCCCCACCTCTCAAAAGGTTGAAATCTAGAACGATATATAGAATGACGAGCCCAATATCATTGGATCCCTGTTGCCAGCAATCATTGCAGAATTTTGTGGCTATAGTGCCACCATGAATGACAAACATAAACATATATTGATCTAGCTCCGTGTCAATTCTGTCACTGAGTACCATTGGTACCACAAGCAATGGATCTACTGCATTTACTAGATCAAATTCAACCGTACTGAAGAACGAGTGTTTAAAGAAAAATATTTTTTTGGATTACCCTCCGGATTCCGCGAACAACTCAGAGACAAATTCTAGGAAGATCCTTCTCACCACACTTGGGGTCAATTTCGCAATGTTGCTAAGAAAATATTTCTCCAGTATTGCGAAACTAAGAATATTGACAAAGATGTTATTCACAAAACTTCTTTTTGTGGGGGGTAGGGAAGTTTGTAGAATGTTTGGTATAGAACCAGAGAAAAATCCTCATAAGAAAAGCAAACACCACTCCAAATGGACAAAGAGTAGTAGGCCATTACATAAAATATCCAAAGGATGGACAAGTAACAAATGGAAACCAGAAGAATCTTATAATGATCGAACCTATAGAAAAAGAGAAGCAAAATATAGGAAAGAACGAGAAAAAAAATAAAAATTAAATGCTTCTATTGTGGGAAAGAAGGCCATACTCCCCCAGAATGTTATAAAAAGGCCCAAGACTATCAGAGGAAGCAAAAGGGAGAAATAACTTGGAAAAATATAGAAAGAATGTTCCCCAAATCAGAGCAATTGATGATAACTTCAGAGGAATTTCCAGAAGAGGAAAACCCATACACCATAATTTGATGCATGCAGAAGTATTAAGCTCAGATACTTTTGAATATGATTCTAGTACTACAAAATATGTTGAACTCATGCATATCCATCAAATGTATGAAATACCATGCAAATGTGGAGCAATATGCCAGGAATGCTAGGAGGACAAAGAAGCATATTATTCAGAAAGCTCTCCCCACTCATACGAGAAAAGCCTATTCATTGCATGGACCAAGCAACATCCCAGCAATACATCTCCTTCTAGAATAGAATCAAAAGAGATAAACTATTTCATGGATGGAACAAAAGAAGATCCAAAGGCCCTGATGAAAAGATAAATAACCCAAATGAAAGAAGGAAAAGACAAGGATGAATTGGTGAACAACTTTAATAATATTTTCCTTGATGACAAAAAAGGAAAAGGAAAGGAAAGCCCTAGAGGAAAATTCAGAAGGAAGTATGTACAGAACTCAGAGGAAGAGCAATATGACTCAGATAAAGAAGAAGGAAAGCGGAAATGGAAGGCCAGAGATCTACCAAGGATGGACAAAAGTATATATCCCCTGCTCACGAAAATGTACCAAGAAACACAGAAGATAGATTTGGCAACACTTTATAAAGAACACCTCAAACTGGTGCAAGAATTCAAAGAACTCAGAAACATAATTCAGAACCTAAAAGAATGAGTTGGAACTTCCCAATCATAAACGCCACCACAAGAAGATGAAATGCACCTCATGATGGCTATCCATCAGAAGACAGTAATAAAAGTGAAAATAAAGGTTGATGACGATGAAATAATTGTGCTAGAATTAGTTGATTCAAGAGTAGACATGTGTTTCCTCAAAATAAAATATGTTGATCCAAACTATTTGGAACCATGCCAAGCCCCAGTCAGAGGTTTTGGAGGAAGAAAAGCAGTGGAGTATAAAACCGGCCATGGAAAGGTATGCTTAGGCAATTTTTGTATAAATTGTGTTTCTTATTGGTTGAAGACGATTTTGCACACAAATGTGTAATAGGAAATAGTCTGTTGTCAACTACTATCCCTCATGGAGTAAAATAAGATGGTAAAGGAAAAATTAGATATCATTTTACTGTAAAGAGAAACGAGATATTTTTCCCACTGGTTTCTCCAGAAGAAATTACGCATTCTATATGGAATCTAGAATTTGACCCCATGAAGCATTTCAAAATCAAAATAAAAAAAAGGGAGACCATATTAGGGCCATAAAAAAGGTTGAACACCTGCGCAAGGTTGAAGATGAATTAAAGGCCCCTGAGAAGTAGTAAATGATTGAGGGAATTAGGAAGGGATTTGCTGACAAAGTATGCCATACAACCCCTAATGCATTCTGGCATAGGAAGCAATTCTAGGTAGGTATGAAATACAAAGAAGGATACCAAGGGAACCCAAGTAGAAGCAGAGCAATCCGCATGAACAAGGAATACAAAAGTCTATGAAGAAAAGAAATCAAAGGTTTGCTTAGTAAAGAACTTATACAAAACTCGAGGATCCCCTGGTCCTGTTCAGCCTTCTATGTAAATAGGCATTCAGAACAGCTCCGAGGAGTACCAAGGATGGTGATAAATTACAAGCTGCTCAATGATGCCCTGGAATGGGTAAGATATCCACTCCCAAACAAGTCAGACTCGATCAAAAGAATTGCAGGAGCAAAGATATTTTCTAAATTCGACCTAAAGTATGGATTCTGGAAGACTGGAATCAGACCAGAAGACCAGTTCAAGATTGCCTTCAATGTCCCACATGGACAATCTGAATGGAAAGTAATGCCCTTCGGAGTAAAAAATTCCCTCCCCAAATTTCAAAGAATTATGGAATATGTATTAGAACCATACATGGATTGGCTCATGGTTTATATCGATGATATTCTTGTATTCTCAAAATCCATTGAAGAATGCATAAATCATCTTAGGACATTTCTCCATGTCCTCTACACCAACAAATTTGTGTTATCTGAGAAAAAAATGAAGTTATTTCAGACAAAAATTGAATTTCTAGGACAAAAAATAAAAAATGGAAAGGTTGAGGTTCAACAACATGTTGATTTCGTAGATAAATTTCCAGATGTCATCTTGGATAAAAAATGGTTGCATATATTTTTAGGATTCCTAAACTATGTAGCCTCATATTATGAAAATTGTCCATCGGACCAAATATTGTTAAAAAAAAGACTAGGAACAATCCCACCACCATGGACACAAAAGCATACAGAGCCAGTCAGAAGGATAAATTCCAAGGTAAACAATCTCCATGTCCTACATATAATAGATGAAATATTTATGAATATTCTAGAGACAGATGCATCAAAAGAAAGTCGGGGAGCTATCCTAAAGCAATGCCAAAAGGACTGTAATAGTACTGATGAAGAAATAGTCTAGTATGCATATGGACTGTGGAATGATGCTCAAAAAAAATATCACACTATCGATAAGGAAATAAAGGCATGCTTGAATGCTATCCAAAATTTTGAGATCCACCTAATGAATAAGAAGTTATGAACATATAGTCAAGTAATGAAATTGGTCCTGGAAAACCCTATTACACTACAAAAAATCCTGGAATTAGTGTCCCATTTAGCGTCCCTTTGTAGTGTAATTTTGTTTTCATTGATTGGTCAAAGTAGACGCTAAATGGGACGTGTCATGGACAAAATGTAAAGAATCTAAAATAACCTCTTTTTTTGCTTCCTAGATAGCATCCTTTATGATGTCTAAAATAGTGCCCATTTTTTTGCTTCCAAAACAGCGTCCAATTTTTCTTCCTAAACGACGTCGAGGTTTGCTTCCTAAATAACATCCTATTTTTCTTCCTAGAGATCATCCTCTTTTACTTCCTAAATGGTGTCCCTGTAAGTGCCATATTTGCATCCTTAAAAGCGTCGTGTTAGCATTTATGTTTGCATCTACATTCACACCATATTTGCATCCATATGTGATACCACTTTATCATCCCATTTTGCACCACGTTTTACTTCCAATATGCACCAATTTTCGCTTCTAATTTTTCCCCAATTTTTGCTTCTTTTTTTGCATCGTGTTTTTCTACCAAGATGGAGCCAATTTTTTCTTCTATTGTTGCACCATATTTTGCTTCCTATGTAGTGCCATGTTTTGCACCAGGGATGATTTTAAGAACCCCTCCTGTATTTATATGTATAAAAATTAGGCGAATCCCCATGATACAAAGGAAACTTTGCGGGCTATTTTATCGAGAATATAATATGTATATATAATTTTTTTGGCAATTTTTTTCATAAAATTATGTAATCCTGTAAAATATTGGCGAATCTTTCATAAAATGATAAAATCTTCTAAAATTTTGGCGAATCTTTCATTGAATTATAAAACCTTGTAAAATATTGGCAAATGTTTGATAAAATTATAAAATCTTGCAAAATATTAGCGAATCTTTCATTGAATTATAAAACCTTGTAAAGTCTTAGCGAATATTTCATAAAATTCTAAGGAGAGCAAAATCCACTTACTCAACAACAATTTGGAGAGCAAAATCTTTCAAAAGAATTCTCTTTAAAGATTCTTGAATTCTTGTAGCTTTCTCTTGGAAATGTGTTTCATTAGCACATCATCTCATGTGAAGAATTACCCGTTGATCATTTGGATGCAAGGAAGAATTATATCTATTCATTATACCCTACATTTTCATTATGCATATATGGGAATGTTTGGCAATATCACAATTCCCAAGTATTATGAGGAAGTAGATCATCAAGCTTAGCTATGTCCATCTGTTTCATCCAACAACAATTATCATGTATGAAGGCAATACTCTAGATTAAGGAGACTTCCAAAATTTAATTTATCATCATAATACTTGCATTTATATAGTGATCATCCTTGAGGCATCCTTTTATATGTGCTTTAGTAGCTATTAATGTGAGTACCATATTTTTGTTTTGCAACTCCTATGATCTGTATTGGCTATTGGATGTTCTAGAAAACCTATTAAAAAAGCACCTGGTCCAATAGCCTCTAAAATGGTGTACAAACATAAAAGATAGGATTTAGATTGTGCTGTTATTTCTTTTGAAACCACCCACCTATCTAGATGTAACTAGTCTTTATCTCCAACCTAACGATGATATGGCATCCTATATCTAACTTGAAAATTATTTTATTTAAGCTAGAGTGTTGAGGAGAATCTCTGAACATTTCCATGTGTGAGATTTAATCACTCTGCAAAGTTAGTATCTTTGTCTTGCTCCTTTCTTCATGGCATGTAGACAACTACAAATTCCTCCAGAATTTGGCATGCTGTGAAAGGATGAAACCCATATCAAATTTTAAAAGGTGAATTTATAGTCAATACATGGAAGCCATATTGTATATGTTCGATTATGTGAAAATATTTGTCACGGTTCCCATTAGCCACTAGTTTGGATGAGAGGTGATATCACAATTCCCATGTATTACGAGGAAATAGATCATCAAGATTAGCTATGTCCAACCATTTCATCCAACAACAATTATCATGTATGAAGGAAGTACTCTAGATTAAGGAGACTTACAAAATTTAATTTATCATCATAATACTTGCATTTATATAGTGATCATACTTGGGGCATCCTCTTATATATGCTTTAGCTGCTATTAATGTGAGTACCATTTTTTTTTGGAACTCCTCTAAGCTCTATTGGTTACTAGATGTTCTATAAAACCTATTCTAATGGTGCCTTTAATCTCCTTATGTTGATGGACCAGGTGCTAACAACATTGTCTATGAAACTATGGTGAGATTGTAATCCCTGCAGCATTTTAAGTTTAACTTTATTTGCCACAACCAAGTCACACAATCAATCAATATACAGTCGGACAATTACAAAACTACTATGCATTTTTATCAGGTTATGTATAGAATTCAAATAGCTTACCATTTGATTCTCATGCATTCATAACACATAAGTAGGCACAAGGAATCACCAACACCGGAGATAGCAAGAATTTATCTTTTCCTCATTCATACACAAAACTATACATACTTTTGAAACCTTCACCTACTTCTACTATGTGTGTGGTCAATTGACCCTCAGACTAACTAACTTAACGAGATGAAACTTGAAATTCCCGCTGGCTTACAAACTTCAGCTTGGCAATGTTACTTCCAGCTCACTAACAAGCTGCTGCAATTTCGCAACTGATTTCTAAATTTAGAAACTCAAGTCTATCCACTTAATGACTCACTAAAATAGATTGTGATATCTCTGGAACAAACTCCTAGACATTTTGATCCTGCATCACACATGCATATACGGTTGGCTATTGTGAACTATAATCCAACATTTTCTTTTACTCCAGGCACTTAATTGGGATTTTTAGCATGGATAACATATGTGAAATAAATGTCCCAATATAATTGTATAATTTTATATAATTGTATAATATGTGTTATTCATATCTAATGCTAAACTCAAATGTACTTCATTGCCATTGCCACCATATTGCAGAAGATGACGAAGTGTCCTGACTCTTAATTCTTTTAAATAATCAACATTTACTAGCAGGCTTTCCTAATCTAGTCATGCTAGTCATTAAGTCCAAGACATCTAAACTATAAACCATATTTCATGATTCAAGATTGACTGATTGAATTAAGTAACTATTTTGCATTCCACCATTACAATGCACAAGTAGAATTTTTGCAATGAGCTTCCTAGCTGACCAAGGGATAATGATTTATGTTTAATATTGTTTGTGTAATTCCTCCATTAATAGAGTTACAACTGTTTTTATAGCATTTTGGACTTTGTAGTACACACCACCAATTCTGAAGGTTTTGCAATTTCTTGGTGATGTGCCTTTGCTGCCATTTTCTGTGATGTGCTTTATACCTTAATGATTATTAGATAGAAATTTGAAAGGATTATTTTAGAAATAATGAAAATCATGGATGAATTATATCAATGAAATCACAAGCATGAAATAAACCTTTTCTATTAGCTTCTCATTAGAGGTGAGAAGAACATCCATAAGGTACAATGTGTCCTAACCAATTCTACAGAAACAGAGACTAAAACAGCCTTTGAATCTGCTAATACAGAGAATCTATCCGAAAATCTTCATGTAGTCTTATATGTAGGAACCAAGAGATGGTGTTCCTCTTGCATTTTGATGTGATTTATAATATCCGTAAGTGCAGAAAAAATATCACAACAAAGATGGATCTTGAAATAAATGTAAGGCTCTTTGCTTTCAGGTTGTCATCTCTTTGCCTAACACTTCTTTCAAAGGCATGTCTTGGCATGAAGTTTTCTAATTGTGGTTCTGGGATGTCATCCTTGCAAAGATTACTAGAAAACGTTGATTACATAGATTTAGTTCTTTGGATAGTTGGCAATCACCTTCCAGAGGAAATGCCCCATCTTTCATAGAAACACTCAGCTTCCCTTGCATTCTCTTCCTTGGTTCATAATTAGTATGGTTGGAAGTCAGACCATCTACTTCACTCAAGTCTTCATCACTTGAAGTGTCCAACTTGTCATTTTCACATTGTTTGCTAGCATGCCCTTTCACACTTGAAGATTCAGAGGAAAATTTGGTGAAGAAAAAAGGTTGAAATCCTCAATTGTTAATGGGGGTGTTGATATCTGAAAATATGGGCATCATTACAACTTTAAAATCTCCAAAATAAAATTTTGATTGAAAACAGTACAAACGCTGCAAAACAAATGAATTCAAAACTAAAGGATGGATGAAAAATTGCAAAGCGGCGTATACCTGATCAGTACCGGAGATCTCATGGAAATATTTCATTTGACTTGCATCCTCTTCTCTAGCTTGCTTGTGGAAAGGTTCCTTTCCACATATATGCTTATTAGTAAGTATGGTTGGCCTGCAACGTGGTCTTCCCACTTCTTGTTCTAATGAGAGTATAGCACTAATGAGAGTGGTCTTCGCACTTCTTGTTCTGCCAACAACGCCAATATTTTTCCCTCCTTCAAATGTACATGTAATACCCAATACCAAGGGAGCTATTGGATCTATATCTAATCTGCACACATAACAAATATATTTGATTGCAATCATCAATAACCATGCAAATTTTAATTAAAAAAAAAAACATTAACACCGTTATCTGGTCAGAAAGAACAACTTAGGCACCTTCAACTCTTGTAATTCCACCTTCCCATGTGAGGGCCAATTAGCTGGTGGTTTGAGATCTTCTATAACTACTGGCTCATAACTAGGAATGTGCATGTACTGTTTGATGCATCCTACAGACACAATGTCTTTTTTTAGTGTACCTTGGTTTTAAATACTAAATACCAATGATATGTCCAATGAGACACAATAAGATATGGTTATCCGCAAAAAACCTGCACCAGTTCAAATTGTTATTCATGATCATCTTATACAAATAAACACCCAGTAATAGCATAAATCTCCCATAGTTGACCTTCAATTTTATTGTACACAACATGATTGACAATACCCTTTGGAGCAGAACCAGGGAAAGAATAGAGGAGCAAAGAACAGTTGCACTCAATACCTTTAGATGTTGAATCAACTACTAATTTGTTGAGAAACAGTGTTGTATGCATTCACAATCTCCATAGGTGCCTCACTTGAGACCAATAGTTCCTGATATTTCCCAGCTTGATGAATCTCCCCATCCAACATCAACTGCAAAAGAGAGATTTTAGTGTAGAAATTCAAAGAAAATTTCCCAAAACGATCAGGAGTAAATATGTCAAAATTACAGGAATTATAATCATGTGCCATCCATTGAAAAAATTTGTCAAAACGTTGTATACAAGCAAACAAACAGATTTCAATGACCAGGACAACTACTTACTAACCAAAATATCATCAAATGCAGGGAGAAAATCAACTTGGTTTGTTATAAGGATTACTGTCTTTTTCGACAGTGCTCCCATTATGTATTCCTACACATCAAAATCTGTGATTAATAGGATATCAGAAATCTAAGACAAAATGAAAAAATCATTGCTATAGAAAGGGGCAACATACAAAAGTGCTATGCACATAATAATTTGAAAACCTTTATATCAAAAGGAAATCATGATATTAACCTTAAAAAAGCTACCAACAGTATCAACATCAACATGACTGAAAGGATCATCGAAAAGATAAATATCATAGTATTGATATAAAGCATAGGCAAGCTGTATCCGTTATTTTTTGCCAAGATTGAGATTGGCATCTCTTTCTCCTAGTTCAGTTTGATCACCAAAGGGAATATTCTGGAGGTTTTTATCCAGTGAATACTTTAGGATAACTTCCTCATATATATGCATGTCCATGGGATGCCCAAATAGTATGCTATCTCGTATTGTTCCAGTTTGAATCCATGCAGTCTGAGAAACATATGCAAGAGTGCCATAGACTTACAACTACAGAGGCAAGGTTGAGAACATGAGAAAGAGAATCCATCAATTTAAAAGGTTGACAATGTTAGGGTGAGGGGGTAAATAATTCTTACTTCCACTTCCCCTCAACTTTGGTACTTCTCCGAGTATTGTAACCAAAAGAGTTGATTTTCTTGATCCAACTTCTTCACAAATTGCCAATTTTTGGCCATGTTTAACCTCCATATATGCACCAGAGCTTCTGTGGTGGCCGTTAACCACTGATCCTAGGCTGACATTAGTTCAGTTTTAAACTTATGTTGTAACATTGCTAATGCAGTGTTACAAAGCATGGTATATATGTAACTGCCAAGGATGAAAGTGTGGCCCATCCAATTACATGGAAGAGGATGCCTAAAGCAAGTATGAGCTGGAGTACTATTGTCCAAGTTTGATGAAACCAGAAGGGAAATTCGTCAATACGATAATCATATACCGCCATATAATTCATGATTTCTCCTATTGTATGCACCTGTTTAGTTTCATTGGACAGCTTTAGTTGTTTTTGTTAGATTGTTGCAATGAGTGAAGAGCGCATTTGTGGACTAATCCGTCTAGTGCCAAAATAAAATTTCCTTTGAGATAAGGATTTTATGACCTTGGCAATAAAGAGTGCTTCTACCAAAACAAAACCTTCATATTTGAATGATTGTCTAACTTCTGAAAATCCAATAAAGGAATTCAAAACAAGTGGTCCATAAGACAGGGTAAGTATTTTGAGAAAGGCATAGAACCCAGTCCTCCCTAGATTTTTCCAGTGACAACAAACTAAAGCCCAGAAAAATGACGGAGTGACAGATCACATTCAAAATAGTATGCATCACTGCAAGACATATGTGGAATGGATTTTGAGGTTTCACATTTCTCAGTATGCTCGTCCACCTTATCCATTTGATGAGAACAATGGACTGGAATGCCAACAAGAAGAATAAATGTATGATTGTGATCAAAGCATGTTTGTTGCACGAGGACAAATGGAAGGTGTGTAGTAAATCTGAGTTGAGAGACAGGGGTAAACCGCAGCTCTCTTCACAGTTTTGAGCAGGGGACAATGGATTTGAGAGGCCACAAAAGTTTCTCTAGAGCTCTGGGGTTGATAAATCAATTTAATACAGGAAATTAATCAACAAATTGCAATAGTTCTTGACAACTTTCAACTATCAAAACAATCCTACGATCATATAAATATCAGATTGTAAATATGCCATCATACTAGGGCCATGTCACCTGTTTTGTTGAAAATCCTTGTCATTTTTACACTTAAAACTAAGGATAAATGTTAAAATGAAAAATATATTCAAAATAATGAGCTTACGTGTAAATATAGCCAGCCTTGTTCTGTAAACAGTTTACCACAACCATTACATATTTTATTTAGTAGATTTTATTCAGCAGATTTTGTTCAAAACACCCCAGTTACCTCAGTTTCTCGTTCGACCACAGAATTCAAATACAACATATATATAGTACTTTTCTAAATCATGCATGCTGAGATATTCCAATAATTTGCAACAACATCAATAGGATTCCTCTAACTATTCTTAGCATCAGCTAACTTAGCCTTCTGAAAAGACTCTTTTATAGTGCAGATGTGAAACATCTCAAGCGCTTTCTTAATTCATTTGATCCATTAACCAATAAACTCCATGATCAACTTCGCCTCTTCATCTATCACTCTAAGACTAATGGTGTAGTTGTTGTATTGGATGTAGGCATCTACTATCTAATTGGAATTCTATTGCAGGTACTGTCATTGTTATTATTCCTTCCAATAGTTAACAATATAGGATTTGTCCTTGATGGTGACTTTGAATTTGCCCCACATCAAGGCTTGTGTGGTGCCAAGACTTTGTTTGTGCTCAAGCCTCCAATTATTTCTCCTGCCACAACAAAAATTCCTCATGCATACACAAATTCACAAAGGCAACACTATCTTCATTTGTGAATTGTTGTACACCATAAAAAAGAATCATTCTACATCAAGCAATTATCAAGTCACAAGGTGTTCATCTAACCCTCATCGGGTGATATTTCTACCTTGATTTCCATTCTTATAAGAGGCCTAGATTTCGCAATGATCTTCGTTTACAACTACTTGACATCTTGCTTGAGTTGATCCCTAAGCCTTTTTGAATGCTCACCTAGAATGTAATCACAGACGTTATCAAATGCCGCAACAAATGGAAGATATTGATCAATTAAGGCTAGCAACTTTATCTTTGAGTAGTCCTAGAACATCCAACAAAGTTTTAGACTTAACATTTAGGCAAAACGTATTATTCTTCCTGCCCTCCCTGCCAAATAGGAGCAACAACACAGTGCTAACTTGTCAAATGACCAATCAGTGGGTTTTAGGTCCAAATAATAAGCTGGCATGCCCTATATTATTCTTGGTGACGACTATATTGGCCTCCATTATTAAATTAGTTCTGTTTAGTACACCCAGAACCTCCAACTCAGTTTTAGACTTAACATTTAGTAAACTAATTACATTATGGGCAATCTCTGGCTTCTTATCCAGTTAATTGGTTATTGTTTTACAATTTGGAAAGGCAGTCCTTGCCAGTTCCTGCTCATCCTGTACTAGTACCAACTGATTCCAATTTTTAGTAATATCCACAGTGATGTCATCCCATACTATATGTTTGGTCCCTTTCAGTGCATGTTTGCCTACATATCTCTTAGCAAACTTATAAAGCTCTATTTTTAATTTATTCTTAGTCTGTTGTAGCTCTTGTACTATCTCATTCCTTACTCTAATTTTTCTTTTTTCCATCATGATTCCAATCATGACCTGCCAAATTTTGGCATTCCTCCACTTCATTTCCTTGATCTAATTCAATAGAACAATATGTGCACTTCTCAACACAAAAATTGTTACTCATACAAGAGTAATCATAGGAATGACATTTCTCTAGAACACATCACCAAAAACATACAAAACACTTACAACCACATACATAAAGTCCCTGCTTCAATTCTGCTAGGGCTAAAACTGCCTTGAGTTGCAACTTTTGTACATCATTACTGCTATAAAATTCGGCAGTGTTGTTGGAAAGCCACTTTTGAACACAATCATGGCATCTCTCTATCAATGCCTCTAAGAAGGACCAAAATTTAGAGTGCCATAGATCACCATTTTTACCTATTCTTTCCAAGACACTTTCTAGTCTTGACCTAAGATAACAATTTTTTTTATTATTTGATGTAGTTTCATCCAGAGCTGCAAGATCCAGGCTAGTGTCCTACAAATCAATGAATAGATCCCCAATTTCTATTGGAGCATCACCTACCACTTGGTTGAATCAAGTCATAAAACCATATTTCAATTCCATTGTGTCCACAAGACGTTTCATAAACTGTAAATCCTGATCATGGGAGGAGTACATTTGAGCCTTTTGGGAGGAGTAAATCCAATCTCTTAAGAATAGTAGCAGAATTAATTCATTATATTCAAAAATGAAAACTCTAAAGATGTAAAGACATGCAACATGCAATAAATTCATTCAATTTCGGATATACTCAAAACAATCTAACTACTAGTGGCCAAAAAAATATGACTTCTACACACCACCAATTAAGACAAGAAACATGCTAACCTGTATAGTAGCAAGGTTTGGAATGCTCCTTTTACAGTATGTTGCCCTGTAGGTGCTGAGATTCAAGTGAATACTATACTGACAGTCTGTGGACATATGAAAATTATGCCAATTACATTAGAGAAATGTCGGTCTCCTGCCAATAGGTATCCTACGATGAATGCGGAGGAACCTTTACATAGACCATTTTTCTCTTCGCTTAGCTATGCAAAGCTCATTTCCCTTTCTAAATACTGATATTTTCAAAGAAAATATGAAATAAGTAAATACATGCTAAAAAGTGAAGATGCTTAATTCATGCAAGTGAAAGAAAATAAAAACATCTTTCCTCAAACCGTTGAATCAAAGAAAATCAAAAGAAACCAATGAAGCTACAACAAATGGTTAAGTCAAGCATCAAATAAAAACTAGAAGCATTCAAGGAACTAACACAATCTTTAACCAAAATAAACTTAAACTTCCACAATCGACATAATACTAAAAACATAAGCAGTAAACAATCCATAGAAATTTTCGAAGGTATCAGAGCTAGACATTAACACAGTTTCATGTACTAGAATGAGCCCATTCCTGCTTAGCGAAAGTCTTGTTAAATTATTTATTTATCCTTTGATACTAGGACACTATCTATGTGAAGAGATAGGCCCCAGCTTCATTTCATGTCACAAACAAGAGAGAGAATGTAATAGTTAAATATCAAAACATCAATCTTAGATAACTTACATCAAGGAAATGTAGTCCCAATCATCAATGTTACAACGAAAAACACAAAATATAGAATATATTTTTACCTAAAATGCAACCTCAAATTGACATATAGTGAACTTGCTACCATAAAGATTTTCCAACCTACTTCAAAAATAGAGGAACAACAAAGTTAGTCAAATAACATGAATCACATCATAAAAAATAGAACACCTAGGTCCTGGACTCACATCCGGAAAGTGTAAGTGAAACACAACTGCACTAACTAGATTCAGGGCAAGTGGGGACTTTACTTGTTATCTCGTCCCTTAATGGTCCAACGGACATGTGGGGACTTGAATCTTGTCAAATCGACAAACCGATAGAATCGGGCATTTTGTCCTACACTAGACAATTATGCCCATGGAGGCTAAGATAATTATGCATTGTAACTATGCCAATTGCATTAGAGCAAGAGGAATGTTGGTCTCATGCCAATAGGTATCCTACAATCAATGGATAGGAACCTAGTACATCGACCATTTTTCTCTTTGCTTAGCTATGTAGAGCTCATTTATTTTTTTGACTAATGAGAAGTATTTACAAAGAAAATATACAATGAACATAATAGATTTAGAAAGTGAAGACAATTAATTCATGCAACTGAAAGGAAATAAAAACATATTTCCTCAAACCCTGATTCAATGAAAATCAACTAAAACCAAACCAAACAACAAAAAAGGGTTAAATCAAGAATCAGATGAGAACTAGAAGCATTCAAGGGACTAACACAATATTTAACTAAAATACATGCAAACTTCAAAAATTGACAAAATGCTTCAAACAAAAGCAATAAACAAACCATAAAAATTTGTCAAGATATTAGAGCGAAACACCAACATGGTTTCATGTACTTGAATGGGCCCATTCTTGCTTAGTGAAAGTGTTGTCAAATTAGTTATTTATCCTTTAATGCTAGGACACTATCTATGTGTAGAGATAGCTCCTAGGCCTAGCTTTGTCAAATTCCAGCATCGTTTCCTGTCACATATAAGAAAGGGACAATGTAAGAGATAAACATCAAAACATCGATCTTAAAATAAATTGCATGAAGGAAATGCATCTCAAATAAGCAATGTTACAAGAAAAAAGTACAATGTAGAATCTATTTTTACCTTAAAATCAACCTCAAATTCACATAAGCGATCACCAGCAAGGGTCCATGGAACACCCTAGACCAAAATAAGACGTAAGTACATCATGTATACTGGATCATAATTCATAAATCACCGATTAAAAATCAAAATCCCAATTCATATTCTAGCCTTGTTCCTCATTTTCATCATTCTCAACATGATCTTCTCGAGATGAACCATCATTATGATCCTCAAAAACATTAAGTTCTATATCAAGTTCATTAGAGAAATTTGTTATATTGTTTTCTCTCCTTCTTTCACAATCTGATCACCAAAGAGCTAGTGCTCTTTCATACGGAAAATTGTCAACCTCATACTTTGTTGCATATAATCTTAAGCATGTATCCACATTTTTATCAAGCTTGTTCCTCAACTTTGACTTCAAGAATGTTAGTGCACTAAACATTCTCTCATCCTCCACTGATACCAAAATCATGGTTTGACATAAATCCGCTAATTTGAAATATTCTGACATTCTTTGCCATAGGATTTCGCTACCACTGAGTTTAGTCCATAATCATGTAATTGCACCATATTCTAGATGATTATCCAACTCAGGAAATTGCTCCCACATTGTTGTAGCAAAGCATTTGGCTTGATCTGACAATTTGTTTCCATCTAAAATACCTTGAATATGTTCTCCTTGTATCTCGGCCTCTCGACAAAAATGGCTCTACGATGTCTTCCATTTCCCTATAAAGTCAACCTTTAAAGTTTTTGAACATTGACGATGGTTCCAATATTGAGGGTATACCACAGACATGGCTTCCAACAATTCAACTCAAGGAAATTGTTCTCTTATCTCTTATGATAGTGTTTTTGCAATTTCTATCAAGTTGTGTCTCACTGCAATCACAACATTGTCAAATCGTTCTCTTGATACGGGGCAATCTTTGGTGGATCTTCCTATCTTATCGGTATAATAAAAGGGAACCATATGCCAACACACTGCCATACATAGAATCCCTTTTTCATCAAACTTCAAAAAAATTTCATCATTTTCTATATTGATTATCTTAGTCCACTTTGTAAATGCTAGACCTGTAAAAGACTCTCTCATAATATACAAATTATTTATTGCAAGGCATAATAATTTTCTTGCATTTGTGTATTCAGCAATATACATCGTGCGACTCTGAGACATCTTCACGAGGTTATTCATTTCATGAAGGATAGGAAGAATTCCAACCAATGTTAATAATGTCTCTATATCAGTTAGTAGAACGAGAAGAGTTTGAGCTTTTTCTACTCTTAAGCGATGTTCATACATTACCCCTACTAAGGATGCATATTCCTCGAATAGTCTTTCAGCTGGTCCCTTCAATGAGATCCATCTTGTATCAACATCTTTTAATAGATGCTCCCAAAAACTTGGGATCTTCCCTCTTTAAGTAGGGGAATCTTGAATTATGACTGTTGGAATAATTAGTTTCTTTAATTTAAATAATTAATATTTAAAAGATTTTATTTAATAAATATCTAGTGTTTTTGCACTAAGACTTTTTCTATTGTTATAACTATAAGTGATTTTTGATTTAAGCTTATCATAATAATTTTTTAAAACAATATTTATATTTCAGCTTAACTATTAATACATCATTAATAATATTAAATGATGCATAAACTATATATAATAAATATATTTCATAAATACATAATAACAACACTATTATTAAAGTTACTTAATAATATTAGCCTTGAGGCCTGTATGCATGTTATTCCTAGAAGACTACTATTAGAAATCCCATGCTTTAAGTGGCAGTAATTATCTTCTATTTAATTATGTATCTTCACATGATACTTCTTTTAACTTTTAAGGACAGGGTCCAATTATTTGGATGGTCTTTTGGTAAGCTTGGATAGGCACCTCTAGTCTCTCCCTTTGCATGTTGGATTCCCTCATTCAACATGGTAGTTTCCGCAATACTTGATGATAGATAAAAGATGAATGATTTAATCAAATTAAATAAATGTGATGAAAGAAAAAGTGCTATTCAGAGTCTTTCCGACTCAACACTTTGAGATCCAGTAACAGCGAGTGCTCATCAGAGCCTTTTAACTCAACACTCTCACATGGGCGTTACGCTACTGAAATTCGAGAGCCTTTGCTCAACACTAGTGCTAGAATGTGGTTGTGAGGTACATCTAGAATATTTAAGTTGCCTTGGATTCAGTATTCGTTTATCAAGCTTGGAGTGCTTCAGGGCTTAGGACCAACACTCAATGTACCTCAAGGATTACTTCCAGTACATAAACATTCTTCTAGGTGCATTGGGGCTTATGCCCAGTATGTAGGTTATATGTGTGTGTCTTAGTCCATGCTCAGCACACTCATAAGTCAAATCATGTAAAATCATAGCTCTGCATAGTAAGTAACAAAATATCATCTCAGTATATTAGGGTTTGTACCAATATCAAGGCTGAAGAACATCATTAAATCATTGGGTCTTTCTCGCCCAGCATACACTCAAATAGAGAAGTCAGTCAAGGTACATGCCTGATATGTCAATATATAAAAGAATAAATCATAGGTGCTACGGCTCATGCCCAATATTCAAAATAAATCATATGTTCCAGGGCCATGGCCCAATATAACAACAAAAATAGTTAGTCCAAAATTGGGGATATTACAGCGTCTGTCTTATAGATGCACTTATTTCCTTGTGGGTGTTTTTATGTAATGGGTGTTTAAAAATTATGAAGCGGTTATCTCTGTCTGAGATGTTTTGGGGTTTGTCCAAGTCTGTGAAATATTTGTCTTTCCTGGATGCCTTGTTGAGGTGATCACTTGTTGTGATCCTAATGCCAACAATGTTACAATTGGAAATGTTGGCAGAGGATTTTGATACCTTGACCTGCATTTTAATTTCCCTGTTTTAAAGAATTACTGGAATGTTCTGAATTTGATAATGTTGAGAGTGTTTCTATACCTTGACCTGCATTTCAATTTCTTCATTTAAAAGAATACCGGAGTGTTCTGAGTTTGATAATGTGTGGCTTCAAGAAGCTCCATGTGGCCATTATCTTGTGAATCTAATAGTTTGGACTGTCCATTCAATTTGTTTGGTTTATGTTTAAGAATTTAAAACTGAAAAGTGTAGATAGGAAGAAAAATCGTATTGATTGGTTGTTTAGGGAAGTTATATGTACGAGATGTTTTACTTTTAACTTGAAGGATTTATTTTTGAAAATAAACTAGTAGCCTACGTGTAGAATGTTTATCTTGTTGTAAATTCCTAAGTTCTTTGTTTTAAAAGAATAAAATACGAAGGGGCTAAACCCTAGCTTGATAATATAAACGAAATAATTTGAGAAAAGGTATAGAAAGTCAATGTGATTTCATTCTTGTGTGGTTTTGAAAGTTTAGACGTTAATGAACATTTAAATAAATTTTCGATTTATGACATACTTATTGAATGAATGTCTAGCACAGGCTAGCTAGGATAGCCCTGGTAGACCCTTGAGCTGGTTAGGGCAGACTTTCAATTTTGACAGAGGAAACAATTAAAATTCTGATCCTATAATATGACCTTGAGAGCCCATGCCCAATGGCCCTTGCTCTATAGAAGAAATAACATTGTAAAGAATAGGGAAGTACAGTGCTGTACGATAAATCCTAATTTAATAATCCTAGCTTCTATTGCAAATTGAAATGGAGAATATTAGTTCATACCTGGTTGTCTTGAAGCTTGATCCTCCTTTGCAAGACCTGCACACTCAAATAATAATTACTGCAGAAAGCTTATGGACTTGGCTAACCTGTAGAATGAGCTTTTAACTCGATAACTTTGGGACTACCATGTTCCCCCCAACCATGACCCTTAGATCGTTCTTGGTTCTAATTGGATCCCCCCGAGCTGGTTCCAACATGTAATAGGAGAAGTAGAGGCTGTAGGTTCAACTGCTAAATTAGATCTGGATATTAATGTGGGACTGCTTCAGTTCTTGCAGCAAAATTTTCCTTTATTACCATAAGAGAATGATAATGAAAAGATGATGCCCCCTCTCTTGGGGTATTCCCTCTTTTATATAGGGGAGTCTTGGAATATAACTGTTTGAATAATTATTTAGTTTCTTTAATTAAAGTAATATTTTTAAAAGATATTTTTACTAAATATCTAGTCCTTGTTAAAGTGGGACTTTTATTTGTTTTAACTAGAAGTGACTTTAAATTACTTCTTACATAATAATAAAAATAGTAGTTATATATTATACCTAATATTATCAATACTACTTAATAATACATATTAATAGTATGATAATGTGATAGCCATCTATGCATAAACTCTATGCAATATATATATTTTATAAATAAATAATAATAACATTATTATTAATACTTTTAATAATAATATTAAGTTTGAGACCTTTATGCAATTCATGCACATAAGAATATTCTTAGTCATTTCATACTTAAGTTATGGTAATTTTCTTTTATTTATTTATGTATCTCTCATGGTACTTATTTTTAAAATTAAGGACAGGGTGCAACTCTTTGGACGGTCTTTTTGGTAGGCTTGGATAGGCACCTTTAAGTCTCTCTCTTGCATGTTGTATTCCCTCGTTTAACATGGTAGTTCCTGTAGTACTCGATGATAGATAGAAAATGATTCATTTAACCAAATTAAATTAATGCGATGAAATAGAAGTGTTATTCAGAGTCTTGTCGACTCAACACTTTTGAGATCTAGTAAATCTGAGTGTTGTTCAAAGCTTTTAACTCAACACTTTCACATGGGCATTACACTAGTGCAATTCCAGAGCGTCTTGCTCAACACTAGTACTAGAATGTGGTTGTGAAGCACATCTAGAATATATATAATGGCCTCGGATACGGTGTTCACTTATCAAGCTGGGAGTGCTCCAGGGCTCCTTCCCAATACTCAATGTACATCCAGGCTTACACCCAGTACATAATAAAATCCTTTGGGTACATCAAAGCTTAGGCCCAGTACGTAGGTCATCCATGTGTTTCTAAGTCCACATTCAATACACCATATACGTCAATCAGGTAAATCATAATTCTGCATAGTATGTAACAAAAAGGTCATCTCAGTACATTAGGGTTTTGTACTCGAACATAATCAATCCATTAGGGCTTTCTTGCCCAACATATAACAATAATGCATCAATCAGGGTCCATGCCCAATATGTAAATCTATAAAAGAAATGATTCATGTGAACTAGGGCTTAGGCCCAATAATCAACCAAATAATGTGTGTCGGGGCTATGGGCCCAATATAAAGACCAAAATTGTTAGTTCAAAATTTGAGATATTACATCCCTCCCCGCTTAGAAACAACATCATCCCAGTGTTCTAGGGGCTAGAAATGAAGTCATGAAACAAGGCGTGGTATGCCTCTTTCATGGTTTCCTCATTTTCCCAGGTAGCCTCCTCTGGTCCGAAGTGCCTCCATTGTACTTTCAGCTGGGTCGTTCTTTGAAGTTGCACCTCTCTCTTGTCCAGAATGTGGAGTGGTTCCGACATGAACTCCTCTTCCGGATCCACCTGTAATAAGGACCAATCAATCACATGTTTAGTATCGTACACATATTTCTTTAATAATGATGCATGAAAAACATTATGAACTTTTACGTGAGCTGGTAAGGCTAGCTCATATGCTGCTGGGCCCTTCTTGGTCAATATCTCAAAAGGTCCACAAAATCGGGGGCGAGGTTCCTGCATCGTCCTAAGCTCAAAGAGCTTCATTTTTCCTTTACTTTAAGTAACACATGTTCGCCGACTTGGTAGCCTTTGTATTTTATTTTCTTATCCGCATAATTCTTTTGGCGGTCTTGTGCCTCCTTCAAGTTTTGTTGTACCTTGAAGACTAGTTGCTCCAAGTCTCTTAGTATGTCGGGGCCTAACATAAGTCTGTCTACTGGACTGTCCCAAGTCATGGGTATCCGACATTTCCTGCCATAGAGCATTTCAAAAGGGCTCATTTTGGCCAACGTTTGGTATCCATTGTTGTAGTTAAACTCTGTGAGGTGCAAATAATCTTCCGACTTTGTTGGGTTGTTCATGACATACATCCTCAGCATGTCCTCAAGGATTTGGTTTACTTGTTCCGTTTGTCCATCAGTTTGGGGATGGTATGCGGTACTGAACTCCAATTGTGACTCCAACCCGTAGAAAAATGCCCTCCAGAAGTTGCTAGTGAACTTCGTATCTCTATCGGAAATTATTTCCTTGGGTATCCCATCCAATCATAAAATCTCCTTCAGAAAGATTTATGCGATGTGAACGGCTTTGTAGGTAGATTTTACTGGTGTAAAGTGTGCTGCCTTGGATAACTTGTCTACTACTACAAATATGGATTCATTCTGCCTCTCAATTTTTGGCGACCCGGTTATGAAATCCATACTGATGACCTCCCACTTCCACTTTGGAATGGGTAATGGTTGTGGTAGTCCTGAAGGGTGTTAGTGTTCTGCTTTGACCAGCTGACACTCTTGGAACTTACCAATGAATAAATCTATGTTGGATTTCAGTTTAGGAAAAAAGAAGTGTTTCATCACTGTCGATATCATCGTTTGATATCCCGGATGTCCCGAGTAAGGTTTCTGATGGAATTATGTTAGGATGTTAGGTCTAATGTCTTTTCCTTCTCGAACATAGAGTCTCTCTTTTGACCATAACAGTCTCGACTCGTCTATCTTATACTACTTTTGTTGTTGGAATAACCTGTAATGTCCCTTATTAGGAATTTTATTAAAATTGCAATTTCCCACTTTTTTCCTTGGTTCGACCTTGGACTAGTTTCGATATCTAGGTCCCAAATTTGCCCCAAGTGATCCCAAATCTTCTGAGAAGGTATATGAATGATATTAGAACATCAATATGCGTTTCATGGATGCCTTTGTACCTTTAAAACACTTCTGCAAATACTCTTTCAATTATGCTCAATGTAGGTAACTTTACTAGTGATTTCCCATTGACTAGTATTGGTCTCTAGGTCTCAAATTCACTCCAAATGCCTTCAAATATTCAAGTAAGGTTTATGAATGATATTAGGAATTGAATATGATGTTCAGGGATAACATATGGCCACCAAAATACCTCTGCAAACTCTCTTAAGATTCTGGACCAAGTATGCAATTTTACTAGTAATTTGGGGTTCAAATCCCCTTAAGGTAAGTACTGAAAATGGCTTCCCAAATGCCTCCAAACCCACTCAAATTTATGAAAAGAGGTATGTAATGTGTTAATTATGTTATTAAGGTCTCATATGCACCATGAATGGTTTATTACAACTATTCTCACCCTCTCCCATTCAACTGCAAAAATCCCCAATTCGACCCTTGGGGAAATGGCACTATTTCTTCTCCCAATGCAATTAAACTGAGTAAAAATGCTTCGAATGCTCAAGTAAAGTACATGAAACTTGTATAAGACATCCATGGAAGTATATTTATCACAAATATATCAGAGAATCATCCATTCATTCGAAATCATCATCAATACATTGGCTCACAACAAGGTAGTGGGGAAATGGCATTGTTCTTCCATTAAAAATGAGTTTATACATTTCTACTTGGAATTTAGACCTGAAAACTTTTGGAGATGAATAAAAGAGTATTTAATTCATATTACCAAATAAATGGGGCATTAAAAGCTCCCCCAAAGAGTACAATAGCTCACCAAAAATGCCCTCCCTCAAGGATCAAGAATATGCCATCAAAATTGGAAATGGTTGAAGGAGCGAGCTGCAATAGAAGAAACCATGAGCTGCCCCGTAGCTTACAGCTGCAAATAAAGACTCCATTAAAGCTCCAAATTAAAGGTTTGAATGGCCTTTCCAATTGCCAACTTGGATGGGAATCTTTCACCCTCGAAATTGGCTAAGGCAAGAAACTAATCATCCACTAGCTCTCCCTCTTCACAATTGCAATTGCAAATTCTACAAATGATCAAAAGCTGGTTTAATTCTTTGTTATTAACATTTATAAACTTCTAATGTCCTCCATGGGTCGAATTCCTTCCAAGAGACTCATGCCAACTCATGTTGGGAAGAGATTCCAAAGAACGCCACTTGTACAACAATTCCTAGTCTCCCACTTCCACCAAATCACATGTGAAAGCATCTTAGCTGCCCTAACACTCTTGAGCGCCCTCTTGGAGTCTATTTTTAGCCCTGACATGTCATATATGTCATATGTCATCTTTCAGGTCTGATTTGTGTCATAGGTGTCATAGAATCTTCATTATTGTTGTCATAGAGCTAGGGAATCTAGCCCAAGTGTCTCACTAGCTCCAAATTGCCTCTTCCTCTTCCATGGGAGTTACTCTTCCTCTATATTTTGACCTTGTATGAGTCATGTAATGGATAATACCTTTTGGACTCCCCCAAGTATGTTACCATTCACCTTGAATTTCAAATTGGTGAGAGAATGATGCCAAATGTAGTGGGGAAATCTAGCCATATGTGGGTCCCACTTCCTCCATGTGTCTTCATGATGAAATGCCACTTTGATTTTCACTTGTATATATTTATTTAGATCCTTTATTAAATATTTATGCCATTCTAATGTTCAAACATCATTTATTATCCCCATTATTCCAAATCCCAAAGCTTCCACCCCAAACCTAGGAAACTAGTAATTTTCCTCCTTGGCAATTATTTGACCTTTAACATCAATTTGACAAACTCTAATGAATAGAGCCAATGTGATTAGGCCATTGTGACCCAATACCAAATTTGGGACATGACAAATCCTCCCTTCCCAATATTGCTTGTCCTCAAGCAATTTTAAATGTGGGTGTTGAAGAATGTGCTTTCTATATAATTCTTTGAAGTTGCCGTTGAATTGCCCAACCTTGAGTCTTTGAGTTTCCATGAAGATTTTAGAGAGGAACCACCATGCTTGTTGCTACACTACTCTGATTAAAATCACTTTATTAAGTGGGGAATCCATCTTCCATACTGCTTGCTTTCCCAAAAAATATGAAACCAATGAGATAAAAATTATTCTAGGGTCCCATTGCTTGTATTGCACCCGAGCAATTAAAAGTGCTCTCCAACCCATACCATCAGATAAGAGGATTCTTGGATCCCATTTTCTTGTATGCATTCTTCCAAACATCATGAGTACAAAATATATATCATCAAAGTACATAACAACATAATGAAAATGTACATAAAGGAGATGCTTCATCAAAGAGTCATGAAAGTGCTTATACCTCCAAGCATGTAGACCACCAGTTTCCAAGTGCATACAATCTTCAAGTGACCCATCAAATCTGCTCCAATGACATTAGGTGAGGATCCCATGTCCAATAATGCTGCTCCAAGAGAATGTGATATGCATCAAAATATTCAGCCATGCATTCTTTCATCCAAGAAGTGAATGAAGAATCTCCACTAAAATCTGAACTAAATAATGAGCAGGAAAAACAAGGAGAATTCAAAGGAATCAAACAAGTCTCATCCATACATCCATGAGGATATGTATCATCATAAGGTAAAGCAATATGTTGCTGCAATTCTAAATAATGAGGTGCTCTATTCATGTCATCATCAAAAGGAGAGGCATGAGTTTCATACCACTAGGAAAAAACCTTTCACCCAATTTTCATCCCAAAGTGATGTGGTTGGAAAAGAAGTGTGGGGTGAAGAATTATGAACCAACTTTAATTCGTTACAACTCTTACCCATTGAAATATTTAATTCATCTTCTCCATAATTGCTTGGTCCAACTATTGTGAGATCATGTACTTCTTCCAAGGCTTTGCAACTCTCTCCATGAGGCAACTCATAATCCCTTTGAACAAGGACAAGTTCTTGTCCTTCTTCTTGTTTTAGTGTAGCATCTTCAAGCACCTGAATATCAACATGTACCTCATGTTCCACAATTACATTAGGTTCCCCTTTTGTGGCATAAACTGTTTCATCCTTTTCCTTGAAAAGAGAACCATTGCTCATTATTTTTTCCGAGTTGCTTCCAATTTCACTAAGCAACAATTTGAACTCTTGAAAGTATTTCCTTCACTTGTCTTCAAAGGAAGGTTCCAATAATTTTCTAAACTCCTCATTCTCCTCTGAGGTTCCTTTCTCATCCTTACTCATGGTGACCAATGAATGCACTTCTTCTCCTATTTCTTCCCTTCCACCAAAGTACATCCAGTTTCAGTTTCTAAGGGTGGTGGCTTATTTCTTTGACTCCTGGTCTTCATTAATGTTCTACAACATTAGGTGCCAAGACCATGCTCTGATACCACTGTAATGTCCCTTATTAGGAATTTTATTAAAATTGCAATTTTCCACTTTTTTCCTTAGTTCGACCTTGGACTAGTTTCGATTTCTAGGTCCCAAATTTGCCCCAAATGATCGCAAATCTTCTTAGAATGTATATAAATGATATTAGAACATAAATATATGTTTTAGGGATTCCTTTGTACCTTTAAAACACTTTTTCAAATACTCTTTCAATTATGGTCAATGTAGGTAACTTTACTAGTGATTTCCCTTTGACTAGTATTGGTCTCTAGGTCTCAAATTGACTCCAAATGCCTTCAAATATTCAAGTAAGTTTTATGAATGATATTAGGAATTGAACATGATGTTCAGGGATAACATATGGCCACCAAAATACCTATGCAAACTCTCTTAAGATTCTGGACCAAGTATGCAATTTTACTAGTAATTTGGAGTTCAAATCCCCCTAAGGTAAGTACCGAAAATGGCTTCCCAAATGCCTCCAAACCCACTCAAATTTATGAAAAGAGGTATGTAATGTGTTAATTATTTTATTAAGGTCTCATATGAACCATTAATGGTTTATTACAACTGGTCTCACCCTCTCCCATTCAACTGCAAAAATCCCCAATTCGACCCTTGGGGAAATGGCACTATTTCTTCTCCCAATGCAATTACACTGAGTAAAAATGCTTCAAATGCTCAAGTACAATACATGAAACTTGTATAAGACATCCATGGAAGTATATTTATCACAAATATATCAGAGAATCATCCATTCCTTCGAAATCATCATCAATACATTGGATCACAACAAGGTAGTGGGGAAATGGCATTGTTCTTCCATTAAAAATGAGATTTATACATTTCTATTTGGAATTTCGACCTGAAACATTTTGGAGATGAAGAAAAGAGTATTTAATTAATATTACAAAATAAATGGGGCATTAGAAGCTCCCCCAAAGAGTACAATAGCTCACCAAAAACGCCCTCCCTCAAGGATCAAGAATATGCCATCAAAATTGGAAATGGTTGAAGGAGCGAGCTGCAATAGAAGAAACCATGAGCTGCCCTGTAGATTACACCTGCAAATAAAGACTCCATTAAATCTCCGAATGAAAGGTCTGAATGGCCTTTCCAACTGCCAACATGGATGGGAATCTTTCACCCTCGAAATTGGCTAATGCAAGAAACTAGTCATCCACTAGTTCTCCCTCTTCACAATTGCAATTGCAAATTCTACAAATGATCAAAAGCTGGTTTGATTCTTTGTTATTGACATTTATAAACTTCTAATGTCCTCCATGGGTCGAATTCCTTCCAAGAGACTCATGCCAACTCATGTTGGGAAGAGATTCCAAAGAACGCCACTTGTACAACAATTCCTAGTCTCCCACTTCCACCAAATCACATGTGGAAGCATCTTAGCTTCCCTAACACCCTTGAGCGCCCTCTTGGAGTCTATTTTTAGCCCTGACATGTCATATATGTCATATGTCATCCTTCAGGTTTGATTTGTGTTATAGGTTTCATAGCATCTTCATTATTGTTTTCATAGAGCTAGGGAATCTAACCCAAGTGTCTCACTAGCGCCAAATTGCTTCTTCCTCTTCCATGGGGGTTACTTTTTCTCTATATTTCGACCTTGGATGAGTCATGCGATGAATAATACCTTTTGGACTCCCCCAAGTATGTTACCATTCACCTTGAATTCGAATTGGTGAGAGAATGATGCCAAATGTAGTGGGGAAATATAGCCATATGTGGGTCCCACTTCCTCCATGTGTTTTCATGATGAAATGCCACTTTGATTTTCACTTGTATATATTTATTAGATCCTTTATTAAATATTTATTCCATTCTAATGTTCAAACATCATTTATTATCCCCATTATTCCAAATCCCAAAGCTTCCACCCCAAACCTAGGAAACTAGTAATTTTCCTCCTTGGGAATTATTTGACCTTTAGCATCAATTTGACAAACTCTAATGAATAGAGCCAATGTGATTAGGCCATTGTGACCCAATACCAAAATTGGGACATGACATAACCTATCCTCTTGGATTTTCTTATGGATCTCGACATAGAACCGGTCATGTTGACATGCCGAGCTGAGTTGGTTTGACTCACCATCACCTCATATATCATATGAGCCCGTTGACTGAACACATCGGCGATCTTGTTCTCCTTTCCCTTTATGTGTTTTAGTTTGAAATGGTACTTACTAAGGAAAGCTAGCCACCTGGCCTGTCTGGAATTTAGGTCTGGTTGGTGAAATAAGTACTTTAGACTCATGTTTTCCATCTTTAATAGGAACCTCTTTCCCATAAGATAGTGCCTTCACATCTTTAAGGCGTGGATAATGGAGGCTAGTTTAAGATCGTGTGTGGGATAGTTTTGTTTGTGTTCCTTTAATTTCCTTGACTCGTAATAGATAGCGAAGTCATTTTTCAAAAGGAATCCAACGAGCCCTTCCTTGCTTTCATCTGCGCAAAATACGAAGTCCCCACCAAGGTCGAAAATCCGTAGGATGGGTGCGCTAGTCAAAAGTTGTTTTAAATTTTGAAAACTTTCTTCACATTTTGCTGTCCAAAGAAATTTGGTTGTTTTCTTTTGCAAGGCTATCATAGGACAATCAATTCTAGAGAAGTTCTCAATGAACTTCTGGTAGTATCCAGCTAACCCTAAGAATGATGAAATGTCAGTTACGCAAGTGGGAGTAGGCCATTCTTCTATGGCTTTAATCTTCTTGGGGTCAACTACTATCCCCTTCTCTAAGATGATGTGCCCTAGGTACTCTATTTGGGGTTTGTAGAAATCACACTTGCTAAACTTAGCGTATAGTTGGTGTTCTCATAGATTCATATTACAATCAATAGGTGTTTTTTTGTGTTCTTCTTCATTCTTGGAGTAGATCAGAATGTCATCGATGAAGACTAGAATGAACTTGTCTAGGTATTTACTAAATATGTTGTTCATCATGCAAATAAAGTTGGCAGGTGCATTGGTCATTCCGAAAGGCATGACCACAAACTCGTAATGATCGTATTGGGTTCGGAAAGCAGTGTTGCTGATGTCTTCATCATGGATTCTCACCTAGTGATATCTGGATTATAGATCGATCTTTGAGAATATTTTGGCTCGTTCGACTTGATCAAACAAGTCATCAATTCTAGGGAGTGGGTAATGGTTCTTGATGGTCAATTTGTTGAGTTGGCAGTAATTGATGCACATCTGCATCATTCTGTCCTTCTTCTTGACAAAGAGTATTGCTGCTCCCCAGGGAGACACACTAGGTTGGATATAATTCTTCTCGATCAACTCTTGTAACTGAAGCTTGAGTTCCACCAATTTAGGCGGACTCATGCGGTAAGGGGATTTGGAAACTTGTACGGAATTGGGTGTTAACTCTATGGATAAATCTAGGTGACGTTTGGGTGGTAGCCCAGGTGACTCCTCGAGAAATACATCCTTGAATTCCACAAGGACTGGGAAGTCTTCGATCTTTTGTCCCCTATCAGCTTCTACGGTTCGAATGTTAACTACAAAGAGTTTACAACCCTTCCTTATGCACTTCTTTCCTTGTAAGGCAAATATTTGTCTTATAGGAACTTTCTTAGGGTTACCTTGAATGGTCTTCTGATTCCCTTGGTTATCCGTGCATAGTAGGGATTTGTTCAAATAGTCAAGTAGGGAATGATGTTCTTCTAACCAGTCCATGCCTATAAGTACATCGTAGGATCCTAGTGGTAGGATGTTTAAATCTACCCTAGTTCAGAAACCGTTCAGATCTAACTCACAAGTTTTAACTAGTTCAGAGACCTTTCGTTTAGTACCAGTGGCTAGTTGTACCAGCCATGGTTTCTCGTGGCTTAATTGGTTTAACTTACAAGTGTCAACAACCTTAGGGGAGATGTAGCTTTGGCATGCACCGGGATCTATTAGAACTAAAATGGTTGTGTTTGAGATCTTACCGTCAATTTCAACCATAGTAGCCTGATGGTCTTCTTGCCAGCCATCAAGTGCAGCATAAATTCTGGGTGTTCTTGCCATGTCCCCTATTGTAGTGTCTACTTGGACATTGTGTAGCACTCCATCCGATTTGCTGGGGCAATATTTGAAGTAGTGTGGCCCTTGGCACTTCCAACAAGTAACAGTTGTTGGTGCAGCCTTTTCCCCTTTGTTGAAAGCTGGTCTATTGGTATGTGGTGGGGGTGCATTTGGTTGTGCATGAGGTTTATTGAAGCCTCTGTTGGGAGGGAAACTATTGTTTTGTTTCCGGTAAGGTGGGGGTCTAAAACCTGGTCTACATAAATAGGGAAACTATTGTTTTGTTTCCCTATTTCTGTTTATGTTATCATTCCTTGGCTTCCCATGTTCATAATAGAGTCTTGCTTTGTGTAAAGTCACATCTAAGGTTTTGGGCATGTCAAATTCAGTCTTTTCTCTTAAATTTGATGGTAGACACCCCAAGATTGTTGTATCTTGACTTTTTCATCTTTGATGTATGGGACATAATGCAGCAGATCTAAGAATTTGTTTATGAATGCTTCCATGGTTAGGGATCCCATTTTCAATTCATGGAATTCTTTGATCTTCCTGTCAAAGAATCGTTCAGACATAAATTTGTCTTGGAATATTCTGTTGAAAGCATCCCATGTTATTTCCTTCAACTCTTGCTCTTTGGTGTGTTTCAAATCCGTCCACCATCTGGCTACTTTACCATTTAAATCAGAAATGACTAATCGGGCTTCCATTTAACTAGAATAGTTGTGGACTTTGAAATACTTGTTCATTCCTAAAAACCATTCCTCAACCTTTTCCCTGATATTAATCTTTCCATCATATGTTGGGGTTTTTATCTTTCTGAATTCTCGCAGTAAATTGTCGTCACTCTTCCTCCTTTTCTTGCAAAGAGGTGGGGACTCGTCATTGTCGGAAGAGTTCTTACAGTCCTCTTCCATTGATTCTGGTAGGTGTTCTCCTTGTTCCTCTCCTTTAAGACTGATAGATTTCTTTGTGTGACAGTCTCTCACTTTAGAATTATTGGCTGAGAAAGTGGGTTGTTCGTGGGGTTTTGTCGTTGTTAAATTCTGAAGCAGAGCTTCATTTATAGCTTGTTGTTCTCGTCTTTCTTGCATGTTGTCATCTCTGAAACTTTGGAATTCTGCCTGTAGATTCTGCATAGATTTCATTAAATATGAGTTTAATTCCACCACTATTTCTTGCTCTCATGGTGGAGAGTTCAGATTCTTGTGTATGCTACTGCCTTTTTCTACATTCATTTTCAGACAGTGATTGTACCTGGTTGTCATAGCAATGTTAAGAAAAAAAAAATTGTCAGTTCATATGTGCATAAAATTTATAAACATATATTTCTAATTTCTATGTGTCTGCAGCGGACGTTTGTGTTAGAAAAACAGGATCACAGAGCAATAACAATAAACATAAATGCAAATATAATCACACACACATTACAAGAGAGACACAGATATATCGTGGTTCACCCAAATTGGTCTATGTCCACAATAAAGTTGCTAGTCCTTATTATTATTCCGTCTAGCAAAGTGAAGGGATACAACCTGTAGCACAACCGCTGGACTTCCTCTTCACTGTCTTACAGTCTTTTTTCCTGATATCAAAGATCTTTACAATGCATAAAACCTAATACATCAACCCTAGTCGTATTACAATGTCATTCTTTTATAAGGGAAATACAATGGAAAAATACCATGGGTTACCCAAAACTATGGGCCTAAAAACAGCCCCAAAATTTTTTCTCGGGGGCGTTTCCCTCAATCCCCCTTTCTTGGGGGCCTGCTGGTCCCCCACCCACCAGCCGGGGGTGTGGACACTCCTTCGGAACCCTTTAGGGTATTGCCATGATCATAACCAAACCTGGGGTACGGACATGACTGAATACTAATATCTCTAAATATCGAGATCAGTCTCCACAACCAACAGTTTGTAATGAGCCCAATAGGTCACTTAGTGTTGTGGTTGGGCTCTGATACCATTTGTAATGTCCCAAAAAAATAGTAAAAGTTAAAAATTTTCATCTACACTAATTATACTTCCAAAATAGTTAATGTAATGTAAATTAACTTCAGCACTGGCAAGTTATGCTGACTAACCAGGAGAATATGAAAGAGTAGTTTTCGTTCAATAAATAATTTTGTGGAAACAATTAGATGAGGTACGGTTTATGTTCAGTTTACACTTGGCAACTTATTACTTTTAGGTCTTTAACGTTTGAATGTTTGGACATAATTATGTTTCTTTCAAATGTTTTAAACTGATTGTTTATCCCAATCCAAGCATGATGGAATTTTGAGAAGAGTTGAAATACTTGTGGGATCCTTGGTGTGGTTAGACATACCATTGGCACAGCTATCGAGAGGTAAAGGGTGAGTACATACATGACCCCAGCTTACTTAGCAAGCCTTGCTAAGGCTTCACTTGGTTAATGTTTCTGCAAGTATAGAAGGCTCCTCCCTACACTACCTATGTCAATCCCTAAGCATACACTAGTCCTATGATTTTAAAAAGGGTTCAAGGTTTAGCTTTGATACTATATGACTTAACAATACCAAGGTAGCAATACAAAACCTCTAACTATATGGTTTGGAAAATTATTAAAGTGCTAGTGGAAAGGGGGTGGTAGCTTTAAATACTACAGATGGCCTACACGTGCTTCGTTTTCCAACATGGAGGAAGGGTTTTATGCTTTTGTCCTGCACTACAACATTTCCATTTCGATGTTTCAGTTTGAAGGGTGACTGCTTGCTGGTATAGTTCCTTTTTCTAGGCCCTGACCTGAGCTGCGCTCATGGTTAGAGCCCTTGCATCCATGTGTCATGGAGATGGAGGCGTTTATACTTCTATAGTTGGTAATGTCTTCCCCGTAGTTTAAATGGCTCTATAATTTCATCTTTTATGTAGCTATTGGATTGCTCCCATCTCAGCTCATGATGTTCATTTAACTTGTTGACAGGTTCGCAGGTATTTCTCTCTTCTGGTGCTGGGTCTTGGAAAAGAATAGGAGGATGGGGTTAGAGCATATAACTGGTAAGCCCAGGTCCTCCTACTATTTGTCCCTGCCTCTCGCAGCTATGTCTAAAATGCCCTGTAGCTTGGAGCTCTTTGATGCTGTAACTTCGTATGGCCCTTTTGGCTTACTAAGTTTGGTTTTAAAGTTCAAATGGGTTGGTTTCCCTTTCCTTTTCTTGGGTTGAGCCAATGGATATGTAAATAGTGTTGGGGTTTGGACCTGTTGGTTAATGTTTTAAGCTACTTTTATTTTGGATAGAGGGAATACCCGTTGAGGGTTTAGTCTTTCGTACTAAAGCAATGCCTGAATTGTAGGATTTGTAAAACATTGGAAATTTGAATGTAATATGATGGGGATTTGGATCCACATCACTTCCTCCATTGAATATGTGCTTTTATGAAAAGAATGTCACTATTGATTGGCTATCCACTCTATTGTTTGAAAAATGGTAGTACTGTAGGTATTGTTTTCAGTACTTGGGCATAGGGTTTAAATGAATGATTGCATATTGAACTACGACAGAGAGGAGGGTCTTTGAACTATTTCTGGAAATTCCTATGGGTGATAGCTCTGCGTTTTGCTTTTTAGGCATGAAGTTATTCTATTGATCTTTATGTGTATATAACAGGTTGATAGTATAGTTTTGTTTTGAGCGTCCACTGGCTAGTGGATGTCGTCTATCTTATAGATGCACTTATTTCCTTGTGGGTGATTTTATGTAATGGGTGTTTAAAAATCATGAAGCGTTGATCTTTGTCTGATATGTTGTGGGGTTCGTCTAAGTCTATGAAGTATTTTCCTTGCCTCGACGCCTTGTTGAGGTGTTCACTTATTGTGATCCTAATGCCAACGATGTTATAATTGGAAATGTTGGCAGAAGATTTTGATACCTTGACATGCGTTTTAATTTCCTTGTTTTAAAGAATTATTGGAATGTTCTAAATTTGATAATGTTGATAGAGGGTTTCGATACCTTAACCTGCGTTTCAATTTCTCCGTTTAAAAGAATATTGGAGTGTTGTGAGTTTCATAATGTTTGGCTTCAAGAAGATCCATGTGGCCATTATCTTGTGCATCTAATAGTTTGGACTGTCCATTCGATTTCCTTGGTTGATGTTTAAGAATTGAAAACTGAAAAGTGTAGATAGGAAGAAAAATCGTATTGATTGGTTGTTTAGGGAAGCTATATGTACCAGATGTTTTACTTTTAACCTGAAGGTTTTATTTTTGAAAATAAACTAGTATCTTGCATGTAGAATGTTTATCGCATTGGAAATTCCTAAGTTCTTTGTTTTAAAATAATAAAATGCAAAGGGGCTAAACCCTAGCTTGATAATATAAACGAAATAATTTGAGAAAAGGTTTAGAGAGACAATGTGATTTCTTCCTTGTGTGGTTTTGAAAGCTTAGACATCAATTAGCATTTAAATAAAAATTCGGTTTATGACATACTTATTGAATGAATGTCTAGCATAGGCTAGCTAGTCTAGCCCTGCTAGACCCTTGAGCTAGTTATGGAAGACTTTCAATTTCGACAGAGGTAAGAATTAAAATTATGATCCTACAATATGACCCTCAGAGCCCATGCCCAATGACCCTTGCTCTATAGAAGAAACAACATTGTAAAGAATAGGGAAATATAGTTTTGTATAATAAATCCTAATTTAATAATCCTAGCTTCTATTGCAAATTGAAATGGAGAATTGTAGTTCACAACTAGTTGTCCTGAACCTTGATCCTCCTCTCCAAGACCTGCACACTCAAACGGTAATTACTACACAAAGCTTATGGACTTGGATGACCTGTAGAATGAGATTTTAACTGTATAACTTTGGGACTACCATGTTCCTCCCAACCATGACCCTGTAATGTCCCTTATTAGGAATTTTATTAAAATTGCAATTTTCCACTTTTTTTCCCTTGTTCGACCTTTGACTAGTTTTGATCTCTAGGTCCCAAACTTGCCCCAAATGATCCCAAATCTTCTGAGAAGGTGTATGAATGATATTAGAACATAAATATGTGTTCCAGGGATGCCTTTGGACCTTTAAAATACTTCTGCAAATCCCCTTTTGATTCTGATCAATGTAGGTAACTTTACTAGTGATTTTCCTTTGACTAGTATTGGTCTCTAGGTCTCAAATTGACTCCAAATGCCTTCAAATATTCAAGGAAGGTGTATGAATGATATTAGAACTTGAATATGATGTTTATGGATGACATATGGCCACCAAAATACCTCTGCAAACTCTCTTAATATTCTAGACCAATTATGCAATTTTACTAGTAATTTGGGGTTCAAATCCCCCTGGGATAAACAATGAAAATGGCTTCCCAAATGCCTCCAAACCCACTCAAATTTATGAACATAGGTATGTAATGTGTTAAGTATGTTATTAAAGTCTCATATGAACCATTAATGGATTATTAAAACTGTTCTCACCCTCTCCCATTCAACTGCAAAAATCCCCAATTCGACCCTTGGGGAAATGGCACTATTTCACCTCCCAATACAACTAAACTGAGTAAAAATGCTTCAAATGCTCAAGTACAGTACATGAAACTTGTATAAGACATCCATGGCAGTATATTGATCACAAATATATCATAGAATCATCCATTAATTTGAAATCATCATCAATACATTGGCTCACAACAAGGTAGTGGGGAAATGGCATTGTTCTTCCATTAAAAATGAGATTTATACATTTCTACTTGGAACTTCGACCTGAAACTTTTTGGAGATGAAGAAAAGAGTATTTAATTCATATTACAAAATAAATGGGGCATTAAAATATTCCCCAAAGAGTACAATAGCTCACCAAAAACGCCCTCCCTCAAGGATCAGGAATATGTCATCAAAACTGGAAATGGTTGAAGGAGTGAGATGCAATAGAAGAAACCATGAGCTGCCCTGTAGCTTACACCTACAAATAAAGACTCCATTAAAGCTCCAAATGAAAGGTCTGAATGGCCTTTCCAATTACCAACTTGGATGGGAATCTTTCACCCTCGAAATTGGCTAAGGCAAGAAACTAGTCATCCACTAGCTCTCCCTCTTCACAAATGCAATTGCAAATTCTACAAATGATCAAAAGCTAGTTTAATTCTTTGTTATTGACATTTATAAACTTCTAATGTCCTCCATGGGTCGAATTCCTTCCAAGAGACTCATGCCAACTCATGTTGGGAAGAGATTCCAAAGAACGCCACTTGTACAACAATTCATAGTCTCCCACTTCCACCAAATCACATGTGGAAGCATCTTAGCTGCCCTAACACCCTTGAGTGCCCTATTGGAGTCTATTTTTAGCCCTGACATGTCATATATGTCATATGTCAGCCTTCAGGTCTAATTTGTGTCATAGGTGTCATAGCATCTTCATCATTGTTGTCATAGAGCTAGGGAATCTAGCCCAGGTGTCTCACTAGCTCCAAATTGCCTCTTCTTCTTCCATGGGAGTTACTCTTCCTCTATATTTCGACCTTGGATGAGTCATGCAATGAATAATACCTTTTGGACTCCCCCAAGTATGTTACCATTCACCTTGAATTCGAATTGGTGAGAGAATGATGCCAAATGTAGTGGGGAAATCTAGCCATATGTGGGTCCCACTTCCTCCATGTGTCTTCATGATGAAATGCTACTTTGATTTTCACTTGTATATATTTATTTAGCTCCTTTATTAAATATTTATGCCATTCTAATGTTCAAACATAATTTATTATCCCCATTATTCCAAATCCCAAAGCTTCCACCCCAAACCTAGGAAACTAATAATTTTCCTCCTTGGCAATTATTTGACCTTTAGCATCAATTTGACAAACTCTAATGAATAGGGCCAATGTGATTAGGCCATTGTGACCCAATACCAAATTTGGGACATGACAAATCCTCCCTTCCCAATATTGCTTGTCCTCAAGCAATTTTAAATGGGGGTGTTGAAGAACCTGCTTTCTGTAGAATTCTTTGAAGTTGCCATTGAATTGCCCAACCTTGAGTCTTTGAGTTTCCATGAAGATTTTAGAGAGGAACCGCCGTGCTTGCTGCTGCACTACTCTGATTAAAATCACTTTATTAAGTGGGGAATCCATCTCCCATACTGCTTGCTTCCCCAAAAAATATGAAACCCATGAGATAAAAATTATTCTAGGGTCCCATTGCTTGTATTGCACCCCAACAATGAAGAGTGCTCTCCAACCCATACCATCAGATAAGATGATTCCTGGATCCCATTTTCTTATATGCATTCTTCCAAACATCATGAGTACAAAATATATATCATCAAAGTACATAACTACATAATGAAAATGTACATCAAGGAGGTGCTTCATCAAAGAATCATGAAAGTGCTTGTACTTCCAAGCAAGTAGACCACGATTTTCCAAGTGCATACAATCTTCAAGTGACCAATCAAATCTGCTCCAATGACATAGGTGAGGATCCCATGTCCTATAATGCTGCTCCAAAAGGATGTGATATGCATCAAAATATTCAACCATGTATTCTTTCATCCAAGAAGTGAATGAAGAATCTCCACTAAAATCTGAACCAAATAATGAGCAGAAAAAACAAGGAGACTTCAAATGACTCAAAGAAGTCTCACCCATACATCCATGAATGTGAGAATCATAAAGATGTAACAAAGTATGTGGCTGCCAACAAAAATGTTCTCCCATCATAAATCTATTCACCCTGTTGGGTATGTTATATCTCTTCACATGGTCGCTGCGTGTAGAAGAAATGATAGAAGAAATGGATGCCTTGGACAAAAATGAGGCATGGGATCTGGTTGAGTTGCCAGAAGGAAGAAAGCCTATTGGAAGCAAATGGGTATTCAAGAAGAAGTTAAATGCAGCAGGTAAAGTGGAGAAGTACAAGGCTCGACTAGTTGCGAAAGGTTACTCCCAAATTGAGGGCATCGATTTTGGTGAGATTTTTTCACCTGTTGCAAAATTGACTTCTATTAGATTTCTTTTATCTATTTCTGCTGCTTTTGATCTTGAAGTAGAACAAATGGATGTAAAGACGGCTTTCCTACATGGAAATCTTAATGAAGAGATCTATATGAAGCAACCAGAACGATTTGTGGTGAAAGGAAGAAAGGAGCTTGTCTGTAAGCTGAAAAAGTCTCTCTACGGTTTGAAACAATCTCCCAGAATGTGGTATCAAAAATTTGATACTTATATACTGGGACTTGGTTTCTCAAGAAGCAAAGCTGATCACTGTGTTTATTTTAAGCTAATTGGTGATCATTTTATTTATGTAATATTGTATGTTGATGATATGTTGCTAATTGGAAACAACAAAGAAATCATCAAGGATGTCAAGAATCAGCTGTCATCTGAATTTGACATGAAAGATCTTGGTGCTGCAAATTTCATTTTGGGCATGGAAATAAAAAGAGATCGTGAAAACAAGAAACTCTGGTTAAATCAGAGAAAATATGTTGAAACGATATTGAAGAGATTTAATATGCAGGAAAGCAAACCAGTGAAGGTGCCCATTCCTGTAGGTGTAAGGTTATCTGCAGAACAGTGTCCCACTACACAAGAAGAGGTAGAGGACATGTCTCATGTTCCCTATGCTAGTGCAGTTGGCAGTCTGATGTATGCCATGGTCTGTACTAGACCAGATATAGCCCATGCAGTGGGAGTTTTGAGTAGATACATGTCAAAACCAGGAAAGGAACATTGGACTGCAGTAAAAAGGGTCTTCAGGTATTTGCGTGGCACTACAGATTTTGCAATCTGCTACCAAGGAAGACCCGGTGTAAACAGAGAGATAGATATACAAGGATTTGCTGATGCTGACTGGGCTGGAGATCTTGATCACAGAAGATCTACAAGTGGCTACGTTTTTAATCTATTTGGAGGAGCAATCAGTTGGATGAGTAGAAGACAAGCTGTAGTTGCACTCTCAACTACAGAAGCTGAATACATGGCAGCTACCCATGCAAGTAAGGAAGCTGTATGGTTGCAAAGATTGTGTTCAGGTATTGGTTTTGTTCAGAATGCAGTAAAGATTGGCTGTGATAGCTCAAGTGCAATATTTCTAGCAAAGAACCCTGCTTATCACTCAAGGACAAAGCACATTGATGTGCAGTACCATTTCGTCAGAGACATGGTTGAACAAAACAAAGTGTTGCTGGAGAAGGTTGACACTTTGGTAAATGTTGCAGACTCTTTGACAAAGTCTGTGAGTACTCAGAAGTTCTCTTGGTGTAAAGAGAACATGGGCATTGTTTCCCTGAATTGTTGAAGTCATAAATTTCTCCTGTATGTGAAGAGAACAACAAGTGGGAGAATGTTGGGTATGTTATATCTCTTCACATGGTCGCTGCGTGTACAACACGATCCCTACGGCACTAGTGATTCGCCTGCGCCGGGCGCGTCCGGAGGGGGGGGGTTTAGAGGGGGGGGTAGCCCGACAGGGCCCACCCCCTTCGTTTCGGACCGTTAGGTTCCGAAACGACACGGAGGGGGCCGTTAGGCCCCCGGAGTCTGCGCGGAGCGCAAAATTTTTTGGGTTGCTTTTTGCTTTTTCGCGATTTTCGACCCATTGTACTCTAATCTAATTCCGGTAAAAGGAATTAGGGTTGTAACCTAATTCGGGTAAACGAATTAGGGTTTTAGATGCTGCAGAATACCATTTATTGTATTGTACATGTAAAATAAACATATAATGAAAAAGGAGCTATGCGGCTCTAAGTTTGGCTGGTTTTTTCCCGGTTAAGGGTTTCCAGGTGAAAATCTCTGTGTAATGTGTGTGCCATTGTGTATTTTCTGTTAATGCTTAAGAATCATATGAGTTTGTACTTCACTGTTAAGGTTTAAAACTTACATTTGGTATCAGAGCATTTTTGGGTTCAGAGGGACGCCTTTGTTTCCAAGGGTTTGGCTCGATCTTGGATTTGTGATAAACCTGGTTTCAGTGGGAGCTTTGCAGCGGTGATTTATTTTTCTTTAAAGAATGGCGAGCAGTTCTAGATTCGAGATTGAGAAATTTAATGGTCAGAGATTTGAGCTATGGAAGCTCAAGATGGAAGATCTTCTGGTAGATAGAGAACAATGGATCGCAGTAGATCCAGGTACCATGCCCTCTGGAGCGGTAAAAGAAGAATGGGAAAAGCTGGAAAGAAAAGCAAGGAGCACCATTCGTCTTTGCCTCGCAGATTCGGTATTGGTGAACGTAGCTGGAGAAGACAGTGCAAAGAAGCTATGGGACAAACTGGGAAATCTGTATCAGTCAAAGTCCCTGGTAAATAAGTTATTTCTGCGAAAGAAATTGTACCTTCTGAGGATGACTGATGGAGACTCTGTATCAGAGCATCTAAACGCCTTCAATACTGTGGTAAGTCAGTTGACATCTATTGGTATTACACTTGATGATGATGAAAAGTGTATTAGTCTGTTGTGCTCTTTGCCAGATTCATGGGATAATCTGGTCATAGCTATTGGGAGTAATGCAACCACGCTAAACTTCGATGATGTGGTTGCATCCCTACTATCGGAGGAAATGAGGCGGAAATCCATAGATAGTTCAGCCAAGGATGCCTTATTTGTCAGAGGTCGCCCTGGAGACAGATCTAAAAATAAGTCTTCAGGTGGTAGATCTAAATCTAGAGGGAGATCTAAATCTCCAGGACCTTCTGTAAGAAAATGCTGGAAGTGCGGAAAAGCTGGGCATTACAAGAAGGATTGTAAATCGAAAATTACTGATAAAAGTAGAGGACCTAATGACGCTCCATCCGCAGATGGGAAAGAATCTACAGAGGAAGGAGGAGATGTGTATCTGGCATCTTCAAGTACACATGCAGAGCATGATTCGTGGTTGATTGACTCAGGTGCGTCTTATCATATGACTCCTCACAGGGAGTGGTTTTCTGAATACGAAAAGTATGATGGAGGAGATGTATTTCTGGGAGACAAATCGGTAGCGAAAATCATAGGTCGAGGAAAGGTCAAGCTACTGCTCAAAGATGGAAGGGTTAAAACTCTTCCCGGGGTTCTGCACATTCCAAAGTTGGCTAGAAACCTTATATCTGTAAGTAAAATGGATGATGCAGGTGTGAAAACTCTATTTGAAAAGAACACATGCAAGATGGTTCGAGAGTCATTGGTGCTGATGAGGGGAGTTCGGATTGGAACTCTATACAAGTTGTTGGGAAGCACCTTCAAAAATGGATGTAACAGCACTATTGTTTCTGAGGGTAAAAATGAAGGAGACAGAGTCCTTACTGTCTCTAGTGAGAAGACATCGCTATGGCATCGAAGGCTGGGACATATTGGAGAAAAGGGTCTTCGACTATTACAAGGTAAAAGTATGGCTGAAGGCATGTCTGATTTCACATTAGATTTTGATTTCTGTGAACATTGCTTATATGGTAAACAGAATCGAGTAAGATTCTCATCTGGTGTTGTAAGAGCTAAAGGAATCTTAGAGTTAATACACAGTGATGTTTTTGGACCTGTGCCTGTTCCATCACTTGGTAAATCTGTGTATTATGTTTCATTTATAGATGATTTCTCAAGGAAAACTTGGATTTATTTCCTGCGTAAGAAATCTGAGGTTTTTAATAGATTCAAAGAATTTAAGGCTCTTGTAGAGAATCAAACTGAGAAGAAAATAAAAGTACTCAGAACAGATAACGGTGGAGAATTCTGTGAAAGTGAATTTGAGGAGTTCTGTAAAACGTGTGGAATAGCAAGGCAAAAGACTACTCCATACACACCTCAACAGAATGGGGTTGCAGAAAGGATGAACAGGACATTGATGGAAAAGGCAAGGAGTATGCTCAGTGGTGCAGGGCTAGCACAACAATTCTGGGCAGAAGCTGTTGACACTGCGTGTTACCTAGTGAATAGGACACCCACATCAGCGTTGGTTGACAAGACACCTCATGAGGTTTGGACTGGTAAGAAACCCTCTCTCTCTCATCTCAGAGTGTTTGGGTGTGATGCTTTTGTACATGTTCCAAAGGAGAAAAGGAGCAAGTTGGATAATAAAGCAGAAAAATGTATCTTCATTGGTTACAAGGATGGAGTGAAAGGTTACAAGCTGTGGAACCCAGTAAAAAGGCAAACAGTTTACAGTCGAGATGTGATCTTCAGAGAAGTTGAAAGCACTTCCAATATTGAGGATGTACCAAAGGAAAAGGATTCAGAGAAGCTACACTTTGATATCAAGGATGAAAGAGGTGACTCTTTTGAGGAACCAGATTCGTCTGAATCAGATGAGGAGGCAGAATCGTCTGAATCAGATGAAGAGGCGGATCCACAGACTCCGGTATTGAGGAGATCTGACCGAGAAAGAAGGCAAGTTGAAAGGTACAGTCCCCCTGATTTTCGTTCTAATTTTGTGTTATCTATTACTGATGATGATCCTAGAACTGCTAAAGAGGCAATGGATTCAGAAGATAGTAAACTATGGAAGAAGGCCATGATAGAAGAAATGGATGCCTTGGACAAAAATGAGGCATGGGATCTGGTTGAGTTGCCAGAAGGAAGAAAGCCTATTGGAAGCAAATGGGTATTCAAGAAGAAGTTAAATGCAGCAGGTAAAGTGGAGAAGTACAAGGCTCGACTAGTTGCGAAAGGTTACTCCCAAATTGAGGGCATCGATTTTGGTGAGATTTTTTCACCTGTTGCAAAATTGACTTCTATTAGATTTCTTTTATCTATTTCTGCTGCTTTTGATCTTGAAGTAGAACAAATGGATGTAAAGACGGCTTTCCTACATGGAAATCTTAATGAAGAGATCTATATGAAGCAACCAGAACGATTTGTGGTGAAAGGAAGAAAGGAGCTTGTCTGTAAGCTGAAAAAGTCTCTCTACGGTTTGAAACAATCTCCCAGAATGTGGTATCAAAAATTTGATACTTATATACTAGGACTTGGTTTCTCAAGAAGCAAAGCTGATCACTGTGTTTATTTTAAGCTAATTGGTGATCATTTTATTTATGTAATATTGTATGTTGATGATATGTTGCTAATTGGAAACAACAAAGAAATCATCAAGGATGTCAAGAATCAGCTGTCATCTGAATTTGACATGAAAGATCTTGGTGCTGCAAATTTCATTTTGGGCATGGAAATAAAAAGAGATCGTGAAAAAAAGAAACTCTGGTTAAATCAGAGAAAATATGTTGAAACGATATTGAAGAGATTTAATATGCAGGAAAGCAAACCAGTGAAGGTGCCCATTCCTGTAGGTGTAAGGTTATCTGCAGAACAGTGTCCCACTACACAAGAAGAGGTAGAGGACATGTCTCATGTTCCCTATGCTAGTGCAGTTGGCAGTCTGATGTATGCCATGGTCTGTACTAGACCAGATATAGCCCATGCAGTGGGAGTTTTGAGTAGATACATGTCAAAACCAGGAAAGGAACATTGGACTGCAGTAAAAAGGGTCTTCAGGTATTTGCGTGGCACTACAGATTTTGCAATCTGCTACCAAGGAAGACCCGGTGTAAACAGAGAGATAGATATACAAGGATTTGCTGATGCTGACTGGGCTGGAGATCTTGATCACAGAAGATCTACAAGTGGCTACGTTTTTAATCTATTTGGAGGAGCAATCAGTTGGATGAGTAGAAGACAAGCTGTAGTTGCACTCTCAACTACAGAAGCTGAATACATGGCAGCTACCCATGCAAGTAAGGAAGCTGTATGGTTGCAAAGATTGTGTTCAGGTATTGGTTTTGTTCAGAATGCAGTAAAGATTGGCTGTGATAGCTCAAGTGCAATATTTCTAGCAAAGAACCCTGCTTATCACTCAAGGACAAAGCACATTGATGTGCAGTACCATTTCGTCAGAGACATGGTTGAACAAAACAAAGTGTTGCTGGAGAAGGTTGACACTTTGGTAAATGTTGCAGACTCTTTGACAAAGTCTGTGAGTACTCAGAAGTTCTCTTGGTGTAAAGAGAACATGGGCATTGTTTCCCTGAATTGTTGAAGTCATAAATTTCTCCTGTATGTGAAGAGAACAACAAGTGGGAGAATGTTGGGTATGTTATATCTCTTCACATGGTCGCTGCGTGTACAACACGATCCCTACGGCACTAGTGATTCGCCTGCGCCGGGCGCGTCCGGAGGGGGGGGGTTTAGAGGGGGGGGTAGCCCGACAGGGCCCACCCCCTTCGTTTCGGACCGTTAGGTTCCGAAACGACACGGAGGGGGCCGTTAGGCCCCCGGAGTCTGCGCGGAGCGCAAAATTTTTTGGGTTGCTTTTTGCTTTTTCGCGATTTTCGACCCATTGTACTCTAATCTAATTCCGGTAAAAGGAATTAGGGTTGTAACCTAATTCGGGTAAACGAATTAGGGTTTTAGATGCTGCAGAATACCATTTATTGTATTGTACATGTAAAATAAACATATAATGAAAAAGGAGCTATGCGGCTCTAAGTTTGGCTGGTTTTTTCCCGGTTAAGGGTTTCCAGGTGAAAATCTCTGTGTAATGTGTGTGCCATTGTGTATTTTCTGTTAATGCTTAAGAATCATATGAGTTTGTACTTCACTGTTAAGGTTTAAAACTTACATTTGGTATCAGAGCATTTTTGGGTTCAGAGGGACGCCTTTGTTTCCAAGGGTTTGGCTCGATCTTGGATTTGTGATAAACCTGGTTTCAGTGGGATCTTTGCAGCGGTGATTTATTTTTCTTTAAAGAATGGCGAGCAGTTCTAGATTCGAGATTGAGAAATTTAATGGTCAGAGATTTGAGCTATGGAAGCTCAAGATGGAAGATCTTCTGGTAGATAGAGAACAATGGATCGCAGTAGATCCAGGTACCATGCCCTCTGGAGCGGTAAAAGAAGAATGGGAAAAGCTGGAAAGAAAAGCAAGGAGCACCATTCGTCTTTGCCTCGCAGATTCGGTATTGGTGAACGTAGCTGGAGAAGACAGTGCAAAGAAGCTATGGGACAAACTGGGAAATCTGTATCAGTCAAAGTCCCTGGTAAATAAGTTATTTCTGCGAAAGAAATTGTACCTTCTGAGGATGACTGATGGAGACTCTGTATCAGAGCATCTAAACGCCTTCAATACTGTGGTAAGTCAGTTGACATCTATTGGTATTACACTTGATGATGATGAAAAGTGTATTAGTCTGTTGTGCTCTTTGCCAGATTCATGGGATAATCTGGTCATAGCTATTGGGAGTAATGCAACCACGCTAAACTTCGATGATGTGGTTGCATCCCTACTATCGGAGGAAATGAGGCGGAAATCCATAGATAGTTCAGCCAAGGATGCCTTATTTGTCAGAGGTCGCCCTGGAGACAGATCTAAAAATAAGTCTTCAGGTGGTAGATCTAAATCTAGAGGGAGATCTAAATCTCCAGGACCTTCTGTAAGAAAATGCTGGAAGTGCGGAAAAGCTGGGCATTACAAGAAGGATTGTAAATCGAAAATTACTGATAAAAGTAGAGGACCTAATGACGCTCCATCCGCAGATGGGAAAGAATCTACAGAGGAAGGAGGAGATGTGTATCTGGCATCTTATCTTCAAGTACACATGCAGAGCATGATTCGTGGTTGATTGACTCAGGTGCGTCTTATCATATGACTCCTCACAGGGAGTGGTTTTCTGAATACGAAAAGTATGATGGAGGAGATGTATTTCTGGGAGACAAATCGGTAGCGAAAATCATAGGTCGAGGAAAGGTCAAGCTACTGCTCAAAGATGGAAGGGTTAAAACTCTTCCCGGGGTTCTGCACATTCCAAAGTTGGCTAGAAACCTTATATCTGTAAGTAAAATGGATGATGCAGGTGTGAAAACTCTATTTGAAAAGAACACATGCAAGATGGTTCGAGAGTCATTGGTGCTGATGAGGGGAGTTCGGATTGGAACTCTATACAAGTTGTTGGGAAGCACCTTCAAAAATGGATGTAACAGCACTATTGTTTCTGAGGGTAAAAATGAAGGAGACAGAGTCCTTACTGTCTCTAGTGAGAAGACATCGCTATGGCATCGAAGGCTGGGACATATTGGAGAAAAGGGTCTTCGACTATTACAAGGTAAAAGTATGGCTGAAGGCATGTCTGATTTCACATTAGATTTTGATTTCTGTGAACATTGCTTATATGGTAAACAGAATCGAGTAAGATTCTCATCTGGTGTTGTAAGAGCTAAAGGAATCTTAGAGTTAATACACAGTGATGTTTTTGGACCTGTGCCTGTTCCATCACTTGGTAAATCTGTGTATTATGTTTCATTTATAGATGATTTCTCAAGGAAAACTTGGATTTATTTCCTGCGTAAGAAATCTGAGGTTTTTAATAGATTCAAAGAATTTAAGGCTCTTGTAGAGAATCAAACTGAGAAGAAAATAAAAGTACTCAGAACAGATAACGGTGGAGAATTCTGTGAAAGTGAATTTGAGGAGTTCTGTAAAACGTGTGGAATAGCAAGGCAAAAGACTACTCCATACACACCTCAACAGAATGGGGTTGCAGAAAGGATGAACAGGACATTGATGGAAAAGGCAAGGAGTATGCTCAGTGGTGCAGGGCTAGCACAACAATTCTGGGCAGAAGCTGTTGACACTGCGTGTTACCTAGTGAATAGGACACCCACATCAGCGTTGGTTGACAAGACACCTCATGAGGTTTGGACTGGTAAGAAACCCTCTCTCTCTCATCTCAGAGTGTTTGGGTGTGATGCTTTTGTACATGTTCCAAAGGAGAAAAGGAGCAAGTTGGATAATAAAGCAGAAAAATGTATCTTCATTGGTTACAAGGATGGAGTGAAAGGTTACAAGCTGTGGAACCCAGTAAAAAGGCAAACAGTTTACAGTCGAGATGTGATCTTCAGAGAAGTTGAAAGCACTTCCAAGATTGAGGATGTACCAAAGGAAAAGGATTCAGAGAAGCTACACTTTGATATCAAGGATGAAAGAGGTGACTCTTTTGAGGAACCAGATTCGTCTGAATCAGATGAGGAGGCAGAATCGTCTGAATCAGATGAAGAGGCGGATCCACAGACTCCGGTATTGAGGAGATCTGACCGAGAAAGAAGGCAAGTTGAAAGGTACAGTCCCCCTGATTTTCGTTCTAATTTTGTGTTATCTATTACTGATGATGATCCTAGAACTGCTAAAGAGGCAATGGATTCAGAAGATAGTAAACTATGGAAGAAGGCCATGATAGAAGAAATGGATGCCTTGGACAAAAATGAGGCATGGGATCTGGTTGAGTTGCCAGAAGGAAGAAAGCCTATTGGAAGCAAATGGGTATTCAAGAAGAAGTTAAATGCAGCAGGTAAAGTGGAGAAGTACAAGGCTCGACTAGTTGCGAAAGGTTACTCCCAAATTGAGGGCATCGATTTTGGTGAGATTTTTTCACCTGTTGCAAAATTGACTTCTATTAGATTTCTTTTATCTATTTCTGCTGCTTTTGATCTTGAAGTAGAACAAATGGATGTAAAGACGGATTTCCTACATGGAAATCTTAATGAAGAGATCTATATGAAGCAACCAGAACGATTTGTGGTGAAAGGAAGAAAGGAGCTTGTCTGTAAGCTGAAAAAGTCTCTCTACGGTTTGAAACAATCTCCCAGAATGTGGTATCAAAAATTTGATACTTATATACTGGGACTTGGTTTCTCAAGAAGCAAAGCTGATCACTGTGTTTATTTTAAGCTAATTGGTGATCATTTTATTTATGTAATATTGTATGTTGATGATATGTTGCTAATTGGAAACAACAAAGAAATCATCAAGGATGTCAAGAATCAGCTGTCATCTGAATTTGACATGAAAGATCTTGGTGCTGCAAATTTCATTTTGGGCATGGAAATAAAAAGAGATCGTGAAAACAAGAAACTCTGGTTAAATCAGAGAAAATATGTTGAAACGATATTGAAGAGATTTAATATGCAGGAAAGCAAACCAGTGAAGGTGCCCATTCCTGTAGGTGTAAGGTTATCTGCAGAACAGTGTCCCACTACACAAGAAGAGGTAGAGGACATGTCTCATGTTCCCTATGCTAGTGCAGTTGGCAGTCTGATGTATGCCATGGTCTGTACTAGACCAGATATAGCCCATGCAGTGGGAGTTTTGAGTAGATACATGTCAAAACCAGGAAAGGAACATTGGACTGCAGTAAAAAGGGTCTTCAGGTATTTGCGTGGCACTACAGATTTTGCAATCTGCTACCAAGGAAGACCCGGTGTAAACAGAGAGATAGATATACAAGGATTTGCTGATGCTGACTGGGCTGGAGATCTTGATCACAGAAGATCTACAAGTGGCTACGTTTTTAATCTATTTGGAGGAGCAATCAGTTGGATGAGTAGAAGACAAGCTGTAGTTGCACTCTCAACTACAGAAGCTGAATACATGGCAGCTACCCATGCAAGTAAGGAAGCTGTATGGTTGCAAAGATTGTGTTCAGGTATTGGTTTTGTTCAGAATGCAGTAAAGATTGGCTGTGATAGCTCAAGTGCAATATTTCTAGCAAAGAACCCTGCTTATCACTCAAGGACAAAGCACATTGATGTGCAGTACCATTTCGTCAGAGACATGGTTGAACAAAACAAAGTGTTGCTGGAGAAGGTTGACACTTTGGTAAATGTTGCAGACTCTTTGACAAAGTCTGTGAGTACTCAGAAGTTCTCTTGGTGTAAAGAGAACATGGGCATTGTTTCCCTGAATTGTTGAAGTCATAAATTTCTCCTGTATGTGAAGAGAACAACAAGTGGGAGAATGTTGGGTATGTTATATCTCTTCACATGGTCGCTGCGTGTACAACACGATCCCTACGGCACTAGTGATTCGCCTGCGCCGGGCGCGTCCGGAGGGGGGGGGTTTAGAGGGGGGGGTAGCCCGACAGGGCCCACCCCCTTCGTTTCGGACCGTTAGGTTCCGAAACGACACGGAGGGGGCCGTTAGGCCCCCGGAGTCTGCGCGGAGCGCAAAATTTTTTGGGTTGCTTTTTGCTTTTTCGCGATTTTCGACCCATTGTACTCTAATCTAATTCCGGTAAAAGGAATTAGGGTTGTAACCTAATTCGGGTAAACGAATTAGGGTTTTAGATGCTGCAGAATACCATTTATTGTATTGTACATGTAAAATAAACATATAATGAAAAAGGAGCTATGCGGCTCTAAGTTTGGCTGGTTTTTTTCCGGTTAAGGGTTTCCAGGTGAAAATCTCTGTGTAATGTGTGTGCCATTGTGTATTTTCTGTTAATGCTTAAGAATCATATGAGTTTGTACTTCACTGTTAAGGTTTAAAACTTACACACCCAAGTGTTGGATGAAGTTCCTCTAACATCGAATGAACCCAGTGTTGAGCAAGAAAAACCGTGAGTCTTCAAGTGACTCAAATCCATACCATAGGTGCATCCATGTAGATGTGAATCATCATAAAGTGACAAATTATGCTGCTGCAAATGTGAATAAGAATGTGCTCCAACCATGTCATCATGAAAGTTAAATCTAGGAGTTCCATACTCCTCATGTGGCACCATCAAAAAGAACCATTTCACCCATACTTCATTGAGACTAATGTTGCAAAACATGGAATTGTAGGATGTAGGAGAATGAACTAAATCACCCAAATGATCAAAAAGTGCAGAAGTTTCATCATGGGAAGGATCCATGTGGGTAGTATCATGCAGCTCCTTCAAAAGTGGGAAACCTTTGTCATAGATTGGCTCCAATGTAGAGGAATCATGCTCTTCTTTAAAAATTGCATAAGCTTCATCAAGAGACAATTCAAGTTCCTCTTCCACCACATCAAGTGTTTGGATCTCTTCAAGTTCATCTTCAAACACATTAAGCACATTCAAATTTCCACATTTCTCATGATCCACCATGTCATGAGAATCCTCCAAACAATCTACCATTTGACAATCTGAAACATAGGAGGAAAAACAAGTATCTTGCAACTTTTCAAGGAGTTGCTCATTTTGAATTGTGAGCTTATGATTATCCTCATTATTCTTCAAGTATGCATCATGTAACAATTCATTAAGCTCAAACAAATGGTTTCTATCAAAAAGCAAAGACATGAAATTACCTTTGATGTGGCACATTGCTCTTTGAATCTTCTCCATGTCTTCAAGGAAGGATGTTTCCTCCAATGAAGTAGCTCTCCAACAAGAATTTGACACCAAGGCTTGAGCGTCATGGAGAATGCTGAGGGACTCTTGGATCTTCTTTTCATTCATCTTTAAGGACCCTTCAAGAAAATGAGTTTCTTGCAAATGAACCTCCTCATATTCTTCATTTTTTCTTGGACCAACTTCATGAAGCTCAAGTGGTGATGGGGAAGTTGATCTTGGTTCTTCCTCAACTGCTACAAGGTCTTCATTATCATGCTTAATGAAACTTGTACTTGTAGAAACACTTTCAAAAGTGATCTCTATGTCACCAACATAGAGGTGTGAGCACCCATCAGTAGGTACTCCTTCATAGTTTAAGCATCCATCAGTAGATGCTATTTGGTTCATGTCTAAGCTAGAAGGGTGTCTCGAAATGGTCTTCCATATTTTCAATAGAATCTTATTCATGCTCTTGTGATGTCTCTTCATTTTGCTCTTTAAAGCAAGCTGATGAATTTTTCCCCTTGTCTTCCTTAGGATCAGTATATTTGGAATCTCTTCTTGAATAATTCTCAACAGCTCTCCTCAAGGAGGACATCATTTCATGCACACATATATGATACTCACTCCAAGGGTTTTCACAAGAAGGGCATAAACCTTTCTTCACTAACTCCACATCTTCATTTTTGGGCCTATTTTCAAAAACATGTTCAGCATAGTACTCAAAAGACATGGCATTTTTTGTATTTTTGCTCGAAGCAAGATATTCTTGATATTTTTGATATTGTTGGGGCAAGGTTTTATATTTTTCTCTCCATCTTTGGAACTCGCTCATAGAATTATCCTTGGTTGGTGTGACACACTCATATTCATCAGATCTAAAGTCATAAGAATAATCTTCATTTCTCTTGAAATTGTAATAAGTGTTGCATGATGGCACCTCTTCCTCATACCACTCACATTCTGCTTCATATTGCTCATAAGCATCTGCATATTCCTCATAAGAATTGTACTCATATGATTCATCATAATAGTAAGACATGGATGCCAATTATTCTTGAATGTATGTACCTAATACACAGGTGCAAGGACCATGCTCTGATACCACTGTAATGTCCCTTATTATGAATTTTATTAAAATTGCAATTTTCCACTTTTTTTCCCTTGTTCGACCTTTGACTAGTTTTGATCTCTAGGTCCCAAATTTGCCCCAAATGATCCCAAATCTTCTGAGAAGGTGTATGAATGATATTAGAACATAAATATGTGTTTCAGGGATGTCTTTGGACCTTTAAAATACTTCTGCAAATCCCCTTTCGATTCTGATCAATGTAGGTAACTTTACTAGTGATTTTCCTTTGACTAGTATTGGTCTCTGGGTCTCAAATTGACTCCAAATGCCTTCAAATCTTCAAGGAAGGTGTATGAATTATATTAGAACTTGAATATAATGTTTATCGATGACATATGGCCACCAAAATACCTCTGCAAACTCTCTTAATATTCTGGACCAATTATGCAATTTTACTAGTAATTTGGGGTTCAAATCCCCCTGGGGTAAACAATGAAAATGGCTTCCCAAATGCCTCCAAACCCACTCAAATTTATGAATAGAGGTATGTAATGTGTTAAGTATGTTATTAAAGTATCATATGAACCATTAATGGATTATTACAACTGTTCTCACCCTCTCCCATTCAACTGCAAAAATCCCCAATTCGACCCTTGGGGAAATGGCACTATTTCACCTCCCAATACAACTAAACTGAGTAAAAATGCTTCAAATGCTCAAGTAAAGTACATGAAACTTGTATAAGACATCCATGGCAGTATATTGATGACAAATATATCAGAGAATCATCCATTAATTCGAAATCATCATCAATACATTGGCTCACAACAAGGTAGTGGGGAAATGGCATTGTTCTTCCATTAAAAATGAGATTTATACATTTCTACTTGGAATTTCGACCTGAAACTTTTTGGAGATGAATAATAGAGTATTTAATTCATATTACAAAATAAATGGGGCATTAAAAGCTTCCCCAAAGAGTACAATAGCTCACCAAAAACGCCCTCCCTCAAGGATCAAGAATATGCCATCAAAACTGGAAATGGTTGAAGGAGTGAGCTGCAATAGAAGAAACCATGAGCTGCCCTGTAGCTTACACCTACAAATAAAGACTCCATTAAAGCTCCAGATGAAAGGTCTGAATGGCATTTCCAATTACCAACTTGGATGGGAATCTTTCACCCTCGAAATTGGCTAAGGCAAGAAACTAGTCATCCACTAGCTCTCCCTCTTCACAAATGCAATTGCAAATTCTACAAATGATAAAAAGCTGGTTTCATTATTTGTTATTGACATTTATAAACTTCTAATGTCCTCCATGGGTCGAATTCCTTCCAAGAGACTCATGCCAACTCATGTTGGGAAGAGATTCCAAAGAACGCCACTTGTACAACAATTCCTAGTCTCCCACTTCCACCAAATCACATGTGGAAGCATCTTAGCTGCCCTAACACCCTCGAGCGCCCTCTTGGAGTCTATTTTTAGCCCTGACATGTCATATATGTCATATGTCAGCCTTCAGGTCTGATTTGTGTCATAGGTGTCATAGCATCTTCATCATTGTTGTCATAGAGCTAGGGAATCTAGCCCAAGTGTCTCACTAGCTCCAAATTGCCTCTTCCTCTTCCATGGGAGTTACTCTTCCTCTATATTTCGACCTTGGATGAGTCATGCAATGAATAATACCTTTTGGACTCCCCCAACTATGTTACCATTCACCTTGAATTCGAATTGGTGAGAGAATGATGCCAAATGTAGTGGGGAAATCTAGCCATATGTGGGTCCCACTTCCTCCATGTGTCTTCATGATGAAATGCCACTTTGATTTTCACTTGTATATATTTATTTAGCTCCTTTATTAAATATTTATGCCATTCTAATGTTCAAACATAATTTATTATCCCCATTATTCCAAATCCCAAAGCTTCCACCCCAAACCTAGGAAACTAGTAATTTTCCTCCTCGGCAATTATTTGCCCTTTAGCATCAATTTGACAAACTCTAATGAATAGGGCCAATGTGATTAGGCCATTGTGACCCAATACCAAATTTGGGACATGAAAGATTCTTAGACCATTTTTGGTTCTAACTGAATCCCCCCAAGCTGGTTCCAACATGCAATAAGATAAGTAGTGGCCCTAGGTTCAAATGTTCGATTAGATCTGGATATTAATGTGGGACTACTTCAGTTCTTGCAACAAAATTATGTTTTATTACCATAAAAGAATGATAATGAAAAGATGATCCCCCTCTCTTGGGATCTGCCCTCTTTTATATAGGGGAGTCTTGGAATATAGTTGTTTGAATAATTATTTAGTTTCTTTAATTAAATTAATATTTTTACTAACTATCTAGTCCTTGTTAAACTAAGACTTTTATTTGTTTTAACTAAAAGTGACTTTAAATTACTTCTTACATACTATTAAAAATAGTAGTTATATATTATACCTAATATTAACAATACTATTTAATAATACATATTAATAGTATGATAATGTGATAGCCATCTATGCATAAACTCTATGCAATATATATATTTTATAAATAAATAATAATAACATTATTATTAATACTTTTAATAATAATATTAACTTTGAGACCTTTATGCAATTCATGCACATAATACTATTCTTAGTCATTTCATACTTAAGTTATGCTAATTTTCTTTTATTTATTTATCTATTTTTCATGATACTTCTTTTTAAAATTAAGGACACGGTCCAACTCTTTGGACGGTCTTTTTGGTAGGCTTGGATAGGCACCTTTAGGTCTCTCTCTTGCATATTGGATTCCCTCATTTAATATGGTAGTTCCCGCAGTACTTGATGATAGATAGGAAATGATTCATTTAACCAAATTAAATTAATGTGATGAAATACAAGTGCTATTCAAAGTCTTCTTGACTCAACACTGTTAAGATATAGTAACCCTGAGTGCTCTTCAGAGCTTTTAACTCAACACTTTCACATAGGCGTTTTGCTAGTGCAATTCCAGAGCGTCCCGCTCAACACTAGTACTAGAATGTGGTTGTGAAGAACATCTAGAATAGATATATAATGTCCTCGGATCCTGTATTCACTTATCAAGCTTGGAGTGCTTCATGGCTCCTTCCCAACACTCGATGTACATCGGAACTTATCCCCAGTACATAATAAAATCCTCTAGGTACATCGGGGCTTAGGCCCAATACATAGGTCATCCGTGTGTTTTTGCACACCATATAAGTCAATCATGTAAATCATAATTCTATACATTATCTAGGGAAAATGTCATCTTAGTATATTAGGGTTTTGTACCCGATTCATATAACAAAAGCATAATTAATCCATTAGGGTTTTCTTTCCCAGCATATAACAATAATGCATCAATGAAGGTCCATGCCCAATATGTAAATCTATAAAGAAAATGAATCATGTGCACTAGGGCTTATGCCCAATAATCAACCAAATAATGTGTGTCAGGGCTGTGGGTCCAATATAACATCAGATTGTTAGTTCAAAATTCCGGATATATTGGGCGGTCTCTCCTAAGTGAGGATCGACCCCCTGAATTTTTTTATTTTCTTTATATATATATATATAATATATATATATATATATATATTGCATTAGATATGTATTAATGCGTGTAGGATAAAAACCTCTGCCACGATTTGGTTGTGTATTTTAAATATCGCATTAGCTCTGTATTAATGCATTTAGGCTAACCTCTACCTTGATTCTGGATTTTTCCAACTACTTCGATCTGTACATTCTTCTATGAAATTTCTGCATGTTTATACTAAGGCTGATAAATATAGCTGCTTATTTGAATTATAGACGCAGTAATAAATGAGAGTAAAAATTATATTTTATGATTTAGATAGTACCTTATGGTACAATCCTTCATAGAACTAAATCAATGCTATGGAGCAGCTTCCTATGGATGGCCGACGATAGAATCCCTCTTTATGTTCTGGTATCTTATTTTCCTAAGTTTGCATTAAATAGTGAATGGTAGATATATCCGAACCTCCCATAATATATATAAATTACTGATTGGAATCATGCAAGATTGCCCTATAGTTATAGTATTTTTAAATGATAGGATAACCTTATTTATAGTGTTGTTGAACGTTGAGTCCTTAGGTTTAATAATGGAAGTTTATGATAATGGAAGTGATAACGCGAAGTTCTCGGAATGAACTTAATGAGAGATATTACACCTTGATAATGATAATATTGTTATATGGTTGAAATGCTTGGAAAGCATTCTGAAGTTTCTCTTTATTGGGGAAATAGGTTGGTAAACGTGGAAAGAAATTTTACGACAATCACGTTGTCATTTGTAACTCCTTTTTTTAATATAAAGATATGACTCCTCTTTGTGGAGGTAGCCCAAGTTTGGGTGAACCACCTGAAAATGGCTTCTTTGTAGTTTGTATCATTATGTGTGTATTACTTGTTTCTATCTTATTTGCATTTTTAACGTTTACCCACATTGGCTTCCTTTTATGTATGCGTTGTTGATTTCAGACATGTGTTTAAGTTTCTTTTTATATACAAAGATGTTTTTATATAAATGGAATAAGATCTGATCATGTTGATAAAGTATGTCACAAACTTATTGAGTAAAGATCAATGTGTTTTCATTGATGTATCAATACCATTTAAAGAGGTTAGTGCATATTCTTATAAGTGTGTTTTTTGGTGAAGAACAAAATCAATGTTAAACATGTGCTGTTTCTTTCTTTTCCTTAGGACATTTAGGGTCACCATCAATGAGTAAGAGTTTCATGAAGATGGTCATGTAAGGAAAAATGTTATCCAAAAAATTACCAAATACTCAGCCAAAATGGGATATGTTACAAACATCTACTTGTGGACTACCAATTCACTAAAATTTTGTGGAACTCTGTCATAAACTATTTCAATCTTGATTTGAACTAGAGAGTTTCTCCTTTTATTCCAGCAATTGTCTCCTAGGCTATTTGGTTTTCAAGAAATGCAACATTTTTTGAAAATCTTTCTCCAAATCTGTCCAACACTCTCAGCAAAATTCAGTTGGTTTCTAATGAACATTCCAAATCTGTGTCCACACACACTTAAAAAATTATTTATTCTTTTCATCATAATTTTCACAGAGTTGTTTCTTTCTTCGATGGAGCTGCCACTAATGGCTTATGTCTTGCGAGAGGAGTAATTTACCCCCAACAGATATCATCAATTCAATCTTAGAATGAATTGTGGCAATGGCACGTGTATGAAATCTGAACTTTGAGCCCTCTAGTGCATCTTAAAAGTTGCAAATTCTTTTGGCATCAGGGAGTTAGACATCTTTGGGGACTCTCGAGTCACTATAAAATGGGCACAAGGGGAGTATGATCTGAATGTTATTCTACTTCAACAATGGTGTAGTAGAATTCGGGAGGAAATCCAACTCTTTAATGTCATCTCTTTTGAACACATTTACCGACAAAACAACACTTTGGCTACCTCTCTCCAAATCAGCTTATGAAGGTGAAGAAAGAGTGATTCTCTCGGAAGACATCTATGATTTGTAGATCGTGGAAGAGGGTCATGTAAGATTTTTTGAATGTTAAGCATGCTCTTTATGTTTTTATTTTTAGCTAGAATGCTCCCACTTTTTGGCCCTTGTTGACACGTAGATAGTCTTAAGATCATCAATTTTGTATTGTAAAAGAAGAATGAGGTTTTTTTTCTGCTACTTGATATTGTATTAGATACAGACTCAACTTTTTGTACTATTTGATTCAGCTACCATTGAATATCAATAGTATGATTTTTTCTGCTGAAAAAAAATATTAAATTATTACTTTGATTATAATATTTTAATTAAATAGCATATTCGTATAATAATATAATATAATTAATAAATAAATAATTAAACTATAACAAATGACATTAATTTTAATTATTATATTACTAATTAAATAAATAATATCATTTTATTAATACTATTTTTAATTAATTATTATATTATAATTATTTAAAAAATCTTATTTTATTAATTTTTTGGAGATAGTGTATGGGTCCACTCATTACTAGCAACAACCACATTAATAATATTAATGTGTGTGCCAGTAAGAATAAATTGGGCACAAACTTTTCATGTTAATATTTTTTCTTATAATATATGACCCATTTATGCATATACAACACATTAATGTTAGGTTATTAGGTCGATAGGCGTTTTCTTTTAACTTTTGGGGTGGGGGCTGGGTGGGTGATTTATTAGTTTTTTAATAATCGACGGCCAGATTTTAATGTTCCCAGAATATGCTTCGTCTGGTGCATTAATTAAGCATTCAAATTTGTTGTGTTAACTCAGGCGCAGCTTTAAATCGAAACGACGCATGGTTATATCAAATAATTTATTAAAAATAATTTCAAATGCCAAGTGTTTCTTGGCTGGGTAGGTTTTTATTTGTGGTATGATGCTGGGTAAGCGCTGCTTGTAACGGCCATTGTAATGGCCACGTTTTGTGGCCATACAAAACGATTGAAACGCCAGAGTAACCATGAAGGAATCGTAGCCTATCTCTACCTGTGCTGTGGCCATTGCATTAAAATTGTAACCCTGTCATGGCGGTGGGGGAAGCGATCACAGGTTAATTTCAATCATTTCAATCGGTTATCCTGCAATTAGTACCCTAGGGAATCTGTAAGGGATATGGAAGCGAAGACATACTGTGGTGAAGGTCTATTAATGTTGAGACTCCAACAGTACAATTTTGCACCAGTCTGATCAGTATTGGGATGGTCCTGAACCAAGCAAAGAAAAGGAGAAGAAGAATGTCAAATTTATGGACAATCAACAGCTGCCTTCGAAGAAGACTAAGAATGGGATGATCAATTCATCTACTGGACGGATGGAGGAGGAGTCAACAAGGAGGTCTCTGGCCAACACACGGGGGCTGTGGCCCGCAAAAGAATCATATCTATGCAGACAAGAACTGCGTCCGCGGTAATGGCTCTGGAAGTTGATACCTGAAGATCTTGAGGATATAGATATGCATTTATTTTAAAGATCAAACAGTGTTTCAATTTCATTTTATTATTGACTTTCATTTTAAATTGGATTCGGTAAAGATCAAACAGTGTTTGACAGATCCGAGAAAATTACATTTCTGTATGCTGTTTCTTTTCGAATTCTTGAATTATTTTATGGATTGCAAAGCTGTACTGAAGATCGATTTATTTAAGTTATTTAACTTGTTCTGACATATCTCAAAAAATTATATTACTGTATGCCGATTCAATTCTTGAATCTATAAATTCTGGATCACAAAAAAAAGGGGTTAACAATTAAAAGTCGTGGATCATTTTTTTACTTGAGTCAATTGAATATTTAGGGGATCGCCGATGCAGCGTTTTCATCCGGTGTGTATACTTTAAACTATATATATCATGATCATATTCGCTTGGGTTAATATGAATGTCCTCATCCTGTGTGTATGAATCATTTTTAAATTGGTTAGCTCAGAACGAGACTGCATTTTGATTGCAGCACTTAGTTCTATATCCAGATCAGATTTCGTATTTCGAAAATTGGTTAGCTCAAAACAAGACTGCATTTCGATTTCAATACCCAGTTTTCCTGTATGTAAACCGTGTTCAATTTTGCTAATTTCATATTGATCTGCTGGGTATGATCTCGATAATCAGTGTTACCTTTCTGATCGACTTCTTATATGTAATTTCATAACCGATTAATACCTCAGATAGATTGATTGATTGAATTTTGTATTCCGTTCTATCGAGAGATCATTATCCTAGACTAAATCCCGTGCTCTAAGCATTCACGCCAACAGCTGGCTTAATTATTGATTGATGTAATTACTTTATTTATTTATTTTCTAGATCTCTTTATACTTACAATTAGCACAATAATTGAAAAGGAATGGAATTGATCGCTTAGTTTATTTTTTGTAAATTTTAAAATGAATGATGTATAAATCGTTAATGTAATTAATTTTGAATATTCTATATTTCTTTATATTTGTAATTAGCGCTTAGTTCTTAAAAAAAAGGAAAGAAAAGAATCTGATGTTTAGTTGTAATTAAATAAATTTTAAATTCGATGTTGTATAAATATAGTTAATATTTACGATAGTAGATCCTACATCAGCGCACAGTAGAGAAATTGGAGCTGAATGTTTAGTTTTAATTTAAATAAATTTTTAAATTTGATGCCCTATAATATGGTTAATTTTTATATCCAATATAGTGTGGGTGTGTATCTACATTAGCCCGTAGTTGAGAAATTGGAGCTGGATGTTTAGCTTTAATTTAAATAAATTTTAAACTTGTTGCTGTATAAATATTGTTAATCTCTCCATGAGATTCGGAGATTTGTTTTTCTGCTGGTTCGGAGGAGCATCTAGAGCTTTGTCATAGACCTAAATCAGTTTTAATTATTGAAAACCAAGAATAAAATTGTATTGTATGAGCATGTAGCAGTGAAATCGTCCCTCTCGACCTGGTGAAAGCGTTTTAATATTACCTTGTGAAAGCGTTTTCAATATGGATTTCAACAATAATATGAAATTAACTTACTCCCCATCCAACTGCCCAAAAATTTACAGTTCACCCTATGATTTCAATTCTTAGTGTCAAAATTATTTCTATAATCTATATATAATACACATTAACCAACATTTCAATTCTTATGCGTTTGAAAGAAACATCAATAACATGTTCAATCTGTACAGTAAATAAATTTTACAGAGTAAAAACTCTTTATAAGTTGCTGGAATTTTTTTTTCAAAAATCCACTTGCATTGCTTGAACCTCCTTCCTCTTATCTCTCCTTTTTATAACATCTTTTCCTTTTCGTGAATTCTTTTTCTTTTCCTTAATTAAGGAATAGTTATTGGTAGTTCGTTGAATTGCTTTTAGGAGCATTTGAGCCTAATGATTCAAAGTTTAAGTTAATGTATATTTAAAGACATTTTTCCATGTTAGAGTCTCCAAAACTTATTTTTATCTTTAGATTAATAAAACTCTTTCCTAGATTTGTGTTTCCCCCTTAGTAGAATCACAGCTTGCATCGTACTGCTTTGTTCGCCATTGCTTTTACATAGCCTAATATATGTTATGCTTATTAACAACAATAATTACATCAACAAGTGAAGCTCTGGGATTAAGATTCTCCCCTAAAATTCCCCACATCTGGGATTAAGATCCTTTTGCGGTGTGGAAATACACAATGCACAGATGACAGTCAATGCGGATCAGGATACCATTGTATACTTATATCTGGTGGTCCTAATTACAAAACTTGTTGTTCTTGCACTCCATCGACTCCCTGCCTCACATTGCCTTGGTGGTGCCCCGCACCAATCTGGAAGGGATCGTGCAAATTATCTACTGTGACAGAGGGAGGTAATGGCAAGGTTTAACATTACTGGTTGGCCATGTTAGGCTGTAGTGTTCTTTTATGTAATGACTTTCAGTGTTATGTAATGGCTTTCGCTTTTCTCTAACCTTACAACTGCATGCACAAAGAGTACTGAAAGGATTATTCTTATTTAACACCAAGTGCAAATTTTTTGTTAATTGAGGCTGAATTTTGTAATCAAATTATTTAGGTTGCTTCCATGGTTAATATTGTAGTTCCGGTTGACTCACCATTGCTGAATTTGGTTCAATATTGTAGTTCTGGTTGATGGATGGCTTACAGGAGTACAATTTAAAAGGGACTCCATTTGAAAATTTTCGAATGAAAGAGAAAGAGATTGTATTTACAGCTCAAGGATTCCTTGTAATTGCTATTAACTGTGTAAGTTAAAGCAACTGAGGACTTACAATTCAGTCCATCATTCAAATTATTTCTTAAGGATTCTATAAATAGTTGTATCCACCATAAACTATATTGTATATTTCTTTTGAGCACGAGCATAACAATATATTGTAGTACAGTTCAACAAAAGCCTGATAGATTTGTTATTAACATTCATCCGAAAAAAAAATGCAATTGCCATGTTAAACAATTAATTTTGAGACAAGTCTTAGAATGTAATTGGCATGTTAAACAAAGAGACAAGTATTAAGACTCATATATACTCCCTCCTGCATTTAATGGTGTATATTTATTTTTAATTTTCAATTTATCAATTATAATAATTAACGACATTTTTATTTTAATCCCGTTAATGCATACGGATCACTCTAATGAGCCATTATAGTGAATATTGAATATCGTATTTTCCATTAACGATTGAGTTTGAATAGAACTATTTTGATTTTCTTAAATTTATTAATCTTTTATGTATGGATTCTTAAAAAGTCATTAACTTATATTAATAACTTTATTATAATATAATTATTTTTTTTAATGCATAGACGCTTGTTTAAAGGAGTTGTGATATAATTGTAAAATTAATGCAATATTTTTATATAGTAGATAAAAGTGAAATTTAGAAATTTATTGAGTTAACAAAATAATAATATAGTTGTCAAATTAAAAATGTTTGGTTTAAAATAATAATTTTATAGTTTAGATATTTATAAATTTCAAATTCAAATTTAAATAAATTAAATGTAGTATGCTTATCACATTATAATAATTTAGAAAAATTATAAAAACTTCAATATTAATTTTTATATAGTAGATATTTTTATATAGTAGATAAAAGTGAAATTTAGAAATTTATTGAGTTAACAAAATAATAATATAGTTGTCAAATTAAAAATGTTTGGTTTAAAATAATAATTTTATAGTTTAGATATTTATAAATTTCAAATTCAAATTTAAATAAATTAAATGTAGTATGCTTATCACATTATAATAATTTAGAAAAATTATAAAAACTTCAATATTAATTTTATAGATTAAAACGAATATATTTCAAATATTATAAATATTTTTTAATTATTTATTATTAATGAAATTATAAAAGTGATTAAAATTTATTATAGAGTAAATCTGTGAATAGAATGTGAAATAAACTCTTCAAAATATATTTTGAGGAAAGTCACCATAATACTATATGGTTATCTTAATAGTGGAAAGTCACCATAATACTATATGGTTATCTTCATAGACGAATTAGATGCTTTCTTTTAATTCTATAGCATATAAAACCTTAGTTTATATTAAATTTAGTTTATGTAATATATATATATATATATATATATATATAATTTAGCTCATACAAAAGTAAGTATATATATATATATATATATATATATATATAATACATTGAAATTGTATTTATATAAATAGATATAACATGAAAAACTAAATAATATAGTATTAATGTGATACTAAGAATAAAAAAAATTCTTATATTAAAAACTTATGTACCAAGGCATTCAATATGCAAGGAGGATATATTAATTTGTTCAATATGGTATGAAAGATAACTAAAATCAAAATTATATAATATATGTGTTGTCTAAAAATTCTATTACTTGAACCTAAATAAATGAATTTTTAAGTCACTAAAAAATGATAGGTCCAAAAGTGAAACAATAAAACATCTTGATAAACACTTGCTTGATAATGTTCAAAATTAGAACATGCATGTTCCAATATTTTAATACTCCATGATTGTCCTACCTAGCATTATTTATTTTTTCTAGAAAGACATATTAATACGATGTAAGGCGTCTTATTTCAACTTCGGGGTGGGGTGGGGGTTGCAGAATTTTCATTTTTAAAAAAATTAATGGCCAGATTTGAAACATAGCTGAATATTCTCCGTTTGGGTCATGATCAGAGCATTCACGAGATTTAATGAAATAACTCATGTGCATGCTTAAATCCAATCGTCACTAATATTTTTTTAACCGTGAAGAATATTAATAATGAACACCCATGGTCAACAATGGTTAACCGTGAATAACCATGGTCAACCATGAACAACAATGATCAACAAAAGTCAACCATAGTCAAACCAAAGTGAACTAAACTCAACAAAAATCAACCATGGGATGCCATGGTCAACCACAGTTAACCATGGTCAATCATAGCCAACCAAAAGTCCATCAAAAGTCAAGGAAGGTCAACGAAAGTCAACCATGGTAAACCAAAGTCAACCATGGTGAACCAAAGGAAACCATGGTCAACCAAAAAGTAACCCAAAGTCAACCATGGTCAACCAAAGTGAACCTTGATAATAAAACTTCAACCATGGACACCCACAATTCAACAAAAGTCAACCTACCATGGTTGACAAAATTCAACCATGGTCAACAAAATTCAGCCATGGTCAACCATGGTCAATCGGGAGGTGTTCAACATGTAGGTATGTTAAATATTAAATTTACATGGTTTTTCAAGTAGTCAACAATGGTTGTTCTACTTACATGTATGAATTAACCATGGCTTGTAAGTTAACCAACATGGTAAACCAAAATTAACCAAAGTCAACCATAACCAACCAAAGTCAACCATGGTTGACCAAAGTCAACCATGGTTGACCAAAGTCAACCAACCATGCCCAGTCATGGCCAGCCAAAAGTTAACAAAATTCAACCATGGTCGATGAAAGTCAACCAATCATGGTCGACAAAATTCAACCATGGTCATCAAAAGTCAAACATAGTAACCCAATCGTGGTTAACCAAAGTCAACAAAGGTCAACTGAAGTCAACCATGGTAAACCTTAGTCAACCATGGAGAACCAAAAGTCAACCATAGTTGACCAAGTTAACCATGGTCAACCAAAAGTCAACCAAAGTCAGAATGGTGAACGAAAAGTCAACCAAAGTCATGTTCAACCAAAAGTCGACCATGGTTGACCTAAGTTATCCAAACTCAACTATAGTCAACCAAAGTCAACCATTGTAAACCAAAGTTAACCAAAGTCAACCATGGTAAACCAAAGTCAACCATAGTGAACCAAAGCAAACCATGGTCAACCAAAAAGTAACCCAGAGTCAACCATGGTCAACCAAAGTCAACCTTGATAATAAAACTTCAACCATGGATACCCAGAATTCAATAAAAGTCAACCTACCATGGTCAACAAAATTCAACCATGGTCAACAAAATTCGGCCATGGTCAATCGGGAGGTGTTCAACATGTAAGTATGTTAAATATTAAATTTACATGGTTTTTTCAAGTAGTCAACCATGGTTGTTCTACTTACATGTTTGAATTAACCATGGCTTGTAAGTTAACCAACCATGGTAAACCAAAATTAACCAAAGTCAACCATAACCAACCAAAGTCAACCGTGGTTGACCAAAGTCAACCAACCATGCCCAGCCAAAAGTTAACAAAATTCAAGCATGGTCAACGAAAGTCAACCAATCATGGTCGACAAAATTCAACCATGGTCAGCAAAAGTCAAACATAGTCACCCAATCGTGGTCCGACCAAAGTCAACAAAGGTCAACTGAAGTCAACCATGGTCAACCTTAATCAACCATGAAGAACCAAAAGTTAACCATAGTCAACCATAGTTGACCAAGTTAACCATGTTCAACCAAAAGTCAACCAATGTCAACAATGGTGAACGAAAAGTCAACCAAAAGTCATGTTCAACCAAAGGTCAACCATGGTTGACCTAAATTATCCAAACTCAACTATAGTCAACCAAAGTCAACCATGGTAAACCAAAGTTAACCAAAGTCAACCATGGTAACCAAAGTCATCCATGGTCAACCAAGAGAAACTAATGTCAACCATGGTCAACCATATTCAGCCATGGTCAACCATAGTCAACTATGTTCAACAACAGTTGACCATGGTAAACCAAAGTCAACCATATTCAACCATCGAAAACCAAAGTCAACCACGATCAACCAAAAGTCCACCAAAGTCAGCCATGGTTAGCCAAAGTCAAGCATGGTCAACCAATAGTCAAGCATGGTTAGCTAATTTAGTCAACCAATAGTCAAGAATGGTCAAACCATAGTCAATCATGGTCAACGAATAGTCATCCATAGTCAACCAATACTGAACCAATAGTCAACCATGGTCAACCAGAAGTCATCCAATAATGAACCAATGGTCAACCATAAGTCAACCAATGCTTTACCAATGGTCAACAAGTAGTCGACCATAAGTCATCTAATAGTTAACCAATTGTCGAGGAGTGGTCCACCAATGTCGACCATACTCAACCATTGATATACCATGGTTGATCAATGGTTGACCATCAGGTCACATTGATTGACTATTGGTCAACAGTTGACCATGGTTGACATTAGTTGCCATGGTTTACACTGGTTTACCATTAATAGACCATGGTAAACCATTGGTTGACTAATGGTGAACCAAGGGTTGACCAATACGTTTACCATTCCTTGATAATTGTTTGACCAATGATTGACCATGGTTGGCTATTGGTTATTATTATTATTAATTAATATGGCTTGCTAATTATTATAATAATACAAACCCAAGAATCATTATTATTATTATTATTATTAATTATTTTATTTTTATAATAAGTGTCAAATATTAGTAAGATTAGTTTACATTACACATTAGACATTAGTTTTCAATAAACATTAGAAAACATTAAGCATTAAATATCAATAAACATAAAACATTAATAAAGACATTAACATTGGCATTATTAACATTATAAAGATAAAAAAAGTAAACATTACACATTAATGAATATTAGAGATTATTAAACATTACACATTAGATATTAAATATTATTAAACATAAGAGAATATTAATAAAGACATTACGATTGTCATTATTATCATTATAAACATAATAAAAGTAGACATCACACATTAATAAACATTAGAGATTATTAAACATCACACATTAAAAACATTAATAAACATTGAATTTAGACATTTAGACATTGGACATTATTAAATATTATTAATACTAAACATTATTAAACATTAGAAAAACATTAATAAATACATTAGCATTATTACACATTACAAAACATTATACATTAGAAAACATTAATAACTGCATTATTATTGGCATTATTAGTATTATAAACATTCATAAAACTAGACATTGGACATTGTTAAAGATTAGAGATTAATAAACATCACACATTAGACATTAAACATTAAATATTATTAAACATTAAATTCACACATTAGACCTTAATAAACATTTAAACGTTGAAAAACATTAGTCAACATTATATTTGCAGAATAATTGAAACTATGTATTTATATTATGCAATGCTAAACATTAGTAACATTAGTTTACACTAAACATTGTACATTAGATATTAGACATTAATAATAATAATTATTATTATACATTAGATATTAAACATTATTAGCATGGTTAAACATTATTAGATTTTTTCATTTTTTTTTCTTATTTTCATTTATAATTGTATTTTCTTATTTATAATTGTTTTTATTATTTTAAAATATTTAAAAAATTATTATTTTATAATAATAATAATAATAATATTGTTATTATTATTATAAAGAATAATAAAAAAATAGAATATAAATTATTATTATTATTATTATTGCCGATCCTTATTATAAATTATTTTTATTTATTATTATTTTTCTTATTTTAATATAATTATGTTTTCTTATTTATTATAATAATAATTATTATAATAGAATATTATTTTTATTTTTATTATTACTATAAACTATTTCAACATTTGTTATTTTATAATAATAATAATAATAATAATCATTAATATTATTATTATTACAAAATATTTAATTATTACTCTAAATTATTTATAATTTATTAAACCTAATTATAAAATAATTGTTTTTATAAAATAATTAAAATAATATTTGTTAATAAATAATTAATTAGTAGTATAAATTATTTATAATTTATTAATTATATTTATAAAATAACTATTTTTAAAAGATATTTTAAAAAAAAATATTATTTTAAAATAGTAATACTTATTATTATTATTTTCCTAGCCATAATATTAATAGTAAAACTCACTAAATATTCTGTGCACATCGGCTCTAAACTAGCAAGCCATATTAATATTAATAATATGGCTTATATACACCGATCGGCGTATATCAACCACATTTAAACAATAGATATATGCCGATTCGCGTATATAAGCCATATTATTAATATTAATATGGCTTGCTAGTTGTTAATATATGCAATATCAACCACTATTGATTTTTAACCATATTTAAAAACGCCATATTATTAATATTAATATGGCTTGCTAGTTGTTAATATATGCAATATCAACCACTATTGATTTTTAACTATATTTAAAACACACGATTTTTAAACATATTTAAAACTCACAACGGTAAGAAAAATATAACTGTAAAAATTCCAAATTAATTAAATGTTAAAATACTTCTAAATTTGAGTCAAAGTCTATACATATCATAAATTTTACGACAAGTGTTGAAAAAATATTCAATTTGACTACAAGTGTTAAAAAAATATTATGAAATTATCATGCTTCAAGGGTTTATTAAACACTTACTATAGTTAAATAAAAGGAATATACATAGCACAATGTAGATATTGATTTTTGTAAGCTGTGAATATTAAGCATTGATTTCTGTTGTTAAATTTGAAGGTTTAATTAAATTTATATGAAAAAAATAAGTAGAAATGAAATGAAATAATATTTATATTTTATAGGGTTTAAATAATTAAAATTTGCTTTTTAAAAATGATTTTAAAATTTAATTGTTAGCTAGTAAAAATCTGATCTAGAAAAAAATTGAAATTTCGAATTGTTGAAAATTCCCATAACCAATGGCAAAAATTATGCTACTTTAACCTATAATGCTTTGCTGCTACATCCTTATGGATTGCCATTGACATCAGAGCTGGAAAGAAGAGAATATTGGTGTCCAATTTTGAAACAGTCGTCTCTTGCTTTGCCCGATTCCTAACTTCCATTGTTTATAAGTAGAATAATACTATTGTCAAATTCCGGAGCTCCTTATGTCGTGATATTATTGCTGAATTTCTGAGCATCATTTCCTTTGCCCCACAGTTATAAATAAAAGGTCGACAACAAACAAAACTGCTCCCACCACACACATGGTTTTCATTATCAACATTAAAACAGTCAGAGAGCATCTCATACACTTGGAGTTTCGCATCTTCCAAATCATTGGACAGAAGCAATGCTGGTAGTTTATAATAAAAAATGCAATGGCAATGTGATGGCCGACAGAGAAATCCGCAATAAGTTCTGTCACAGCGTTTATTCTATACACATAAATAATGGCAACTTCGAAAATTGCCGTGAGAATCTACCCTTGTGGATTGAAAATTGCCACGAAGAAAGGCTTTAGACCATATTTAAAAAAATATCCGATATACTTATCCATCAATCAACGTCTGCAGCAATTAACATTTTGTTTCCGTACTCGATATGTAATGCCGCGTTAGGTTTATATTCCAATTGCCTACGGATTGCAGGGCAGATTCTGATATTTCAACAAGACTAGTGAGTGCTGTCGATGTTAATCGAAAGGGATACTTCTTCAGAACAGGTCCCTGTATCCAATTTCACCCATCAAACGCCAAAAAACTAAGATCTAGAATAATATCAATCGGTGGAATAATAGAAAATTCGGAATATAAGTGAAGATGAATAAGAATATCACCTGAAAAGTAGGAGACCAAAACGAATAATATTAGCTGAATTGTAAGTAATTTGATGGCTTTTGATATTAGAATATAAACTTTCTTTAATAATATCTAAATGCAAGTCCAACAGTAATCTACTATGGACATGCATCCGACTTCTTATATTCCAAGATATTAAATGTATTTATAAATTAAAAAACACAATTTAAAATTAATATAATCATTTTTTTTGCAAATATAAATGTTTTATAACCACTTATATATTCATAAAAACAAATATAGTTGAAGTCTAATATCAACAAATTTTTTATACAATCACATTTTTTTTCTAACATAATCCATTCATTTATATAAGTAGACACTAAATAGCGTGACATACCCCACTAAGATAGCCGACATGATTCGACCTTTCAAGAAAATATTAACACATGATTGATGTATTGCAATTAAAGACATTAATCCCATCCAAGTAATTAGCTAATTGTAGCATTAGGAAGCCACATATGTCGTATGTTATTCAAGTAGACCATATATGCAAATTAACAATTTGAAGTTTAATATATAAACCATGAGTTCAAGGGGTCTAGACATTTCTTAGGAGATAACACATGTTCTTAACCATTAGGCCAACTCTACTATAAGTATGTTTATCTAAAGCTTAAGTCTCTTTTAAAGACATAATTATCCTTTTTTTTTAAAATATAATTATAAGTGAAACCTGAAATTGAAATCTATAAATTTCTTAATATTTCATGTTTTGAACTCATAGATATGTATAGAAAAATTGAATAACCTAGAATATCAAGAGCAATGCTACCCCTACATAGTATAGCCGGGAAATAAAGTGTAAAATTAAGTCACTTACAAGATACTAAAGGTCAATATTATTCCACCTATTACAGTTCATTTAATGGGTTTGCTTGGATTTTAATAACAATTAAGATCCAACCATCAACAAACAGCAGCATTAAATAGACTGCAACAGACTGAATAATATTCGTCAACACTAACTATTAACTATCAAGCAAGCTAATAAAATCTAAAAGTAATACAGAAACACAAGCATTCACATCTGAAAAAGACGATAAAGAAAGAATAGGAATAAAACATAGAATTGATGAACACTTTATGCGAAAACGATACGTTGTCATAATTTAATTTGAGTGATAAATATATATATATTTTTGGTAAAGTGAACAGTTCTCTGAACTCGAAATCGTTAGCTGACTCTCGTGCTTCATACAATCATAATTTGCTTCTGTTGGGCACTTCATCTTTAGTTATATATAAGAAGGCTACCAAGCCATCCTTCTTGAAATATCCATCACAATAAGCTAGAGCGCTTAAGAATCGCTCTACGTTAACAGAAGTATAATATAATGGCTTGTTTGGAAGGAATTGAGATAATCAAACCCTATCTTTCTCAGATTATAGTTCAGGTAGTAAGTGCAGGCGTGTATATTATGATAAAAATTGCGTTAACAGATGGAATGAATCACTTTGTTTTTGTGGCATACAGACAGATTGTTGCAACAATAGCTATTGCTCCTTTGGCTTACTTTTCAGAAAGGTGATCACTCATTCTTATCTTTATTGCTAGACCTATAAATAAGTTTTTCAATTAGCAAATATGCAGTATCCAGGATACAACTAAGTAATTATTGAGTGAAGAAGGAGCTGCTTTAAGTAGTTTGAAACTCGAAGTTTCGATCCCTACTGTGGGATCATCTAGGCTAGAGCTTATTTACTCCCACCTGCATCATCTAGGCTAGAGCTTATTTACTCCCACCTGCAGATGTTTACTCATGACCCAACCACTAAGAATTGGATTGCAGGGCCGGTAAAATATGAGCTAAGACCCTGGCCTATAAATTAGGGATTCAGAAGAGAAGAGACCAGTAGAAGGAACGAAGGTGGCCCGATAGACGAAGACAGAAAGGTAGAGAACCAAAGGAGAGAGGTGTCATTCAGAGCTTCAAACTTAAAGCGGCCCATCGTCCCAACACGGATGAAGCTCCCCAGTATTCGCAACCCAGCGAAACTTGGGTCGTTATTAATTCTGACAAGGTACCTAGCGAAGCGCAGCTGAGTACAATTCCATCCAATATTGCACCAAGTGCAAAGGACTCAAAGGTGTGGGATCATCATCGGAAGACATTTGAAGCTTTCCAATGTCTCCTGATAATGATCCGAGAGTAGGTATGAAACATCTAGCTTCAAACTATTTAAGGCAGCCCCTTCTTCACTCAAATATTTCCTGCGTAATTACTATCTTCAAATAAGTAATTATTTACATAGAGAGAGACACTGAAAGAGATCATTCGCACAATATATGTGAATTAATCTGTCATCCCTGTTGCAGAAAGCAACGACCACCATTGACAAGGCCTGTTTTATTTCAAATTTTCTTGCTGGGAAGTGCGTAAGTATTTGCTGCATATACTAGCTTTGATTTGTTGAATTATCGTTGCAATATATTAATACAAAATCAGTTTGATTGATGTCCTGTTACAGAATCGCGATCACTCATAATTGCTACATTCCAGGATTGTTATACACTTCTTCCACGTTTGTGGCAGCAGCGTTTAACCTAGTTCCAGTTTTGACATTTTTAAATGCAATATTTTTGAGGTAGAAGCTGTTACATCCATATTGCTATTTCATATGACCAAAACAGTTGGATATCGCAGTCAAATTCATTTATGTTTTGCAAATAGATTCTATTGATCTTGTAACTACAGTGTTGCATATAAAATTTCACTCTAAGTAATGTTCGTTCAACTTGTTTTTATTCGAAGACAGGAGAAAGTTAATCTCAGAGTTTAAGAGGACAAGCAAAAGTTTTTGGCACAGTCATAAGTGTCTCTGGTGCTATGGTCATGACCTTATACAGAGGTCCAGAACTTCATTTTTTATCGTCTGGTATGGAAAGCCATCAAAGCAAGTACAACTTTAAACCTAATATTATACTAGGCTCCATCCTGGTCTTTGTGGGCGTTGTGGTTTGGTCTGCCTATATTGTTTTTCAGGTAATCTTTACTTCCATTTTCAGTTATGTTTATTCGATTCACCGATATTATTCTCCTTGACTGTCGATGGTATGATGGGTGGAATTCAACACAGGCGCCAGTTCTGAAAAGATATCCAACTCAGCTATCATTAACAGCACTTATGACTCTTGTCAGTGCAGTAGAATCTGCTCTAATAGGTGTTATCTTTGAGCATAATAAGTCCAATATCTGGGCTATAGGTTGGAATATGGAGCTTCTTAGTGTTGTATACTCGGTAAGCATAGTGACATTGAACAAAAAATGTTAGTCGGAATAAAATGTTTTTAGGACATTACAGATTGAATATAGTAGCAAAAATTAATTGGAACAATCGCCAGTATCCAGATTGATTGCTAAATATATTGAATGTTCCAGGGAATGATAGGTTCTGCAGTGCTAATGTTTTTGTTAGCCTGGTGTATAAGCAAAAGAGGGTCTGTATTCGTCGCAATATTCAACCCACTAGCCACGATCGTCACAGCAATCTTGGAGCTTATAATTTTTCATGTGTCTCTTCATTTGGGAAGGTAAGCAATAATACGTTATAGAACATTTCTACTTTCGGTGATCATTGGGCCATTGAAATATTTCTCAAGGATAGGGCATTGTACCTTACTCCTGTACATTACCCACTTGGATAAATAACATAGGCCTTGTGGTTTTTAAATGCTCGAAACACTAGTGTAGTCTATCGATGTTAATGCTGAGAGTCCTGGGCGCAATTTTGATCTATTGTTCTTGATGTTAAAAACCTGTAGGGTGGTCGGCGCAATTTTGATCGTTACGGGACTTTATATTACACTATGGGGCAAATCAAAGGACGTGAAAACAACATGTGATGTTGAGGAATCCCACTAATATTTCGACAAGAATACCACAATAGTATTCTTCGACAAAGAAACTATCATTTTGAAAGATATATATTGCCAGAGAGGAATGTGATTCGGGAACATATTCACATTATGTCACTGTTATATAAAATGCTTGTATTTTTTAATTTGTATATATCATATGTTCATTTTTCACGAGTTTATTATGACAGAAGTTTTCATAAAAATTTGAAATGCATTGATAAATAAATTAGTTAAGTTGTTACTTTGTATCAGTGTCATTTTTTAAGATAATATGAAAAAGAGCTTTCAGAATTTATAGTATATTTTAAAATTAAAAAGAATTAATTAAATTGATTAATGTTGTGAATTAAATTAAAAAGAGTGGTGTTGTGAATTAGTGGATTATAAAGTTATAAATGAGATTAAAATTGTTTTAAAGATATGTACTTGAAATAATATTTTAAAAATTGTGAAATAAAATAATATTATAGAAATTATATATTAATTAAATTGATTAATGTTGTGAATTAATGGATTATAAAGTTATAAATGAGTATAAAATTGTTATAAAGATATGTATTTGAGAAGATATTTTAAAAGTGAAATAAAATAATATTAAAAAATATATATATTTAAAATAATATATTATAATAATTGATATTATTTTGAGAAATTTTAATTAAATTATTATATAAAAATATCAATTTAAAATGATTGAAGATGAAAATAAATTTATATTAATTTTGTTTTTAATAATAAAAATTAATGAATAATACATTATATTAGTACATATAAATATACACTACCATACATTGAAGTAATAAAGTGACCCTTGTATTAAGGGTACTTTATAATAATATTATACTTAAGATATTTTTGCACAACATTATAGCCTAATATCTCACTTAAAGTTTTATATGTACACAAATATTAGTTATTTTGGGTTATTTATGTATCATATATATAATATTGAGTATAATAATGTTATTTATGTGAGATTTGTATAGTAAGGTTTATAGGATGTAGCTTGGGAGGAATGATTTCTTTATTTTTTAAGTAGAATTTTCTTGACTTCGAGGAGTGACAACTTGTCTAATAAACCATGACCTACGGGCATCTAAACCCGTCAAAATTACCCGTGATCATACCTGGCCACATCAACTCATCAATTGGTTTGATTTTGGTTGTCTCCTCCCACCTAGCCCATAATAAGTTAACCAGATTTGACTAGGAAGAATAATTTGTTAGTCTCCCCACCCAAGATAGTTTCACTGAGCCATCATAGCAAAAAATGAAATTACATTATTCATACTATTTTTTAATAAAGATTGACTTGTTTTTAATATTTTATTAAGTTTAAAAAGGGTTTATCTATTTATATTTATTATTTATCACATTGCAATGATTTTGGGTCCATTGGATGGGGTTTTCCATTTTGAAGAATACATTGAAAATCATTTAGTGGTTACTCGAATTGAAATATTTTTCTTGGATATCTTTGCCTTGTGAGCTTTTATGTATGTTGAGACATATTTTTATTTGGTTTGCTTTAGTTTTGGAGTATGTAAGTCCACTTCGGTGTGAAATTATTGCTATGTTAAAAATGTGACTTTCTAATTTTGTGCATTGCTATGTTAAAAATATGACTTACTAAAACATTACGAAAATTTAGATATAACTTGATTTATCATTTTTTGTAAATAACAAGTTACAATTTTTATTAAAATAAAATGAGAAAAATTTATCATCAAACATTCTTTTGATTTCAACTTATAACTATTATCACTATTAAAAGTAGAGTCTCTTTGTTCAAATTTTCATAACTATCACTATGCAAAGTAGGGTGCAATTTTTTTTTAATTATTAAATTAGTAGTTGGATTGGTAACTATAGTGTGATTCAAGTTTTTAGTCTTATTATGTTAGTTTTAACTAAAATTTCTTCTATCCAATATAACATAGATTTAAGTTTTTTATTTTCTATCCAATATAACATAAACTTAAGTTTTTTTATTTTAAGTTGATTTAGAGATTAGCATTATGTTTCATGACACATTTTCCTAATTTTGGATTAGCAGTAGGTCTTATTATACATTTTCTTCATTTTGACAATAAGTGCACATTGGGATAACTAATCATTTTTATGATAAGAATTCAATCAACATGTGTATTATATTTGTCTCAAAAAACCATCAATATCTCAACTCAACATTCAGCAATAATCTCTTAAATGATGGACTTGCTTTTTTCCAAGGAGGACAATTCTAGGGTTTCGGTTAATCTCCATAATATGTTCTGCATGTAACATATTACTTTAGATTAAAAGTATAATTCAATTATTACTATAATAATAATAAAAATAAATAAATAATTCTTTTTAACTTATATGATTCTTTTCTTATGATTCTTCACTCTAGAGTCATATTGTCTTATTATTTACAAAATATATATTGTTACAGCCAAAAACACATAGCCTTGAGGGAAACAAATGGTGCCATACATGTTATGATGGAATGATATTCCACATATTTTCAAGGATATGGAGGAAACTACCTATGTCCTTCCTCCACGAGACCATTGTAAGAGCAAATCATGATATAGGTCAATTCAAGAAAATGTATCTACATCACATAAATATTTAAGATCATGTGTATTAGTAGAACATTTTATGCGCAACTATAATGTAATGCATCTTCTTTCAAGAGTACTGTAATGATTATATTGTAATGATTATATTTTATTTACTATTGTATAGCCTATCATTATGTTAGTTGGGATTAGTTGGGAGCATATCATTTTCAAGTACATATATACCACGAGGCATCAACAAACTTGGGAGATCTCAATTTCTTATATTATTGATCTATTATTATTATGTAACACAACTCTTTCCTTTGCTCCAGTGTTCATTTCTCTAAGTCAACACTAAGGGGAAATATTGAATGTGTTGATGTTGTCTAGTGGCTTGATGTAATCCTATACTTAGTGCCATATTAATGAAGATCATTGTAACATCATTTGTGGGGCACTCATACATGTAATTTGGTGTGATTATATACTTTCGCAATATTGCACATGTGTTCATGGACATACTTTGGGACTTATTAGGTGGTGATTTTTTCAAGTAATATGGACTTACACTAATTTAGGTCATTCTTATCCACCACTTATCCCTTATATCTTGATGAAATTAGCATGTATTTATTGATCTACACCGTTGACTATATCTTATGATCAATGGTCCATATTTCCCTTGGTTACTATAAATTGATGTCATTAGTCTTGAATGAAATAACAAGAAGTGGAGGGTGGCTTATGGAATGATCTTAGCTTGGACCCTATCGTTTCTTATGTTATACCATCCATATGTGATGAGTTGTAAGATTGGAGAGTTTATTTGAAGAATAAAAGACCAGATTTCGTGGATGTTTCCTAGCTTAGGGTTTTACCACATAAATATTATGTTAACTCATTAAATATTTTGTTATGTGTTACTAAATATGTTCTTGATTGTTATATACATATCCGGATATTTTCAATTAACTCGGAATAAACCCACAATTTCTGAAATATCCCACATTTTGCTATATATAAGATGATATATAATTGATGATTGAAAATTACAATACGTTGGTCTTTATATAGGCCAGGCTAATACCTTTTCATCGAAATTTGATGTCTTTTAATGTAAATGATTTCATTATTATTATTATTATATTACTATTATGAATTATTTAATATTATGTTTGTTACATTTCATTCCCCTTAAGGGAAGCTTTGTCCTCAAAGTGTATTTAGTGATGGAATTATCAGTTATTCTTGTTTGTACCATCTTCTCTAGGTATTTTTAACTTGTAACTCTTATACTCAACGAAACAAGGTTATATAATTTTTGAATTCATGAGTTGAGTTGCTACATTTCTTGTGAAGTGATCCATCTGAAATTCAACTTCATCAGATTTTTTTTCTAGTATGATGGAATAATTCTTGTTTTTTGCTCCCAAGGAGTTTGGTGATTTTTTCTTTTTTCTTTTTTAAGGTAGTTAGTTTTTCTATAGGAGAAATGTTATTTATTTTCGTCTTGATTTGTCGACCTTTATGATTTAGATGTCTATAAGGGATCTTTGTAATGTTACTTTTCTTTTTAATGTTCATAGTGTCTTCCTACTTCGATTCTTGTGTATATCCTTCTTTAATTGGGAAGACATCTTGAGCTGCGACTTGAATTGAGTCTGTAAATGTGCCTTTTAACTTGTCCTCTAACATTTTGTTATCATTCTGCATCTTTTTAATCATTTATTCTTGTGATTTATTATCATTTTTGAACCTCTTAAGTTGTTTGGTTAATTTAATTTTTCTTTCTCTTTGTCCACTAGTTTTCCTTCAGTATATTCATTTGATTGTTCTGCCCTCTTAGTACCTTTCAACTTCCCGATTTTTCCAGTTAATGTCTTGTTATGGTTTCTTAACTCGTATACTTCTTCAATGTTATTTGATAACATGCTTTTAACTGTTGTAATATCCCACTTGTGTGCCTTTTTAGTGGTGTCCTTTTTCTGCTAGAGTTATTTAATATGTTTTTGAAGGAAACAATTCTCAACTTCTTGGCATCTTAATTTTTTCTGAATTTGTGTGATTTCGTCATTTTTGTCCTTGATGATTTTTTTTAATCGTTTTATTTCTTATTTATTCTTGACCACTTCTTTCATAATTTTTGGGTTTTGTAGATTCTGATTGGGATATTTTTCACTCATTAATTCCTTGATTTGATTAGTTAATCTCTCAATCCACCTTTTAGATAACAATTCTCATGCTTTTAAATCCTTTAAAAATATCCTACTTCGTAATCTTCAACAATAGACGATCATTTGTTTCTTTATAATTATCTAACTCGTCCAATGCTGCTTGTAGCTATGACTTTACTACTACATATGTGTTTTTCATCATTTGTGACTATGTCTCACTTCAACTTTGTCTTCTTTTCTTCGACAATAAAGGGTCTTCTACTTCTCTTCTTCTTAAAAGTTCTTGAAGACTTTAATACTTAAAAATTTATAAATCTGAGATCTTTTATTCGATGACTCAGTGTTCCTGATGTAGAAAATAAACTACTCAGATCCAAATTTTGACTGCACCAACGATTTCAGCTCACAAAATCGGTGAAGAATGACTATACACACTGCCAACTTCGTCTCACACAAGCCACAATAGTCTTTTCCTTTCTCTGCATACAATGCAAGCTCACATAGAGAAAGCTATGCTCAAAAGGAACTTGGATGTCCACGTTGGTTAACCTTTTGCTTTAGATTAACTTCTATGTGGATTGTGTGTAGATTAGGTTGTTGGGAAGAATGATTGTTACCCCCCCCCACCCAAGTTCAATTCTCACTTCCTCCTTTGTAACCCTAAGACTTCTTATGCACTTCTAGCTTTCATGTTATTTAATAAAGACAATTCAAGACTAAACTCAACCTAATTAAGGTATGATTTATTATTTAATATCCAATAACCTTTCAATAAATAAATAACATAATTAAGGTGTGAGTTGGTTTCTTGATAAAACCAAGGGCTCGTTTGTTAAATAAGACCTATGTGGTAATTTTTTTTCGTTTTCGTTTTTTTCTTTCATTTTTTTATGGATCTTCTTCCTTCTTCTCTTTTTTTCTTTTTACTTATTTTTTATTATTTTGTTTTACTTCTTCCTCTTTTGACTTTCTTTTCTTCTATTACTTGGTCAAAGGACATAATATTAGGGAATCCCTAGGATAATGGTTAAAACCCACAATATGGCCAAAAGCCTCGATCATGAACGTATCTCTGATAACAATGTTATATCCATATCTGGATGTTCTTAATTAACTCGGAATAAACCCACAATTTATGAAATAGCCCACATTTTGATAGATATAAGATGATATATAATTGATGACTCAATTTTACAATGGGTTGACCTTTATATAGGCCTTTATATAGGCATACTAATACATTTTCATTGAATTAATGTAAATGATTTTATTATCATGTTATTATTATATTACTATTATTGTTTATTTAATATTATGTTTGTTACATTGATCTAACATGGTATTAACATGGTATTATAGTGGGCTACCTAATTCCAAATCCTTGGAAATTTTTTGTATTGAATGGTTTTTATGCATGCAGATCTTCAAATTTGTTTTCCATGTCTTGATATTTGTCGAGTGGACCCTTCTCTATCATAGATTTGCAAACAAATATGGAAAACCACTTACGTTTACAATGGCAAGTATAACATTTACAAGTGAAAGTGTTTATAAGTTACATTTTGTTGTAGAAGAGGCAGGGTCATCTTCCTACGTTGTAGAAAGATGAAACAGGTATATTGTCAAGATTTGTTTTATGATGGCGTACTCTATTTATTCTAAGTTTTGGATATTACAATGGGTTTTAATTTCTTACATATATTTATTACATTTTAATTGTTAATTCTTGCGAGTTCATTCATTTAAGGTGTGGGCCTTGTCACAGCAACTCGAGTTCAATTACACTTAGGGGTGAGCTAGTTGAGAGGAGATACCAAAAAATCTAACCATTATAAAGGTTAGTGTGGCCCATGTGATAAAATATTTATTACATTTTAAATATACAATCTTTTATATATATATATATACCACCACCATCATCATTAAAACCTTTATTTATAATAATATTAAATATTTATAAGTCAATAATGTTCCTAGCTGATTATAATTCAATCATGTTCATGGTAGACAATAAGAAACTATAAAGTCATAGTAAATATATTATTTTTTTCTTCTTATCAAGTAATGTTCATAGTTGATTATAATTCAATCATGTTCATGGTGGACTATAAGAAACTATAAAGTCATTGTAAATATATTATTTTTTTCTGCTTGTCAAGTAGACACCATTAAAGTCAATAATGTTCATAGTTGATTATAATTCAATCGTGTTGATGGTAGACCATAATAAACTATAAAGTAATTGTAAATATTTTTTTTTTTCTTCTTGTAAAGTAGACACAATTATGGGATCAGCCATATAATTTTATTTTTTTTAAGCAAAAAAGAGACCTTTCATTCTATTATCGAAGTTCCAAAATTATAGACTGTCTTCTTTACATTCGTATTGGTGCTCCCTCAGCTACCACGGAGCAACAAAACTAGTGCTATGCAAGCCACCATAGAATAACAGACACACCCAGAATCCCAACAGCACCAATCCATAAGTAACTGACATACCCAGAACCACAATTACAAAAATCCCAAAAGACAGTTAAGGAGGCCAAGAAACATTCAACAAAGACCATAAACAAACTGAGAGCTATCGCAAACGATTCATCAGTACCAATCCCCGAGAGTTCCAAAAAAGAGCCCATACATAACATCATCCTGATCATAGAACCATAATCAAAAGACTAGAGCGAAACCAAAATAACCTAAGCCCAGAAGATAAAGAAATCAACACCAAATTCGAGAAATGTCATGCCGGTAATTGCCACGCTGAGAACACCATACAAACAGAGCATTACATAGATGGGCTCGCCTCATCGTCACTATTCACCAACACTGGAGTCACCACAGCCCCCCCTTTGTCCTTGGAAATGGACCCATGACGATTTTCCATCTTCGTCAAGCGATCCAGGTAGGAGATGCCCAAGTTGTCTGCCAGCACATCAACTTTCATGTGGATCCAATTACAGTTTTCGGCAGTGTCCTTGCAAAGGTCCTCCATATTTTTAAGCCTTGGAGAGCCCGATAGAGCATCCCCTCGAGTATCCAGACACTGAGCTATCAAAGTCTTGGTCACCCATAGGGTAACTATCACTCGGTTATATAGAGCCATGCGACCCATAGTATTCCCCGGGTCATGTATCTAGTTGGCCATGGCCTCCGCTTCCTCAGGTAAATTAGCCTCCCCCACAAGACGCCACAGGTCCACTTCAATTTCCTCCACCTCCTTCCGAACCCCCGGTGGGAAGAAGCAGCCAAAGAAAACTGCAGTTGCAATAGCATTCCATTGGTCCCAGCTTGGACCAGTCCAAGGCATTGCACCTCCACCAGTAGTGCTAGTCTCACCATGAGCAAGACTACCTCGATTCGAGCTTCGACCTTTCGGAGGCATAGTTCCCCCCCCCCCTTACAATCACTCTGCAGACTCGCAACAGAAAAATAATATCTAAGCCTACCACAGGGGAGCTCTAGCCAAGAAAATTTGTGACTGTTACCATCCTTGCACTCCATATTTAAATGAGAGCCTGCCCCTAATAGCACTAACTCCTTCATCATGTATCCGACACTGGAATAATTGAACCAGTCCTTATCCGTCATCACCATCATCCTATGCTGATCATGATAATCCATCGGGATCATGCAATAATGATCCTCCATGTCTCTCTCATGCTTCAAATCCCATGAATTGAAATTGCCAGCTGAGATGTTATCTCCGAGAACCATTGCAAGAGTCCTTTTATACATCTTACCGTAGCTCCATTTGTCCTGTTTATCATATACGTGTACCCTCATTAACACAAACTTTGTTATTAGGACAAGTTCTATCCTCACCATTTGGCAGTCATTCTCCGTAATTACACTCGGCGATCTTAATTTAATTAATCTGACACGTATCCGATGTAACTTCCAAGGCATTGCCATCCCATCGTTCATTAATTTTATCGGCCCCCTGATTTTCCAACTCGTCTGCCAAACAATTAGCACTTCTCCTGATGTGTTGAAAAACAATGGAGTTAAATGCTTTGAGGACGGTTCCCAGACAGGTCACACGCCACGCCAGACGCCATGAGGTAGCCAATTTAGCAGCCTGAGTGCCATTGGAAAGTTTTATCGCAGTCTGTATGAGCATTTTCGAGTCACCTTCCACAATAAAACTGTTAATACCATGTCGGTCCATGATACTTCAACCTTGTAGTAGAGCTTCACATTCTGCTACGTTATTAGTTTCACAGCCTAAGTTCCCATAGTAGCTGAACTGGACTTGGCCCTGGTCGTTTCTCACCACCCCTCCATACCCTGCCATACCCGGATTCCCTTTGGAGGCTTTGTCAAAGTTCAACTTGAGCCATCCCTGCTAAGGTGGTGCCCACTTCGTCGGATTGTCTTGCATCTTGCTACCAGAATTGTTGAATCCAATGAACTGAGGAAGGCCCATGATACCCCTGGTATGGAGCAATCTCAATTCATTATCCGCAACATTCATATCTTGTTCATTCCACCTAGTTAACTTTAGTGTTTCATTTATCTCTTGCTTGATATGCACCCAGACGTCCTTCCATGAGTTTTTTTCCCCCTAAAACATGCATTTATTTTGCTCTTTCCACACCTCCCAGAGGAGAAATCCAGGATAGAGTTTCCAAATACGATTCAAGATATTCCCTTGAAAATGTTTCCCATTCCACTATCTCACAGTTTGCTTCGGGCTTGTCCTAACCCGGGCAGTTTTCCAAAAAACACTTGCACCTTCATCCCACAAAGCTGTTGCATTCATCTAGAAGGTGAGCAATTGTCTCACTGTTCTAGCCACATAGAACACAGATGGACAACCCCTCAAAACCATGCTTCACAATGTTGTCCCATGTCAAGATTCGCCCTCGTAAAACCAACAAGAGAAAGAGAGTGATTTTAGGCCATAGTTTGGCCTCTCACAAATATTTCCAGGTATTATCTTCCACAGAATTAGCCAAGCGAGTCTGAAGGTGATACGCTTCTTTCATGGAGAACATTACTAGAGGACGGTAGCCCCACCGAAGGGTATCCCTCCCCCCCTGAATCTTAACTTGCCTGTTGATCACAAATTCATAAACCTACCTTCCTCTGTCTTCCCCATAGGATGTTATCCACCATTTAAGTGGCTTCCAAATGTGAAAACCTCTGTCCTCAGAGGGTTCTTGCCAATATCTGTTAACTGTTAACCAGTTATGATGCCTATCCCTATTTCCCTCCGGAATAGTCACCAAAGTCGAAATGGGTGGTTCCTGTTGCCATGTATCCAGCCAAAGATTCACCGATGTTCCCTCTCGAATTTCGCAAAAACTATGCTTCCTTATAATTTCACTGTCGGCCCGAGCCATGTTCCAAATATGGGATCCTTTAACTGGTCCTTCCTCCCGGATCCAGTCTTGCTGCTCCATTGTCACCATGTACTTTTTCCCCAAGAAGCTTTCCCATTGCTCATTCGTATGGGTGAGATAACGCCACCAAATTTTGGTTCCACACACGCTGCTAACCTCCTCAGGATCCTGAATCCCCAAGCCCCCCTCTTGCTTAGTTTGACATAAAGTTTTCCACCCCACCAGGGGCCATTTCCTATGATCCCCTGTTCCTCCCCACAAAAAAGTTCTTTGAATGTTTCTTATTTCCCTCAACACAACCTTTGGAGCCGACAAAACACAGAACATGTACAAGGGCATGGCTTGCACAACAAACTTAACCAAGACCACTCTGCCTGGGAAATTTAGCGATCAAAGAGTCCAATTCGAAAGTCTTTCCTTCATTTTACTCAGAAGGTCTTCCCATGACGCTCTTTTAAGGACCCCCTCAAATAAGGGTGCCTTGAGATATTTGGTTGGAAGGAAGATCTTTTAAAAGCCCAAGATTCGAACGATGTTCCTCTAACAAATAGGTGGAGTATTAAAGAAAAAAACAAGGGACTTATCTATATTAATCGTTCGCCTCGAAGCTTGTAAAAAAATGTTCATAGCCTGTTTGATTTGACGAACTTCCTGGATAGAGGAGTGTCCCATGAGTAAAGTGTCATCCACAAACTGCTGATGAGTTATTGCCTTCTCATAGGGAGGAAACTTCAGGGGTTTGATGCTCCCCTGGTTCGCAAGATGAGAAATAAGCCTCCCAAGACCTTTTGTCATTAGCACAAAAGGAACAGAGAAAGAGGATCCCCTTGACGGTTTGACCACACTAGAAGGGTGACCGTTAACCAAAATGGAGAAGAAAGTCGAGGAGGTGAGATTAGCTGTCCATCTGATCCAAATATCACTGAAACCAAAGGCTTTCATTATCTCTTTCATGTAAGTCTAGTTTAGTTGATCATAGGATTTAGACAGCTCCAATTTAAGCATCGTACCAACCTTCTTAGTACTTTTTAGTGAGTGAAGCACTTCATGAGCCAGATTAATACCATCCATAATCTGACAACCTTCCCCAAACCCTGCTTGTTCTACGGATATTAAGGAAGGGAGGAGAGGCTTCAGTCGGTTCGCAAGGACCTTCGTAATAATTTTATATATGATATTACACAGGGAGATAGGTCAAAATAGATTAGCGGTCTCTGCCATTGGAGACTTAGGGATCACGGTCAGGAAGGTAGAGTTTAAAGCGGGGAGAACCCCTCTCATTAGTTGGGATTCTTCCACCACCTGCCACACTTCCTGTTTAATTAAGTACCATAAAGCATGAAAGATATTCGCGGTGAATTCATGAGGTCCAGGGGACTTCCTGTCTTCCATCTGAGAAATGGTTGTCTCAACTTCAACAAAATCAATAGGGAAAATCCTAATTGCATTATGTTCATCTGAAATAAGATGAGAAATGACCGCTTTGATCACCCTACATGCTTCAGTGCGATCCTCCGGAATTTCAGTAGCCACCTTAGTAAAATGGTTGATCAACACATGTTCAATTTCTTCATGAGATTCCAGCACTACCCCTTCCTCAGTCTTTAGATTAATGATCTGGTTATAATGTCTCTGTTAAATTGTGGTCGTAAGGAAAAACTTAGTATTCTGGTCACCATCTTTCAGCCACAAGTTGCAAGACTTTTGTTTCCATAATATCTCTTCCTTCTTTTGTCTTTGAAAGATGTCCTCATCAATTTGGGTCTCCTCCTCAACAAGCTCTGGTGTCATGCCAGTCTGCATAATTCTCTCTTGTATCTGCTCCATTCTTTCCTCCAAATTGGCTTTTCCCAAGTGAATATTTCCAAAGACCTCTCTATTCCATTTCCTAATCTTTTGTTTAAGCATCTTCAACTTTTGTTGGAAGCAATACATTTTGCTCCCTACCAGTGGGATTAAGGTAGGCCACTATTCCTCAACCAGAGAGGCAAAGTTAGCGTGATTTAACAAGAACTTTTCAAAACGAAAAGGCTTTGTTATTTTGAAACCCACCTTACTCCAAAGTAGGGATACCAACCAATGATCAGAGCCCGAAGAGGCAATAGGGCAAGAAGTCAACGTTCCCCCTTGAAGCATGATACTTTCAGATAGAAGAAAGTGATCCAATCTTACTGCTGCCAGATAATCCCCTCCCCTTCTGTTGTTCCAAGTGCAAACCATGCTTACAAGGTCTACATCAATAAGACTATTGTCCTCAATGAATTCATCAAACAAAGTATTTTCAAGAGTCAGATAGCGTCTCCCCCCCTTTTTTTCAGCAAGCGTCCATGTTATCCCTAAAGTTGAACCCCGACTGCTAAGGTCAAGCTTAAAGAAATCTTAAATGTAGATATAAGACAACTTAAACAGTAACTTTATCAACTTTGGTGGCAGATGAATATATAACAGAGATCAAACAACTCAATAATCAGGTAATAGTGAATACATGGGTTTCAGTACTTAAACATGGACAGAAAATGACTCTGAGAATGACTTTATGAATCGAAAAGCTCAGGTTCTATCTTAGAATAAGGGCATACTTATATACTAATCAAAAGAATCACAACATGAAATGTTAAGAACATGCATAGACAAAATATTGATAGCATACACTTCATTAATTAAAATAGAAAAGGTTCAAAGATCATAATCCATTTCAAAAATTGTCATTTCTGATCAATATGGAAATAAAGACCACATACATGCCTGCAAATTTTTGTATCAAACTATACTGATCCATTCCTCAGACCTCTCGGCTGGAACTCTACCCCTTCTCCAATCGATTTTATGTTCATTATATAGACAGTAATATGTGACAGAAATCAAACTCTGCCTTTTAGTTGGAAACTCGATGCAATCTTTGACCCAAAAAATATTCAACTATCAACTTGTATCCTCAGAATTCTATAGGTACTCTGAAAAAATGATCATAATCCTAATCATATTGCAGGGAATAAATCCAACAATCTTGTGTTTGTTACAAAGGCGATTTCATGCATGATCTTAGGCATAAATGTTTGCAAGGTGCTGGAAATAAACCTTTGACCAACTTCCTGAGAATAATCTTTTGCTTTCATATTCGAGTTTAGGAACAATTGAAATAAAATCTCAAATCATTTGCAACAGATCTGGAGTTGTCGTTTCTTTTGTAAATTCTTTTGATTTCCATCTATTTATCGACTTCCCGGGATTCTGGAACTGAATGTTAATCTTATGCTTTAGAATTTGTCAAAATCTGCATAATTTTTTATATATTGAACCCTCCAAGTTTTCTGTCACCTAATTGTTAAATTCCTTTAAATCTGGAATTGAAACTTTGAATGTTGATTTGATGTTGATCCCCTGTTCTCTGGATACTCTATTATTATCCTGGAAATACTGATATTCTGCGTTCAAAATATGATCCGACCGTGCTTGTAGTTTGCCAGTTGGAAACTAATATTATGCTTTAAATTCTAGAGATGGTTACAAAGATCTGGAAATAAAACATTGTTTTTATTTCCATGTATTGACTCAATGCTCTGAGTATGGTGACTATAGAATTCAATGTCCAATGTTTTACAAATATATGTGGCACATTACTTCGACACGTGCCTCCAATTGGTTGCTTTTATCTTACATTGTGAGATAATCCCATATGCATGAACATAAAATATCAATGCGCAGTGCATAATTACCTTATGGCTCCATGTGAGCATGAGACATAGGAAATGAGACAAAACCTATGCTCTTATAAAAGTGAAAGAACCACTTTAATAATAAAGCCTTCCACGTAACATGATCTTTTATAAATGGATTAAGGTTAAAACATTCCCCCTTTTTTTTTAAATTATTTTTTAATCAAAATCTTAAAAACTTATTAGTTTATAATAATTAATAAGTCCTAAAACTTTGGGAATAGCATTTCAGCAAAGGGCAATGTGTAACTTTCATCAAATGACAATTTCTGGCCAAGGAGAGTTCAAAGAAATTGATCAAAGTTCCAATATTTTGACAAGACCAGCTTGGCAATGTCAAACAAGAATAAGGAGCAATAACGAAGACCTTAGTCTGTTGGAAGGCAATAAAATGTGCAGGATTCATCGAACTCAATCAAGAGGTGAGCATACCATTGATGAACATTGGAGCTTGGAAAAAATGCTAGTAGACTTTCCCTCCTTACATACATGCTGCCAAAATCTAAATACTTTTTATGGGATAAATCTGGAGATAAAATCTGGCCTTATATGGGGATGGTATGATCCCTGCGAGCTGACAAGAACTTGTAGATACATGCCTTATACATTGGGTTATATGGTCAACTGCTCAATCAACCTCTGAAAACTTTGAAATCTGTCACAACTTATTCAGACCAAAATAATTGATAAGCCTGCTAAAAATCTAATGACACTGTAAAAACTGCAAAAAGTAAATGCTCATGAACGAGCTTATTTATCCACACATCTACTCTGCTCTTAAAGAAATCAAGCTGATCATGTGTAACTCCATTTCCAATGAAACAAGGTTAAGAACTGACTAAGCAATTGAACACTTGAAAGATGCTTCAGTAAGATAAAGACTGAAGAATTTGCAGGCATATCATCATGAATCTGAAACCCATATTTACAGTTGAACAAAACTGAATGGCTGGAGTTAATAAAAACCTCAAGATAAGCGGCTATTGGATCATAAAAATAATTAAAAACCATGTTTTGATTAGATATCCCTGTTTCTTCTTTAAGATAAGCAAGCTACCTTAGGATAAACTCTGACCTCACTATCTCCATAAAACCATCTTCTTCACAATCGTTTGAAAACCACTTTTTACTTTCTAAGATATGTCGATTTAATTCTTCATTCAAAGCCAGGCACATATCTTCAAAAATGCTTGGAACAACAACAGTATTACTAACATCTTGAGACGTCTTTTCTGGCAACAAGCTTTCATATTCTAACTCAAATGCTTTTAAAATATTCTTCAAAAAATCAATTTTATCTTCTTCACTATAAATATTATCAGAATCTAAATACGAAGACAAATATTTGTCCCATTGATCAACATAAGACATACTCATCCATTCTTGAAAACCTCGAAGAAAAACATGATCTACGTCAAACCCTGTTGTCTTGGTACAGGAAGTAACTCGATCAGAAAATGAATCTGCCATTTTGAAACCAATAGAGTTACCAGGTGAATTTCGCAGCCACTATATCACCAGCCTTTGTTTATCATCAAAGAGTGAATATATTCACTGTCATACAGCCCAGGGAAGATGACTTCATTCCTCCATCCCTGGAAATGGCGCCAAAAGATCTTATCCCTAAAGTTGAACCCTGACTACTAAGGTCAAGCTTAAGGAAATCTTAAATGTAGATATAAGATAACTTAAACAGTAACTTTATCAACTTTGGTGGCAGATGAATATATAACAGAGATCAAACAACTCAATAATCAGGTAACAGGGAGTACATGGGTTTCAGTACTTAAACATGGACAGAAAATGACCGTGAGAATGACTTTATGAATGTAAAAGCTCAGGTTCTATCTTAGAATAAGGGCATACTTATATACTAATCAAAAGAATCACAATATGAAATGTTAATACCATGCATAGACAAAATATTGATAACATACACTTCATTAATTAAAATAGAAACGGCTCAAAGATCATAATCCATTTCAAAAACATTCATTTCTGATCAATATGGAAATAAAGACCACATACATGCCTGCAAATTTCTGTATCAAGCTATACTGACCCCTACCTCAGCCCTCTCGGCTCGAACTCTACCCCTTCTCCAATTGATTTTCTGTTCTTTATATATACAGTAATATCTGACAGAAATCAAACTCTGCCTTTTAGTTGGAAACTCGATGCAATCTTTGACCAAAAAAATATTCAACTATCAACTTGTATCCTCAGAATTCTATAGGTACTCGGAAAAAATGATCATAATCCTAATCATATTGCAGGGAATAAAGCCAACAATCTTGTGTTTGTTACAAAGGCGATTTCATGCATGATCTTAGGCATAAATGTTTGCAAGGTGCTCGAAATAAACCTTTGACCAACCGCCTGAGAATAATCTTCTGCTTTCATATTCGAGTTTAGGAACAACTGAAATAAAATCTCAAATCATTTGCAACAGATCTGGAGTTGTTGTTTATTTTGTAAAGTGTTTTTATTGCCATCTATTTATTGACTTCCCGGGATTCTGGAACTGAATGTTGATCTTATGCTTGAGAATTTGTCAAAATATGCATAAATCTTTTATATATTGAACCCTCCAAGTTTTTTGTCACTTAATTGTTAAATTCCTTTAAATCTGGCATTGAAACTTTGAATGTTGATTTGATGTTGATCCCCTCTCTTTGGATACTCTGTTATTATCCTGGAAATACTGATATTCTTCCTTCAAAATATGATCCGGCCGTGCTTATAGTTTTCCAGTTGGAAACTAATATTATGCTTTAAATTCTAGAGATGGTTACAAAGATCTAGAAATAAAACTTTGTTTTTATTTCCATGTATTGACTCGATGCTCTGAGTATGGTGACTATAGAATTCAATGGCCAATGCTTTACAAAAATATGTGGCACGTCGCTTGGACATGTGCCTGCAATTGGTTGCTTTTATCTTGCATTGTGAGATAATCCCATATGCATGAACATAAAATATCAATGCGCAGTGCATAATTACACTATGGCACCATGTGAGCATGAGACATGGGAAATAAGACAAAACCCATGCTCTTATAAAAGTGAAAGAACCACTTTAATAATAAAGCCTTCCACGTAACATGATCGTTTATAAATGGATTAGGGTGAAAACATTCCCCCTTTTTTTAGTTATTTTTTAATCCAAATATTAAAAACTTATTAATTTATAATAATTAATAAGTCCTAAAACTTTGGGAATAGCATTTCAGTAAAGGGCAATGTGTAACTTTCATCAAATGACAATTTCGGGCTAAGGAGAGTTCGAAGAAATTGACCAAAGTTTCAATATTTTGAAGAGACTAGTTTGGCAAAGTCACACAAGAATGAGGAGCAATAATGAAGATCTTGGTTTGTTGGAAGGCAATAAAATGTGTAGGATTCATCGAACTCAATGGAAAGGTAACATTACCATGGATGAACATTGGAGCTTGGAAAAAATGCTAGTAGACTTTCCCTCCTTACATACACGCTGCCAGAATCTAAATACTTTTTATGGGATAAATCTGGAGATAACATCTGACCTTATCTGGGGATGCGCCCTGCGACCTTCCAAGAAATTGCAGATATATGCCTTATACATTGCGTTATATGGTCAAGTGCTCAATCAATCTCTGAAAACTTTGAAATCTGTCACCACTTAGTTAGATCGAAATACTTGATAAGCCTGCTAAAAACCTAATCACACTGTAAAAAATGCAAAAAGTAAATGCTCATGAACGAGCTTATTTATCCACACATCTACTCTGCTCTTGGAGAAATCAAGCTGATCATGTGTAACTCCATTTCCAATGAAACCAGGTTAAGAACTGACTTAGCAACTGAACACTTGGAATATGCTTTAGTAAGATAAAGATTGAAGAATTTGTAGGTATCTCATCATGAATCTGAAACCCATATTTACAGCTTAACAAAACTGAATGGTTGGAGTTGATAAAAACCTCAAGATAAGCGGCTACTCGATCATAAAAATAATTAAAAACCATGTTTTGATCAGATATCCCTGTTTCTTCTTCAAGATAAGCAAGCTACCTCTGGATAAACTTTGACCTCCTATCTCCATAAAACCATCTTCTTCACAATCATTTGAAAACCACTTTTTATTTTCTAAGATATGTTGATTTAATTCTTCATTCAAAGCCAGGCATATATCTTCAAAAATGCTTGCAACAACAACAGTAATACTAACATCTTGAGACGTCTTTTCTGACAACAAACTTTCATATTCTAACTCAAATGCTTTTAAAATCTTCTTCAAAAAATCAATTTTATCTTCTTCACTATAAATATTATCAGAATCTAAATAAGAAGACAAATCTTTGTCCCATTCATCAACAGAAGACATACTCATCCATTCTTGAAAACTTCGAAGAAAAACATGATCTACCTCAAACCCTATTGTCTTGGTACAGGAAGTAACTCGATCAGAAAATCAATCTGCCATTTTGAAACGAGTAGAGTCACCAGGTGAATTTCGCAGCCACTATGTCACCAGCCTTTGTTCATCATCAAAGACTGAATATATTCATTGTCGTACAACCCAGGGAAGATGAATTCGTTCCTCTGTCCTCGGCAATGACGCCAAAAGATGTTATCCCTAAAGTTGAACCCTGACTACTAAGGTCAAGCTTAAGGAAATCTTAAATGTAGATATAAAATAACTTAAACAGTAACTTTATCAACTTTGGTGACAGATGAATATATAACAGAGATCAAACAACTCAATAACCAGGTAACAGGGAGTACATGGGTTTCAGTACATAAACATGGACTGAAAATGACTGTGAGAATGACTTTATGAATGCAAAAGCTTAGGTTCTACCTTAGAATAAGGGCATAGTTCTATAGTAATCAAAAGAATCACAGCATGAAATGTTAAGACCATGCATACATAGAATATTGACAGCATACACTTCATTAATTAAAATAGAAAAGGCTCAAAGATCATAATCCATTTCAAAAACAGTCATTTCTTGTCAATATGGAAATAAAGACCACATACATGCCTGCAAATTTCTATGTCAAACTATACTGACCCCTGCCTCAGCCCTCTCGGCTGGAACTCTATCCCTTCTCCAATTAATTTTCTGTTCATTATATAGACAGAAATACAGAAATCAAACTCTTCCTTTTAGTTGGCAACTCGATGCAATCTTTCACCCAAAAAATATTCAACTATCAACTTGTATCCTCAGAATTCTATAGGTACTCGGAAAAAATGATCATAATCCTAATCATATTGCAGGGAATAAAGCCAACAATCTTGTGTTTGTTACAAAGGCGATTTCATGCATGATCTTAGGCATAAATGTTTGCAAGGTGCTGGCAATAAACCTTTGACCAACCGCCTGAGAATAATCTTCTGCTTTCATATTCGAGTTTAGGAACATTTGAAATAAAATCTCAAATCATTTACAACAGATCTGGAGTTGTTGGTTCTTTTGTAGAGTCTTTCTATTGCCATCTATTTATTGACTTCCCGAGATTCTGGAACTGAATGTTGATCTTATGCTTGAGAATTTGTCAAAATCTGCATAAATCTTTTATATATTGAACCCTCCATGTTTTTTGTCACTTAATTGTTAAATTTCTTTAAATCCGACATTGAAACTTTGAATGTTGATTTGATGTTGATCCGCTCTCTCTGGATACTCTGTTATTATCCTAGAAATACTGATATTCTGCCTTCAAAATATGATCCGGCCGTGCTTGTAGTTTGCCAGTTGGAAACTAATCTTATGCTTTAAATTCTAGAGATGGTTACAAAGATCTAGAAATAAAACTTTGTTTTTATTTCCATGTATTGACTCGATGCTCTGAGTATGGTGACTATAGAATTCAATGGCCAATGTTTCACAAAAATATGTGGCACATCACTTGGACACGTGCCTGCGTTTGGTTGCTTTTATCTTGCATTGTGAGATAATCCCATATGCATGAACATAAAATATCAACGCGCAGTGCATAATTACACTATGGCTCCATGTGATCATGAGACATGGGAAATAAGGCAAAACCCATGCTCTTATAAGAGTGAAAGAACCACTTTAATAATAAAGCCTTCCACGTAACATGATCTTTTATAAATGGATTAAGGTGAAAACATTCCCCCATTTTTTTTAATTATTTTTTAATCAAAATCTTAAAAACTTAAAAAATTTCTAATAAATAATAAGTTTTAGAACTTTGGGAATAGCATTTCAGCAAAGGGCAATGTGTAACTTTCATCAAATGACAATTTCAGGCTAAGGAGAGTTCAAAGAAATTGACCAAAGTTCCAATATTTTGACGAGACCAGCTTGGCAAAGTCACACAAGAATAAGGAGCAATATTGAAGACCTTGGACTGTTGAAAGGAAATACAATGTCCAAGATTCATCGAACTCAATGGAAAGGTAACCATACCATGGATGAACATTGGAGCTTGGAAAAAATGCTAGTAGACTTTCCCTCCTTACATACACGCTGCCAGAATCTAAATACTTTTTATGGGATAAATCTGGAGATAATAGTCTGGATCATGTTAAAATCCCCCCCAACAATCCAGTCGAGGCCAGTGAACAATCTCCTTAGTCTAGACAAACTACCAAGAAAATTTCGTTTCTCAGGATAACTGCAAGGCCCATAGACATTGGTAAGAATTCCTTTAACCAGAGACCCAATGACATGGAATTCAGTAGATAAGCTAAACTTAGTAGAGAGAAAATTTCTCATAGATATTTGCCTTTGATCCCATAGAACTGCCAACCCACTGGAGTGGCCTATCGCGTCTATAGCCATACATTTGCAATTTTTCCAAAGAATTTGTGCCTTAGTTTCTAATTGATTCCCATAACATTTTGTTTATTGTACAAACACCACAGAGGGTTTTTCCTTCACAATCTTACTCTTTAGGGTTTTGTTTTTATCGGGACCATTGATCCCGCGAATATTCCAAGCTAGAAGTTTCATCATGTGCTATATTGGGCAGTAAGAAGAGCCTCCTGTATGGTAGGATATTGTCCAGAATCGACCAATCTTGCTCCAATTTCACCAATCCTATCTCTGTTTGACCTCCTTCTCCTTTTGGAGTTTTCTTCCTTCAACTTTCTCTTGTTTTCCTTGAGTTTTAGCAGACCTATCCCCGGGCTAGGAGTCGATTTGGTTTTCAGAATGGTTTTCTTCAACAGTTGAAGTTGGTTGTCAAGGATGGAGTGGACCTCGATGTTCTTACAGAACTCTTCCATACTATCCAGATCCAGATCTCCAAGTGCCATATCATCCAAATCTTCATCCATACAATCAGTCTCCTTCCGTTTATTTTCCTCAGATCCATAAGGTGTGTCCTTCACAGCTTCCACTTTCGGCTGCCCTCTCTCAGGCTAGGAGTGTTCTTTGTCCTTCTCAGGAGGGGGGTTTTCCACTGGACTAGATTCCAAGGCCACAAAACTATTAGTCTGAACAATCTTTTTTCCCAGATCCGGGCCTCTAGGGTGTCTCCCCGACCTTTTACGAGTGACCACTTTGACAAATCCATCCTTGTCTTTTTGCTCCAGTGTACTTCTCCCAAGGATTTCGGCAGGGAGGTTGAGGTGGCAATCCCGAGCCAAGTGACCATGGATGTGACAATGATGACATTGGAATGGAATGTGTTTATAATCCAGGGTTTGGAACCATTCCGAGTCATCCGAGTTTGGAGTAATCCCCTCTGGGAGCGCTTTAGCTATATTCATATAAACACATATATGGGCATAGGACACATACCTTCCCTATTTGGTTTGATCTGATATCTTGACGAAGTGTCCTAGGGTTTCACCGATGGCTTTTAAAATTTCCAGATCCTAGTACTCTGAAGGAAGAGAGTAAAGACGAATCTAGACCGGAGCAATAGAAAGATCTTCCCTATCAGGGTTAAAGTGATCCTTCCATATTATGAGAAAAAGACGTACAGAATAGTAAAAATATGGCCCTCCTTCAAATACCCGATCCTTAACCTCCACATTTGGGAATACCACTGTGAAGAAGCCCTTGGAGCCCAGCAAGAGATCAAATTGTCCCTTAGGTTTCCAGGTCGCATTGATCCACCATGTCAGAGCTTTCTCCATAGGCCATATCCCCATGAGCTTTCCAGTAAGTTCATGGTCCGTCATATACTGAATCTGTTCCTTCACTTTGGTGGAGTTTACCTTTATAGCCGAAGTGCGAATGGATTTCGGTATACACGCTCCTATTCTTGTGTCACCTCTACCTGTTTCGTTTTTCTTGAGTCTCGGACTCCCTACAATTCCTTCCCTGTCCACTTCCTTCTTCCGAGTCCGCGGTTCTGGACCCTCTCCTCCTATCCCTACCTGCTTCTCCAGGCTCTGTACTCCTTCCTGCTGCTTCGCTCGATCTTTTGTCACTTCTGAATCAACCATTGTGCATTGAAGAGGAGGAGGGGAGAGGCCCCTCCCTGCAGATGCACCATCCCACTGACGTCCAGTCTGACTTTTCTGCACCACCTCCAATCGTCACAGAGAGAAATGTTGAAAGTGAGCCGAAATGAGCCGTTATCAGATAGCATTGCTTGGAGCTCGTTCTCTCAAGCAATAATGACCATATTGTATATAGGGCACTTAGGATCAGCCATATAATAAGCCATACAGTATAAATCTATAAAAATACTAACAATATATTTTACCTTATTTTTGGTAATTATAATACTTATAAATTAACACATAATATAGTTATTTAACTCGTGGCTAATAAATACGGTGTATATGCTCCAATTTATCAGATGCAAATTAATTTTTTTATTAAATTGATATAAAAAAATTGTTTATTGAGAATTTAGAAACACAATCATAAAAGGTGTAGTCAAAATATTCTATGTTTTTCAATTTTTTATGAGCAAATTTTCCATCTTAATTTGTTAGAAATATTTAAAAAATCTTAAAATCACATATATTAGCTATGGAAATTGCATAATTTGAATACCATGGAATATTCAAGGATTCTAAATCTATTTATGAATTCAAAAACACAATTTAAAATAAATATAGTAACATTTTTTATAAGTATAATTTCTTTAAACCACTTATATATTCATAAAAACAAATACTTGAAACATAATATCAACAAATTTTTTATACAATCACATTTTTCCCTAACCTAATCAATTCATTATGTAAGTAGACATAAAATAGCGTGACATAGCCCACTAAGATAGAGGACATGATTCGACCTTTCACTTTATCCAAATTTAGAGTGATGAAAAAATTAACACATGATTGATGTATTTCAATTAAAGACCTTAATCCATCTAAATAAAGTATGTGTTTAATTGCACACATATTATAGGAAAACATTAATATGAAAAGTATGTGCTCAATTTAAGGGTATAATATTTGGATACATTAATCTTATTAATGTGTTTGTTACTAGTTAACTAATTGTAAAATTAGGAAGCCATATATATGTTTTAGTAATAGACCAAACACAAGACACTAACAGTCAAGCAAGCCAATAAAGTCTAAAAGTAATACCGAAACACGAGCATTCAAATCTAAAAAAGTCGATAAAGAAAGAATATGAATAAAACACAGAATTGATGAACACTTTATGCTATCGCATAAAGTTAAAAATTCGTATGCATTATTAAGACAAAGGATAAACCAAATAAATAGTTGAAAATAGTTTTTTTTTCTTTTCTAAACGATGCGTTGTGATAATTTAATTTGAGTGATCAATATTTATGTTTTGGTAAAGTGAACAGTTCTCCGAACTCGAAATCGTTAGCTGACTCTCGTGCTTCATACAATCATAAATTGTTTCTGTTGGGCACTTGATCTATAGTATATAAGAAGGCTACCAGGCCATCTTCTTGAAATATCCATCACAATAAGCTAGACCTCCTTAACAATCGCTCTAGGTTAACAGAAGTATAATATAATGGCTTCTTTGAAAGGAATATCTTTCTCAGATTATAGTTCAGGTAGTAACTGCAGGCGTGTATATTATGATAAAAATTGCCTTAACAGATGGAATGAATCACTTTGTTTTTTGGCATACAGACAGATTGTTGCAACAATAGCTATTGCTACTCTGGCTTACTTTTCAGAAAGGTGACCACTTATTCTTATTTTTATCTTTAGACCTACAAGTAAGTTCTTTAATTAGCAAATATAGTATCTGGGATGCAACTAAGTAATTATTGAGTGAAGAAGGAGCTGCCTTAAGTAGTTTAAGTAGTTTGAAACTGAAAGTTTCAATAATCCCTACTCTGGGATCATCATGAGCAGACTTTTGAAGCCTTCAAATATGATGATCTTATAGAAACATCGAGTTTGAAACTATTTAATGCAGCTCCTTCTTCACTCAAATATTTCCTGCTTAATGATTATCTTCAAATAAGTAATTATTTACATAGAGAGAGACACGGAAAGAGATCATTCGCACAGTATATGTTAATTAATCTGTCATCCCTGGTGCAGAAAGCAACGACCACCATTGACAAGGCCTGTTTTATTGCAAATTTTCTTGCTGGGAAGTGCGTAAGTATTTGCTGCATATACTAGCTTTGATTTGTTGAATTATCGTTGCAATATATTAATACAAAATCAGTTTGATTGATGTCCTGTTACAGAATCGCGATCACTCATAATTACTACATTCCAGGCTTGTTATACACTTCTTCCACGTTTGTGGCCGCAGCATTTAACCTAGTTCCCGTTTTGACATTTTTAAATGCAATATTTTTGAGGTAGAAGCTGTTACATCCATATGGCTATTTCATATGACCAAAAAAGTTTGATATCGCTGTCAAATTCATTTATGTTTTGCAAATGGATTCTATTGATCCCTTAACTACAGTATTGCATATAAAATTTCAATATTCGTGATGTTCGTTCAACTTGTTTTTTTTTCATAGACAGGAGAAAGTTAATCTCAGAAGTTTAAGAGGACAAGCAAAAGTTGTTGGCACAGTCATAAGTCTCTCTGGTGCTATGGTCATGACCTTATACAGAGGTCCCGAACTTCATTTTTTATCGTCTGGTATGGAAAGCCATCAAAGCAATTACAAATTTAAAGCTAATATTATACTAGGCTCCATCCAGGTCTTTGTGGCCGTTGTGGTTTGGTCTGCCTATATTGTTTTTCAGGTAATCTTTACTTCCATTTTCAGTTCTGTTTATTCGATTCACCGATATTATTCTCCTTGACTGTCGATGGTATGATGGGTGGAATTCAACACAGGCGCCAGTTCTGAAAAGATATCCAACTCAGCTATCATTAACAGCACTTATGACTCTTGTCAGTGCAGTAGAATCTGCTCTAATAGGTGTTATCTTTGAGCATAATAAGTCCAATATCTGGGCTATAGGATGGAATATGGAGCTTCTTAGGGTTGTATACTCGGTAAGCATAGTGACGTTGAACAAAAAATGTTATCGGAATAAAATGTTTTTAGGACATTACAGATTGAATATAGTAGCAAAAATTAATTGGAACAATCGCCAGTATCCAGATTGATTGCTAAATATATTGAATGATCCAGGGAATGATAGGTTCTGCAGTGCTAATGTTTTTGTTAGCCTCGTGTATAAGCAAAAGTGGGCCTGTATTCGTCGGAATATTCGACCCATTAGCCACGATCGTCACAGCAATCTTGGAGCTTATAATTTTTCATATGTCTCTTCATTTGGGAAGGTAAGCAATAATACGTTATAGAACATTTCTACTTTCGGTGATCATTGGGCCATTGAAATATTTCTCAAGGATAGGGCATTTTACCTTAGTCCTGGACATTACCCACTTGGATAAATAATATAGGCCTTGTGGTTTTTAAATGTTCGAAACACTAGTGTACTCTATGGATGTTAATGCTGAGAGTCATGGGCGCAATTTTGATCTATTGTTCTTGATGTTAAAAACCTGTAGGGTGGTGGGCGCAATTTTGATCGTTACGGGACTTTATATTACACTATGGGGCAAAGCAAAGGACGTGAAAACATGTGATGTTGAGGAATCTCACTAATATTTCGACAACAATACCACAATAGTATTCTTCAACAAAGAAACTAACATTTTGATTCTTCAACAAAGAAACTAACATTTTGAAAGATATATATTGCCAAAGAGGAATGTGATTCGCGAACTTATTCACATGATGTCAGTGTTATAATAAATGCTTGTATTTTTAAATTTTTATATATTATATGTTCATTTTTCACGAGTTTATTATGATAGAAGTTTTCATAAAATTTGAAATGCATTGGTAAACAAATTAGTTAAGTTGTTACTTTGTAACACTGTCATTTTTTAAGATAATATGAAAAAGAGCTTTCAGAATTTAGAGTATATTTTAAAATTAAAAAGAATTAATTAAATTGATTAATATTGTGAATTAAATTAAAAAGAATTAATTAAAATGATTAATGTTTTGAATTAGTGGATTATAAAGTTATAAAATTGTTATAAAGATATGTACTTGAAATAATATTTTAAAATTTTTCTGCCTTGTTTCCAGGCTCCAGGTGAAAGTTCTGTCCTGATTTGAACACCTTTTCTATTGATGTCCATATACTCTGTGAACAGCGAAGTGAAATAAAATAATACTATAAAAATTATATATTAATTAAATTGATTAATGTTGTTTTTTTTTAAATGATGGTTCACCATTTGTTAGAGGGCTACATCGGTCACCAAGCTAGATTTGAACCCGGGTGGGGAGGATAACAATATTCCTCCCAACCACCCGATCTACACTCAATTGACGAAATTGATTAATGTTGTTAACAAGTGAAGTGAAATAAAATAATATTATAAAAATGATATACTAATTAAATTGATTAATGTTGTGAATTGGTGGATTATAAAGTTATAAATGAGTATAAAATTGTTATAAAAATATGTAACTGAAATAATATTTTAAAAGTGAAATAAAATAATATTAAAAAAAATATATATTTGAAATAATATATTATAATAATTGATATTGTTTTTAGATATTTTAATTAAATTATTGTATAAAAATATCAATTTAAAATAATTGAAAATTAAAATAAATTTATATTAATTTTGTTTTTAATATTAAAAATAATGAATAATACATTATATTATTTTTTTAGATATAAATATACATTACCATACATTGAAGCAATAGAGTGATTTTTGTATTAAGGATACCTTATAATAATACTATACTTAAGATTTTTGACACAACATTATAGCCTAATATCTCACTTAGTGTTTTACAAGTACACAAATATTAATTATCTTGGGCTACATATGTATCATATATATAATATTGAGTATGTGAGATTTGTAAGGAAATGTCTCTAGGATGTAGCTTGGGTGGTTGGGAGGAATGATTTTTTTAAAATTTTTTACCTAGAATTTCCTTGACTTGGAGGAGTGATCTCTTGTCTAATAAACCATGACCTACACGCATCTAAGCTATCAAAATCACTTGGGGATGGGGATAGTACCCGCCTCAGCCACACCAACCTATCAACTTGTTAGATTTTGGCTCTCTCCTCCCAACTAGCTCATCCGTAAGGGGAACTCTAACATAAGTTGCCCTCGTCAGGAGACCCACACCTTAACACAATGAGTTAGGGATATTTGACTAGAAAGAATAATTTGTTAGTCTCCTCACCCAAGATAGTTTTACACTTAGCCATCATAGCATAAAATTGAAATTGCATTATTCATAATATTTTTTAATAAAGATTGACTTGTTTTTAATATTTTATTAAGTTTTAAAAGGGTTTGTCTATTTATATTTATATTTATATTTATTTATTAATCACATTGCAATGGTCTTGGGTCCATTGGGTGGGGTTCTCCATTTTGAAGAATACATTGAAAATCATTTAGTGGTTACTGGAATTGAAAGCTTTTTCTTGGATATCTTCTCCTTGTGAGCTCCTATGTATATGCAGGTTTGGAATATGTAAGTCCACTTCGATGTGAAATTATATGTCATCTATTAATGATTTGATTTTGTGTATTGTTATGTTATATTTTATTTTCTACACATTATGAAAATTTTAATGTAACTTGATTCATCATTTTTTATGAATAACAAGTTACAATTTTTTTTATTAAAAAAAGAATAAGAGAAATTTATCATCAAACATTATTTTGTTCTCAACTTATAACTATTATCACTATCAAAAGTAAGATCTCTTCGTTCAAATTTTAATAACTATCACTATGAAAGTAAGGTTCTTAGTTGAATTTTTCATTCTCAATTAAAAAAACATGATAAAATCATTTATAGAAGAATTTTTTTTTAATTATTAAACTAACATATATTTAAGTTTTTTATTTTAAGTTGATCTAGTGATTAGCATTATGTTTCATGACACATTTTCATCATTTTGTATTGGCATTATGTCTTATTACACATTTTCATCATTTTGTGAATAACTACACATTGCGATAACCAATTATTTTTATAATAAGAATTCAATCAACATATATATTCTATTTGTCTCAAAAAACTATCAATATCTCAACTCAACATGCACCAAGAATCTCTTAAATGATGGACTTGTTTTCTCCCAAGGAGGACCATTCTACGGTTTTGGTTAATGTCCATAATGTTGTGCATGACATTATGCATGTAACATCTTACTCTTGATTAAAAGCATAATTCAATTATCACTATGATCATAATAAATATAAATAAATAATTATTTCTAATGATTCTTCACTCTATAGTCATATTGTCATATTATTTAAAAAATATATATTGTAATAGCCTAAAACACATAGGCTTGACATAAAAAATGGTGTCATACATCTTATGATAGAAATATATTCTACATCTTTTCAAGGATATGGGGAAAACTAACTATGTCCATCCTCCGCGAGGCCAATGTAAGAACAAATCATGGTATAAGCCAATTCAAGAAATCATATATCTATATCACATAAATCTTTAAGAACATTTGCATTAGTAGATCATTTTATGCACAACTATTATAATGTAATGCTATCTTCTTTCAAGAGTAATGTAATGATTATATTTTATTGATCACATTTACTATTGTATAGCCTATCATTATGTTATTTGTGAGCATACCATTTTCAGGAACATATATACACAATGACGCATCATCAAACTTGTGAGATCTCAATTTCTTTTATCATTGGTCTATTATTATTATGTAACACAACTCTTTCCTTTGATCCAATGTTCACTTCTCTAAGTCAACATTAAGGGGAAATATTGAATGTGTTGAGGTTTTCTAGTGGCTTGATGTGATCGTATACTTAGTGTCATAATGAATATCATTGTAACATCATTTGCAGGGCACTTATACATGTAACTTGGACTGATTATATACTTTCGCAATATTGCACATGTGTTCATGGACATAGTTTGGGACTTATTAGGTGGTGATTTTTTCAAGTAACATGGACTTACACTAATTTAGGTCTTTCTTATCCACCAGTTATCCCTTATCTTTTGATGAGATTAGCATGTATTGATTGATCTACACCCTTGATTTCATCTTATGATCAATTGTCCATCTTTCCCTTGGTTACTAGAAATTTTTGTAATTAGTCTTCAATCAAATAACAAGAAGTGGAGGGTGGCTTATGGATTGATCTTATCTTGGACCCTATTGATCCTTATGTTATACCGTTCATGTGTGATGAGTTGTAATATTGGAGAGTTTCTTTCAAGAATAAAAGATCATATTCCATGGATCTTTCCCAGCTTAGGGTTTTACCACATAAATACTATGTTAACTCATTAAATCATTGGTTATGTGTTTCTAAATATGTTCTTGATCTAACATGGTATTATAGTGGGTTACCTAGTTCCAAATCCTTGAAATTTGTTTGTATTGAATTTTTTTTATGCATGTATATCTTCAAATTTGTTTTCCATCTCTTGATATTTGTCGGGTGGACCCTTCTCTCTCATAGATTTGCAAACAAATATGGAAAACCACTTAGGTTTAAAAAGGAAAATTAAACATTTACAATGGAAAATATGATATTTTTAGTCATAATTTACTATTCACTCATTAAATTTTCCCATATATTTCTCAAAATTGAATTGATATGGTTTATGGAATTAGTTAATAATTATTTTAAGCAAAAGTTATTTTTATTTTTTATTTTTAGCAAACCTGAATATTTTAGGGGGAATCTCCCTATCAGATCAAGATCCTTACACACCAATCCACTAGAACAACCATTATCTTGTACCATTTCTCTCGAAGAACCGACACTGAAAAACCTTATCTATCTACATGAAAGGGTTCTTGTAAATATTCCCCTCACAATTGTCTACCATGATTGCCAAAGTATGATACCACACAGAAATCCTAGCCATCAGACAACCAGTGATAATAAACAGTCACAAAAATACCCTTGTCCAAACCCAAATTGTGAGCCATCACCCCTGAATCAATATCTGCATGAGACATAGTTTATGATGGAATATTCCCCTTCGGAATGGTGGGAAAAAAGTTTTAAAAAGGCATATAATAGTATAGTTATAATCCAATAGGATGAAGTATTAGATGCCACATCCCAGCTGGAACAAATCTTGTAAATCCAGAAATCACACCAAGATCGGACAAAACCTTGCTTTTGTCCTATTTCAAGTCATACAAAACAACTACTTGACCTACCTGCCAAAGAAATGGAAAAATATGAGCAGTACAGATTGGATGCACAGCACCGTAAGGTACAACAAAGAATGGTTCTTCCCCTATCAAGGATGCGACCCTGTCCAGTGAAAGCTATCTGAGAGCCATCCTTGTCTCGGAAAGAAATATTTGAAACCATTAAATTTGGCCATTCCCCTTTCGATCCCAAGGATAAAATAATGAAAAACTTGTTCTATTGGGATTTGCATACTCACCCAGAAGCAGAAGAATTTTGGAATCAAGACCTCCCCAAAGGAGAAAGAAGAAAGTTATCTGAAAGATGGAACTTTGAAATGGATTTCCGAACTCAATGGATATCCTTTTATGAATGGAAAAGGGAGTTCCAATATACTCATGCCATGATGCAATCTAGCCCTTTAAAATGAGAACGAACTTCAAAAGGACATCTCTCAAAAAATTCTACAGGAGAAGAAATTTATACTGAGGCCAATTTTCCACCATTCATACCCATCAAGTTGGATTATGAAGAGGTGTCGGCTCGAGCAGCCCCAATCATCATTAACAGTGACAAAGAAGAATAGGCCAATTGGTCAAATTTGGCACTAAAGGGCCTTCCCATACAAAATATTGAGCTCCAAAATAAGATGCCACGGGAAAGCCAGATTGATTCTTTTAACATTCTTTGCAAAAGAATACATGATGAAATTCACCATCTTAGGATTGGAAGTCAAAAACATGAACATTCCCCAATCTCTGTTGAAGAAGTAAAATCTATTTGTAAATCACTCAGAGATGAGGTTACAGATTCTATCTCCGATTTAGATAAGAATGTAGGAGATGCATTTTCCTACATAGTAGATAAGGTAAATGAAAATTCCAAAAAATTGGGGAAAATCAACAAGGATACTGAGAAACCCAAAATAGAAGTATCAAAACTTGGACGCTTCACTGAATTACTGTCAGCTAGTTCTCTGAACATCCATCCTTCAGCTCCCAGTCCTATAGAGAAAGAATTTTTGCTTATGGAAGTAGACTCAGGATGGGATTATAATAAACCATGAAAGTTTGTCCCACGTGACCTCTACAAGGAAGATTCGGGATATTAAGAGTCTTATAATCCTAAGAATTTTTATTCTTGGAATTTAGATGACAAAAATGAAGCAAAAATTCTTGACATGGTCAATAAAATGATGATTTGTTTCAAAGATTATATGTCCATAGGAAAATATGATCATGCTGAAGCTGTCAATATTATTATTTATGGTTTCAATGGAAACTTGGGTGTATGGTGGAAAACTCATCTCCCCACCTCTCAAAAGGTTGAAATTCAGAACAATACATAGAATGGTGAGCCCAATATCATTGGAGCCCTCTTGCGAGCAATCATTGCAGAACTTTGTGGCTATAGTGCCACCATGAATGACAAACATAAACATATATTGATCCAGCTCCGTGTCAATTCTGTCACTCAATACCATTGGTACCACAAGCAATGGATCTGCCGCATCTACTAGATCGAATTCAACCGTACTGAAGAACGAGTGTTTAAAGAAAAATATTTTTTTGGATTACCCTCCAGATTCCGCGAACAACTCAGAGACAAATTCTAGGAAGATCCTTCTCGCCACACTTGGGGTCAATTTCACAATGTTGCTAAGAAACTATTTCTCCAGTATTGTGAAACTAAGAATATTGACAAAGATGTTACCCACAACACTTCTTTTTGTGGGGGGTAAGGAAGTTTGTAGAATGTTTGGTATAGAACCAGAGAAAACTCCTCATAAGAAAAGAAAACACCACTCCAAATGGGCAAAGAGCAGTAGTCCATTACATAAAATATCCAAAGGACAGACAAGTAACAAATGGAAACTAGAAGAATCTTAAAATGATCGAACCTATAGAGAAAGAGAAGGAAAATATAGGAAAGAACGAGAAAAAAATAAAAATTAAATGCTTCTATTGTGGGAAAGAAGGCCATACTCCCCCAGAATGTTATAAAAAGGCCCAAGACTATCAGAGGAAGCAAAAGGGAGAAAGAACATGGAAAAATACAAAAAGAATGTTCCCCAAATCCGAGCAATTGATGATAACTTCAGAGGAATTCCCAGAAGAGGAAAACCCATACACCTGAATTTGATGCATGCAAAAGTATTAAGCTTAGATACTTCTGAATATGATTCTAGTACTACAAAATATGTTGAACTCATGCATATCTAGAAAATGTATGAAATACCATGCAAATGTGGAGCAATATGCCAGGAATGCCAGGAAGACAAAGAAGCATATGATTCAGAAAGCTCTCCCCACTCAGATGAGAAAAGGCTATTCATTCCATGGACCAAGCAACATCCCAGCAATAGATCTCCTTCTAGAATAGAATCAGAAGAGATAAACTATTTCATGGATGTAACAAAAGAAGATCCAAATGCCCTAATGAAAAGATCAATAACCCAAATGAAAGAAGGAAAAGACAAGGATAAATTGGTGAACAACTTTAATAATATTTTCCTTGATGACAAAAAAGGAAAAGGAAAGGAAAGCCCTAGAGGAAAATTCAGAAGGAATTATGTATAGAACTCAGAGGAAGAGCAATATGACTTAGATAAAGAAGAATGCAGGTGGAAATGGAAGGCCACAGATCTACTGAGGATGGACAAAAATGTGTATCCCCTGCTCATGAAAATGTACCAAGAAACACAGAAGATAGATTTGGAAACACTTTATAAAGAACACCTCAAACTGGTGCAAGAATTCAAAGAACTCATAAACATAATTGAGAACCTAAAAGAATGAGCTGGAACTTCCCAATCATAAACACCACCACAAGAAGATGAAATGCACCTCATGATGGATATCCATCAGAAGACAGTAATAAAAGTGAAAATAAAGGTTGATGACGATGAAATAATTGTGTTAGAATTATTTGATTCAAGAGCAGACATGTGTTTCCTCAAAATAAAATATGTTGATCCAAACTATTGGGAACCATGCCAAGCCCTAGTCAGAGGTTTTGGAGGAAGAAAAGCAGTGGAGTATAAAACCGGCCATGGAAAGGTATGCTTAGGTAATTTTTGTATAAATTGTGTTTTCTTATTGGTTGAAGATGATTTTGCACACAAATGTGTAATAGGAAATAGTCTGTTGTCAACTACTATCCCTCATGGAGTAAAATAAGATGGTAAAGGAAAAATCAGATATCATTTTACTGTAAAGAGAAACGAGATATTTTTCCTACTGGTTTCTCCAGAAGAAATTACACATTCTATATGGAATCTAGAATTTGACCCCATGAAGCATTTCAAAATCAAAATAAAAAAAGGGAGACTAGATTAGGGCCATAAAAAAGGTTGAAGATGAATTAAAGGCCCTTGAGAAGCAGAAAAGGATTGAGGGAATTAGGAAGGGATTTGCTGACAAAGTATGCCATACAACCCCTAATGCATTCTGGCATAGGAAGCAATTCTAGGTAGGTCTGAAATACAAAGAAGGATACCAAGGGAACCCAAGCAGAAGCAGAGCAATCCCCATGAACAAGGAATAAAAAATTCTATGCAGAAAAGAAATCAAAGGTCTGCTTAGTAAAGGACTTATCCAGCACTTGAGGATCTGTTGGTCTTGTTCAGCCTTCTATGTAAATAGGCATTCAGAACAACTCCGAGGAGTACCAAGGATGGTGATAAATTACAAGCCGCTCAATGATGCCCTAGAATGGGTAAGATATCCACTCCCAAACAAGTCAGACTTGATCAAAAGAATTGCACGAGAAAAGATATTTTCTAAATTCAACCTAAAGTATGGATTCTGGAAGATTGGAATCAGACAAGAAGACGAGTTCAAGACTGCCTTCAATGTCCCACATGGACAATCTAAATGGAAAGTAATGCCCTTCGGAGTAAAAAATTCCCTCTCTAAATTTCAGAGAATTATGGAATATGTATTAGAACCATACATGGATTGGCTCATGGTTTATATCAATGATATTCTTGTATTCGCAAAATCCGTTGAAGAATGCATAAAGCATATTAGGACATTTCTCCATGTCCTCTACACCAACAAATTTTTGTTATCTGAGAAAAAAATGAAGTTATTTCAGACAGAAATTGAATTTCTAGGAAAAACAATTGGAAAGGTTGAGGTTCAACAACATGTTGATTTCGCAGATAAATTTTCGGATGTCATATTGGATAAAAAATAGTTGCATATATTTTTAGGAGGCTTGAACTATGTAGCCTCATATTATGAAAATTGTGCACAGGACCGAAGATTGTTAAACAAAATACTAGGAACAATCCCACCACCATGGACACAAAAGCATACAAAGCCAGTCAGAAGGATAAATGCCAAGGTAAACAATCTCCATGTCCTACATATAATAGATGAAATATTTATGAATATTCTAGAGACAGATGCATCAAAAGAAGGTCGGGGAGCTGTCCTGAAGCAATGCCGAAAGGACTGTAATAGCACTGATGAAGAAATAGTCTAGTATGCATCTGGACTGTGGAATGATGCTAAAAAAAAAATCACATTATTGATAAGGAAATAAAGGTAGGCTTGAATGCTATCCAAAATTTTGAGATCCGCCTAATGAATAAGTAGTTCTGAACATATAGTCAAGCAATGAAATTGGTCCTAGAAAACCCTATTACAGTACAACAAATCCTGGAATTAGCGTCCCATTTAGCGTCCCTTTTTAGTGTAATTTTTTTTTCATTGAGTGGTCAAAGTAGACGCTAAATGGGACGCGTCATGGACAAAATGTAAAGAGTCTAAAATAACATCTTTTTTTGCTTCCTAGATAGCATCCTTTATGATGTCTAAAATAGGGCCCATTTTTTTTCTTCCAAAATAGTGTCCAATTTTGCTTCCTAAATGACGTCGAGGTTTGATTCCTAAATAACATCCTATTTTTCTTCCTAGAGATCGTCCTCTTTTACTTCCTAAATGGTGTCCTCGTAAGCGCCATATTTGCATCATTAAAAGCATCGTGTTAGCAGTTATGTTTGCATCTACATTCCCACCATATTTGCATCCATATGTGCTACCACTTTAGCATCACATTTTGCACGACATTTTACTTCCAATATGCACCAATTGTCGCTTCTAATTTTGCACCAATTTTTGCTTCTTTTTTTGCATCATGTTTTTCTACCAAGATGGAGCCAATTTTTTCTTCTATTGTTGCACCATATTTGGCTTCCTATGTAGTGCCATGTTTTGCATCAGGGATTATTTTAAGAACCCCCCCTATATTTATATGTATAAAAATTGGGTGAATCCCCATGATACAAAGGAAACGTTGCGGGCTATTTTATCAAGAATATAATATGTATATATAATTTTTTTGGTGATTTTTTTCATAAAATTATGTAATCCTGTAAAATATTAGCGAATCTTTCATAAAATGATAAAATCTTGTAAAATTTTGGTGAATCTTTCATTGAATTATAAAACCTTGTAAAATATTGGCGAATGTTTCATAAAATTATAAAATCTTGTAAAATATTAGCGAATCTTTCATTGAATTATAAAACCTGGTAAAGTCTTAGCGAATATTTCATAAAATTCTAAGGAGAGCAAAATCCACTTACTCAACAACAATTTGGAGAGAAAAATCTTTCAAAGGAATTCTCTTTAAAGATTCTTGAATTCTTGCAACTTTCTCTTGGAAATGTGTTTCATTAGCACAACATCTTCTCATGTGAATAATTACCCGTTGATCATTTGGTTGCAAGGAAGAGGTACATCTATTCATTATAGCCTACATTTTCATTCTGAATATATGGGAATGTTTGGCGATATCACAATTCCCAAGTATTATGAGGAAGTAGATCATCAAGATTAGCTATGTCCAACTGTTTCATCCAACAACAATTATCATGTATGAAGGCAATACTCTAGATTAAGAAGACTTTCAAAATTTAATTTATCATCATAATACTTGCATTTATATAGTGATCATCCTTGAGGCATCCTTTTATATGTGCTTTAGTTGCTATTAATGTAAGTACCATATTTTTGTTTTGCAACTCCTATGAGCTCTATTGGATATTGGATGTTCTAGAAAACCTATTCAAAAAGCACCTGGTCCAATAGCCTCTAAAATGGTGTACAAGACATAAAAGATATGATTTAGATTCTGATGTTATTTCTTTTGAAACCACCCACCTATCTAGATGTAGCTAGTCTTTATCTCCAACCTAACGATGATATGGTATCCTATATCTAACTTGAAAATTATTTTATTTAAGCTAGAGTATTGAGGAGAATCTATGAACATTTCCATATGTGGGATTTAATCACTCTGCAAAGTTAGTATCTTTGTCTTGCTCCTTTCTTCATGGCATGTAGACAACTACAAATTCCACTAGAATTTGGCATGCTGTGGAAGGATGAAACCCATATCAAATTTTAAAAGGTGAATTTATAGTCAATACATGGAAGCCCTATTGTATATGTTCGATTATGTGAAAATATTTGTCACAGTTCCCATTAGCTACTAGTCTCGATGAGAGGTGATATCACAATTCCCAAGTGTTACGAGGAAATAGATCATCAAGATTAGCTATGTCCAACCATTTCATCCAACAACAATTATCATGTATGAAGGCAGTACTCTTGTCACATACCCCAATTTTTCAAAATTAATGTAATTATTTTATTATATTCCTGAGACATTATGTTAAATTTAATGCTAAGTAGGAATTGATGACTCAGCAGAGTCACCAGAAATGGAATGTAATTCTGAATATTTTATTATTAATAAATAAATTATGGAGACAACAGCATGGGAGAGCTATTAAGAGAGGTTACTGGTCTAACTGGTCGATGGAACTAGGTGGAAAGGAAAAATACAAGTGGCAGCATCCTCAAACACTTCCTAAGTTGCAGGTGGCAACTTCCCTATATTTTGGGGTCATGATTCCCCAAGAAAGTGGAATCTGAGCAGGTGGCTCATTAACAACAGTTAACCCAACTAATGCCTAGGCAATCTTTTAAATAGTACTCAATAAACTGAGCTGAGGGTTCAACATTGTTCTGGAGGGAGAATACATTCAGGTGAATGCTATTCAGGAGTCCCATTGAGGAAGAGGGAAATACAGTAAGGAAATTTGTTTGAGTGGGATGCTGCAGTAACTTGGTTCTAGTTTAGCTGCTTTGGCTAAGTGAATTGTTTTGTTGCACCTAGTTCCAGCCAGGAAGACCAGAGCAAGCTCGGGGGTCCTGAGAAGTGCTGTCTGGGCACTCTCCAGGAGTTGGTAGGGAGGAACAGCCTCCTATTGTTGTTGTTGTCCTCAGTTTAGACAGGTTCTGTTATTTATTGCTTTGTGTTTATTAAGTTTAAATGAATGTTTGTTATGATTATCATTTAATCGTTTGAATAATATCAGTTTAGTAAAAGATAATATCCCAGAATATCAGCATGTAAGATTTTAAATAATTACTTTGTTTTCAGTCTTCCTTATAGCATTATTTCAGTACTGATAATGTTTTATCTTGCATGCCGTACAATTGTAAAATGGTAAGCAATGGTTTATTTATGTAAATACTAGATAGTTTAATTATTTATGTTAAATAGACAGATAGGGTTTTAGTACAAATAATCATTCTCTGGTTTTACAACTAGTTTAAAACCGTGATAGGAACAAAATACATATAATTTCTATAAACTACAGTAACTATATTATCATAGACATTATCGCAGATACAAACCCTAGCTAACATTTGTACAGGTCATTATCTGTCACATAAGTGGACCAGCCAAATTACAATGGGAAGTATATTTAGTCATTGACTGAACATACAAAAGGACCAGCAGAACTGTATTTGACTCAACTTTAAAACCAAAACAACAGTATAGCATTGTCTTTCACCTGTTTAACTATTTTTATTTTTATTTTCTGACAGGGTCTTAGCTAAAAACAAAGCCATTCCTCCCTGGCTATTATAAGATTCTAACTACAGCCGAGTCAAAATCCACATTAACAACGTTTTGGAGAACAAAACATTTTACCACCACTACACACAGTTATAAAAAAAATAACACATGCCTTATACAAGCCTGTGTACAAGCAGAAACTTATATTAAATTAACTATCTAAAACCCTGGGCGTTTCTCAACAAAAACCCTTTAAACGGTTACATCAAAACATAAGAACCAAAGTCGTAACCCCACCCACAGAACAGCCCTCAAGCCTTGTCTTCTTCAAATCTATTTTACATTACAGTCCTTCTGTATAAAAACAAAACAAGTGCCGAAAGGAGTATACTAGCCACATTATCGACTGAGTCCATATAACCAAACCAACGCAGGGTTAAACCCTTATCTATTCTTTTAAATTATACAGTCACAAGATTTTACAAGGCTTCCGTGACTTATAAGTCAAACCAAACCTACTACCCAAACAACCCACAAGGAGAAATTTGCCATGGTAAGAACCAGGCTTAGCTGGGAATGCCAGCCGTCGCAGCTTGTGCCATCCAATAGTTAAGTGGAGCTCGAACCTGCAATGAAACAATAAGATTGTAAAGCTTCTGTGGATGCTTGGAGATTTAAACATTTGCTTGCAACCTTAAAACAACAATTTTTGAAAACCCTGTAGCTTACCGGAGTGACAGACGCAGATGCAAACCACGAGCCAAGTAAACCCCACATTAGTCACCAGAAGGAACGGGCTGGGAACTCCAAGGATTACCTTCCATAAAGGAAGCCGTGACAGAAAACTAGTCAGACGATACCCTCATACCATGGCCAACTTGTATTGGAAGCACGAAGACAAAACCCTAGGTTATAACCACTTTGCAATCTACCAACAACAAGAAATACAACGACTCCCAACATTACAGGGGATAAATACGAAGGAGGAAATAGCATGGAATTTATTCGCAAATAGTAACAACATTGAAGGTAGCCAGAAGTATTTAATGAAATTATAAGATGCCAATTAGCAGGATATGCAGACTCCCGAGTGATACAAATAGAGAATTTGGAGGAGTCTGTAGCAGCACTGAAGCTTTTACTTCGAAACCACAGAAAATTTTTGGACAGGAGGGTTCACAGGACCGAGCCCGAAGGCGAGGGAGAAGTGCCCATCTAGGGTTCAGTCAACTTCTTATATCACCAATACTTGGATCAAAAGCCACCACGTAGCACCTAAAATATTTCCATGTAATGGGTCGAGGATAAATGTTTCACGACGAACTTTAAATCATTGGTATTTCAAATAAAATCATAGTGTGTGTACATTTCTATCAAAAGATAATCAACATGCATATTCCAATATGGTCGAGCCACTAAATCTTCACCCCATTATTTAATCCATGTTGACCATGCCTTCGAATATCGCCTAGTGAACTTAATGGCTTGCCCTACAACAACAAAGTTATACATTATCCATATGTTCAAGGTTATGGGAGACTTTCATCTATTGTCATAGAGATAAAAAGTTTAGCATGAGTATTGGAATTATTCGTAGGTTACATAAAGGTTGAAGTAATATATCTTCTATGTTATCTTGTAAACAATAAAAACAATAGGATAAAAACCTCAATTCTTACATTTTTATAGAGAGAACCTTGACTTAATAATTCATGTTCTATGACCATTATTTGAAAGTATTTTGCATTATGGAAGTTATAAGTGATTCAGAATAATCATTCCACCTACCCTAATCTTATGGGGAGAGACAACAGTATGGCATCACTCCCGAGTCATGAGGATATGAGTGTCAATGTTGGAAAAACTCATAGTTCTTAATACTTTGACAGACATAGAAATAAGAATAGTTTTCCAGCTAAACAGATTTTGAAATGTTAAAAAGAAGACATGTAATTTACAGGATATCTACAAGTATTGAGACAAGCAAAGCATAATTTGTTTTTGATACTTTCCGATTTTTATGGAGATCATAGGATAAATGTTACCTGTAAACATTTGACAACCTGGCTAGTATGCTTAGATTTTACTGAATGATATGGTGCAAATAATTGGAATATAATACTGTTAAAATTTTAAATACAACAACCCTTACTTACCTGTGTATCTGCAAGAGGAAGACAATTTCGATGCATTAGCTCAGAAGCTAAGTAAGCCCAGTTCGACATGCAAACTTCCCCTTGTGGTTACAAAACAACAAAACACTCAGTAGCAGAAAAGAGAAACCCAAACAACAATTAAGTATGACAAAAGATCATTTAGACACATTTACAACCATGTAAGCTAAAAAAAATAGTCATGTGGCTGCATTAAATGTCACGTATTGTTATCTTAAAATTTTTTAAATTTTTCGAAATTTTTGGGTTTTGACAACTCTAGATTAAGGAGACTTTCAAAATTTAATTTATCATCATAATACTTGCATTTATATAGTGATCATACTTGAGGCATCCTTTTATATATGCTTTAGCTGCTATTAATGTGAGTACCATTTTTTTTTTGCAACTCCTCTAAGCTCTATTGGTTATTGGAAGTTCTATAAAACATATTCTAATGGTGCCTTTAATCTTGTTATGTTGATGGACCAAGTGCTAACAACATTGTCTATGAAACTATGGTGAGATTGTACTCCCCACAGCATTTTAAGTTTAACTTTATTTGCCACAACCAAGTCACACAATCAATCAATATACAGTTGCACAATTACAAAACTACTATGCATTTTTATCAGGTTATGTATAGAATTCAAATAGATTACCATTTGATTCTCATGCATTTATAACACATAAGTAGGCACAAGGAATCACCAACACCAGAGATAGCAGGAATTTATCTTTTCCTCATTCATAAACAAAAATGTACATACTTTTGAAACCTTGACCTACTTCTACTATGTGTGTGGTCAATTGACCCTCAGACTAACTAACTTAATGAGATGAACCTTGAAATGCCTGATGGCTTACAAACTTCAGCTTGGCAATGTTACTTCCATCTCACTAACAAGCTGCTGCAATTTTGCAACTGATTTCTAAATATAGAAACTCAAGTCTATCCCCTTAATGACTCACTAAAATAGATTGTGATATCTCTGCAACAAACTCCTAGATATTTTGATCCTGCATCACACATGCATATATGGTTGGCTATTGTGAACTATAATCCAACATTTTCTTTTACTCCAAGCACTTAATTGGGATTTTTAGCATGGAGAACATATGTGAAATAAAAGTCCCAATATAATTTGTATAATTTTATATAATTGTATAATCTGTGCTATTCATATATAATGCTAAACTCAAATGTACTTCATTGCCATTGCCACCATATAGCAGAAGATGACGAAGTGTCCTGACTCTTAATTCTTTTAAATAATCAACATTTACTAGCAGGCTTTCCTCATCTAGTCATGTAGTAATGGACATGAAATCTTGATAATACAATCTCAGAAATCACTCCCCATTTAAAAAAGAAAATAACATATATGCTAGTCATTAAGTCCAATACATCTAAACTATAAACCATATTTCATGATTCAAGATTGACTGATTGAATTAAGTAACTATTTTGCATTCCACCATTACAATGCACAAGTGGAATTTTTGCAATGAGCTTCCTAGCTGACTAAGGGATAATGCTTTATGTTTAATATTGTTTATGTCATTCCTCCATTAATAGGGGTTTAAACTGTTTTTATAGCATTTTGGACATTGTAGTACACACCACCAATTCTGAAGGTTTTGCAATTTCTTGGTGATGTGCCTTTGCTGCCATTTTCTGTGATGTGCTTTATACATTAATGATTACTAGATAAAAATTTGAAAGGAGTATTTTAGAAATAATGAAAATCATGGACAAATTATATCAATGAAATCACAAGCATGCAATAAACCTTTTCTATTAGCTTCTCATTAGAGATGAGAAGAACATCAATAAGGTACAATATGTCCTAACCAATTGCACAGAAACAAAGACTAAAACAGCCTTTGAATCTGCTAATACAGAGAATCTGTCCGAAATATTCATGTAGTCTTATATGTAGGAACCAAGAGATGGTGTTCCTCTTGCATTTTCAAGTGCTTTACAATCATCAGAAATGTAGAAAAAATAGCACAACAAAGATGGATCTTGAAATAAATGTAAGGCTCTTTGATTTCAGGTTGGCATCTCTTTGCCTAACACTTCTTTCAAAGGCATGTGCTAGCATGAAGTTTTTTAATTGTGATTCTGGGATGTCATCCATGCAAAGATGATTGGAAAATGTTGATTTCATAGATTCAATTGATTAGACTGTTGGCAATCACCTTCCAGAGGCAATGCCCCATCTTTTATAGAAACACTCAGCTTCCCTTGCATTCTCTTCCTTGGTTCATAATTAGTATGGTTGGAAGTCAGGCCATCTACTTCACTCATGTCTTTGTCAGTTGAAGTGTCCAACATGTCATTTTCACATTGTTTGCTAGCATGCCCTTTCACACTTGAAGATTCAGAGGAAGACTTGGTGAAGAAAAAAGGTTGAAATCCTCAATTGTCAATGGGGATGTTGATATCTGAAAATATGGGCATCATTACAACTTTAAAATCTCCAAAATAAAATTTTGATTGAAAACAGTACAAACGCTGCAAAACAAATGAATTCAGAACTAAAGGCTAGATGAAAAATTGCAAAGCAGCGTATACCTGATTAGTACCGGAGATCTCATGGAAATATTTCATTTGACTTGCATCCTCTTCTCCAGCGTGCTTGTGGAAATGTTCCTTTCCACATATATGCTTATCAGTAAGTATGGTTGGCCTACAACGTGGTCTTCCCACTTCTTGTTTTAATGAGAGTATAGCACTAATGAGAGTCGTCTTCGCACTTCTTGTTCAGCCAACAATGCCAGTATTTTTCCCTCCTTCAAATATACATGTAATGCTGATCCAGGTGGATATTGGTGGCCACCCACCTTTCCAACTGGCTCAAAACAGTTTTATGGCAATTTTGGTATTGTATTATTTTTAGCAGTTTTTCGGGTCCTGAACTTCCGGGGCCATTTTGAGGCCCTAAACAACCTTTTTTGGCAATTTGGGGGGCCAAATGGTTTCCCCCAGCATTCATTTGGCACCACTTTAAAGTTGTAAATCTCGGATAGACCTTTCCAACAGGTTACCGAGCGCCCCAAACAGAGATTGTATGCAAAAGTTACGACCTCAGGAAGTTGATGTACTAACTTACCCAAACGGGGCCCACATGACTTTTGGCGCTTCACCTCCTAGGGTTAGGTTTTTTGGATGTCTAGGGTTTTTGACATTCCTATTTATTGTAAAGGGCCTTGAGAGCCTCATTGTAACCATCTTCTTGCAAAATGAGCGCAGCCGTCACATCTCTTCTCAGAGATAAGCCGCCACCATTCTAGCAAGCTTGTTTTCCGCTGCATTTTACAGTTCTAGCTTATTTCCTTATTGAATAGAAAACCAGTTTTACTGTATCTCTGTTATTTTGTGTTAAGCATCTGATAATAATCTGTATTCATTTCGTTCTGCTCAAAAAATCTGGATCAATGGTATCAAAGGGTTCTGCTCCTTGTCGTCTTAATGCATGTCCCCAACGAGGTCAGCGTACAAAGAATTGGGTCTCAAGCTTGTTTCTCTTGAGGAAAAAAGCTATCGCACGCCCAAGTGACCTCTCATGGAAGGAGAAAAGAAAGATGAAGGGACAAGAGATCCTATCAAAATGTTGCTTGAGGAAGCCCTCACGCAGTAGAGGAATGAGATGATGGATAATTTCGTGCAAATCCTTCGGCGACTACCAACAAGTGACGCATCTTCCTCGAGCGGAGGCGCCACCCCCTTCAAGGTACAAATCAACTTCGATATCCCTATATTTGAAGGACAGATAGACGCAGATGCTATTGGTTGTGGAACTAGATCTTCTAGTCTCATAGATGATATTGTATCAGCCATGTTTGTACCCCAGTTCTATATGATATGTAGGTGGATTGTACACACACCCCAGTAGGGGGGCATCGCCCCCCCACGGGGTTCCAGGGGGGTTCGGGGGCAACACCCCCGAAGAAAATTTTTGGGGCTGTTTTTGCCAACTGTTTTGCGGGCCCATGGTTTTGAGTATCCCATGGTATTTTCCCATTGTATTTCCCCTATAAAATAAAGACATTGTAATACGGCTAGGGTTGTTGATGGATTAGGTTTTATGCATTGTAAAGATCTCTGAGATCAGGAGAGATACTATGAAACAATGAAGAGGAAGTGTAGCGATTTTGCTGCAGGTTGTATCCCTTCACCTTGCTGGACGGTAATAATAATAAGGACTGGCAAATTCAGTGTGGACGTAGCCCAAGTTGGGTGAACCACGATATATCTGTGTCTCTTTTGTAATGTGTATGTGTGATTATATTTTCATTTATGTTTATTATTATTGCTCTGCGATCCTGTTTTTTTAACAATTGGCATTAGAGCCAAAGGTCTATTTGGCAGTTAAACCCGCAGGAAGCTAGGGTTTCTGGTTTGAGTGGGAGCAATGGCAGAAGAAGGAAAGTTTAAGGTCGAGAAGTTTAACGGCCAAAACTTCGGGTTATGGAAGATGCAAATGGAGGACTATCTATACCAGAAGGATCTATTCCTACCGTTGGGAGGAAAAGCAAAGAAGCCGACGTCTATGAAGGACGAAGAATGGGAGGTTCTTGATCGAAAGGCTCTGGGAACAATACCGTTGAGCCTGGCTTCGTCGGTGGCTTTCAATATCTCAAAAGAAATGATTACAGAGGGTTTGATGAAAGCATTGGGTAAGCTGTATGAAAAACCCTCGGCCTCCAACAAGGTATTTCTAATGAAGCGTTTATTTAATATGAAGATGTCTGAAGGTGGATCTGTGACTGATCATTTAAATGAGTTTAATACAGTTACAAATCAGCTAAGTTCTGTAAGTGTGAACTTTGATGATGAGGTTAGGGCTCTTCTAATCTTGTGTTCATTGCCAGAAAGCTGGAATAGCTTGGTCATGGCTGTAAGTTACTTTGTCTCTGGTTCAAACACCTTGAAATTTGATGATGTTATTGGTGTTATTCTTAGCGAGGAAATGTGAAGAAAAAGCACAGGTGAGACATCAGGTAATGCATTGACCATGGAGAGCAGGGGAAGACAAAAGGAGGGAGGAAAGAGCCAAAGTAATCGTGGAAAGTCTAAAACGGGCAGATCCAAGTGCAGACTGGGAAAGATAGAGTGCTCGAACTGTGGAAAGAAAGGACATCTGAAGAAAGACTTCAAATCTCTAAAGAAGAAAGGAGATGCACAGAAGGAAACTACCCAGGAAGCAAATGTAGCAGGTGATGTGTTACAAGATGCTTTGATTCTTGCATTAGACAATACTAGTGATTATTGGGTAGTAGATTCAGGAGCTTCATGTCATGCTACACCCCATAGGAAATACTTTCATGAGTATGTTCCTGGAGACTTTGGACATGTTTTATTGGGTGATGATGAGCCATGTAAAATTGTTGGAATGGGTAAGGTATGGATAAAAGTTAAGAATGGAACCGATTGGTTGTTGAAAGAAGTTAGGCATATTCCTGCTATGAAAAGGAATCTGATCTCAACTGGGCAGTTGGGAGATGGCGGCTGTATATCTACGTTCAGAGAAAAGTGGTGGAAGATCACTAAAGGATCAATGGTGATAGCAAAAGGAGACAGAGTAGGTACGTTGTATTTATGTCCTCATAATACTGACCATTCTATCTCTTTAGCTTCCACAGGAACAGATACAGCATTGTGGCATCATAGGCTTGGCCACATGAGCGAGAAGGGGATGCAAATTCTCCACTCAAGGAAGTTGTTGCCGGATTTGAAGCAGGTAAGTTTGGAATTCTGTGAAAACTGTGTTTATGGAAAACGGAAGAGAGTCAGATTTCTCAGGGTGTGTTTTCGCCAGCTGTTTTGCAGGCCCATGGTTTTGGGTATCCCGTGGTATTTTCCCATTGTATTTACCCTATAAAATGAAGACATTGTAATGCGGCTAGGGTTGTTGATGCATTAGGTTTTATGCATTGTAAAGATCTTTGAGATCAGGAGAGAGACTATGAAACAGTGAAGAGGAAGTGCAGCGATTGTGCTGCAGGTTGTATCCCTTCACCTTGCTGGACGGTAATAATAATAAGGACTGGCAAATTCAGTGTGGACGTAGCCCAAGTTGGGTGAACCACGATATATCTGTGTCTCTTTTGTAATGTGTATGTGTGATTATATTTTCATTTCTATTTATTGTTATTGCTCTGCGATCCTGTTTTTCTAATAGATGCTGTAGATAAGTGGTTGAATCTACTAGAAGGGTATTTTTCTGTCCATAACTTTTCGAATAAAGAAAAGATTACTTTTGCGGTCCTCAAAGTCGTTCCCATGTCAAAGATTGGTGGGAAACATTCTGCGAGCAAAAGGACACAGAAGAAGCCTCATTATTTTCGGTCACGGCCACCTGGGAATCCTTCAGGGATGCTATTAAGGAACAATATTACCCTATTGGAAGTTATGACGATTTGTATACCAAATGGACGACACTGCGACAAGAAAGAGACCAAGTAGTGCCAGAGTTCACAAATATCTTCCATACCTTGTGCACCAAGCTGGGTATCAAAGATTCAGAGCGACATCTGGTGCTCAAGTATCGCGGTGGTTTGCATAGATACATCCAGACCGAAATGGAATTTCTTGACATCTCTTCCTTGGGCGCGGCCTACCGATATGCCGTCAAAATCGAGCAGAAGCTCAAACAAAAGACACGGCAATTTGGGCCTAGGAACCCTTCACAGCAAAAGACAGGAAAGGGCGGCCCCAACCCACAGAATAAAGGACAGAGCAAAGATGGACAGTATCAGGACAACCAGTCCAAGCCGTAAGCAAAGAAAGATACCGGAAAGTTGTGCGACTTCCATAAGAGCCCTTGGAATAACACTATTGATTTCTGCTCAAAGCAGTCGCTGGTGGCCGAAGTGAAAGCATCTGAATCAGATGCGGGTTCTGACTCTGAGTCCAAACCATAAAGGGGAAGACGGATCATTGACGCAGAACCCAGTGCCACCATTGCTACCACCAAGCTCCAGCCTGATGAACCAGTTGAGCCAGAAGAAGGAGAACGCCTCTTCCATTCACAGATGTGGGTAAAAGGTACCCCGCTGCATTTCATCATTGATAGCGGTAGCTAGAAGAATCTCATCTCAGCAGAGGTCGTCAAGCGCCTAGCCCTGCCAACAATGCCTCACCCACAACCCTACACCATTGGATGGCTCCACAAAGGAAGCGATCTCCGCGTTAGCCAACAGTGTCGACTGCCATACGGCATCAAGCCCTTCAAGGACGAGGTATTGTGTGATGTTGCTCCTCTCGAAGTTTCAGATGTTCTTTTGGGCCAACCTTATTTATGGAAATGTCATGCTGTCTATGAGTCTAGGCCTTGTAGTGTAATTCTTTATTTGAACAGGAAATTGTACAGGATACCCGAGGCAGTCCCTCCTAGTGCTATTTCATTGATCTCTGCCAAGCAATGTAGGAAGGTCATCTCTCAGACCGAGAAATTTGTCTTCTTCGTGATTCGCTCTCAGAGTGAAAGAAAGATCACAGCCACATCCCGGGCCTCCACGACCGATCTATCCACACAATAGAAGCAAGTGGATAAGGTGGTGGAACGATACTCAGATATCTTCTCCTCTCTGATCGGAGTACCTCTGCACTGCCAGGTCAAGCATCCCATCGATCTGACCCCAGGCACACTGCTACCCAATGGGCCAGTCTATCGCTGCTCTCTGTTGGAAAATGAGGAGATCAAGAGGCAGATCCAAGAATTGCTCCACAAGGGGCACATCCGTCCCAGTTCATCACCTTGTGGGAGCCCAATCGTGCTGGTGCAGAAGAAAGATGGGACCTGGTGACTCTGCATTGATTACCGGTCCCTGAATAAAATCACAGTCCGTAACCAGTACCCGATTCCCCGAATCAACAACCTCCTTGATTAGCTCACGGGGGCCAAATACTTCAGTAAGATTAATCTTAAGTTTGGCTACCACCATGTCCCAATAGAATAGACAGATGTATGGAAGACTGCCTTCAAGTCAAAAGAAGGTCTTTTTTAATGGCTGGTCATGCCTTTTGGTTTGACAAACGCTCCAGCAACTTTTATGAGGATGATGGACGATATCCTACGACCTTTCACCAACAATTTTGTAGTGGTGTATCTGGATGACATCCTCATCTACAACAAGACTTGGGAGGAACACTTGCAGCATATTCAGCAGGTTCTGCACACCCTGCGGAAGCACAAACTGTATGCAAACTTGAAAAAATGCTCCTTCGGCATGGACAGGGTCCATTACTTAGGCTACATCGTTGATCGACATGGTGTGCATGTGGATCCAGCCAAGATCTAGGTCATCCATGACTGGCCATCCCCAACCACACTCACTGAGCTTTGGAGCTTCTTGGGCCTCGCTAATTTCTATCGCCAGTTTGTGCTGGGATTCTCTCATATCACATTGGCCCTCAGCCAAGTGACCAGGGGTGGTGGTAAGGAAAAATTTGTGTGGGGCTTGTCCCAACAACAAGCCTTCGATGACTTAAAGAAGCGTTTGTGCTCATCGCCGGTACTCTCATTACCGAACCTGCAACATCCCTTTGAGATCAAGACAGATGCTTCAGATTTTTCTGTGGGTGTCGTTCTCACTCAACACGGCCACCCCGTGGCATATCATAGTGAGACACGATCAGATGTTGTCCGCAAGTATCCTACCTATGACAAAGAAATGTACTCCATTGTATAAGCCTGCTGCCAGTGGAGACATTACATTATTGGGAAGGAGACAGTCATTCACATTGATCACAAGCAACTACAGTTCATGCAGACCCAACGAAAGTTGCAGAATGACCGCCATCAGAAGTGGTCAACATATTAACAGCAGTTCCGCCTCAACATCAAATATAAAACAGGGAGTACCAACCTAGTTGTTGACTGCCTCAGTCGACCTCTAGTCGCGGCACTTACTTTGGTGCTAGACTCTTGTGGCCACGAGACCTCCGGATGGCCCCACCTCTACGAGACAGACCCTGACTTCTCCGCCACCTATCAAATGTTGGGCACCAACTCAGTGGTTGCTAATTTCCATCTTCAGGATGGGTTGTTGTGTCATGTGGGCTATCTCTGCGTTCCATCAAGCGAGTGTGCGAAGATGATTTGGGAAGCTCACTGTAGTCGGGTGGCAGGACACTTTGGCGTCGAAAAGATAGTGGCAGTGTTGTAGAAACATTTCTACTAGCCGAAACTTCGACAGGATGTCGGCAAGTATATCAGGTCCTGCATCGCTTGCACTATTGCCAAACCGACCACTAAGAAACAAGGCCTATACACTCCTCTGCCTACTCCTGACAGGCAGTGGGAATCCATCTCCATGGACTACATGCTGGGACTCCTGTCCACCAAGAGGGGAAACGACTGTGTTTTCGTGGTTGTTGATCGCTTTTCCAAGATGGCGATTCTAGCCACTTACAAGAAGAACATCACAGCATAAGCCACTGCCAAGCTCTTCTTTGAACGAGTATGGGTACATTTTGGGATCCCACGGACCATTATCTCAGACCATGACAGTCGGTTCCTCAAATCATTATGGTCAAGCCTCTGGGCACTACTGGATACCAAGCTCACCAAATCCACTTCCTTCCACCCCCAGACCGATGGACAAACGGAGGTCGTCAACCAGATGGTCGTACATATCCTGTGCATGTACAATTCAACACACCACCGCACATGGGATGAGAGTCTCCCCTATGTCCAACATAGCTACAATCGAGCCCTACATAGCTCAACTGGCCACAGCCCCTTTCAGGTGGGGTTGGGATTCCAACCATTGGGCCCCATGGATGTTGCACTTCCCCTTGCGACCACCTCGGTCGACTCGTCCCTAGAAGCTGACAAAGTCGCCCGGTTCATTGAATGGATCCAGCATATCCGCCAATAGGTTCAGGATATTCTATAGAAGTCTAATGCCAAGTACAAGCAGCACGATGATCAACATCGAGTGCCACATAAGTTTCAGGTGGGCGATAAAGTTTGGTTGCATTTGCAAAAAGAACGCCTTACAGGCCCCATCAAAATATTTGCCCACTCCGTTATGGGCCGTACACCATCACCAAGGCAGTGGGTGACAATGCTTTTGAGCTCAACATTCCCCCCTTCGTAGGTCTGCATCCAATCTTCAACGTGGCTCTCCTTCGGCCATATTTCCCACCACTATTAGACACCTCAGAGATAGCAGAGAAGTTGACACCAACAAAGCTCAACCCTGACTTCCTACAACAAGCATCTAGTGATCATATTGCAGACACACAGATCAAGGGCACTCGACATCAAAGGATCCACCTTTATCGAGTTGTCAAAGCAGGGCAGCTCTTGCACCAAGGCAAGTGGCTCACCCGAGGCCAAATTCAGCAGAAATTTCCTCATCTGATGGGGGAACTCAACACAATGGAGACCATTGCTTCCTAAGGAGGGAGGATTGATCCAGGTGTATATTGGTGGCCACCAACCTTTCCAACTGGCTCAAAACAGTTTTATGGCAATTTTGGTATTGTACTATTTTTAGCAGTTTTTCGGGTCTTGAACTTCCGAGGCCATTTTGAGGCCCTAAACGACCTTTTTTGGCAATTTGGGGGGGCCAAATAGTTGCCTCATGCATTCATTTGGCCCCAGTTAAAATTTGTAAATCTCAGATAGACCTTTCCAATGGGCTACCGAGCGCCCCAAACGGAGATCGTATGCAAAAGTTATGACCCAGGGAAGTTGATGTACTAACTTACCCAAACGGTGCCCACATGACTTTTGGCGCTTCATCTCCTAGGGTTAGGTTTTTTGGATGTCTAGTGTAATGTCCCCTCCTATCATACCAGCATGATAGAGAGGATCATTGCTAAAACTGGGCATCTAGCCCCATACTCAGTAAATAAACATTCGATTTAAAAGAAGATGAACATATGCAAATGCATAACCATTTGAAAACACAGCGGAAGTAAATTCGTTTAATACATCCACATACATCCATAATATTCATCAAATGATAATTGCAATTTAACACAAGAGAATACTTATCTCAATAAGTTAGTCCCAAGCAACTGGCTATGCAACTGCAACGTTCCACCCAACCATAGGCCAGTTGTGCTTATCAACCTCTTGATACAACTACCACCCCCGAGCTGGGCATGATCTCTACAAGGAACCAGGGAACAGCAGACTCACACATAGCCAAGCATATACCAAGATGAGCCAAGCCAATCTACAATTGGGTTTATTAGGCTGCTAGGACATGGAAGGGAAGAATTGCTAAGCTAGTGAGCTCCAGCACAGAGCCAGGGATAACCTTGCAAGATCTATCTAGCTTGGCACCCACAATACCTACACACCCAGCACCAGGAAGTATTCTTTTCACTGCTGTATAGTCCCTCAAGCCATACCTTCCCTATCTAGTGCTCTCATGGTATGCATAGAAGAGTAACCGAAGCCCTCTTGATCTTCTTGAGAGGTTGTCTCCCCCACTAGGTTTATCAAGCCACTTCTGTCCACTACCACTCCAAAGCTTCGGCTCACAGGATCAAACCAAAAACGAGGATGCACATAATAGCAAAACACAACTATGGGGCAAGATAAAACGTTTTTACAGTGAGATGCATGAGATGGGGTTCCTGGGATTCAGAAAAATGTGGGTAGACTGAAAACGTATGGCAACTGGAAAATTCGACTGGGAGAGCAAAACCCATTCCAGAAAAATGCCCCAGGGGCAAAAACGACCTCTCCCTCAGTCCCAATTCGTGTCCCTCCTTCCCCGCCTGTTGCACAATCCAAAAACGAGTTCCTGGGCATGGAAAAACACAGGGTTAACGTGAAAAACGTGAGGACAAACTCCAGTGAGCTCTGTCTGCATGAGAGGAAGAACGTAATTGATTAGGAATTGCCTTAGGAAGCATTTCGTGGGGTTTTCTTGCCTAGCAAGCCAAAAATACGATTTTCAGGTTGGTGGCTTGCCCATGCACGAAAATCTGACTGCCATACTTCTCCAATCCCAAGACATTAACTGCCCCAACCAATCTTTGGAAGAATTAAATGATTGGGTGCATGAGACAAAATGGGTAGTTAAGAGTTCATGGGTTTTCTCATTGACACATGGGCTGACACCATTGGCTCAAGGGTTTGAATAATTTTCCTCCCTATTCTTTGTAGAATCATGCCCCATCTCTTTGTTGCATTACATAGCTAGTTGTGGGTTTTCCATTAAAATTCGTATTTACATGATGTCTTATTTACATTGTGCCCATCTCGCACAAGAACCATAGGCATCTATTTTTAATTGCCGATACAAAATGCTAAGTCGATGGTGGGGCCTTGGCCTTGAGCTCCTCACCATGTTCAAATTACAATATTTACATCATTTACGATTTATTACAAAGGGGGTCAAAATGGGGACATTACATCTAGGGTTTTTGACATTCCTGTTTATTGTAAAGGGCCTTGAGAGCCTCATTGTAACCATCTTCTTGCGAAATGAGCGCAGCCGTCACATCTCTTCTTAGAGATAAGCCACCACCATTCCAGTAAGCTTGTTTTCCGCTACATTTTACAGTTCTAGCTTATTTCCTTATTGAATAGAAAACCAGTTTTACTGTATCTCTGTTATTTTGTGTTAAGCATCTAATAATAATCTGTATTCATTTCGTTCTGCTCATAAAATCAGGATCAAATGCCCAAGACCAAGGGAACTATTGGATCTATATCTAATCTTCACACATAACAAATATATTTGACTGCAATCATCAATAACCGTGCAAATTTTAATTTAAAAAAAAAACATTAACACAGTTATCTGGTCAGAAAGAACATCTTAGGCACCTTCAACTCTTGTAGTTCCACCTTCCCATGTGAGGGCCAATTAGCTAGTGGTCTGAGATCTTCTATAACTACTGGCTCCTCACAAGGAATGTGCATGTACTATTTGATGTATTCTACAAACACAATGTAGTTTGTTAGTGTACCTTGGTTTTAAATACTAAATACCAATGATATGTCCAACGAGACACAATAAGATATGGCTATCCCAAAAAAAGCTGCACCAGTTCAAATTGTTATTCATGATCATCTTATACAAATAAACACCCAGTAATAGCAGAAATCTCCCATAGTTGACCTTCAGTTTTATTGTACACACCATGATTGACAGTACCCTTTGGAGCAGAACTAGGGAAAGAATAGAGGAGCAAACAATAGTTGCACTCAATACCTTTAGATGTTGAATCAACTACTCATTTGTTGAGAAACAGTGTTGTAAGCATTCACAAGTTCCATAGGTGCCTCACTTGAGACCAATAGTTCCTGATATTTCCCAGCTTGATGAATATCCCCATCCAACATCAACTGCAAAAGAGAGATTTTAGTGTAGAAATTCAAACAAAATTTCCCAAAACGATCAGGAGTAAATATGTCAAAATTACAGGAATTATAATCATGTGCCCTCCATTGAAAAACTTTGTCAAAAAGTTGTATACAAGCAAAAAAACAGATTTCAATGACCAGGACAACTGCTTACTAACCAAAATATCATCAAATGCAGGGAGAAAATCAACTTGGTGTGTTACAAGGATTACTGTATTTTTCGACAGTGCTCCCATTATGTATTCCTACACATCAAAATCTATGATTAATAGGATATCAGAAATCTAAGACAAAAGGAAAAAATCATTGCTATAGAAAGGGGCAACATACAAAAGTGTTATGCACATAATAATTTGAAAACCTTTATATCAAAAGGAAATCATGATATTAACCTTAAAAAAGCTACCAACAGTATCAACGTCAACATCACTAAAAGTATCATCCAAAAGATAAATATCAGAATATTGATATAAAGCATAGGCAAGCTATATCCATTATTTTTTGCCACGATTGAGATTGACATCTCTTTCTCATAGTTCAATCTGATCACCAAAGGGAATATTCTGGAGTTCTTTATCTAGTGAAGACTTTAGGATAACTTCCTCATATATATGCGTTTCCATGGGATGCCCAAATAGTATGCTATCTCGTATTGCTCCAGTTTGAATCCATGCAATCTGAGAAACTTATGCAAGAGTGCCATAGACTTACAACTCCAGAGGGAGGGTTGAGAACATGAGAAAGAGAATCCATCAATTTAAAAGGTTGACAATGTTAGGGTAAGGGGGTAAATAATTCTTACTTACACTGCCCCTCAACTTTGGTACTTCTCCGAGTATTGCAGCTAAAAGAGTTGATTTTCCTGATCCAACTTCTCCACAAATTGCCAATTTTTGGCCATGTTTAACCTCCATATATGCACCAAAGCTTCTGTGGTGGCCCTTAACCACTGATCCTGGGATGACATGAGTTCAGTTTGAAACTTATGTTGTAACTTTGCTAATGGAGTGTTACAAAGCATGGTACTGATGTAACTACCAAGGCTGAAAGTGTGGCCCATCCAATTGCATGGAAGAGGATGCCTAAAGCAAATATGAGCTGGAGTACTGTTGTCCAAGTCTGATGAAATGAGAAGCGAAATTCCTCAATATGATAAGAATATACTGCCATATAATTCATGATTTCTCCTGTTGTATGCACCTGTTTAGTTTCATTGGAAAGCTTTAGTTGTTTTTGATAGATTGTTGCAATGAGTGAAGAGTGCATTTCTAGACTAATCCGTCTAGTGCCAAATTACCATTTCCTTTGAGATAAGGATTCTATGACCTTGGCAATAAAGGGTGCTTCTACTAAAACAAAACCTTCATATTTGAATGATTGTCTAACTTCTGAAAATCCAATAAAGGAATTTAGAACAAGTGGTCCATAAGACAGGGTAAGTATTTTGAAAAAGGCATAGAACCCAGTCCTCCCTAGATTTTTCCAGTGACAACAAACTAAAGCCCAGAAAACTGACGGAGTGACAGATCGCACCCAAAATAGTATGTGTCACTGCAACACATATGTTGAATGCATTTTGAGGTTTCACATTTCTCAGTATGCTAGTTCGCCTTATCCATTTGATGAGAACAATGGACTGGAATGCCAACAAGAAGAATAAATGTATGATTGTGATCAAATCATGTTTGTTGCATGAGGACAAATGGAAGGTGTGTAGTAAATCTGAGTTGAGAGATAGGGGTAAACCGCAGCTCTCTTCATAGTTTTGAGTAGGGGACAATGGATTTGAGAGGCCACAAAAGTTGCTCTAGAGCTCCGGGGTTGATAAATCAATTCAATGTAGGAAAATTAATCAACAAATTGCAATAGTTCTTGACAGCTTTCAACTATAAAAACAATCCTAGGATCATATAAATATTAGATTGTAAATATGCCATCATACTAGGGCCATGTCACCTGTTTTATTGAAAATCCTTGTCATTTTTAAACTTAAAACTGAGGATAAATGTTAAAATGAAAAATATAATCAAAGTAATGAGCTTACCTGTAAATATAGCCATCCTTGTTTTGTAAATAGTTTACCACAACCATTGCAGATTTTATTCAGCAAATTTTGTTCAAAACACCCCAGTTATCTTAGTTTCTCGTTCGACCGTAGAATTCAAATACAACATATATATAGTACTTTTCTAAATCATGCAGGCTGAGATATTCCAATAATTTGGACAAACATCAATAGGATTCCTCTAACTATTCTTAGCACCATCTAACTTTGCCTTTTGAAAAGACTCTTTTATAGTGCAGATGTCAAACATCTCAAGCGCTTTCTTAATTCATTTGATCCATTAACCAATGAACTCCGTGATCAACTTTGCCTCTTCATATATCACTCTAAGACTAATGGTGTAGTTGTTGTATTGGATGTAGGCATCTACTATCAAATTGGAATTCTATTGCAGGTACTGTCAATGTTATTATTCCTTCCAATAGTTAACAATATAGGATTTTCCCTTGAGGGTGACTTTGAATTTGCCCCGCATCAAGGCTTGTGTGGTGCCAAGATTTTGTTTGTGCTCAAGCCTCAAATTATTTCTCCTGCCACAACAAAAATTCTTCATGCATGCACAACTTCACAAAGGCAACACTATCTTCATTTGTGAATTGTTGTACACCATAAAAAGAATCTAACTGCATCAAGAAATTATCAAGTCATAAGGTGTTCATCTAACCCTCATCGGGTGATATTTCTACCTTGATTTCCATTCTTATAAGAGGCATAGATTTGGCAATGATCTTCATTTACAACTACTTGACATCTTGCTTGAGTTGATCCCTAAGCCTTTTTGAATGCTGACCTGCAATGTTATCACAAATGTTATCAAATGCTGCAACAAATGGAAGATATTGATCAATTAAGGCTAGCAACTTCAGCTTTGAGTAGTCCTAGAACATCCAACTCAGTTTTAGACTTAACATTTAGGTAAAATGTATTGTTCTTACTGCCCTCCCTGCCATATTTTCCTTAGGAAGAATAATATGTAGAGATCATTTATGTTTTTGACTAATGATAAGTATTTACAAAGAAAATATACAATGAACATAATAGATTTAGAAAAGTGAAAACAATTAATTCATGCAACTGAAAGGAAATAAAAACATATTTCCTCAAACCATGAATCAATGTAAATCAACTAAAACCAAACCAAACTACAACAAAGGGTTAAATCAAGAATCAGATGAGAACTAGAAGCATTCAAGGGACTAACACAATATTTAACCAAAATACACGCAAACTTAAAAAATTGACAAAATGCTTCAAGCAAAAGCAATAAACAAACCATAAAAATTTGTCAATATATTAGAGCGAAACACCAACATGGTTTCGTGTACTTGAGTGAGCCCATTCTTGCTTAGCGAAAGTTTTGTCAAATTAGTTATTTATCCTTTAATGCTACGAAACTATCTATGTGAAGATATATCTCCTAGGCCTATCTTTGTCAAATTCCAGCATCGTTTCCTGTCACATATAAGAAAGGGACAATGTAAGAGATAAACATCAAAACATCAATCTTAAAATAAATTGCATGAAGGAAATGCATCTCAAATAAGCAATGTTACAAGAAAAAAGTACAATGTAGAATCTATTTCTACCTGAAACACAACCTCAAATTCACATAAGCGATCACCAACAAGGGTCCATGGAACACCCTAGACCAAAATAAGATGCAAGTACGTCATGTATACTGGATCATAATTCATAAATCACCGATTAAAAATCAAAATCCCAATTCACATTCTAGCCTTGTTCCTCATTTTCAGCATTCTCAACATGATCTTCTCGAGATGAACCATCATTATGATCCTCAAAAACATTATGTTCTATATCAAGTTCATTAGAGAAATTTGATATACTGTTTTCTCCCCTTCTTTTACGATCTGATCGCCAAAGAGCTAGTGCTCTTTCATACAGAAAATTGTCAACCTCATACTTTGTTGCATATAATCTTAAGCATGTATCCACATTTTTATCAAGCTTGTTCCTCAACTTTGACTTCAAGAATGTTAGTGCACTAAACATTCTCTCATCCTCCATTGATCCCAAAATCATGGTTTGACATAAATCCGCTAATTTGAAATATTCTGAGATTCTTTGCCATAGGATTTCGTTACCACTGAGTTTAGTCCATAATCTTGTAATTGCACCATATTCTAGATTATTATCCAACTCAGGAAATTGCTCCCACATTGTTGTAGCAAAGCATTTGGCTTGATTTGACAATTTGTTTCTATCTAAAATACCTTGAATATGTTCTCCTTGTATCTCGGCCTCTCGAAAAAAATGGCTCTGCAAAGTCTTGCATTTCCCTATAAAGTCAACCTTTAAAGTTTCTGAACATTGCTGATGGTTCCAATATTGAGGGTATACCATAGACATGGCCTCCAACATTTCAACTCGAGGAAATCGTTCTCTTATCTCTGATGATAGTGTTTTTGCAATTTCTATCAAGTTGTTCCTCACTAAAATCACAACATTGTCAAATCGTTCTCTTGACACGGGGCACTCTTTGGTGGATCTTCCTATCTTATTGTTATAATAAAAGGGAACCATATGCCCACGCACTACCATACATAGCATCCGTTTTTCATCAAACTTCAAAAAAATTTCATCATTTTCTGTATTGATTATCTTAGTCCACTTTGTAACTGCTAGACCTGTAAAAGACTCTCCCATAATATACAAATTATCCAATGCAAGGCATGATAAGTTTCTTGCATTTGTGTATTCAGCAATATACATCGTGCGACTCTGAGACATCTTCACAAGGTTATTCATTTCATGAAGCATAGGAAGAATTCCAGCCAATGCTAATAATGTATCTATATCAGTTAGTAGAAAGAGAAGAGTTTGAGCTTTTTCTACTCTTAAGCGATGTTCATACATTACCCCTACTAAGGATGAATATTTCTCGAATAGTATTTCAGCTGGTCCCTTCAATGAGATCCATCTTGTATCAACATCTCTTAATAGTTTTTTTCCATTTGTAACACTGTCGGCAAAAATTTTAAACTCTAAAAATTGTTTGGGACTCCGAAAAAAGTATGCATGAACCTCACATACAAGATATTCAACTTTTGAAACCAATGTAAAGTTGCTCACTATTTTAAATGCAAGATTCATCCCGTGAGCCATACAATGAATACTAAGCATATATGGTGAAGCTGAGACTTGTAGTCTATCACAAAGACCGTTCCTTTGTCCTTGCATTACTCATGCTCCATCTACTTGAACACACACCAACTTTTTTGTGATCATTGAATGATCCATACCACCAATTTCCTTCAAACTATTAATAACAAGTTCATAAATATTTTCTGCTGTAGAACTTTTGCTCATTTTATGAATTCCAAGTAGATAGGATTGTCTGATATGGTCATTGACCATATAAATGTTCATGCAAATCCATGAAGTATTATCAACAGCTGTAACCTCATCCAAAGACAGTGACAAAAATGTAGCATTCGCAATCTTCTCTTTTAGATCATCCTTTTATACTTGAGCTAGATATTTTCCCCATTCCCAACCACTTGTTAAAGACCAATGAGAAGATGGAAAATTTGGCACTTGAATAAAAGATAGATATTTTGTCATTTTTGGATAATCTGTCATAGGACGACCATTGGATAGGATGTGAAATACAGTGCTTAATTGTATCGTCTTTGATAACAAATTTGTTTCCATCATCTTTCCAAATTGATAATTGATGGTTCCTCCACTTTCCTTGAGTTTTCTCTTATTTATTAAGAATTTATTATATTCCTCTTCATATTGAAGATGACGATTCGTTAATATCTTTCCATCTAACAGTAGATTCCTTCTCACCATTTATATTTTTCTTATCATACACCTTTCCAACATGCTTCTCTATTGTGTCTAGCTTCATCTGCAATTTCACTACCTTGCCAACCTTCAACTACATGAAATGCATTTAACTTCTTGTGAGGTATCATTCTCATTTGTTGGAGGTATTGGTTCAATAAATGGGTATCTTGAGACCCATTCAAGCTGGAATTTTCTCCCCATGTCCCACTGGCCCTTTTTCCTTTTCGTTGAAGAGACTGTGTCACCTTGCAAGGAAAAATCTTCAACATTTGAATTACGAATTTCGGATGAAAATGCATTTGTCTCACTTTGATCACTAGAGGAATTTATTCTACCATCCATTGTATGTGTTGTAGATGCATTCTCACAAGTGTTGAAATCTCTCTTACCAATGCCTTGTTCAAGAGAGCTTGAAGCATGAATAGGTTGTGGATTATTCGATTGATTCTTTTGAAAATATGATATTACATCCTTTTGTTTTGATGTTTTATTTTTCTTTCCATGATGCATGTTTGACATCTTACTTAATATTCCACAATTAAAATTCCAAATCAATATAGAAACTAGAAGTGAAGCCTGCATGAGAAAAATGATATAAAATTAATACAATCGCACATTATATTGCAAGAAAATATAATGAGACAAGACAACTAAGTAGGAAATCAAGAACAATATCATTAAAAGCTATAATGTTGTGTCACAATACATGCAACACTACCAAAGAAGAATAAACCCAATATAAAAGGTTCATTGATTCTGAGTTAGACATGGAAAAGAGCTAACACAAGCCTGAGAATGTGAGTATTGAACTAAGGGCATAATCCCTCACCTATATTTCAATTAAGGGGCCTTATAAGAAGTTGGGCTAAAATCAAGCATAGATCCCTCTCAAAAGGATCTAGGATTCCAATAAGCAAACAAATACAATATAAGTGTTAATGTTGTTTAACTAGAAAATCAAAATATGGAGCGTTACAAGCAACATTTTCCATAAAAGCATCTATGCCTTCATCAAATATGTTGAGAATCACATAAGTGAGACACTTCTTAACATCACCTGCTTTATCTCCTCAATTTGTGGCATTCTCATAGAAGTTCTTCTCCAAATAGACAAAAAAACACATTGATCACAAGAAATGAGTTTATGCACTTCAAATAAACTATATGTTAAACAACCACAACACACCTTGTTTGTCACATCCTCTTCAATTGGACTACCCAACCATAGACCTTGGTATTCTCAATTAGTTTTATTATCATAGAAATAAGACCAAACTTAAGTGATTGTTCATGCAGACTAAACCTTGTTAGACTAGCAAAGAAATGTAGGTATAAAGTAATTTTTCATCAACTATATACAAGAGTTACACCATATAAGTGGGGGAAAACATCATAATTTTCTCTTGGATAAGAGTAGAGAATGATGCATTTTGGTAAATTTCTAGGTTAGTAAATAAGTTCTAAAACAATTATTCACTGACATAAATTACCTCCAATCAATCCAGCTTATCATTGGGAAGACAACATACAAAAATACCCTAGAAAGAAATACACCCAATTGGAAAAGTAATTTTAGGCACCTTAAAAAGAGGTTAGGAAACACGTAAGAGGATCAATTAGATAGGGTGATCTTCATTTCCCTTATTATCATTAAAATATTGTAGTCAACATAAAAATCATTAAGATTACTACATGATAATGTTGCAAGAAACAACAAGCATAAAAGTCATAATCAACAAAAGAAATATATTAGAAGATTGACACCACAAAGAAGACTAGCTTCTAGTTATCAAAACAACTTCCTTGGCTAATGTCACACGTATCACAATTTTGGACATAATGCTGTCAATTGTAGATTTCATGCACATGTGATGAAAATAATTTACAATATTGAAAGCTATACATGCCACAACCATGAATACGAGGCAAAACATTGTATAAACAAGATGTACTACAATATAGAGTGCTATAACTGTCATAAGTATGGACACATTGCAAGAAATTGTAGACAAGGTCCATACATGTTTGGAGAAGAAAGAGCACAAAAAACCTCAAAAGACTGAAGATGAAACAATTAAACAAGTGAATGAACATGCTACCATCACACAGTCAAGTATAAATTAGATATATCAGGATAATGTTCTTCTAGACTACTTTCCAAATTCTCGGCCTATTATCTCATTGGAAGAAACTTCGGAAGAAAAATTTGAAACAGATCCTACTATATGAGTGATGAAGATATTCAAGATAATTCCATGGTCGATTAGAAAACTGATTTTTGAGGACTTCCAAGAGTCCTTTACTTGACATAATTTGACTAGGAATTTAAGCAGTTCTTGTAATGAAGTTGTGATAAAAATATGTCATGTTTGGTGAAAAATAATACATCAAGTTGTAATACATATTTAAGGGATTCCTATTGAGCTCATCAATAGACTCGTGTACTCTTAATGCACACACTAACAAAAGGACATATTGAAGCATACCTTGACTAAGCAAAATATCAAACATCTAGAGTGAGCCAAACGTCAAGTAACTCATGAGAGAGAACCAACCAAGATCTATTTTACAAAATATAGAGTTGAATCTGAGTGATTGAAGACCAAACATATGAGAAATATGGAAGGCATACCGAGAAAACCTTAATAGAGAGCTTGATTATGTGAACTAAGGTAGACCTGCATCATCAAAAGCATTATGAAATACCTCCTTGTTGAGCAAATATAGAGGGATAGATTGAGGATTCTATTTGCACATGAAGACCTATTGAAGACTTGAAAGAATATATAGACATGCTGAACATATTTGCTGAGTTGATGTTCTATTCATTGGACACATTTGAAGATTGAGGCTACACTCCTTGACATTGTAGTGGCAAAGGTTCCCACAGTGATTCAAGATAGTCTTGAAGGGCATTGAACCCAATATGGATACACTCATTTGTTTGAGCAGAGTTGTGGGAGATGTTGTCAAGTAAAGAAGTGGGCAGTGTCCAAAGGCTTGGAAAATAAGAAACAAGTCACACGATCTATTGAATGTGAATTTTTACATTTGTGAGTGTGTTTGGGCAACCAAATAAAGGTTGAAGTTTTGAAGACTTGAAGTAAGTCTTGGAAAATGAGAAACAAGTCGCATGATCTATTGAATGTGAATTTTTACATTTGTGAGTGTTTTTGGGAAACCAAATAAAGGTTGAAGTTTTGAAGACTTGAAGTAAGTAGAGCATATTTGTAGCAGAGTTATGAGTGGTATTTGGATTAGATTGTGAAGTAGGAAGTTGATCCATTTGGAATTAGAGATCATACCTGAGAAAGAGATAGAGTAGACATGAAAAACAAGACTAGTAAAACAGAGGTAAAGATAAGAGGTTGAATGAGTGGTATGACTATGAATTGAATCCTTGAAGCCTTTAAGTTGATCCAATAAATGCATATGGTTGTGTATTTACCATTGACAATAAGTTGTTTATAATCCATATCAAACGTATTTGCTTGATGAGTATCCCACTCATTGATTAAGGAATTTCAAAGGAATTGCTTGAAGCATGTTCAATATTTCTTCTATTCTTGGAAACATTTTATGATCAAATAGACAAGAAATGGAGCTGCAAAAGACTGAGAGAAGAATTAGCTTGGTTGAGTTGATTGTCATCTATGCCTATTTGTTGTCATTAAAAGGGGGAAAATGTTTTTGACAAATGACTAAATGAGGATTATTCATTGAGCATTTGTGGAATGCCATAGAGAGCCGACGGTTGATAGAGATATAAAACTTCTCGAGTGATTGAGCTAATCTATTGTGCACTCCTTTGTCCATTCTAAAAGGAAAGACAAAGGTCTCTTGTGGAAGGAATTATTTTCGAGAGTCAAGATCTATATATAAGGATTGAAATTGAATAGAGAGAAAGTGTTATCTATGAAGCACTAAAACATGGAAGTCCTTTTGTTAGGCACTTATTCAGGACTAAGTGCATGTTTCTTGACTGATTTCAGACAGAGATTAAAGATAGAAAATTGTTTATGACATACTCCTTTGATGGACAGATATTGAAGAAGAGTTTGTGAAGCATTGTTGAAACATTGTTTGTGACCTATTCTCATGCATTGAGTTCACACATTATGGCAGATAGCTAGAGAAGCATCTTTCTTGGGATATATTGGCAAGAAAGGCATATGACAGTTCATCACATTTGAAATCGTTGTTGACAAATGGAGCTAATGTATTAGTGATAGGGGAGCATAGTCCATTATCAAAAAACCAAGCTATTCCACAAGGGGAGCATATCCATGAAGACTACTTACAATAGTAATGAATATAAAATAGAATTATATGAATTCTGTGTGAATGAAATTCTTTGGAACAGAGGCAAAGATCAGTGATGCATTGAGGAAGAGCTTGACAAGTACATGAATTTTGAAGATTTGCTTGGAACTACTTGAAACAACAGTTAATGAGGACTTCATGACAGTGGAGAGAAGCATAGAATCCTTTGACATTATTATTTTGTCAAATAATGGATTTTGGATAGGGAGTTAATGTTTTTTGACTTTATAGTCATAGGGAGAGATTTGAGGTTGTCAAATGTTAGGATGTTGGGATAACTTGAATATGGCTATAAAACACTCAACCATGAACTAAATTACATTGCTACTCAATGCTTCTTTCTGCAAAAACGTTTATGCTACAGGAGTCCTAGGCCGCAAGGAAATGGTACAAAAGTTTAATAGTGGGTGGAATCGTAGTATGGAATTATTTTTCACAGGATTTTAGAGATGAATTGGGTTAAAAGAAAGATAATTGGTTTCTACTGGAAGAATTTATGGGAATTAGGAAAATACTCCAAAAGGCATGTGTGACAAAAATATGGTTCATCTCTTTAAACAACAGTTCTAGAATCGCTAACTTCCTCAATATTTATCAGATTTTCTATTATAACTACTTTCCTAAAATCCCACAGCTACATTGCATCAATGTCATCAAGATGGCACAATTATGGGCATTCTGTCAAAAGATAACTACTCTCAAAGAGCTCCTCCAAAAGGCTCAAAATTATGTCCACATGCCAATAATAATCCTTCAAGTTAGGATGCCACCTCCAAATGGTTCAATATCCCAAGGATAAAATCTTAACATATATGCAATGATGTCCATGGGGGGTAACACACTGTAAATACAAAAACTAGTAATAATAATATTCTTTGAGTTGGATAGCAGTTTGGTTAATATAAAAGAGAAGTGTGCCCTATATTTTTGTAGGTTCAAATCACCAAAAACTATCTTGATCTATTTTTCTTCACAAAATATGCTATAGGTTGTGACTATTCATGACTTGATAACTCCATACCTATTGCAACAAGACTTTGTGCAGAATTACAATCAGCCATGTCAACTGTCTATAGTGTTTCTCCTTCATACATAGTGTCTACCAATCATTTTTCCAACCCCATGTCATGTAATGTGTATTCAAACTCTGTATATGGTGAATGCTTAGGGAACCTTTCAAGATGTTCCTCTATTACAGGTTCCTCTTCAAAAATCCTGAATACATTTTCCAGTCCCTTCTTTTGAGAACCGGTGGAATTATTTGATTCATTCTTCAAAAGTGCTTCCCTATCTTTTGAAATGTCAGCTTATTATGCCTCTCTTATCAAGATCTCTTCAGATATATTTTCAGAATTTTGACTCACTGTCTTAATCTAATTCAAATTAAGAAGAACAACCCCATCACTGCAAGGAACCATTTGCTCAGTCACACTATGTACACTTTGTCGGTAACCACTTGTTAGCAAAGCAGTCACCTGGAAGTTTGTGAAAATTATGGGTGAATTGCATCTCCATTAAATGTCTTACTTCAAAAGAATGTCTTTGTATGGGATGGTGCTGTAGAATGATATGGGTTTCAACTACAGTAATTAATGGTGTCCATTCTATACAAATACCTAGCATTTTCCCTAATTATTGAACATGAAGTACAATGTTGAAAGGAGAAGCTTACTATTACTTACAAGCTTTTGGTATAGTGGTTACGATCTCATCTTAGAGAGATAGTGTTGAACCAATGATTCAGTATTAACATAGATGGAATAGTCGTATTCACATAATAGCTTATACGTAGTTAACTCATACCAAACCTATAAGTACTCGCAGAATGATCGAGCTTACTGCAACTTTACACTATACTGATTACAAGCTTATATGGAGTTAGAACATATATTATAACAAGGATTACTAAGAGATAAACTAGTGGTACTAATAAAGCTCTATGTTGTATGTGTGGATAATGGTATTCATTCATCACATTCTTTCTAGGATCATTACTATTACTTAGTAAGCATATTTCTACTAGGTAAGTGTTTTTCTATAACTAAGGTCTTGATTAAGGTTATTGGTATTGCTTACTAAGCTTCCCAATGATTCTCCTTACAGTAACATAACTAAGTGATCTTACTAAAAATAATGAAATGCAACACATTGAGCTCATTAAAGAAATGGGAATGATTGGTCAAGGACCCATAGGTAAAGTAACTCTGTGAATCGATAGACTTCTAACTAGTCATACTACTCTTTCTTGTTCAATTTCAGAAAGGTTAGCTCAATAAGATGTATACAATAGTAACCAAACCAAATAGATGGATTGATTAGGGATATAAAGAGAGATAAGATATGGCCCCAAGTAAGATCTAGCAAATTGGTTGATATGATGTGTAGAGATAATATCGGTAATGTAAGCTTATCAAATACAACAAAGTGCAATCATAGTGTAATTATACTAACCTTATAACGAGAAGTATTAGTTGTATCACCATTTGTTACTAGTACTTTACTAAGACACATGCTTTGTATGGTGTTTACATAACATATGACATCACTAGCTTACTTATGTTGGTAGTTTACTTCTACTCACTGTCTTAATATGATTCAAATTAAGAAGAACAACCCCATCACTGCAAGGAACCATTTGTTCAGTCATACTATGTACACTTTGTAGTAACCACTTGTTACCAAAGCAGTCACCTAGAAGTTTGTGAAAATTATGGGTGAATTGCATCTCCATTAAATGTCCTACTCCAAAAGAATGTCTTTGTATGGGATATCACACAAGGTTCACCTTCTTCTAATTCCAACACATTTCTAGGGATATCAGTTCAAAATCAATACTTTTCCTTAATTGAGCAAATCTAGGAGCTAACTAGAACGAGGATTGGCTAAGAAAAAATATCATGCAATGTGTGAAATACAAAGTCCCATTTATATACAGAATTCATTTCCATGGGAAGAGGAGTTGTGTCTACCCCTACTCTAATTCCCCTCCTAAGGAAACCTTAAAGTGATTGCTATGAAATTTATAGAATTTACAAACACCTAAGTCTAACCTAGGTGTGCCCATCTTTGTGGCTCTGCCCCCCATCTCCACTTAGACCAACATGTTAATCATTCCTAGAAAATTAACAAGATGATCACTCTAATCTCAAATTAAATTAGGAAGCTTTTCTGAATAGAATAGCTGCTGTATCTATTGATTAATATTGCTATCATGACAGATGTCTTCACTTCATAAATTTCTTTCCAAAGATTAAAATTGTATTAAACTCTCGTAAAACTTGTTATCCCGTCTTGGTGAGAAGTAAATCTATGCTTGGTATATTTAAAATCAATGGAATTAGTGATCAAGAGTACATTATGATTATGGAAAACTCATTTTCAAAGGCTTGCTGTCTTACCCCTTTGTTAAGTATAGAAATCCGACCAAAAAAGAAGGTAACCAAAGGAGAATGGAAATTGAAATTTGAAATCTATTATCTATCCATAATTTCGACAGCTTCTGCTAAAAACCAAAGAAGAAAATTGAAAAAAAGAAACTAACCTGTAAGTCTGTAGACCAAAAAAACCAGATATTTTATTATCTATCCATAATTTCGACAACTTCTACTAGAAACCAGAGAAGAAAATTGAAAAAAAGAAACTAACCTGTAAGTCTATAGACCGAAGGAACCAGATATTTTCGGTTTTCCACTCAGCCATCATGAAATTCTTATCCACTCAGCCATTGTCAAGACTCAAATCATAATCAAAATAACACTTCATGCTGACATTTGCAGGCATTATATAGCTACAAAATTGTCCCCAATTAACTAAATCCTTCCACGTTTTTCTCAAATATGGACCTATTTGGAGTAGAAATAATAGATTTGGACTCTTGGAAGCTGAAACCCCCAACTTCTCAGCAAAATAACTACTCCACAAACCCAAATCAAAGGCGAACTAACTTGATTTTACCTAATAATCCATAAATCGGGGGGCGAACTACCTTTGATTTACCCTATAATCCATAAATTGGGGGACGAATTACCTCCGCTTTACCCTACGATCCATAAATTGGGTGAAATACCCGCTATTCTCCTCCAAAACTGGATATATGTGGGCGATCCAACTGATTTTCACCTCCACTGCCGAAAACATGGGGGCGAAGTCGTGATTTGGGCCATATTTTGACTGGAAAAATCCCATCTTTCCCATTTTCCCCATTTTCCCTCCTAGGAGAATTCCATTTCACACATTTATTGGTTTACTAAATTGTGGGCTAATCTATTAAATAAAAAAAAACCCTTTTCATATAAAAAATTCGCCCACTTATTTTTGGTGACCCCTATAAATTCGCCAATGGGCTAAAATTCTCCCTTAAAATCATCCATTTTTTGCATCCAAAGTAACATCTTATTTTGCTACAATATCAACGCCATGTTTGGCTTCCTCATTAGCATCAAGTGTTGAGCCTCTTTTTAATGCCTAGTTTTGCATCTGTATTGATGTCAACATTAGCACCATGTTTTGCTACCACTTTAGTATCCAATGTATTGTTCATTTTTACTCGTACACTGTCGCCACATTTTGCTTCCCGTTTAGCAACTAATATAAATTATCACAACAAATATTGTTTTAGAAATACATTGCAATATCATTAGAGCATGAAGGAATCGAACCACCAACCTCCTTCTTGTGAGGCAGGCGCTCTTCCATTGAGCTACCACCCTTTAAGAATTGGGGAGAGAAGCAATTTTAACACCTAGATTGCATGATTCATAATTCTAATAAAAGATAATATGCGTCGGTTGCAATCTATTAGATTGAATATCATATTGGAGTTTTTTGTGCAAAAGGGTTCTCCTTAAAAATATTGGTATATTGTTGTATGATTTCATTTGTCTTCAGTTTTATTATTGCTTAATAAGGAAATGATATATGGTTGATAATATTCATGATACCTATTATTTGGTTTTAACTGAAATTTGATATTAGTGCCATTGGGAGATTTCAACTCATCCAAAATATTTAGATCGATTGGTATCATAGAAATATATTTATGAATCTATGGACTTGCAGTAATGCATCCATGGGAAAATATCATAAGAGAGTGATACTTTAGGAACTATAGGAGATGAATAAACAAACTATGAGGATAATGAACAACTAGAAAAGACTTTCTAGTAGTTGGACAAGAAGAATGAAGAGTTTCATAAAAATTTGTAAAGCCATGTGAAGCTTCTTAAGGAGAAAAATGTCTAGGTTGTGGAAAATATAGTGTAATAGTTGGTGTGTAAGAAAGCCATATTGATGAGTCTTTAAATGGAGGTGGAAAATATTAAGAAAGGAAGGAGCCTTCTTTTGACTCAAGATGTGCATACAATGATTGAGGGAATTTTAGGGTAAGGACTTCAACTTCACCCCTTGCTCAATTTCAATCAACATATGAGTCTTTTGGTAGTTTTGAATTTCATGCCAAAGAGATAGGCTTGAATTTTTTGCAAAGGATGGGTTTTGATGGCCAATGTTAGTTTTTCAGAATTTAATACATTCTGATCTAGGATCTTAACTTAAAGAACAACATGTATAGCATATCAAGCATAAGAGACAAGAGACAAGAGACACAAAACATTTCACCGGGGAAAACCAAGAAGGTGAAAAACCCTGCAACTTCCTCATAGATAGAATAAGCATCAATACAATGATCACAATGATCAAACCCAAGAGATAGATATCTATAGCAACATGCTCCTCCTCCACTTGTGCACATCCTCCTCTTCTCTCACTAATCCGAAGTGAGTGAACAATAGAATGTGTAAAATGAGAGAGACACACTGTCTATTTATACACTACATCACTTGACCTTTACTCAACTAGGTCAGCCCTAACTTAACCACATAAAATAATGCTGATTGGGCTGACCCCTAGTAGGGTGGTCTAATAACCCATCAAGTATAAGTTACGACACTTACAATATAAATGACGACACTTCCGTATAGAGGAATAATAACATCTCTATAGGAATACAAACACTTATGTATAAAGGAATAATAACATCTCTATAGGAATACAATATACATAGCTGAAATACATTCCGAAGCTACATATACATCAACACTCCCTCTTAACAAGGAAGGTATTTCTCGACACAGATCTGCTAGCACAAGTCTTCTTCTCTAGATCGTCGTCATCGAATCATCGTCATCATCACTACTACTACTATCTCAATCAATCTCTCATCTACTCGTCATAGGAAGTTCTATAGAGCTAGTCCTTTTTGATACTGGATGTAGGCCCACCACCTATAGGTCTTCATCATCACTGGCCATAATGTGGAATCCTCAGGACTGATTATGTGCATCAACAAAACCTCGAAAGATCATCTCAGGCATTTTACGAGCACACAGCTCAACCTATCGAATCTCCCAAGATCTTTTACATGTCACTATCACAAAACCTTAAAAGAGTGTCTTTCCAAGCAAGATCTCTAAAGAGCATTTGAGGCCTTTTTTCATCCTGTCCAGATCTCTAGGACTCACTACTACATATGGCTCAAAAGTCCCACGAAAGTTTGCCACGAAACAATTAAAATTGATTGTTTCGTAGAAAAACAGTTTAAATTTTTGTAAAAATTCGAAAATCCCCCCGACGTTCGTGGCTATAGTGACGAACATAATTTTTGTTGCTATAGCCATGAAAGTTCATCTCTATAGTAACAAAAATTGCGTTTGTCGCTATAGCCATGAAAGTTTGTCACTATATCAACGAAAAGCCGGTAAAAACTTGTATTTGTTTTTCTTTTGTAACAGTCATTGACTTTTTGTTTTTTTGAAATATGATCGTTGTGCATTTTCGCCGGAACCGCAAACCTCATTGATCTATAAATACATGTTCTTAAGTCATATTTTCAGAATCATTTGTTACAGTTACAATGATCTTTCTGTTGGTTTTTCGTTCTACAATTTCAAGAGTCCGGTACTGGGTTGACACATCAAATTTTTGATCTCATTTGTTTTCCAGGTTAGTTTAACTGCAATGCACTAGTCTTTTTTTTTTTTGCGCCCTTTATGTTCCAACTAGGGCTTCAATGTAGATCTCATTTTTCTCTTTCTCTTCCTATTTATCCATGTATCCTCCATTTATAATCCATGTGGATGGCAAGGTTAATGCTATGAATGCATGCATGTCACACAAATGTTGTCCATGCATGATATTTCCTCGTGCATTTTTGCTTTCACATGTTTAATTTAATCCCTAATTTAAGGATTTTGAGATGTGGTTTTGGTTCTTGTTTATAACTTTAGTATTTATCCATGGTCCCTCTTTAAAATAACCATGAGGCTTGTGGTTTTCTTCAAGGAAAAGTGTGGCCATGTATGTAAAAGCTGCATGCATAACAGTAATTTGGATCTAGTTGGCTTCTCATGTTCCATTAATTCTAACTAGGAGTACATTTTCACATGTTCCATTAATTGTAACTAGGAGTACCTATTATTCATTTTATTTACAATAATGGTGTAAAGTATCCATATAAAATACCTAACAAAATATTTGAATTCTTAGGTTTCCAATTTGCCTTCCGAACCTCTCTTATGGAAAAATGGGAAGTAATGGTGTATATGGTTGATAAGAACATATATTAGTGGATCACTAAACTCATGGTATTAGAAATGAAAGAATATAAAATTGAAACCAAAGTTCTGGTAGTCAACCATGTTTATGATTCTTCATGTTGGGTCCCAACAAAGCGAGCCTATGCACACCTAGAAAAGGATATTCACATATTTTTATGGGTTTAATCTAATCAAAATACATGATTTCATTAGTCTAGGTAGTAGTTATGTTATACCCAAAAACAATTTAGGGTGTTAGGTACCAATAGAACTAGGGTTCAAGGAGGGTCACTGGGAAAAAATGTACAATAAGGATTTCCTCTTGATATTATATTAGTAACCCCCTACAAGCTAGTAAAAAATCAAGGAACTTTTGTTGCACAGAGTGTTTAGAAGCCAAAATAAGTTCTCAAGCCCTTCCTAACATCAAAATAACCATGTCTTGGAAATGACTTCTCTATTAATACTCATTTATTATGGTGGTATAATTTGATTCTTCATGTAGGTAAGGAAATGGTTGAAATCTTGTGATTCTTTCACCAAGTCTCTTTCAAGAAGGAATTTATTTGGCTAATGATTCTTTGATACACCATCCTAGGTTTTGATGTCTTGGGCCTATTGATTTGTTATTAAATCTTGGACTTACAAGACCTAATGCCTCATTGAGAGAATGGAAATTGGGATCAACCACTACTTTTCCAAAAAAAATTCAACCATGGGATAAAATTCCTTTACACCAAGATTCTTCTTGACGTGTGATTGAAGAAAGCTTGGACATTGAAATCAAAGAAAAATACTTTGTATTTTTTCTTAAATAGTGTTCAGAATCCTATCTTTGGAATTAATATATAAAAACACTTTTTATTTAGATATTTTTGCTTGGAGGTATCTATGGGGATAAACTATTGACAATATTGGGAGAAAAAAACGCATGCTTTCTACAATCTCGGTGAAAAAATATTGAGCATATTGTCGAGATATGTCCTCTTTCTAGGAATGTATAGACGTAATCATAGTTTGCATGTCAATAATATTTTCTTTCTTCCTCAACATGGTGAGATACTATTATAGGAAATTTATTATCATCGGCCATTAGCCACTTAATGGACCTTCATTATACAAATTTCATCTAGAATCATATATTTCACCCCATTCACATGATATATATAAAATGAACTAGGATTCTCCTCGTTTTTCCTAACCATACATAAAATTTGTAAAATTGATCTATATACCATTTGATGGGAATCTCCATTTTTTTAATCTTTTGCAATATATGTAACAAATTGTATTTAAAATTAGAGGAAAAATACATAATTTTAAACTTAGACACCATCATTCACCAATTCATGGTCTTGTTTTTTAAAATTGCTTGTGATTCAATTCATGGTCTTGTTTTTTAAATTTGAATATCTTGGGGTGTATGAAGATTCAATTTAGACGTACGTTATATATTGATTAATGAGTTTTTTTTGTTGTTGTAACTTATCAAAATGTCAAATAAATATACCTAGGAAGAAAACAATAGCAGGTATGCTGAGGCTAAGGCAGCATTGGAGGCGAAGGGTGATGGAAAGTGTTATTGCCCTTGCAATGATTGCAGAGGTTTGCAAACTAGAAGAATTTTAAGAACAACAACTGAAAAACATTGTAAGGAGAAGGGGTATGTTGAAGGGGGGTATGAATATCATCCGTTGGTAAGACGTTATTCATTACATATTGTACTTCCTGTAATAGTATTGATAATGTATTCACATTTTTTTTATCATTTTAAATATATGTGTGTATATTATACACTAATGTTATTGCATTGTTTGTAAATATAAAGACAATGCCCCCAATATGTCGACCGCCAGAGATCCATTTGCCACATAATAGTAGAAATACTACTTTACAAGACGACGAGCATGGAGATCATGCTATTGAAGATCGAGTTCTTAATGATCCTATGGAAAAAGATGACATTATTGATACTAATGGTGAAGATGAGATAAATAGATTCCTGCAAGACACATTTGTTCCATTGGATGAAGACAACCTCCATGATTTTCATGATGTTCCTCTTCTTGAGAAGTCCCAAGAACCTCTTTATGAAGGCTCAACAACCAATATTATATCTGCTATATTGTTGTTGGTGAACTTGAAGGTTTTGAATGGTTTATCAAACACTTGTTTCACACATCTCCTAAGGTATGTAAAGTTGATTATTTTCCTATTTTTTTAGCGTTATTCAGTTCGTAAATTAGGGATATGAAATATTTATGACATATATTGTTTACATTTAACTTTTTGTTAACATTGCAGATTGTTGGGTGATTTTCTATTACCACCATCAAACAATTTACCACACACAAGTCGAGAGGTATTCTTGATTATGAAAGAAATTGGAGTGGAGTATCAATCTATTCATGCATGTCCTAATGATCATTTTATATACTATGGGCGATATGAATCAGAAAACAAATGCCCACAATGTGAAATTAGTAGATATCAAACTGATCAATTAACAAAAGAGGTCCCTTGCAAAGTTCTTCGTTATATCCCCATAATTCCACGTTTCCAACGACTATTTAGGTGCCAAAGTATAGCACAGTTTATGGATTTCCATGTGAAGAACAGAAGTGAAGATGGTGTTCTTCGAATGCCTGCAGATGGTTTTGCATTGAAGAACATCAAAGAAAAATGGCCAATTTTTAAAGATGAACCTCGTAATGTTAGACTTTCATTGGCATCTGATGGTTTCAATCCATTTGGTGAGCTTCGTTCTACTTACTCAGTGTGGCCTATTTTCGTCATAAACAATAACCTACCTCCTTGGATGACGATTAAGAGAGAGCACACAATGTTGGAAATGATTATTCCAGGTATTTTTTTGAAAGCTGTAATTATATTATTCCATAAAGTTATTTGTTTAATTGTTGCATGAGAACACTTTTTATATATTTTGACGGATAACTAAATAGCAATATTGTATGTTTATTGATCAATTAGGTAAATACCAAGTTAAAGATATGAATGTATATATTGAGCCCCTTATCGATGAGCTATTGAAGTTATGGGCTGGAATCACTATGTATGACATCTCTAGACCAATAGGGCAAAAACAATTTCAATTCCATGGAATTCTTGCATGGACAATTCATGACATTCCCAGGTTAACACATTTTTGTGGTATGTAAGTTTATGTTGAAAATCGTTAAAATTATATGTTTTTAAGGTAATAACATGCAATTTTTGTTTGAATTAATAATCTTTTGATGCTATAACATTAATACATATATCTCGCAGGTCTTCAAACAAAGGGAAAACTTGCATGTCCAGTATGTGGTCCTAGGATAAAATCGCGTCGTTCACAAAATTTAGCAAAGGAGGTGTTCGATGAGTACAAGCACTTCCTCCCTAAGAACCATAGGTACTGAACTATCGAAAAAACAAAATTCAATGGTAAAGAAGAGAATGCAAAGAAACCATGAAGAATGACACCTCATCTATGGAAGTTGGAATACAACAGAAATCATTGAGGTATGCAAAGTGTATATGCAACATACAATATGTTCACGTTATAATATTATGATTTTTATATTTTTACTGAATTTTCTATACCATGGGTGTCATGAATTATTGTTAATGTGTTTTCTTTTATGTTTAATGACTGTATTTAAGGCATGAATGGGCTTCCACGAGGACTGAAGAGTTATCCCATACAATTTAGTAGGTTTCCTTACTACGATCACCTACAAGTAGATCATTTGTTTGATACAATTCATATCGGGAAGAATGTAACAGAAATGGTATGGTGCATATTAGATGGAAGGTCAGACAAAGATAAAATTGGAAAAAAAATTAGTGACATTGCAGAAGCCAATCATGCATTGCAAAGTGTAATTATTTCCAATGCCGTAAATGGGAATCGGAATATTAGTCTTCCATGGTTATTGACGGAGCAACAAAGCAATGCTATAAAAGAGGTCATTCAGAAAATAAGGTTTCCGACGAGGTTTGTGTCGAACATACAAAATATCTTAACCAAAAAAGGTGATTTTGGCAGTGTTAAAACTCATGACCGGCATACATTCATTAAGGTAATTATTTAAGTATTTAATATCCATTAAGTTGTTAAATTTTGAGCATTAATTCACAATACTCTAGGATCCTTACTGAGAGAATAACATGGACAGTATATCAATGCATAACAATCATAATAAGCATCACAAGCATCACAAGAATCAAAAGCATGAGAGACAAGAGACACAGAGTTTCTGTGGGGAAAACCCTAAGGTGAAAAACCCCACAACTTCCTCAGAGATAGAGAGAGCAATGGATCAACCAAAGTACAACCAAAATACACTGAGATAGTCTCCTAGTAGCAGATGATCCTCCTCCTCAATAATGCACCACTTTCTGAGTGAGAGAAGTGTGAGTTTCCAAGTGATCAAATAGAGATCTCACGATCTCTATTTATACTTAACTTGTTTTCGCAGTTACACTATGGGGTCGACTTGTCTAGCTAGAAACATCCACAATATAATATATATTTTAGGGCCAACCCCACACATGGTGGTCTAATAACCCATCAGAAAGTACACACACTTGCGACACTTGTCAATACACATGAAGACACTTCCTTATAGAGGAATAACACATCTCTTATAAGGGTACAATAAATATATATGAAATACATTCCGAACTTACATATATATCAACACTCCCTCTTAACTAGGAAGGTATTTCTCAACACAGGTCTTCTAGCATAAGTCTTCTTCTCTAGATCATTTTCAATGGATAATAATCATCGAGTCATCGTCACTGTCACTGCTACTGCTATCTCAACCAATCTCTGAATCAACTTGTCATAGGAATTTCTACAGAGCCAGTCCTTTTTCATACTAAATGTAGGCCCACCACCTATAGGTCTTCATCATCACTGGCCATACTTTGGAATCCTCGGGACTTATTACGTGAGTTAACAAAACCTCGAAAGAGCATCCCAGGACTGATTATGAGCACACAACTCAACCTATTGGATCTCCCAGGACCTTTTACATGCTATTGCACAACCTGTCCACGGCCACAATGTATCACGAAGCACAACCCAGATGCACACACATAGCACTTACACTCACCGACATGGGAGGACCAACCTACCACCATCTGTGAAAGGCTCACAACACTTACATCAACGACCATGGGAGAACACATCTACCACCATGTCGGAAAGGCTCTGCACTTACATCAACGCACATGGGAGAACACATCTACCACCATGTCGGAAAGGCTCTGCACTTACATCAACTCACATGGGAGAACAAATATACCACCATGTCGTAAAGGCTCTGCACTTACATCAATGCACATGGGAGAACACATCTACCACCATGTCGGAAAGGCTCTGCACTTACATCAACGCACATGGGAGAACACATCTACCACCATGTTAGAAAGGCACGGTGCATCTGTGTCTTCGGAACTCATCACACATAATCCAACTGATTATGTAATGTATCCACTTGATACATATGATCATCCTGATCATCATCACTATACCATCTTGGTACATATCATCTGGAGCAACATCCTGAAGCTCATCATAATAATCATCCTAATCATACAGTTCATCTACCTGATGTATACCAAGTGTCTACTTGATACATATCATCATACATGATCCACCTGATCATATAATGTATCCTCCTGATACATACACGGATACATGATCCACACAATGCATTCACTTGATATATATATCAACACACATGATCTACCTGATCATACACAGTATCTACCTGATACATATACAAATACATGGTCCAAGCATCCAACATGATGCACATACAAAATAGATACAAATGATCCAGCTGATCATATCCAGCATCCAACATGATGCATACATATACATATAAATGATCCAACTGATCATACCCAGCATTATCTTGATGCATATATACACAAATGTAAACGATCCAACTGATCATACAGAGCAGAAACTAGAACATTATCCTAATGCTCATCATCCAGTGTTTACATCCACATCCATGTGAAGGATCTTCCTTCCAACATGCTTCGAATGGCTTCAACAAATGTGTCCATCACTTCTTCTTTGAAGTGTCATTGATCTGAAGAACACCAACCTCTCTCTAAAGTACTCGAACTTCACTCTGACTAGTGGCTTCATCAACACATCTGCAATCTGCTCATCTGTCACAACATACAGGAGCTTCACCACTCCTCTCTGCACCATATCCCTGATATAGTGATATTTGATCTCTATGTGTTTCGACTTGTCGTGGAACACCGGGTTCTCAAACAACTTCACACAACTCTAGTTGTCACAAAAGATACCAGTTGCCTCCAGCGGTAGATCAAATAACTCAAACAGTAGCTTCCAGAGCGATATTGCCTCATAACTAGCTGAACAGGATGCAACATACTCTGCCTCAGCTGTACTCAGTGCTACGCAAGACTTCTTCCTGCTAAACCAAGATATCACACCTAATCCCATACTGAAGCAGCACCCAGATGTGCTCTTCGTCTCTGTAGCACTGCCTACCCAATCTGAATCAACATAGCCTTGCAAGTTAAACTTTTGATTCGCTTCATACTTGAGCCCATAATTAACTATACTCTTTAGGTACCTCAGAATATGCTTTACAACAACTAGTTGAACACTGCTCGGATCCATCAGGAACTGGCTCAATATGTTCACCGCAAAGCAAATATCTGGTCTCGTATTCGTCAGGTACATCAAGGACCCAATCATCTAACAATACATAGAGACATCAACTGGCTCAGATGAAGCATCACATAGAAGCTTCATATTCGAATGCCATAGGTGTGGCCATGGCCTTGCAATCCATCATCTCGAACCTCTTCAGGATATCTACAATGTACTTCCCTTATCCAAGGAAGATCCCATCTGTACTCTACCACACCTCCATACCTAGGAAATAGTGCATCATCCCCAAGTCTTTCATATTGAATTCTGTAGCAAGCTTCCTCTTTGTATCTGCAATCAATCTATCATCTCCTGTTACAAATAGGTCATCCACATATAGGAGTAGAACCACAGGATTCCCTTCCTCAATCTTGTAGTAAAGGTTGGAATCCGCTTTACTCTTGATAAAGCCCAAACTAGATAGGAAACTGTCCATCCTACCATACCAAGTTCTGGGAGCTTGCTTCAAGCCATACAAGGCTTTCTTCAATCTACACACATATGACTCCTTGTCATGTGTTTCGAAACCAAGTGGCTGCTCCACATATATTTCCTCTTCAACTACACCATTCAAGAAAGCAGTCTTGACATCCATCTAGTGTATTTTCCATTTCATCGCTACAGCCAGGGAAAGTACTGTTCTGATGGAAGTATACCTGGCTACAGGTGCAAAAGTTTCTTCATAATCTATTCCATCTTTCTGAGAGAAGCCATGAGGTACGAATCTTTCCTTGTAGTTTTTTTACGCTGCCATCCGCAGCATGCTTGATTTTGTAGATCCATTTGGAAGTCACAACAGACTTCTCTTTAGGTCTTGGGACAACATCCCAAACATCATTCTTCATTTTTTATTGGTATTCCTCGATCATGGCATCCTTCCATTCTTTCTTTTCCACTGCTTCTTCATAACTGGAAGGTTCTTTATTCATGATGTCACATAGTAAAGCAACATAGCTGGTATGTGATCTGGCTCTTTTCTTTGCTCTGTGTTCTTCCTCTGGAATGCCAAATCTTTTTGCATCTTGAATGAGCTCTCTAGCCCTGCAGGTTTCCTCTTGTGAGAGTTATCCTCACGGGGTGGATCTATAGGTTCTTGTGGATCTTCAAACTCATGAACAACTTCTGGAATCGCTTCAGTCATGGTAGTGTCTTGAAATCTAGTTTCCTTAGGTTCATAATAAACTTCGATAGGTGCCTTCCTTGATTTGATGAATGCTAAGTTTTCATCAAATGTTACATTCCTGCTGACATTAATCTTCTTGAACCCTGGAAAGTATATTCTGTAAGACTTCAAGCTTTCACTGTAACCCACAAATATACCCTTCTTTCCTGAATGATCTAGCTTGGTCCTCTTTTCCTTTGGGACATGTGTGTATACTAGAAAACCAAATATTCTGAGATGGCTGACTTCAGGTTTCCTACCAGAAGAGACCTCTTCTGGTGTCTTGTTGTCCAATATCTTGTGGGGTGTTCTATTCTGTACATATACAGTTGTTCTAGTTGCTTCTGTCCATAGATGAATAGGTAGATCCTGGTCATGCAACATTGCCCTTGCTGCTTCCATGATTGTTCTATTCTTTCTTTCTGCAACTCCATTTTGTTGTGGATTGTAAGGAGTAGTCAACTCCCTCTTAATCCCTGAATCATTGCAAAGCTTCTTGAAGTCACCTGAGGTGAATTCTCCACCATTGTCGAATTTGAATGTTTTGATCTTCTTATCAGTTTGATTTTCCATCAAGGTTTTGAATTCCTTGAACTTATCAAACACCTCATCTTTGTTCTTCAAGAAATAGACCCAAGTCTTCCTGGAGAAGTCATCAATGAAAGCGACATAGTAAACATACCCACTCAGAGAACTGGATGACATAGGACCACATACATTTGAGTGGATGATTTCCAGGATACCTTTTTCCTTGCTTTCACTGCTTGCGAAAGCCCTCTTAATGTTCTTACCTTTTGCACATCCTTTGCAAACACCTTCATGTTTGGTCTTGATTTCAGGAAGACCCTCTACAGCCTTGCTTGCAATTGGAAGTGCCCTATAATGCATATGAGCAAGTCTTCTATGCCAAAGTTCACTTGGCTCCATGGAGTCATGTACCATGGCATGTTCAGGTTGACCTTTCAATTTATACAAACCTCCCTCTTGCTCTCCAATCACTACTGCATCATCTATGGTCTTTCCCTTTGGTCACATTAGGACTTGGCCATCCACAAATGCAACCCGCATACATTCTGCATCCAATGCAGAGATAGAGAGTAAGTTCTTCTTGAGTCCAGGTACATAAAGGACTTCTTTCATCTTCAAAGATTTCTCGGAATCTAGGTTGTAGGAGGCTTCACCACTTCCTTTGATGGGGTATTGATAATCATCCCCAAGTTTCACTTTATGGGGTGATTCATGTTCAGATAGATTTACAAAAGATTCTTTAAACCCAGTCATGTGTTTAGAAGCCCCACTATCAATAAGACAATCATTACAACGATGACAGATAGTACCTGTGAGAGCAAAGATTAGAACATACTCTTCTTCGCTTGATGAGTCATCATCGTCACTTTATGCTCTAGCCTTCTTCTTGTGTGGTTCATCATCTTTAGCAGCATGAGCATGATATCTTTTCCTACTGACCTTCTTCTTCTTGATGTTGTTGTTCCTTTTTTTGTTGGGACATTTTGAACCAAAATGACCTTTCTTATTACATGTGAAGCATCTAAGATCTTTCTTATCTTTATGTTGATGACAGTGTGAAGATTTCTTGGCATGAGAGTGCTCTCTCTTTGACCTTCCTTTCTTGGTGTGTACTATGAGAGCTTGATCTTCACTTCCCATCTTTTCTTCTCGTGCCACAAGCCTTGCTTCTTCTTGTGAACATTCTTCCCGCAATCTATTGAAGGAGATCAACTTCTTTCTTGCACAAATTCCTTGAATAAAGGAATCCCATGACCTGGGTAGGCCATTTAGAGTGGTCATGACAACTTCACCATTCTCCACCATTTCATCCACTACTTCCAGGTGTTCCTTAATCTGAGAGACCCTAGAAAAATAAGATTGAATGGTTTCTCCATTCTGAAACTTTACTCCTTTCAATTGGTTCCACAAGGTCATCTTCCGATTTCTATTCTTCCCTTCAAATAGCTTGGTCAGAGAATCAAACATTTCTTTTGGTGTCTTTGGAGATGACACATGTGGGATGACATGGTCCTTGATAGAATCAACAATGATTCTCTTTGCCTTGACCAAGTTCTTCTTATGAAATATCTTAGCCTCTTCATCCTCTGGGATAGGGATGTCTTCTTTTATGTATGAGTCCAACTCATTCTCTTCCAGGATTAACACAATCATATACTTCCAAGCTCCGAAGTTATCAGCCCCTTCAAGCTTATCCTCAAGTTTGGTGTGGTGAGACATCTTAAAGAGTACTTCAAATGGAAATAGAAAATATTTAGGTCTTACCACTTGAATTGCTAAAAACAGGATATGGTCCTGGATTAGGGTTTATCAAAAAAACCCTAAAAATTCAAAATGTGAATTTCAACTTTCTGAAAGGATAGAAAGATGTGGCTTGATGAGCTGATCAACCTAGTGTATTCAGAATTTGAGATATGCAAAGCTACACCCTTCAAAACTGCCTTTCTGTCTACCTAGATTCACTAAGGAGAGCCATGAATTAGGGTTTGAGTTTCTCAAAGATATACCCAGCCAAAAACCTCGATCCAAAGCACTAAAATTCGATTGTTGCAAGGAGCTTCAAGCTATGTCTTCAGATTCCAGAAATTCCTATTTTTGAGGAAACCCTAATTTCTAGGGCCAAATCTGAAAATGCTCAGAATTGAATTCTAATTGGATAGATAGATTCTTGTTGATGAGTAGAGTCAATCTACTATACTGCTTTTCCAAAATCTGTGGAGAGAAACCCAATAAACAAGAAACCCTAGTTTCCATCACTGCACAATGTCTTCTTCTTAGGTTAGCTCTGATACCATGTTAAATTTTGAGCATTAATTCACAATACTCTAGGATCTTTACTGAGAGACTAAAATGGACAGTATATCAATGCATAACAATCATAATAAGCATGACAAGCATCACAAGAATCAAAAGCACGAGAGAGAAGAGACGCAGAGTTTCCGTGGGAAAAACCCTAAGGTGAAAAACCCCACAACTTCCTCAGAGATAGAGAGAGCAATGGCTGAACCAAAGTACAACCAAAATACACTGAGATAGTCTCCTAGCAGTAGATGATCCTCCTCCTCACTAGTGCGACACTTTCTGAGTGAGATAAGTGTGAGTTTCCAAGTGATCAAATAGAGATCTTTTGATCTCTATTTATACTTAACCTGTTTGCCCAATTACACTATGGGGCCGACTTGTCTAGCTAGGTACATCCACAATATAATATATATTTCAGGGCCGACCCCACACATGGTGGTCTAATAACCCATCGGCAAGTACACACACTTGCGACACTTGTCAATACACATCACGGCACTTCCTTATAGAGGAATAACACATCTCTTATAAGGGTACAATACATATATATGAAATAAATAGATGAAATACATTCCGAAGTTACATATACATCAACATAAGTAAATCCTTTTAGTAATAGTACTTCTCTCCTCTTTGGAAACATTAGATAATAATTTTCTTTTTGCTATAGTACGTTCTACCTTTGGCTCTCCCAGATAGCTTTGACGAAAACATAAAACAAGTTATATATGATCTTGGTAAATACATAAGGTAAGTAACAATTTTATATGCATGAAAAATGTTCGTTCTTTTGGTTGTATTTCTTATTAACATGATTTTGTGTTTTACAGCTTGCAACTTTATTATATATTATATGCCTCAATCTGGTTGATCATTCATGTTATTTTATTGCATCTTTTGTAGGTGGCTTTCATCTAAAGAAATCCATAAAGAAGATATTAGGTATTGGAAGAGAGAAATTCCTCGTCTAATGTGTGAAATGCAGAAGTATTTACCTCCGGCATTTTTCAATGCACAAGAACACTATCTCATACACCAATTTGAGGAGATTGAATTGTGTGGACCTGTAAACTCAAGGTCAATGTGGATGGTGGAAAGGCATTTGAAGGCATTGAAGGATTTTGTTAGACAAAGAGCACGCCGTGAGGGTTCTATGCTGCAGGGCTATACGCTATATCAATCCATGGTGTACATCATTCAGTATCTTCCAAATTTATCAAAAAATATCAATCTACCTTGCATTTGGCATGTCGACTCCATCAACAAATTTGAAGGGGAGGTCCTGTTGGGGAAAGGTAGAAAGAGGAAATTGAAAGGTAACTGAATGGTCATGTACATTTTATTTATTATACAGTTACCTTTTCAATTTATGTAATTTTTATTATTCCAGCAGTCTTTTAATTAAAGGTAAACTTAATTGCCTTTAATGATAGCTAACTTACAATTCTTAATTGTTATTTTTTCATATAGTTGGACGCGTGTGGGATGCAATACATTTATACATTGTAAACAATCATGATTGGATGGAGGAATGGATTGAATGATGTACATAATACTATGGTACCTTGTCATGGGCAGGGGTTAGTAAAATGATTAAAATAGTGCATCGTCATCGAGAAGAATATCCCGATCTTATGCAAAGTGAAATTGATTTAGCATGCAGTTTAAAAGATAAAAGGCAAGTATATTTACCCTGCTCATTTTTTCATTGTTTCACATTGTATCAAAATATTTATCTCGTTTACGTCTTCTTATATATTTATTTACCGATTCGTGAATGATGTAGCTGACACATCACAATGCTATGTCGTGCAATGGTCGTAAATTTTGCATCAAAAAGTTGGATGACAAGAGGAAAACATTTGATTGTGGGATAATTGTAGTTTTTCAAGTCACTAATGTTTCCTCTAGAAGTGATAGGCATCCAGAAGTATCTGAAAATAGGTACTATGGTTATTTGGAAGATAGACTTGAGCGTGACTTTAATTCCTTTAAAGTAGTCCTGTTTGATGTCAAATGGTACACGCTACGAATGAATGAACGTGATCCCGAAAGAACTGTTATTGAGCATGCCAATGGATTTACCATGGTTAATAGAAGGGCACTTGAACCAGGTACAGAGCCTTATGTTCTTCCAAGTCAATGTGAGCAGGTATTTTACTCAGAGGTTCCAGGTAAAGCAGGTTGGTCATACGTTGTTCGATACGATCCAAGAGGAAGACCGGTCAAGTATAATGCAGTAGAGGAAGAAGACAATGTTGAAGAAGAAGGTGATGCAGATCAGGAGCAGTTGGTCGTCGACATAGATGTGTTAGATGAAGAATCCGATCAAGAAGTTGATCATCCAAATGATGTAGCAGTCAATGTCAAATTTGACATTGATGATGAATATCTAACCGAAAATGACATTGATCATGATCCTAATATGAGCGATCTTTTCAACGATAGTGATTCAGAACGAGATGATGATATAGATGTTGCGTTAGATGAAGAAGAATCCAAATGACATTGTAGCAATGTTGGAATCTAGGAGGTATGCTTTTATTGTTATTTACATTTTCCTGTATGTATAGATAGATGGTTTTTTAGATAGATTTTGTCGGGTTATGGGGAATTGAGAGTGATGTGAGGGGGGCGGAGGGGTCATACGAGCTTCCACCTTCACGTGGTTGGCCCTGTTTAGTAGAGAATATTAAATTATTTTCGAAACAGAGAGAAGCTTAGTAAGGAAATGCACAATTATAAAGCATCCCATAAAGCAATAAGTTATAAGAGAATTATATGAATTCACATAAGTTAATCATCATATTAATATATGAATTCAACTTTTTTGACCCTATTTTGGGGAGGGAGTTATAAGATAATCTTATTGTAATTCGTACTATAATGGGTTTAGATCATCATCGCCATCATCATGGGTATTCAAAGATTAAGGATTGAGTGCAACAACAATGTGATCATGTCTAATCAAGAAGTTAAAGACATCCAAAAATGAAAGGCTCGAAATTAGTTTGTGAAGGTTGTGATAAGGAATTTATGTAAACTAAAGGCACTTAGATCAATTTCATTGGTAAAACTTCTATGCAATTAGATTATTGATTTTGGATCAATATGTTTTCCCTTGATACAAATTGACACAACATTTGGGTAGTGGTGGGGAATAAGAGAGATCTATATTATATAAATAATAAGCTTCTTTACAAGATATGATACATGTGCATGCTACTTGTGACCCTCTTCACACGAGCTAGGTTCCTCTAGCCTTAATCTCATTTGAACTGACACTCAATTGAAAAATTTAGATTATTGTAGAAAAAAGGAAACAGAGATGGCTCTGAAGTACCAAAAATAATCTAGATCAAACTTGTAGAGAAAAATATATGGTTTCCCTAGAGAAGAGAAACTCGGATCAAAGGCATTCTCTTAGTATTTCCAAGGACTAATCAAGCTAATCCTTTCCCTCCATGAACCATCAATTTATATTTAAGGAAAGTGGTTCAAGTCACTTAGGATCGAAATCAAGTACATACAAGTGTACATATCTCATGCATCCTACTCGAAACTTGTACATTTTTTACTATGTCATACATGTGTACTAGTTTTGAGTGGGATGTATGGGATATGTGCACTTGTATCTCCTTTGTTTTGATCCTAGATAACCTGAAATGTGAGACTATCTACCTATTGATATTTTAAGGGTTCCCACACATTTCTTTTTGAGATAATGTGGGAACCCATAGGTTACTTCAAGTTAAAACATGGGCACCCATAGGTTGCTTCAGGGGCACCCAAAGGCTACTTCAAGTTAAAACATGGGCACAAAATATTGAAATATTAAAAAATATAAAACAAAATATTTTCCTATTGATCCCTTGTCACATTGTCAATCGCGCTTGATCGAGTAGAGCAGAGGAGAGAGTTGAATGCTTCGACCATAGAGAAGAGGAGAGAGTTGAATGCTTCGACCATAGAGTAGAGGAGACAGTTGAGAGGGTGCATTTCAACAACACCATGACGCAATTCAATACAACCCTGACAAATTTCAAGACCACTATGATGCTCCCTGTTGATCCCTTGTCACATTGTCAACCGTGCCTGATCAAGCAGAGCAGAGGTGAGAGTTGAATGCTTCGACTATAGAGCAAAGGAGACAATTGAGAGGGTGCATTTAGACAACACCGTGATGTGATTCAATACCACCTTGAGGAATTTCAAGACCACCATGAGGCCTTTCAATAGTTCACCCTCAAACATTTCAAGCAGCATACCCTACAGCAATTGAAGGAGAATACCCTAGGCGTTTGAGGACCACTGTGAGGCATTTCAAGGAGCATATGGCCATGAGGCAATACCACCCTCAGACATTTCAATAAGCATACCCTAAGGGATTTCGATACCAGAGTACGAGGAGTAGAGGACCAGAGGGGACCACTCGAGACAAAAAATAGGCACAATGTCTTTGGTAATCCTTACCATCTTTTGTAAAACTCTGAACATGTCACACAAAACTCCAAAATGAAGAATATTGAATGTCACCTTGTGTTAGTCATGCCTGACCTTATACTTCTCTCGTATTTCTTCTTACGCCCACACCCCATGAAGAATATGGATTCCCTCCTTCCGCCCACACCCCACAACACCATTCTTGATACATGAAGTTGGCATCTTCAATTGCTTATGCAGGTTTAACCTAGATAGATAAGCCCCCATCACCATTCCTTCAACCAATGATGGAGGAACAAAAGAGGGAGGGGATCCACTCATGGTTTAGATGCTTTAAGACCCAATAATAGGAGTAGTTATAGTAGAATCACCATCGGTACAGACATAGGTGGTTTAAGAAGCATAGTTTGCAATTCAAGTACCAACAACTAAATAAACTTTAATGAAATTGACAAAAATGGAGGTGGATCATATGTATTTTTGGGGATAGTATTTTTGTCCTAGTGGATCGTATGAAATTATTTGCCTTTGAAAACTGCAATGAGGTGGGTTTTGATGTCTTGAAATTCATTTTTGAGTTTGTCAAACTTACACTTGAACTTAACATTGAGGTTGGAAACCTTGATGTTCAAACCATCAAGATTTTTCACATTTGCAGTCAGTTGCTTGACTATGGCATCTAGAGTGTTGATCCTTCTATCCATGGTAGAGTCCCTAGTGGATGGCACTGTCCTTATGGTTCACCATAAGGGTTATTTGAGAATTATACCAATGGGAGCAACTCTTTGCAAGGAGTTTATTGAGATAGGTTGTTAGCAATAGTATGGAATGGTTTAAAAAAAGGGTTATTAGGTTACTAGAGAGTTATACAAATGTGATTAGCATCATGTAAGAATTATTTTTAGATAGGTATGCATACTATTGAAATCATCCAAAGTGTCGTAGAGAAATACAAGATGAGATTCATAGGGTCTTGTATCTGCATGAAGAGGACAAAAGTGGGAATAGATCCTCCATTTTTTGTGTTACCACTAAAGTGCCTGAAAAGGATCATCATTTTGTTTCCCAGAACACAATGGTTATGGACACTCTAGTGCAGAAAAACAAGCAAATACAGGTTCTAAAAGCATAATGCTCCATGCTCAAGAATATAGTTTTCAACCTAAGAAAAATTTCCCAATCCACTGCCACCAATCTGAACATGTCTATGGGATCCATCCTTTGGGAAATTAAAGAAGAGGAAACACTCCACCAAATGCTTGAAGACATGGACTTGGAGAAACAAAAATATTAACCCACCAATATTGCCCAAGATGAAGCTGATAGCAAGCATGCGCTCTTCTAGTTTTGTATTTCGATAAGGTATGTAAAACTGCTCTATATTTAGGTGTTTTCTACAGATTTCACACTAGTAGCCACTTTTTGAAATGCTATGTAAAAGATGTCATCAATATTTATGGCTCAGACCCTAATAGTTGGATAAGCATGTTTCATTTTGACAAAAGACACAACTTTGTTTTTGTATTATCACGATTTCCAGTTTAGTTGTAGCCTTCTCTTAATACACATACATAACCATATCTGTTAAAAAATTGAGACTATATATGCATCAATATCAAGGAGACACTTCATTGTGATAGATTAAACAAAACTACTTAGAAGACTCAAAAAATATTGGCATTGATACACCACAATTGTAAGAATAAAAGAAAGAGTTATGTACATTCAAAAAATGACCACTTATAACTTACAAGTTAAAAAATCTACAAATGATTACTCGAATAAAGAGATTTTGGGTCTATATTAATAATTGTGATACATGTTGTTCACCAAAAAATATTAATACAAAAAAACAAGGAAACTCATAAGCAATAAAGGCCATTAAAAAGGAATTAAAGGTCTTACTCTTTACTGCTAGGGTTTGAGTTGGTGTACATGTCCGAGTGTTTTTCCTTGCTTTTGGAGCATTTACTATGTGTTATGTCTTGTTGAGTGGCCTGAGATGTCCCTGACTGGTAGTCAGCCTAGACACAACGCGTTGAATCTGCAATAGTGTATCTATTGAAGCAACTCTTGCATGAGATAGCAATGGGAAACACATGATTGGTAGCAATTAAGGTGACAACAAAGGCATTGAGTAAGTTTGCTCCAAAAGTATACCAAAAGGTACCCCTAATCAGGAAATTTCTACTAATATTTTTTTTTCTAGTGATGATAATGTGTTTGCTTCTTTCAGAGAGAAATCCCTGATAGGGTATTTCATGGGTAGGGTCCCATACAATTATGTCATTAAGAGCTAGGTTCAAGGGGTTTGGAAGCCACGTGAGTAGTGCTGCCTCTAAACCCGAAGTGAGCATTTATAACTGGCTTCCTTTGTTGCTGGCTAGAAAATGCTTTAGGTTTGGAGCATCCAATGTTTGTTACATGAAATTTGTTGATTTATTTACGTTGTTTGGACTTGATGCAATGAAATCCCCAAATTTGTGAATAGAGAAGCATATGGTGGGATTACATCTCTTCATATGGATGCCCTAAATGATCATTTTGACTGTGTACAATTTCTACTTGATATGAATGCAAATGTGTTAGTTGTCACATTTCATTATGGCACATCAATGGACCTGATATGCATGTTGCCTATCAAATTGTTATAATGAGAGATGATAGTTTTAAAGTCTTATTTTTTTTTCATTTCAAATTTGATGAAACCCTAATTTGAATGAGACTTCTAAGGTGAGTTATATTAATGGATTCACATCTTTTTTAGGGATGGAAACACTCCTCTACACTGCACAACATGTGGAGGAAACATATAGTGCTGTCAGGTTTTTTATAAATTTTTATTACAAAAATAGTCTCACTTTCTTAACCTTTTGGTGATTAGAGTTCATGAAAGCAACCATAAAAACGTTCCTATTGGACTCATAGAACCTTTATGCATTTCTTCCCTTTTAGATCCTACTAGCTGAAGGTGCTATTAGAAACCCTTTGAAATGTAACTGGTAACTTGAATTCAAAACCCAAACATCGATGTCTCTCATGTTAAACCACCCAAATTGAAAGGCATTTTTATTCACTTCTGGGTTTTTTTTGTAACCCTTGGTAACTTTCAAACATGTATGCACACCTTGCCCCTGCATCCTAATTTATGAACTTTGGATGTATGGATGATTTCAATAGTATGCACTTTGGATGACTTTAATAGTATGCATACCTTCTTGAGATACTACTATTGCATTGTGTATTTTCCTACCATGTAGGAAACCAAACTACTCACTGGATATGGACTTAGAAAGACAAAGCAATGATCTTTGCAATTATTTTTTATTGCAATCACACAATTAAATAGGCCTAAAGTGATCAAAGCAGACTAGGCCATCAATCTTTGGAATTAATGCAATAAAGTTAGAATGGAACTAGGACCATCCCAGTAATGCTTGACTCCTCCACTACCCTTAATAACTGTCCTGTATCACTTCATAAAAACCTAGTAAGAACTTGATTTTCCAACCAATCCAAATCCTAAATGCAACCATAATTCGAACAATAAAATGTGGTCCTATACTAATCACTTAGTTAGGCCCCATTCTAAAATTGTATGGCCTAGTTATAGCCATCTGAAAGATCTATATGCATTACCAGGGAAAGAAAGTTGTATGATTGTGTTTCAAGTATTGAAACCATGCTTGCTAGAAACCATGAGCCATGAATGATGTTTTCGGTATTGGAAATTCAATTACAACACGTTGTATCATTTCAATGATTGTAGGTACCACCAAATAGGTACTTCTCAGATCTATCTTCATCAAGTGAGGAAGATAGACTAGAAAGGTTTGAAAGCGAGATGTATAATACAACATCTAACAGGTCAAGATCAACTAGAGGTGAAAAGGTAAGGAGAAAATTTCGTAGACGCATGAAACTCTTTGTTTCTGAAGGAGGATCATGTGGTTATGATAACGAGTGCATAGGTGACATTGAGTTTCCCCTAAGGTATAGACATCTTGTCAAATGATGCCTACCCAAGGAGCTACCCCAAGTGGACATTGATTTCTTCCTCAATGGGAAGACTTATCGCATTGCTCCATCCTCTTTACATGGACTGGGACTATTTTCCATGGATGGCATAAAGGTGTCATATGGAAGTGAAACTGAATTGATGGAGTATGTCGGTCCATGCTACAAATACAATGACTGGTTGTTGTTGGTCCGATATACAAGAAGTATGCGGACATATGGAGTGGTAGCCAATTATTGTCAACTACTGGACAATAGTTTGCACAAAGGAGCAACTGTGTATATTGATGGAAGTCCAAAAGCTTTAGGGAATATCGCAGGGTTTATAAATATCACACGACCAGGGTCAACACATAAGCTACCCAATTGCTTATTTGAAGGGCATGAAGGAAATCATGTATTTGTATGTAAAACAATGTCAATAGCTGTAGGTGAAGAGTTGTTGATCGATTAAGGTTTGAATCGAACAGATGCGGGGGTTGCTATTATGGGAGTAAGTTTCCGATACAACATTTAACTCAACCTTTGATTGATGACTTGTTATTTTTCTCTTGCATCAAGTTTATTTATGTCATGCTTTTTATAATATACACATGGTTAATTATATTGCATGCTTTTTATAATATATACATGGTTAATTATATGTCATGCTTTTCATTAATCACGATTAATAGAGATGGTTATATATGTAATTTTCATTTTTAATATGCCTTAATTCTTATATTGTGGCAGGGTGATCGTGGCCATATGCTAGAAGCTGGCTATGGAAAGTCACTAATGGTGATGGATGAGGTAAATGATAGTTTAATAGTACCCAATAGCATCAATGTAATAGTAACCACAACTCATGATTATATTACATTTGTTAACATTTGACATTTTTTTTTATATTGAGCTCAAAATTTCAATATGATATCATTCTTATTGTATTGTTGCAGGGGGTCGGTACTATGACCACATCGAGAGATTTAGGATAGGTAAAGTTGACTCTCATAGTAACAATAAAGATTTTTTTATATTAAAATTTTTTATTATACATAGTTCAATTTTTAGTTATCGATATTAGTATGTCTTGCATATTGTATTGTGGTAGGGTGACCGTAGGAAGGCACCAATGTCGTTACATCAGGTAAATGATAGCATAATAATACTTTTTTTTTATTATGTGCATTATATATTTTTTACATGATTTTTTTATTGACGTTCGTAGAGCACACCACAGCAAGGTGATGAAGTAGGGATATGTTATTCAACCGACCCAATGCTTACTGTGAAAATGGCTTTGAATAAATGCAATGATGAACTTCTTGAACTGATTTTAATCCATCCAATGACTGAAGAAATACAAGCAAAAATTGATGAATTGGAGAGAAACATTAAAAAATATGCGGTAAGTGGCATCTTTGAAATTTTTTACGAACTACATATATTCATTTATGATATTTTAGTTCTTTTTTTTTATATGTTCTAATGAATTGAAGTTGGATTCCTTAGAGTTATTTGGAGCCAAAAAACGTGTGTGAAAAACATACTGTAGAGGGTTGTATAGTTAGTAGCGAAGCTTCAACGCTTCGTAGATCTACCGTACCAATGAGGCTGTTTTCCACTCCTACAAAAGAGAGCACTTTAGATGCCACGCCCTCAATGGATGTTGGAGGTGAAGATGGCCCTTCAAACACCACTACTCCACATGATGATAGAGAGGACCGTAGCACCGATTGTGATAGTTGTTATCCTGACTCAATGCATGTCGTTAGCAAGGGAGCATTGCCAGTTAGCTTCTTGGTGGACGGAAAGTGTATTCCAATCAAGATACCGAAGATTGCAGGTATTATTTAATTTATTATGTGTTTTTTATTCATGTAATTCTAAGCCACATTACTCAACCTAGTTTTAATTAATTGTCATATGTTTTTTGCAGGAAATAATGTCTTTTATAAGAACCTACATGAAAAGGCTCTAGAGATTTTTGGGCCCACCATTCGTAGACAGTGGAATGTCGAAAATGACAAATTGAAAGATGATTAGTTGATGCACATGGTCAGCTTGTTTGGTGAAACCTTCAACAAAAAAGGTGTCACCAAAGCAGCTGGCTTAAATTTGAAATATGTCAGGAAGATTATAGGGACAATCTGCAAACTAACCACAAGTATGAGCGTCCTCTGATGGTTCCAGAAAAGGAGTGGAAGGCGCTCATGGAGGATGCAAAGGAGCAGGTAGCGAGAAAACAAGGAAAGACTAAGCCAATCGGTTCAAGAAGGTATGGCACATATCATATTTTTTTTAAACTTCCAAATATATTTAAGTTGTAATATCTAACGCATTTGCAACCTTTCATAGGCTCCCTGACACATCTAAAGCAACAAAGGAAAGAATGGAAAAACATGGGTAGCACAAATTGGGCCAGTGTGGATATCAAAAGCTAAGGGCACAAATTGTAAGAATCATTTGATCATTCTATGTAGCCAACAATTAATTGATTTTTCTAACAAGCACTTTACATGGTGTTATGCATTGTAAGGAAATGCTTTTTTTGATGAAGCCACTAATGAATACTTGAAGCTTGGCTTCAAGTACGGTTATCAGCATGTGCCGGAACATCGAAAAAGCATGGGGCAAACCCCAATTTCCCCATCGATTGACTCTCAGGTAAATAAAATCAATAAAGACATCATTAAAATGAACTTGCATAATCTATCCATGAATGATTACATCGAAAAATGAGTGTCTTTTTTTGTTTTCATTGTGAGACCAACAAAAGCAACGAGGCTAGCGGTATCGAACTGGTACCACAAGATGGTGGTGAGCTTCCTAGCCATTTAGGTATGTATGCTATAACACAAATGTATTCAATATGATTTTAAATACATAATTGATGACATTTACTAATTAAAATTTTTCTATGAATGGCAGAGCATGTACCTTCTCATGCTCATTCGGGAGAGGAACAAATGGGAGAGGAAATGAACAATCCAATTGACTCGGCTAGTCAGCCAGCAGGTAAAGATAATTGGAATTAAATTGAAAATAATGAAAAATGTATATCAATAATAACTACGCACTTATATCTATATAACTATAATGGTTTTTGCAAATGATGCCCCTGTCCATCCACCTCCACCCCCTACTAATCGACGTACCAGAAGTATGGTGCGGGAGTGCTTATACACACAATCAATGGAAAAAGAGGGCACAACAACTACAATGGGGAAAGACACAGAAGATGAAGCCACCCTCTTACAATTTATGAGAAAAAAACAAAAACAAAAAAAATGTAGTTGTAAACTTTTAAGTTTTTTATTTAACTGAGTGAAGCCATGAAATATTTTCAGTTTTGTAACAAGTTTTTTGATCTAGTCAAGGCCACTCAGTTTTTGATCAGTTTTGTACCTTCTGAAGAGCGAATTTGTGTATATGGAGACTAAGAACTCTCCAAATTCAGCACTGATTTTGTCATAAGGCCAATAGATTTGGCTATTTGAATTTTAATAAATATGGCCCTAAATTTCCTCCTGGTTCTCTGTAGTTTGCTTTCTATTGTTTGTGTCCGCTATGTGCCTTCACTGCAAGCCATTACATTGCATTGAGGGAGCCTGAGCGCTTTTTGTAGGCATGATAATGGAATGAGGGAGCTTGAGCGCTTTTTGTAGGCATGATAATGGCCTCTCTTAGTGAAATCTTACTTTGGACTCTCTTGAAATGTCAAGTAGGAGTCCTTTGTGCTCACCTTTATGAAATCATGAACCAAAATAATTATTCCATGAAAACACAATTGTAATGCGGTATTCATCAAGCTTGGCAATGAAGAAAGTATATTATAATAGTTCTCTATACAAGTCCATATGTAGATCTGTCTTCTAAATGAAGAAAGTATATTATAACAATGATTCTAGAGTTTTGATAGGGATCTTTGTAATCGGGTTTTTTCTTGCTTATACCATGTCATGGATTAGCTACAATAATTCAGTTTCTAAAGCGTGTAGCTGCCTAGATATTGTAGATGCTATGTACTGGTTATTTAATATGGTAATTCTAAATGACATATTGTCCCGAATATATTGCAAAATTAGTTCATGTAGATTGCTTGGGGTGTGAACTTTATGTACACGTATGTTGGCATTTGAAATTTGTGCATATCCACACTCCTGCAAACAACATTAATCCAAGTTTGAAATGGATCATACCTTGTAGCACCCATGTAATGGTTGGAAGCAGACTGGGAATATAAATACCATCAGCAATTTACCCATAGTTGTCATAATCATTTCCAACTGCTGATCACTACTAAGAGTGAAGAAACATCCTCTTGGCTACTTGAAAAAATTTCAAGGAACAATGTAAGGTTGGACACAATATTGAGATCATGCAACAAAACAAACTTCAAGTTGTGTTGCTTCTTCTCATGGCCTTGAACATCAATGTCACATTTATAATTGGAAAACAGTTGCTTATCTCCACTAGGTTGACAAAGTTGTCGATTTCAAGGTTTCTCCTACATTTGCATGGTTGTCATCATATGATCATTGTTCCCTTCTTTGTTTACCCCTCATTGTTGTGATTTAGGCCATTTGTTATTGAATGGAATCATTAGCAGGAGTTCCATAATTTTCCTTACCTCTCTCTCCATAGATTCCATTTTCATGCACACACAGATCACAAGGAAAAGGTAGCATGCATTTCTCATCACCAGCTAGATAATCTATTTGCTAGATAGATATTTCCATTGCAAAATCTATTTCAAAATCATCCTTGTAACCATGTGGATGGAATGTGCGTGGAAGGTGTAGGACTTAAGAAATTAATGTTCCTTTCTTGTTTTACAAAGTTGTGACAATCAATATCTTGGTTCTTCCATTTCTGGATGGAAAGTGTTGCTTAGGCATGCCAATGAATCATGCTTGGAATCTGGTTCTGCTTTGTTGTAATCCTCACTGTCCATGTCAAACATGGGGTCACAATTATAGCATACAAGAAAATATTTTCTTCCTTGGTCAATAATGATGAATTCATCAATGTCATAGTATTCATGGAGATCTTCCTTCTTACATATAGAGAATATTTGATGCCTCAAGGTCTGACCTCTCCTCATCTTCAAGCCAGTAAGCTTCTTTCTTAATGCTAGACATATAGTGAAAGTTTTGAAGCTCACTTTTGCAAAATTGGCATAACAACACAATAAATTACCATCTTCAGCTGGTTCCTCATAGTCAATGTTTAGGGTACTGCGATTGCTGATTCTTCAGAGTTAATGTTTAGGGTACTAATTTATTTTGTGTTGTTTTTTTCCTTTTATAATGGCAGTATCCATTGATAACTGTGGATTTTTTATTAGACTTTTTAGCTCCTGCACACTTCTGTTATTCTTTGGTCAGATTTGATTATCTGACTCAGACCATCATAGCAACATGATATTACCAGAAGAGTTGTATTTGGTTGAGCATGTATAATGGATGGATATCAATGGTAGTCATAGCAACCATCTTTTTTTTGTATTGTTTTTTTTCCTTTTATAATGGCAGTATCCATTGATGACTGGACTTTTTATTAGACCGATATAACCAAGAAAGAATATTGTTTTCTCCTCTTTTCTCTAGCGCAGTCCAAGTCCTTCCCTAGTTCTTCGAGTTGGCGTTCTATAGACTCTATACTGAGTTTTCTCCGTTTGGCCTTGCATGTTATGAGAGATGGATCTAGAGGTCCTTGAATTACATCATTATTTATATTCCAGTTCCTGGATCCATCCCCACTACTCTTCTCTAGGAGCAGCGGCCTACTATCAGAGTTTAGGTTTTTTCAGACTTAAACTTAGATTGATACTTCATTTTTTATAGGAACCGTTTTGAGGCTTCTGCTTTGGAGTGACATAATTGTATCTGGTAGTTGATAAAGATTAAAATACACCTAAAAACTGGATGATTCTAAGCAACATACATTTGAATACATGTTTCAAGTTTGCTGAAGTGCTTTTAGCTTTTCATTGCTTCTTGATGAACCTTTTTCTAGGCATTAATGATAAGATGGGCATAAGGAAAAATGATGTGGATATGGACCTAGACCCAAAATTTCCAACTTGGTAAGCAGGATCAGTGGAGGGTTTCCAAGCCTGCATGTCTAAATGTCGGCTGGCAGTTTCCTTTAGGGATCAAGAATCCTCATAGTGTCTTGCTGAGTTAAAGTAGAAAGTGCACCCTGCTTTTGGATGTAGGTTTTGCAGTGGAGCAGTAAAGTAGGTGGCTAGACTGTTGTGGAATGGAAAACTCCACAGCAATCCAAGGGGATCTTCATTGGGGATATCAAGCTTGGATACAGTTTGGATGACTATGCTTGACTTCTTCCTATTATGCAGGCAGTAAGTGGAAAGAATACAACTTCCCCAGAAAACTTGTACATTCAATAAAATAGAGTTGTAGATGATACAAGAGGAAAAATCTTAACCCGTGGAAGAGATGAAGATCATGGTCAAAATAAAATGGTGTAATGAGTTAGAAATTCTGGGCAAAGGATCCAACATATTTTGTTTTATTTGCAGATTCTAGGCAGAGTCTAATGTTATCATAGCAACGAAGTGTGAAGAGTCCTTCATTCTCCTACCTTGTGGGAAATCATTCTCTCATTTTCATTCTCATTCTCACCATTCTTGTGTTGATTCTCTCCACAAAAATCCATGCTACATTCTCCATTGGTTACTCAATGATCCAAATCTGAAAATGACCAAAATGAGCACTATGATGAGTAATTTGCAGAGCTTGGATGAAAGATAGGTAGGCTGTAGATGATCATAGAGGATGGGAAGTTAGGAAGCTTTCCCCCACTACATATTACTACTCATTGGCTGCTTGAGAGTGCAAGTTTTATTCCCAGGGTATTTAGAGAAGGCAATCAATGGATTGGGTTCATTTGTCTACACTGAAGAGCACTGGAGGGGAAGGAGATTTTGAGGCACTGTTGAGTAGAGAAGGAAAGATCTTCCCTTGTGTTGTGCAAGGTAGTGGAAGAGTGCCATGGCTGATTGATGGTTGGTGAGGAATGAGGTGCCTGGAGTGCTTTGTAGTGAGCAAATTGGCTGAACCATGAGAGTAATTGGGTTGGGTTGAGTGCATTGTAAGCCTATAGCTTTGTTTCCTTCGCCTTGGTGGCCTCAAAGCCTGGATTGGGGTGGCATATACAATGGATGCCTATGGTTGGATGGAAAATTTCTCATGCACAGCCAGTCTCTTGGACAATCTTTAGTTAAAATCTAAGTGTTCAATCTCTATTTATAAATAACTTGAATTGGAATATATGTATTGTGCATGTTGTGTGCATGAAAGTGCTTAATTCTGAATATAGGCATGGTTGCCATGAATTTTAGTTAACACATCTTTGATTATTCCATTGAATTTTTTATTTGCACCCATGCATGCATTTGAATCGTTTTGGGTCTCTATGGAAAACTATCTCTGTTATGTTATGGTGGATTGGTCTCTTAATGGCCCAGAATTTTTAATGGGTTGTAAGTGGCTTCTTGTTCCATGGCTGGTAATCGGTGGAAAGGTATGGTACATTAATGCTTAAAGGGATTTTAGGTTTTTTTAGAATTGAGCTTTGTTATGCACACCAATTTCCTTTTCCTAGTCAACAAAAGTAAAAATCACACCAGCCACTTGGGAGTGAAAAACCTTTTGTTTTGGTGGTTAGTGTCTAAATCACATTGCTTGGCATTGGGATATAGTGTGTTCCCTTACAAACTGATCTTTTATCCTCAGGACATTCTTCTAAAAATGTCAAGGGATTTTAATTATGATAGTATTATTTATTCTTGGTAGGGAGGTGACAGTGCATTTTCCATTAGTGTCTACATTCAAATAAACATGGTGGATATTTCAGAGCAATCAAATATTGTGGAACAAAAGACACTAGATTTGTTTCCACATGTTGGTCTGACAAGATACTAGTTGGACTAAATCTCTTTCACACATAATTATTTCAAGATCTAGTTGAATCTTCTACTATTATTTTCACTTGAGAATGTGTGGATGTAATATTGGCCGGAAGGAACCAATGTTCTCCAGATGTATGTTGGACTATAGACATGGATGATAATAGTGATGGGGAAATGGGCAGCAGTAGTAATGTTGGCCATAGGGAAAGGTGGAGGAGATACAATGGATAGAGGATTGGAAGCTCATAATTTGCTATTGGTGTGCATTGGGAGTGCATTTTCACTGAGCATTATTGGTCATAATACAAGATAGTGGAGATAAGAAAGATAGAGAGAGTAGAAGCTCGGAATGTGATAACAATGCACATTTGGGAATGCATTTTTCACTGTGCATTGTTGATGCAGTGGATGGAAAGGAGGATCTTTATTATCTTCAACACCTTGTTTATTCAATGTATGCACACGTAGAAGTTTGTTACTGTCAACTATTTAAGTAAACAACCATTTGGTTTATAGGCTATTTTCTGTTGTGAATCCCTTGGTTATGAGAGAGCTTGTAATATAAAGAGAAGCGATGTGTAAGGCTTTGAAATCAAACTTCTGTGGCTAGTGTAATTTATCAATTCTTATTATTTTCCACTGTATTTTAGCACAATGTAGTCTTTGTTGGCTTGGTTTTGCAACCAAGCTTAGTGCTATGGGCACCTGCTAACTAGTAGCAGCAGTTTCAATAGAAATAAAAAAAAATATACTAAATATAAACTAAACTAAACTAGCATGTGCATTTTGAATTAAAAAACAAGAACAAGAAAGATAAAAAATAATTTTTGTATTGACAATGGGGGCAAGCAAGTGCTTGCAATAACAATACCTCCAAGTGATGAAGGTTGTTGAATAGCTCCAATGGTGAGCAACTCCAATCTCCAATGGGTCCTTTCTCCAAGGCTTGCTACAATGGCCAAATACTCAAGGGAGATTTTGGCAGCATGAGGATAGGAATATGGATGGATGTGAAATGAGGAGCCCCTACCACCTTTTTATAGGTTTTGGTGGTGGGAAATACCATTTGTGGTTTTGTGGAAACCAATGGTATTGACCAACATGGTTTAGGTATTTTCCCTCCTTTTTTTTTTTGAATAAAATTAATATTTTTATTCCCTTTTTAATATTTTTGGGAATTTGGGCCCTTTTTGAGGGTTTTTATGTTTTTTAGGAAAAATAATCTTTTTGAGTGGGAAAAAGGGGTGTACTAAGGTCTTTTGGTGACCTTTTGTTGGCTTCAGAGGCTCAGATGGTGGAAAAGTGGACAAATGGGTCATGTGAATAAGGAAATGAGCTAGTGAGCACTTTTTAGGTGTTAACAGATTGCCCCTTGATGTGTGAGGGCAGGAGCTCATCGTATGGCCGATAGACGTCATAGTTCTTTGTCTTTTTTCTGGGGTTTTGGGGAGGAGAAAAGACCGATTGGAGACTGGATCCGTGTCCCATGGAAGCTGCAAAAAATAAACAAATATTACATGGCCTCAATATGAATGAGGAATAATCTCTGATAATGGACGAGGCGAGCATACCCATGCTCGTATCAAGACATATACATAACAATTAGTCCCAAGAAGGGGGATCTAATACATAGAAAATATATTGGTACATCATAATGGTCCAGAGGGGACATTATTTTGGGATGTACTCATGATCATGACATGACTGATCTCAATAACTGATATACTGGAATAACTGATGAACTGCTGAAACTGAAGGTGTCCAACATCTGTAGGGACGTAATGACTGTGAGCCATCTCTGGGAAGTATATGTAACTGTATACTCGAGGGAGTATAAAACTGGTGTAAATCTGAATACTGTTGCCATGCGCAACCCGGATATCTATAGAAAAAGTGTAACTGGTTGTATCCATAGGTAGACTCTCAAATGTGGAGGATTCGGGAGGTATCCGGGGTCTTCGACTAATAACTGAGCGGACCAATACCCTGTGCGAGTCTCAACGATGCGATCAAGGTGTTAAAGTCGAGCATGTGAGAAACAACCATTTGGAGAAGCACTGAGGACTCTTCTCGAAATGATTCGTAGGCACTCATCATAAATGGTGATGAGTCCAAGACACAGGGACCTCTAGGTCTATCCTCTCGAATAAATTTGGTTGTCGTCGATAGAGGGAGACCGGCAACTAACAAGGCAATGATGTTTCCTTGATAGGAGCGCGAGGTGTAGAACTGAAGTGTGGTAATACTGATGGTAGGACTGACATACTTGTGGGGATGGGAAGTAACTGGGGTCAATGGGTAGACTCAAACTTCCTTTGTTCAGAGCATGATGACATGGTTGACCTAGCAGCGTAGGGAACTGACTTGTAGGTGTGGGAATCATTTCTTTTAAGGACTGAAGCGTGTGTATTGACTCTGGGGGGGAATCAAGCTGATGGGTGTTGTCGAGGGGTTCTCAAGGTGACATACTGCAGAATACTCTAAACAAAGGTGACCAAAATGGGGAAGCTGCCATATGAGTAGATGTGATCTGTTGTGGCACCGAGAAGCACCATTGGGTCCTTCTTCGTAGTTTTAATGAGCTCCAAGAAGGGATAAAAGTGTGCTCTGAAATGGTACTGTCCTGTGGATTTGTGAGCCCAGGACTGTTCGTGCTCATTGGTGCTTTCATTTTTAAGGAGTCTGAAAACAATAAGAAGACTCTGCAGTGGTTGTGACTACTGTCCTGTTGGTTTTACGAGCCCAGGATGGTGATTGCTTGTGGTCGCTTTCATGTTTAGAGAGTCTGAAAGTGGTAAGGCGACTCCATTGGTGTTCTTTTTCGTAAGTTTAGTCTCCAAGGCCCGAAAAAGCATAAAATGATGCAGATGGAGAACTCTTCTAGCTGATGTGACTAGAGTATTCCTTTTTCGTAATTAGTCTACAAGGTTCGGAAAAGGGGTAAACTTATACCAGGTAGATGCCCTTTCAGATACGTTTAGCGAGCATGAAAGGAAGCAAGGTTGCTCGGCGATCTTTTCATTGTTTTAGGAGTCAGAAAAGAGCTTAACAGAAACTCCCTAAGTGCCTTTTTCGTAAAAGGGATTGCTCGGCCCGAAAAAGGGATAAAATTATACCAAACAAAGAGGGATTGATGGGAGCAAGAAAAAAGGTCTCAAGCTTCATCATGTGTGCGGGATACCGGATCCGGTGACATAAATATTGACAAAAGGGGGCTGCGGTCGTTGTGGCACGCAAACTGAGGCAATGAGAGGGCATTTTGAAAAAATGGCCGAAAAGTATGGGCGTGAGAGCGAGAAATGATCTCAAGCATCATCACAAGCACGGGAAACTGAATCCGGTGATATAAGACTCGCTAAAAACGGACGACAGCCGATGTGGCACGCAAACTGAGGCGACGAAGGGGGCATAGGAAAAATGCCCAAAAAATCTAGGCGTGAGAGCGAGTGATGATCTCAAGCATAATCACGAGCGCGGAAAACTGAATTCGATGATATAAAGATTGTCAAAAACGGAGAACGGTGGATGTGGCACGCAAACCGAGGCAATGAGGGGGCATGGAAAAAATGGTCAAAAAAATGGACCTGATGAAAACAGGAAAAGGAAAAATCTATCATGAAGTTCTCGCTACGCTGATTCCAATGGTACCAACGGTTTGAGAAACGGACGTCGTATGAGACCGGAATGGCGGTTTGAAAAATGGTGGGATTTCTATAAATAGGGCGTGGGGCCCATGTGACATGTCATTGTTATGTGTGAGTTCAGCAGAGCAGTCATAGCTCTTTCTCGATTTCTGGGAGATTTGACCGTTGGTTTTCGATTCTACGAGTTTCAGGTAACCTTATTTGCCTTAGCCTTTTCAATTATGTCTTTTTTGTTTGGCGGCGGGCCCCTGAAGGCCATGAAATTCCACGTTGACCTTCCAACGTGGAATATCGCGGGTTTCGGGTCTCTTCCCGCAATGAACCACGCGGGTTTTAGGCTGATAGTCACGATGTTCATCGCGACTATGATATTGGAACCCGCAATGTTCATCGCGAGTTCATGGGAGATAGTCGCGATGCTCATCATGACTGTCTGGCAAATATCCATGATGTTCATCGTGGGTTTTTGAATGGAGGCCGCAATGATCATCGCGGCTTTTGATGGAAAAGCCGCGATGGTATTTTTGCAAAAAAAAATTTGTTGGGTCTAAAAATTTCTTCTATTTTTTGGCAGGATGTTGAGGAGACCATTGTTGTCATGGCGAGAGCGGGAGATAGATGATGATCTGATGGAGAGGATTCGTACTGATCCAGGGGTCTGGCAGACTCTAGAGGTGAGTGGACTTTTGAAGTTCACTCAGATCCCACCAATGCGTTCAGTGAGACGGCTCCTGAACAAGTTGGTGAGTTGGTGGGTGCCCGTGGAGGGTGCTTTTATGATTGGGGGACAGAGGTTGGAGATCACTCTCACAGACGTATACTTTCTGACTGGGTTGCCTCGTTTGGGGGAGGTGGGAGATCTTCTTGCTGAGGATCCCGCCAGGTGTTGATATGGAGGATTTGCTGTAGACCTTTTGTGTTGATGGGGCTATTTTGCAGAATAGTGCCTTGAGTCTGCGATCACTACGGGAGTGGGACATGAGGGCTGTTGGGGCAGGTGTGCTACGAGTGCTGGGTGCTGCGGTGCCACATCATTTGTCCGGGGGACAAACGATGATGGTGGACTCTGTGCTTCGGGGGACGTATTATGCATGGGCTCAGATGTTTCTAGCAGGTTTCCTGAGAGATCTGGACAAGTGCTATCGAGAGGGAGGAGAGTTCTGTTATGCCTCCTTCCTATGTTGTTTTTTCTTCGAGCGAGTGTCGACCTTACAACCATGGGTGCCCATTTGTGATGGTCTGGTGAGTGAGCCGCGCATGGTGCGGTGGGGGCATATGATGCCTCGTGGTGGTGGTGGTGTCCGTGGGTTTTTTACAGAGGAGGTATATGAGCAGTGGGAGCAGATGCCCCTGGTGATTGAGGATTATCCATATGCTGGCATGGACTACCGAAGCGACCTAGAGATGCCTCGAGCCCAGGGATAGGCCTGGGGCTTAGACGGTATGTTTTGTGGTTTGTTTTATACTATATCATGTGATTTGTTTATGGTTATAGTTAGATGTGTATATGATGGTTTATTTGCATTGTGCAGATGTTGGTCCTGTACCATCAGCCGACTATGTGGTTCTTCGGGGGCGGGCGATGGTGGTCGCTCAACCACCTCCATGTGGTGGAGGATTTGCGGCTCATGGGCGAGGGGTTGGCCCTCGAGATGATGCTATAGAGGGTGTCAGACAGACATTCGACATGATTCTAGATGGACTCCCGGAGGATGGCTGGAGAGAGCTGGACTGGGACGTCGTGGAGCATTGCTTCGTTGTGCCACCTGACTGGCGGTCGCTCCTGTTGAGGACAGCAGTTTTTGTGGTAGAGCACAGGGGTGGTGCTCGGGATGACCCAGCAGGGCCAGCGGAGGAGGCGCCAGAGGAGCCCAGGGATCCTCATGACTAGATGATATGTATTTGTCCCCAAATGCTGATGAGCATATGGGGAAACTCTTTTTGTACGGCTGATGTTTTTTTTGTATATTGGGTGCTAAGGGCACCTATGACATGTTCTGACTATACGATGATGTATATATATGTATATATTCGATGTGGTATATAGTCGTGTATGCACGTGGATGCACTTGTTGTCTTTATGATCACCTGTGGAGGCATGTTTGATTTTCTGTATGCCCGTGGAGGCACATGTTATGCACGTGGATGCACATTTTGTTTTTGGTATATGCCCGTGGAGGCACATGGTATACACGTGGATGAATTATTTGTTTATGGTATGATGCAATTGATGTGCCAGTCAAGTACATTGTTGGCCATATGGTCTGCTACACTATTGAGTTTTCTTGGGACATGTGTGAATGAAATGGATTCAAACTGTCGAATCATTTGTTTAGTGCGCAAAATTTTTCTAAACAGACAGGGATCGCGTACCTGATAATCATTGTTGAGTTGGGAAACTAGGAGTTGTGAGTCCAAGAAAATGTTAAGGTGACGTATGCTCATTTGGAGAGCTGTGGCCAAGAGACCGGTCACGGCATCATATTCAGCCTGGTTGTTGGTAGCGGCACCCAAACACACTCCGTCGATGTGGATCAACTCATGTGAAGGGGAATATATTACCCAAGCTGTGGAGGCCAGATTGGGGGACCAATGGCTTGCACCATCGACGAAACCGACGTAGCAGAGTGGAACATGTGTGTGAACGGGATCAATGGAAGGGGCCGACCAGACAGAGGGGTATCCAGTGGAGATCGTATAAATGGCGGGGTCAAGGTCAGGCATTTCGGTATTTGACCAAGTAAAGACATCAGTGAATTCTTGGAACAGTTGTTGGTATTCTCCGATCTCATGCTCACTGTGGGAGGATCCTAATGTAATGGTATGAAGGGCACCAAGTGGGTCAGAGATGTCAATGTGGATGACGGGAGAAATATCGGCCATAGGATCCTTTAACCAGTCGACTCTAGTAGGAAGGAAATCTTTGGACTCAACTGCGGATTGGGTAGCGGTGGTGGATGAAGTCTCTTCCGGGAGGAAGTATGGACGATGGTGCATGTCTTCCCAGAGATAATTAAGGGCAGTAGGAGTCTCTCGAATCTCTTCATCATTGCGGGAGCTTTGAGTGGTCAAATCAAGTGATGAGGTAGTGGTAGTCGAAGAGATCATGTAGATGGTGTTAATCTCTCCGGATGAGGATGATGGGGGAGGGTAGATCTCCTTGATAGTAGGGGGTTCCGTCTCAAGGTCCAAATTGTTCATCTCATAGAGAGTTGCTCTATAATATGGGATGTCAGGACAGTGATGTGAGTAGTGGTCGTAAATACCGCATATCGCACATGGGTGGTTGGTACACATTGATTTATCACGAGGCATGGGGCTTGGATCGAGTTTGACCACTGGGATGTTGGGGTCGTCGTCCAACATTTGCATGTGTTCCTGCAATGCAGGTAACTGTGGACACTGATGAGTTGGATGGCCTAACTCATCACACAATGAGCATTTGGGAGGAGCACGAAACACGGGGGGAGGTTTAACTACCTTAGGTGGGGGTACCGCAGTGTATGGTTGCGGGCCTCTGCCCCCAGTGGGTCTGATGAGTGGAGGGGGATTCGTCGATGACGAAGGAGTAGTGATACCGGGAGGTGGTTGGGTAGAAGTAACAATGGGTTGCATCGGTTGTAGGATGACATTTGGTGTCGGCGGTGGAACGAGAGGCGAAATATGCCACACGGGAAATCCCAATGTTAACCCGGGGAGACTAAGGGTAGCCATAACCAGAGCGCTTACTACGCCCGAAGGAGGGAATAGAAAGGGGATTGTGTGGATGGGTGTAACACCGATGTGACTAGGGACCAATGGTGGTTTAGGGAACAAAGGTGGTTGATTATCGGGTGTTTGTGTATTCTGTGAAAGAGTACAGAGGTTCGCGACGTGGGTCTCTAGTTACGGCGGTGGAATGGACTGGAATGTAGAGGTCATTGGCGCCTCGGAGTAAAGTCCGAGTCCTACTGAGGAAATGAATGAGGTAGTTGCCCCACAAACAGGTTGTTCAACCATGGGGAGAACATTTTCAGGTGTGGCAGGGGCCTTAGGATCGTAGTAGGTGAGCTAGTCGACCTTGACCACGCGTCCCTCATGGGGGAACTGCATGGTATGAAAAACGGATGAGGAAACAGCCCGCATGGCATACATGTAGCTGCGGCCAAGTAAAATGTTATAGTCAAGTTAGGCATTGATGACCTCAATGTCAATGAGCACAGTTTTACCCGCCAGCTGGACGGGGACATTAGCTAAGAGACCTTGAGGTTGTGCCGAACGGCCATCATATGCTCGCAATGCAGTAGTGGACTGCTGGAGAGTAGGGGATCCCAACTTCTGCCAAACGAAGGTGGACATGACGCATGTAGAGGCCCCTTCATCGATAATGCACCGATGGATGACAAGATTCCGAATAGAAACGGAAACTTGGAATGCTAAACTAGAAGGCAGTCGTGGTTCGGACTGGTCTGAATCGAATACGATCAGCTGTGAATCATTGGGTTCGATGGCGCCAATGGCAGAGAGCAAAGTCTTGCACATGAAAGGACAGTTTTTCAAGACTTCTAAAGCGGACATGGCTGCAGGAGACTAGGCTAAGTCGTCTACGATGTTGTAATTCGACGCAGCCCGAGCATTGGGATTATTATTGATACGACGAAGTGGGAAGCGACGTGCTTTAGAAGTGCCATCAAGTGCAGCCGGAGGTATACGTAACGTTTGATCTGTGGGATTAACGTTAGTGTTCTTGTCGGCGGGAGGGGCTTCAGAGGTGGAGCCATATTGGTTTCGACGAGTTTGGAGGTTGGCATCGGCAGTTGACATCATCAACAAATGGTGAGTACCTGAATCGAACATGGGTTGATCAGGGGCTGCATAAGTGATCTGCTGTGATGGCACATTGCCCCGAGGGGGGGCTAACGGCTGAGTGTTCACTACACCTTGGTTTGGAAAGGGGTTTTGTAGCACCAAATGTTGATGTTGAGGTGGTGGAGGGTTGGGTGGTGACTGAGCAGCCGCTTTCCCTTAATGATGGGCATCCTCGGTCCAGAGTTGCTGAGCTCGCTCCAAATGTGGGCAAGAATGCGTGTAATGACCATAGACCCCGCAGATAGAACAAGGGTGGTTTGTTATGAGGTTATTATTTCTAGGCTGCTTGGGATTCCGATCCGGATTGCGGTTGGGAGGAGGAGCATTGTTATTCTGCGGAGGATTGGGAGGTGGAGGACCTTGCTGATGTTGTTGGTTATTACTGCAGTTATGACCTCTACCACGGTTCTGTTGCGCACCTTGGTTGCGCTAGTTGTTTTGGTTCTGGCGCTGGTTGTGCTGTGTGTACACTTGCCCTTGAGCAGTGGGAGGATTTTGGTTCGCCGCAGGTGCGGGAGCAGGTTGTGGTGGATAATAAGCCTGTGGGGCTAGAGGTGGTCCAGTGACCTGCTGGGGTTGTTGGTAACCCTGAGCTATTGGAGGTGTTGGGTTAGCTGCCACAGCTTGCTGTGGATAGTACACTGGTTGAGGTGCAGCTGGGGTGGCGTATGCAGGTGGTGCATGACCAAAACACTGAGGTGGACACAAAGGTCCATGGGTATGGTGGTGATGTGCCATGGGAGCATATGAACTGGTTGCTCCGGACTGAGATGTAGCCCGCGAAAGGTCAGGACCATGGCTAGGATGTGCAATGGAAAAGGGTTGGGGATGCGAGGCCATATGACTAATGATGCCATCAGCGGCATGGGATGCCCCCGGCGCATCATGTTGGGATGACTCACCCCGAGGGGCGTCCGGTATAATGGTATATAGATAACCCGGCTGGGCGTAAATGAGATCAAACTGTTGGGCTTTGAGGATGGCCTCTTCTTCAGACTGGGGTCTTTCGGATGCCACATCCTTCGCAATGAGAGGGAGGAGGGATTTTAGAAACCAATCTAGGAAGATACGGTCGTCTAACTTGATTTTGCAGAGGCTTCGGCGTCGACGCCACTCATGAATGTGGTCAGTGATGTGGGTGGCCATGTTCTGTCTGCAAGATAGTAGGATCTCGACGCCCGCATCATAGCGGATAGGTAACTGAAAGAACTGCAGGAAGGTCGAGGCAAGGGAGGTAAAGGTGGCATGCGTCCCATGGGATTGCTCGATATACCACTTGGCTGCAGAACCAGTGAAGGTGCACTGTAATAGACGGAGGTGGATAGAGTCGTCCACTATGGAGTTGGAGGAACACCATAGATGGAAGGACATGATATGGTTCTGGGGGTCCTCACCTGCCTTGCCGTCAAACTTAGGGATGTCGAAGGGGAGTTTGCTGGGCATGTGAGGCCATGCAGGATCGTGTCTGATAGGGTCATTGGTGAGCCTGGCTAGGTCTGGTAAGTTCAGACTCGCCATGTACGGTAAGCTAGCAGATGTAGTGACTGAGACTGGGACATGCCTAGTCATGGTGGTATGATGTAGGGGTCCAGTAGCGCCTAAAGGTATGCTAGGTATTGAAGGTATGTGTCCTCCAATAGGTGTGGTCTGGTATGGGCCAGCGCTTCCAAGTGCAACATGGGTTACACTTGGGTTAGGAATAGTAGTGGTGATTCCTGGAATCTAGGTTGTGGGGATCAGAGGGGGTGTGACCCCTATGTTGGGCATACCCATAACAGGTGGTGTCCCTGTGTTGGGAATTCCTATAACAGGAGGTGGCCCTGTGTTGGGCATTCCTAAATGTGGAGTGTCCGCCATATTCGGCATACCTAGGGGAGTGGTGGCTACCATGGATGGCACCGTAGTAGAAGGGTCTGTGGACGTCTCTCCTATGGTGCTGCTAAAAAGTGGGTCAAATTGTGTTCCAGCCATAAGGTTGGTTGGGAAAAACTCATTGGGGTTTTCGGATTCTTCCTCAGAATCAGAAGTGAAGTGAGGCATGTCAGAATTGGATGACTGTCTAGTTGACTGACGATGTGTCGAGTCAAGGGATAAGGCTCGGCATCTGTGACGTGGCGAGCCAAGTAGACTGAACTCTGGGAGTTCGCCCTGAAGACGATGAGAGCGTCTAAAATTCTCAATGGTGAGAAAATAAGTTTTTGTGTAAAAATCTATATGTGTAAAATGGTAATGTATAAAAAACTCAAAACCCTAATGCAACCAAGGGTGCAAGAAGGGGAGTGAAAATGAATGCTCTCAGGCCAAAAAACAACCTCAAAAAGGCACTTATTATAGTAGCTGTGCTACAATAAGTGGAGGCATGCAAAAAAAATGATCAGAGTACCAACATGCAAACAGCTTCTAGAAAAAATAGGTGTAACTAGACCAAAGGTGGGTTGAATCATGCAAACACCTAACTAAAAGTATTGTGAATCAACAAATAATATTCTCTGCAAGGTGATGAAATCCAAGTCAGACAATATGAGTGTTGAGTCAACGGCTAGATATCCCCCTATCGGGAGGGACATCAGGTAATCTATCCTAAAGAATGGCTACTAGGATACTCCGTTCACGACACGTCGAGAAAAGGTAAATCTGTCATTTGGTCCTTTATCGCAATACCCCCATACAGGGATATCCCGAGAACTGCGAATGGTAGCCCTTCGATTACTGAATGGATTTCGGTATTCCACTCAGGCTTCCAGAACCATCCTCACGACTTCAACCCTCCTAGGGGAGAGGCCTTCCCATAAACCAGTTGTGGCCGTGCCAATAAATACTAAGAGATTTTAGCTCCCTAAAGGACAACAACTATGTCTCAGATGTAATAACTGAGGGGTGTTATTGGAACACCTATCCCCTCAATACTACCTAGCTACAAAGTTCTTTTAGTGTTCCCCAAGTGGGTTGAAATTAGGGTAAGTTTTAAGGCTCAGTTTAAAATTAATGTTTGAGTGGGTGCCCGTGTGATATTTTAAACTGTAATTGAAAAAGTAAATGCTAAGTATTCAAAAAACAAAGGATCTTTTGAAATAAAAAGCAAATATTATGAATTTTTCAATAAATGGAAATTAAATGCTTTTCAAGGACTATTCAAAAAACAAAGGATCTTTCAAATAGGAAAGCAAATAATATAACTTCTTTTCGAAATAAATGGATTTCATTTTCAATAATTGCTATGGGAAAAATATTAAAGAAGCAAACAACAAAAATTTTAATCTAGATAAAATGCAATCAAATCCTTCTTTCAATTTCTGAAAATATTTAAAAAGATTTCTTCACATGTGCATTCTAAATAGTAAAATTTTTTCCATGGCTATAAAATATGCAGGATTTCTAATATGGGAAAATGTGCTATGTGGGCAGAAAATACAGTAAGAAATTAATTTTTTAAACGATTCGGCCGAATGAAAAAATTAGCATCGCGGGTTTTGACAGAAAAGACGCGATGGACCGCGCGGGTTTCTGTCACACAGTCGCGATGGGCAGCGTGGGTTTTGACCGCAAAGCCGCGATGTGCAGCGCGGGATTTCGTCACACAGTCGCGATGTGCAGCACGGAAAAGATCCGCGAAGCCGTGATGTGCAGCGCGCTAATGGGCCGCGAAGCCGCGGTGAACCGCGCGGAAAAAGGCCGCCCAGTCTCGATGAGCCGCGCAACTATTGGGCGAAAAACCGCGAGGCGAAAGCCGTACGCGAATGCCGAAAAATGATGCCGAAAATTGTGAATTTCGGGCTGTTAATGGCTAAAAAATGGGCCAAGACCTAGGACAACAATGGATCTACTGTCTAGGGTGGCAGATCTATGAATTAAACTAACAAATACTATCAAAAATTAAGATCTAAAGCAAAAGTGAGATCTAAAGATTCAAAAAACAGTGGAGTCGCCAAAAAACTGTTGGCTTGGTTTTGCAACCAAGCTTAGTGCTATGGGCACCTGCTAACTAGTAGCAGCAGTTTCATTAGAAATAAAAACAATATACTAAATCTAAACTAAACTAAACTAGCATGTGCATTTTGAATTAAAAAACAAGAACAAGAAAGATAAAAAATAATTTTTGTATTGACAATGGGCGCAAGCAAGTGCTTGCAATAACAACACTTCCAAGTGATGAAGGTTGTTGAATAGCTCCAATGGTGAGCAGCTCCAATCTCCAATGGGTCCTTTCTCCAAGGCTTGCTACAATGGCCAAATACTCAAGGGAGATTTTGGTAGCATGAGGATAGGAATATGGATGGATGTGAAATGAGGAGTTCATACCACCTTTTTATAGGTTTTGGTGGTGGGGAATACCATTTGTGGTTTTGTGGAAACCAATGGTATTGAACAACATGGTTTAGGTACTTTTCCCTCCTTTTTCCTTTTTTGAATAAAATTAATATTTTTATTCTCTTTTTAATATTTTTGGGAATTTGGGCCCTTTTTGAGGGTTTTTTTTATGTTTTTTAGGAAAAATAATCTTTTTGAGTGGGAAAAAGGGGTGTACTAAGGTCTTTTGGTGACCTTTTGTTGGCTTCAAAGGCTTAGATGGTGGATAAGTGGACAAATGGGTCATGTGAATAAGGAAATGAGCTAGTGAGCACTTTTTAGGTGTTAACACTCTTGCAAGCAAATACATTTTCTTTAATCTGAAAATTTTTCAAGCTACAAGAGGAATACTCTACATAGTCCTATGGTAATCTCAAATGGTTGCAGTTCTGTAATAAATTAGAGAAGAGGCATTTAACCAAATTGCTTATGGTACACCCGTCAATGTGTTTATGGTGACCTATTGGCAGGCTATCTGGAATATCTGTCACATATAATATAGCATAAATGAAATGATCAAATGTTCTTACATTTATAGATATATAAAAATTAAGAAGGTCGTGTTGTCCACGCAATAATGAAGGAAATAGGTCAAATACAAGAAGCCTAAAATCTAGAAATTAATATATGTGAATGTAGTGTCTTGAATTTAGTGGGAAATTAATTAAGCGGGAGTAATTCCCAATGTCAATCGATTCAAAAAATTCAAGTAAAGAAAGAAAATGCATCAAAAGCTTGAGATTTAGCTACAAAACAAGATGGTAACTTTATTCCAAAGCTGTGCAAGTACTAAGTTTGGTTTTGTTGGTTCAACTTCAGAGTACTCCAGTGGATGTCAAATGCTTCAAAAGCAGCAAGTGCAAGGATAATTTCACATGAACAGGATGAGAGTGACCTCTAACTCTCATTGATTAATATGTTGTCTTACACACTCAAGTTGGTAAAGTTGACATTGCAACAATGTAGGAGGGTTACAAGTCTTGTGTTTTCTTCTAGTTATGGAACAATTTGAAGGGTTTGGAAGGGAATATCTGCCAGCTATCGTGTCTATACACCGGTAAGGCCACCTGTTTTGAAGCTATGTAATTTTTGGACGCTATAATATAATAACATATTTACAAAAAAAAAATATTAAGGATGATTTTGTTATTAGAAGAATGATTTTGTTTATTGAGTCTAACTAGGAAAAATTATTGTTATCATCCCCACCCAAATAAAAATCAGAGTATATTTTTTATACTATGACCAATACAATGCTACATATTGATCTAGTTTTGTAGTTGTAGAAAAAGTTCTACATTGCTTGACACAAAGACAATGGATATATTTTGGAAGCATTCCCTTTTACTCACTGTAGAGACCTAAAGGTAGTGTTTTCACACTTGTAGCATCAAAGAATGAGCATATACGATAAGATTGAGATTTTACAAGAATACCACAATGGTCTATTAGTTTTTTTGTGGAATAGGCATTCATAATGTTGTTTTGGGTATTATACCTTTAAGGAGATGATCTTATCAGGAATGTTGTGGCATGTTTTAAATGGATTTGATGTCTTTGATAGGACTACCATTTATATATTTCCCATGTATCAGCAAAGGAATGAAGGTGCCTCTGAAACCATCATACTTTATTCTCAATTTTCCTTTCCTTAATAAGGAATCTGATCATTTTCATGTCTTCTTTTAAACCATTAGGTGAAGGGAACTCCTCAAGCGTTAACTTTGTTCCCTCTTTAATTCAATTGTTTCCCATCTAGTAATACCAAAATTCTCTCAATCACAATTCATAGTAAGGTAAGTGGCTTTTAAAGGGATCAAGTGGCATTGGTTAAAAAGGCGAGTAGGAAAAAGTGGAAATTAGCTATGGAAACAATTGGGTGATGTCTCCACCTCTTACCATGCACAACACGCAAACCTTTAGTCCCCATGTAATGTTTTAATAAAACATAACAACTAAGTCTCGGCGTGTCAAGAAGCACTTGACATGTCCAAGCTGAGATCACTGCCAACATTTGTCATCATCACTACTAGCTTATGGCATTTTAACATGCATTCTTAACATCTAATTATGGTAGGAAATTTTTTCCACAAATAGTTAGCATGTGTTTTGAATCACATAGCCATACCAAGGCTTCTTGGAGCCTCACCAAGCCTCAAGGAAGCAAGACTGTCAGTAGTAGAACATTTAAGTTAAATCAAGCTTCCTAATGGCATACCCCCCAAGCTTCCAGAGAATGTTGTTATAATTTATAAGCATAGTGCTAAAATAAAAACGAAGGAGATCACAACGAATGAATAGCCCAAAAACATTCTATCATGATTGATGACAAAGATTTCGTTGCATCCACTCTTCTAAGATGCAGATGCCAAGAATATTGAACTTGGTGTTTTGGTTGCTTGATGACCTTTAAAGGCTAGTTTAAAATATCCACTAGGAGTGAAAGTTATATGTAATAGGGAAGCAAAGCTTGGATTCATATCAAAACTAGAAATTGTTGAAAGTGGTATGGAATAAAATACATTATAAACTAAGAAGTAATTGAATCAAGGGTCCATGGTTCTTAGCAGAAACCCTTTTACTGCTACCACGGTGATGCACAACACAAACATGATTCTTTCAGAATAGGCATTGGCTACATAAAACTATCATTAAGAAAAAGTTCCTAGCACCCAAGATTTTAACTAAAAACAAACTATCAAAGAGACTCCAAGAATCCAATCAATTAGACAAGGGCTTGTACAATTTCAAGGTGATATCTTCTGGCAATGACAATGCTCTGCCAGCATATTCTATAGAACTAATCTATTGAGATTTATCTAAACATCACACCTCCGATGTTCTGTTACATAAATTCGCTAAACATTATAGAATTTTAAATGCTTTCACTGGGATGACAGACTTTGATAAGTTGTTAGATTACACTTTAGACAAGAGAGTAATTAGAATTCAACAATAACATAATGAAAATAAATGTAGCAATGACATCACAATGCCATGGAGTTCTGCAATTTAAGACAACCCACAAATAGGGATACAATGCACTATTGTTGACATTAACCAATATATGCAAACTACAACATTAGCACGATTTTCACCAGATATAAAACACATGCCTCTCTTTGTTCAGAAATATTATACTCTTCTAAACAAAAAATTAGTATGCATATATTAATTTGAAAGTATACATATATTTGTTACATGGTTCAATTAGCATCACCAGTAATCTCCACAAGAACACAATCCACCATTAAAGTGGTGATAACGGTTTGCATCTCTCACAATAATTTCTTGCCCAACAATCTTGGAGATGAACTTAGTGACATTGTGGCAATCACTACACACACGAAGGTTCTTCGTGATCCTGATGGGGGTGCCCGGGCTTGTACTGATGATCCCAAAAGAAATGGACAGCTTCTCGCTATGATTGCATATTAGTATTTCCTTCACCTCCTCCTCCACGTTTTGCAGCACAAGATTTGTGTTAGGCACATACCCCACCTCCTTAATTTTCCCATACAAGGCTTCCAACATAGCATAAAATTTTTCAGTTTGTGGATGGGTTTTGTCTCCCACAAGGAAGGAATGAACTTCTCTATTTACCTCAATAAAACTACATCCTAGTGGCTTCTTCACATCCCTCTCTTTCATCATTGTCCTCAACTTTGCTACATCTTCCCATCTACCTGCCTCAGCATAGATGTTTGACAACAATACATAATATCCAGCCTCACTTGGTTCTAATTCAAAAAAATGCTTTGTTGCTTCTTCTCCAAGCTCAATATTGCAGTTAATTTTGCAGGCCCCAGGCAAATCCCCCCACACGACAGCGTCAGGCTCTAATGGCATCTTTTTTATAATTTCATGTGATTCATCCAGATGCCCGGCATGCCCAAGAAGGTCAACCAATCATGCATAATGATCTAGATCAGGTGCAAGGCCATAATTAGCCCTACATGAGAGCAAGCAGTCAAAAAACCAATGAAGGTGACATGATACACCTTTGTGTCTGTCAGTTGCATCTGGGAAAAAAGTGTGAGATCATCCTCACCATGTCCATGAATTGCATATCCCAAGATCATTGCATTCCATGAAACCACATTTCGACTCGACATCTTGTCAAACACTTGTCGAGCAATAACTATATGTCCACATTTGCCATACATGTCCACAAGCCCACTTCCCACAAAAACATTAGAGTCAAATCCACTCCTTATCACATAACTATGGATCTGTTTACCATGTTCTAGAGATAATAAAGCCGCACAAAGAGGCATAACACTAACCATGGCAAATGGGTCAGGTCTTATGCCCTGGACTTGCATTTCATAAAAGAATGCCAAGGCTTCATGGGGCTGGCCATTCTAGGAATAACCAAAAACGATTGCAGTCCATGACACAACATGTCGTTTAGGAATTCTTTGAAACACTCGTCGAGCTATGTCTATATGCCCACATTTAGCATACATGTCTATAAGCCCATTGCTCACAACAACATTAGATGCAAATCCATTTCTCATCACATAACCATGGATCTGCTTACCTTGTTCAATAGATAATAAATTCCCACATGCATACAGAACATTAAGCATGATGATTGAGTTGGGTTTTATGCCCTGGACTTGTATTTCATTGAATTACGTCAAGGTTTCATGGGAGTGGCCATTCTGGGAATAACCAACAATGAATGCATTCCATGTCACAACATTTCCATGAGGCAATCTTTAAAACAATATGTTGGCAATGTTGACATTCCCACATTTGGCATACATGTTTACAAGGGCAGTTCCCACAACAACATTAGATTCAAATCCACCTCTTATTACATAACCATGGATCTACTTACCTTGCTCCAGAGCCAATAAATTGGTGCATGCTGGGAGAACACTAACAATGGTGATTGAGTTGGGTTTTATGTCGTGGACTTGCATTTCATTGAAGAATGCCAAGGCTTCATGGGGATGACCACTTTGGGAATAACCACCAATGACTACATTCCATGAAACAACATTCCTCCGAGGCATTCTTTCAAACAATTTGTGGGCAATGTCAACTTTACCACATTTGGCATACATGTCTACAAGACCACTTGGAATTTTCATTTATTATTATTTTTTTAAATAGATATGGCTGTCGCTATAACGACAGATGGCCTAGCAAATGGAAATGAATTTGTTATACTAGAGACGGAGGATGCTCTGTCACTAGTATAGAAAATTCATCACAATTTGCTAGGCCATCTGTCGCTATAGCGACACCGCATTGTTAGGTAGTGTGTCGCTATAGAGACCCTTCCTTAGCAACACAACGAAACAAGAAACTGTATGTTCGTGGCTATAGCGACACTTACTCATTGCTATAGAGACATATATTTGTGGCTATAGCGACACACACCTTAGCAATACCACAGAACATGTTGAAACAAGCAATTGTCTTTTCGTGGCTATAGCGACACTTGGGCATGGCTATAGTGACACATGTTCGTGGCTATAGCGATGCTTGTTCATGGCAATAGCAACACTCACCTTAGTAATATCATGTAAAAGCAGAAGTATGTGCGTCGCTAGAGAGATAAGGAGGCATCGCTAGAGCGACAGATGTGAGTCTTATGAGAGCACATTTGTAACCAACACATGTCCTCCATATCCTGTGGCTATAACGACTGATGTTTTGACGTGTCATTGTAGCCACAAAATTAGTGCGACGAAAAATGGGAGTCTTGTTCGTTGCTATAGAGATGAAAATGTGTTGCAATAGCAACGAAGTTGCCTGGAAAAAATGGTCACATGGACTAGTGACTTATTACATGTGACCCCTACCACAAAACCTTAAAAGAGTGTCTTTCCAAGCAAGATCTCTAAAGAGCATTTGAGGCATTTTTCACCCTGTCCAGATCTCCAGGACTTATTACATGTGGTCCCCACAAAACCTTAAAAGAGTATCTTCCCAAGCAAGGTCTCTAAAGAGCAGCTGAGGCCTTTTTCATCATGTCCAGATCTCTAGGACTTATTACATGTGGTCTAGAAAAACCTTAAAAGAGTGTCTTGTCAAGCAAGATCTCTAAAGAGCATCCGAGGCCTTCTTGATCCTATCCAGATTTCCAGGACATATTACATTCTACCCTTGCACAACCTGTCCACGGCCACAGAGTATCAACCTGATACTCACCATACATCATCCTGATGTACATGATCATCATGATCATCATCACTGCATCATCCTGATATATGTCATCTAGAGCATAATGCTGAAGCTCGTCATCCATGATCATCCTGATCATACAATGCATCCACCTGATTCATACCAAGTATCTACCTGATACATATCATCATACATGATCCACCTGATCATACAATGTATCCACCTGATACATACATAGATACATGATGCACCTAATCATACAATGTATCAACATACATGATCTACCTGATCATACAAAGCATCCACCTAATACATATACAGATACATGGTCCAAGCATCCAACATGATGCATATACATATACATGATCCAACTAATCATAAAAAGCATCCGACATGATGCATATACATATACATGATCCAATTGATCATAACAAGCATCCAACATCATGCATATACATATACATGATCCACCTGATCATAACAAACATCAAACATGATGCATATACATATACATGATCCAACTGATCATAACAAGCATCCAACATGATGCCTATACATACACATGATCCATCTAATCATAACAAGCGTCCAACATCATGCATATACATATACATGATCCAACTGATCATAATAAGTATCCAACATGATGCATATACAGAGAAGTAACTAGAGCATCATACTGATGCTCATCATTGAGTGCTTACAACCATAGTCATGGGAAGGATCCTCCTCTCACCATGCTTGAAATGGATTCCAGCAAATGTGTCCATCAATTCTTCCTCGAAGTGTCGTCAATCTGAAAAAAACCAAGCCTCTCTCTGAAGTACTCAAACTTCACTTTGTCTAGTGGTTTCATCAACACATCTGCAACCTGCTCATCCATCGCAACATACAGGAGCTTCACTGCTCCTCTCTGCACCATATCCCTGATATAGAGATATTTGATCTCAATGTGTTTCGACCTGTCGTGGAACACCGGGTTCTTAGACAACTTCACACAACTCTGGTTGCCAAAAAAGATACCAGTAGCCTCTAGCAAGATATCAAATAACTCAGATAGTAGCTTCCAGAGCCATACTGCCTCACAACTAGCAGAACAAGCTAAAACATACTCTACTTTGGCTATACTCAGTGCTACATAGGACTGCTTCCTTCTGAACCAAGAGATCACACCTGATCCCATACTAAAGCAACACCCAGATGTGCTCTTCCTATTTGTAGCATTTCCTGCCCAATCTGAATCAACATAACCCTGTAGGTTAAACTTTTGATTCGCATCATACTTGAGCCCATAATCAATTGTACCCTTCAGGTACCTCAGAATATGCTTTACAACAACCAGGTGAACACCTTTAGGATCTGTCAGGAACTGGCTCAATGTGTTCACCGCAAAGCAAATATCTGGTCTTGTATTCATCAGGTACATCAAGGACCCAATCATCTGACAATACATCGTGACATCAACCATATCAGATGAAGCATCACACAGAAGCTTCAGCTTCGATGCCATAGTTGTGGCCATGGCCTTACAGTCCATCATCCTGAACCTCTTCAGGATTGTTAGGAACCCATGTCTTTACTTTGTTAGTATGTTGTTGTTGGACGCATATGCTTTGTAAGTCGTCCCGTAGTATTTGTTGATCAATAGTTTGTGTTATTGTTGTTGGCGCATATGCTTTGTAAGTCGCCCGTAGAATTGTTAATCCATAGTTTGTAATGACCCATGGTTTCGACCCATAGTATCGACGCCTAGAATTAGTATATAAGTGTGTGTTGAGACCTATGAAGGCACGGTGAAGTTATTTGTATTGAGCTTGCTCAAAGGAGGTTGCCCCCTTGAAGTGGCCTGTGATCAATACAAAAGTGATTCTGAGTTCTGTCATTTCTGCTATTTCACGTATTCTTGTTAATTAATTGTTGCAGGTGCCTCACATCTGGTATCAGAGCACTTTCTTGGGCTCGCTGGGTGAAATTTCTGCCAATTTTTTTTTTTTCGCATCTGTTGCAGGTTCGGATTTGGGAATAATCCTTATCTGCTTAACTGTGGGAAGTACCTGGGCATAATCCCTAAAACTCATTGTGAGGAGTACCACAGGAAACCCGAAGTAGCTGGCCCATTGAGAGGACCTTCCAGCAAAAAGGGCAACGACCCCTACCTGATTGACTAGTTCCCACCCGTGAGGTAAATCAAGAGCTTTCGTTTGTGGAAAAGCGGTTATCAGTTTTACCTGAGTCGTGAAGTGAGGGTTATTGCCCCAATACGCAAGCCGTCAGACAGCATTGGTGGCCGAGTGAAACCCCTGAACAATTAGGAAGCCGCACATACCTGGGGTCCATATTTACTTTCAGCTGAACTATTGTCGATCACTGCTGCGCCGTTTCAGATCTATTTTGCAAGCCGTTCCAGATTCAGCCATTTTCAGTCCATTCGGCGCCATTCTAGATCTCTTTCGAGCCATAGCCGCTCCAGTCTAGAAAAAAAAAAAAAAAATCAGTTTTTTCTCCATATCTCCCTTATTTTCACTTAGTTTCCCTTGAAATTTTCGGGGAACCCCTGTCATCCCATTCTGCATATTTCAGTCCTGAGGACCCTATCCCCAATTCCCCTTCCCAAAGCCCGAAATCCCACATTTGTCTATTTTTAGGGTTTTCCATAACTTCCTCAGATTTCACCCAGTCACCTTCAAATTTTACCACAGAGTTCGTTTCTGAATTCTGCTTCTTTGTTCCCCTCTGCCAAATTTTCCCATTCTTTCACCCTGCTTCTGAAATCCTCATTTTTACTTCCCTATCTATCCAACAGTGTCCAAAACTTAGTCAAACCCCAATTACCCTTCTGATTTTTTCCCAAATCCAAATTTTCCGTTACTGAAGTAGTTCCTATTTTTGTTTTCCTACCCAGTCAAAAAAAAAAAAACTAGTTATGGTTGTCACCCGTGCAGGAGCAAAAACCATGGAGGAAGCACTTGCAGCCATCCAAGCAAAAATCCAGGATCTGGATTAAAAATTTCTCGGTCTCCATCTTGAACATTCAGCTATGAACAACAAACGGCAATCCGAGTCTTAAGTAGACAATGGGTTCTCTGCTTCCAGCAATTTCCGTGGTCCGAAGCTTGATTTTCCTCACTTCAATGGTACCGATCCAACTGGATGGATCTATCGTGCAGAACAGTATTTTAGTCTGCCTAATACTTTTGATGTCAACAAAGTTCCGCTGGCATCCTTTCATTTGGAACAGGAAGCTCTTCAATGGTACCGCTGGTACATGAAGGCTCATCCAGAGCCCAACTGGCCAGACTTTTGCCAGCTCCTTTTGCAACGATTTGGTCCTAGTACTTTTGATGACTTCGCACGAGCCCTCACTAAACTTCACCAAAATGGCACTGTGAGAGAGTATCAAACCGAATTTGAGAATCTAGCCAACCACACCGAAGGATTGTCTGATGAATTTTACCGGAGTTGTTTTATCAGTGGTCTAAAGGATGCCATTCGCTCTGAGTTAAAAATGTTCTGTCCCAACACAATGATGGAAGCACTCGGGTTGGCTAAGTTGGCAGAAGACAAGCTTGCAGCCCAACAACGCTCCAAGCCCACTTTTGTTCCCTTCTGAAATATGGGTTCTCAGCGACCACCTATACCGCAGGCTCCTCGACCGACTCCTATCAAGCTTTTGTCTGAAACAGAGATGCAAGCACACAAAGAAAAGGGGCTTTGCTATAATTATGATGAGAAATTCACTCGGGGACATAGATGTGTTCAGCAAAAGCTCTATCTCCTAGATGTGGAGTCTCCGCCTGCCTCTGAAATGGGTGACGAAGATCCAGAAACACTGGATGCTCCGTTCGACATTCAGGAACCGCCTATTGACCCTCCATCTCAGGATGACCAGCCAGAGATATCTCTCCATGCTTTAGCTGGAATCACCACCCCCCAAACAATGCGGGTCAGGGGTTACTTCAAGAAGCTTCCTCTTACAATCCTCATTGATTCTGGTAGCACTCATAATTTCATTGACCCTCGAATCGCCACACAAGCTGATTGTTTTATCCATCCTTGCTCCAACTTTGAAGTCATGATTGCCAATGGGGGCACCTTACCTTGCAAACATAAGTGTTGAAATGTGCGTATCTCTATGGGAGATTATACCTTGCGCTCTGACATGTTTGCCTTGCCCTTAGGCGGATGCGATGTGGTTTTGGGCGCTCAATGGCTACGCACACTTTGCCCTATCTTATGGGATATTACCAAACTTTGGATGCATTTTTCCCTCAATGGAAACAAACACACATTGACAGGATTACAACCAGGTTCTCTCAGCATCATCAGTTCACATCGCATGGAAAAACTCCTCAAGAAGAGTTCACATGGTGTCATCGCTCAGATCCATTCCATCCAGATGCAACCATCAGCGGTCTCCACTACTCCTTTGGATCTACAACAAATTCTGGATCGATATACAGGTGTCTTTGCTGAACGAGTGGGATTACCACCTTCCAGGACAGAAGACCATCGTATTCAGCTCCTTCCTGGAAGTGTTCCTCCCAACATCAGGCCCTATCGCTACCCATTTAACCACAAAACAGAGATTGAAATGCTCATTCGGGACTTATTGAAGCAAGGTATTATTCGCCCAAGCACTAGTTCCTTTTCTTCTCCAGTTATTCTTGTTCGCAAAAAAGATGGGTCATGGCGCCTCTACATTGACTTTCGAGCACTTAATCACCTCACCATCAAGTATAAGTTTCAAATTCCTATTGTTGATGAGCTTCTTGATGAGCTTCATGGGGCTCACTTTTTCTCAAAGTTGGATCTTCATTCTGGGTATCATCAAATTCGGTTTCATGAGGATGATATTCCTAAAATAGCTTTCCGTACACATGATGGCCATTATGAGTTTTTGGTCATGCCCTTTGGCCTCACTAATGCTCCTTACACATTCCAGGCCTTAATGAATAAAATATTTCGACCCTACTTGCGGAAATTCATTCTGGTATTCTTTGATGATATCCTCATCTACAGTAAAACATGGGATGAACATCTCCAGCATCTGGATCTTGTCATGCAACTTTTCTCTGACCATCATCTCCATGCCAAGCAGTCTAAATGTGTTTTTGGACAAAAGGAAGTTGACTATCTCGGGCACATTATCTCAGCACAAGGGGTTCACGTAGATCCTGCCAAAATCGAGGCCATGAAAAATTGGCCACATCCTCAGACACTCAAGAGGCTTCGTGGTTTTTTGGGGTTGACTGGCTACTACCCCAAGTTTGTCAAGGATTATGGGAAGATTGCAGCTCCATTAACTGCTCTATTGAAAAAAGATGCTTTTACATGGACACCTAATGCTTAGTGTGCATTTGACAAACTAAAACAAGCTATGTATACTACACCTGTGCTAGCTATGCCCGATTTTTCCAAGCCCTTCACTATTGAGAGTGATGCTTGCGGCAATGGACTTGGTGCTATTCTCCTTCAAGATGAACACCCCATTGCGTTCACCAGCAAAGCCCTTTCAGGTAAGAATTTAGCTGCGTCTACCTATGAGAAGGAAATGATGGCTATTTTGCATGCAGTATAGAAGTGGCATCCATACCTATTAAGGAATCATTTTTGCATCAAGACTGATCACCAGAGTCTGAAATATTTCTTGGACCAGCATGTCTCCTCCTCGGGACAACATAAATGGGTTAGCAAACTCATGGGTTATGACTATGAGATCACTTACAAGAAGTGTAAAGACAATATTGTGGTAGATGCTCTTTCTCGCACATTTGATGCCCAAGGTTCTCTTTCAGCTATTTCTATGCCTTTTCCAAATTGGTTGCAATCTGTTCAACAGGGTTATGTCAATGACTCTTCCTTATCTCAGATCATCCAACGCTTGACCAAAAATCCTTCTGCTGTTCCACATTACTCTTGGGATGGTGCTTCTCTGCGATACAAGGGGCGTATGGTGCTTCCCCAGAGCACAGATCTTCAACAAGCTGTCTTCTATGAACTCCATGCTTCTCCATCGGTCGGGCACTCTGGGTTCCTCAAAACATATGAACAAGCACGGCGTAACTTCTTTTGGCAGGGCATGAAAAGGACAATTCAACAGATGGTGGCCGAATGTGATACCTGTCAGCGCAATAAGGGTGAAACAACACTCCTTCAAGGATTGCTTGAACCCTTGCCCATACCTACATGGATTTGGACAGATATTTCTATGGATTTCATTGAAGGGCTCCCTAAATCTGGTGGGAAGATAGTGATTCTCGTTGTGGTTGATCGTCTCTCCAAATATAGTCATTTTTGCGCTCTAAGCCATCCCTATAAAGCCTCCTCCGTCGCTCAAATTTTTATGGACCAGATCTTTCCTCTTCATGGAATCCCTTCTTCCATTGTCTCGGATCATGATGCGACTTTCACTAGTCATTTTTGGACAGAACTATTTCGCCACACTGGCACCAGAACGAAGATGAGTTTAGGGTATCACCCATAAACAGATGGTCAGACTGAAATTGTCAATAAATGCTTGGAAACTTATCTTCGTTGCTTCACCTCGGAACAACAACCTCAATGGGCAAAGTGGCTCCCTCTCGTTGAATGGTGGTACAATACCTCTTACCATACTGCCTCTAAAATGACCCCATATGAAGCAATCTATGGTCAGGCACCTCCAACTCTTCTTCCATACACCCCCACCAGTTCACCAGTTCAGGAAGTTGACAAGGTCCTTCGCAACCGCGATCAGATTCTTCGCATTTTGCAAGACAATCTTCACATGGCAAGAAATCACATGAAGAAACAAGCTGATCAACACCATTAAGAGCACACTTTTCAAGTCGGCGATATGGTTTTTCTTCGTCTCCATCCGTACAAACAATCCTCCTTGAAACTCAAAGGGCGTCATAAGCTCGCTCCAAAGTTCTATGGGCCATATCGGATTCTTCAGAGGATTGGGTCCGTTGCTTATAAATTGGAACTTCCTCCTTCTTCCCGCATTCATCCAGTCTTTGATGTCTCTTGTCTGAAGAAAGTTCTTGGCACCAACATCAGCGGCCAAACGATTTTACCCGAACTAGATAATGAAGGATCCATCCTTTTGGAGCCAAAGGCCATCCTCAATCGGCGCACACGTCAGCTTCGCTCTCGCTCTATCACAGAGGTCTTAATTCAGTGGCACGGCATGCAACCAGAGGATGCTACATGGGAACCACTCCTTCAGATTCAACAAAAATTTCCACATCTAAAGCTTTGAGGACAAAGCTTTTTTTAAGGGGGAGGGGATGTTAGGAACCCATGTCTTTACTTTGTTAGTATGTTGTTGTTGGATGCATATGCTTTGTAAGTCGTCCCATAGTATTTGTTGATCAATAGTTTGTGTTATTGTTGTTGGCGCATATGCTTTGTAAGTCGCCCGTAGTATTGTTAATCCATAGTTTGTAACGGCCCATGGTTTCGACCCATAGTATTGGCGCCTAGAATTAGTTTATAAGTGTGTGTTGAGACCTATGAAGGCATGGTGAAGTTATTTGTATTGATCTTTCTCAAAGGAGGTTGCCCCCTCGAAGTGGCCTGTGATCAATACAAAAGTGATTCTGAGTTCTGTCATTTCTGCTATTTCGCATATTCTTGTTAATTAATTGTTGCAGGTGCCTCACAAGGATCTCTACTACATAATTCCCTTGTCCAAGGAAGATTCCATCTGCACTTTGCCAAATGTCCATGCTTAGAAAGTAGTGCATCATACCCAAGTCCTTCATCTCGCACTTGACAGCAAGCTTCCACTTGGTATTGGCAATCAATCCATCCTCTCCTGTTACAAATAGGTTATCCACCTACAAGAGTAGTATCACAGGATTTCCTTCCTCAACCTTATAGTAAAGGTTGTAATCTGCTTTACTCTTAGTAAAGACCAAACTGGATAGAAAGTTGTCTATCCTACCATACCAATTCCTAGGAGCTTGCTTCAATCAATACAAGGCTTTCTTCGGTCTGCACACATATGATTCCCTATCATGTGCCTCAAAACCAAGTGGCTGGTCCACATACACTTCCTCCTTGACTACACCATTCAAGAAAATTGTCTTGAGATCCATCTAGTGTATCTTCCATTTCATCACTGTAGCCGAAGCAAGTACTATTCTAATGGAAGTGTATCTGGATATAGGAGAAAAAGTTTCTTCATAGTCTATTCCATCTTTCTGAGAGAAGCCATGAGCTACAAATATCTCTTTGTACTTTTCTATGATGCCATCTGCAGCATGCTTGATCTTGTAGATCCACTTTGTGAGGCACGTGCAACAATTGATTAACAAGAATACGTGAAATAGCAGAAATGACAAAACTCAGAATCACTTTTGTATTGATCATAGACCACTTCGAGGGGGCAACCTCCTTTGAGCAAGCTCAATACAAATAACTTCACGGTGCCTTCATAGGTCTCAACACACACTTATATACTAATTCTAGGCGCCAATACTATGGGTCAAAACCATGGGCCGTTACAAACTATGGATCAACAATACTACGAGCGACTTACAAAGCATATGCACCAACAACAATAACATAAAATATTGATCAACAAATACTACGGGACGACTTACAAAGCATATGCGTCCAACAACAACATACTAACAAAGTAAAGATATGGGTTCCTAACATCCCCTCCCCCTTAAAAAAGCTTTGTCCTCAAAGCTTCAGATGTGGAAATTGTTGTTGAATCTGAAGGAGTGGTTCCCATGTAGCATCCTCTGGTTGCATGCCGTGCCACTGAATTAAGACCTCTGTGATAGAGCGAGAGTGAAGCTGACGTGTGCGCCGATTGAGGATGGCCTCTGGCTCCAAAAGGATGGATCCTTCATTATCCAGTTCGGGTAAAATCGTTTGGCCGCTGATGTTGGTTCCAAGAACTTTCTTCAAACAAGAGACATGAAAGACTGGATGAATGCGGGAAGAAGGAGGAAGTTCCAATTTATAAGCAACGGACCCAATCTTCTGAAGAATCCGATATGGCCCATAGAACTTTGGAGCAAGCTTATGACACCCTTTGAGTTTCAAGGAGGATTGTTTGTACGGCTGGAGACGAAGAAAAACCATATCGCCGACTTGAAAAGTGCGCTCTGAACGGTGTTGATCCGCTTGTTGCTTCATGCGATTTCTTGCCATGTGAAGATTGTCCCGCAAAATGCGAAGAATCTGATCGCGGTTGCGAAGGACCGTGTCAACTTCCTGAACTGGTGAACTGGTGGGGGTGTATGGAAGAAGAGCTGGAGGTGCTTGACCATAGACTGCTTCATATGGGGTCATTTTAGAGGCAGTGTGGTAAGAGGTATTGTACCACCATTCAGCAAGAGGGAGCCACTTTTCCCACTGATGTTGTTGTTCTGAGGTGAAGCAACGAAGATAAGTGTCCAAGCATTTATTGACAATTTCAGTCTGACCATCTGTTTGTGGGTGATACCCTGAACTCATCTTCAGTTTGGTGCCAGTGTGGCGAAATAGTTCTGTCCAAAAATGACTAGTGAAAGTCGCATCACGATCCGAGACAATGGAACAAGGGATGCCATGAAGACGAAAGATCTGGTCCATAAAAATTTGAGCAACTGAGGAGGCTATATAGGGATGACTGAGAGCACAAAAATGACTATATTTGGAGAGGCGATCAACCACAACGAGAATCACTGTCTTCCCACCAGATTTAGGGAGCCCTTCAATGAAATCCATAGAAATATCTGTCCAAATCCATGTAGGTATGGGTAAGGGTTCAAGCAATCCTGGAACGAGTGTTGTTTCCCCCTTATTGCGCTGGCAGGTATCACATTCGGCCACCATCTGTTGAATTGTCCTTTTCATGCCCTGCCAAAAGAAGTTACGTCGTGCTCGTTCATATGTTTTGAGGAACCCAGAGTGCCCGGCCGATGGAGAAGCATGGAGTTCATAGAAGACAGCCTGTTGAAGATCTGTGCTCTGGGGAAGCACCAGACGACCCTTGTATCACAGAGAAGCACCATCCCAAGAGTAATGTGGTACAGCAGAAGGGTTGTTGGTCAAGCGTTGGATGATCTGAGATAAGGAAGAGTCATTGACATAACCCTGTTGAACAGATTGCAACCAATTTGGAACAGGCATAGAAATAGATGAAAGAGAACCTTGGGCACCAAATGTGCAAGAAAGAGCATCTGCCACAATATTGTCTTTACCCTTCTTGTAAGTGATCTCATAGTCATAACCCATGAGTTTGCTAACCCATTTCTGTTGTGCCGGGGAGAAGACACGCTGGTCCAAGAAATATTTCAGACTCTGGTGATCAGTCTTGATGCAAAAATGATTCCCTAATAGGTATGGACACCACTTCTGTACTGCATGCAAAATAGCCATCATTTCCTTCTCATAGGTAGAGGCAGCTAAATTCTTACCTGAAAGGGCTTTGCTGGTGAACGCAATGGGGTGTTCATATTGAAGGAGAACAACACCAAGTCCATTGCCGCAAGCATCACTCTCAATAGTGAAGGGCTTGGAAAAATCGGGCATAGCTAGCACAGGTGTAGTACAGATAGCTTGTTTGAGTTTGTCAAATGCACACTGAGCAGCAGGTGTCCATGTAAAAGCATCCTTTTTCAATAGAGCAGTTAATGGAGCTGCAATCTTCCCATAATCCTTGACAAACTTGCGGTAGTAGCCAGTCAACCCCAAAAAACCACGAAGGCTCTTGAGTGTCTGAGGACGTGGCCAATTGTTCATGGCATCGATTTTGGCAGGATCCTCATGAACCCCTTGTGCTGAGATAATGTGCCCGAGATACTCCACTTCCTTTTGTCCAAAAACACATTTAGACTGCTTGGCATGGAGATGATGGTCAGAGAAAAGTTACATGACAAGATCCAGATGCTGGAGATGTTCATTCCATGTTTTACTATAGATGAGGATATCGTCAAAGAATACCAGAATGAATTTCCGTAAGTAGGGTCGAAATATTTTATTCATTAAGGCCTGGAATGTGGAAGGAGCATTAGTGAGGCCAAAGGGCATGACCAAAAACTCATAATGGCCATCATGTGTGCAGAAAGCTGTTTTAGGAATATCATCCTCATGAACCCGAATTTGATGATACCTAGAACGAAGATCCAACTTGGAGAAAAAGTGAGCCCCATGAAGCTCGTCAAGAAGTTCATCAACAACAGGAATTGGAAACTTATCCTTGATGGTGAGGTGATTAAGTGCTCGGAAGTCAATGTAGAGGCGCCATGACCCATCTTTTTTGCGAACGAGAATAACTGGAGAAGAAAAGGAACTAGTGCTTGGGCGGATAATACCTTGCTTCAATAAGTCCCGAATGAGCATTTCAATCTCCATTTTTTGGTGGAATGGGTAGCGATAGGGCCTGATGTTGGGAGGAGCGCTGCCAGGAAGGAGCTGAATACGATGGTCTTCTGGCCTGGAAGGTGGTAATCCCACTGATTCAGCAAAGACACCTGTATATCGATCCAGAATTTGTTGTAGATCCAAAGGAGTAGTGGAGACCGCCGATGGTTGCATCTGGATGGAATGGATCTGAGCGATGACCCCATGTGAATTCTTCTTGAGGAGTTTTTCCATGCGATGTGAGCTGATGATGCTGAGAGAACCTGGTTGTAATCCTGTCAATGTGTGTTTGTGTCCATTGAGGGAAAACTGCATCCAAATTTCGGAAAAATCCCATAAGATAGGGCCGAGTGTGCGTAGCCATTGAGCGCCCAAAACCACATCACATCCGCCTAAGGGCAAGGCAAACATGTCAGAGCGCAAGGTATAATCTCCCATAGAGATACGCACATTTCGACACTTTCCTTTGCAAGGTAAGGTACCCCCATTGGCAACCATGACTTCAAAGTTGGAGCAAGGATGGATAAAACAATCAGCTTGTTTGGCAATCCGAGGGTCAATGAAATTATGAGTGCTACCAGAATCAATGAGGATTGTAAGAGGAAGCTTCTGGAACGGTTTGCAAGATGAATCTGAAACGGCGCAGCAGTGATCGACAATAGTTCAACTGAAAGTAGATATGGACCCCAGGTATGTGCGGCTTCCTAACAGTTCAGGGGTTTCACTCGGCCACCAATGCTGTCTGACGGCTTGCGTATTGGGGCAATACCCCTCACTTCACGACTCAGGTAAAACTGATAACCGCTTTGCCACAAACGAAAGCTCTTGATTTACCTCACGGGTGGGAACTAGTCAATCAGGTAGGGGTCGTTGCCCTTTTTGCTGGAAGGTCCTCTCAATGGGCCAGCTACTTCGGGTTTCCTGTGGTACTCCTCACAATGAGTTTTAGGGCTTATGCCCAGGTACTTCCCACAGTTAAGCAGATAAGGATTATTCCCAAATCCGAACCTGCAACAGATGCGAAAAAAAAAAAATTGGCAGAAATTTCACCCAGCGAGCCCAAGAAAGTGCTCTGATACCAGATGTGAGGCACCTGCAACAATTAATTAACAAGAATACGTGAAATAGCAGAAATGACAGAACTCAAAATCACTTTTGTATTGATCACAGGCCACTTCAAGGGGGCAACCTCCTTTGAGCAAGCTCAATACAAATAACTTCACCGTGCCTTCATAGGTCTCAACACACACTTATATACTAATTCTAGGCGTCGATACTATGGGTCGAAACCATGGGTCATTACAAACTATGGATCAACAATACTACGGGCGACTTACAAAGCATATGCGCCAACAACAATAACATAAACTATTGATCAACAAATACTACGGGACGACTTACAAAGCATATGCGTCCAACAACAACATACTAACAAAGTAAAGATATGGGTTCCTAACACACTTGGAAGTCACAACAGACTTCCCTTCAGGTCTTGGGATTGCATCCCAAACATCATTCTTCATGATCGACTAGTACTCCTCGATCATGACATTCTTCCCGAATCCTGGGAACTTTAATATCTTCAATAGATAACTTTGTTGTTGAACAAATGTTGTATTCCTTCTTTTGTAGGTGGTGGTATACGATCTTTCTTACAAAACAAGTTAAATTGCATGATTAGAAACATCTCATAGTTTTCAAAACAAATTCTTACACATAAATAAATATGTCATACAGTCATGCAATTATTTTATCCAATGCTTCAATACAACATTTATCCATATCCCATAACATTCTAGATGCTTTCCAATCTCTACCAAAACATTATTAAGAGTGTGCACAACTCCCAACATGTCAGCAAAGAGGTTTCATTCTAGATAAGTAGCAATGGAATGTTGTACAGTGACATAGGCCACTTACCCAATACATGTGTATTAGTAGTATACTGGTCATTAATGCAGTTATTTTAATATGCATAATACACAACCTAATTCTAGGAACATAAGTATATAGATTATTGAATAGTATTATTTAAACAATCAAATATACAAGAAATGACAATTTAAATACTTATCTTTGTTTGCTTGTTGGGTGGACTCCCTCTCAATATTTGTTTCCTCGCAGGAACTACTGGAGTGTGCTCCCTCTTGATCTTTGCTTTATGGATTACCTATCCTTGAACTTATATCCATCCTCAATTACTATGCATACTTACTAGTATCATCATTGTGTTATCCTCGAGATATCATACATAATCATACATTCATTAGTATAATCTCAATACTATCAAAACACAATAATCTTAAACATGTATAGTCATGATCATTTCAAACACAGATAATAAGCATTAGTATTCAAGGTTTATTAATCAAGGTAAGAGACATAATAAGCATAAACCCTTGATTACTAACTTCAATGAATAATCATTATCAATCATGCCATGTATACTTATATACGAGATCCTAACACAAGGTAGGATTCTAACTTGATATAGGAAAAACATACCTAGATTAATATGTTAGCTAGTTATGTATAACATACCCACATGATGTCTTCTTGTTATCTTCAATGACTTGTGCTAGTAACCTACATATATCATAGGTTAACCATTATAGAACCAAGTTATACATACCTCATAAGTAGATCTTGTATGTGATCCATGACAATGGATGAATCTTTGTCTTCATGTCACCATGGTCATATGTTCTTGAACTAGAACATGATTTGTCTTTCTTGATGTACCTTTCATGTTAGCAGACAACATCAACCCCATACAACACCACAATGCATCAGTACAATCATAAGTGTCAAAACCCTAATCAATGAATATCTTCTATCATGCATTCATATTTTTATTAAGGTGATACAACAAGTCTTAAATTAATCAAGATTGTACTAATCTTAATGAAGACAAACATATAATAAACTTAATCATGAACAGATTTCAAAACATACATGTAAGTCATACCTGTCGAATTTGCTTGTAATCTTCTTATGTAAGGCCTTAGCCTCATCTCCCTCTGAAATTGGAACTTCTTCACTTATGCAGGTGACCAATCCATTCTCTTCTAGGATTAACCCAATCCACTTGATTTGTAGAAACTGGATCTGGAGATCGATTAGGGTTTGTTAGGGAAACCCTAAAAATTCAAACTTCTGAAAGGATAGAAACATGCACCTTGATAAGCTGATCAACCTGGTATACTCAGAATTTGAAAGCTACAAAGTTTCACCCCTCAAATTTGCTTTTCAATCTTTCAGATTCACTACGGAGGACCCTGAACTAGGTTTTGAGTTTCCTAGAGATTCACCCAACCAAATGGTTTGATCCAAAGCTCTAAACTTCTATTTTTCCAAGGAGCTTCCAGCTATGGTCACAGATTTCAAAAATTACCATTTTGGTAGAAGCCATATATTTTCACCTTTCCGATCAAAGTCCCGAACTAGGGTTTGATCAAGCCCGACCTTCTTCTCAACCAAAAAATTTGATCTTGGTCTCTAAATTTCAATTTTTATGAGGAGCATCCAGCCATGGTCTCTGATTACAAAAATTCCAACCTTCTTCGAATCCCTAAATTCTCGGAGCCATGAATGAAGGTGCTCAAAATCCAATTATGTATTGACAGAAATATGCACCTGATTGTTTCTGGCGTAACTCCAAAATTTCAAATTTATAGTGTCTGAAAATGTTTCTTCTAGTAGCCTGACTTGTTATATTTCCAACCCCATAGGTATGACCTCAATTGGATTCTCTCAAAGAGAGTTATGCCAAGTGTCGCAATGTGACCTGTTTATGGGATAAAACAGGAGCGCAAACTTGTATGGTGTTCCATGTGTCAGTGGTTCAGTTTCAGCCTCTGAAAAACTGACTTGAGAAAGTACAGTCCATGCCCTACCTGCCACTTTTTACGAAATTTCATTTGGAGCTTCCTAGCCCAAGTTGTGACCTTTTTCCTAGGTCACCTGTTTATGACTCAGATCTGGAAGAGGCAGAAACCCTATATTGTACAGATCATAAATCAAAAAGTACAATGAATTAGAGGTTTTTCTTTGGACACAAGGTCCATGGGGATATTGTCTTATCCTTGTAATATTTTCAGATCCTAAAACCTCTCCTAAATGTATTTATAGCAAAATTTCTACGATGTTTTGTTTTTTCTATATCAAGCCCTAGCTTCGCAAGTGCAACAATTTCATAAATGCCATACCATGCCTTCTTTCAGGCTAGATCTGATACCATGTTAGTTTTCCAAAATTTAATACATTCTGATCTAGGATATTAACTGAAAGAACAACATGTACAGCATATCAAGCATAAGAGACAAGAGACAAGAGACACAAAACATTTCACCGGGGAAAACCAAGAAGGTGAAAAACCCCGCAACTTCCTCAGAGATAGAATAAGCATCAATACAATGATCACCATGATCAAACTCGAGAGATAGATATCTGCAGTACCATGCTCTTTCTCCACTTGTTCCCATCCTCCTCTTCTCTCACTAATGTGAAGTGAGTGAACAATAGAATGTGTAAAATTAGAGAGACGCACTCTATTTATACACTACATCACTTGACCTTTACTCAACTAGGTCAGCCCTAAGTTAACCAAAAAACATAATGCTGACTAGGCTGACCCCTAGTAGGGTGGTCTAATAACCCTTTGACCCACATGACTCATACAGGGCCGACCCCAACAAGGTGGTCTAATAACCCATCAAGTATAAGTTACGATGCTTACAATATAAATGATGACACTTCCGTATAGAGGAATAATAACATCTCTATAGGAATACAAACACTTCTGTATAGAGGAATAATAACATATCTATAGGAATACAATATACATAGGTGAAATACATTCTGAAGTTACATATACATCAACAACCAATGTCTTGAAAATCATGGTTAAGGCATAAAGAGCCCCATTGTAGTGAACTCTAGACTACAACATGTTCATCTAGGATATTATGGTGGTAAGGAAGTCAAAGGTGGATGTTCTAAGACACATTTAAATAATGTTAAATCCTCAAAGATAATATTTGTGGAGGATCAAGATTGAGGAAATACAACAACTCCAACCAAAGAATAGATCACAAAGAATGAGAAAACATCCCTTTGTAAGCTCTGAGAAAGGTAGCAAGAAAACAAGTTAAGCACCAATGCACATTCCAACAGTCGGAAGAACAAGTAATTTGGGAGAGAGAAATCACAAGTGAAAGTAAGAAAGGTTTCAGAACTAGAAACCTTATGCCACTTGTTTTTGTTACAAGAAGAAGAGTCACAAGGCATACCAATGTTGATATTCATTACCTTGTTACTTTTGTGGATTCAACAACCATTATGTGGATTAGTGTTGGAGGAAGTAGTCAAAAACCAGAGACAGATTTTACTGTGTAACTCATCAAAGCTAACTTCACTGTGTTTCTATTCCCAGAATTTCCAAAAGCATGCATACTCCATCCTTAGTCCGATTCCATTTTTCAATATAGACATTACCCACCCTCAGAAGAAATGTTGGGTTTACAGGGTCAATCGTAGTTTTAGAAGAAAAGACCCTGACAAGATAGTATCAGAGCATGGTCCCATCATACAATGAAGGGCATCCATTATCTAGGCAAATGATCTCCAATGCCTAAGGGAATAAATCCAAGGTAGCACCATCCTAAGGTGAAGCATCCACTGAGAAATCTCTCTCAATTGTACATATTTATCATTGACAATATCTCATGCCACAATCCATTTCGCACCATCCAAGGGCTAAACATACACTATGTAACTCAAATATGTTGAGGCAACCCCAAACATGGTATAAACACTTTTGAAATTAACCCAAAAAACTAACAAATGGAAACTAGAAGGGTCTTTGAAACACCTGTGTTGTGAAACCCTTGGAAAATAACCTATATCAGTACTATATTGAACACTTTACAAATGTCTACAAGCCAACAAAAGACTTGAAAAGAAATGCAAGACCTCCTTGATAATGTCCCTAAGTGTGAATATGTGATTGGTCATTAGGCACTGCAGGTAGTAACTGGATTTCTCTCTAGCCCTATGGTGTATGCTAACTCTACTCTCCAACTCATCTAAAAATTGTAGATTCAAAACTATAGAATATAGGTTCGAGAATGTATGCCCAACCATGATAGTTTGATAGCTGCTTGGATCATAGTTGGCTCCTGATTTAAGAATTGGGTGGACGATATGTCTAGTCCATGCATGGAGAAAGCCACACTGCACCAAATTCAAACACCAATGTGTGGTTCGATAGACTAGATGCATGCTTGAGGAACTGATGTCTATTAATGTCTTGAAGTTTGCACTAATGCATGCTTTTTACTTTTTTTGGATACTAGTATGTAAACATATCCCACATACATCAACATATGGTCTGTGAAGTATGCACTACAAAAAACTTATCATTCCACTAGTATATGTGATTACTACAAAATTAGACAGTCTTTGAAATGATGTTTCTTGATTCCTCTTAAAGATTCTAATGATTTTCAGAAAATTGATCTGTCAACTGATATTATTTCAGGTAATTGCTACATACATTGTTAAATGGAATTAATAAAATTTTAGGGATATCTAGAAATGATAATAATGCAGCCAGTACATAGAAAATGTGTAAGATCGAGTCACTTTCTAAATGCCATTTATAATCCAATAGGAATGAATATATGCTTAAAGGCTTTGTTGTCAGAAAAAATATCTCGTTACTAGCTCCCATTATAGATTTGGCTAATATTGGGTGTGTTGAAAAGCTATGTTCAGGTGAATTCGGTTGGTTTCCAATTAGAAGATCAACTCCCTCTACTGAGATTAGACAGTACTAGCTTCATGTAGAAAGAAAGGCCCTTCTTCCAAGAAATATTTTCATTATTTTTAAGTTTAGAACCCAAGCCTACAGAAATGGAAAATTTGATTGACATTTATTTTCCTTTCTTTCAACTAATGATGAGTGTTTACCATCTATATTTTCAATTGCTCTAGAACATGTGGTTGTTATTATTTCATAAAGAAACTAGAGTATCTACACTCCAATTCCAAGAATTCGAACATAGAATGAATTTTCCCATGAAATTTAGGCCTAATAATATGTTAAGGTATCATAGATTACAGAGGAAACAAACTCACTTGGTCTTTTCCAATAAAACTAAATCAAAAGGTATTTGGTATTTACTAATATAGAAATACTCTCTGTAATTCACAAAAAATGTTACCACTGCAATACAAAAGAATGAACTATATTTTCCTAATATACATACCAAATTGAGAACTTTTCCTTTAAATAGAGAAATTATATCACCAGCTTTACAAAGATCGGAATCTCCAACCATGAGGGGTCCAAATTCTTTCCTTGAAGGGTCTATTTCTCCTGAAAAATATACAATAGTGGGTTGTAGCAATTCCAACCTCCGCTGCAATTCATCCTTGGTAAGAGGCTCCAAAACTTGTACCTATATGAAGTAGCAAAGACCACTTGCATCAATGCTTTTGATCATGTCAATTTCCTCTTAGCTCTCAAGTAATTCTTAGTTCTTATCTTGTGTCAACAATATTGTATAATTTGAACATATAGATAAAATACCAAGTAGATTGGGTAGGTTGATTGGTGCAGGGTAATGAATATTTCATTCTTTCTTAGCTAAACAAGCAGCCCATGTCATCATTGAGTTATAGAGTGAATACCAAGTTGCATTCTTTGCCTACATCAAGAGGTTAGAATATGTGATGCCATTGGAAATAGAGACCTAACTTAGTTTTGTGATCAATCCATTGAATTACAACCATTGTTAAATTATAACGGAGATCCATAGTCATAAATTTTGTCTATAAACAAACCAATCAGAAAACCCTTTCTTCACAATACATAACAAAGAAGAAAAACACATCCAGTTGGGTTTCCTACATGATTGATACACCAATACTCAAGTTTAGTCTATTGTTAGTGAAATTCAACTACCTTGCATGTATTTCCATGTATAAAAAAGGTGGAAATTAAAAATTGATGTTCAATAGGCCTGGGGTTTCTTTGACAATGCCTGTCAGGTAGTCCCAAACTCCTGGGTCTATGTGGTGCTAGTGATATTTCAAAATATTGAATCAACAACATTACTTTAAGATCAAATTTGCAGTGGCCCTAGGTACAAAAAACAGAATTGAACCCTTTTGTATGTTGTTTCCATTACAGGTAGCATCAGATAAGTGAATAAATTTTTTTCAATCATTTCATGACTTTAAATCAATGGTGGATTGGGCTAATCTGGAAGGCTAGTTTGGGTTGGTCCGATAATGGGTGGGGAAATAGACTAGTAATTAGTGACCAAACCTAACAAACAAAATAGGGTACATCTTCAAGTCTTTAAGGCCAAGTGATTACCAATCCCACCTAACAACCACCAATGAGGTTATAGACACTGGGACCATATCAATATTACACTAAATATGCCAACATGCCAAGATTGTTTTCTGTCTTTTATAAAATAAATTTTAATTTTTCACAATAAAATCTAATAATATCAGATAAAGTATAGTCATCTTTGAATTTTTGCATGGCTTTCTTGAATAAGGATGATTTAGATTTTGTGATTCATTTCAATTTTAGTGATACTCATGTCCAACTTTTTCTTGTGGTTATATATTCAATTTATTGAATGGGCACCCACTTTTTATGGAAAATTAGTTTTATAGATGTGAAGAATATGTTGTGTGATTAGCTGCCTCAAATTTATTAGTTTCATATCTTTATGATTACTATAGAGACTCTTTTTGTGCCCTATGTTCCTGATAGTTATCTCTTGTCTATTAAGGTTCTGGGTATTAGAACTACTTTTGGGTGTTAAATTCAACTGTATCTAACAATAGATATTTTACTCAATTCTGCTTTATCAGAAAAGTGGTTCAAACTCTGGCGAGATTACAGCATTGGATGAAAAGGATGTGACTTATTTTTTTGCAGTGGCTAATCTTGAAGAAATATCTAACTTAGTAGCCATAGATATTTGTACAGTTCGTTCTAGCACTGTTGATTTTCTGCCTTCATTTTGAGGCACCTACTAGGGCAAGGGATATTTTTCCATTCATAAATTCTACTTCAGGGAATACTCCAAATGAAATTTCTATATCTTCAGGGAAAGTGAAGCAAATTACTGGTAGTACATCTGCAATTAGTTCCGTAGCTGTCTCTAGTGCTGCACCTATTAGTGCAACGACTATAACTGGTGTTCGACATATACATCACCAAGCATTAACTACAAATCCTGAATCTCAACATTTTTCCTAGGGTTCAGGTGGAAGCACTGTTATTCCATCCTTGGTAAAAGGTATTGATGAGAAAGAGCAAAGGATTCAACAGTTCAAAACCACGTCAGAGGAGAAAGAGGTAAGACCTGTGGCTAGTTATTTTTGTTTGTATGTGTTATAATTTTTGTGTGTAAATACTTTTAAGATGTTCATATTTTTGTGTGCATCTCAATTTGGTAAGTATCTCTTCAATTGTAGATACAAAAGTTTTGGAAAACTAGCAGGAAGATAATTCGACCTCAAATTGAACCTACTAATCAACAAGATTCCACAATGGAAGCTAAGGTATTTGAAATTGACCCTGACATTAGTGAGGATGTGAAAGGTGGCACATCTTTAGAAGCATAAACTTAAGGAGGTGTCCATATAACCGTTTCCTCTGCTTCATTAGTAGATTATATTACAAGTTCTCTATCCATTACTGTAACAGTTCCAGTAGCACCTAGTATACGAAAATGTGTTGCCTCTACCTCACTTCCTGATATACAAGAAGAATCTATTGAACAAGAATATAAATTGGAATCAACACCACTTCAAAAGAAGCAAAGGGGTATGGACTTGCAGGAAAAGTTAGTTGAACAGAGTAATTCTTCATTCGAAAACATAGAAAATGCTTCGTGTATGGTGATAACACAGGAACTAGAAAAAAGAGATGATGTGAATGAACCAGAGATCAAAGATGGAGCAAAGGAACAGTCCGAGATAGTTAATGCTGGCAGAATGAATCCAGAAGCCGAAGATCCTATCTCAAAACAACCTCGTATGTCTAGGGTAGATGATTCAAAATTTGAGAAGCAAACACTAACCGATGTGAAAGGATCAGTAGAGGCTAAACCTGTAGTGCAGGAATTCAACGAGTCAGAGAAATGATTAATCTCTACAGAAAAATTCAGGGAAGTGGAAGAAACCATTGAGACAAGTGGATATCAGGTAGCTATGGATGACTCTAGCGAAGCCTTAGACAAACATGAGTCTCCTGTATAGCTGGAAGATATGGTGGAAGACCATGAGGTGCAACAATCAAACAAGGTGGAATCTTCTGCCATGAATTTCTCATCTATGGAGATTCCTTCTGGAGGTGATGACATTGGTAAGAAACAAGATGTGGGTATGCTAATTGTGGATTCAATTGATAATGCTGATCCAAGTGCGTCTGCCCATAAATAATCTGAAGCTAGTGCAGTCCAGTCCATTGGCCTGAATACCGACAATGACAAAAATACTGTGAATAATAGCTCTCTAGAAGCTGTTGAAAGTGGTCAAATATCAGATGTACCTCCAGATACTGAAGAGGGAGAAATCCTTGTTGATATAGTTGAAGAGGGAGATATTGATGATGAGGATAAACGCGAAATGCATAGTGAAGGCTTGACACAGGAACTGGGCTTTCCATCCGAAGAGCTTGTAGAAAGTCCAGATCAACAGGATGCTGACTTTGATCAAACATCTCAGCAGAACTCTGTGAATGTCTCTTATGCAGCGGAATCAGGTCAAATTTCTCATCAGGATCCGACAATTAATAACTCTGACACACAATTGGATCAATATGTTCTGCAGATCCCTGTGGTTAATGCATCTGATGTTGTCATTGTTGAGGATAAGTGCAAGGGTGATGTGATGTTTTCATAAATTATGTTTCTAGTGATAACCTAAGTATAGTTCATGAGCCCTAAAGACATGAATCTTTGAAAATACTACTTATATCCTTATTAAGAAAATTATGAAATATTATGGACATAATTGTGATAGATAGCGAGCTTGGGTAGCAGTTAGCAATTGTAGGACATGATACACATGGCTTTTAAACATAAGGGAGAAACAAAGATAACTCAAAATGATAATTTAGAACAAGAGAAGAAAGTCTAGTGATAACCTAAGTAGACTTGACAAGCCCTGAAGACATGAATATTTAGGAAATACGTGACTTATCTCCTAATTAAGATTTAATTTATCTTTAATTATGTTACGTAGTTTTTGACTTACTGACTTTATCAGGTCGTAACTTCCTTGGTACTTGATAAAAGTAGGACATATTGTATGTTTCCAGAATTGGCTAGAAATATACTTTGTACAAGTACCATTTTTATTGTGACTCGATGTAGCTATCAAAAGAAAAACATAAGACACTCAACAAAAATATATATAATAGCTAGGGGCACAACACATAACAGTCTTGGGAGGAAAAACAAGTAACCTTAAGGATGAAACTTGAGGTGCGAAAAGAATTCAACATTCTACAAGTATTCTGAATGAAAACATGGCTAGTCCGTATTCTCTAATTCACACAAGGAATAAAATTTCTCATGAGAACAACCTTCTATAGAGTGAGAAGCTATTTCCCTTGAAGTAAGCACACGAAAGACAACTTCAAACGTAATTTAAAGCATAAATATTAAATACATTCAAACTGTGTCTATATGGAGACAATTCATAAACATAAAACAATTAGCCAAAAATATGCAACCAGGCCTATAGTGACTTACATCCCTATGTTAGAATCTATCATCACAAGCCCCTTAAAAAGTAAGGATCTACCTGCTAACTTCCTCCATCGAGATCTATAGAAAGGTTTGTACTTCATTCTTTACGTAACATGGATCCACATTGGTGCACAAAGATTCTAGGATGGGTAGTAGGATAGTATAAGTAGTTGACAGGTAAACAAAGCCAAAACAATTTAAAAATATTCTAGAATCTATTCAGCAAAACAAGAGACTTAAATAAGTTCATCAATGATGTCAATATAAGGAAAATGAACAAATAACCAATTGGGAAAATAAAGAGTCTGCATATCCACAGAATCAACTTGACCTAACAATAACAGTCTTCAAAAGCATTTCCAAAAAAGGTATACAATGCTATGGTTAGGTAATGAAATCTAAATAATAGTTACATTTTGTATACAAAAATAACTGTACAAATGTTTTATAGAACATCATCCCTACTTAACAATGATTGCACTTTCTAAATCACCAAACAATCAATTATCAGAAGTTTCCCATGAATCATTGTTGCCACATTACATGTAAGCTCCATCTAACTAGGTACCAATTTCTAGTTGAAGCAACCTCATTCATAGACTGTTTTCATGATTTTCCAAAGACAAGATTTATTGTCAGTTATTTTCACCTTTCAGATGTGGACTGAAACAAATGATGATGTCTTGTGTACTAGCTAGAACTTTGCATTGACATGAAATTTACTTGTGGGCAAAGGGTTCAATACTTTCTTCTTTTAAAATTTGGTTCAAACTTCAAACAAACTCCAAGATGCCAGCTCTTCTGCCACTTGCTCACCTCCTTTTCCACTATTTTTGTTTAGGAAGGCTAATTCAATATTTCAAAAGTTGAACTCACTAATTAGTACCAAAGGAACTAAAGGAAGGAAGAGAGAGACATTACATTATCCACATATTTATGCATAATTGATGGCAATAAGACCAATGTATAGGTTGTTCTCTCAGTCCTCCAAAGCAATCCATTCTCTCGTTATTTATTTGGAATTAATGGAATTTGTCCTCTATGTCACTTTGATTTGTGTGTGACGCTATTCATTACATGTTAATATATGTGCGCGTCTAACATTGCATTTCATTCTTCAATTTATTCAATAGTAATATAGTTAGGCAACTCCATTACTGATCTTAAACTACATCTGGCATTGCTGCCTATTTGCAGTTAGTACTTAGTATTGACTTGCTTTGTCACAAATGTTGGCAACATCTGTGTTGAAACTTGAGAGAGCTTGTATTTAGGAAGATATTGAGATTTATTGCAAGGAAAACAAATTTAATCGGCGGAGAAGTTGGATATAAAGAAAGCAACCTACTATGAAGACATCCATGAAGACAAGATACCTATAAAGCAGTCCTCCATGGATAAATAAAAATCTGTTACAAACCAGTTGAATGAAACAGAGACCTCCATTAGGTGTTCAAAAATACAATAATATAATTCTATTAATGTCCATGAGTGACCAACATAGGTCAATGTGACTAGCAAGTACAACAACCCATAATAGTAGCATAGGAGTACCAAGAGAGCTCCTAAGTGCTGAATGAAAAGAATTACAAAAGAAAATAAAAAGTAAACAAAAGTAGTGAGTGACAGGGGTAAAAGGTAAACCCGAACAGAGAGAAAGATATGGCATTGTACTCAAGTAGAAGTATAAGTAGAGGAGAGAGAGACAAGAAAGAACATCTCTGTCATTGTCAACCATTGTGAATGAGCCAATGCAAAGCCCAATAATGTCTAGTAGGAAATGTCATGGACTGATAGGGTTCAGCTATATATTTTGGGAGGAGTCCCAGAACAAGCAATTAAATCTTTCCTAACATCTGAGGCTGAATAGAAGAACCTAGTGATGTGTATCTAATCACCCGACTAGAAATGGAAGGTCTTAGCATTGGAACAAAATAGTGTGGGTACACCTTTGTGGCCACATTTTAGTGGGACATTTCCTAAGGGACTGGGAGGGTGGGCATTGTCTCACCATCCTATTGTCCTCTAGCTCTTTGACTAAGGCATCTACACAAATTCTTAGTGCCTTCAACTGCCAAGATAAGCTAGAAAAAGGAAGTTATTAATCTAATGAGAGTCGAGACTGACCCTAGATAAGAACTCTAATGTCCTTCCTCTACGACTGATCATCTCCCAAATATATAAAAGTCGACACCTATGATTTGGATAACAAAAGAAGGTAGCAAGGGACCGTGTTGAATTTTGATATAGATGAAGAATTTGAAAATAAGTTGTCTAAGGAAATGAATAAGTGATTTGTGATGAAGAAGACACAGAAGTAGAGAAAATTACTATGACACATAGCAAATAGTAGACAAATATTGTAAATGGTAATAGCACATCCTAACCCTTTAGGATTTATGCTTATACTTTGATCTTGCACATTGTTCCATTAGGGTGTGAATTTGTAATCAAACTCAAACCAATGTTTAGGATGACGATATTGGTCATTTCAATAATACTCTTCTTTCAACTTAGAAAAATTCCAGTACATTTGGCGTCCATCACAAGTTGCTCACTAATATCTTCAATAGATAATGTAATGGATATGATGATGGATAAAATTTCTTCATTGACATCTTGATCATTCAAAATGATTGGATACGTAGATATTGTTTTATCAACAAATTGCACTCCAACTTTTGAATACGATCTTTTCCCTTCTTTTAATTCTTTGACTTTTGTAAGAAAATTTTGCTTTCAATTTTCTACACAAGAAATTTCCTTCTCTTTTGACAAAAATTTCTCAAAACCTGTCCTGGCGATCTTGCTCTTTAAGTTGTGATTCTTGATTTTTTTGAATTGCGACAATGGTGCATCGTCTATATCTTCTGTAGTGAAGATCAACCACAATCACAAGCTTCAACAAGTTTACATCGTAAATATAACCTCTATTTATATAATTATATGATAGTTAGCTCCATGAATGTGGGAAACCATCCCTTCGGTTTTACCATGAGATTCCCTTGGGGAAAAACATTATATGATAGGTACTTGCCAAAAGTCACGGGGTATTTGTTTAAGGATAAACTCTTATAGAAGGTTGACATCAGTGATGATGTCAGACTAACATCATGATGCCATCATTCTACTAACTCGTCAAAATTGAAGACTCGTCATGATTGATGACATTTACAGAATCAAATTTTATGATTCTCGTGTATCTCTGCAGCACTCTTTTACCCTAGCTGCCTTAAAAGGATTCACTAGCTTAGACCAGAGACAAAGGTAGCAATTAAACTCAACATGAAAAACCATGCCTAAAAAAATAGTCCTGAACAGTTAGCTTAGATACTCATAATCCCTTTTGTAAATGTCTTTCAACTTTCAATTATTTCAAATCTGAATTAAATACTAGCCATTAGATGAGATAATATCAATATACCATACAGAGTATCCATTACAACTTACAAGTAGTTTTTAGCTAAGCATGATTGGGTTTAATTTGTAATTTTCTTTGTCCCAGTTGTAAAAGAAATGATTGGATACGACTATTGATTTTTACAGGCCATATCAGATATAGATCCTAGCCATATTTGGGCCATATCCAATGGGGATACATAATTCTAGTTGTATCCAGGTTGTAATCTGCATAATGTTTACTGGATACAAGATACAATGTATCCAGGACCCTACAGGGCCATATCTAGTAACTTAGCAATAGTTTGATTGGAAAAAAGGACAAAATGTTGAGTTTAGATAGTAGATTATATTGAGCATAACTGAGACAACATGTGCCTAGATATAAAAGTTATTTGTACCCACAATAAGAAGCAAAATAGGATTGGTTGGGTCACAGTTTACTCTGATCAGAAATATTTTTGGAAAACTGACCTAAGGTGTCCCAGAATGCCTCACTACTTAGTACTGTAAATACACCTTCAGATTTTTCATTTGCTCGCAATTCATCAATTCAATCCACTCTAGTCTATATATCCCTGAAGTCATTGTGTAGTAGATGGCGTTTTCTGCATTTAAGGAGAGGCAACTTAGTTCCTAACTTCTGAGTGTGGTGCTACCATTAATGTTGGAATGTTTTTTGTCATCAAAAACAAAAAACACAAACTTCTTTAGAAACATCTTTCTAGAGTTACTATTTGATTATTTTAGTTCTCTATAATTATTGCTAGAATTTACGAGGGATTCCTTTTGATTATTATTATATTTTATATCTTGTATTTTCAACTTGTCCATGTACCATCGTAAACCTCGGTGACTTTAGAGTTAATGTCAAATATTATGATAGTAACTCCTCTTCTGACCTTTTACCACCACTCTTCTTATGATAGTAACCGTTATCCTCTTGGTGAGATATCATGTTGTTTATTGTTTTAGACATGTTACTTCATTTGCTATTCCTGCTTTGAATCATCCTACATCTAAAGATGCATTTCAAGTTTAGAAAATTAAACATCTGCAAAAGCCAACATCTTATTTAACTAAAAAACAAATGGAATCAAAGTTTGCATTTCATAAATGTCTATATATTTCACGGTAAGGAAAATGTCAACCAAAGTAAGACGTGTTCTCGTGCCCCACAATATCTACCAAACATAAAATTGGTGTCTTTTCAAAGGCCCCTCTTCAGCATACCTTCGGTAGCAAAAAAAAAATGGCAAAATGCAACTATAAAATCATATTTCAATAACTATCGTACTGTAAAAACATTCCAAATGAAAATCATGCAATAGAATCGATCATCCAATCCATCCTTGCCCAAGAAGTTCTTAGTTATGTCTGAAAAGTTGGACTCCTCGAAAATTTCTCGCACGGCCTTTAATTTGGTATCTCTCGGCACAGACAAGTCCTTGATGAAATTTAGAAAACTTGGACTGTTGCTATATGCCTCCATGAGGGTTTTGAGCTCCGATTCAACCCTATCCAACATGTTAGCTTTCACAGCAGACACATAAAGGGTAGAGGCATAATTTCCAGCTACTCCATACATCAGAATAGGAACCTGTCATTCAAACAACATAAACTAATTCTCAAAAGCTGATTTAAGCAAAGAGTTACAAAGTCAGATCTGCACAAGGATTTTTGCAAGTCATTATTATAAGCTAAATATTTTGTGATTTTGTAAAAGTTTGTTTGAGTTTTTGACAAGATACTGCTCATACAGCTTTGTTTTGCAGGTTGCCTAAACATAGCTGATGGAATGACAAAATCTCTTTGGATCGGAAGTTTTGAGCCTCGTCTGACATTGGCCCAGTTCAAATTATTAAAGAGAGCTCGACTTATAGTTCATGATCTTTCACTAACTTCATTTTATCACGACCGTTGTCAGATGTTGGAGGTTCAAGTCAGACATGAAAAATGAAGAAGGAATGGCTCATATAGCAGTTACGAAGATCAAGTAAAACCAATGTATGAGTGGATTAGCATTTGGCTCGAGATTACAGAATGACTATGTGATTATTGTCTCTCCTATGTTCGAAATGAAATGCGGTGAAAAGGAGCAAGTTGCAGAGATGTGATCTAAGTGTAAAGCATAAATCTCTGTATGAAAGTTGTTCTATCATGAATCAGGATCCAGATGAACAAGGTAGCAGAGCAGTTTCATGTTAGAATCCATTCACTGAATGTGAATCCACATCACAAACAATTACTGAAATGGCCAAAGCAAATTCTTTGACAGAATCCATCAAACCCATTCCAAACACTTTCCTTCAAGCACATCATTTGCAAATTTGTCCTCTAATGGGTCCTATTCTTAAAGTTTGCGCATTGGTAAATAAAAGGAAATGAATATATACCAGTCAAGCACCCTTTCATCTGAAACCAATAGATAAATCACATGCATAATCAAATATTAACTTTAAATATTAAACATACAAGTAATACTGCATGACTACACATTTGGCTTTCAAAATGTGCCCAGCATTATATTGTCAAGCTTACTTGATTGCATTTTACAATTAACTTTTATGAAGGACATTTTATGGGACTAACTAAATTTTCTTCTTGGAATGGCTTAGAGCTGTATCAGCAGCTCTGGGTACAGACAGTAATCAACCAGGGGAAAAATGCACCGAATAAAGTTGTTCCTAAAATGAACTTGGGACTATGTAGAATGAATACGGTTTTTGTGAATCTCATAGTTTTGTGAAGTATGATGTCTCTCGGTATCAGAAACCGTTGTTATAAAGTCTAATGCAAAAACCATAAAATGAATACCACTAAGCTGTAAACAAGAATACAAATCCAATTTTGAAAATAGCAATCCGTTGGCTGAGCATTAAAGCATATCATAGCCATAAAAATCTATGGCTATTGGCATTTATAGAAGCCTCTATACAAAGAAGAAAGGTGCCAAAGTATTATATCATAATACACTTACTATAACTGTCTAGGCAAAATGCTTGTTTCGAAAGGAAACATCAATATTTTTTTTTTTTAATAACCAGCAATCCTCACAAACATGCAACTAGCGTAAATGCCAAACAAAATACATTCGTAAATTGGACATCAATTACCATACAATATATTTTTAAACAAAACTAGAAATGCAACTCAGCACTCAGCTCAAGTGCATCAAGAGATGGATGGGAAATGTTTAGGTCATTATTGCGCTCCTGGAATACTCAGATCAATCAAAAAATAGAAACCAAAACTCAAGATGGTGATTATGATCCCCAAATATAAAATGATGGCACATTTGATGCATTTCAAGACAGATTGTCTAAAAATTAAAATAAAAACAGAAATTGGAAAGTAGAAGGAAGAAACAAGGGAGAACCTACTGAAATATCCCTTCACTGATCTACTGAAATATAACTACGTTTACAGATGACTTGTTGATTTATTTTTGTTCAAGACTTCCATCAAACAATTGTACTATAGTCCCCCTTTAATTGTTGATTTATTAGGTATGGTTTGACAGCGCATTTTGCTGTTTTCTTGGTTGTGGGATTTCGTCAAACACTTCAATGCTAAGGGCTTCTTTAATGCAATTAACATAAACAATACTATTCACCTCCAAAAGGTTGTTTCTTGCATTAAATACCAAACCAAACAATACATCAAAATATCTTGAAGTTTCTATAGATCACCAGCAATGCTTACATAGTATTTAATGCAATAAAATGAGATATGTGAATCAGATTTCAGACCAGTGAATTATGGTAAATATAATATCTATTTGTGTGGCCGAAATACTTGTCTTTAATGCTTAGGATGGGGATCTGGAACAACACTTGATGATGGCCTTCAATAAACACGTCCCAGCAGTAAATCACAGTCCCAAAACCCACCAAACAACCTCTCTACTTGTCTTTAATTAACTGTCGTAGGTGACAGCGAGAGGTCGTGGGGTTCTACAGCTTTAGCATTCCTTTAAACTTTGAAATGATGAAAAGGGGGGACCACAACAGTTAAGGAAACCTTTCACAATGCGTCCAACATCAAATTACCAGTTCATTTCCCCACAACATTTCCAACAGACCTGCGCCCTCTACATAAGATAGGATGCCCCTCCCGCAATAAGCTTTGGCCCATACTTGAAGCACACAACCTTCCAGGATGAACACTACTCTTTAAAGGCAAACTCGGCCTCTATAATCTTCAGCATGACCTCAATGAATCTTTTCCCCTCTCAAACCTCGATGTCTTCACCACATACATATCCTTTACTTACCTCTGGTTATTTAGGTGTTCTTGTCCAGGAGAAAAGCAAAATGCTAAGGCTTCCTTTGGGCCACCATTTGGATGAAGGCGTCAAGTATCCCTGGAGAATGAGAAGTACATAGATGTGATAATCGGGTTTGAGTAGAGAACTTTTAGTTGCAGAGATGGAGTTTTGTGCAGGCGGAAAGAAGGCTTCCAGGGATTTTGTAAAAGAAGAGGCTGGAAGTATGATCTTTACAAATCCAAATATTCAAATGTTGTTTATGTGGTGTTTGTAGAACTCTCATTCAAAGTAAACCCTCATTTCACCGCTTAAGGCCCATTTTTTAATTTTTTTTCCTAGGGAATGAGAGTAACTATTTATATAATAAGAATAAGAGTATATTATCTAATTTATGGTTGTGATATAAGTAAGTTGAAGTATAAATGGGAATTATATTTCCAATCATCTAATTCCATAGATATATAAAAATGTTATTATAGTTAGGGTGTTTTCTGAATATGTGAAATCAACATAGCGAATATTATTATTTACTAACATTATTTTTATAAACTTATTAGTGTATCATTTGTGTAAGTTAGAAATAACATGTATCTATAAAGTTGCAAAGTTGCAATAAGTAATTAGAATATTGAGTTAATAGTATGTTGCATAATAGTATGTTATATAAAGTAATTATAAATTACATTAAGGACATCTAAAAGGTTTCATATGTAAAGGAAAGAATTTATACATAATGAGTTAATAATATATTAGAGAAGCTTACAATCATACATATTGACCTAGAGAGGGTGTATAGGTGAATCATATAATATCTAGAGAGTTATGCATATAATTTGTCTAATGATGTATTCAGGGAGTCCATGGGATTACATGATGGAACCTGCAACTATTGTAAAAATGGTCAGAAAGAGAAAGGAAATTATCTTGAACTTATATTAAACAATAGAAAAACATGTAAAATTATAATTGTGTTAGCAAATGTCCATTAGGGATATAGTACATGGACTATAAACGAAATGGATGATATTGCTTTTCATTAACTCCGGGATGAAGTTTTCATAAGTGAGGATGTATGTAGTGCCCCATTTTCTTAGACATGTTGATTATGGTTAGACTTATGGATTATGATATTTAAGTAGACATTTTTACTATGTTATAAAGTATTACCAGTAATTGATTTTTGCCCCATTTTTGTGAAATGATTCTTATTATAATTATATGATAATTATTAAAGCTTGCATTAACTTCGAGACAAAGTTTCTTGAAGAGGGGGAGTATGTAATGCCCCATTCTGGCAAGACTCATGTGATGATTATTCCATGGGGACAATTGATCATAAATAAGTGCTTGGTGTTTACGGTTTTAATGTGATGCTTTCTATAAGTGCTTTTGACTTTGGATTTTTTTTTTACATCACTATACTTAAGTGTATGTTTAGATGTCCAAATACATAATCAATAGGGGAAAATAGTGGGTATAACGTCGCATCAATGGTTGTCCAGGCTAGTACAATACAACAGTTTGTTTTTTAAAAGGAAAAAATTTATAACTTGATATTTTTAATATAGAAATCAAAGTTACAGCGATGGTTCGACCAGGAGAATAAGTGCCCCCATATGCCAAAGTTCTAATCCCAAAGACATAAGTCTGTTAAATACATAAGACTAGTTTTCATTTCCTCTTTATACATGGTAGAAACAAAAACCCCCCATAAATAAAAAACAGTATATTTTCCACATAGTGCCAATAATTCATCCAAAATAGTAAGCGGTTACCCCATCCAATGAGACCATAAATCTGAATTTAAATAGCCCAATATGTGCCCTGATCGATAACCATGTTATCGGTAGCTTCCTCGAAGTGTAGCAACCCATCCATGGGGCCCACAGCCACCTTTGACAAATGGTTTGCCTCCTTCTAAATGTGCTTAACACTAATCTAAACAGAATTCCTGGCGTAATTCCTTTCAAAATTCCTAGCGCAATCGCTTACTCTATACCTGACACTATTTTGGACATTATTTTGGAGGCTATTCTGGTTGTTAAATGGGATGTTATTATGGACGTTCATTGGGATGCTAATTGGGATACTAATTGGGACGTTAATTGGGTTGGTAATTAGCATCCCAATTAACATCTACTTTCAAAAAAGGACGCAAATAATGCCATTAAAAGTGCCATCTCATGGAAAAGCATCCACTTTGTACAAAAAATGATGAAAAATACACTAAAAGTGATAGTGGATGCTAAAAAGGGAGCTAAAATAGATGCTAATTCCAGGATTTGTTGTAGTGTTAGGAACTCTACTGCAAAAGCCAAATTCGCTATATGGAAAGCTATGTTTTCCAAGTACGAGTTTGAGATTTAGAATATTAAGGGATCTCAGAACTGTATTGTCGATTTCCTCAAAAGAGAACACTTACAAGACAGTTATGGAATTACAACCCCAAGCTGCATGATGATGATAATGGAGTGGAATGAAGGGAGTGACTCATGTCGATATGTTGATGATGAGATGAGCTGGGAAAATTACACGAATCAATGGAGGCCTACTTGGCTGTTGATATCTACAGAATTCCTAGATGAAAACCTACAACACCCAAATCTATTAATAAATTTGGTCCCAGAACACAGGTGATATGCAACATCCACCTGTGCAGTTCCCAATATGGTTTATGGATGACAGATCCGATAAGCCATTGATTATTCCCATGTGCTACAGACCAACTTTCAAGACCTCAGACTCATCAATACTGAGTCGGTAGGAGGAAAAGTGCTGGAACAATATTCCTGCATCAACCATATGAGCACTTTAGCTTCCTTTCCAGGAAATAATCCTATTCTCAATTTCCCTCTTACCGATGTGAATTATGAAAAATATCAAAAGTTATAGTGGCGATTCCTAAAAAATGACAACCGGAACCATGAGTACTTCACAAAGATAAAATTTGGGTACAGAGAACCCATGTGCTATACGACATTCCTCAATGGACACATTGTTGGTGGAATGACTTTGGCCTAAGAAGAAGCGAAGTGCACCCTGTAATTATACGTCATGAGCACGCCAGGTACTGTATGCCCTATTCTAAAGTCAACGACATGAATACCCATGAAACGTGCGATGATACACATTTATTACAAACCTTTGCGTACAATAAATTCCAATGGCTAGTAAAAGCAAAGGTCCGAGTACAAACACGACAAGGACAAAGGATCATCATAAGGAGCATATACACCAAGATGTGGGATCCATCATACTAGTAGAGCTGTGGGAATCCATATGATGATATGATCCACTAGCCTTATGGTGGATTTGAAGGATTTTTTTACCAAGATTATTTTGTACGAATCTAAGGTTTTTCAGTAGAATTTTCCAACATTGTTGGGTTGTATAGATGTGCTCCATATTTTCATGCATTGTACGAATGCAATTTTTTTACTAATTTTTGTTTTACAGAAGCCATCTATTTTTTACCAAGAAGGATCCATTGGATTATATCTGAAAATCGTGTTTGTTCTTTAGTTGTTGAAGAATTTCCATGGCTCAAATCTTAAATCGTTTTTAAATTGGTTTACCCTTCAGTCAGCTTGCTCGTGTTGTTTCCATCTGCGGGCTTTGCATTTAGTTGCTTGATCTTATCCGACCATTTTGATTTGTTGTAAAATTCAGATAACACCATGCATGGATTCAGAACATAGATCTAGTATTATTCCTTGGCTCGTGGATTGGCTCAACATGATGCATTGTTGTATATCATGGCCTAATGGTTTAGATCATGGCAATTTTTTTGTTTGCGGCTTCACAATGGTTCAAATAGCGTCCCTTCCTAGTACATGACCATCTCTGTGAATCATAGATATCTATCTTACATTCAGTAGAAAAAGCTAGTCAAACAATTTTTCCAGTTTGGAAGAATAACGCCGTTCAAATCTATCTCAACTGTCAGATCTAAAGGATTCGTGGGTTTTTTCGAGGTTTAGTCCCATCTTGAGTGCACTGCACAGAATGCCACTCTTGTAGCCTTTCATTCTTTACATTCTTTTTCCTTACTGGATTGGGGTGTTGGAAGAATCTTATAGAGATTGTGGCATCAAAAAAATTGAACTAGTTTGGTTGTGGGTGTAGGCTGTCCACTATGGGTGCTCCTTCCACACTGTGGCTGCAATCTTATTGTAAATTTGGCTCACTTTATAATAGTGTTTAATTTTTTAGCAATCCATCACTTGAAAGGCATGTCATCGGACATTGTCAAGTGAGAAGATCTCCCAAATCAGTCGCTGGACTGATATTTATGCTCATTCATCGGAGAAATTTAGCAATCACCAATTTCTATGTCTCACTTTGTCTGAGTCTACTCGGGTTTGCAATTTAGTTTTACGAGCTCATTTTCTATTGCTCCTAATTTTTGCATACAACATCTATTTTGACTTTGGTTTTCTTTAAACTTTGGATTTATAAGTTCCCTTGAAAATGATATAGGTGGTTTTGGTGAATCTACATTTATTTTCAAAAACCCAGGCTTGGAATTCAATTCTATAACTTAAAATTGTCATAACTAGCCTATTCAGAGAGCATTTTGAGTGAACATTTTCTAGGAGTGTATACAATGATTCAATTTATCCAATGGCGATATGAGTTTTTGCTGATTTTTCCAATGAGTGTTAATGTCCACATATCTCCTTTGTTTGACTATGACAAAAGCATGTTTGAGATAATTCGTTGATGGCCTAAATTAGTGCTTTGTTTAACATCATGCATTTGTGATGGGGAGACATTTTACATTGCATGTGGTGCATATTTGAGTACTTGTTGAACTTGTGAGTTCATATTCATGTTCTTGAGTAAAGTATTATAGTTGATTATGGAAACTTTTAGCCTCTAAGATCACACTGTGATCACATTTAACATCATGTTCTACTATCTTTCATGTCTTATCACATTCCTTCATAAACGCTGGGTTTTAAATTGTAAAGAACGATGCCAATATATTGTAGGTATTGGGGGGTGTGGAGTATGGTATGGGGGTTTATAGGAATTTGGGGATATAAAAAGGGGTAAACTTGTAAAAATAGGGTTTCTGAAGGTTATTCATGCCTTTACTCTTGGAAGTTCTTTCATACAGTTAGCTCTCTCTTTTCTTCACCTATTTTAAGGTGGTATTTGTGAAGATTTTGGAGATATATCATTTTTTCAGATCATTAATTACTCCATCTTGAGTTTGTTAGCACTTCATCGTGATCATATTGATGTTTTCATTATGTTCATTTTTCATTGATTTTTTATGGTAGTGAGTCTCTTCTTCTTGCACCTTATTGGGGACCTAGTTGTAGGATTTTGATGGTTTGCTACATTGTTCCACTTGGAAGTGTATCCTTGACAACATAAAAAATTCAAGTTCTCTTCTCAACTTTAACCAAGATGCTTGAAGTTTTCACTAAGGTGGAATATAATGTAATTCCATTTTCTTCCAACTATGATGTAAGGATTGTCTACTAGACACATTTACTATTGTAGAACCTATTATTATCGTATTTGTGAGCATATCATTATGAGGCATTTGTACACACAATGAGGCATCATGAGACTTGCGATATCTCAAATTTATCACATCATTGGTTTATTAATCTTATGTAACGCAACACCTTCCTCTAGTGAGGCGCTCACTCCTCTATGTCAACATTAAGAGGGGATACTAGAATGTGTATTAATTGTGTCTAGTGGCTTGATACCATAATCTTATACCTGGTGTCATAATGATGATGATTATAACATCATTTGCAGGGCACTTATACATGTAGCATAGCCTTCGTAGACTTCTGTATATTTCACACATGTGCACATGGAGATAGTTTGTGAGTTATTAGGTTGTGACATGTTTCTCAGGTAACAATGACTTACACTAATAGGTCATTCTTATCGATTACTTCTCCCTTATCTTGTGATGATATTATGTTGAATTGGTTGATATCCACTTGATTCTAACTTATGGTAAATGGTGTACGTTTATCATGGTTACTATAAATGGATTCCATTAGTCTTGAGTCAAGTAGCAAGAAGTGGAGGGTGGATTATGGATTGATATTTAGCCTATACCTTATGGGTATTTATGATATAACATCCATATGTGAAGAGTTGTAAGATTGGAGATTTTATTTGAAGAATAGAATTCAAGCTTATGTGGACATTTCCCCACCTTAGGGTTTTACCATGTAAACAATGTCTCCTCTTACCTATATTTCTTATTTCTTCATTATTTACTATCTTGTTTGATGCCTTCTATAATAGTTTAGAATTTTTAGTTCATTGGTTATGTGTTATTGTATATGTTCCTAATCTAACAACAACAACTATGATTGTCTATGACAAGGGGGATTTTAAGGGTAGTTTCTTAAAAGAACTAATTACATGTAAACAAATTATAGTTATCTCATTAAAATCCATCTTAAGACAAATTATTTATTCAATAGTTTTTATTAAACATCCATAGTTTGTTTCCGTTTCAACCCTAAAGGCCTCAAAATCATCCAAACAAACCCAATAAACCATCATAGGAAATTATCATATGTAATCTAAGGTTAAATAGTAGTGATGTCTTTAACTATAATTTTCTCAATAATATATAGTGTTCTACCTCTCTTGTTACTTCCAAAATGTGTGGTCATGCCCTAGAATACCCAAAATTCCTAAAATTTTGATGCATAAAATCTATACGAAGATTTCTAAGGTATGCATCAATTTGAAGGATGATTAATGTAAGATTGATAGACCTAGTTATTGTTATAAACAATCTAAGAGTTTGTATCACAAAAGGTACTCTCATATATGTACTTGAAAATATGTTGGGGAGGCGAGGTGTACCTATAGGAAAATACGAGTTTTGTATTCTTCTTACATCCATGGTTATTTGAAACCCTTTAAGGAGTTCCATAGTTATCATAATCAGGATATATCAATCACATATATATATCAAAACGATTCTTTCACACATGGCTTTAATCAAGCAAGTTTACCATTACATCCGTACATATGTTTTGCATAATGATAAATAATAATAACAACCATTTCATCCACATTTTTCAAACCATGTTATGATAGAAACTAATGTAATTATATATAAACTCATTTTCAATACCAAATTCATTATTAAAGAAAAAGAGAAATGCACTTATAATTCCCTCTGTTGGCTTACAAACTGATCAAGAGGTTTTCCAATGTAGACCCACGTTCTTTTCAGTTTAAATTGAACCAACAAAAACCCTTCTCACAGGCCCTTTCGGCAATAGCCTATGCACAGGTTGAGGTCTCACCCGAGGTGTAGCAATGGGGGCACTGCGGACTCAAGTTTCCACAAGGAGGTGATGAGTTGTTTGGAAGGGACTCCTGCACAGCGCACTGTAGAGCACGTGCTGCAACCTGAAGGTTGCAAGACGATAGGCTGCGTTGCAACCTTCACTTCTACAAGCTGAAGTACATGCTCAACCAATGCATCTATGGAATGCGTGGTTCGGACAAGACTTAATGAGCAGGACAACACAACTGACTTATACGCTTCCTCTTCCACTCTTAACTCTTATGCAATTTCACTTAGCACTCAAACATCAATCTACTGCTTTAGATTACTTAAACTTATAACGAATGTAGTTGAGAAAACATACACTACTACACGGAGCGTGTGATGCGCGTCGAAGGGTTATACGCTCTTAATGTTACAGACACTTGTCATCATTCCATAAACCAATGCACTCACAGACTTAGAATACTGAGCATTCAACATTCATTCATTCCATCAATACCTAAAATATTATCCCCATATTTATCCTATGGAAAATACATATAAAAGTATTAACATACAGCTATAAACGAGAATCCAAACATTCAAAGTACACAAATAAGTAAAAGTAGACACACAAAAATCACACTACACAAGATTTAATGTGGTTCACCCCCTGGGTGGAGGCTACGTCCACAAGAAATGTTTTTGGATTATTCTTTTGGGAAGGGTTCAACAGTTCTTAGTCTCACACACAGCTGCAGACTCTCTTCTCTCTCAACAAACCTCTGTGCACTCAGCTTGCAGAGCCTTTACAATAGCACTAAGCTTTAACAGATACAATAATAGTCAAAAGCTTAACAAAATGAAGAGTATTCAGTAACCCAAAAACACTTTCCCATACAAAATGTGCCTTATTTATAGGTCATGCCCGTAGGTCATGTCTTTACAATTCATAGGAAAACACCCTTAGGTTTACAAAACATAGTGTGGCTAACTTCCAGCCTGACTATTGCCGTCGACAGCTTGCTCCACCTTCTACAGGCCTTCCAACTAGGCCACTCGTGGCTCACACGGTCTTCTGACAGTCGTAGTCCTCAAAACTGTTACACTGCATCGTCGCCTATCCCTTTCCGCCCTTCTGCCTGCCTGTCGCCATCGGCATAGTGGCCTAGATTCTCAACTGCTTGCTGCCACTCTCCTTGACAAATCGCTTTCTTCTTCCTTCAACCTGTTCCTTAGTCAAAATAGGTCACTTCCTCGTCTAACCTTTACCTGTATTTCTTATCAAAAGTAGCAGTTGCACAGGTCCTATGCACCTGCGCTGCTACGTCAAAACTGCATCTGCTTTCCGATATGCGCTCTCGTCGTAGTCCTATCTTTCAACCTCACAGCCCAAAAGCTGCGTATCTCAAAATTTGTTTCCTTAACAAAATTGTGCCTACTTGGGCCATGACCAACAGGCCCCTAACACTGACTTGTGGCTTGTCCCGAGTCACATCAGTCCAACTCCTCCATTTGTGCTTTCTTTGAGATTCCCGAGCGGGCAGTAAAATATTCAATAGTTGCACTCAACTTTGCAACTACATCCTTTACATCCTGCTCATATCCTCTAACTGTATTTAGCAGTTCATCTGAGCTTGGTTCTAGAATTTGCTACTTAACTTTGGTCTCCACGGCATGAAGGTCTTGCAACCTTAGCTCAATCTCATCGGTCAGTGTAAGTGCCTCCTCTTGTAATGGATGTAACCTCGTCAAGGTTTCAGCTTCCTTTGTTGTTAGAGCCTCAAGCACCTTCCTTAGCACTTTGGTTTCATCGAAAGCCTACCTCTTTTGTTTGATCGGCAAGTCCTTCATGGAAGCATCCGTAGAATCCACTTCCTGCTGTTTCCGGTGGATGTCGTCCTGTATCTTTTGCAGCTCTGGCTCATCCTACAGTATGCTCCAAATGTTTGAAACCTCATCTATAAATATTTGGCACCACGTGACCACTGCGTAGATGCCCTGCGTAGAGGCCCTCAGTGCCTCTTCTCTAGATTCTTGCACTTGCTGCGTAATATTAACTGGCTGTCTTGTCGCCAGTTCAGCTATCTCTGCTTGATGGTTGGTTTCCATCTGCGTAATCTTTTCTGCATGGGAAATTTTCAATTCCCTCATTTTTTCTTGCAGACTATCAACGATAGTGCCGATGTGTAGGATAGTCACATCAACTTCTGATTCTTCTTTAACTCCAGGGAGCTTCACTTATACTACTGATACCACGGTTTTTATCCTGCGCTACTTGTCCTGCGTGCACTGAAGCTCCCTTTCCTTATGCTCGCATTCCCCTTGTATTCTTCGGTAATTCTCTTCATATTGCAGGCGCTAATTGTGCAAGACAATGTTTCACTCATGTATTTCATGGGAGATTTGGGTGTGTAGATGGTGCAACCCTTCAGCTGGAATCATGGCTATGTTTAGTTTTAACTGTTGCAGCCATCTCATGGTTTCTGTCATCTCATTTGTTGGGAATAAAATGGACCCTGATGCAATCTTGATGATGTGTGTCCATGTTGAGAAGGCGAGTGACCTGCGCATCGTCTCACTTGGTTCCCCTACTTGGTCATGATGTTCTGGTTCCTGGGCAAAGTCACGGTGGACTTGCTCCATTCTGAGGACCCAACCGATCAATATGTCAATGTTCTCTCGGACCTGAATTTGATATGGCTCTTCCTAGCTTCCCTTAAATCTAGCAAAATATTCTAGGTGCACAGCTGTCCATGATGCTATCATCTCATAGTCATCGTCGTGCAGTATTCTATCCAATGGCAATTTTGTAGCCTTAGACTTCTTCTTTTATGTCTTCTCTGGCGTCTGTGTAGTCGGTTCCTTCCTTTTGTCCCCTACCTTCGTAGCATGTGTTTGGACTGGGTTGCTCTGAACCTCTGGGTTCTTATCTATCTTGTCCTCCTCCTCTTCCGAAGGCATAGTGATGACAGTCTTCGATGCATCTTCTTTCCAAGCATTGTGCCAGTCCTTAATGATCAGCTTGATCATTGGTGCACCAAGCTGATACTAGCCATCGAACCATTTCTCTATCGTCAGGCGCAGCTGTATCTGGATATAGTGTAATGTGGATTTGAAAATCATCTTGGGCCTATACAGATATGTCACCTCCTCGGTGATGCATGGGGTTTTCTCTATAACTGCGCATAGTTGTTCGTAAAATGTCAGGAATTGTAGGTCATTGAGTTTCTACTTCTCTGGGCTTATGGATGCCCACATGTTCATGAAACGAGCTGTGTGGCAGTCCTCTGCTGCTATCAGCAGGCCGTTCTGATGCGCAGGTTCTTTCCAACCTACAAAATCAATAATAATCAACAGCCAACTAAAGTGGAAGGATAACCCCTTGTCTTGGGTATCCTGGATATCCAGTAGTAGCTCATTGAGTAGAAAGTTTGCCCAATTATACTCATGGCCATCCATGGCCTTGGCCGCTAAGGCCACAACTGATGCACTTACTTCCTTTGGTCATACTTTCCTCAATAGCCTCCCTACCAGCAACTGAATAGTGAACCGCAAGGTTTCAATAGTGATTGGGTCAGTCTCATATCCTCGATGGCCTTTGTTCAGCTTGAACTCTGCCTTTATCTTTGCGGCAAGTTCCTAATCGTCTTTCTTGCCTATGAATTCTTCCGCAGGGTCGTCACCCTTCTTACTCAATCTGGTGATCCTTACAATCATGTCAACCGTGATATTTACCTTGAAGTCCAACCAGATGTATCCTTGGTGTGTACAAGACAACAGCGTATGCACCACAATCTTGCACTCCTTGCTACGGTTAAAATGTGCAATTCTCAGCAAGTTGAGTAGGCTAGACTAGGCCAATGGCAATGCCCAATCCATTGGAACAACCTTTGGTTGTTTCCCAGTCGCGCCATCTTTTCTACACATGAATTTATAAGGCTGTAGGTGTGATAATTTCTCGGCATCCATTAAGTCATGATCAGAAAACTTGCATGTCGGAATTTTTCCGAGCAAATCTTCCTTTGTGCGGACATGCTTTGACATTGGAGGCATCGGGATCTGATATTGTGCATTCTTGTCCAAGTGCATTTATGGGGAATCACTCTTCCGCGGACTGACATATTCAGGATGAAGACACACAAGTGGTGGCGGTGGGCTTCCTTGTGGAGCCGAATACTTCGAGGTAGCTGTCGCCTTTGATTTTTCTGGTGCGGTAGCCGGGTGCTTGTCATTGCTCTATTGTTTCGGTTGGTTCTGCTTTGAACTCTTGGATGGGCCACCTCGTTTTGGTGTTGTTTGCTTCGGTGGAGTGTTCATTACTCTGCTTGTACCAGATCATCTGAAAGTGCCAACAATCTCTTCCAAGGTCTTCTCTTCAGACATAAACTCAGCAAATACCTCGGCTTTTGGATTCATAGTTCTCACACTCTTCATAGTTGGAGAAATTTCAAATGCAAGGTAACATGTGTAAGGGTGACTTGGTGAATATTTATAGAACGATACCTAGACAGCTCTCCTTGAACGGTTAACTTAGAAACATAATGTTGCATCCACTTGCAAAATCTCGACTAGATTTGCACCTTATGTGGCAATGAATGTGTCAGGAATAGATAGACTAGGCATTAAGTGCTAGGTGTGCTGGACGCCATCTTGGTGGTATCTTGATCTTTTCCACCGTAAAATATGTCGAGTCAGATTAACTTTCATTAAATGTTGAGGTGTAATGGTACTGGAAGCCGTGTGATAGCCTAACGGCCAATTAAATGTGGAGTCCGTTACTTGGATCTCGTTATGATCTTAATCATTTCAGTTTTTATTACATCCAAGTGGATGGGATATTCTTTTAATGAAGGGTCATGTCAGTGCCGCACTTTTTTGAATAACAACTTTACTAGCCAGCCGCCAGCTGTCATGGTCATTTAGTTCCATCATAATGCGTTGGCTGCTCTGACGGTCCACTTTGCTGGCACCCTCTATGCTTGTGTTTTCAACTAAGTTCTACGCTATAGATTTATGTTTTTTGTCGCAGCCATTCATGGTCCATACTCATCCTTTTACGCTTGAACGGTACATCTACCCTTCCAGTAGTGTGGTGCGCAGCACTTGGCTGCAACATTAGTTCTTCGATCGACCTTCTTTGGTCGGTGCAGCTACCTCTGGAAACAATGATCTACGCAGCTCTTCCTTTATTTTTATTTTTTTCACGCGCAACTTCAGCAGTGCTCCGCGGTATATACATTGCTTTATAAAACATCTCGTACAGATTCTTTCCCATTTCCAGTGCCGAATTCCAATTGTACCTAGCACTTTGAAATTTCCTTCTTTCTGATTATCCAGGGGTCTTCAAAGCAAGACTATCCCGATACGGTTTTAGACTTCTTCCATTAACTAAGTCAGGCAAGTTATCTCCTGCTAATGTGGCTAACTGAGCTGCGCCACCATTAGTAACATGCACAACAGTAGATGGGCCAAGCCAATGCGTTTTAAACTTTCCAGGAAATTTCATGAATTTACTATCATATAGGAGGACTAGATCACCTACCTGAAAGGACTTGTTCTTGATGTGGTGATCATGCCATTCTTTTTCTCATGCTTTCTACACTTGTTGGTGGAATCCCACGATCAAACGATCTTCTTCCATACCAACCAATTGTAGCAGTCATTCTTCTAGTGCCTCCTGATCCTCCATGCCTGTAAACATAGCCATTCTCAACCTGGGAACAATGTACTCCATGGGCATTATAGCTTCCTGCCAGTAGGCCAGCCTAAAAGGTGTGTGGCATGTCAACTTTTTTCATGTAGTCCTGTATTCCCATAAAACAACGAGAACGCCCAGGTCCCAATCATCCCTATTTGCATTGCATACTTTAGTGAGCGCATTCTCCAGTATTTTATTGAATGCTTCCACAGTTCCATTCGCCTAAGGATGGTAAGGAGTATTGTGCTGATGATAAATATGGACCTCTTCGTTCAAAGCTTCGATGGTTCTGTTCAGAAAATGAGTGCCTTGATGACTCATCAAAATCTTCGGGCATCCAAACCTTGAGAGTATGTCTTCAAAAATGAACTACACGACAGTACTTGCGCTACAGTCCTTCACTGGTTTTGCTTCTTCCCATCTGGTGAGGTAATCAGTTGCGGTTATAATGTACTTTGCACCAGTTCTTTTCCCTGGTGGGTTGATAAGGCCCACAAAATCAATGGCCCATTTCTCAAAGTCCTGCAATGTCAACTCTGGATTTAATGGCATTTCATCTCTGCGTGATGGATTTCCTGTCCTTTGACAAACATTGCAACTCTGGCAATGTTCCTTCGAATCTTTATGGATAGTAAGCCAGCATAGACCTGCGCGCAATATCTTCCGTGTAGTGGCTTTCCCTATGTAATGACCTCCTACGACTCATGAATGTGCATCAGCCAATATGAATGGTTTCTCATGCTCTAATACACATTTGCGCAGTACTTCATCGAGTTCCAACGTATATAGCTGGCCCACAATAATGGTGAAGTCTATTTCTCGCACTACCAGCTGCTTCTTTTGCTGTGTAGTGAACTCTGTAGGTGCAAATCCAATAGTCAAAAAGTCTATGATGTCTTTATAATAATCATCAACTATTTGGATTGCAAACAACTCCACATCAGGCAGATTGCCTTTGAGGTTTGTAGGCTCTTCTCCTGACTCAATCCTTGACAGATGATCAGGTCCCAAGTTTAGGCTGCCATGTTTAACTACTATTTCAAAATCATACTCTTGGAAGAGTAACAACCATCTGCAGATTTTCCCCCCCTAACACTAGCTTATTGACTAGGTATTTCAATGCAGAATGGTCAGTGAACATAAGGAAGTGCACACCAAGTAAATAGTGCCTGAATTTCTGCAGTGCATAGACCATCGCTAGGCCTTCCCTCTCAGTAGTGGTGTAATTCTTTTCTGCAGATGAGAGTTTTCTGCTAAAAAATGAAATGGGATGGTCAATACCTCCCTCTCCTAGTTGTGCTAACACAATTCCCAGTGCTATACATGACGCATCCACATGAACGTGAAATGGCTTCTCGCAGTATGGAAATACTAGGATTTGCGTAGTAACCATTTTTTATTTCAAGGTGTCGAAACCTTGCTCACACTCTGCATTCCAGCTGAATGGTGCATCTTTCTTTATTAGCTTATCCATGGCTGCAGTGATCTACGCATACCCCTTTATGAACTTCCTGTAATAACCGGTATGCCCCAATGTAGTGTGCAACTGCTTGACTGAATTTGGTGTTGGTAAGTTTACAATGACTACGATCTTCACAAGATCAACCATTAGACCCTATTTACAGACAATGTGTCCCAATAGAATCCCATAAGGAACACATAAAACGCACTTTTTTAAGTTCAAAGAGATTTGGTGTTGTCTACACTTTTCCAACATCATTCGCAAGTTCACGCACTGATTCTTCAGCAGTCCGAACATAGTCCAATCATCGAAATAAGCTTCTAGAAACTTATGCATGAAATCCTTGAATGTTGCGACCACAACTCTAGAAAATATGGTGGGTGCATTCTTAATACCAAAAGGCATCACTGTATATTAGAATGACCCCCATTATGTCGCAAATGTAGTCTTGTGCCTATCTGCGGGATCAATTCTAATTTGATGATATCCCAAAAAACCACCAGTAAAGCAATAGGCTTCATTTCCTCCCATGTTATCCAGCATTTCATCAGTAAAAGGTGTAAGAAATGGGTCATGCATTGATGCATCATTCAGTTTCTTGAGATCCACACAGATCCTGATCTTGCCATTTGTTTTCTTATCTTGGACAACCATAGGGCTTATCCATTCAAATTCTTTGACTGGCTCAATGATTCCTGCCTCCAGCATCTTGTCCAACTCTTCCCTTACTCTTTCTTTGTATCATGAGTTCAGTCGATATGGCCTTTGCTTAACAGGCTTTGTGCCTAGCTTAAGAGGTTTTCTCATAACCCCTAAGTCTCCCAAACTGCCCATCATCTTTGTAAACTTAGTAGGAAATAGCTCCTAATATTCATGTCATGTATCTACGATCAACACAAAAGTCTGATCGTCCCAGTAGTTTCCAATAGACGTGAATTTTGGGTCTTCGCTGGTCCCAATGTTCACTTTCTTTGTCTTTACAGGTCCACTCATGTCTGGGATTTCCAACGTAGGTCCCTCTACATCGCGCGCACCTTCTGACTTAGGTATCTTAATGTTGCGCGGGTCCTCCTCATCACTGTCTTCTTTCCCTTCAACCTCTTCAGCTAAGTTGTAACATTCCATAGGATTCTCTACGTGTTCCTTCCATTCTCTCTGTAAGCTTGCAGGTATGTTGTCCTTTCCGGAGAGTTCCTCTAAAGTCATGTTTTTATGTGGACAATCTTCTCTTAATATGCGCTCCTTAATTATTTGCAAAGCATCATGTATCTATGGGTTCTCATCCTCAATACTGAAGTCCTTCTGGAAGTTCGCAGTCAACATGGCCCACTCTGTGGATTCCCTACGCAAATCCAGATCTAATTACCATATCTTGGGAATGTTTTCTTCTAGTGTGTGCACAAACAAATGCACCCATTTGGTCTTTGGTATCTTCGCCCATGCTTGTGAACAGACCTCGATATGCTTTCTCGGATCTATCTGTCCATTATATTTCTCAAAAGGTAGCGTAACCTTATCAGCAAACTTGATCTGCATTTTAATTCTACATTGATCCCATGTGGTCAATGTCTGCTTATGCGCAGCCCACCATTTGGCAGGTGTCTTGCGCAGTGTCACGTCTAATGCTTGTAAGCGATGAACTCTTCTACCATTGTTGCAGTATATTCTTTAATAAATGAATAAACATTAACAAAACCATCATAGGTGGGGATTGGCTGGATTACCTCCTTTCCAATCTAGCGCAGTGACTTTGTTACCTACGCGCACCTCCTTGCTGATACTTTTTTCATGTGGATTTGTCAATTTTCTAGCCCCACATCAAAGTTTGAGATGCAAGAGCTATCACATCTCCAGTTGAGTGTACCATCAACAGTTGGATTGATATAATCCTCCTAGTTCACGGTCATCTAATACAGTCGATCCAAATCTTCAGCCCTGGATTCCTCTTGAATCGGCTCGCTGTATCTCTCTCCATCTGTAGGGTCCAATGGTGCGATGACCCAGAGGTGATTTCCTTCAAAGATCATCTTCTTTGTTTTTAGGTTGATGATGGCGAGGTTATCGATAGCCCAGTCAATTCCTAACAGCAGAGGAAAATGATGACTATCGTCCACAATCTCAATAACCTCGAAATTTGCATGACTTTTCACTTCATCAATGTCAACAATCACGTTGGATAACCATCCAAAGGGTATGACCTTCTCCTGATTGGCCATTCGCAACTGGATATGTGACCATAAAAGCTTCGGTCTCCCCATCTGCTGCCATGTCTACTTAGTCAAGACATTTACTTCTAATCCCAGATCAAGGATGATCTCATCCATTTCATATTCTCTTATTTGTCCATTGAGTCTCATTTCTCTCCCTGTTCTCTTCTATTTCTTAATATGATGAACTGCGCTATCAGTAGTTTCAGTTTTGCTATGCGGTTCATACTGGTCTACCAACTTCTGCAATTCCTCTATAGCATTTGGACTCTTTAGTAACTTCATGCAGCTTTTGAGGAACTGCACAAAAGAGGTGCATGTCTCTGTTGCATCGCTCATTCTGTCATACACAGTGGGCATATCTTCTACATGTAGTACTTCGCTACGCAATGGGATTCTTTGTGATCTAGATGCTGGCTCTTTAAAGAGATCTTGTGCTTCGTCAAAATTTTCTTAATTTTTCTTCAGGTCGAAGGCTGGTGGTTTCCCAACAGCTTTCCTTATTCACATTGTCTCAAGGGGAGTTTGCTCAGAGTTAAAATATCCAGAAGTCGAAGCTTCTACTCCTATGTCCCTCCCAGTCGCAGCACCATTGTGGGTTACTACTTTAATACTTGGGTCCACAAGTCTCCTTTCTACTACGATCAACTGGATATTTGGGGTCGGCACTTCTGGTCATTTTCTCTTCTACATTTCTACTTCCAACACTAGGAAGTCTTCAATGACATGATCAAATGAGCTAAAATAGCTGCATGTAGTGCATGGGTTGGTATAGTCTCTAGAGATGTGACCTGCTTGACCAAAGTTGTAACAAATTACTTGACCTCACCCCCACCCCCGCGCTGGACCATTATTTCTTCCTCTTCCTCGGTATCCTTTGCTGCCTCTGTATGCTCCCTTATCAGGTTGAGCATTATTTTGTTTCTGCGGAGTCTTTTCTTGGACTCTGTACATCTCTCCATACATATGCTCAATATCCTTCTTTCATTCTAACAGAGCTCATATGCGCAGCAATTAGATTCATCGTGCCCTACTGACTTACAAAAATTACAATACAAGTTTTTAGGAGTTCTTACGTATTTTTGTATCATGTGACAATCTTCTGGCCGATGTCCTCTGGTTTTGCAAATCTCAGACCATGGTCCTGGGTGCGGATTCAATGGGTTTGGTCCACCCATGTTGAGGAACTCTTGGAATAAAGGATAATAATCCTTAGTGTGCCCTTCTCCCTTTCAACCCTGTACACCAGACTTCCTTTCTCTCTTGCTTTTCTTGCTTGATATCTTGTAATTGTAGTGTCATGGTAGCTAACTGGTTCTGAATCTGAGACATGCAGGTGCTAGTTTCTCCGATCGATGAAGCTTCCAGCTTCATCGCAATCTCTAAAGCCTCTGGCTGCGAATTCACTTTTTTCTACATCACCGACTGTCTGATATGTGGAAACAGCATGGCTATAAAGCATTCCTTATGCTGCTATGGTGGAATAACAAAGCTTACTTGGTCTAGCAGTGTCTTGAATTTCTTATCAAACTCCCAAACTGTCTCGTTAGGTTTTTGTTTGATCTCTTTCAACTCTGTTATACACTGTGACTCCTATTTTGGCTTCTTAAATTCTAATAGGAGTGCATCCTTTATTTCTATCAGGGTTCTCGGTTGTCCCTACGAGTATTTCATGAACTAATGCAAGGCTCTATCTCTAAAGGTGGTAACGAGCTGTGCTTGCTTCACAGTGTTGTCCAGTACTTGTTTTACACTCCATACGGCTTCACATAGAAACCAATGTTGATCAAGGTCCTCTAGACCCGTTCCTTTGAATATCAACAGCTTAATGTCCTCTCTCATGCTTCTTGTAGGTGGTGGAGGGTTTTGCATAGTGTTCTGCACGGAAAAAAATGAATGTGGTATTGTGCTAAATGTTCATGACTTGTTGGGTTTGTGGAATGAGAGGTGTGGTGTTCACAACTGGTGGATTCTAGGGCGTAATAGGCTGATAGGATGCAGATAGAGGTGTCGTCTGGCTATCAGGTTCGACTTCTGTATCAATATCTAAGCGGATCCTAGGTCCACTAGAATCCTTCTTAGGGGTATACTTATATCTTTTCCCACTTCTTAGGTTATGCGTCTCTTCATCAGAATCACTAAAACTGATATTACCCATTACAGATTCCAAAAAATTTACAGCAATCTAAAAACACCTTTCTCAGCTAAGAACATCTTAATGCATAAACTGAAATTGTTCAAGTACTTACCTATGATTCCTTTGAAAAACTGTCTTTCAGCTGCGTTGTAGGACTTTAGCATGTCCAGAGCGAATTGCATAACAAAGCTTTGTAGTGTGCTGTCAACCCAGAAGTCAACTGCTCGTACAAACAGACTATCCAATGTTTTGAGCTTTTCGATAAGCTCAGGTGTCCACTCGGTTGGCGCGTTTCGTGCTAGACAAGTTCTGTGCTCTACGAGCCTTGACAGGCACTCGTGTAGCTTGTTTCCAAAAGATTCCTAGAATACCTCGTGAACGTCTTTCCACATGTACTTATTCAACTAGTAAATGTCAGAGAGATATGGGTATCTGTTTTCTTTCCTTGCAAAGTCTCTCTCTATCTTGTCACACCAAGCCCATATTTCTTTCTTGTCTAGATACCAAATGTCGACGCCCATCTCGAATTCTTTTGCTTCACACATCACATCTTCAACTCATCACGGATTCTTAGCGTGGCAACAGAACCATTTCTTGGCTTGCAAACTAATCTAGAGGTTTTCCAATGTACACCCAGGTTCTTTTCAGTTTTAACTAAACCAACAAAACCCCTTCTCACCGGCCCTTTCGACAACAGCCTGCACGTAGGCTGAGGTCTCACCCGAGGTGTAGCAATGGGGGCACTGCGCAATCAAGTTTCCACAGTGAGGTGACAAGTTGTTCGGATGGAACTCCTACACAGTGCACTACAGAGTGCATGCTGCAACCTGAAGGGTGCACGACGATAGGCTGTATCGCGACCTTCGCTTCTACCAGCTGAAGTACGTGCTCAACCAACGCCTCTATGGAATGCATGGCTCGGACGAGACTTAACCTGCAGGACAACGCAACTGACTTATACACTTCCTCTTCCACTCTTAACTCTTATGCAATTTCACTTAGCACTCAAACATCCTTCTACTGCTTTAGATTAATTAACCTTACAACGAATGTAGTTGACAAAACATACACTACTGTGCGCAGCCTATGCTAGACATCGAAGGGTTATACACTCTGAATGTTACAGACACTTGTGATCATTCCATAAGCTGATGCATTCACAGACTTAGAATACTGAGCATTCAACATTCATTCATTACATCAATACCTAACATATTATCCCCATCTTTCTCCTATGCAAAATACATATAAAAGTATTAACGTAGCTATAAACGAGAATCCAAACATTCAAAGTAGGCAAATAAGTAAAAGTAGACACACAACAATCACACTGCACATGATTTAACGTGGTTCACCCCCCGGATGGAGGCTATGTCCACAACAACTGTTGTTGCATTAGTCTTTTGGGAAGGGTACAAGAGTTCTTGTGAATGTAGCCTCCATCCGGGGGGTGAACCATGTTAAATCTTGTGCAGTGTGATTGTTGTGTGTCTACTTTTGCTTATTTGCCTACTTTGAATGTCTGGATTCTCGTTTATAGCTATATGTTAATACTTTTATATGTATTCACCATAGGATAAAGATGGTGATAATATGTTAGGTATTGATGGAATGAATGAATGTTGAATGCTCAGTATTCTAAGTCTGTGAATGCATCGGTTTATGGAATGATCACAAGTGTCTGTAACATTCAGAGTGTATAACCCTTCGACACACAGCAGTGTATGTTTTGTCAATTACATTCGTTATAAGGTTAATTAATCAAAAGCAATAGATGGATGTTTGAGTGTTAAGTGAAATTGCATAAGAGTTAAGAGTGGAAAAGGAAGTGTATAAGTCAGTTGCGCTATCCTACTGGTTAAGTCTTTCCCAAACCACGCATTCGATAGATGCGCTGGTTGAGAACGTACTTCAACTAGTAGAAGCGAAGGTCACGACGCAGCCTATCGTCGCGCAACCTTCAGGTTGCAGCGCGCGCTCTGCAGTGCGCTATGCAGGAGTCTCGTCTGAACAACTCATCACCTCACTATGGAAACTTGATTCTGCAGTGCCCCATTGCTACACCTCGGGTGAGACCTCAGCCTGCGCGCAGGATGTTGCCGAAAGGGCCGGTGAGAAGGGGTTTTGTTGGTTTAGTTAAAACAGAAAAGAACCTGGGTCTTCATTTGAAAACTTCTAGATCAATTTGTAAGCCAACACCTTCTGAGGGATATGTTACTCAATTATTAGTGAAGTAACATTAATCTTTATTAATTTGTTTTTCCACTTAAAAAAATTTTAAATTATTTTTTAAGTTTCTCAAAATTTAAATATTAAAAACAATGTTTTGAAAAATAAATAAATTTCTAAATTTTAAAATATAATATTTTGAATTTTTTATTGACTTAAAACACTCTTAATAAGACATAAATCCCTAAAAGAATAATTTTATTTATCAAAATTTAAAAATAAATCAAATTAATTTTTAATCTATTTTTAAAACACCACATAGAGCTATTATACCTTTAAGATTACATGTAATTCTAGAAATTTGCACCATGCTTATCACATGATCAACACAGTAGCCCAAAGGGGGCACTATTACTATTCAATAGTGCTACACGAAATGCATTGGAGCGAGTAATTCAATACTCCTCCGCTAGATTTCAGTGGGCAAAGGTTTCATTTTGATTGGTGACAGCCTGGCAAATAAACAGAGCCACATGAATGGTAGAAACCAATAGGCATTGTTCTCGACACACCCCACTCATGAAATAAACAAATATGGAAAATGGTGGCAGCAGTGAACTACTGTGTCCCCAATGAACCACTTCTCAGCACATTCACAAGAAGGGGGAGTAAACCGACAGTGGTTAAACAGCCAGCGGGGATGGATGTTTTCGGGTTCTGTAAAGCTCTAATCATCGATCATGTTAAGAAAAAAATGGATTTCAAAATTGACGTGCTTTACTAAGTAAGCGGGTAATTATGGCCAGTATTATTCAGCTTGCTACAAATGCTACAAATCATTTAATGCAGCTGCAACAAACATGTTGATCTTGAAATCCAATTATTAACATGCTTCAACATACTTACTACAACTGCATTAAATGGATAGGCTGAACAGTATTCCCGGTAATTATGACTCTATCAACTTATATATATATAGATATTTTTTATAAGCATTGCCTGGTTATTATGACTCTGTCAACTTGTGCATGTAGAGATTTTTTATAAGCATCTTTTGAACATTAGGATTTTGAACTTCCATATCTATGCATGAATTCTGGTATGGAAAGAGTTTTTGATTGAGGTGGACGAATTATTTGAGACTTGACCTCAATTGTGGAAGCCTCAAACCAGAGGAGGAGCAAACCATCCCTTTAGCTCATGGAATTCTAGGGAACATGTAACATGGTTCATGGAGGCATAGCAAGTTTTTTTTAACCAAAATCCACTGATACAGTAGCCAATTTTTTTATCAAATATGGTATGAAAGAGTGTTTTTTTCATTAAAGGCTACCTGACTCCGTAGCTAATTTATTGCAGGTGGTCCACTATTGCCTCGTACATTGTTAGGAACCCATGTCTTTACTTTGTTAGTATGTTGTTGTTGGACGCATATGCTTTGTAAGTCGTCCCGTAGTATTTGTTGATCAATAGTTTGTGTTATTGTTGTTGGTGCATATGCTTTGTAAGTCGCCCATAGTATTGTTGATCCATAGTTTGTAACGGCCCATGGTTTCGACACATAGTATTGGCGCCTAGAATTAGTATATAAGTGTGTGTTGAGACCTATGAAGGCACCGTGATGTTATTTGTATTGAGCTTTCTCATAGGAGGTTGCCCCCTCGAAGTGGCCTGTGATCAATATAAAAGTGATTCTGAGTTCTGTCATTTCTGCTATTTTGCATATTCGTATTAATTAATTGTTGCAGGTGCCTCACATCTGGTATCAGAGCACTTTCTTGGGCTCGCTGGGTGAAATTTTTGCCAAATTTTTTTTCGCATCTGTTGCAGGTTCAAATTTGGGAATAATCCCTATCCGCTTAACTGTGGGAAGTATTTGGGCATAAGCCCTAAAACTCATTGTGAGGAGTACCACAGGAACCCCGAAGTAGCTGGCCCATTGAGAGGACCTGCCAGTGAAAAGGGCAACGACCCCTACCTGATTGACTAGTTCCCACCCGTGAGGTAAACCAAGAATTGTCGTTTGTGGCAAAGCGGTTATCAGTTTTACCTGAGCCATGGAGTGAGGGGTACTACCCCAATACGCAAGCCGTCATACAGTATTGGTGGTCGAGTGAAACCCCTGAACTGTTAGGAAGCCGCACATACCTAGGGTCCATATCTACCTTCAGCTGAATTATTGTTGATCACTACTGTGCCGTTCAGATCCATTTTGCAAGTCATTTCAGATCCATCCGCTTTCAGTCCATTCGGCGTTGTTCCAGACCCCTTCCGAGCCGTAGCCGCTCCAGTCTGGAAAAAAAAAAAAGTTCAGTTTTTTGTCCATATCTCCCTTGTTTTTACTCTGTTTCCCTTGAAATTTTCGGGGAACCCCTGTCATCCCATTCTGCATATTTCATTCCTGAGGACCCTATCCCCAATTCCCCTTCCCAAAGCTCGAAAGCCCACATTTGTCTATTTTTAGGGTTTGCCATAACTTCCTCAAATTTCACCCAATCACCTTCAAATTTTACCACAAAGTTCCTTTCTGAATTCTGCTTCTTTGTCCCCCTCTGCCAAATTTTCCCATTCTTTCACCCCGCTTCTGAAATCCTCATTTTTGTTTCCCTGTCTAGTCGACAGTGTCCAAAACCTAGTCAAACCCTAATTACCCTTCAGATTTTTTCCCTAGTCCAGATTTTCCCTTACTGAAGTAGTTTCTGTTTTTGTTTTCCTACCCACTCAACCGAAAAGAAAAAAAAAAAAAAAAAAAAAAAAAAAAAAAAAATAAATAAATAAATCCTGCTTATGGTTGTCACCCGTGCAGGAGCAAAAACCATGGAGGAAGCACTTGCAGCCATCCAAGCCAAACTCCAGGATCTGGATGAAAAATTGCTGGGCCTCCATCTTGAACATTCAGCTATGAACAACAAATGGCAGTCCGAGTCTTCATCAGACCATGGGTTCTCCTCTTCCAGCAATTTCCGTGGTCCGAAGCTTGATTTTCCTCGCTTCAATGGTACTGATCCAACTAGATGGATATATCGTGCAGAACAATATTTCAGTCTGCATAATACTTTTGATGTCAACAAAGTTCCTTTGGCATCCTTTCACTTGGAACAGGAAGCTCTTCAATGGTACCGTTGGTACATCAAGGCTCATCCAGAGCCCAAATGGCCAGACTTTTGCCAGCTCCTTTTGCAATGATTTGGTCCTAGTTCTTTTGATGACTTCACAGGAGCCCTCACTAAACTTCGCCAAATTGGCACGGTGAGAGAGTATCAAACCGAATTTGAGAATCTAGCCAACCACACCGAAGGATTGTCTGATGACTTTTACCGGAGTTGTTTTATCAGTGGTCTAAAGGATGCCATTCGCTCTGAGGTCAAAATGTTCTGTCCCAACACAATGATGGAAGCCCTAGGGTTGGCTAAGTTGGCAGAAGACAAGATTGCATCCCAACAATGCTCCAAGCCCACTTTTGTTCCCTTCCGAAATATGGGTTCTCAGCGACCACCTATACCGCAGGCTCCTCGAGCGACTCCTATCAAGCGTTTGTCTGAAAAAGAGATGCAAACATGCAGAGAAAAGGGGCTTTGCTATAATTGTGATGAGAAATTCACTCGGGAACATAGATGTGTTCAACAAAATCTCTATCTCTTAAATGTGGAGTCTTCGCCTGCCTCTGAAATTGGTGATGAAGATCCAGAAACACTGGATGCTCCGGTCGACATTCAGGAACTGCCTATTGACCCTCTGTCTCAGGATGACCAGTGAGAGATATCTCTCCATGCTTTAGTTGGAATCACCACCCCCCAAACAATGTGGTTTAGGGGTTACTTCAAGAAGCTTCCTCTTACAATACTCATTGATTCTGGTAGCACTCATAATTTCATTGACCCTCGAATCGCCAAACAAGCTGATTGTTTTATCCATCCTTGCTCCAACTTTGAAGTCATGGTTGCCAATGGGGGCACCTTACCTTGCAAAAGGAAATGTCGAAATGTGCGTATCTCTATGGGAGATTATACCTTGCGCTCTGACATGTTTTCCTTTCCCTTAGGTGGATGTGATGTGGTTTTGGGTGCTCAATGGCTATGCACACTTGGCCCTATCTTATGGGATTTTGCTGAACTTTGGATGCAGTTTTCACTCAATGGAAAAAAACACACATTGATAGGATTACAACCAGGTTCTCTCAGCATCATCAATTCACATCGCATGGAAAAACTCCTCAATAAGAATTCACATGGTGTCATCGCTCAGATCCATTCCATCCAGATGCAACCATCAGCGGTCTCCACTACTCCTTTAGATCTACAACAAATTCTGGATCGATATACAGGTGTCTTTGCTGAACCAGTGGGATTACCACCTTCTAGGCCAGAAGACCATCGTATTCAACTCCTTCCTGGAAGTGTTCCTCCCAACATCAAGCCCTATCGCTACCCATTTCACCAAAAAATGGAGATTGAAATGCTCGTTCGGGACTTATTGAAGCAAGGTATTATTCGCCCAAGCACTAGTTCCTTTTCTTCTCCAGTTATTCTTGTCTGCAAAAAAGATGGGTCATGGCACCTCTGCATTGAATTCCAAGCACTTAATCACCTCACCATCAAGGATAAGTTTCCAATTCCTATTGTTGATGAACTTCTTGATGAGCTTCATGCGGCTCACTTTTTCTCCAAGTTGGATCTTCGTTCGGGGTATTATCAAATTCGGGTTCATGAGGATGATATTCCTAAAACAGCTTCCGCACACATGATGGCCATTATGAGTTTTTGGTCATGCCCTTTGGCCTCATTAATGCTCCTTCCACATTCCAGGCCTTAATGAATAAAATATTTCGACCCTACTTGCGGAAATTCATTATGGTATTCTTTGATGATATCCTCATCTACAGTAAAACATGGGATGAACATCTCCAGCATCTGGATATTGTCATGCAACTTTTTTCTGACCATCATCTCCATGCAAAGCAGTCTAAATGTGTTTTTGGATGGAAGGAAGTTGAGTATCTTGGGCGCATTATCTCAGCATAAGGGGTTCGCTTGGATCCTTCCAAAATCGATGCCATGAACAATTGGCCACATCCTCAGACACTCAAGAGCCTTCGTGGTTTTTTGGGGTTGACTGGCTACTACCGCAAGTTTGTCAAGGATTATGGGAAGATTGCAGCTCCATTAACTGCTCTATTGAAAAAGGATGCTTTTACATGGACACCTGCTGCTCAGTGTGCATTTGAAAAACTAAAAGAAGCTATGTGTACTACACCTGTGCTAGCTATGCCCGATTTTTCCAAGCCCTTCACTATTGAGACTGATGCTCGCAGCAATGGACTTGGTGCTGTCCTCCTTCAAGATGAACACCCCATTGTGTTCACTAGCAAAGTCCTTTCAGGTAAGAATTTAGCTGCCTCTACCTATGAGAAGGAAATGATGGCTATTTTGCATGCAGTACAGAAGTGGCATCCATACCTTTTAGGGAATCATTTCTGCATCAAGACTGATCACCAGAGTCTGAAATATTTCTTGGACCAGCGTGTCTCCTCCCCGGCACAACATAAATGGGTTAGCAAACTCATGGGTTATGACTATGAGATCACTTGCAAGAAGGGTAAAGACAATATTGTGGCAGATGCTCTTTCTCACACATGTGATTCCCAAGATTCTCTTTTAGCTATTTCTATGCCTGTTCCAAATTGGTTGCAATCTGTTCAACAGGGTTATGTCAATGACTCTTCCTTATCTCAAATCATCCAATGCTTGACCAACAACCCTTCTGCTGTACCACATTACTCTTGGGATGGTGCTTCTCTGCGATACAAGGGTCGTCTGGTGCTTCCCCAGAGCACAGATCTTCAACAAGTTGTCTTCTATAAACTCCATGCATCTCCATCGGTAGGGCACTCTGGGTTCCTCAAAACATATGAACGAGCACGGCATAACTTCTTTTGGCAGGGCATGAAAAGGAGAATTCAACAAATGGTGGCCGAATGTGATATCCGCCAGCGCAATAAGGGTGAAACAACACTCCTTCCAGGATTGCTTGAACCCTTGCCCATACCTACACGGATTTGGACAGATATTTCTATGGATTTCATTGAAGGGCTCCCTAAATATTGTGGGAAGACAGTGATTCTCGTTGTGGTTGATCGCCTCTCCAAATATAGTCATTTTTGTGCTCTCATCCATCCGTATACAGCCTCCTCCGTCGCTCAAATTTTTCTGGACCAGATCTTTCGTCGTCATGGCATCCCTTCTTCCATTGTCTCAGATCGTGATGCGACTTTCACCAGTCATTTTTGGACAGAACTATTTCGCCACAGTGGCACCAAACTGAAGATGAGTTCAGGGTATCACCCACAAACAGATGGTCAGACTGAAATTGTCAATAAATGCTTGGAAACTTATCTTCGTTGCTTCACCTCGAAACAACAACATCAGTGGGCAAAGTGGCTCCCTCTCGCTGAATGGTGGTACAATAACTCTTACCACACTGCCTCTAAAATGACCCCACATGAAGCAGTCTATGGTCAGGCACTTCCAGCTCTTCTTCCATACACCCCCACCAGTTCACCAGTTCAGGAAGTTGACACGGTCCTTCGCAACCGCGATCAGATTCTTCGCATTTTGCGGGACAATGTTCACATGGCAAGAAATCACATGAAGCAACAAGCTGATCAACACCATTCGGAGCGCACTTTTCAAGTCGGCGATATGGTTTTTCTTCGTCTCCAGTCGTACAAACAATCCTCCTTGAAACTCAAAGGGCGTCATAAGCTCACTCCAAAGTTCTATGGGCCATATCGGATTCTTCAGAAGATTGGGTCCATTGCTTATAAATTGGAACTTCCTCCTTCTTCCCGCATTCATCCAGTCTTTCATGTCTCTTGTCTGAAGAAAGTTCTTGGCACCAACATCAGCGGACAAACGATTTTACCCGAACTGGATAATGAAGGATCCATCCTTTTGGAGCCAGAGGCCATCCTCAATCGGCGCACACGTCAGCTTTGCTCTCGCTCTATCACAGAGGTCTTAATTCAGTGGCACGGCATGCAACCAGAAGATGCTACATGGGAACCACTCCTTCAGATTCAACAACAATTTCCACATCTAGAGCTTTGAGGACAAAGCTTTTTTTAAGGGGGAGGGGATGTTAGGAACCCATGTCTTTACTTCGTTAGTATGTTGTTGTTGGACGCATATGCTTTGTAAGTCGTCCCGTAGTATTTGTTGATCAATAGTTTGTGTTATTGTTGTTGGCGCATATGCTTTGTAAGTCGCCCGTAGTATTGTTGATCCATAGTTTGTAACGGCCCATGGTTTCGACCCATAGTATTGGCACCTAGAATTAGTATATAAGTGTGTGTTGAGACCTATAAAGGCACTGTGAAGTTATTTGTATTGAGCTTTCTCATAAGCGGTTGCCCCCTCGAAGTGGCCTGTGATCAATATAAAAGTGATTCTGAGTTCTGTCATTTCTTCTATTTCGCATATTCGTATTAATTAATTGTTGCGGGTGCCTCACATACATATTCAATAGAATATATGGAACACCCATTTGAAGAAACATCTCATGCAAACTGGATGTGTGATAAACATAGTGTCCACGCATTCATCTTCTTCTATTGTGTCCACAATTTCCATGGCTGTCAATAATTGTTTGTCTAAGTCACTTCCAATGAATAATTATCATTGTTTTCTTGGTTCTCCCAATTGAAAGTTTAGTTTTTCTTAGTCGAAATATTCAGCACCCCAATTCACAACGGATGAGAATATACAGCTACAAGGAGCCAAGGATGATCGAATTACAAGTGTGAAGCATTTTCAACTTATCCTCATACCTACAATCTCCTTCATGCCTAGACTGTGTTCTCTAATATTTATGAGAATGGGTGTAGCATAGAAGACCTGCTTTTAGAAATGGATGGGATCCTTTGTCCAACATGATTTGTGATTATTAGAGATAAGTCTTCAATGATAAAGTACATCACAAACTAATTTCGTGTCTCGAAGTGGGATTCCTCGAAATTGATCTTCAACCCTGAAACTGATCTCCTTTCTTTTGATGATGAGACAATATTGTTTGCACAAAAGTGGTTGTGATTACCTGAAGGAAGTCAGTAGAGATGTCATTTTGTAGACTAGTTATTCAAGAAAATTGTATTGCCTTGTTGAAGGCTGTATGAATATTTACAATGTTAGTCTTCTTTTTTGAAGGTTTCTGTTCCTTTTTAGTCAAATCTAGAAGTCCAATTTCTCTAATTTGAGAATAGATTTTTCTTATAAATATTGTAATTTTAGACCACACCAAAATGAATTAGAGTTTAAAGATGAACCAAACATGGCCTAGCTTCGCCACTTACATGAAAAGGCTGGCCACCAATAAGAATATGCAAGGAGCATTGGTATAATTGTGATATTCTTATACCATTTTCTTTCTCAAAATCAATTAGCTATGAATGGACTAAGCAAATGGCAACTCCAAGCTTCAAGCGACGTTGAAACAAATCTCAAATTTCACAACTGTTATCCCTCTAAATCTCAGTTGTAGGTCAGTTGTGCGTCAGTTGGTTAAATTCAATTCAAAAGACACTCATTTTTTGAAACATTTTTTCCATTACTTAGATAAATGTTTGGTTTATTTTTTTATATACTTTGATAAATTGATTTGATTATTCAGCCTATAAGTTTTTATTTTTCTATATTCAAATTATTTGATTCTAATTTGAGCCGATTATAAGCACTTAGGGAATTACACATCCCCCTCCTGAATTGTAGAATGCGCCTCTAGGCACAATTAAGCTTGTACCAGAGAACATATAGTGTCATTTCACCCATATATTGATGTTGAAGTGCATCTACAATGCTAATTCTTTTTCCAGGATGAAAAACAAATATTTTCTCTAACCAATAGACAATGCTTTTATCAACTACATGCCAAAATATTTCCCTCAAAGGATGCCAAGGAATACAAGGAAACTTGGTTTTCACATACAGATATGCATGTTTCCATTCAACCCTGAATACATTGCTCCAGCAATACCAATCAAAAATCAATTTCTCATAAGAAAAACATTGTTTCTCAAGTTCTCTAGTTTTGCATGGTTCTTGGATGAAGCATAAAATAGAGTTTGAATGGCATCGAATGACAAATATAGTGGGAAGGTGGAGGGATAAGGCTTTGGGTACTAACTAATACAGCTCCGATACACACCTCTCATTTATGTGTTGTGTGCAGGAGGGGGGATAAGGCATAGAGCACTAACCAAAACCACTCATACATGTGTCTCTTTTTTTGTGTACTACCAACCCGAAGAATTGGTGCATTATTTGTTAACCATCACAACATTATCTATTATCTTACCGATGAACCATTATCCATTATATATCTTTCTACTATTATCTTTATTTTTTATCGGAGCCCCAACCTGCTACCACGTGTTTGATCCAATGGGTGGATGCTTAATCTTTAACTTTCCATTACCATTTTTTATTGACAAGGAATTAGCTGCATTACATGTTTACCTCTTATTTTTTTACAAAACAAGATCCAAAGTAACTACTGAGTATGCACCATTTTTCTCCAAACCTTAGACTATCCTACATGGATGTGGCCCCTTGGCCCCTTGTTGAGATATGAGACCAAAACCCTCCAAGAAAAATTACGAGAGACGTTATTCAGTTATTTAACCAATCTACATGCATACTAGCTAACACACCCATTCATCTGCCTCACGCAAAACACAAAGGCATTCCATTCTCTTAAATTCAGTCCTATATAAATTCTCCTTCTCTCTCTACTATAAACATGTGTAGAATGGGCCCTATCATTATCTTCTTTTCAAATTAAACTTACAAGAATTTATTGTCCTTGGATGATAAATTAACTCTTAAACATGGTCCTTGGATGATAAATTAACTCTTAAATAGAAACTAAACATTCCATCTATTCACATGAATATTAAGATGGTGATTCCTACTCAATAATTGTGTGTAATATCACATGATAGTCCTTCTTTCACCCGCCTTGGTTTTCACAAGATTTTGGCTGCTTTTATTTCATTGAAAACTCCTCTTCTCTCTTTTAAGAACACTCTTTTCTTCTATCTTCTCTCTCCTAATTCAAATTCCACCCTAACAATAAAATGAATAAATGATAATGGTGATTCCATCCTCGATTCCTTCCTTCACTCCATGATGGTTGATGTGTTTACTTAACTCCATGATGGTTGATGTGCTTACTTCAAAGTAGGGAGGAAAGCCTTGAGAAAAGGATACTCTTTTCTTCTATCTTCTTTTTCCCAATTCAAATTCCTCCCTAACAATAAAATGAATAAATGAGAATGGTGGTTCCTTCATGGATTCCTTCCTTCACTTTGTAATGGTGGATGTGTTTACTTCAAAGTAGGGGTAAAAGCTTGAGCAAAGGATATAATTACTTTAAATAATTAAGCTTTTCACTAGGATCCTAATAACATGTCATGAATATTAAGATTAAGTGGGAGTTGGGTTATAAATTGAAAGAGACTATACATAGGTTATAGTAGGATTACGAAACATAGGTTGATACCCCTTTATATTTTCTTTCATCTAGACTCATATCTTAATGGTTTGCCTCCCCATAGTTATCCTTGGAACCTTTTATGACCATGTTTACATGTCTTTCTAAATTACCATGGAAGCTACCTCAGGTTGTGAAACAAAATATAGTAATGAAAATAATAATTGCAACATGGGCAAGATCAAGTGCAAAAAGTGTTGCAATAGGGATATTACATCCCCCGTTTCACCCCCTCAACCATTAGAATAAGACTATCCTATGTGTCCTCTTATTTTAAGCAAGGTTTTGTGTTTTCATTAATTATATATAAATACAATGAAATTCTCTTCATAGATGCTTTGTCTCATTTTTGGTTATATTGTAAAACAATTTTGAATCATCCTTTATACTACCTTGGAACACCTCCAAAGCCTTTATCCATTCAATGTATGAATATAATAATCAACAAAGAAAAATCATTCTTACCATAGAGACTTTAAGAAAGACATATGTTATTCATAAGAATTCAAATTTCATACATTAAGCATATGCATTCATAACACAAGATAAAAAGTGGCAATAATCCTAGTAATTATACGTATGAACATATGTTTTACTCATAAGGTTGGAATGTGTGAGATTCATTTGTGTCTTCTTTTGACACACCTAAAGTATATATAGTGTTGGTTTTTAGTACCAAATTGTACAGAAACTACCTACAAATGGGATGTGGAATGCTAAGTACCAAATCAAAAGGGTTTAAGAAAAAGTTAAAAGAACTAAACAATTCTCACCAACATGCATGCAATGCAACATAAAGGAAACTAGCTAAACAAGGAAAACAATTATGATATAAAGAATGTTACTATAACGAGCCCAAATCCCGAGAAAATAGGGATATTTTTGTTTTCTTTTGAGCACTAACCAAAACGAGGGTTAGTTCTATAACTCAAAAGGAAACATAATTAAAAAAAAAAAACATTCACATCCATCTTTTGTCCTTTCTACTTGTTACCATAAGATTCTGTGAGTCTCTAACCAGTCTATAAAAGCATGATATTCTCATTTCTAATACCAATGTTCACTTATACATGATGTACAAGAGTATAGTCAACTTACAGATCCAACTCTTAGGGAATATAGAAGTGACATCCACATACGTTCATTAGTCGTGAATATTTGAATGAATATTTCACATGTACCTATTTATAAATGCTAGATCTTAATTTACCAGTCCTATTTATCATGCCAAGACTTACTAATAATAGCTTAGAAGCAACATAATACTTTATTACCCCGTATAAATCATCCAAAACATCTATATAAAAAAATAAACAATTTAAATCACATGTCAATTATTTCACAATAGAGACTCATAGTGTTCGTTATCACTCAATATTTCAACATAACATTAACCATCTTAATATTTCAAATCATCCAAAACATCTATATAAAAAAATAAACAATTTAAATCACATGTCAATTATTTCACAATAGAGACTCATAGTGTTCGTTATCACTCAATATTTCAACATAACATTAACCATCTTAATATTTCAAGATAACATTAACCATCTTAAGTTACTACATTTTATATGTGTATTTCTTCTACATAGATTTACAAAAATCATAACACATATCATATTGTCATGTCAATGCCTCATTCACCCACACATACTTATATGTCTTGTATCAATTAGCCTACATTATCATTGTGTCAAATTCCTATGCCATCATAAGTGCAACTATTATTGCACCCACCTATCATAACATCAATATATATGAGTACAATCAATGAACAAAGGAAATCCATGAAAATATTTTATTTTATGAACATGAAATATTTTAAACCGTGCCACAATGAAAAATAATACTTATATGATGATTCCAGTCTACAATAAGAGTATGTTAATTCTATTCCATCAACCACAATTCACGGATAGAATAATATAAAAGGGAAACTTACTCTGTATTTCTAAAAAACATCTTCACAGGTTCATTGTTCGCATAAAGGACAGTCTTGAATTCCTTATTACTTGTAACACTTCATGTCAACTTCTTTATTCTCCATGCATAGTTAGTCCAATACAAGGATACATAACCTTGATTGATACAATTAAATTCTTCATATTAATATCCCTGAATTTTGTGTCCACTCTACTATTAAGCAAGCATTTTACTTTTTATAGGTCACACATAGTATATTCAAGTTTTAATGTATTTTCGACTATTTCCAAAGTATTACTCCATTTAATATATACATATGTATTATGTGTAAATTACAACAATGTATTATATCCACCCAATCACAATTTTAATGGACTGTCTACAAATGCATATCCTACTTAACGTATATGAAACACATATCTCCTAAGAAGTTAAATATATATAAGTGTTTCCATTTGTTTAACATATCCAAATATCAAAGCACTCATGATCACTATCCATATATTTATAACCCACAGCCTCAAAGAAATATAAAAATGAGTGTATCAATACCTCGCAATATAATCCTCTAACATGGCAACTCATGAAAAGGGTATACATTTGTAAGTCATGATTTTATCAGGAAAAACAATAATAAAAATACTCATATGAGGAAGTAAACAAGGGCAACTAAAGGATTGACTGCAAATTTCCTCCCAACCATTGGCTCTCTTTCGGGTGTGTATTTTCTACCACTGAGAGGTTACCTCCGAGCGAAATAGGAACCCACTAGGGCATATATTAGATGACACTCTTATTCTTATAAATGACTCCTTAGCTTTAACTATTCATTGAGTTTTATCAAGAACACTACTTGGTTAAGCCCTTCCTCTACCACTTGAACCCAATAAGTATATTTAATTACCTATTTAATATTAAGTATATTTAATATTAGCACCAAGGTGACATCCCTTTTTGAACTTGTAATTCCCTTCCATACTATTATTAGAGAAAAGTTGACATCATGCATATTATACATATATACTCCCTATTGTCTTAATGCTAGGACCTTCTAAATCCATAATTTCATTCTTAATAACTTGGAAACATGATGATATTGTAACGTTTTAAAGGTATATATACCTGTATATATTCAGATATGGTTTATCTTAAGGAGACCACTCTCAAACACTAAGTATAACCATGATATTGTATCATAACCATATTTATAATCAACAAAAGCACTGATCACAATATACTTGCGGAGATCGCTATTTATAGGTTTACCTCTTTCAGAAATCAACGATCATAGGGATATAAACAAGGAGCGTATAACTAAAAGGTATGCTTAGTATACATATTTTTCTACCATCCGACTCTTATCAACCAATACTGAATTCATTGATCCATAATTCAGAATTTGTTGTCATATGAAGCGGATTACTATCAAGTCATAAATACAGAGGTCTTACGGAACATAAATCCAGAGGTTAGGCTCAGATGAAATATATAGATCAAAGTTTTAGCAGAGATTCAAGTTCAAATTGAGTATAAAAAATAACAACGCTTTTAGCATAGGTTAGGCTCAGATCAAATAATATATATAGATCAACGTTTTAGCAGAGATTCAAGCTCAGATCATATAACATAAATAACCATGCTTCTGGCATAGGTCCGTCTCAGATCATATAACATAAATAACCATGTTTCTAGCATAGGTCAGCCTCAGATCGAATAATTATATAGATCAATGTTTTAGCACAGATTCAAGCTCAGATCATATAACATGGATAACCATGTTTCTAGCATAGGTCAGGCTCATATCGAATAATTATATAGACTAACCTTTTAGCAGAGATTCAAGATCGGATCAAATAAAATAAAGAACCACATTTCTAGCAGAATTCAGGCTCAGATCAAATAGATATAGATCAACATTTTAGCAGAGATTCAAGCTCCAATCCAATAAGATAAACTTACAATGTTTTCTGGTAGAGGTTAGGCTCATATCAAATAGATATAGATCAACATTTTAGTAGATATTTATTACCTTCTCTTTGCTTCATCGATTAATTACTTTGATCATAGGACCAACTCTTACATCGAGCTTACTTCCTCTACTCGAAAAGATCCCCACTTCGACTCCTAGGGATTATGTCTTAACACAGAGCTTACAACTCTCCAAGACTAGAACCCTACGGTGATGAGCTTACCATTTTCCCCAAAGGAAATCCCCCCTTTTCCTTGGGGTCGAATCCCTCTTAAACAAAAAGTTGCTGAATCCCCCCCAAGTGCATGCCATCCATTTTGGACAAATCGCAGCTTAGTTTCCATCAGTTCACGCGCTAAACAAAAAATTGGGAAAGTGGTAGATCCATGAAGACCAACAATAACTATTCCTTTCCTCCATATGATTTGTTTCTTATATATATATACTATGGTTCTCGTAAAAATTAGGGGCTTCAAAGTAATGCGCTTTTCCTCTTTTATAATAGTGTCGAATCCATTATATCGATGCATGAATACAACTTCTTTTCTTTTTCTCTATGTTATCCCTTTTTTTAATATCGGTATAACTATTAACTATTTCTCCTATCCTAAAGGGAAACAATTTTAGGTTACTTTCATTTAGAGGATTAACCCTGAGTAGCAGGCATGCCATTAAATGGATGTCTATGGAAATTCTCTTTTAATCACTAGCTTTTATTTAGGATCTTTTAAACTTAGATAGGATAATCAACAATAGATTCATCATAATCCTATGTACACACTTACTTTATTTCCTTTAGTAAATTGATAAGCTAACTTTAGGCTAGTATGTATAAGTATTTAAATAGTTAGGTGAATCTTAATACTTCACCTTTTCTTCTCATACCCACAACATCCTAATGATAGCTTGTCCTTATCAATTTGATTCTCAAGGTTTCCTAGTCAGTAACCAATCCCCCTAGTGAATTCCTTTGTCCGTTGTTTAGTTGCATCACGATCCCTCAGTCTCCTAAGTCCTAGAATTCATATTTTCAACTTAGAAATAAATAAAAAAACTTGTGATGTTTACTGGTGGGGCCTTGGTCTTGAGCTCCTCAATAGAAACAGTATACCATTTACATTTTTCAATTACAAAAATTAGGGTTAGAAGGGGGATGTTATAGTTACACTTATATTAAAAAGATAATATAGATGATAATACACACCTTGGTATTGGATGTAGCTGATGTGGACCTCTATAGCACACCCAAGGGAGGGTTATTCTTCTCCTTTGATGTACTCTACTCCCAACTAGGTGATATATGTGAAGGAATCAAAATGGTGAAAGGAAAATGATGCAAAATATTGTCTCTCTCTCTCTATAGGTGATCCAGAAGCATAAAGTTTCTCTTGTGAGTGTGTATGGTATATTGGAATGACCTTGATGGATTCATTTAAAGGAAATGATGTGGACATTTGTTATATTTATTTCCAAAGTTGATAATCTATTTTCATCGATGGCTTAGACGGATAATGAAAAGTATTGTAGACCATATCAAATACTAGAAATAAGAGCTTGGTAGTGTCCACATTCAACCACGACAATTTTCTTGAAGGAACAAAGTAGTTATGAATAGCAGAGATCTATTTTTTGGGTCCATGTTAGTTTTTTAGTATTAAAATGTAATGATTCCATATGTATTTTTAGGGAATTTCTAGGCAATGACCATTTATTGCCAACTATTAACTTTAAATTAGTTTTTGGTCATACTAATTAGGTTATACAGTGATGGAAATTATGGAAATGGGGCTAATTCTTTTGGAAATGATTTATAATGTTGATGACTCCCTTGACAAAGTATGTGAGAAAAACTAGGGTGTTGATAGTTTCGCCATCATGTGTGAGCTCAATATCTCATAATATGGTTGAAATACATGAAGGATGTTTTTTGTTTTCATCCATATGAGAACATCAATCCCTAGGAAAGGTCTGAGGGAACGTAAAGATAAAGAATCTCACCACCTTAGGGGACAATATAGGTGACACATGTAAACAAAAAACCAATGCCATAAGGTGTATATAATATCAAATACAAATGAGGTAGGAATCCCCATGATTTGAATGATTTCTTTATACAATACGAGATCAATACTTGAACATGTCTAATTAAAGTACATTAATAACTTATGTGGAAAACCAATCATGATGATGAGTATTAAAGATACCTCAATCCAGCTATCTAAGTTTGGTCCAACGAATGAACTATTAGAAGTACAAGAGAAAGAGAAATGACGTCCTGGAAAAATGAAAAACAACAACAACTAAATCCCTACTACAAATTGGAGGGGCCCAATATTTGGAAGGAGTAAAAAGATAATAAAATCCTAACAAGTGGCTCAACTATGGAAAAGATAATCCAAACAATTCCATATCACTACAATTGAAATTAGATCACTATTACCAATGCAGCTTGGACATCACATATAATTTTAAGGGATTCTAGAAAAGACTCAAGAGGTGGAGGTAGTCATCAGTGTTTGGGGTCTTCAACTTATAAAGGACAAAAAAACCACCATATTGTATAGTTCTCAATGGTCAAATAATGTGTTGAAGTCAAGCACATGAGGCATAACCAATCTGAATGGAAATGGTGACTCCTCTAACTTGGTCGAAGGAAACCCATCAATGAGGGAAATGGGGATTAGGTACACAATTCTACTAGATCTGTCCTTTAGAATACAAGTGTTGAATCCAATAGGATGATCTCTATTGAAGACAAATAAGTGATGAAGTATTCGTTTATTGGGACAAGGAATAATACAACAATGTGAAATGAGATGAGACTTGAGACATAAGGGGAACTGGAGTGACATAGACTGATTGACTAGATACTTGCTTTCTTCATAGCATGAAGGCATGTTGACATGTAAACATATGTATGATTCATGATTACAATAGACAAGGGATACAATGGGATGACTAGGGGACATGATTTCAATGGGAAATACTTAGGAAGGGAGGGTGTATTGATGTCAAAGGATATCTACTGGGTGACATAAACATTAGAAAGGTTCCATGGGAGACTCTTTGAAGAAATTCTATGAATAAAGGTGACCAAGCACACTACCTTAAGAGATCATATACGATTATCAGTAATGGTAGCTAAAAATTTTAAAATTATTTCCCAAGTAAGGAAGGTACCTAAGTAAGAATAATGCTAAGCATAGAAGCATGCAAGATACAACCAAATAAATCAATAGTATGGGTGATAGAAAATGCAAGAGGATGGGCATAGGTAACTCATGGTAATCTCCTTGGTGGTATATGAATCATGGAAATATAATGTAACTTTGTATAGTATGGATGAAGCAATGAGCTTGCGATATGTAAATTTAAACAAAGAATGCCATGATATGGGAGTCCAGGGACAAGCCAATGACTTAAGTGAACAAGCATGCGAATTTATATTTAATATCACAAACCATATAAAATCCCATCCATATGGTTGATAGATAACATGGGTACTAAAATTCACTTTGGGTAATAATCACTTGTAATCCATGGAGGTAAGGCTCTACTATCGAGAAAGGGTAAATACATGGGAGGTAAGGCTTTACTATAGGAATAAATGGGATCAAAAGGTTTTAATGCATACAATATTTACAAAGGAAAAATCACTAGTATAATCTATTTTGAAGAGATATACCTATAGGGAAGGTCACGTGTGGAGGAACATGGTGATCTCATTGAAACATATACCTACACATATGGAAACAATACCAAAGCATAAAATTCCATTTGCAAAGAAAACTAGTAGTATAAGAAACTTTTGAGATATAAATAAGGCCAAAAATACACCCATTTGAAGAATAATTGATAAACATGGGCTTCCTGAAAATGTTGTCAATCACAAAATGGGGCCAAAGTTGAGGGTGCATCCCTTGACCAATCCTAAAGAGCTTGGTGCCCTTTCTAACTAAGCGCTCTCTATTTTGTAATATGTTTTATGAACAAATCCTCTAGGAAGCCCGTTCATTAAGGTTCAAATAAAGTTGAACAAGTTATACAACTTGACAAGAACCCGACGTTTTTTTCATTTTTTGAGGGTCAATTTTAGTAGTTGTTTTTACCTTCATTTCAAAAAGTGTATATACTGGTAGCACCATTTTTCATTTTGAGCCATTTTTTTGTGATTTTGAAAATTCTTGGTCATAAGAAAACTATAACTTTTATTTACAATGACATTTTTTCAAAGTTTACTAAAAACTATACATCTAGTAGCTACTTATAATGAAAAAACATATACATTTTTGAATTTTGTTAACATTTCGAAGCTAGTTAGACTGAAAAATATATACATTTTGGAAGTTTTTTCTTTAAACTTTTCATTAAATAAGTCATTTTTGGGATTTTTTTAAAAAAATGAGAAAATAAAGACATTACAGACCATTTTTAACATATTTTCAGAAAGCGTTGATTCACATAAACTGAAAAAAAGAAGAAGAAAAAAGTATACCATATTATTTGTAAATAACATATTAAAATTATAATATTTACTCTCAAAATAAAATATTAAAGTCAAAACATTACAAAAATATATTCTCAAAAAATTGTAAAGTTTGACATTTTCCTTAGAATTGCACCGCCCATTGGAGCGGGTGCATTGGGATCCCAAAGAGGGCTTAGGGGAGGAGCATAAATTTTCCCCACAACTCAAATGGGCCTCACACAACAAAGTAAAAAAATCAAAATTTAAAAAAATAAATATGAAAAAACAAAATAAGAAAACACATCAATCGTTTTTCGAAAAACTAAAAAAAATATAAATTTTATGAACAACGATTTCATAAGAAATTTTTTTAACAAAATGTAAGCAAAATTTAAAAAAAAAAATTAAAAGGTATATTTATAAATAAAATCCAAAAAAAAAAACTTAAAACAAAAACAAATGATTAAAAACATTTAAAATTTATACAAACTTTAAAAAAAATTCTAAAGAAAACAAATAATAAAAACTTAAAAGAAATTTAAAAATTTAAAAATAAAATAAAAAACTAACCTATCTACCCCCAACCCCTCTTCCTCCTCCGCCCCCCACACTTCCTTCTTACCCCCTCCCCCTCCTCCTCCCTCTCCGCCCCCACCCCCATTCCCCATCCTCCTCCGTCTCCCCTCTCCCCTTCCACTGCCCTCCCTCTGCCCCCCCCCTCTTCCTCCCTGTACCCATGCCCCTTTGTTATCTCCCCCTACCCATCATGCTTGATGGACCTTTGGGTGCACGAGGGAGTGGCTCTGCCGCCCTTCATGCACCCAAAGGGCTGCCCAAGAGAGTCATGCCACCCCCTTGGGAAGACCTTTGGGCACATGAGGGGTAGCGATGTCGCTCTCTCGTGCACCTAAGGGGGAGGCCCTTTGTGCACATGAGGGAGCGATGTCACCACCCCTTGTGCGCCCAAATAGCCACCCAAGAGATTCCAAGGGGGATGGGTAGGGGAGAGCATGGAGGTGGATGGTCACAGGAAGGAGGAGGGCAAGGGGGACGGGAGGGAGGGGAGTGGAACGGAAGAGGGGAGATGAAGGAGGAAGGGGAAGGGGAAGGGGAATGGGGGCGGAGGGGAGGGGTTGCAGAGAGGGACAAAGAGGGGGAAGGGGAGGGAAAGGAGCACGGGGATTGGAGGAAGGAGAGGGGTGGGGGGAGAGTTAGTGTTTTTTTGTTTTTTTTTTAATTTTATCTTAACAATTTTAAAGTGTTAAAAAATTTGCTTTTGTGAGGTTTTATAATTTTATTTTTATTTTTATAAATTTTTTAATTTTTTAAAAAATGATTTATTTTTAAAGTTTTTATCATTTATGTTTTATAAACTTTAAAAAAATACCTTTATTGAAAGTGTTTTTTAATTTCGTTTTTTTATTATGAATATTATTAGAATTTTTTGTATTTTATTAGAAAGAGTGGTGAATTAATTTCTTGAGTAATTTGTGTTAAACAGAGTCCAAGTTTTATATAGCATCACTAAGAGATTTAATAAATACAATTTTAAATTATGACAAAATGATATAATAATGCGGTTTTTTGAAAAAGTGTGCTACCAGTAGCATTAGTTTTTAATTCAGGGCTTGATTTTAAGATTTGTAAACAACAATAAGTATTGTTTTGGTCTGTGTCTATATTTTTAACCACAAAAAAGTGGTGCTACTGGTAGCACCACTTTTTTATCCGGGGTTGTTTTTTGGTGCTTTTTATGCAAAAATATGAGTTTTTATGGCTAGTTCTTGTTTTCAGTATAAAGTTCTCATCAAGTTGTATAACTTGTTGTTAGACTTGTTTATAAAAGGATAACCTATCTCTCAATAATAAGATTATGCTCTTTTCTCTAAAACTTTTCATTGCATGCTTATTGCAGGTTTAGTTTTGATTTTATGTGTTCTTGATGATTGTGCTGGTTATATCTTCTTTGCGGATAAATTGGTATTAGAGCTTAGATCCTACTAAACATTTTTTTTCAAAGTGATAAAACAAAGAGCCATCTACTATACTTCCCTCCTCAGGGTTTCTTTTTTTTTTCCATCTTTAGTGCCCTCTTTAGGGCTCAAACCAATACCATCCTTAGGTTTTTTTGTGGGGAGGCTTAAACCAGTTCCTTCTACAATATTATCTCTAGTTCCCTCCTCAACACATTTGCAGGCTCAAAAATTTTCCTTAGGAGTTCTTAGTCCCATTCACCAGTTCCACCACAAAGACATTCTAGTTGAGGGTTGTGTTCTATCTTGGTGGCTAGTGCTTTTGCATCGATTTATTTTGCAGCTAGGGAGATGCGTCTCAAGTTTTACAATTGTTCCTTCGGTGGTTAGGATTTTCCGACCCTCATACAGTAGGAATTCACTCCTTAGGTTCTCTCTCGGTGATTTTACTCACTACGCCTTACTAATGTATATATGTCCTTTCTCTCTCTCAGGTTGCTAGGTGTTCCATAGCACATCCCGTGTATGAAGATAATTCTGTCTCATCATGAAACCTCTCCTAAGGACACTTCATGTAACCAGTCTTCTTCTATTAAGGATATTTCCATTTCCCTCAATGAATAGATGCATTTACAGAAGTGCTCTACATAGCCCATGATACTGGATACTTTTTTTTCAGCTTCCCAAGTTCTCCAAGAAATTATGAATGGTGAGGCTATAAATTCTTGGACCCATAGCCTCTCTACATATTTCAAGACTTTCCCTCATACGCAAGAGGATGAGAAACTCCATATCGATAGTCTACAACTTGACAGAGTGGATCAAGCTTGGTGGGATACGCAGTTCAACTCTACTACTCTTGTTGTGGACTTGAATGGAAAGCAACATCAATGAACTCCAATCAATCATTCATGGGATATTTTCTACCATGCTTTGAGAATTTGCTTCTATCCTCTTGGTTACTACCAAAACTTGCTCGCTGGTTGGCTGCAACTCAGATAGTTAAATGGCTAATATGTTCAAAATGACATTGGCATCTTCTACAAGCTATGCATCCATATCCATGTACATGATCAAGAACAAGTATTGGTTGTTAAATTTAATTCTAGGTTGTTATTGCATTTATGTAGAGAGGTGGATTTTTTTTATAGTACTTTTGTGGACAAGTTTTTCATTTGTGTCTTGGTTATGGAAAGCAAGGTGGTTCCTCGGATATGAAATTCTCTGTCTAGACCCAACCCTTGTACCTCAACACCCTCCTCCCCTTCATCCTCAGCTTCCATTGGCTTTAATATTTAGTGTAGTTTTCATAAATCCCACTCTCATGACATTGTTGATTGTTTTTCTCTTAAAACCTTTTTCTAGGTAAAGCTTTGATTGTACATATACTATTCATGAATCTCCTTCTTATATGTCTACACTAGAAATTATTTCACTAGACAACCCTATATCACCTGATCCTTCACTCATTCTTATGACCGCTAATGACATTAAGGAATCTCTAGTCCCGTTGTTCACAAATAATTGTCAAATCAAGCATGCCTTGGACACATTAATTCTTGACAATGGTAGTTAGAAGAACTTGGTGGTCGAATATTTGGTTCCTCACCTTAACCTCCCTACTACACTGCATCCCGCACCTTATAAATTTGGTTGGGATCAAAAGGATGGCCCTCATATTGCAGTATCTCAATGTTGTCTAGTCACCTTTGCTATTGGCCTATTTCATGATACCGTGGTCTTTGATATTTGTCCACTTGATTGTGTAGAACTATTGCTTAGTATTTCATACCATCATGAAGGCCACACTTTTTATCATACTAAATCCCATCAATATAATTTTCAACATTAAGGGAGAACCTATGTTCTTACCTCCTCTTCTATTAAGAAAATAATTCATCTCTCCAGTAAGGAAGCCATCAAGAAAGTAAGCCTAAATAAATGTTTTTTTGTATATCTTCTACATTTGGTGAAACCTAACAACCTTCCCCACCCAGTTCCATGAGATATGCTCCCTATTCTAAAATAATTTGTAGATATTTTTTATCACCCCATGGAACTACCCCACGTTCGCTCCATCGAGCACACCATAGATATCACTCCTAGCACTTCCTTACCTAGTGCCCCCACATATCATTTAGATCCACGTGATGCCAAGGAAATCAAAGGGAAAATTACACAACTCGTTAAATCGGGCGACATTCAACCCAACTCCTCTCCATGTGCTTCCCCTACCTTTATCATACCCAAGAAATAAATAGACGACTGGTGCTTGGTTACTAATTACTATGCCCTGAACAAAGCTACCATTAGGAAGCGTTACCCCATTCCCTAGATTAAGGACTTACTAGACCATCTACATGGCGCTCACTTATACTCTAGGATATATTTGATAGGAGGCTATCATCAAGTCGATATGCACACAACAAAAGCACCTAGAAGACAACTTTTAAGACTAAATTTGGCTTGTATGAACGAATTTTCATGCCCTTCAGCCTAACCAATGCCCCAACCAACTTCATTTGGATCATCAATGACATTTTTAGGCCACACTTGCAAAAGTTCGTGGTTGTTTATTTAAACGATATCTTTATTTTCATCTCTTCTTGGGAGGAGCATCTTCAACATGTATACAGTATCCTTGAGCTTCTCAATACCCACCACCTTTAGGTAAAATATTAAATTCTTATTTTGGGCAATCATTAGTACAATAGTTGGGTTTCATTTTGGACATAGAAGGTGTTCTCCTTGATCCTACAAGAGTGTAGAAACTAGCACAATGGCATGTACCCAAGGCAACTTTGTCCCTCAAGAGTTTCATGGGAGGTATCAACTTCTATAGAATGTTTGTACCACATTTCTCTCATTTGGCTAGTCCCTTACATTAGTTTTCCAACAAGGCATGTTTTATTTGGATTGTGGATGCTGAGCACCACTTCCACAAGCTCAAAATATGCATTTTGTTCATCCCCTCTGCTCAGCTTTCCCAATCTGTCATAGCCATTCAAAATTGAGACTGATGCATCTCAATTCTCTATTGGGGTTGTGCTTACATAGGGAGGCCATTGAGTGGCCTATCACTTACAGACTTGCATCTGCTAAGATCAACTATATTACTTATGATAAAGATATTTATAGTTGGTCCACGATTTAAAGGAATGGAGGAACTATATTTTGGGGAAGGAAACATTCATTCATATAGATCATCACCCGCTCATCTTTATTAGTTTCAAGAGTAATATATAGGAGCAATGGCATCTAATGTGGGAAACCTATATCCAACAGTTTAACCTCGTCATTAAATATAAAAAAGGTACTTACAATAAGATGGTTGATTTGTTGAGCCTCCCTCCTACTCAGGTACTATAAATCTTAGAAGTTCATTGTGCCTCTTATGATACATGGAAATACATATATGTAGGTGATGTTTCCTTTAGTGAGATCTGGGATGCACTACTGCAACCCACAATGGTCAACCAAACATTCTTCTTGTTTAACACTATCAGTGAAGGATGGCTCTACAAGCTCAACTAGTTATGCATTCCTTAATTTGGAGACCACCTCATCTTCATTCTAAAGCCAATTCCTCTTCATGTGGGGGCCATTTAGGTACCACCAGGACCATTCAGAACTTGCAACGTCACTTTTATTGGACTTCCATGTCTAAACATGTGGAGTATTTTATTCTTGCTTTCAATCTTTGCTACCAAAGAAAACCTCCCAATCATAAGCATGGCATGTACCTTCCTTTTCCCATTCCCTCCAGGACTTGGGAGTCAATTTCGATGGATTTTTTAAGTGGATTTACTCTAACATTGCGCAAACATGATTCTATTCTGGATAGTCACATCAGAACTAGTAGGAAGTAGCAACACATTTCTTATCTTGTTGGTCACCGGGGCCAACCCCCAACATAGGATAAATGGCTCTCATTTGATCACGTTCAACAACTCTTTCCTCATCTCATGGCAGAAGATAGGATGCTTATGGATCTCAACAAGGAGGAATTGGGGTAACGTGAAGGGTGTATGATATTCTACAGGATAGATCACTCATCTTGAAAAAAAACTCACAAATACCACTCAAGAATTGAAGAGAAGAAGAAGAAGAATTGAATCAGTATTCACACATTAAACTCAAATAATGTTAAAAAATGTTGTATAGTCATTAATCGGCTGTAAGCTGGAAAAAAAAATGAGAGTACAATAGAATGAATTTGAATTACCCAAGGGTCATTCGAATTCTCCTCAATAGCATGGCTTGACTCCATTGGACCCATCACCTAATTAGTAGTAGTGACCACCAATAGTCAAAGATCAGTCAAATGAGTCTAACTTAGTCTAACTGCTGCATGTGGCACTAATCAAGGGAAGGAGACTCCAAGGTGGGAAGATGAGATACTGTCAGTAGTCAAGTGGCACTCCGATATAGACAGTTGGGAACTACAGTCAGTTAACTGGGAAATCAATGCAAGAACTGACTGATCAATGTATGAACTAACAAGTGTAATCCAAGATCTGTGTAATAGGGTTCATTAGTATCCAAGTGATGAAAACAAAGCACACTAGGTAGGTAGGAGACCAACTGCTAGCTAGAAAAGGGCTCTAGGGGGATCAAAACCGAGGACTAGGGGTTGGGAGACCACCATACTAATGTCTGGAAATTGGATCTATTAAGGTAACTACCAGGTCACCTAATAAGGTAAGGCTCTTTAAATTTTCATAGAATATTTTAACCATGTTGATAGATCGACGAATTCATTCAAATCTCCTTTGCATGTTGGTTCTTTGTTATTTTTTGGTTTTTATTATTTGTAGATTAGTAGTTCCAATGTTTGTGTTCAAATCTCATTACTATAACAGACTAGGTCCAAAAGGAGAATACCAAATGCCCATACTGTAATAGAGGGTTCCATCCTGAGAGTGCTTGCATGAAGAATACCATTGATTTAATGGCCCAGTTGCTTGAAATGAACATCCTTCCAGTACCTGCAGGTGCTAGAAGGAAAGAAGTTGACCCCAAATCTGAGGACAAAAAGATGTTCCATGCACTAATGGCTGGTACTTCAAATGATTTCTCCTTCATCATTGATTTTGGAGCATCCAGGAACATATCTGCTTCCAAGAATCTCTTCTTTGAGTTCGAATCTATAGTTGTACCTTCTATCTTGATGGGAGATGATTTTGAAGTCTCCTCCGAAGGGATTTGAAGGATCAATCGGGAGCATGGGTACTTCTGTGATGTACTCTATGTGCCTACTCTTGCTGCTAATCTTATTTTTGTTTACCAAATGACCCATTTAGGAGTGCCCAAGAAGGTCATCTTCACTCATAATGAGGTAGAAATACAAGAGATCTCAATTGGAAACATCATTGCAAAAGGCATTGTTGATCATCATTTGAAACTCTATGATTTTTCTCACTTCCTACCTTACTCCAAACAGAGTGCACTTCTCACACATGCAAATGAAGAGAGAATACTTTGGCATGAGAGGTTTGGGAACCTTAAATACAATTATCTACAAGACATGCCCAATCAAAAAATGGTTCGAGGGCTACTAAACATCAAATTTTCTAAAGGAAGATGTAAAGGTTGCTTGATTGGCAAGCATCCAGAGCATAAGTTTGATAAAGGGAAGGCAAGGAGAGCATATTCACATCTTGAACTGATTCACATTGACATTTCAGGACCTCTTCCTAACCTATGTTTGAACAAAGAAAGATATATGCTAACCTTCATTGATGACTATTCTAGATTCAGTTGGGTGTATTTTCTTAATTTGAAATCAGAATTTTTTTGATACTTCAAGTTCTTCAAAGCTTATGTAGAAAATTTCTCTGATAAGAAGATCGAGGTCCTCCGCACTAACAATGGACGAGAGTATGTAAAGAGTGAGTTTCATTCATTTTGTGAAGATGAAGGTATAGATATGAAGCACACAGTTCCTTACACAGCACAGACAAATGGTGTAGTAGAGCGAAACAACTAAACCTTGAAGGCTCGATGGAAACTTCCATGCTAGAGACTAAAGGATTGAATCCTAGTCTTTGGGAAAAAGTTGTCAACGATGTTGCTTACGTCCATAATAGAGTCCCTCACAAAGGACTACAAGTTAAAACTCCTTTTGAAGCATGGATGGGGTACAAACTAGATGTATCTCATCTTAGGGTCTTTGGATCCAAAGCTTGGGAGAGGATTCCAACTGTGAAAAGGAGAGACTTAGATCTAGAGAGAAGAGAGTGCATACTGGTTGGTTATGCACTGAGTGCAAAGGCTTGTAAAATTCTAGATCTATGTACTATGCAAACATTTCTTGAAAGAAGTCTTCAGTTTGAGGAATGGCCACTGCATGATGCCCACCAATTTGATGAAGACAACTTGCCTACGGCACCTCCACTACTTATTGAGAAAGATAACGAAGCATCCTCTCATGAAGGTTTAGATTCTGACTTTGAGAGTGAAGATGAGCGAATGCTACATCTAGATCCATAAGAACCTGAAGATCTAGCACCTGAAGATCCAACTCCTCTTCCTGGATGGGCTGCCACCACTCTGGATTCTGCCATTGATATTGTTCGATATCCACTAGATCCAAGAAGAACTAGATCTGATTTTCAAAATGGAAGGTTTGCACTTTCTCACACAGATCCATTTCTTGCTGACATATTCTTTCTCAGGATTGGATCTGGACCTATATGTTAGTCGTTAAAAAATCAGACTTCTTTACCTCTTTCTTCAACTCAGGCCAAGTACATAGGTGCAGTGAATGCAGCCACACAATGCATTTGGTTGCGGTACATCTTGTCAAAGTTTTGGATTCTCTATAGTACTCCACCAGTCATCTATTGTGACAATTAGAGTGCTATCAAGATTTCTATAGATCTGGTTCTGAGACATAGAGAAAAACATATTGAGATACACATGCATGACATTGCAGGATTGGTGCATGATCGTACAATCACACTGCTCTACTATCCTACAGAAGAGTAGATTGCATATATCCTCTCTAAGTCTTTTTCGGTGAAGAAGTTCACTTACCTCTAATCCCTTATTGGGGTGGGTGATGCCTTTTCTTGATTAGGTTTTTACAAGCTATCTTGAGGGGGGTTTTTTCCCACTGGTTTTTCCCTCTTTCGTCACATTTTTATTTAGATTGTTGTACATGGTGACCTTTGGTCTCAGTTACTAGGGCCTTATTTTTTCATTTATATTTCCCCAAGTCTGGATTATGGGGGGTGCTGGAATATTCTCACTATCATCATTTGTATTTTCATGCATTTCATGCATTCTGCATGCATGCATTCATACTACATGCATCCAATCAGCACTATGGGAGCCTCCCAACACCTTGTCCCTATTTTTGGGTGCTCTAGAGCTTGTTTTTGGTCATCATTAGCCCTCCTAATCATTGGTGCTCCCTTGTTCTCATCACTGGAGTGTCAATTTTTCCCTCTTCCACATATTTAGGAGATCTATCAGTCAATTCCTTGATTTGAGGATTGATTACTCAGTTAACTGACTCTAGCTCTTAGATTGACTCCTACAGAGACTAGAAGTGTCCTACTTTACCACTGACAGCTAGTTTGTGCCATCTTTAGAGTCTCCATCCCTACTTTTGTGCTAATATGGTTCAGTTATGATCATTTCTACTCCGATTGACTGATCAATCACCATCGATGGCCACTACACCTGATTGGGATATGGTTCCAATGCAGACTAAGCCATGTCTTGAGGAGAATTTGAATCACCTTTGGAGATATCGAATTCAATCTATTGTATTGTCATATTTTTTCCATCTTATAGCTGATGAATGTATCAACAATAATTTATCACATCTTTTGAGTTTCATGTGTGAATTTTGATCATCTGATGTCTAATTCTTCTCTGCAATTAACCGAGTGAAATTGTGAGGTTTGTTCAAGCTAAGTGATCTCCACCTGTGGAATTTCACACTTTGCATGTCAGTCCTTTATAGTTTACTGGTTTTTGTCCTTTGAGGTTATTACACGTGTTATATGGGCTCACATCTCTATAATTATGCAAAATAAAAATATATATGGTTGTCGTCTCCTTTCTTTTGTAGTAATGATGCATTTTGATAAACTTTGCACTTTTTACAGAGTTGTGTTTAAATTATAGTAAATCGTGGTATATAGCTTAGTTTTTCGTAGAAGATGAAATAAATCGTGTTTTAAATGCTTGGTTAACATTCTTGACAGAAGTATTTGAACGATAGATAAGATTTCCTATAAAAACGTTCAACCTTTGTTTATATTGATTAACCTCTATGTATATTTAAATAACGGAGCAGATCACCTGCGAACAATGATTGAACTCTGTGCAGTTTTTATAGGGAATACATTTACCAATGAATGAAATATTTAATTCCTTTGTGAACTCTGTTTAGATTATGACGGATATAGGATAGGATTTAATCCTATCTAAACCTTTATACTGTATTCTTTGTTCAAAATCTAGCGAACATTATTAGATTCGATCTCTGATAAAAATGGTCTATGTTGTCTCTGTGTATTACACACCATTACAAAATTTATTATCCTTTTATGATAAATTCAATCTTAAATAGATACTGAACATGCCATCTATTCACATGAATATTAAGATAGTGATTCCTACTCAATAATGGTGTGTAATCTCACATGATAGTCCTTCTTTCACCCGCCTTGGTTTTCACAAGATTTTGGTTGCTTTTATTTCATGAAAAACTCCTCGTCTCTCTTTTAAGAACACTCTTTTCTTCTATCTTCTCTCTCCTAATTCAAATTCCACCCTAACAATAAAATGAATAAATGATAATGGTGATTCCATCCTCTATTCCTTCCTTCACTCCATGATGATTGATGTGTTTACTTCAAAGTAGGAAGGAAAGCCTTGAGAAAAGGATACTCTTTTCTTCTATCTTCTTTTTCCCAATTCAAATTCCTTCCTAACAATAAAATGAATAAATGAGAATGGTGGTTCCTTCCTGGATTCCTTCCTTCACTCTGTGATGGTGGATGTGTTTACTTCAAAGTAGGGGTAAAAGCTTGAGCGAAGGATATAACTACTTTAAATAATTAAGCTTTTCACTAGGATCCTAGTAACATGTCATGAATATTAAGATTAAGTGGGAGTTGGGTTATAAATTGAAAGAGACTATACATAGGTTATAGTAGGATTACGAAACATAGGTTGATACCCCTTTATATTTTCCTTCGTTTTGACTCATATCTTAATGGTTTTCCTCCCCATAGTTATCCTTGGAACCTTGTATGACCATTATTACGTGTCTTTCTAAATTACCATGGAAGCTAGCTCAGGCTATGAAACAAAATATAGTAATGAAAATAATAATTGCAACATGGGAAAGATCAAGTGCAAAAAGTGTTGCAATAGCGATATTACATCCCCCGACTCACCCCCTCAACCATTGGAATAAGACTATCCTCCGTGTCCTCTTATAATTTTAAGCAAGGTTTTGTGTTTTCATTAATTTTCTATAAATACAATGAAATTCTCTTCATAGATGCTTTGTCTCATTATTGGTTATATTGGAAAACAATTTTGAATCAGCCTTTATACTACCTTTGAATACCTCCAAAGCCTTTATCGATTTAATGTATGAATATAATAATCAACAAAGAAAAATCATTCTTACCATAGATACTTTAAGAAATACATATGTTGTCCATAAGAATTCAAATTTCATACATTAATCATATACATTCATAACACAAGATAAAAGGTAGCAATAATCCTAGTAATTATATGTATGAACATATCTTTTACTCATAAGGTTGGCATGTGTGAGATTCATCTGTGTCTTCTTTGACACACCTAAAGTATATATAGTGTTGGTTCTTAGTACCAAATTCTACAAAAACTACCTACAAATGGGATGTGGAATCCTAAGTACCAAATCACAAGGGTTTAAGAAAAAAATAAAAGAACTAAACAATGCTTACCAACATGCATGCAATGCAACATAAAGGAAACTAGCTAAACAAGGAAACAAATTACGATATAAAGAATGTTACTGTAACAAGCCCAAATCCCAAGAAAATAGGGATATTTTTGTTTTCTTTGAGCACTAACCAAAACGAGGGTTAGTTTTATAACTCAAAAGGAATCCTAATTAAAAACATTCACATCCATTTTTTGTCCTTTCTACTTGTTACCATAAGATTCTGTGAGTCTCTAACCAGTCTATAAAAGCATGATATTCTCATTTATAATACCAACGTTCACTTATACATGATTTAGAAGAGTATAGTCAACTTATAGATCCAACTCTAAGGGAATATAGAAGTAACATCCACATACGTTCATTAGTCATGAAGATTTCACATGTACCTATTTATAAACGCTTGATCTTAATTTACCATTCCTATTTATCATGCAAGGACTTACTAATAATAACATAGAAGCAAGATTATTAGCCTGTATAAATCATCCAAAACATCTATAAAACAAAATAAACCATTTGAATCACAAGTCAATTTTTTGACGACAAAGACTCATAGTGTTCATTATCACTCAATATTTCAACATAACATTAATCATCTTAATATTTCAAAATAACATTAACCATCTTAAGGTACTACATTTTATATGTGTATTTCTTCTACATATATCTACAAAAATCATAACACATATCATGTCGCCATGTCAATGCCTCATTCACTCACACATACTTATATGTCTTGTATAAATTAGCCCACATTATCATTGTGTCAAATTCCTATGCCATTGTAAGTACAACTATTATTGCACCCACCTATCATAACATCAATATATATGAGTACAATCAATGAACAAAGGAAATCCATGAAAATATTTTATTTTATGAACATGAAATCTTTTAAACCATGCCACAATGAAAAATAATACTTATATGATGATGCCAGCCTACAATAAGAGTATGTTAATTCTATTCCATCAACCACAATTCAAGGATAGAATAATATAAAAGGGAAACTTACTTTGTGTGTCTAAAAAACATCTTCATAGGTTCATTGTTCACATAAAGGACAATCTTGAATTCCTTATTACTTATAATACTTCATGTGAACTTATTTATTATCCATGCATAGTTAGTCCAATACAAGGATACATAACCCTGATTGATACAATTAAATTCTTCATATAAATATCCCTGACTTTTGTGTCCACTCTACTATTAAGCAAGCATTTTACTTTTTATAGGTCACACATACTATATTCAAGTTTTAATGCATTTCCAACTATTTCCAAAGTATTACTCCATTTAATATATACATATGTATTATGTGTAAATTACAACAATGTATTATATCCACCCAATCACAGTTTTAATGGAATGTCTACAAATGCATATCCTACATAACGTATATGAAACACATATCTCCTAACAAGTTAAATATATATAAGTGTTTCCATTTGTTTAACATATCCAAATATCAAGGCACTCATGATCACTATTCGTATATTTATAACCCACAACCTCAAAGAAATATAAAAATGAGTGTATCAATACCTTGCAATATAATCCTCTAACATGGCAACTCATGACAAGGGTACACATTTGTAAGTCATGATTTTATTAGGAAAAACAATAATGAAAATACTCATATGAGGAACTAAAGGATTGACTACAAATTTCCTCCCAACCATTGGCTTTCTGTCGGGTGTGTATTTTCTACCACTGAGAGGTCACCCCCGAGCTGGAAAGGAATCCACTAGGGTATAGATTAGATAGCATTCTTATTCTTATAAACTATTGCTTAGCTTTAATTATTCATTGAGTTTTATCAAGGACACTACTTGGTTAAGTCCTTCCTCTACCACTTGCACCCAATAAGTATATTTAAGATTAGCACCAAGCTGACATCCCTTTTTGAACTTGTAATTCCATTCCATACTATTATTAGAGAAAAGTTGACATCATGCATATTATACATATATACTAGCTATTGTCTTAACGCTAGGACCTTCTATATCCAGAATTTGATTCTTAATAACTTGGAAACATGATGATATTGTAACGTTTTAAAGGTATATATACCTGTATATATTCAGATATGGTTTATCTTAAGGAGACCACTATCAAACACTAAGTATAACCATGATATTGTATCATAACCATATTTATAATCAACAAAAGCACTGATCACAATATACTTGCGGAGATCGCTATTTACAGGTTCACCTGTTTCAGAAAGCAATGATCATAGGGATATAAACAAGGAGCGTATAACTAAAAACTCTGCTTAGTATACAGATTTTTCTACCATCTGACTCTTATTAACCAATACTGAAGTCGTTGATCCATAATTCAGAATTTGCTGTCATATGAAGTGGATTACTATGAAGTCATAAATACAGAGGTCTTACCGAATCTAAATCTAGAGGTTAGGCTCAGATGAAATATATAGATCAACGTTTTAGCAGAGATTCAAGCTCAGATCATATAACATAAATAACCATGTTTCTAGCATAGTTCCGGCTCAGATCATATAACATAAATAACCATGTTTCTAGCAGAGTTCAGGCTCAGATCGAATAATTATATAGATCAATGTTTTAGCAGAGATTCAAGCTCAAATCATATAACATAGATAAATGAATGAAATATTTACCAACTCAGATTGAACTCTGTGCAGTTTTTATATGGAATACATTTACCAATGAATGAAATATTTTATTCCTTTGTGAACTCTGTTTAGATTATGATGGATATAGGATAGGATTTAATCCTATCTAAACCTTTATACTTTATTCTTTGTTCAAAATATAGCGAACATTATTAGATTCGATCTCTGATAAAAATGGTCTATGTTGTCTCTGTGTATTACACACCATTACAAAAATTTATTATCCTTTGATGATAAATTGAATCTTAAATAGATACTGAACATGCCATCTATTCACATGAATATTAAGACGGTGATTCCTACTCAATAATGGTGTGTAATCTCACATGATAGTCCTTCTTTCACCCGCCTTGGTTTTCACAAGATTTTGGTTGCTTTTATTTCATGAAAAACTCCTCATCTCTCCTTTAAGAACACTCTTTTCTTCTATCTTCTCTCTCCTAATTCAAATTCCAACCTAACAATAAAATGAATAAATGAGAATGGTGATTCCATTCTCAATTCCTTCCTTCACTCCATGATAATTGATGTGTTTACTTCAAAGTAGAGAGTAAAGCCTTGAGCAAAGGATACTCTTTTCTTCTATCTTCATTCTCCCAATTCAAATTCCTCCCTAACAATAAAATGAATAAATGAAAATGGTGGTTCCTTATGGATTCCTTCCTTCACTCTGTGATGGTGGATGTATTTACTTCAAAGTAGGGGTAAAGGCTTGAGCAAAGGATATAATTACTTTAAATGATTAAGCTTTTCACTAGGATCCTAGTCAAATTTCATGAAAATTAAGATTAAGTGGGAGTGGGGTTATCAATTGAAATAGACTATAGGATTACGAAACATAGGTTGATACCCGTTTATCTTTTCCTTTGTGTGGACTCATATATTAATGGTTTGTCTCCCCATAGTTATCCTTGGAACCTTTTATTCAATTGAAAAGTGATCATGTTTATGTGTCTATATAAATTACCATGGAAGCTACCTCATGTTGTGAAACAAAATATAGTAATGAAAATAATATTTTCAACATGGGAAAGATCAAGTGCAAAAAGTCATTAATTGGGATATTACATCCCCCTCCTCATCCCCTCAACCATTGGAATAATATTATCCTCAATGTTATCTTATTTTAAGGAACATTATTTTAAGCAAGTTTTCATGTTTTCATCAATTATCTATACATACAATGACATTCTCTTCATAGCTTCTTTGCTCATTGTTGGTTATATTGGAAAACAATTTTGAATCATCCTTTCTACTACCTTGGAATACCTCCAAGGCCTTTATCCATTCAATGTATGAATATAATAATCAACAAAGAAAAATCATTCTTACCATAGAGGCTTTAAGAAATACATATGTTATTCATAAGAATTCAAATTTCATACATTAAGCATATACATTTATAACACAAGACAAAAAGTGGTAATAATCGTAGCAATTAGATGTATGAACATATCTTTTACTCATAAGGTTGGCATGCATGAGATTCATCTATGTCTTGTTTGACACACCTAAAGTATATATAGTATTGGTTTTTAGCGCCAACTTGTAATGAAACTACCTACATATGGGATGTGCAATCCTAAGTGCCAAATCACAAGGGTTTAAGAAAAAACTAAAAGAACTAATCAATGCTCACCAACATGCATGCAATGCAACATAAAGGAAACTAGCTAAACAAGGAAACAAAGCACGATATAAAGAATGTTAAGTTTATATTAAAAAAATAATATAGATGATAACACACACCTTGGTATTGGATGTAGTTGATGTGGACCTCCATAGGTAAAACAAGGGAGGGTTATTCTTCTCCTTTGATGTACTCTACTCCCAACTAGGTGATACATGTGAAGGAATCAAAATGGTGAAAGGAAAATGATGCAAAATATTGTGTCTCTCTTTCTATAGGTGATCGAGAAGCATAAAGTTTCTCTTGTGAATGTGTATGGTATATTGGAATGACCCTGATGGATTCATTTAAAGGAAATGACGTGGACATTTGTTAGATCTATTTCCAATGTGGATAATCTATTTTCATCGATCATTTAGTCGGATAATGATAAGTATTGTGGACCATATCAAAGACTAGAAATAAGAGTTTGGGAGTGTCCACATTCAACCACTACACTTTTCTAGAAGGAAAAAAGTAGTTATGAATAACAAAGATCTATTTTTTGGGTCCATGTTAGTTTTTGAGTATTTAAATTTAATGATTCCACATGAATTTTTAGGGAATTTCTAGGCAATGACCTTTTGTTGCCAACTATTAAATTTAAATTAGTTTTTGGTCATACTAATGAGTTTATACACTGATGGAAATGATGGAAATGGGGCTAATTTTGGAAATGATTTATAATGGTGATGACTCCCTTGACAAAGTATGTGAGAAAACTAGTGTGTTGATTGTTTCTCCATCATGTGTGAGGTCAATAAATCCTCATATGGTTGAAATACATCAAGGATTTTTTTCCTTTCCATCCATATGAGACCATCAATACCTAGGAAAGGTATGAGGGAGCATAAAGATAAAGAATCTCACCCCCTTAGGGGACAATATAGGTGACACATTTAAACAAACAACCAATGACATAAGCTGTATATAATCTCAAATACAAATGAGATAGGCATCCCCATGGTTTTAATCATTTCTTTATACAATACGAGATGAAGACTTGAACATGTATTAAAGTACATTAATAACTTATGTGGAAAACCAATCATGATGATGATGATTAAGGAGGCCCCAATCCAATTATCTAAGTGTGGTCCAACTAACAAATTATTAGATGTACAAGAGAAAGAACAACAGAATCTTGGAACAATAAAAAACCACATCAACTAAATCCCTACTACAAATTGGAGGGGCCCAATATTTGGAAGTAGTAAAAAGCTGAGAAAATCCTAGCAAATGGCTCAACTATGGAAAGGCTAATCCAAACAATTCCATATAACTACAATTGAAATTAGATCATTATTACCAATACAGCTTGGACATCACATGAAGCTATAAATTTAATGGATTCTAGAAAAGACTCAAGAGGTAGATGTAGGTATGAGTGTTTAGGGTCTTCAACTAAAAAAGGACATGAAAACAACCATATTGTACAGTTCTCAATGGTCAAATAATTTGTTGAAGTCAAGTACATGAGACAAAACCAATCCAAACATAAATAGTGACTCCTCTAACTTGGTCGAAGGACACCCATCGATGAGTGAAATGGGGATTAGGTACAAAATTACACTAGATCTATCCTTTAGAATACAAGTGTTGAAGCCAATAGGATTATCTCTATTGAAGACATAGAAGTGATGAAGTATTGGTTTACTGGGACAATGAATAATACACTGATGTGAAAGGAGATGAGACTTGAGACATAAGGGTAAACGGAGTGCCATAGACTGATTGACTCAATACTTCCTTTCTTCAGAGAATGAAGGCATGTTGACATGGAAACATATGTAAGATTCATGATTACATTAGTGAAGGGATACAATAGGATGACTAGGGAACATGATTTCAATGGGAAATACTTCGGAAGGAGGGTGTATTGATGTCAAAGGATATCTAGTGGGTGACCTAAAAATTAGAAAGGTTCCATGGGAGACTCATTGAAAAAATTCTATGAATAAAGGTGACCAGGAACGGTACCTTAAGAGATCATATACAATTGCCAGTAATGGTAGGTAAAACTTTTAAAATGATTTCCCAAGTAAGGAAGGTACCTATGTAAGTATAATGCTAAGCATAGAAGCATCCAAGCTACAACCAAACTAATCAATAGTATGGATGATAGAAAATCATAGAGGATGGGCATAGGTCACTCGTGGTAATATCCTTAGTGGTATATGAATACTGGAAATATAATGTAATTTTGTATAGTATGTATGAAGCAGTGAGCTTGTGATATGTAAAGTTAAACAAAGAATGCCATGATATGGGAGTCTAGGGACAAGGTAATTAATGAAGTGAACAAGCATGTGAATTTATATTTAATGTCACAAACTAGATAAACTCCCATCCATATGGTTGATAGATAACATGGGTACTAAAATTCACTTTGGGTAATAATCAGTTGTAATCCATGGAGGTAAGGCTCTACTATCGAGCAAGGGTAAATACATGGGTGGTTTGACTTTGCCACTTTCTCCAATAGAGGGGGGTTTACTATAGGAATAAATTGGATCAAAAGGTTTCAATGCATACAATATTTACAAAGGAAAAATAACCTATAATATATTTTGAAGAGATATACCTATAGGGAAGGTCACGTGTGGAGGGACATGGTGATCTCATTCAAACATATACCTACACACATGGAAACACTACCAAAGCATAAAATTTCATTTGCAAAGAAAACTAGTAGTATGAGAAACTTTTGAGATATAAATAAGGCCAAAAATACATCCATTTGAAGAATAATTGCTAAACATAGGCTTCGTAAAAATGTTGTCAATCACAAAATGGGGCCAAAGTGGAGGGCGCATGCCTCCCTTGACCAATCCTAAAGATCTCGGTGCCTTTTCTAAGGAAGCCCTCTCTATTTTGTAATATGTTTTACGAACACATCCTCTAGGAAACGAGTTCATTCAGGTTCGGTTAAAGTTGAACAAGTTATACAACTTGACAAGAACCCGACATTGTTTTTCGTTTTTTGGGGGGTCAATTTTAGTAGCTGTTTTTACCTCCATTTCAAAAAGTGTGTATATTGGTAGCACCATTTTTCATTTTGAGCCATTTTTTTGTGATTTTGAAACTTCTTGGTCATAAGAAAACTATAAATTTTATTTACAATGGCGTTTTTTCAAAGTTTACCTCGAACTATACATTTATTAGCTACTTATAATATAAAAACATATAGATTTTTGAATTTTGTTAACATTTAGAAGCTAGTTAGAATGAAAAATATATACATTTTGGAAATTTTCTCTTAAATAAGCCATTTTTGGGGAAATCTTGTAAAAAAAATGAGAAAATAAAGACATTACAAACGATTTTTAACATATTTTCCGAAAGTGTTGATTCACATAAACTGAAAAAAAACTATAAAATATTATTTGTAAATAACATATTAAAAACATAATATTTACTCTCAAAATAAAATCTTAAAGTCAAAAAATTACAAAAATATATTCTCAAAAATTTGTAAAGTTTGACATTTTCCTTAGAATTGCGTCCCCCATTGGAGCAGTGCATTGGGCTACCAAAGAGGGATTAGGGGAGGAGAAGAGATTTTCCCCGCAACTCAAAGTAGCTTGGCACAACAAAGTAAACAAATCAAAATTTCAAAAAAGAAATATGAAAAAACCAAAATGAGAAAATAGATTAATTTTTTTTTTTAAAAGTATAAAAAATTATAAAAAAATTATAAATTTATAAAAAAAATTATAAATGTTATGAACAACAATTTCAAAACAATTTTTTTTAACAAAATGTAAACACAATTCACTATTTTTTTAAAATATATATATAAATAAAATCCAAATAAAAAATAAGTAAACAAATCAAAACAAAAACAAAATTTTAAAAACATTTAAAATTAATAAAAACTTAAAAAAAAAATTAAAAAAATATAAATAAAACAAATAATAAAAAATAAAAAATAAAAAATTTAAAATAATATATATATATGTATATATCTATTTTAAACTAACCTATCTACCCCCCCCTCCTTTCCCTCCTCCCCTCCCCTCACTCCCGTCCCCCCCCGTCCCCCTCCTTCTCCCTCTCGGCTACCCCTACCCTCTTCCCCCATCCTCCTTCCTCATACTGCTCCCTCTCCCCTCTCCCCTCTCCGTTTCCACTCCCCTCCCTCCCCTCTCCCCTTCCCCTCCCCCTCCTCCAACCCATGCCCCTCCCCCTCTGCGCTCTCCCCCTACCCATCCCCTTTGGAGGCCCTTTGAGAGCACGAGGCGTGGTGGTGCTGCTCCCTCGTGCACCCGAAGGACCACCCCCTTGGGAGGCCCTTTGGGTGCATGAGGGAGTGGCGCTGTCGCACCTCGTGCACCCAAAGGGATTTCCAAGAGAATCGCGTCCCCGCCTTGGGAAGAAACACCGCTCTCTTATGCGCCCAAGGGGGTGGCCCTTTGGAAACACGAGGGAGCAGCCCCACTGGCCGTGCCCAAACCACTGGCGAAGGGCTGACAAGGGGTATGGGTAGGGGGAGAGGGGGATGGGGGAGGGGCACGCGGAGGAGGAGGTGGAGGGGGAGGGGGAGGGGAGGAAGGGGAGTGGAACAGGAGAGGAGAGATGGAAGAGGATGGGGAAGGGGAAAGGTGGTAGAGGGAAGGGGTAGCGGAGAGGGATGAGGAAAGGGAAGGGAGAGGGAGGGAGTGGGGGGATGGGAGGAGGGAGAGGAGGTGGGGGGGAGAGTAACGATTTTTTGGATTTTTGTTTTTAAATTTGTCAAGTGTTTTAAAAATGTTTTTTTTCTGAGTTATTATAACTTGTTTTTTTATATTTAAAATAAAAATAAAATGGCTTTTTGTTTTTTACTTTTTTATAATTTTTGGAATTTTTTTAAAATGATTTATTTTTAACATTTTTATCATTCATGTTTTATAGAATTAAAGAAAAGTGCCTTTTTTGAAGGGTTTTTTAATTTCTTTTTTTTTTATTATGAATATTATTAGAAATTTTTGTATTTTATTAGAAAGAGTGGTGAAATAATTTCTTGAATAATTTGTGTTAAACGGAGTTCAAGTTTTATATAGCGTTACTAAGAGATTTAATAAATACAATTTTAAATTATGACAAAATGATATAATAATGCAATTTTTTGAAAAAGTGTGCTACTGGTAGCATTAGTTTTTAATTCAGGGCTTGATTTTAAGATTTTCGCAAACAACAATAAGTATTTTTTTCGCCCGTGTGTATATTTTTAACCACAAAAAAAGTGGTGCTACCAGTAGCACCACTTTTTGATTCAGAGTTGTTTTTTATGAAAAAATATGATTTTTTATGGCTAGAGTTCTCATTTTGAGTATAAATTTCTCGTCAAGTTGTATAAATCGTGGTTGGACTTGTTTATAAAAGGGTCACCTAGCTCTCAAGAATAAGATGATGCTATTTTGTCTAAAACTTTTCATTGCATGCTTATTGCAGGTTTAGTTTTGATTTTATGAGTTCCTGATGACTGAGCTGGTTATATCTTCTTGGCGGATAAATTTGTATTAGGGATTAGATCCTACTAATCATTTTTTTTTCAAAGTGATCAAACAAAGAGCCATCTACTATAGTTCCATGCTCAAGGTTTTTTTTTTTTTCATCTTTAGTGCCCTGTTTAGGGCTCAATCCAGTAGCCTCCTTAGGTTTTTTGTGTGGGGAGGCTCAAACCAGTTCCTTCTGCAATATTATCTCTAGTTCCCTCCTCAATGCATTTGTATGCTCCAACATTTTCCTTAGGAGTTCTTAGTCCCATTATCTAGTTCCACCACAAAGACATTCTAGATCTCGGGTTAGACCCCTTTTGACTGGCACATGAATTCTCTAGCCGAGGGTTGTGTGCTATCTTGGTGGCTAGGGTTTTTGCATCCATTTATTTTGCAGCTAGGGAGATGAGTCTAGAGTTTTACATCTTTTCCTTTTGTGGCTAGGATTTTCCTACCCTCATACAGTAGGCATTCACTCCTCAGTTTCTCTCTCGGTGATTTTACTCACTACGCCTTACTCTTGTATCTATGTCCTTTCTCTCTCTTAGTTTGCTAGGTGTACCATAGTACATCCCATGTATGAATATAATGTTGTCTTGTCATGAAACCTCTCCTGAGGACACTTCGTCTAACCAATATTATTATATTTAGGATCTTTCTATTGCCCTCAATGAACTGATGCATTTACAACAGTGCTCTACGCATCCCGTGAGATTGGATACTTGTTTGTCAGCTTACCAAGTTCTTCGGGCATATGAATGGTGAGGATTTAAATTCTTGGATCCATAGCCTCTCTACATATTTCAAGACTTTCCCTCATATGCAAGAGGGTGAGAAAATCTAGATCAGCAGTCTACAACTTGATAGAGCGGATCAACCTTGGTGGGATACACAAGTCAACTCGACTACTCTTGTTGTGGACTTGAATGGAAAGCAACATCAAGGAACTCCAATCACTCATTCATGGGAGGTTTTCTACCATGCTTTGAGAAGTTGCTTATGTCTTCTTGGTTACTACCAAAACTTTCTCACTCGTTGGATGCAACTCAGATAGTTGAATGGATAATATGTTCAAAACTACATTGACATCTTCTGCAATCTATGTATTCATCTCCATGTCCATGATCCATAACAGGTATTAGTTGTGAAATTTAATTATAGGTTGTTATTGCATTTACGTAGAGAGGTTCCTTTGTTTGATATTACTTCCGTGGATAAGGTTTTCATTTATGCCTTGGTTTTGGAAAGCAAGGTGGTTCTTAGGATCTGAACTCCTCAGTCTAGACCCAACCCTTTTACCTCAACACCCTCCTCTCCTTCATCCCTAGCTTCGCTTGGCCCTAATACCTGGTGTACTTTTCCTAAAACCCACTCTCGTGACATTGCTGATTGTTTTTCTCTTAAAACCTTTTTGTAGGTAAATATTTGCTTACATATACCATTCATTCATATCCTCCTTCTATGTCTACATTAGACATTATTTCACTAGACAAACCTACATCACCCGATCCTTCACTCATTCTTATGAACACTAATGATACTGAGGAATCTCTAGTCCCCTTATTCACCCATAATTGTCAAATATAGAATGTCTTGGCCACATTAAATATTGACAATGGAAGTCAAAAGAACTTGGTGGTCGAAGATTTGGTACATCACCTTAACCTCCCTACTACACCACATCCCGCACCTTATAAATTGGGTTGGGCTCAAAAGGATGTCCCTCATATTGCAGTATCTCAATGTTGTCTAGTCACCTTTGCTATTGGCTCATTTCACGATACTGTGGTATTTGATGATTCTCCACTCAATTGTGTAGACCTCTTTCTAAGTATTTCGTACCATCAAGACTTCCACAATGTTTATCAAGCTAAATCCCATCAATATCATTTGTATCATGAAGGGAGAACCTATGTTCTTACCTCCTCTGCTATTAAGAAAACAATTCATATCTCTACTAAGGAAGACATCAAGAAAGTAAGCCTAAATCAATGTGTTTCTTTATGTTTTGTGCATCTGGTGAAGCCTGAAAACCTTACCCACCCAGTTCCACCAGATATGGTCCCTCTCCTTAAAGAAATTATAGATATTTTTGTTCACCCCATGGGACTACCCCATGTTTGCGCCATCGAGCACACCATAGATCTCACTCCTAGCACTTCCTTACCTAATGCCCCCATATATCATTTAACTCCACGTGATGCAGAGGAAATCAAAGGGAAAATTACCCAACTCCTTAACTTAGGCCACATTCAACCCAACTCCTCTCCATGTGCCTCCCATACCTTTATCATACCCAAGAAAGAAACAGATGACTGGTTCTTGGTTACTAATTATCATTCCTTGAACAAAGATACCATTAGGAAGCGTTAAACCCTTCCCTAGATTAAGGACTTACTAGGCCATCTTCATGCTGCTCACTTATTCTCTAGGATGGATTTGATAGGGGGCTATCATCAAGTCTAGATGCACACAACAAAAACACCTAGAAAACAACTTTTAAGACTAAATTTGGTTTTTATGAATGGATTTCCATTCCCTTCGGCCTAACCAATGCCCCAACCACCTTCATGTGGCTCATCAATGACATTTTTAGGCCACACTTGCAAAATTTCGTGGTGCTTTATTTAGATGGTATCTTTATTTTCATCTCTTCCTAGGAGGAGAATCTTCAACATGTACGTAGTATCCTTGAGCTTCTGCATACCCACCACCTTTAGGTAAAAGATAAAATAATTATTTTGGACAATCATTAGTGCATTACTTGGGTTTCATTTTGGACATAGAAGGTTTTCTCCTTGATCCTACAAGATTGCAGGAATTAGCACAATGGCATGTACCGAAGAAAAATTTGGCCCTCAAGAGTTTCATGGGAGGTATAAACTTCTATAGAATGTTTGTACCACATTTCTCATTTGCCTAGTCCCTTACATAAGTTGTACAACAAGGCATGTTTTCTTTGGATTGCGGATGCTAAGCACCACTTCCACAAGCTCAAAATCCACATTTTGTTCATCCCCTCTGCTCAACTTTCCGAATCTGTCATAGCCATTCAAAATTGAGACTGATGCATCTCAATTCGGTATTGGGGTTCTGCTTAAATAGGGAGTCCATCAAGGGTCCTATCACTCAGAGAATTGCATATGATAAAAATATTTATAGTTTGGTCCAAGATTTAAAGGAATGGAGGCACTCTATTTTGGGGAAGGAAACATTCATCCATATAGATCATCACCCGCTCATCTTTATCAATTCTCAGAGTAAGATATAGGAGAAATGGAATCTGACGTCGGAAACCTATAGCCAATGGTTTCGCCTCGTTAGTAAATATAAAAAAGGTACTTCCAATAAGATGGTTGATTTGATGAGCCTCCCTCCTACTCAGGTACTACAAATATTAGAAGTTCACTATGCCTTATGAAACATGGAAATTCATATATGTAGGTGATGCTTCCTTTAGTGAGATCTGGGATGCATTGTTCCAACCCACAGTTTTCAACCAAACACCCTTCTTGTATTACACTATCAATGAAGGATGGCTCTACAAGATCAATCAGTTATGCATTCCTCAATCTGCAAACCACCTCATCTTCATTCTGAAGCAAATTCATCTTCATGTGGGGGCCATTTCAGTACTACCAAGACCACTCAGAACTTGCAATGTCACTTTTATTGTCGTTCCATGTATAAACATGTGGATCGTTCTATTCGTGCTTTCCATCTCTGCTTCCAGAGAAAACCTCCCAATCATAAGCATGGAAAGTACCAACCTCTTCCCATCCCTCCAAGACTTGGGAGTCCATTTCGATGTATTTTCTAAGTGGATTTCCTCTAACATTGCGCAAACATGATTCTATTGTGGATAGTCGCATCAGAACTAGTAGGAAGCAACAACACATTTCTTATCGTGTTGGTCACCAAGGCCAAACCCCAACACAGGATAATTGGCTCTTAGTTGATCATGTTCAACACCTCTTTCCTCATCTCATGGCGGAATCCAGGATGCTTGAAGCACTCTCTCTATTCATTTTGGACAAAGAAGGGTGCCCTTTCTAAGGAAGCACTCGTTATCTTTTAATATGCAGCATGAATGCATCTCCATGGAAATTGGTTTATTTGGGTTAGGTTAAATTTTTACTTTTTATAAAAGTCTCGCATAGCTCTCAAGAATAAGATGATGCTCTTTTGTATAAAAAGTTTTCATTCCCTGTTTATTACATTTTCGGTTCTAATTTTCCGAGTTCTCGATGACTGATTAGATCTTCTTGGCGGATCAAAAATGAAAGCAATGTGACTGGAAAGAGCACATATTTAGGAATATAATGGTAATATTAATTTCATGTCAAATGTATTAATCCATATAACACCCTATGTATTGAAATAAAAACTCATGAAAACCTATAAGTGAGGTAGGTCCTACAAAAGTGGGAATCATTGTTGCTATTCATTGTCTAAGGAGCTCATGGGACACATGATTTTAAACGACCATTTCTTGTGTTCTAAAAAAATATTTTAATTTATGTGAGTTGTAGGTTGGTGTTATCTCCTTCCTCATTATTTTTCATCCTTTTACTTTTGTAATTTAGAGCTTCCAATATTTTTGTGGATCCTTAGAAGTAATATACCAACCATTGTGAATTTTTGGCAACTATATATGATGTTCTCGTGGAAGATATCCCAACATGCATGGAATTCATGATCTTATCAAGGAAAATCTAATGGCACAACATTATGAATATTAGGGGGGAAGTACAATAAAGGTCAAATTCTTCTACAAACAAATAGATCACATCATCCTTAGTTTTTGCTCAAAAACTATGACATCAACTCATAGTTATTTGTGGAAAATGTGCACATTCACCTCCAAATTTTTTCTGATAAAAATGCATCCATGATGGCAAATTATTGATAGATACCTTCTTACTCTCTTGAATCAGAACTATAATAGCATGGTTGTGCAAGATAACGTCACACAATATTGGATTCTCAACCCACTTGAGAGGGTGGGTGGTATTCTACTATTGAAGATCATCTATTACAACGATGCAAATAATGATTTAATAGATTTGTGATACCCCAAAGACATTATTTATTTATTTATTTATTATGTATTATTTCAAAAGCAATTTCTATTTGTAAAAGAGTTATGAAACTCAAAATACTCACATAGGATGTGAATAGATATTTGCACAACAATTATTATTTTTATTGTAAATGAAAGAAATACATTTGGATCAATGAGTTGAAAGAGGGGACACCACCATGAGAGAAAGAAAAAGTGTAAATCAAGCAAGAGATATATCAATCAAATCTAATCTAAAATCTGAAACACTAGACAATATCCTAAATCATTGGGATTGAAGGATTGATTGAGATTTTATTGAGATAGCACAAGACCTGGGAAAAAACTATAAATTGATGCACTGAGATAGCATAGTACATTGTGCTTTGCGTGGAGAAATCATTGAGATGAGGGCATGTTTTTGAGTATTTCTCATTTGATTGTAAGTCCATCACGGAGCTTGTTACAAAATCTGAGAGAGGGTGTTGCGTTCAAGCTTTGCTTGCTACTTTGGTTGTGCATGTTGGAGATCCAGCTCGAGGGTAGAGTTGGACTAGCACTTTTGTTGTCCTCTTATATGGTGGAGAGGAACTTAAAATCCAAGTGCTTTATCCCCATTATTTTTTAAGAACACTTTTGTTATGTAGATGTGTGAATCGATCCATGGTAGTAAGACGTTTCTATTTTATATGATTGATGCTTTCTTATTTGTATTATATGTGATGAGAGATGGTGGTGTTATATGTGCTCACATATCTGTAATTATGGAAAAATAAAAATATATATGGCTTCCATCTGCTTTATTTTGTGCAAATTATTATTGTAGTAACGATTCATTTCGATAAACTTTGTACTTTTTACAAAGTTGTGTTTAAATTGTACTTAATCATGGTATATGGCTCATTTTTTCATAGAAGATGAATTAAATCGTTTTTTAAATGCTTAGTTAACATTCTTGATAGAAGTATTTTAATGATGGATCGGATTTCCTGTAAAAAAATTGAACCTTTGTTTATATTGATTAACCTCTATGTATATTTAAATGACGGATTTGATCCCCTGCAAAGAATTATTGAAATATGGGTAGCTTTTATACACTACTACAAGGTGGGGATGTTTAGATTTTTTAAGACGAAATTAACATTTTCTCTTAAATTCAAATTTAGATTGTTTTTATATATTTTAGGAATTTTTAAGACCATATGTTTCAGACTATTTTTAAAGAAATTGTCTCAAAATTATATTAAGAATGTTTAAGACAACTTTTTAAGAGGATAACAACATTTTCTCTCAAATTTCTATTTTATGCTTTTTTTTAATTACTATTTTGGTATCTCCAAACTGATTTTTTTAATTTTATGGAGGGAAAGAAAGTTTGTTATGATTTTTTGTAGAGAAAAAGAATTGGACTTTTACATACAACTTTTTCCTAAACAAATTATGTAGTTGATACTTTTTTTTAATTACTATTTTGGTATCTCCGAACTGATTTTTTTGATTTTTTGGAGGGAAAGAAAGTTTGTTATGATTTTTTGGAGGGAAAGAAAGTTTGTTATGATTTTTTGTAGAGAAAAGGAATTGGACTTTTACATACAACTTTTTCCTAAACAAATTCTGTAGTTCACTAGTATGGTATGGTGGATCCTCGCTTCCTAGCCGTGTTTTACAACCTGAAAAACCGTGGCAGCACAACCATCATTCAAACCTGGAAGAACAGAGGAGCCATCATAGAAAATATAGGTAAAAAACGACGAGGTGTTGAGGGAATCCTCGTTTCACCTGTTGGCATTCGAAAATTAGAGAACCATGTGATTCCTCACAGAACAACACGGCCATCATTCAAACCTCGCAGAACAATCAACCAACCATCATCGAAAACAAAGGTATCTTTCAAACCTTGGATTCATGAAAAAATTGTATTTGATATTATTAAATGTGTCGAATGGGAACTTTTTTTTGGTAAAACATTCTAGGTGTTGAGGAAAGCGTGGATCCACCTGTTGGAATTCCCTATTGGCATTCGAAAGTTGGAGAACCGCAACAGTATATTTCTTTGCTCAACCGTGATTCTCAATTTTTTTTATTTTTTTTATTTTTCATGTGGTTCACTTTAATCGGCTTAGCCGACCGCTACATCTACGAAATAATTTCCGACGGACCCGCCCCGAAGGGGTTTCCCCCCTGCGGCCGCTGCGTGCCTAACCCCAAGAGGGTCTATGAGGATGGATCCCGTGACCTCGCATGCTGGGAGGCCTAACTTCCGAGAACTCAACCGATCGAGCTAACTCTTGGGGCTAATTCTCAATTTTATTTATTGTTGATAAGTATATAATTAAGTTTCTTTGTAAATGGATTTTCTGCACCAGTCCCACCAGCACCAGGCCTTGCCGTTGATCCATCTTATCCATTACCAATATCAGTAGTGGTTTTTGTTATTTATAAATTTTATTAAGCCGTTTATTTAGTCGGTGATATTGCTTATTACTTTTATCTTGATCCTGTTGGGGCACCATGTTTTGATGGCATAGATTTATAAAAAAATTCTTATTACTCTGTTTTGTTCACACAAATCACACTTTCGGGGGTACAATGAAATATCTCATTGGGCCACTAAATTTTATTTTATTCTTTATGAACTATACCTTTTACAATTTTTCTCTATGATATTCGATCATAGACAAAAGTCAATGCTCGATGCAAAGAGATGATGCACTCAACGAAATAAGGTCGATAGCCAGTCATAGGGCCCCAAGTGGTGGTGGTCCATGTAGATCGTGTTGGAAATATGTAATTAAAGAGATGATATAATATCTATTCCACGTCGACTCTGTTAGACACTCTGTCGGTCTGAAATGCCAAAAGTCAATCAGCCAGTCAGTAAGTTTGCACCCAATCTGGCTCACGGCAAGTTAGTATTTAAGTAGCCGCATTTGTATTTCGCAGGTCCATAAATTCTTAGGTAAAAATTTATTATAGTCTTTAATGTAACCATGTAGCTTCCAAGTGAAGTGATCCCAAGTTTGTGTATAAATGAAATTCACTCACAGAAGATTAGATAGAGATGTATGTGAGGGAAGAAGATTAAAAAGGAGGAGTAGCTCATCTCGTGAAATGTATGAAGAGCCCAAGCTCTGTAAAATGGTGAAAGATTGAAGTAAAACTCATCTCTCTGTAAGTGCGGCAAAGTTGCTCTGTTTTACTGCGGTAATATATAAGTCTATAGTATTATGAATTCATTCTAAAAAATGTTGGTTTTATGCATGTCACACATACGGTCTGTAAAAGAAATCAAGATTTCCAAGTATTTTATGGTGGTAAAATTTCCTAGTTTGTTTTGGTTCTTAAGTTTTACCATGAAATATCTTTATACAAAGTTTGTTTAAGATTTGGTTATGTGCACTTAAAGAAGTATGCAAAGTTAACTTGTGCGCAGTTAATCTTCGTAAAGTTAAAGAAGTTTCCAAAGTAAATATTGGGTGAAGTGCGAAGTTCATTTATGCGAGGTTCCGTTTATGCAAAGTAAAGTATTTCTAAGTTAAGAACTATGCATTTATACTAAGTTTAACTGTGCAGTAAAAGTTGAAATGCGCAGTTAATATTCGGGCAGTAAATAGGTGAACCGCACAATTAATTTGTGAAGTAAAGTGTTTGACATAATTAGGGAAGAAACTTTAGTGCAAAGTATTTGCTAGGAGAAGCGCGGTCTTAAAGAAAAGAAAAGAAAAATATTTCATCTACTGTGCAATTATATCTTTTTAACTGCGTGGTGTGTTTTTCCCTTGATCTAGTATCAAAGCCTAGTTTACGGAAAGTAGAAATTGTATTTAAAAAAGGGAAAAGTGATTAAGAATGGCTTCCACTTCGGGTAATTTGTAAACTCCAATATTTTTTGTTAAAAATTATGAATATTGGTCTCTAACTATGAAATCTTTGTTCAAAGGTCAAGATATATGGGAAATAGTCCATAATGGCTATGTAGAACCACTAGATCTGGTAGCATATAACAATCTCAAACAAGCTGAGAAATATGTCTTGAAAGAACAGAGGAAGAAAGATGGAAATGCGTTGTTCCACATACATCAAGCAACACATGAATCCATACTCCCAAGAGTAGCAGCAGTGCAGTCAGCAAAGGAAGTGTGGGACACACTGGAAACTTCCTATCAAGGCTTAAACAAGGTAAAGACTACCAAACTTCAAATTCTTAGAAGAGATTTTGAATCTTTGTCGACGAAATATAAAGAGTCAATAGAATCATTCTATACTCGTGTTATTGGTCTAGTTAATCAAATAAAGTATCATGGAGAAACTATAGGTGACCAAAGGGTTGTTGAAAAAATTCTTAGAGTTCTTCCAAATAAATTTGAATCTTTAGTTGTGACCCTGAAAGAAAATAAAGATTTGTCCCAATTTACTATTGATGAGTTGCAAGCCTTACTTCTCAATCATGAACATAGAATCATCGGTTCATATACATCGCTGAAAGGTGTATTCAGAACACAGTCATCCATAAGTCGTGTAAGAGGCAGAGGAAGATCAAATTCTAGAGGCAGATGATGAATTTATTTCAGAGGAGGTCACAGCAGCAACCCTGCACATGTCGCTGGTAGAGGTCAGAATCAGATGCTTAGTCAGGCAAGTGGACAAAGGTATGATAAATAAAAAATTCAATGTCATTATTGTAAGAAGTTTGGACACTTAACATATGAATGCAGGAAGTAGCAGTATGACCAAGGAAAGCGAGGTCAATCTCAGTCAAGCAACAAAAGCACTCCAAATAGCTCATTGTTCTTAGCATGTGCATCTCCACTTGAATGCAATGTTGTCCATGAAATTCCAAATGACATATGGTAATTAGACTGAGGCTGTAGCAATCACATGACTTGTAATTTAAATCTATTTTCTAGTCTAGATAAATCATTTCAAACTGATGTCACACTTGGAAATAATATTCAAGTGACTGTTTTGGGTAAGGGTACTGTAGATATTCTAACAAAATAGGGGGAGAAGAAATTTATACATGATGTTTATTATGTTCAAGGTTTGAAGCATAATTTGATGAGCATTGGATAGCTGATGGAAAAGGTTATAGAGCTCACATGATAGGAAAGCATTGTGTGATCAAAGACATATATCCAAGCAATCAGTTAATTACCAAAGTGCAGATGACAAGCAATCGCTTGTTTTCTTTGAGGATAAGACTAATCATAAAAGGAAAAAGAACTCAAGTTGTTCATGGAAGTCAGAATGAAAATTCTAGTACTCGGTTCAAAGCAGAACGTAAAGAAGTAGAAATTCACTGCGCAAAGGAAGAAAAATACAGTGAAATGCAAGCTGTGTTTTCGACAGAAATTCAGGATGAATCCTGGTTATGGCACTTCATATTTGGACATCTGAATTTTGGTGGGTTGAAGATACTGCATATGAAGGACATGGTGAAAGGATTACCATTGATTGAAAAGCAAGAGAGAATTTGTGAAGGCTGTATTTTTTGAAAACAACACAGAGAGACTTTTCCAATGGGAAAGTCATACATAGATCGCATTCAACTTGAAATTGTGCACTTTGATATTTGTGGACCGATCCACACACCTTCCATGGGAGGATGCACTTATCTTCTTACATTTATTGATGATTTCACAAGAAAAACATGGTTCTATTTTCTAAAACATAAATCTGATGCATTTGGTTGTTTTCAGCAATTCAAGGCACTTGTGGAGAAGCAGAGTGGTTACACCATCAAGATCTTAAGAACAGATATAGGTGGTGAGTACGTTTCAAATGATTTTTTAAATTTTTTGCAAAAATCATGGCATATAGAATAAATTCATTGCGTGGTATACACCGTAGCATAATGGTATCGCAGAGAGGAAAAACATAACCATTATGGATATGGCGCGCAGTATGTTGGCATCCATGCATCTGTCAAATAAATACTGGGATGAAGCAGTGGCAACTGTTTTATACATCATGAATCGATGTCCGACAAAGAGTGTGAAGAACAAAGTTCCACAAGAAGCATGGACAACTATGAAACATAGTGTTTCACATTTAAATGTTTTGGGTTGTGTACCATACGCACATGTTCCAGATGAACTGAGAAGGAAATTATACAATAAAGGACATAAATGCATTTTTATTGTGTATTCTAAAGACACAAATGCATACAAGTTATATAACTCTATCACAAGAAAATTTATTATCAGTCAAGATGTTCAGTTTTTAGAAAATGAAGCATGGGATGGAATTGTAGAGAAGAATGTGAAAATCATGTCACATGTTGAACATGAGGACATTGCAGAAAATGTGGTTGAGACTCCGCATGTGAATCCGAATGTTGCATCTTTGCCTACTTCCAGGACTGCGCAGCATGTTTCAACACAAGTAACTCCGACACAAGTCGCAGTTCAAGCTACTCCGACAAGCACACCAAGTGCGCAAGAAACTCCATCAAGCAGTTCACGTACTTCGACACCAGCAACTCCGACAAAGACAATAAGTTTGTGTGAGATATATGAGACTTGTACACCTATATCTTTCTCTATTTTTGCATTATTTTCTCAAGTTAATGATCCTTTAACATTTGAAGAAGCTGTTGCAGGTAAAGTTTGGGAACAAGCTATGGATGAAGAAATAGAATGCATTGAAAAGAATCAAACATGGGAATTAGTTGATTTTCCTAAGGACAAGAATGTGATAAGCTTGAAAAGGATTTATAAGAACAAGCAAGATGATGATGGAAATGTGTAGAAGCGCAAGGCAATATTGGTGGAAAGAAGATTCACACAGCATCCTGGCATAGATTTCAATGAAACCTTTGCACCTGTAGCATGAATAGACACCATCAGGACAGTTTTGGCCATCGCAACTAATAAGACATGCCATGTTTACCAAACGTATGTTAAGTCTGCATTTTTAAATGGTTATTTGGAGGAGGAAGTATATGTGGAGTAGCCACAAGGCTACAAAGCTCCAGGATAGGGACACAAAGTTTACAAGCTGAAAAATGAACTCTATGGTTTGAAGCAAGCTCCTACAGCTTGGTACAGTCACATTGACTCTTACCTCATTCAGAATGGATTTCACAGAATTGAATGCGAGCCAACACTATAAACAAAAATCAACCAGCAAGGTAATAAGCTAATTTTGTCTCCCTGTATGTAGATGATTTAATATTAACTAGTGATTTTGGCATAGAGGAATTTAGATCAGTCATGGAAAGTGAATTTGAAATGAACAATTTTGGGATTATGAGGTATTTTCTGGGCATTGAAGTCCAACAGACTGAAAAGGGTATATGTATATCTCAGTCGAAGTATGCAAGTGATGTCTTGAATATATTTAAGATGTTAAATTGCAAGACATCCCCAACACCAGTGATAATAGGTTTGAAATTGAGCAAGGATGATGATGGATCCAATGTAGATCCTACTCTGTTTAAAAGGCTTGTTGGAAGGCTTATGTATGTTACAGCAACAAGTCCAAGCATCATGTATGGAGTTAGCTTAATCTCAAGATTCATGAGTCACCAAAAGAATCTCATTGGAAAGCAGGTAAAAGAATTTTGATGTATGTGTGGAACAAAAGACTTTGGTATTTTGTATTCAACCTTAGAAAATTTCAAACTCATTGGTCACACTGATAGTGACAATGGAGGAAACATAGATGACATAAAAAGCACTTATGGGAATGCTTTTCATGTAGGAATAGGTGTTGTATCATGGGCTTCCAAGAAACATCCCATAGTAACTCTTTCTTCAGCAAAAGTAGAGTCTTTCACAGCTACAAGTGCTGCATGTCAAGTCATTTGGGTGTGGAGTACGTTAAGTGATCTATCGTAGAATCATCAAGAACCCACAGTCATTTACTGCTACAACAATTCAACTATTGCACTATCAAAGAACTATGTATTCCACAAGAGCACCAAGCACATTGATACAAGGTATCATTTTATCAGAGAATTTATAAACAAAAAAAGAAATATGCTTAGAATTTTGCAGGTCTGAAGATCAAGTAGCAGACATATGTACAAAACCATTGGCAAAGGAAACATTCCAATATTTATGAAGATTTTTGGGAGTGACAAATTCTGCGCAGTGAACTTCATCATACACAGAGCATGTTTCAACTCTGAAACATTTTGTAAAATTTTTTTAGTTTAATAATCCCCATCCGCTCATAATTAAGGGGGAGTGTTGGAAATATGTAACTAAAGAGTTGATAGCATATCTAGTCTGCACCGGCTCTATCAGATACTCAGTCAGTCTGAAATGCCAGAATTCAGTCAGTCTGTCAGTAAGTTTGCACCCAATCCGGCTCACGGCAAGTTAGTATTTAAGTAGTCGTGTTTCTATTTCGTAGGCCTAGAACTTCTTAGGTAGAAATTTATTACAATGTTTAATGTAATCATGTAGCTTCTAAGTGAAGAGATCCCAAGTTTTTGTATAAATGAGTGAAACTCATATCTCTGTAAAGCAAGCTCTCTTTTACTGCGGTAATATATAAGTCTATAGTTTTATGAATTCATTCTCAAGAATATTCTTTATATTTACCTGTGTAAATGTTGTTTACATTTATGGTCTGTAAAAGAAATCAAGATTTCCAAGTGTTTCACAGTGGTAAATGTTCCTAATTTAATGTGCAATAACTTCAACATAAGTTTCGGTTCTTATGTTTTAGCATGAAATACCTTTATACAAAGTTTGATTAAGATTTGGTTATGCACAGTTAAAGAAGTATGCTAATGCACAGTTAATCTTAACGCAATAAATAGTTGAGTCACACAGTTAATTTGTGGAGTAAAATGTTTAACAAAATTAAGGAAAAAAAATTAATGCAAAGCATTTGCTAGGAGAAGCACAATCCTAAAGCAAATAAAAGAAAAATATTTAATCTACTGTGCAGTAACTACCCGGTGTGCTTTTCCCTTGAGATAGCCCATTGCCCATAGCATGGACGAATTCCCTATTTCATATAGCACACTCCCCTATTTCATTAGCACATATACTTGATCGTCATATTGAATGTGCCAGGAGGTTGGGTTGGCTTTTACCATAGCTGCCATAACTATTGAACCTATGCCCTCAACGAACGTTGTAATGAACTGATGATTTTTTAGGCCACCTTTTTCATCTATATTATGTAACTTTTCTAAAACCTCTTTAATGCATCCAGTATATCACGAATAAAATGTAACTTTGTAATACAAGGAGCTCCACGAAAATAAACAAAACTCGTCAGCTTCATAACGACCTATGTGGATATAGGGGTTGTTCTCATTGGCCATGAAAAGGCTCCGCAATACAAGCATCTCATTGCCTTTGGAAGCCAAGGCTATCTCCCTTGTCTATACCGTGCTGTGTGTTGTGGAGGGTTTTTTGAACAAGCCTCTAGTAGACTCATCAATTACTATTTTTTTAGATCTGTTGTGAAGAACAATCCAGGGAATCAACTGATGTAAATAAGGTTCAATGTGTATATTTGAATTTTTTAAAAGACTCCCCACCACACGCATTAATGGAAAAAGAAGAGAAAAATCATCCAGACTCCTGGTTACCTCGTATGATTGAAAAGCTCATCATCCTTCGCTTGTTAAGTCTTATAGTTCTCTGAGGGAACTCCAAGTGCTGTAATCAAAAGTTTTTACTAACTTTGGTTCGACAACCATGTAATATGAGAGCAAGTTGTCATCATCATCTAGTAGTAATCGAGGCGAACTTCAAATCAAAAGAGGGAAAAGTCTAGCAACCTGTTCTAAGGAATACCATATGTCGTGTTCTTCTTCAACTCAGGATGGTTATATTCATTGTGGGGTAAAACAATTATATGCCCTTTTCCATGTCCTTTTTCTATGGACCAACCATCTTCGTTCACATGAGCTTCTAGATATTTATGCCCTCAACATTGACTGCCTCTACATGGACATGACTCGGCATATTTTCGTGAGTTAGAGAGAGCGAGCACATGAATAGCGTATTTCTGAATAGCTTTCTCAAATCCAGAGACAACTTCCAATATAGCACAAATCCTGGGAGCCTCATACCAGAATTCACAAAACCTTACAATCAACGTTTCGTCATTTATCCAATTGGTATTGGTTTCTTCACCAGTTTCTCTTTGATCAAATTGCTCTCTTGCTTTTAAAAAAAAATTCATGTGTGGCACTGGAATAGAGATTGTTATTTCTAATAAATCTCTTTTTGGCGGCTTGAACTGGATCAAGATTTGTCAAGTAGGCCTCCTTGGTTGTCTTAAAAAATCGTGCAAATCACTGAACTTATCCTTCACTCATGTCTTAGTACTTGCATCGGGACGGCTCACTCTTTGTGGTGACACTACACATATGGACATTATCACCCATGCCCACAACAAACAGAAGCCCACAAAAACCACCTTTGCCACTGATGAACAACAACAATAACGTTTTCCCTTGCAGCCATATTTCCCCAAGAGCCTAATCAAACAGACCACAGTAACAATGGGCGTGGGCGTGGATCAATTCCCCCGAAGCTCCTTTAGATCAAGTACAACTTAGAAACCGGAACTGCTATGGAATAATAATAGCAATACTATTCAAGTATTACTACATCTTGCATCTATCTAAATTGTCATGAAAATTTCAGAAGAATTAAGATTTATTGAGAATTGGAAAGTCGTAGAAAAATGTGTGATATGAACGAAATGGACATCATTTTTAGCAATTTGTCATAAGGTAAAAGCAAAATACATCAAACCTATACTTCGTTTCTCAAAAAAGAAGATTATCAACTAACAACCGATTTTCCTTGGGACCTCAAGAGCATATATTATATTTCTTTAAAAGCCGGAGCGAGTCACAAGGCAACGAAATAAGAAACCCATGGTGCACTAGCTATAGTATCACCCCAAGAAAATCCCAACTGTTCACTTGTAAATCCAATTTGATATGTCCACTATTATGTGCACATATAATGTTCCCCATCTTTGACACCTTTGGACAAATGATTTATGCATCCCTTGTATAAAAAAATGACCTATGTAAGCCATCTGTGATACTTAATAGATCAACATTATTATTTCCTAGACTTCAAAGTGATAGGTGTTTGTAGTGTTATTTTTTCACTATTACTTCCTGCTCCACTACGTGTGAATTATTTCATGATAAAAATATGTAGAGCATGTCCCATGAAATGCAGGTGGAATAAATGGTTCATCACAGTTGACTTGGATGCTTGTTGTGTACCATAAATAATCACTAGCCATCTTATTTATTTGTTCCACTAAACCCAGATTTTAGAATGTGTCGCTTCCCGAAACTCCTAACTACTAATGCAGCCAACTCCAACGCTCTGCATTCCCAGAAGCTGTGCTTTTCGTGGCATTGGATCCTGCCAATATACAATTTGCTGGATTCATATTGGCTTTTGCAGGTGATTCTTTTCCAGGTTGCAAAGCCAGTGCTTGAAAAGACAACTTATGCTTGTTTCTTTGATTTTTGTGATAATGTGAATTCTGTTAATGATGAAATGGTTGCACAGAAGAACGAGGTATTCTATAGCTTAGTATAGAAGAGATGTTGTAATGTGAATATATGCTAGTTTATTCCCTGGACATGTTCATTATTATGAAGAAGTGTTTATTCCTTAATTAATTGATGACTACTTATCTAATATTAAGTAAAAAGTAAATCATCATTATATTATAATATAATAGTTTCTTTGATTTTTGAATATGCCAATAAAAGAAAATACACTACCAGACAAAACATAGTGTAGTGGCAATTTTGGGACTGGATAGACATGCCAATTTCATACTGTGAATAAGTAAAAAGTAGATCACCATCATATTATAATAGTTTCTTTGATTTCTGAGTATGCCAATAAAAGAAAATACACTGCCAGACAAAACATGGTATAATGACAATTTTGGGACTAAGAGAGACATGCCATTTTCATACTGTGAAATTGTTGACTGAGATTGAATATTTTTCCCTATTCAGGAGCGAATATAGATAGAAATTATATTGATATTTTAATTTTTTTTTTTTTTTGTTTTGTCATTTTTAATCGCAAGTTTTGTTTCTTTTCCTTCAACTATGTCAAATTTGTAGAATATTAAATAATTTTAATACTCGTATTTGATTTGTATTTAGAAGAAAGTGACTTGTCCATACTGGACAGTGAAACAAAACAAAAAAATCCAGAAAATATTAATAACAAGTATCAGGAATTAACTAATAATAGTAAATGTGTGGGCTATAATAAAGTGATGAATATTATAGAATGGCAGAAGGCCAAGAGACATACAATCACAACATCCTTGATTGTTTTCCGTGTGATTTTGACGTCGGTCTCGGCCATGTGGAGCAACACATCGATGAAGTCTTGAACATGAAGCTCTCCGTCTGCCACTTTCTGGTCATTCGAGGCCAAGGCGATGAGATGGTTCACCTTGACGTGGTCATCTATTATTTTTTCAGCGAATTCATCGAATATTTTTTGGATATTTTTCATGCGCAGATTGAGACCTTGCAAATCAAGCCAATTCAAATACAGAATGTAGTCTCCAATGTTGAACTCACCTACGGTGCAAGTGTCAACTCTGCCAGCAGATCGTTAAACCCTTTGAAGTCTCCACCCAAATCATTATTGGTGAATTTCCTCTTGGCAAGAATTCACCAAACTATATTGGAAATGAGAGAAGATATGGCCTTGCTCACATTCGCGGCTATTTTTCCTCTTTCATGAAGGGAAAAGCACACCGCGTAGTCAAAAGATTGAAATACACTGAATAAATATTTTTCTTTTCTTTTGCTTTAGGAACTAAGTATTACCACTTTTTACTGTGCAGAGATTAATTGCGCATTTTGAATTATCTTCACACAAGTTAACTTCTATTTAGCTATGCATAACCCAATCTTAAGCAAACTCTGTATAAGGATATTTCATGCTAAAAACATAAGAACCGAAACATATGTTGAAGTTACTTCCCATTAAAATAGAAAATTTATCACCGTGAAATACTTGGAATCAAACAACATTTAAAGAGGTAAATATTAAGAAGATGTGGGGCATGCATAAACCAACATTCTTTGGAATGAATACATAAAACTAAAGACTTATATATTAATGTAGTAAAACATAGTAACTTTGTCACACTACAGAGAGATGGGATTTTACTTAATCTTTCACTGCTTACACAGAGCCTGGCACTTGATACACTTCACAGGTCTTCACTTCTTCTCTTCTTCTCTTCACTCCTACATCTCTATGTAATCCTCGGTGAGTGATTTTCATTTATACACAAACTAGGGATTGCTTCACTTGGAAGCTACAGTGTTACATTAAAGACTATAATAAATTTCTACCCAATAAGTTATGGGCCTGTGAAATACAAACGCGACTTCTTAAATACTAACTTGTCATGAACCGGATTGGTTTCAAACTAACTGACTATCTAACATTGCAGAGTGAGAAAATGACTGACTAGGATTCTGACAGAGCCGGCACATATCAAATACACTATTAGCTCATAAATACAATATTTCCAACACTCGCCCTTAATTATGAGCGGATGGGGATCATTAAACAAAAATAAAAATTTACAAAATATTTCAGAGTTGAAGCATGCTCTACTCATGACGAAGTTCCCTACATAGTACTTGTCATTCCCAAACAACTTTGCAGAAATTGGAATGAGTCATTTGGCAACGGTTTTGTAAATATGTCTGTTACCTGATCTTCAGACCTGCAAAATTCTAAATAGATTTCTTTGTTGTTTATCAATTCTCTGATAAAATGATATCTTGTGTCGATGTGCTTGGTTCTCTTGTTGAACATATGATTCTTTGACAGTGCGATAGCTGAATTGTTGTCACAGTAAATGACTGTGGGATCTTGCTCATTCTGCGACAAATCAATTAACATCCTTCGCATCCAAAGGGATTGACATGCAGTGCTTGTAGCTGCGACATACTCTGCTTCTACTGAAGAAAGAGTTACTATTGGTCGTTTCTTTGAAGCCCATGATACAACACCTGTTCCTAAATTAAATGTATTCCCACATGTGATTTTTCTGTCATTTACTCTGCCTCCATTGTCACTGTCAGTGTATCCAATGAGTTTTATATTTTCTGAGGTTTAATACAAAATACCAAAGTCTTTTGTTCCACTTACATACCTCAGAATTGTTTTACCTGCTTGCCAATGAGATTCTTTTGGTGACTCTGTGAATCTTGAGATTAAACTGACTCCATACATGATATCTGGTCTTGTTGTTGTAAGATACATAAGGCTGCCAATAAGCCTTTTAAACAACATAGGATCTACATTGGATCCATCATCATTCTTGCTCAATTTCAAACTTGTTATCATTGGTGTTGGAGCTTCTTAAAGTTTAACATTTTAAATCTATTCAAGACATCACTTGCATACTTCGACTGAGATATAAATATACCTTTTTTCAGTATGTTGGACTTCAATGCCCAGAAAATACTTCATAAGCCCCAAATTATTCATTTCAAATTCACTTTCCATGACTCATTTAAATTCTTCTATACCAAAATCACCAGTAAATAATAAATCATCTACATGCATACAAACAATTAGCTTATTACCTTGCTTGTTGATTTTTGTGTACACTGTTGGCTCATATTCACTTCTGTGAAATCCATTCTAAATGAGGTAAGAGTCAATGCAACTGTACCAAGCTCTAGGAGCTTGCTTCAAATGATAAAGTGTCTTTTTCAACTTATAAACTTTGTGTCCTTGTCCTGGAGCTTTATAGCGTTATTGCTGCTCCGCATACACTTCTTCCTCCAAATAACCATTTAAAAATGTAGACTTAACATACATTTGATAAACAGGCCATGTCTTATGAGCTTCGATGGCCAAAACTATTATGATAGTGTCCATTCGAGCTACAGGTGAAAATTTTTCATTGAAGTCTATGCCAGGAAGCTGTGTGAATCCTCTTGCTACCAATATTTTCTTGTGCTTCTGAACATTTCTATCAGCATCTTGCTTGGTCTTATAAATCCATTCCATGCTTATCACATCCTTGTCTTTAGGAACATCAACTAATTCCCACATTTGATTCTTCTCAATGCATTCTATTTCTTCATCCATGGCTTGTGCCCAAACTTTATCTTCAACGACTTCTTCAAATGTTAGAGGATCATTAACTTGAGAAAATTATGCAAAAACTGAGAATGAATTAGGTGTACCATCCTCATATATCTCACGCAAAGTTCTTGTCTTTGTCGGAGTTGCTGTTGTCGAACTTCGTGAACTTCTTGATGGAGTTTGCTACGCACTTGGTGTGCTTGTTGGAGTAGCTTGAACTGCAACTTGTGTCAGAGTTATTTGTGTTGAAACATGTTGCGTAGTCCTGGGAGTAGACGGAGTTGCACAGTTCTGATTCACATGCGGAGTCTCAACCACATCTTCTGCAATGTCATCATGTTCAACATGTGACACGATTTTCACATTCTTCTCCATAGTTCCATCCCATGCTTAATTTTCTACAAATTGAACATCTTCGTTGATAATAACTTTTCTTGTGACAGGGTTATATAACCTGTATTACTCTGTGTCTTCAGAATACCCAATAAAAATGCATTTTGGTCATGTATTGTCTAATTTCCTTCTTAGCTAATCTAGAACATGTGTATATGCTACACCACCAAAAACTTTTAAATGTGAAACACTATGTTTCATACCTTTCCAAGCTTCCTGCTGAACTTTGTTCTTCACACTCTTTATCGGACATCAATTTATGATGTAAACAGTAGTTGCCACTGCTTCATCTCAGTATCCATTTGAAATATGCATGGTTGCCAACATACTGCGTTCCATCTCCATAATGGTTATGTTCTTCCTATTCGCAATACCATTCTGCTGCGGTGTATACCACGCAGTGAATTGCTTCTGTATGCCATGAATTTTTCTAAAATTTAAGAAATCATTTGAAACATACTCACCACCTCTGTCTGTTCTTAATATCTTGATGTTGTAAGTACTTTGATTCTCCATGAGTGCTTTGAACTGCTGAAAACAACTCAACGCATCAGATTTATGTTTTAGAAAATAAAACCAATTTTTTCTTGTGAAATCATCAATAAATGTGAGAAGATGCATCCTTCCATGAACGGTGTTTGCATCAGTCCACAAATATCAGAGTGCACAATCTCAAGTGGTGTGCAAGCTCTGTATGACTTTCCGACTGAAAAAGTCTCTCTATGCTATTTTCGAAAAATACAGCCTTCACAAATTCTCTCTGGTTTTTCAATCAATGGTAATCCTTTCACCATATCCTTCATGTGTAGTAGCTTCATCCCACCAAAATTCAGATGTTCGAATCTAAAGTTCCATAACCACGATTCATCCTTTATTTATGTTTGAAACGCTGCTTGCATTTCTTTGCTGTCTTTTTCTTCCACTGTGCAGTGGATGTCTACTTCTATATTTTTTTCTTTGAACGTAGTTCCATAATTTTCATTTTGTGTTTCATGAACAACTTGAGATGTCTTTCCGTTTATGATTGGCCTTATCCTCAAAGGAAACAAGCGATTGCTTTTCATCTGTACTTCGACAATTAACTGATTGCTAGGATATATGTCCTTGATCACACAATGCTTTCCTATCATGTGAAATCTATAACCTTTTTCCATCAGCTGTCCAATGCTCATCAAATTATGCTTCAAACCTTGAACATAAAACACGTCAGGCATAAATTTATGCTCCCCCTGTTTGGTTAGAATATCAACAATACCCTTAGCCAGAACAGTGACTTGAATATTATTCCAAGTGTGACATCAGTTTGAACTGATTTATCTAAACTAGAAAACAGATTTCAATTACCAGTCATATGATTGCTATAGCCTGAGTCTAAATACCATATGTCATTTTCACTTTCTTGGACAACATTGCATTCAAGTGGTGATGCACATGCTAAAAACAGTGAGTTGTTCGAAGTGCTACTGTTGCTTGACTGTGTTTGGCCTTGCTTTCCTTGGTCATACTGCTTCTTCCTACATTCATATGTGAAGTGTCCAAACTTCTTATAGTAATGACATTGAATTTTTTATTTGTCATACCTTTGTCCACTTGGCTGAGTGGGAATCTGATTCCGACCTCTATGAGCGACATTGTAACACCCCAAAAATTCGTAAAATTTAAAAAAAATATAGACATTAAAGTTAGCATTAAATGTTGTGCGGAAGTAAAATGCATACGTCACTCCTATAACAACTGTAATTATTACATCTATTAATTAGTGTCGTCAATTGTCGATCTACTCATCTTGTACCGGATGGTACTTAGTATTGTTATGCTATAACTATAGCTTATGAAATGAATATTCTTTGTTATAGTGTGTGATGAATATGTTATGGTTCTATATACAACTGCGTTCATAATACTACTTGATTGCACACTGTGATAAAGTTTGATAGTTGATAATTATGATATTATTTACGTAAGTATGAGTTTTCGTGTAAAACATACCTCTTGTTGGCAGTTGGATTCTGGGTAATGATTCGACGGCTTACTTAGCTTTTACGCTAAAGCATTGTTCTCTCTAACTATCCAGGTTACAGGTTATGTATTTTTGGTTTGATGAGATTTTGCATTGATTGTTATTGGCCTTATGTGAGAGTATTGCAGCCTTTCACTTTATTTAACGTCATGAATAAGTGAGTTCAACACCAAGGTTACAAAAACATCATAAGTCCGACAAATGGAGTTTGAAGTTTGAAGGAATGCATTAGGTCCAAGGTGACCCAAGTGATTCATCAAAGAACTAGTTTTAAAAGAGAACTCTCCCTAGTTGATAATCTATCACCGTAGCAAAGTCAAGAGATATGCTCCTAACTAAAGGTTGTCACCTTAGAATCTAGTGCAAAGGTGACTTGGGGTATTCAAAATACTAAGGCTAAACTATGTAATAGTAGTTCGTATGTTTTTCAATGGTGCTATATTTATAAATTATGAGCAGATAAACTATATAGAAGTGGGTCGTAAGTTTTCTATTAGCGCTATAACAAAATGTGGTTGTATAAGCTATGATTTTAACTATAGTGAACTGGCTCTCTCGTATACCAATGTTGGGGTTAGCTGGCATAATAGACGAGGCCATGTGATGGTCGTAAATGTGATTTGGTATTATCAAAACCCTAGGTCTTTGGTTTTTGTTATCATTCTTCTTTATGGAGGAGGTTATCGGGCCTCTCGTCCGCCATGACTGTTAGTAGTTTAATGCACCACTCCTTTCATTAGTTGGAAGTTCATGGAGAGTTATGGCTTCGGAAATGTGTGCAGAGTCTCCACCTTTTGGTTTGTTCCTCGGCTCTGAGATTATCTACGGGTAAGATACATTTGCAGTTTTCAAACCCTCATCCTTCAGTTTAAAGTTTGAACTTTCTTATTTTGTTTTTGACTTGATTTATGTTCTTGTGACAAGGATAAATCAACATGACCATGGTGAAGTTGCAAATAGTGAAGAGACAACCTGCAAGGGTGTGACTCCACCGGTACGTCTCGGATAGACTTGGTCCCTCTATATCAATAGGGTGATGTGTTTTGATTTCCCTTCGTTAATGCAACTCCATTGGTCATATGGTTCTTTGTTTTGCAATGATACTTCACTGGGTAAAGACCCAAGTTTTTTTTCTTGCTTGTAGCGTTGATAGGAAAGTCTGTACATGATATTTGTTTGTCTCCCACCAGTTAGACGGCGATGTAAACCTACATTATTAAAAATACAATGTTATGTTTTGGTAACTCTTTGTCTCGGTGTTGATGTTTGTTTTGTGGATGGAAGGGGTAAACCCTGATTCTATTTTAAGAAGAGTATGATGTCATTCTACAGGATCTAAACCTTTGTGTAATTAAATGTTTAAATTAATAGTTTGACTGTCGTTTATATTTAAAAGAAGATATTTGGGAAGCTGAGACATGAGCCCGTGACCTATAATAAGTTATTGTGGGTCGTATGAATTCATTTACAGTTGTATAACAGTTTAGTTTTCAACACAGAAGTTGTAATGTGTTAATCTGTAAGGATTCTAGCATGGGTGAGCTCGTGATGAGTGTCGAACCCTATAGTTCTTTCACATGCTGGTTGATTTGTGTATGCAACTATTTCGTCAGTTGTTTTGGTATTTCTAATTTTTGTTTTAGTTCTTGAAAGGAGAATGTATCTCGGTTGCTCTACAATGTATAGGGTTTGGTTCCAGTGTTGCATATGATTCTGTTTGTAATAGTTTTTAAGAGAAGCTTCTCGCTTCGTGTAGGGTGAGCTCAACCGACCAAAGACTTGACCCTTGTCGTTCGGTTGAAGTCTGTGTAGCGTTTATAAAGGTTTAAATATTGTTCTTTGAAGTTTTGGGTAAAACCCTTGGATGAGCTTGTATAGGTCTCGATCCCGAATGTTTGATGAAGCTAAACTCGGTCTGTGTTATAATGGTTTCGGGGCTATTCTTACTTTACATTTTCTATATATATATACAAATGTTTGCAATGCTTACAAAACTTGTATGTCTAGTTTTGTTCCAAACTATAACACGTATGATGTTTTAAACGAATAATTGTATTATTGTGTAAACGGTTTCGATACCTGTACAATGTTTTGAACCATGATAATATTGTCTATTTCTATGGATGATTTTACCACATTGTTTTTCTATACTTTGATTTGTAATAGTATTGTATCGTATCCATATCATGCTGAGTTTATCTGAGTAGTTTTTAAATGAGACAACGAATTATAAACTCTGATGTAATAATGCAATGGCTAATGTATTTTAATAATACTTATAGCTTAGGGTTTTGCAAATTGTTGAGTATGGTGAGAGAGTGCGTAGACACTATTTATAAAATTTATTTGTATCTTATGATTTGTTAGGAGTACAACTATGTATTTACAGTTTGAAATCTAGGATGAGAGTCTAATTTAGTTTTTATCTATCTTCTACGTTTTAAATATATATGTATATATATGTGTACTATGTATTAATATAAGTAATTCTACGAAATGAAGACCTTTCGATTTTCTGTTTAAGAATGAATTCCTATAATTAACTTCTGAAATAAACTATCTTTTAACAGAGAAAAAAAGATGACAAGGAAATCAAATCTGAAATATCATTCATTCTGAAATCATATCAATCCTAAGTTAATTAAATACTTCATGTACTAAAGTACATCACCTTAGGGTGAAAGGAAAAATACAGGAAGACATTTGCTCAATCACTTACATTATCTCATTCATTAAATAAAACTGTAGAAACTATTTTATCTAGACCAGAATGCCATTCAGTAATTTAGCTAAGCAAATAACTAGAATATAACGTCTTTAAACAATTTAAACAATATATTTATACTAGGGAATAGACATACTCTTGTCCTAATTTGCCTACTTTGCAAACATACAAGTCATGCCTAATAACATTCAAACAGTTTCAGAAATAGATAAACATATATAGGAATGAAAAGAAATACCAAGTAGAACATGATAACTTTTACTAGGGTGGACAAACACCCAAAGAGGCTTGTTCCTCCCAACCTTCTCCAGAAGAAGTAACCAAATCACTTGCTCCCTTTGGACCCCTGAGCTTGTTTATTGAACCACTAGGTAGAAGACTCTGTGTAGAAGCAAGGCACTTAGGTTGTACTTCAACAATCAATGGAGAATTGCATATACCCCAAACCTCTGCACTCAGTAGAAATAAGACAGACTTACACTCCAACTCAAAACATAGCTTCCCCTCATCGAATCTCTTGTGTGCATACAACAGAACCAGAAGGTAAATTTTCTTGTCAGAAAAATTCTGAGCCTTTGCTCAAATTCAATGGCTTATAAAAGATGCATAGGTATTTTAGTGGTCAGTTTCAATAAATAAGCCTCAAGCTCCAGTTCTACATTCCAAGGAACTTGACCACAATTCAAGGGAGTTGTCCCATAACAACAGCTAGTTATTGAGTTCATGATGATGCCACTTGTCCATTTCCTTCTACCATATTTCATTCCACCTAGTGGGTCAGTAAACACTCTTTCAACAGTCTCTTTGGGTGAGGGTCTCCTATTTTATTTTATTAAAGAATAATATTATGCAATTACAGTCATCGTTGGCCACTTGGCTAAATATAAAACTTTACAATAAAAGTTAAGACAATGTTTTTCCTTCAACATAAAATGTCTCAAATATTAGGTATGTTACAGACATGTGTAGGGATGCTGCTGTGACCTCCTCTGAATGAACTTCATCCTCTGCCTCTAGAGTTTGAGATTCCTGTGCCTCTTCCACGGCTTATGGATGACTGTGCTGTGAATGCACCTTCCAGTGATGTATCTGAACCACTGATTCTATGTTCATGATTGAGTAATGAGGCTTGCAACTCATCAATACTAAATTTGGATAGATCTTTGCTTTCTTCCAGGGTCACAACTAAAGATTCAAATTGTTTTGGAAGAACTCTAAGAACTTTTTCAACAACTCTTTAGTAACCTAGATTTTCTCCATGAGACTTTATTTCATTAAAGAGATCAATAACACAAGTATAGAATGAGTCTACTGACTCTGTATATTTCATTGACAGAGATTTAAAATATATTCTAAGAATTTGTAGTTTCATAGTCTTTACCTTGTTTAAGCCTTGATATGAATTTTCCAGCGTGTACCACGCTTCCTTAGCCGACTCCACTACTGCTACACTTGGGAGTATGGATTCATGTGTTGCTTGATGTATGTAGAATAATCTCCTTCCATCTTTCTTCCTCTGTTCCTTCAGAACATCCTTCTCAGCTTGAGTGAGATTTTTGTATGCTATCAAATCTGGTGGTTCTGCATAACGATTTTGGACTATTTCCCATACATCTTGACCTCTGAACAAAGCTTTTATAGTTAGAGACCAATATTTATAATTTTTTCCTGAAAATATTGGAGTTTGCAAATTACCAGAAGTGGAAGCCATTCTTAATTACTTTTCCCTTTTTGTAAATAGAATTTCATTTCTCCGTAAACCAGGATTTGATACCAAATGAAAGGAAAAGCACACCACTCAATCAAAAGATTGAATTGCACAGTGAATAATTTCTTTTCTTTTCTTTTGCTTTAGGATTGTGCTTCTCCTAGCAAAACTTTGCTCTAAATTTTTCTTCCCTATTTTACTCCACAAATTAGCTGGGCATTACCACTTTTTATTGTGCAGAGATTAACTATGCATTTCAACTTTCTACTGCCTAAGAGGATGTGCCATATGCACAAACCAACATTCTTGAGAATGAATGTATAAAACTAAAGACTTATATATTAACGCAGTCAAACAGAGTAACTTTGCTGCACTACAGAGAGATGGAATTTTATTTAATCTTTCACTTCTTACACAGAGCTTGGGATCTTGATACACTTTACGGGTCTTCACTTCTTCTCTTCTGCTCTTCACTCCTACATCTCTATCTAATTCTCTCTAAGTGATTCTTCATTTATAAACAAATTTGGGATCGTTTCACTTGGAAGCTACAGGGTTACATTAAACACTGTAATAAATTTCTACCTAAGAAGTTATGGGCCTACGAAATACAAATGCGGCTACTTAAATACTAACTTGCCATGAGCCGGATTGACTAAAACTGACTTACTGTCTGACATTGCAGAGTGACAAAATGACTGAATGGGAGTCTAACAGAGACTGCGCATATCAGATACTCTATCAATTCATAAATACAATATTTCCAACATTTCATTGTTCTCCCTTAATGCAGATTTATCTCAAATTCTGTTTTATTAAGAATTTGAAAGGATTAGCAATTTATAGATGTAAATTTAACTTTAAATTTTATTCTATTTTCTATATTGTATTGAGTAAACAAATACACTTTAAGCAATTATAAAATTAATTTTTGTAATCTAAAATTTAAAGAAATATAATTTAATGTTTAATTACACCGATAGGTGTTTAGATATTATCTGATATTTTGGGGTTGCATAATAGATCGTGCAAATCAATCCATCAAATGACAGAAGTACATTGAGTATTTTATGCTTCTTGTGCTGATTGCTTTAAAATAACTCTAAAAAATTACAAATATTCTTCTTGTATATGAAGTTGATTCCACGGTGCGCTATTATAAATATTTCTATTCTATCACTACTACATAGAGGAGTGATAGTTTAAGACTAGTTTAAGACACTCGCTTTAAGACAATATTTAAGACAATACACAAATTTCTTTTCATCTTAAGTTGAGACAATTTACACAAATATTGTCTTAATATCCCCTATTTGTAGTAGTAATAAGGAATACATTTACCAATAAATGAAATCTAATTCCTTTTTGAACTTTGTTTAGATAATGACGAATTTAGGGTAATATTTAATCCTATCCAAACCTTTGTACTATGTTCTTTGTTCAAAATCTAGCGAACATGATTAGATTCGATCTATGATAAAATGTTGTATGTTGTCTTTGTGTATAAGTTAGCCAATGCATGAGAGGTCATATCCATGATAAAAATGATGAGCTATGTCTATATGATATAGAACAGAGAAATAATCAAACCTCTGATTATTTCAGGGACGGCTAAACGCATGTGTAGAAAACCCTGTTGATTTTCGTGACAGTATCAATGGTTATACTATGAAGTTTTGGAAGTAAAACAATCTAGCTTTACCCAATGCTATTTAAGTGAAGTCCTTGTGGGATATTTTCCTGGTTCGATGGAATCGATGTTATGTAAATATGAGCTCGGAGTCATAATTTTATAAATCGATCTTCTGTACTTGATAAAGAGTTGAATTGATATATTCATCCCTTAATAATATAAATATCACTATAAAAATATTAAATCCGAATTCTGTTGACGTTATATGGAGTTTTCGGGACATCGCTTAAACACATAGACTAAATATCTGTTAGCTTTGGAATGATCCATATTATATCCAATAAATCGACATCTTGTGATTCTACAGAATATAATCACCAATCATTAATGACTTAAGTCTGAGATCGGATTTCCAATTGGTAAATGATAAAGTTTGCAAAGACACATAATAGAGTAGAAACACAAAGGGATTATTGATTGCCTTCTCATTATTAAACATACATATAAATAGTTTCATATAACACCAAAACCACTGGCTAATACTATGGTCTAGTGTATACCATGGGTCAACTAATGACCTAGTCAACAGCTAACTCAACTAACTTAGAACCATTGACTCAACTAACTAACCCACTTAGGACCATTGAAATTACAACTCTTTAACATTTTTATCTTTACTTTTTTTGGGATGAACTTTCCATCCATTTATGTAAACATTAGATAGTATGATAAAGTTTGCAATACACGGAACATAAAGAGCAGAAACACAAAAGGCATATTGATTGCCTTCTCGTTATTAAACACACATATATATAGTTTCACATAACACCAAAACCACTGGCTAATACTATGGGTCAGTGTATACCATGAGTCGACTGATCACCTAATCAATAACTAACTCAACTAACTAACCAACTTAAGACCATTGAGATTACAACTCTTAACCATAAAGAACATACTTTCTTGCAAGTCATATAGTGTAATCATAAGAGATTAAATTTAGAAATCATTTAGAACACAAAGATCGAATCGCTGTGATCTTCGATACCTCTATGTTTTAGACAGAATACAAATGCCATGCTTCAGTTGTTAATCCTAAGATTGGAATGTTTATTTGAATCGTTTATGGACACATTTGAATTATTCAGTGTATTGACGTGGAATCAATTTCATACCAGAGTGAATTGTGGTTAAAACTCATGTAACGTTATTGCATTATAAGAGAAAAGTTCTGATCGCTATCATGAAGCTGGAATAAAGCTATGGGATCTTATAAGAGAAAAGTGCAGCATATGAATATGATACGCTAGTCCTACATCGACGATGAGTATGCTTGTTAAAATCGTGTCTTTTATAATCATGATGCCAGATGTTTATCCCTTTACCCTCGTCTCCATTAAGATCGAATGGGTCGATTTTAGAAAATGCTTTAGTTGTGTGGGTTTCATAAATATATAATCGTGTGTCCGTAGGACCAAACCCAAGTGTGTTTATTGAATCGTATTGTGTCATGATAGTTAATCACTCCCCATCCATGGGCTATAAAAATATTATTGAAATCTAACTTAGACTTTAGATAAGCATTAACGTAATTATATATATGGGAGGATTGAAAAGTAAATGGATAAGTAATTATCCATTTTGACATTCGGTGTATTACTTATTTGATTTTTGTAGAATGGAAAAGCTATAATAAATGGACGCAGGTGTAATATATATAATATATATAGAGAGAGAGAGATTTTTGTAGAATGGAAAAGCTATAATAAACGGATGCATGGATGCAGGTGTAATCTCCAGAGACTTTTTCCGGTGTATTGGATTCTCTTTGGTAAGTCTATTTGCCCCGGTGCTTCTCTTGTCTGGAGAAGCCTTATTAAATCCCTGTCGATTATTCAACAGTCTCTTTGTTGGACTGTTGGTCGTGGTACTTTGGTTTATATGGGGATTGACCCCATCTCTAGTTTGGATAAAGATTTCAAGTTCACAGATGCATTATTATGTGCTCTGCATACCCGCGGCATCTTTGCTCTCAAACAGGTCTGGTCCTCGACAGGTTTTGGTCGTGGGGCATGGCATACTGCTGAGGAGTTAAATCTAGAAGGTGCTCTCGCGGTGGAATGGAATGTTTTTGTCAAAAATATTTCTTGTGTCGGGATTCATTTGACTCTGGATGAAGATGTAATTTCTTGAGTTTACAATGAGCATACCGGGGTTGTCACCGCTCAGCTGGAATACTTTTGTCTCCTGGAAGAAAAGGTAAAATATAATATATAATGAAAAATGTGTCCTTTTATTATTTGATAATGATGTTAATTGATAATGATGTTAATGATAAATGTTTTTATGTTGTTATACGACAAATGCCTCGTATCTTTAAATTAAAATAGGAATTTTATGTACCTCTTAGAATGAAGAGAGAGAGACATGGAATCTACCAAAGTTCAATATAGATAAATATCCTATTAAATTAAAAAGAGCTAGAGTAAATATTAGTTATCATTAATATTAGTAAAAGTTTTCAGAAGTTTTTAAAAATCTACAAATGTACAGTAATTACAAAATTCATATGAATTTATATTAATAAATATATTATTATTTATTTGAAAATAATTAATTATATAATTATTTAAATTTTTATTAAAATTATAATTAAAATTTTGAAAACTTTTTAAAATTATATAGTTATATAAAAGACGAGAATTGAGTTTGTAAAATTAAAATATAGTAAAAATAAGTGAGGAAGTTGATTTCATTTATATATTAAAAATTGCAATTTAAGTAATGAAAATTTGTAATTAAATATATAATAATTTAATAGATTCATTATATGAATTAGTATTAATAAATATATTGTTATTTATTTGTAAATTAATAATGATTTAATAGATTGATAATATGAATTTGGATAAATAGCCATATTATTGTCTATGTGGCTTAGACTAGATAGTAAATGGATGTAATATTAAAACACTCGTGATAGATAGGTACTAACTTAAAAAAAGGGTAATCATATTCTTTAATCTTTTACAAAAACAACCTAAAAGAATATACTATAATATAAGATAGTGCTCGCATATTAAATCCCCATAGAGGGTAAGTCATGGTGGAAGAAATGGTTGGTAGCTACAAGGTCTCTAATAAGTTTTAATGGTAAGGTGGTTAGTTCCCTACTAACAGCATAAGTGAGTTACTCTTATTTTAATGTCTTCATATGATTCTTTCATTAAAATAACGATAATTACTAAGGAAGTATGAGGAAGAGTACCTCAATTTTTAAATCCATGTTTAAACTTTTGATAAGTTGTTAAAATTATATGATTATATATAAAACAGAGTTAAAATTGCACAAGTAATATGTAATACAAATATTTGAAGAATTTGATTTTATTTAAGTATTTAAAAATATAATTTAAATAATGAAAAATTATAATTAAAAAAATGATATATAATAATAAGAATAAGAATAACAAGTTGAATAATAATGATAATAATAATAATAATAATATATAAGAATAATAAGAATAAGAAGTTTAGTTATTTATAATAATAATAATAGCAATAATTTTTTCAATTATTTATACAAACAATAAAAATATGCAAATATGTTGAGTTATTTTAATTATATGAAATAAAATAATAATATAAATCAAATGAAATAAATAAATATTTGCCTTTGTTTTTTAATTTGATTATTTTAACCATGGTCCACTATGTTTGAATATGGTTGACTAAGTTTGACTATATTTAAGAAAGGGTAACTATTGTTTGACCATGATTTCTTTTAATGAACCATGGGTGATTATGGATGACTTTAGTTAACCATCAATGGCATTAGTAAACCATGGTTTCCTTTTCATATCTAAGGTGTTAACTAAGAGTGCTAGAGGATATATTACCACATTTGAGCATAGTAAACAACGGTTGAATTTTGTTTGTGCAAGGTCATTGTAGCAAATCATTATTGACTTTAATGCACCATGGTTGAGTGTTGTTTGCCTTTGGTAATCATGGCTTACTTTAGGAAGCTTCATGATGTGTCATTGACTTAGGTTAGGAAACATTAGCTCTATTTGACCATGATTGACTATGGTAGGCGATGAGTGACAAATGATGATTGAATAAGTGAGTCCATAGTAGACCATGGTTCATTATTGTTTAACAATAGTTGGATTTAATTAAAAATTATTGACTTTAGTGAACTATAGCTTCTTATAATTAATGTTGATTAACCATAATTGACTTTACTTAACTATGATTGAATTTAGAATTTAGTTAATAATAAGATAAATATAATGACAATTATTTTTTTATAATCTGATTCAAAATTTACAATAAACAATTATAAAAACTATATATATCTCATTTTACATTATACTATTTATAAACAATATAATTTATTTTAATGCATAAATCATAGCTTAATATTATTACCCTATAATATGACATATTATAGGGTATAGCGAGCGTTGCATTTTAGGTAGGGCGTTGCACGTGTTCAGGAGGGGCTCATAAAATTGCTAGCTCTTGTACCTGTTCCTTTCTCCCACTAGTAATTCCAGGAATCTAAACCAACCTTGTCGGGAACCCATGCCCAACCTCCCTCATTCGTTCAAATTAGTTCGGAGGAGCTCTACCAACTGAATCAGGCCTGTAGAAACACGTATGGGCTCCGGGAAAGGATCCCCCGAATATTGGGCTATAATATGATTTAATTGCAAATATTTAATATTATTAAAAGTAAAAAGTTTAATTTTATTTTATTAATTTAAGTAATTTTAATATTTATTTAAGAGATTATGGATTTTATTTTAATGATTAAAAATTATAAAAATTTTAAATTTTTAAAAAATTTAAGAAAAAAATTAATATTTTTAATTTGAAAGAGAATAAAACCCATATAAAATTAATAAAATTATATATAATATAAATTATAAATTACTATATATTTTAATGTATAATTATGATTTAAATATATAAATCGTAGTTTCCTATTCATAGAATACAATATGACTTGTTATATGGCTGATCCCATATTTGTGTCTACTTTACAAAATAATATATTTACAATGACATTAAAGTTTTAATAATATATTTACAATTACATTGTATTTTTTTTATGGTCAACTATAATTGTAAATACTTAATAGAATTGTAAATAAAGGTTTTACTAATAGTTTATAAATTTAAGTATATTTTAATATTTATTTAAGATGTGATGATTTTCAGTTTATTGATTAACATTTATTATAGTTTAAAAATTTAAGAGTTTAAGAAAAATAAATTAGTATTTTTAATTTCAAATTTAATAAAAATCATATTGAATTAATAGAATTGTATGTTTTTTTTAATGAAACTATTGCATAATGTTACATTAAGGTATTAAATGTTGCAAATTTATTCCTATTAAAAATATTAATTTTATTAATTATAATTTTAACAAAGAATATATAATAATATTTTCATTAAAATAAATTTAAAAAATAAATATTTTAAAAATATTTTTTTCTTCCTAAAAATATAAGAGCTATTTAAATTTACTAAACTTTATTAATATATTAAATACTAATACATATAAAAAAATTAATCAATTATAGAGATAATATGAATTAATAATATCAAGAGTCATCTGCAAACAATAAAGGAAGGCCAGGTTATTTATTTAACTAGCAAAGCGCTCTGTCCCGCTACTTACTTAATGCTCCGGCTCGCTTAACCGAATCCATTTATTTCACCGTCGATTTAATAAGAATATCTCGATTGATCAAGTTGCCACACAAAAAATCTTCGCTCCATGACTTATATATTGCTCACCTGACCTTGGCCCGCCTTTTGCTCCTTGCCCAATCTCTTTTTACTTTTTCCAGGACCCGCCAGGCAGGAACGTTGACGGAACAAGGGGGGGAGGTAACATTTCATAGGCGGTGCAGTATAGCTTACATTTTCTACTACTCTTGCTACTGCTGACTATTGCTACTACAATTGCTGCTGGTCATGCTAATATTATATATATAATACTAGTAATTACGCGGGGTGAGGCTTCGGTTGAATTGCTCTATATCTTGGGGATTTTCTGCTCAGTAAGAGAATAAGGAGGCTGCCTGCAAGTCTTCCATCTCCTTTGATTAAACCCTAACTCCCTCCCTCCAGATAAGCCGCCCCATATCGCTCTCCCACATGCATTCAATTGATTTGTATATTATTTGTATAGAGGAAGCTGTGGTTCAAGGTATGGAGCTGTTAAAGGTATGGTAGCTTTGGTTCAAGGTATGGAGTTTGAAAGGTATGGAGCTTTGGTTCAAGGTATGGTAGCTGTGGTTCAAGGTATGGTAGCTGTGAAAGGTATGGAGCTTTGTTTAAAGGTATGTTTAAAGGTATGAGGTATAGGGGTAAGCGTATGTCTTGGAAGCTAGTTGTAGGGCAGTTAAGGCTATGTAGCGAGGGTATTAGCTGTAGCCAGGGTATAATCAAAGGTATGATCTGGAGCCAAGGTATAATCAAAGGTATAATCAAAGGTATGATCTGTAGCCAAGGTATAATCAAAGGTAGAATCTGTAGCCAAGGTATGAGCTGGAGGAGGGTATGAGCGAGGGTAATGAGCTGGAGCGAGGGGGATAGCTAGATCTAAGAAAGGATCAAATCTCGAATCCGCAAGATGGTTAAAGCCTTTTTTGGTCCCAACGAGGAAAATATTATGGTTTGAACTTGTAGTAGAAAAATTGAAAAATACCTACGTCTAAAGGGTGGATTTAAGGGGTAAGTACTTTTGGGTAGCAAGTTCAATTGTGTAACATCCCTATTATTTTGTAAATGTAAATTTTGGTTTTTTGGCGAGGAGCTCATGACCAAGGCCTCACCAGTAGACCCTCTAAATATAATAGTTTCATTTCCTAAATGATACCTATTTAATTGTTAGACTTATGAAGCTCACGGCACTGTGACTTAAACGACAACTACTAAATCGACTAAGGGGGAAAAGATGGGTGGTTTTGAAATGAAGGGAAGTTACTTAGTAAACAATAGATGCCATCTTTAGGGTTTTGGGCACATGAATAATATAACAACTCGCATAAGGTCTAAAGCCTAGAGTAATATTCTGTTTGAAGTAAGTCGTGGTTGAAACTAATATTTCTAAGTAAAGACTTACTTAAAGCGGTATGATTACTTATTACAAACTAGTATATTAAACTAGTATATTAAAGATTAACATTCTCTCGCTATATTAAAATTATGTATATAGTTTGAAGAGATTGACCAACATAAATCTTTATTTATATTAAAGTTATGTATATGGTTAGAAGAGATTGACAAACATAAATCTTTATTTATATTAAGGCTACGTATACATTTAGAACAGATTGAACAGATTGGCAAACATAAATCTTTATAGATTAAAGTTATGCCAAGGAAAAGAAAAAACTACCTTGAAATAGAGGTAAACATTTATCCTTATATAAATTAAAGGGAACTAACAACCATCTTCTTCCTTTAAGAGTGAAGTTAGCCACACATATATGTAAGAAGCTGATCGAGCACAAATGTAAGCGTTAAAAATATATTTATATAAGTTTACAGAACTCATGCATGAAGTTACCACTAAGTTAGGTAAAGTCACGGAGTTGATAATTAAGGGGACACGCCAGCAATTCTAGAATATAGCGTCCTCCTTTTGAGCGCCGAGCCTTCGCAATTAAAGGAAAATTGCTTGTTATTCAAGAAGGTGGTGATAATCTACGTTCTATCTGAGCTTCAGCGACAGCTGTTGTAAAGGCGAACAGTTGGCACCTCTTACGTGTGTGTATGTAGAACCCTTCGAGATGCCACTTGGCAGGGGGAGATATTCCTGATCGAGGGTGTACTCTTCTGTATGAACAGCAAGACGGGGTCTTTCAAGGGGGAGGGCATTCCTTCTGATGGGTTTCCTGCTTATCGACAGGAAGTTGAAGGACGGAACAGAGGGAGCTCGATTCAGGTGTTCTATGCATTCACTGATTCTTGTGGGTCACCTCCAGACCTATGTCATACGGAGGCATGTTCGCGGAGGGTTCTGGTCTACCGTTGTCATGCTTACCACCCTAAATTACGTTGATTTTTTTTTAAAAAGAATAGATATATATTTTAATGTATGACAAAAAAAATTGAGACGATTTCCCTAACTCTAAATTATTGAAAAGAATAGATATTTTAACCAATGTTAAAGTATGGGAAATATTTCCCTTATTTAGAATATTAAAAGGAATATTGTATGATAAAACATGGGAAGATTTTCCCTTATTTAAAATATTGAAAGGAATATATATTTTTATACGTTTGAAATATGGGAAGTTTGTTCCTTAGTTAAATAATTTAATTTATATATATATATATATCTTCTTTTAATAAAGATCTTGTTTGACTATATACCCCTTTGTGTATATAAATTAAAGAGCGGTGAAGCCTTTTTTAATATGAAGGAATTTTTCAAGTCTATTATTTGAAATTTATGTATAAAGCACATTTTATGTTATGCAGAAAACATTATGTGTTAATTTTATTGTAAAGTTTTATGACTATTGATCAAGTGGGGTCAAAGATGACTGTAATTAATGACTTTGAAAATCACAAAATTTTAAAATTTTTCAAAGTAGCATTAATTGCTATAATTACCGTGCAGATGATAATAAATGTTTGTTTGTTTAATTACTCATCACAATGTACTATACATGTTACGTCGATTATGTGTGTGTAAAGTAATTCAAAATATGCGTCATGTATTTATATCTATAGTCTACTAATGTTGGATGTTGTTACTACAATACAATCAACCTAGATCAGTCATACTTTAATATACAGCTGTTGATACGTTAGAGACATGATGATGAATTCATTATGTGTACTAACTGTTTCCTTTGCTTGTTGATGATGAAGGGGTCTTATGGTTACCCCGAGGCTTACTTAGCTATTTAGCTTAGAAAGCATTTGAACGTTCTGTCAGAGATCGCAGGTAAGAGAAAAAGTGTTTCAAAAGTGAATACGGAGATCCTATTTATCGTCAGTTAGCTTTCAAGTTTAAAAAGAGAAATAGAATACTTGAAAACATTTTAGGGTGAGATCTATTTCGATTGTTTCTTCAGCTATAATCTGTAATAAGTTGTTTATATGAACTCACTCCAATTCTCAGCATTTATGTTCTTCATATTACACGTCATTGTATAATGTTGAAAGTGTTGAGCATCGAAATTAATGTTAAGGTGTTTTACATTCCATACCTAGGAATTTACAACATGTAATCAAATATCTATGTTAATAGGATCATACGCTATGTTCAATTGTTTTTATTGTAATTCTATGCATATCCTTTGATCCTATGCATTATAGGTATAACCCATAGTGAGTTGTTATTATGGACACTTTGACATAAGTCTAACGTTACAAACTATGCACTCTATGCATTCTCTTCTACTAATTTATACGATGGCTATTTTAATGCTAGAATATTGTAACAGTATCTATAGTTATAACTATTGCTATTTGCACTTATTCTATAGTTTATACCATTGATGATATGACTATTAGAGCATAATAAGTATTTTAACTATACAATAGTGTTGATATAGTTTTGTACCATGTGTAAGGGTTGATTAAAAAGTGGTCTACGTAATACCTTGTTTGCAAGGGTGGCAACATGCATCGATAGTTTGATTTAATATAGTGTAACCATGATATATTATAGTGGTAAGTATCGCCATAATGAATGGTCAAACTTTAGCTTACGATATATTGTAATGGCAAGTCATATGTAGAAACTTTGGTATATAATTGTGTTTTGAACTTAGGTTAATCATATCCATGCTATAATATAGTTGTAACTTATACCAGACCGAAACCTTGACTTTGTTATTACACGATGGCAGATGTGATGTACTTGGTAGATATGGTAATTAAAGTGCATTTAAAGGTATCAGTGATCGAAACTCTAGTAGCATCTCGGTGGTAGGTCTTCATGTGGTCTTCTTGGTCATGGTGCCAACCCTAACTCCCTTTGGTTTACCTCGACACTGGCATAATGCTTTGCATTCATTTTTGTGGGGAGTGGAGTCTGGAGAGGCCGACAGGCCTGCGGGTCTTTAGGGTTTGTAGAAAAATGTAAAGGAGGCACTTTCCTAGGGTTCGATACCTCGATCGGTGACTTGCATGTTTTCCACAGTGAGCTATCTAAGTTGTATCATTTCTTCGTTGAGCTTGCTAGGGTGTAATGGGTTCTGTTTCGCGTCAGGATGCAGGAGTGATTTTTTTTCAGATGCAAAGTTTACTGAATAGGTAAGTCATTGATTTCCTTTTTGTCATTCATGAAGTTTTATAGTGTTTCATTCGTCAGTATTTTATTTGAAGTTTTTAGCCTATCCTTTAACCACACTTTATGTATTGTCTCGCAGGTGATTCTCGGTTTGGTTGTTGAAAGTTACAATGCAAGGGTTGTAAGCTTACGAAGCCTGGTAAGCCTTGGTGGTTTCCTGTAGGTGTCAACTTGGCAAGTGTTGGTCCTTATTTGATTTTTAGTTGAAGCTTTGGTCTTCGTGATTTAGTTGTGGATTACCCTGCCATTGTAAAGTTTGTAAGCTTTGAGGAGAACGTAGGGAGGATTGAACACTCGACCTACTTCTTCGTTTTACTGTATACTATTTTGTTTAAAGTGTAACAATTGTGTGAAAGGGTTTCAACCCTCAGCAAAAATGATGAATGAAAAGACTTATGGTGTTTGAACTTATTATTGTTTATGTGAACCGCACGTGAGAGCAATGCTCTTGGAATCCTGCGTTAATTTAATCGATGTTTGTGTATGCAAAGATAAGGGCAATATCCCATTCCAGCGTGTTTATAAGATGTTGAGTAATGTTTTAAGGGCCGAGAGTCGAATGTCTAGATACCTAGATTTGTAGTCTCAAATTCAGACTTGTTTTTGTAAAAGGATGAAATCGAAAAGTTTGTGAAGTTGAACTTAATGCTGAGACCTAGTCTAGTATGTCTATTTTTGTTTCGTCGAATGCTGGGTTACTAAAATAGATTCATTTTGCATGCGTTCAGGTGTGTATTTTTCAATGGCCTTGAGCCCCTTGTCGAAAGTAGATTCTGTGTGTGACTATGGTGCTAGCCCATGTTATGAGAGGCCAAAGTCCCTAGTTCGAAACCCTATCGAGATGTTTTCTATGCTCTTAAGGTTAAAGGGTTTCGGTTAAAAGGGTTGTGAAACCCTAACCAACACTAGTATAAATTTGTTTTACTTACTCTATAAATGTTAAGGGTTTTGAAATGAAATTATAACATGTACCTGTAGGTTTTCATGTAATCGAGCTTTGTCTTTCTATTTAATAAAAGAAAAGTTAAGTTAGTTCATTTGAAAAATAACAAGGACATTTGTTCGAAAAATAGAAATTGTTCTGTTTTTTATTTGGTATATGGTATCAATGATAAAATAAGTGCTTAGTGGCTCTGTATAATAGACATATTTGTTTTACATCTATTTAAATTCATAAATGTTGGTGACAATTTCGATACTATATATATATATAATACAGAATGCTTAAAAGTCTCACTAGGAGGTTCGAATGAAAAGATAAATTAGTAAAAGGCTATGAATATTATTTGTCTTTTCCAAAGGTTAGAAGTATGGAAAAGTTTAAGCCCTATTTTATTCTGTTGCTGCAAATGTAAATATATTACAATGTCTGAATAGTAGGGATGTTGCTATGTTTTTCTATGACTAAAACATAGGATATTTTAAATTGCAAAATGTAAGCAGATAAGGGAAATTTCAGGAAAAACATAACAAAATTTGTCTATTCATTCATTCTGCTTACTGCATATCATTTATCTATTTTTAATCATCCTTCCCTATACTAGAGTACGACACAAAGACAATGTGTGGAAAAATACAGGGAAGTAATTCATTCCATTATTTCATATAATTTCTTCAACAATTTATAGAATCATAATTAGTTCAGAAAATCAAACATTTACTTCTGCATGATAAAAACTATCAATATTTAGCTAATACTCCTAAATCAACAATTATAGAAAATAAATTATAACTACTTTGGAATGAAATAACAAGTAGAACCCGCAAATGTAGATAGGGTGGACAAACACCCGAAGAGGCCTATTCCTCCCAACCTTCTCCAGAAAAAGCAGCCAATATCACTTGCTCCTTCGGACCCCGAGCCTATTTACTGAACCACTAGGTATAAGACTATGTGTATAAGCAATGCACTCAGGTTGTACTTCCACCAATCAATGGAGACTTGCGCACTACACCTCAAAATAACTCCCTGCACCTAGCAGTAAACTCTGCACTTAGCAGAAGTGAAACAGACTTACACTACAACTCAAAACATAGGTTCCCCTCATCGAATCTCTTGTCTACATACAACATAACCAAAAGGTAAATTTTCTCATCAGAAAAAGTGTGAGCCTCTGCTCAAATTCGATGGCTTATAAAGATGCTTAGGTCTTTTAGTGGTCAATTTCAAAATAAATGAGCCTCAAGCTCCTGTACCATCTTTCAGGGAACTTTGACCATAAATCAAGGAAGTTGTCCCATAAAAACAAGTAGTTACTGAGTTCTCAATGCTATCACTTGTCCATTGCCTTCTACCCCATATTCCATTCCACCTAGTGGGTCAATAAACACTCTTTCAACAATCTCTTTGGGTGAGTGTCTCCTATTTTATTTTATTAAATAATAATAATGTGCAATTACAGTCATCCTTGGCCACTTGGCCAAATATAAAACTTTACAATAAAAGTTGAGATAAGGTTTTCTTCAAACATAAAATGTTTCAGCAAAGGGGTATGTAACATAAACATCCAAAGGAGACTATTGAATGAGTGTTCACTGACCCACTAGGAGGAATGGACTAGGGTGGAGAGAAAACTGACACTTGGTAGCATCCTCAACTCACTTCTAACTGTTGCAGGGGGTAACTTCCCTACTTTTATGGTCATGTTCCCCAAGAAAGTGGAACTGAGCAGGTGTCTCATTTACTGAACTAAACTAACCAAAGACCTAGGCGTGCTACTTATCTACCTGTCAAATTCAGCAGGAGGTTGTTCATTCTTACCTTGTGATAATTTTCTGAGCACAAGAGATTCGATGAGGGGAAAGTTAGAACTGAATGAGTGAACTAAGACTGCATTCTGAACTAGTGCAGCCATATTGCTGAGTTCAATATTGCTAAAAGCAGGAAGTACTTTTGTTGAGTGCTATTGTTGAGTTGCAAGCGAATTTATTCCATTACTCCACATAGCATCTTCATCCTAGTGGTTCAATGAATAGGCTCGGGGGACCTAAGGAAAGTAACTTGGCTGTCTTCGGAGCAAGTTGGGTGGAACGGGATCCTTTGGCTGTTTGTTTCTTCTACAGATTTCTAGGTTTAGATTGTGTTATCTTATTTACTTCTGCCAAGTTAGTATAATAAATCTGAATGTTTATGTTATCAGTTTCCCAAATAAATCCTAGATATTCTGCACTATTAATGAATATTTTTATTTCTGTAATTTATATCTGTTAGGATAAAATGCAATACGAATGATATAGTTAAATGATAGAATGATTGAATAATAAATGCTTCCCTCCATTTTTCCACACACTATTCATAGTGTCGTACTCTAGTACAGTGAAGAATATGTAGAAAAGAGTAGAATGATATTAAGCATTGAATAAATTTAAATGATTTCTTTTATAAACAGAGCTATATTATTTCAGTACTCTAACATTGTCTCCCTTTCAGTAGATAATTCAGAATCTAGCTAGGAACATAAGTATTTTTCATTAGTATACACTTGACAACAAAACCCTTGTTTTGATTTATAATAGTATATTATTCTAAGCATTTCCCATATCAATATTATATTACAGTAAATATATTTATTTCGAATCAAATCACTTATACAGAGAATTATCAAAACTTACTTATTAAAACATTAAACAATTCATACATTGTGTTATACATTGCAGAAAACATGTCTAAACTTAACAAGGATATTACAATGCTTTTAAATATCGAAACGCATGAGTCAACCTTTATAAATAAATATAAGTATTATTTTACAATAGAGAATTAGTATTCTGCTTCTGCAAACAACAGTACACCTTACCAGTATTATTACACATTACCACTGTAATTTAGAATACAAATTTAAATATATATACAGGATTTTAGTATCTATTTAAATCTATGGGGTTTCCTATGGTGAAAAAACCTAATTGTAAGCTTCTCTCAATATTTTCAAGTATTTTTCATTCATACACTAAAACAAAGGAATGAACACAGTTAGGGTTCGAAACCCTAAACCAAAACTTTGAGTACAGTAAGGTTCCTTGCAGTAGGGTTTACAACCGAGTCATTGCAGCTTGATTATTAAAAACAAAACCTAAAAATTATACCTTTCAAAGTACAGTTGACGGGCTCTTCCCTAAGTATTCATTGAATCCATTGGACTTTACAAATAACATTGAAATACTGAAATATTACTCTACGATTGTCAACATTTTTTTTATTCTTGGAAAACCGTATTCATATTCATGCTTTTCAAAATGAAAAAAACCATGTGATGGTAGAGGGTTTAGTCCTCCTCATATTCCATCATAACCAGAATCGGTTTCCAAAACTCTTAACAAAAAAACTTAATCATTACCGAATATGTAATTCTGAGCATTGGACTAAACATTTTGATTTTTGTAACAATCTTTTATTTAAAAACAAACAACATACAGTAATCCAAACATTGCATCGAGAATCCAATGAGAGCTACAACTCGAAGTTTGAGAACCTTAGAAACAAAATACCTTACGGCTTAGGTTTAATAAAACCAAAGTCTTAAACATCGTTTTAATCATGACGAGACCTTAGTATAAACAACCAACTTTTTGCTAAACAAACAGAACTTGCTTTGTGACAAGTTCTTCGTAGTAATGGATACCCTTGGGATGTCTCCGAGAATTACTAAGGCCCATTCAAAAGCTTTCACCTCTCTTCAACCAGCTTCAACCATTGCCGAGAAAGGCCACCTGCCAGAAAACAACATGACTATTGGTTAAATTTAGAACCAAGTATCAAAACCAATAGAGATATTATTTTTAACAACCATGGATTTTGTTTTCTAGAAATACAACTAATACCTCGCCTGAGAATAAATGGAGCATGGTTGAATACTCTGGATTCTTCAATGAAGACGATGGAAGTATGAAGTTTCCACTTGAAACTCCAAAAAGAACTCAAACACTGTATAGTTACAAATGTCGAGGCACTTCTAAACTTACAAACTCTATCAAATGCCTACGGCTTAGAAGAAGGATTTCACCAGCAAACTCCATAAGAAGTTAAGACCTGTACAGTTGCAAAACTACTAACAAAACTGCTTATAGCAAGGTCAGGGTATGGAAACCCCAGAAGGCACCTTCAAACAAAACCCTGAAGGGTCAAGAGCCTGTCGGCCTCCCCTCATTTTTGCATAATGAACTAAATTTTGAATAGATGGGCATATCAATGCCAGGGTTAGGGTTTAACCCAAAACCCACGACCAACCACGAAATCAACGATGCAGATCTAGCCATCGAGACAAAATCCTTTCACGATCACAACCTCATTTAATGGCATTTAATTTTACAACTTTCAACTTACAACTTACTGCCAGCACGAAGATCCAACTAGGATCCTACCATACCATCCTTGCACAGCTCAACAAGTTTTTACACTACGCATTTAAATATTATCACTTAACTCCATGACCTTTCACGTGAGGTTTGGCCACGAGAGAAGCCATCAACAATCCACCAAGATAACAATTATGGAACCATTAAATACCTTAGCTACCAGTTCATAGTGCATGCCAACACATCCTCCACTACAAAGTTAATGCGTTGTGTATCTTCTGTATGGTTTATGAAAATAGTTCCAAACATATAGTTTATGCAAATAGATTTAATGCATATTAATTTTATATAAAGTCTATACATATAGATTGTGCATTTGCATCCTAAACGTAACGTATAGTTTTATGAAAACTATATTATATTGCTTGACATAGGTAAAATATCTATAGTGTAATGAGGAAACATTACATTGTTTCTCCATAGTTTTGGTAGAGAAAATGTAATGTAAACTATGAAGTTTTTCCATAATATCGATATAAGAAATATGTGTTATTAATAAATAAATTGATCTCCATAATAGACTTTTAGGATTGCGATGTGATGAAGATAAGAAAACAATTACGATAAAATACCTGAGCTTGAATTGCAGAGTAGATAATTCTCTACATAATCCTATTTTTAACTAAAAGATCAACATGGTGTTGTAAGATAAATTGAAACACATAAGAAGGCTTCATTTGGAAATTTTCGGTCTTACCTGTTCTCTGCAAATAGAATTTAGGAGCGTTAGCTAGTGATAGCTAAGTATGCCTCGGGGCTATTCAAGGCCCCTTCATTTCATCAAGACATACATTTAGACTCTAGAACCAAAATTCATAACATAGAACAAAAATCAGATCTCATGCTTTTGAACAATTAAAAGACAAAACGACACTTTAAAAACATTAGTTAAAGATAATAAAGGTGATGACAAATGTTGTTATTCATAAGTAATATAAACCTTTAGTCCTAATGACAGATTATGAAATTTGTTATTGATAAGCATTATTTTCATTTATTGCCTAGACATGTTTAAAGTTAACATTTTAAATACTTCCGCATAGCGAACACAAGCAATTAATGCTACTTGAAAAATTTTAAATTTTAGTGAAATTTTGGGGTTGTTACACTTCCATGCATTGATGCATGTTTTTAGTAGATAAGTAATATGAGTTTATATTTCAATTAGTTAGAAAGGATCTAAACTTTAGGACATAGATCAAACCTTATTTTCCTATAGTCCCTTCAAGAATGCTTTCCATTGGAAGTATATCCTTGGCTAAAATCTGCTTGAATGCATATCGAAGTAGATAGTCCAGCATGACTAGAAATGAACTCTTACAGTCACCAGTAACTATGGAAACAAACATGTTGCAAGATGTAAACTCAACATTAGAATAATATTACAACACAACATTTTGTTGACTTAGCCCCAGGAGTGGGTGAACCGCGTTAAAAATGCTCTCTCTTTATGTTGTCTCTCTCTCGTGTATTCCCTTGATATTGTGCTTCAACTTTATTTCAGTTTGATTTACTTTGAATATATGTACCTATTGCTTTTATTTGTTACTAACTATAATGGCTTGTTGTTTATATCTTTGTGCAAAAGTATGTGTTAAGGAAGGTTAGCTTCTTGTTATTTTATATGTGATATCCTTGGAAATGTGTCTTTTGTTCAAGCATTCAAGTTACCACTAAGGGGTAAAAATTTAGTAAGTTACTCAAAGGAAAATGTAGTATTATTGAATTACAAATTAATCTAAATTCAAGTTAGATAAGGTATTGGAATCATATCTTTTTTTAACCTTGAATAAATTTACTACATATGCAAAGTGAAATAGAATTATTATTATTTAACATTGTGGATCAGTTGACAGGTTGGCTGAAGCCTTTGTATACATATATAAGTAAATTTTATGAGAGAGATGATAGAAGAAATGTTATGTAAGCTCAACATCTATGATAAATAAATAATCGACATTATGTTTTAGTGTATTAATTTTTATTGTTAATGCTCATGAGGAAATATTTTAAAAATTTACCAAAACTACTAACTTAGAAATTTGGGTATGTTACAAATTGGATGGACCAAGCTTCTTAGTACAAGACAAAATAAGTTAATAATATCAATTAAATTTATTATTGTAATAAAATAATAATGACATCTCAAATATAAAATACAAATCTCTCAAACAAAAATTTTAATCATCTAATAATTTAAATAATAATTTAATAGATTTATTATATGAATTTGTATTAAAAGATATATTATTTTTTATTTCTAAATGAAAAATGATTTAATGGATTCATATGAATTCGTATTAATAAATATATTTTTTTTCTTTCTATAAGTCCCTTAATTTAACATCTCACTTTTACCCCTATTCTTTGTAGCTGAAAATGTAACTATATATTGGTTTCTTGTGAGGAGCTCAAGGCCAATACCCCACCATTAAACATTGTCGGTATGGTTATTTATTTCCTAAGTTATAATAGTTAAGTATATACCTAGGAGACAGAAGGTTATGATGTAACTAAATGAAGGGGCAATGAATCCATCTAGGTTAAGAGGTTAAAGAGTGAGGAAGCCTAGAGAATCTAACTTATGATGACTAGAAGTCATCACGGTACCTCAAGTACCTAAAGGATAGTGAGTTGTACTTCCCTCCTGTTAACATGAACCAAATACTTATGAACTTACCGTTATCTTAGGGCATTGCAAGACACTACTTCTCTCACGCTAAAAAGTCAAAAGGATTAATATTCGCTTACGAACGTTAAAACAAGTTATAATTGAATATTTGGTTAAGGAGTCTAAGTAAGCTAATATGATAAACTGTAACCTACCTAGAACTTGAAAAGCATTTTATGTTTGTTGAAAAAATTTACTTTAAAAAGTTATTGTAAATTTTTATGTTATTGACCAAGGATGGTAAAGGATGACTGTAATTGAATATTTTTATTATTTAATAATTAAAATATGAGACACCTATCCAAAGAAGACTTTTGAAGAGTTTTCACTGACCCACTAGGAGGAATGAACTTGTGTAGAAGGAAATTGACAAGTGGCAACATCTACACTCACTTTCTAGTTGTTGCAGGAGGCGACTTCCCTAAAAATGTGGTCATGTTCCCCAAGGAAGGTGGAACTGAGAAGGTGGATCATTAAATGTTAAATTGACCGAAAGACCTAGGAAATATTTATATCCATCAAATGAGCAGGAGGATCACTAGTTTTACCTTGTAATTTTGTTGGAAACTAAAAAGTTAAGCACAGAAGAGATTCGATGAGGGGAATGTTGAAATGAGTTGCTAGTGTAAGGACTAGAAGTTATCCTGCTGAGTTGCAGAGAGTGTTTTGTATGGAAGTATTTATGATTTCTAAGATACAAAGAGTCTACTACACACTTATACATAGTGTCTTCATCCTAGTGGTTCAGTGAACAAGATCTGGGGTCCTAAAGCAAGTAATCTTGGACGCTTCTAGGAGACGGTTGGGAGGAATGGTCTTCTTTGGGTGTTTGTCCACCTCAACAGTTAAACAGGTCCTGCATTGTTTTAACTTATTAATTCTATACTTTCTCTGTATATTTCTGAAGAATGTTACGTTATGCTGGGTATTATTTCAAAGACATTTCTGTTTATTGCAGGAAGATTTATCCTCTAGGATATCAGGTTTTTAATGCTTACTACATGGTTAAATAAATTATTAAAATCATTCGAATATTGGATAGATAAATTTCTTTTGTACAAATGACTAATGATTAGATTTGGAAGATGGAAGATTAAAATATAAATCCTCTCTCTATTTTTACTTTCACCGAAGTGATGTACTCTAGTACAAAGACTTTTCTCTAAAAGATAGATTAGAAATGATGTCAATACTGTAAGTAGAATGCTGATCTTACTGTATATATCAATGGAAATATATGTATAAAAGGTATATTGAACTAATTAACAAAGTTAAGTGAAAACCCAGAATTTTTCAATTGTAATATCACAGCCTTTATACAGTATTTACACATATAATACAGTAGATATTTCTAAACTAATAATTATCAAACAATCCCAAATTCATTACATTTTTGTACACATTTTTACTGCTTTGATTAACATATAGTTATAAATATTCACTATATACATACTCATTGTAAACAATAGATAGTAACATCTAAACCCTAAAAGAATCAAATGTACATTATTAATGTACAGAGTTTGATACATAGTTAAACATTTTTTCTTTAAGTAAATAACACAAGCAAAGCCATCAATGGAATAATGAAAACAAGTATTAATTAATTTAGGGCTCTGCCAATCTTAAACAAATTCATTTTAATAAACAAGCAAATAATAAATAGTTACATTGAAAACATTCTGGCAATTCTTGCATCCATTCAATCTCTACTTTAGAATATGCATTAAGCACAGTTAGAGCATGGCTCAGAAAAACATTATTGTTTTATTTCAATCTCATACTTGAATAAATCACTCATCAAACTGAAAACGAATATACTGTTATCGTAGGGCTTTTCCCAGACACCAACTTAATAAATCAAATATTTTAGTAATGCAAACAAAGTCATCATAGATGGTTTGGGTATAAAATCTTCCATCAGTACAATACAAATATAAATTTAGTTGAAGATACATATTCAGGGTCGAATACCTTCAACAACCAAAATTAATAATAAATCTAGTATCTTTTACCACATAGCGTGATTAGTGCCTAGGTTTTCAGCTAGATAACAAGTTCATATAAAAAAAATAGATCTTTTACCACAGATCTAGCATTGGTAACATTCTTAAATCTTTCCTTACGACATTAAAAACACAATCCCTAATTCTGGAAACATTTATTTTAGCAGAACTATTAAATTATAATCAAATACACAATCTAAGTTACATTATCAATTACAAACAGAGTCGTAATGTTAATAAACAAATTAATGAAACTTTGTGTATCAAAATCGTGTTCAGGGTTTTTCCAAAATCATTAAAAGACAAATGCAATATCATTACTACAAAGATATATACCCACATCGTGGAGAAAGGAATTACGTTAATACAGTCGAAATATTTATATTTAGATATGCATATAACAGTAAATTAAAAACATTAGATTTCCCATATGAATGTCAAAGGGTCCCTAAAATTTATATTAACTTAACGTTGTGCGAATACAGGATTTTATCCAGAAAACTCTTAACAAACAACAACCCTTCCAGAATGCCATTTGGATTCCAAAACAAAAAATCACTAGAATAGACCAACACTAGAAACATTGCATCAAACAAGCATGGTTGACAAGAGGTGATATATGTGGAAGGCCTGGGGCTTACCGTGGCTTGAATGTGCCACTGGAACTTCCTCGAACCACCTTTGTTGTACCCGAGTTTCCAAGTCGTGACCAAAGATCACCTGGAAGGCGTAAAAACCTCCTGTCAACACAATGAAAACCAGTTATTAACAGTTGGATCACATTTTCATGGATAAAAAATTTTCTTTAAACAATTACAGTTTGGAACAGAACCTTACCCCTATGATTTTTATACCCTGAGCGCGAGCTATCCCTGCTTGGAAAGCTCCATCTTGAATGACGATAAACCATAAAGAACTACCTATGCTAATTTTAAACTAAAACCTGGTGTGGTTTGCTCCATCGCGATGGTGGCCGAGAGGAGCACGACTCTCCAATGCAAAAGAAAAAGAAAATGAACAATAAAGTTATAGCACAAACCCTTAGCAAGAAGTTAGGGTTAGACACCCATGTGCAATCCAATAGCCTTAGGCCTTCACGTGGCCTCATAAAGCCGGTTGGTTGTCATCGACCATCACTTTAATGCTTACCCACCTTCTATAGTTCAGGCTCTGCATTTAAAAGAACTTCATTGCTTGCCATTAAAATCCTTAGTTAGGATTTCAACTTTAGAACCTTCACTTAATTCAATGGTTAATCAAAGTAGTATCTAGGTTGCCCCTTTCCTATAGTGGAAGTTTGAATTTTTTTTCACATACCTAGGTTAATAAATAACCTTGGTATTATATTATACAAACTCTAATTTTTAACTTTGATTTTAATACTCACCTAGAGAACAAGAACACCATATTGATATGCGTTAGCTTCTTGAAAGCTATGTAAGCCAAGGGTCATCACAAGAACGCCTGTTCAACAAAGAACATAATCAGTAACTGAATCAACAAATTATTACATGTCATCATATGATGTAAGATCTTTATTTTTAAAATGACATTTAAACATCGACGTCAATACAATAAAAGAGATCATTCATGGGCTGATGCACAATCATGGACTCCTTTAAAGACACTTTAGATGCCACATAATACTGAAAAAACCTGGAACCTCTGACTTTAGGTGACAATGAGGGGTACTTCCATAATGGATTTGAAGATAAAGTAAAAATACTAAAGATAGGTAATTGAATCAGCTTTCATAATATATAACATTTACCTATAAAAAATTTGTGTAAATGAATTATAAATTAGTTTCTGTTAAATTGGGTTTTCAAATTTTCAGCACATCATAACATATATGTTTGTGCGGGTGCAACACTTATTGATGTAAATGATGTCCATTTTGAATAAAATCTTGCAGACATATAAAGCACATATGGGCCTAGTGCAACACTATTTTTTTTTTAAATTTCATGAATTTTTTTTTTTATTATTAATTTTAGAAGTCAGAAAACCTTGAAATTAAAACGTTATGTGTGCGTGCAACACTTTAGGGGCAAAATTTAATGAAATCATTGTTTTCTATATATTAGATTGTAGAGCTTAGTCTCCGCTAGTGCACCATATAGTTCTCTTTGGAAATGGTGAAGGCAATAAAACGTTCTATAAAAACGAATGGATGTATGTAGTTTCGAAAACTGGCATGTGTCATTTAGAAAATTAATAATAAATAAATAAAACATACATTTTTATGGAAACATTACATATTCAGAATCGTCAGATGGTACTCTACAATATTCTATATTTTCATAAAAAAATATTGAGTTTTTCATAGCAAAACACGCCATTGAAACTGAGCATATTGATAGAGTTCAAAAATACAGGTAATGGCCCTGGTTTTTTTGTTCTAGCCAATAGGTTCGGCAGTCTAAAGCTATTTTTGAACATCATCCCAAGCCTTGTTCCCGCTGAGTTTTTAAATTTGTAATTAACGCATATGTGTTATAATGGATATGCGGTTTAGACTTGTTCATATCGCATATGTGTTATAACGCATATGCGATTCATATCACATATGTGATATAACGGATATGCGTTTTGGTTTAGTAAAAAAGAGTTAATAGAGAATAAATATTATTAGATAAAAAAGTGGCATAAATATTGTTCTTTTGAAATGTAAGATAGCATCCCATCATGGTTAATATAACATTGTTTAACATGACAAATGTGTTCGGAAACAATGCATCTCTGTTTTCAACTAAGTTATATTTGATATATTAGGTAGTATGGGGTAGTATGGTATAAAGTATAAACTCACATCAAAGTGAATGGGACATCTAAGAAGCGAAATGGTGGATTTTTATTGATGAAGTAATTTGGATATCGTGGTGAGTATCATTTGGTTTTCAATCCATTTTCAAGGGTTAGGGATTTCATCCTTGCCATTTTAATAATTTTCCTTGTATCCTATCCTAGGTATGAGATTTAATAGGCACCAAAGAAAAATCAATTCAAATATATCTCGAGAATTCCATCTTCACTATTGTGTAGTCTCCTAGTATAGAACTTCACCTTAGTACACTAAGATAGTTGAAGTATGTAGTTTTTACCTATAGTTCACTATGCATCTATTGATTGATGTTATTGATGAGAACAAACATATCTTTGCACTTATTTTGTTAATCAAAATTTCTTTGATATTAGTGTAGTTAAATGGCTTCAAGTAGGGTTTTTTATTTAATGACAAATTTATTATATAACTTAATAATGCTCTACTTGAGTTGATGATGATTATGGTTGTTATTAACGTCTATTGAGACCAATTTTGATCTATCAAACCTTTAAAAAGGTAAGGAGTCACTTGGTTTTCTTTAGAATTATATTTATGTGCTGAAACATTCATAAATCACCATAGTTTTGATGAGTTAAAATGTTAGGAAGGTTGGTATTGTAACAAATATTTTGAATTTGGGATGAACTGTGGATGTACACATGACATTTTAATGTGATTTGTTTCTATATGATCTTTATTAGTTTAATCACATTACACTATTGATTCAAAAACAACAAATCATTTAACTAGAAATTTTTCAACAAATAATTTAACTAGAAATCTTGATGATTGATCCTCTCACTCACTCCATACCTCAATTTCTCCCCCTACCTCCTCTCTCCACCCCCTTCTCTCTCCCCCCATAATTCCTTCTCTCTTCCTCCACCCCCTTGTCTCTCACACACATCCACACACCCTCTAAAACAATTCCTTTGTTGCCCCTCCCTCCCTCCCTCCCTCCCTCCCTCCATGTGTTCCATCCTATCACTCACTCCATCCCTCACTTTCTCCCCCTACCTCCTCTCTCCACCTTCAAGCCTTCATCCCTCCTTCATATATCCATCTTTCTCTCCTTTCCTTAATATCCATGTCTCTCCCTCCCTCTCTCTCTCTCTCTCTCTCTCTCACACACACACACACACACACACACACACACACACAATCTCTCATATCTATCCCTCGGTGTAACCATCCTTGACCATCCTTCATTTCCATAAATCCCTACTCTCTCATTGTTATTATCCCACTCTCTCACCCTCTAACCATCCCTCCATCCATCATTCTCTCTCTCTCTCTCTCTCTCTCTCTCTCTCTCTCTCTCTCAGACTCTCCCCCCCCCTCTCTCTCTTACTCTCCCCCTCTCACTCTTTAAACACCCCCCATTTGTATAGATCTCATTCAGTCACTCTATACCTCTATCTATACCACCACTCCATCAATCCCTCTCCTCCCTCTCACTCTTTAATGCCCGCCCCCCATTTTTCCCTCCATCCATTATGCTATATATATTTACCCTACCATATACCCCCCATATCTCTCCCCTACCCATCCCTCCTCACATGATTCCCTTACAACTTCCTCTCCCTCCTTTGACTCCCCCCACACCTCTTTTAGCTTTTAATCAATGTAATGTTGGGGCATGAGCCACCCCATAGATCGTCTGGATGGAATGTTGGGAGTCTAAATTATATTATAAGGGGATAAGGGTGATATTATAGGGTTTTGGATGGTAGGAATGGGTCTCTGGACATTAACCATAGTCATGGAAGAAAAGATGGTCCAATTAGTCTCTAAATCAACAAACATGCACTATAGATGGAATATTTGGCCTTTAGTGGGATATGGGTTTCATTATGAGGTTTTATGCACTAAGGATGGGTCTCAGGGTCTTAACCATGGTAATGGGACAAAAGTGTAACAGAAACAAGTCTTAAACCACTACACATGCCCTTTAAAGGGGATATTTAGCCTTAATATGGGATATATATGCCATTAAACTATTTTATGCATTGAAGATTGTTCTCGAGGCATTCACCATGGTCATATAGGAACCATTACGAATATTTCTAGACAAAACATAGTTTTGAAGACACTGTACCATGGTCCAAGGATAAATTCAATCTTCTAGGGATTAAATGATGTTTTCATGGTTCATGGTTAAATGAGGTTTCAATAGTTGATATGCACTAAATCACATATGCGATATAACACATATGCAATATATCGCATATGCGATTTAGTGATCACGTTTTTAACAAACTAGTCGTTTGTAAAAAGCATAAAAAGCATATAGTTCATATCGCATATGCGATATAACACATATGCGTTAAAACGGAGATGCATTATATCACATATGCAATATTTGTTTAATAAATAATATTGGGTTGCGTGCCATGGGCCATTTTTATATACAGGAAAAGACATAATTCTTCTAAAACCCACGTAGAGCATACTGTTCAACCTATAATTTAATCATTTATTACATAGATCCATAGGTTTTGTACAATTTTGGGTGGATTTCAATGGGGAATCCACATAATAGAGTTCGAAAGTCAGCGAGGAAGATGCTTACACCCGAAGAAGCTGAAATTAAAAGAGAAAAGAAGAGGGAACATTCAAGAAATCGTCGGCATTCATTGGATGAGTAAATACTTCCCATCCCTGCTCAACAGATACCTGGCGAACAGGCTGAGGAAGATATTGCAACTTTAATGCAAGCTGGTTATAACCAAGATGAAAATTTTGGTCCATTATGAACCGGACAACCCTTTGTAGAGCTCAATCATTATGTTCCTGACGAGACTCTGCAACTACCATGCCAGGTGGTTCAATCTCCTAATCGAAGTTGTCATCCTGCAGTGGATGTAAACATTTCTCTAGCATTCCAAACAACAAGAAATCTTGCATCAAAATGAAAGAGAACTACTAAACACATACAAGTGGACGAGAGTGAATTGACTTCCATGGAAGGTAAGGTGGCTAAACGCACAATCATTAATCATTGTTCTCAAATAATGAAACAATATTTTGAACCAAAATCTGAAGCCGGTAAATGTCAATTGTTTTTAGCGTTGATTAAATCTAGAAGTATGGAAAATGTTAGAAAAAAGATAGCCATAAGAACATTGAAGAATACCGAATCAAGTAATCACATCGTTAAATCCCTTGCTACTGCATTCACATCAATTGGTAAAAAAACTCGTTCAAAAGACTGTAACATGGCTCGCCACACATTCGCTGAATCAATTGTATCTAGTTCCACAAGACAACGTCGTTTACTTAAATGCACATCAGAAATTGTCCCTTTACATCCAAAGACACGTAAAAAATATTCAATAAAAAGAGACAAACTTTATGTAGAGGGACAAATGGATACATTATGGGCATTTAAGGGTAGGTTGCCTCGCAGAGACATGAAGTTGGTCGAAGCAGTGAAGGGACTAGTGCACACTTTTTGGCATGATAACACTAGGCCTTCTTTTAACACAAAGGATGTGTTAAAACACTATAGGGGTTCTATGAACAATAAAGGGCATGTTAAACATTACCTTGACATGACACAAACTCAATTGTTCAAGATGTTTAAAGTTTCCCACGTAGAGCTAAGGCTTGCGCAAAGATCTTTTGAAAAATGCAAGCCTTGGTATGTTAGAATCAATAGAATCTGAAATACTTGTTGTTGTAGATACCACATAGAGTTTGATCTATATTATCATACATTTGCAAATATACGTCATTTTTTGCACCCTAACCATGTGCAGGAATGCTCAAGTACAGTACTGCCAATGTCATCTAGAGATTTCATCCATAGCATAATGTGTCCAAGGCAAGATGGGCAAACACATTACTTAAAACAATGTGTAGAGGGTTCTTGCAACAATTGTGGTGGGCTATCTTTATGGTCCGATTGCATCCATGAGAGTGAAGATCAAGCATTCGGTAATGCAATTGTTGAGAAGCAGAACTTTCATTTTGAAACATATCAGCTACGTGATGGGAAATAAAGCAAGAAGAGTAAATTGGTGACTTCACAGGTGACAATCTACATGAAAAATGTCCATTTAACTGACTGTACATTGCTTATATGTTGTTTTATAACATTTTTTTAAATATTGATGTAAATATTTTTATGTTGTTTTATAACATTGTTTATTTGTTTCCACCAGGTGCAAGTATGTGATTTTATTCCAGAGTTTCGTGGAAAGATCCAACAGTACATTTATCATGTCGATATGGCACGGTGGCAAGATGAGCAATTCATAATATGTCGAGAGACCTTCCCTCTTTTAACAATACTATTAGTGGTTGAATTTGCAGAAAATTATACCCTACAACCACAAAATGAAATACAAAGTCAATACTATCACTTAGAGCAGGCGAGCATAATGGTCCATATCACTTATCGAGATGGGCCATATAGCAATGAAGAGAAACGTGTGATATTGAAAGAGAGTCACTTTTACATCAGTGACGAGCGGACCCATGACATCCATAATGTGCAACATTGCTTTCAGTTGTTCTATGATCATGTGATAGCTATGGATATACCATTTTATCGTCATTTGATTTGGTCAGATGGCTGTGCTTGACAGTTCAAGAATGCACGTGTATTTCAATGGTTGTATTTGTTGCACATAAAATACAAGGTGCCACATACATGGAACTACTTTAAAACAGGTCATAGCAAAGGAGAGCACAATGGTGCTGGTGCATGCATAAAAACTGCCCTTTGAAGGGAAGAGATGAAGTTCACAGGTGCTTTCCTTTGAGACGCTTCATCTATAGTTGAATGGCGTGAATCTGTGATGGGAGAACAAGCAACAAGGAAACACTTAGTGCGGAGAATATTCTGGGAGGTGAAAGATGTGGACCGATCCCAAACACATCGGGTGAACACAGTGCATGGAACTCGAGGTTTTCATTCAATTAGAAGCTCAGACAACTCGTCCCTACAAATTTCGACAAGATTGAAGGCTTGCTTTTGCAGTTCCTGTAGCATAGATGAATGGGATGATTGTGAGTATACAGATACAATTGATACATGGGATCGAGTGACAGTTGGCACTTATTTCAAGGGGGTCAATGAAATAGACCGTTTGGAAGATGATCAGAAACATATTTCTACAGACTATGATCAAATATCGGATCTCATACAAGCAGGTACAAAAAAATAAATTAGTAGTACCTAAATCACTACAAGCCCTTACATTGAAAGAAATTTTATTTCTGTTACATGCAAGACCTTTTTTAATATTTATGTATTTCTAACCTTTTTTCGATTTCCTTTCACAGGTCAGATATATGCAGTGGTTTCCCCAAAAAATAATTAATGGGGTTCTGAGTATTGGTTGGCACGTTGCTTAGAGGGGAAACAAAACCTTCTCGAACCTATTACAAATTATCAAAATATTGAATACCCAATTGGCTCGATGGTTATAAAAGGGGAGTACCTGACACTAGCAACACAACAAAAAAGGAAGGGTGGGTATGTATATCAGGATTATAAACCCAGAGCTATTGTATACCACTTCACCAATCTGGTAGTTGGTATAAACATCAAGTTGTGCATGAGAGATTGATGGACACCATCGGTAGCAGAGATGATCCAGATGGCCTACTCGAGTGAGTGCATTTTCAAGTGTTACTAGATTGTCCAGTGTGGCTAGATTGTCAGGTGTGTTAAATTTAATCCTTAAAGTGTGTGCTGAAGCACAATTTAAATTATTTATCCTTCAATTTATTACCAATGTACTAATTTGTGAATGTCGGATACCATTCACAGACATAATTTACTGGACAAGTTATAAACACGATCCTACAACCTCAGGTGAGTTATCTATAAATAATGTTTACACATTTCCCTTATTTTCTTATGAGAGTACTAATGTTTAGCCTTTCTTGTGCTTAGGATACAAACACTATGTATGGCACATTGGAGGTGCCAAGAACAACTGGTGTCTTTAGACACCACCAAATAGAAATTGGAAAATAACATGCTCTCGAGTCAAGTTTATCTTCATCATCTTCATATGCCAAAAGTTCTCTTGTATGTCAAGTTTATGAATATTTATGATGGGTTAGTTGTAGTATTTTTATGTTACCATCAAGAAGGGACTTAAACCAAAATTTAGCACCTTCTTGTCAGGATATGGAAAAAAGTTTCATAACTACATCCTCATCATGAATATTGTTCTGGCCAGTACTATCATAGAAATTTCTAATATGATATTCAGCCGTGACTATATTGTTTTTTGTCAAGATCGGAAGTACTGAGGGAATCCTTGGATCCCAAATATATCTAGAGGATTGATTACATCATTAAGCCATGGTTTAGCTACCATAGTTGATGGGGATGGCTTCTCAACTTCACTCGCTTGAAACTTCTTCGGAAAAATAAAAAATGTTTCAAAAGAGGAAAAGCGTTGGAAAACAGGCTGAGATAAACTCCTAGTTGAATATCTCTTCAGGGTTTCTGAATTCAATGGAGTTGCCAAATGAGGTATCAAATATATGTTATCAAATTTATCTCATAAAAGTATTGAAGCATAGAATTCTTTCCGGAAACAACCTTGTCGCCAACAACAACAACAAATTGTTAGCACACAAACTAACACCCCTAAAGTGCAAGGTTCTCACAAGGGTTTAGTTGAGGGCAACTCTTAAAAGTGTTTCCACTGTAACCTCGACAACTGTTTCTCTTCACTTCAGTGCATAGGGTAAGGACCTAGCACTAGGGGAGGATTCCCTAGACACAACTAAGTTTCAAGGACAATTCTTGGAGAAGCGTGATATTGTGAAACTAAGTTGGGTTGATTCCAGATCTGGATTATAGTAAAAGCCAAGTTGATTTAGGGTTTTATATCTTAACTCCTGAATGTTGATTGTCACCTCAAACTTCCAGATTTAAAGTGAAAATAGATTATTGTATAATTATGGGTTTAGACCAGTAAGATAGGTACTGCAACAGCACAAGGTTCCAACCGTTAAATATGAACAAATGAATGCAAATTAGGCTCGAATAGAACAAGCAACTAATTTTTAGATTAAACAATTCATAGGACCGTTTAGTATTATACAAATTATACAACTAATTTATGGGTTGTTTGCAAAATATTTTACAAGTAACTAAATACATGCAAGTAACTAAATTTACAGGTAACAAGCAACTAATATTTAGATTGAACAATTCATAGGATTCTAAATACTTGCAACTAACCCATAAATTATACAAGATCTGCATCCACTTAGAAAACTGTTAGAAAAGTGTCTTTAGGATGTTAATTGGACCAGCAAAACAACATTTAAATAGCCCAGAAATTAAACCCAGGTATAGATAGGTGAAAAGAGCACATATAGGGCTAAATTTCAGAAGCAAACCTAGAGTTAAATTCACCTTAATTTTCAATTTACAACCAGTAAACAAAACAGTCCCAAACTGCCCTAAAACTCAAATTTAAAAGTGAATGCTACAGCCCTAAGGACACAACCTTAACAAGAATTAAATGCAACGCTAAAAGGGGGGTCTAATGATGCATTTTTTAGGGTTTTGCATAATTATTTTATGCCCAAGATGAATTTAATTTCCAGATTGCAAACAAAAAAGGAAAAACAAATTTAAACTGATATTAAAGTGGCTAGAAAAATTGACTAATGCCGAGGATTGAAGTTGGGAATTTGGGGTCAATCAAGGCTTGTGTAGAAGAACTTACTAACTGTTAGGAACCTATGTAAACCCTTCTCGTTACTATGTTAGTATATTGTTGTTGGACGCATATGCTTTGTAAGTCGTCCCGTAGTATTTGTTGATCCATAGTTTATATTAGCCATAGTATTGACCCATAGTATTGGACGCATATGCCTTGTAAGTCATCCCGTAGTATTATATGTCCCATGTTTTTGACCCATGATATTGGGCATAGACTTAGTATATAAGTGTGTGTTGAGCTCATTGAAGGCACCGTGAAGTTAATTGTATTGAGCTTGCTCAAAGGAGGTTGCCCCCTCGAAGTGGCCCGTGATCAATATAAAAGTGATTATGTTCTATTATTTCTGCTATTTCGCATATTCTTATTAATTAATTGTTGTAGGTGCATCACATCTGGTATCACAGCACTTTCTTGGGCTCGCTGGGTTAAATTTCTGCCAAATTTTTTTTTTGCATTTGTTGTAGGTTCGGATTTGGGAATAATCCCTATCCGCTTAACTATGGGAAGTACTTGGGCATAAGCCCTAAAACTCATTGTGAGGAGTACCACATGAACCCAGAAGTAGCTGGCCCATTGAGAGGACCTGCCAGGGAAAAGGGCAATGACCCCTACATGATTGACTAGTTCCCACCCGTGAGGTAAACCAAGAGCTGTCGTTTGTGGCAAAGCGATTATCAGTTTTACTTGAGCCGTGGAGTGAGGGGTACTGCCCCAATACGCAAGCCGTCAGACAACATTGGTGGCCGAGTGAAACCTCTGAACTGTTAGGAAGCCGCACATACCTGGGGTCCATATCTACTTTCAGCTGAACTATTCTCGATCACTGCTACGCCATTTCAGATCCATTTTGCAAGCCGTTCCAGATTCAGCCGTTTTCAATCCATTCGGCGCTGTTCCAGATCCCTTTCGAGCCGTAGCCGCTCCAGTCTGGGAAAAAAAAAGGTATAAAATTCAGTTTTTTCTCCATATCTCCCTTATTTTCACTCCGTTTCCCTTGAAATTTTCAGGGAACCCCTGTCATCCCATTCTGGACATTTCAGTCTTGAGGACCCTATCCCCAATTTCCCTTCCCAAAGCCCGAAATCCCACATTTGTCTATTTTTAGGGTTTTCCATAACTTCCTCAGATTTCACCCAATCACCTTCAAATTTTACCACAGAGTTCCTTTCTGAATTCTGCTTCTTTGTTCCCCTCTGCCAACTTTTCCCATTCTTGCACCCCGCTTCAGAAATCCTCATTTTTGCTTCCCTGTCTATCCAACAATGTCCAAAACCTAGTAAAACCCTAACTACCCTTCTAATTTTTTCCCAAGTCCAGATTTTCCTTTACTAAAGTAGCTTCTGTTTTTGTTTTCCTACCCAGTCAACCCGAAAAAAATAAAAATAAAAAAATCCTGGTTATGGTTGTAACCCGTGCAGGAGAAAAAAACATGGAGGACGCACTTGCAGCCATCCAAGCCAAACTCCAGGATCTGGATGAAAAATTTCTCGGTCTCCATCTTGAATATTCAGCTATGAACAACAAACGACAGTCCGAGTCTTCAACAGACAATGGGTTCGCTCCTTCCAGCAATTTATGTGGTCCGAAGCTTGATTTTCCTCACTTCAATGGTACCGATCCAACTGGATGGATCTATCGTGCAGAACAGTATTTCAGTCTGCATAATACTTTTTGATGTCAACAAAGTTCCGTTGGCATCCTTTCATTTGGAACAGGAAGCTCTTCAATGGTACCGTTGGTACATCAAAGCTCATCCCGAGCCAAACTGGACAGATTTTTACCAACTCATTTTGCCACGATTTAGTCCTAGTGCTTTTGATGATTTCACATGAGCACTCACTAAACTTCACCAAATTGGCACAGTGAGAGAGTATCAGACAGAATTTGAGAAATTGTCCAATCACACAGAAGGATTGTCTGATGAATTCTACATGAGTTGTTTTATCAGTGGTCTCAAGGATGAAATACGCTCAGAGGTCAAAATGTTTTGTCCCAACACAATGATGGAAGTCCTAGGGTTGGCTAAGCTGGCCGAGGACAAAATTGTAGCTCAACAACGCTCCAAACCCACCCTTATTCCCTTCAGAAATATGGGTTCCCAACGACCTCCCATCACGCCTTCTCCTCAACCAACTCCTATCAAGCATTTGTCTGAAATAGAAATGTAGGCACGCCGAGAAAAAGGGCTTTGCTATAATTGTGATGAGAAATTCACTCGGAGACATAGATGTGTTCAACAAAAGCTCTATCTCTTGGATGTGGATTCTCCGCCTACCTTAGAACTTGGTGAAGAAGCTACATATACATTGGATGATCAAATCAACATTCAACACCCGCCTATTGACAACCAATTTCAGGATGGCCCACCTGAGATCTCTCTCCATGCTGTAACCAGCGTCACTACCCCACAAACAATGCGGGTCAGGGGATACTTCAAGAAGCTCCCTCTTACCATACTCATTGATTCTGGTAGCACTCATAACTTCATTGACCCTCGGATTGCCAAACAGGCTGATTGTTTTTTCCATCCTTGCTCCAAATTTGAAGTCATGGTTGCCAATGGTGGTACCTTACCTTGCAAGGGGAAGTGTCACAATGTACGTATCTCTATGGAAGATTATAACCTACGCTCTGACATGTTTTCCTTGTACTTAGGCAGATGTGATGTGGTTTTGGGCATTCAATGGTTACACACACTTGGCCCCATCTTATGGGATTTTGCTGAACTTTGGATACAGTTTAAAGTCAATGGGGCACAACACAAATTTATGGGATTACAACCAGGGTCTCTCTGCATCATCAGTTCACATCGCCTAGAAAAAATCCTTAAGAAGAATTCACATGGTGTCATCGCTCAGCTCAATTCCATTCAGATGCACCCATCAACAGTCTCCACTACTTCCTTGGATTGATATGCAGGTATCTTTGTTGAACCAATGCGCTTGCTACCTTCACGAAACCTTTTCAGTAAGAATTTAGCCACATCTACCTCTCAGCAGGAAATGATGGCTATTTTGCATGCAGTACAGAAATGGCAGCCATACCTATTAGGGAATTATTTTTGCATCAAGACTGCTCTCCCGAATCTGGAAAATTTTCTGGAACAATGGGTCTCCTCCCCAATACACCTGAAATGGGTTATCCAACTCATGGGTTATCCCTATGTGATCACTTACAAGAAGGGTAAGGACAATATGGTGGAAGATGCTCCTTCTTGCATAATTGATGACCCAGTTTCTCTTACAACTCTTTCTCTGCTTGTTCCAAATTGGGTGCAATATGTTCAACAGGGCTCTCTCTTCTATGAACTCCACGCTTCTTCATCAACAGGGCACTCTGGGTTCTGCAACATGTATGACCGAGAACAATGTAACTTCTTTTGGCCGGGACTAAAAATGACAATTCAACAGATGGTGGTTGACGATGATACTTTCCAAGTCAACAAGGGTGAAACAACACTCCTTTCGGGATTGCTCATACCCTTGCCCATCCCTACACAGCTTTGTCCAACTATTTCTATGGATTTCCTAGCAGCGCTCTGGTGGTAAAATAACACATCTCACAGGACACCATATGAAGCGGTCCATGGAAAAACACCTCCAGTTCTTCTTCCATACACCCTTAGCAGCTCTCCAGTTCAGGCAATTGACTCGGTTCTTCGAAACCGTGATCAGATTCTTCTCCTTCTGCAGGACAATCTTCACATGGCCAAAATTCGCCTGAATCAACAAGCCGATCAACACTGTTCTGAGCGCATTTTCCACACAGCTGACAGGGTTCTTCTTCATCTACATCCTTCCAAGCAATCCTCCTTGACACTCCAAAGGCGTTAGTGGCCTAAAATGCAACCCGAGGATGCTATCGGGGAACCACTCCTTCAGCTTCTGTAGCAATTTCTCCAACCAAATCTTTGAGGACAAAGCTTTTTCTAAGGGAGAGGGGATGTTAGGAACCTATGTAAACCCTTCTCTTTACTATGTTAGTATATTGTTGTTGGACGCATATGCTTTGTAAGTCGTCCCGTAGTATTTTTTGATCCATAGTTTATATTAGCCATAGTATTGGACGCATATGCTTTGTAAGTCATCTCGTAGTATTATATGTCCCATGGTTTTGACCCATGGTATTGGGCATAGACTTAGTATATAAGTGTGTGTTGAGGTCATTGAAGGCACCGTGAAGTTAATTGTATTGATCTTGCTCAAAGGAGGTTTCCCCCCTCGAAGTGGCCCGTGATCAATATAAAAGTGATTATGTTCTATTATTTCTGCTATTTCGCATATTCTTATTAATTAATTGTTGCAGGTGCATCACACTAACATTCGAAGATAGGTATGGTTTGAGTGCCAATTCCTACCAAGTCCAAGAAAGGCTAGATCTATCCTAGGATCTATAAGGGAATAACCTAAGTGATATCTTCAAACTACCTTGGGCATAGTATCCATCCAGAATGGAATCATAGGGCGTACAATGAAGAGATGAAAATACACCACCTATTAAACCATAAGCCAAACAAATATAACATTACAAAATAAAGAGCTTACTTGCCAATCATCCCAAGATTGAAACCAATGTTGATCCAAAAGTAAACCATAGCATTAGCAAAGACATCCTCAACATAGCACTAGCATCAGCTATCCATAAGCATTCACCACAATGACTAAGAAAAAGCCCAAAGAGAGAGTTCTCCACAAGTTTCTAATGAGTTTTACGGTAAAAAAAGATCGATTTATAGGAAGAGATACTAACAAACTCCTCAATAGAAAAATAATAATATCCTCCTCATGACATAGTCAAAATACCAAAACCTTAACTACTCGGCACCTGCCCAAGAGAAAAGGTGTGCACCACTAGGGGTAAGTGAAATCATTCATGAACAATACAAAAATACTCCCAATAGGTGGAGCACTCCAATAAAGGATATATACTATAACTAACCCATCATAGATATGGATGGGTTAGTTTATCAATAGTAAGGATGGGTTAGTTGTAGTATGATTGTAAAGATAAACAGGTTTAATAGGTGAAGAAGGTTTAGGAGAGGAAGGGGCGATGAAAAGTCACTTGTTTGTTCATTAGAAATTAAACTTCTAGATTGGACTTGTCACTATAAGAAACAACATTCACATCATCATACAATAAGGCATCTAGAGCCTTCATTTCTATACTGAATACATTACATTCATTATTTCCAATGCCAAATCTTCTCCAACAAACACAAAGCCATAAACCTAAAAACATATTCAAGCATATAGATCTTCAAGGCATATAATACACATGTCTCCATCCCATATCAAGTCAACCATATATAGGTAAATCTAAACGTTGCTTTATATTATAGATGTACATGTATAATGTTTTCAAAAATGGCATGCCATGGCCATAATACAAAATTGTGGATGATACTGTACATCTATGTGTACATACAAACAAAATGGTACATGTATGTATTCCCCCTATACATGGATTCTATATGTACCCCCCTATACATGATTTATATTTATCCCCATTTTCACTGCCAATGTCAGTGGCTAATGAGAAGTCTATCTTTCTTTTGCAGCTGCTCGATGGCATTCCCCAACGATTCGTAGGAGGACGCATTCTCAATATCATAGACTGCACAGAAACAAAAATTTGTTACAAGTTAGTTTACCAAGCTATAAAAATAAATACCACATGATGTACATTTGTTCAAATTCCAAGCAAATATAACATTTTTAGGTACGATGCGTGTGTAAGTCCTCGGCATTGAAACTGCATGTACTTGGGTGGGGGGGGCGTGCAAGGTCATCAGTGGCCCCAATTGGGTGCCCTTCAGGCACCACTAGCTCAGTAGATGCCTTCATAAAGTAACATACATGTCAATGTCAGCAAATACAAAGAAAACAAGACATATATACTACATGGATGGACAATGACTCTTTCAAAGAAAGCGAGACATACACGTACTTGGGGGGGGCAGAGGTGGGTCATCAACAACCTCGGTTGGGTGCTCTTCAGGCACCATTGCATCACTAGATGCTTGCATAAAGTAACATATGGACCAATGTCAACAAATACAAAGAAAATGAGACTGTATATAATATGTATGGATGTAAAAGGACCTTTTCAAAGAAAGAGAGACATGTACACACGTACCTAGGGGGGGGAGAGGTGAGTCACCAAAAATGACAATTTAGTGCTCTTCAAGCACCACTGCATCACTAGATTCCTGCATAAAGTAACATATGGACCAATGTTAGCAAATACAAAGAAAATGAGACTATATATATACTATGTATGGACGTACAATGACCTTTTCAAAGAAACAACTCCACATACACGTACCTGTGGGGGGGGAGAGGTGGGTCACCAACAACGTCGATTGGGTGCTCTTCAAGCACCATTGCATCACTAGATGCCTGCATAAGGTAACATATATATGTGAATGTCAGCAAATACAAAGATCTAACAAGACTACATATATATACTACATGGACGGAAAATGGTTTTTTCAAAGAAAGCTAGACATGTACATGTACCTGGGGGGGAGGAAGAGGGTCACCAGTGGGTGGAATACTAAACATTGGCCCTACTAGATGGTAAAAAAAACTTGTCCATAACCAGGCTACGTAACAAAACATAAAGATACAATTAGAAAATTTCTTTAAATAATTAAACGCATACATGTTTCAAATCATTAAAAGCATGTAATGAAAAGAATACCTGAGTCTGTGAATCTTCCTCTACATGGGAGGGGACTAACCTGGCATTCCACAAACTCATCGTTCCCACCCTGCATAAAACATATTGTATCGAGTTTAAGACGTACTGAATGTTGCAGTCTCTAAATTATAAATATGTAATTTACTCAATGACAAATTAAAAATAATGTTCTTACAGCTAATGGTGAAGCACCAAAATCATATGCAGCATTGACTGCTGCATCAATGGCATCAGCATCAATGGATGGACTACGTGAATCTGGGGTGTCATTGGACACCAGCTATATATTTTTTCATGTAAATTGTCAGATAATTATTTAAATAGAAATAAATTACGAAACAATTGAAAACTGTGATATAAAACAAAATATATATACTATGTAAAGAATGAATGTTACGTACATATCGGAGTAATCCATCACCCCGAAACTATGAAGCAGGCCAATAACATATGCTTCGAAACGATGTGCAAGGGTGTGGAATAACTCGATGCTCTGAATACTTTGCGTCACTAGTGCGATGTGTAGCTCTTGTTTGGTTTGGGGACCTAAAAGGTGGATCCTGACTGTGAGATGGTCCAACCCCAGATTGGCCAGCCTCGGAAGTGCCAACCCCTTGGCCTACATTGCCTTGGATGGAAATCCCATGTCGAAGCAATGTATCAGCCAAATCTAATAAGGACTCCTGCGTATCATCAAGAACTGGACCCGCTGGAGGATATAACTGAGGGGGGGTTTTGGTGTGCGTGGAGGGCATCGCACACGGTTAGGATCGGTCCTAGCCCCTTCCCTATCTTGGGGCATCCCATGACCTACACCCTGGAACTCTAAAATGTCAAAATAGTTCACATGTTTCCCCAGGATAAATTCTGCATACAGATTCCTAAGGAAATAAACGGGATGTCTCTATTCCCATAAGGGTCTTCATCAAAGACCATGTACTAGCAATCTATCCAATTGGCTTTAATATTTGGTTCCACACACCAGTCTATGGAAATGTGTGGTTGATTGGTGGGGTGGAACCAATCCGATGCTGGGGGTCTCAGAATAAGGAAAACAATTGGTCTTTTGTTATCTTTAATTTTTTGACATCTTTGTAGCTTAACCCAGCGGTAATAGTATTGCCTCTGGGAATCTTTGTACGAGCTAATGTTGTACAGTGCCTCCCTGGGCATTGGAAATTGTATTTGTGATGGGAGTCTAATACCTCTGCTAAAGATTGTCTCAAGTGGTCCCCCCCCCCTAAAGAGTGAGATAAGGCATCTCAGTGAACCCCAAATGAGCCAAAATCTCAGAATTACGGTCATGTTCCTCCTCCATGTGTGGGTTTGTGTTTGGATTTTGGTTTGGATTTGGGTTTCTATCTGGATTTTGGTTTGGGTTTGGGTTTGTGTCAGGGTTTGTGCTCTCTGTTAAGAACAAAAACAGTTCAATTTCAAAATTTAATTAATCAATTTCATTGTTTGTTTTTTAATACATGTAACAAATTTTATTAAATTGGTTTAAAAAAAAACAAAAACTAGTTTAAATTTTAACAAACACAATAACGAAAATTTCAAAAGGAATTAACAAACTAGTAAATCTTGCCACCCACCTTCCATTTTATCCGAATTGTGAAATGGCTTGCCTCCTCCTTCTCTCAAATGCAAATCGACAGGTGCGGTTTTTTCGCCTTCGCGATATCGTCAGTCCTTCACTGTGTAGATTGGGAAAATGAGGCTACGGGCACTGTGTTTTATATTTTCTTTTTGGCATCACAAATCACACTTGCAATATATCCCAAGTGTGTTTTTTAATCCTAAATATATATGAATTTGGGACCGAGGGCACAGGCAATGTGTTTTATTTTTTTTTATTTTTTTTGCATTGCAAATCACACTTGCGATATATCACCAGTGCGTTAATTTAACTTTATTAATCATAAATATATAATCAAATGAAAATGAGGGTCGCGACCACTATGTATGTTATATTTTTGTGTTTTTGTTTTGCATTATAAATCTCACTTGCGATATATCGCAAGTGCATTTTGTAACTCTATTAATCCTTTAAGATATGTATGAATGAAAATGAGGCCGCAATCACTCTATTTTATATTTTTTTTTTTTTGCATTACAAGTCGCACTTGCGATATATCGAAAGTAAGATATATCGCACTTGCGATATATCGCAGCTGGCGTTTTTTAAACTCTATTAATGCTTTTTATATCAATGAATAAATGATTGAGGATTTCCTTGGACTATTAATCCTCTATATATGAATGAATAAATGATTGGGGATTTCATTGGACCAAGGACGAGGGAGACAAGGGCATATTGAATTCTACAAATCCTTAATTAGTATGTCTAAATCCCATCATTTGGACCGTCATTTTTGTCAATGTATAAGGATTTTCACCCCTTTCTCCTTGACTAGGGAGGGATAATTACAACTTTGTCATTCGTTGCAAGCCTACTAGGGAGTGATAATTACAACATTTTCACTCTATGTCTTGCCTTAGGGGGAGCGATAATCATGTTTGCACCATTTGAACCTGGACATCAAGTGAGGCCCTGTTATAGCCACCTAGGGATTTCTTTTGCTTGCGATTACAACACTCAACCACTTGAGCTAACCCTCTGGGATTTTGTGTCACAATTTCTCCTTTGCTATTAATGGGTATTTATATTATATAAATTTATGGAGCCCCTTTTATCTTTCAATGGTTTACCAAACAATCAACATCCTCATATAAAATTATACTAGATATAGAGGAGTTCGAGGAATGCTCTTATCCTTCGTGTTAATTATCGTATGCTTCTGTAGAATACATAATTAATCAAAATAAAGTTTCATCGAAGAAAAGAACTCAAAATACCTTATGATATGTATTATAAATTAGTAATGTTCATTTATAAGTATTGATTACAAAACATCATTACCAAAATGTATTATTTTATCTCCATGGAGTTTATTTGTAATTGAATTACTATATTTGTAGTCATCTAATATATTTTCATAAAGAGATCATGGTGAGTAATGAAATAAAGATAGAGAATAGTTTTTATTAAATGTCTAATTTTATATCTTTGTAGAATAGGGGAAAATAGGTTTGAAGGGAGAAAAGGTAATGGTAGAAGAGAGGAAGTGGGTAGCTTATTTTTATGATCTATAATAAGAGATATTAGCCTCCATTTTAATAACTTTAGTTGAAATAGTGGGTGCATGGATGGGGGACATGGTGTGGTTGGATAAGCAATGAGGGAGTTATATCGAGAAGGGTATGATAGAAGACATCAAAGGAAGAAAAAACATTAGAGGAGAAGATATCGAAACAAGAAAACAATTTAGTGCAGAAATTGTACATGTGACATTAGTCGTAGAAGAGATCCACGGTGCCTTATACCAGAAGGATAACATCTCAAATAAAAACAGATATACGACAAGAAAATTAATGTTTCAAATCATCTCTATTATTCACATCTAGAGAACAAACAAAGTTTGTATATGGTCCCCTCACTCATAAATCAATTGAATCTCTTTAACTACGCCTTTGCAAGTAAAATTATTTGCATAGAGACAAAAAAATTAGTACAATAAATGAAACTCTAATCATTCAAACAAACGGAGAAAAAAAACAAAAACACAAATGATGGTGAAATAAGAAGACCATATGAATCGAACCCTAGTTCGACTACAACTTTGAAATATGGAAGAGATATGGATGGATTCAATCCTTCTAGAGGAATGAGAGGAATTGGGAGTACATTTACCATTATAGATCATGATTCTTAGATTGTATTTTGATCATCATGAAAGAAAATAAAATTTAAGATGATCCACATGATCCAAATTGCACTTGCGATATAATGCAAGTGGGATATATCACACTTGCGATATAATGCAAGTGGGATATATCGCACTTGTGATTTGTAACTATTAAAAAACGCAAGTCCGATTTATCGCATATGCGATACGGGATAACTAAGCTTAGCCTTGGTTTTTGACTCGGGTTTGTCCGAACCTAGCCACAATAACACATATCCGTTATGGATTTTCGTTTCGGATGTGCATTTTTTATTTCTATAGTGGCACTAAAAAGTGGAACCAACTTCATGCTGTTGATGTATATGTAAGTTCAGAATGTATTTCACATATATGTATATTGTATTCCTATAGAGATGTTATTATTCCTCTATACGGAAGTGGTTGTATTCCTATAGAGATGTTATTATTCCTCTATACGGAAGTGTCATCATTTATATTGTAAGTGTCGTAACTTATACTTGATGGGTTATTAGACCACCTTGTTGGGGTTGGCCCCGTATAATTCATGTGGGTCAAAGGGTTATTAGACCACCCTATTGGGGGTCAGCCATTTGGGTCAAAGGGTTATTAGACCACCCTAGTGGGGGTCAGCCCAGTCAGCATTATGTTAAGTGGTTAAGTTGAGGCCGACCTAGTTGAGTAAAGGTCAAGTCAAGTTAGTGTATAAATAGAGAGTGTGTCTCTCTCATTTTACACATTCTATTCTCTCACTCACACTGTGGAGAGTGGCGCACTTGTGGAGGAGGAGGCTTTGCTGCTAGGAGAAGACTATCTCTTGTATTCTGGTTGTATCATTGCTCAATCTATCTCTGAGAAAGTTATTGGGGTTTTTCACCTTTATGGTTTTCCCCAAGTAAACTCAGTGTCTCTTCTGTGCTTGCATTATTGTGTCCATGATTGATTTGGTACAGATTTGCTATACATGTTGTTCTCTTAGTTAAGATCCTAGATCAGATTGAAGTAAATTCTGAAAATTTAAAATGGTATCAGAGCTAGCCTGAAAGAAGGTATGATATGGCATGTATGACACTTGTTTCACTTACGATGCTAGGGCTTGATATAGCAAAAACCATTCATCGTAGCACTTTCGCTATAAGTCCGTTTTGGCGATGTTTTTCGATATGAAACCTTTACAAGTCGAAGATTAAATCCCCATGTACCTTGTGGCCAAACGACAACCTCTAATTTGTTGTACTTTGTGATTTAAGATCTCTACAATATAGGGTTTCTTCCTCTTCCAGATATGAGTCAAAATCAGGTGACCTTGGGAAAAAGGTCATAACTTGGGCTAGGAAGCTCCAAATTAATTTGCGTAAAAAGTGACAGGTAGTACACAGACTATACTATCTCAGGAAAATGTTTTAGAGGCTGACATAACTCTCTATATTATCTCATAAATAGGTCACGTTACGACACTTGACATAACTCTCTCTCAGAGAATCCAATTGAGTTCAGACCTGTCAGGATGGAAAGATAACAGGTCGGGATATCTCAGGTAAATTCTTCAGAGGCCGAAGTTGAAACAGTGACACGTGGAACGCCGTACAAGTTCACTCTCTTGTATTATCCCATAAATAGGTCACGTTGCGACACTTGGCATAACTCTCTCTTAGAGAATCCAATTAAGGTCAGACCTGTCAGGATGGAAAGATAATAGGACAGGCTATCGCAAGAAACATTTTCAGACCCCGTGGATAAAAAAATTTGGCGGTACACCAGAAACAATCAGGTACATATTTCTGTCAAAACATAATTATTTTTGAGTACCTTCATTCATGGCTTCCGAAATGTAGGGCTTCGGAGAAAGTTGGAATTTTTGTAATCAGAGACCATGGCTGGATGCTACTCATCAAAATCGAAATTTAGAGACCAAGATCAAAATTTTTGGTCGGGCAGAAGGTCGGGCTTGATCAGACCCTAGTTAGGGACTTTGATGAAAAAAGTGGAAAATTAGGGCTTCTGCAAAAATGGGAATTTTTGAAATCTGTGACCACGGCTAGAAGCTCCTCATAAAAATAGAAGCTTAGAGCTTTGGATCAAACCTTTTGATGGGGCAGAAGAGTGGGCTTCATCAAACCCCAGTTCGGGGTCACGTCTAGTGAATCCAGAAGTTTCAAAGGAACTTTGCAGTTTTCAAATTCTGAGCATACCAGCTTGATCAGCTCATCAAGGTGCATATTTCTATCCTTTTGGAAGTTTGGAATTCAAATTTTGAATTTTTGGGGTTTCTCTGACAAACCCTAATCCATCTCCAGATCCAACTCTTCCAAATCAAGTGGATTGGGTTAATCCTAGAAGAAGATGGATTGGTCACCTGCATAAGTGAAGAAGTTCTTGTTTCAGAGGGAGCTGAGGCTAAGGCCTTACATAAGAAGATTACAAGCAATATCGACAAGTATGAATTATCTAGGTATGTTTCGAGATTTGTTCATGATTAAATTTATGGTATATTTTTCTTCATATTAATACAGTTAGTACAATCCTGATTAAATCTAGACTTGTCATATCACCTTAATAAAATTATGAATGCACGATAAAAGATATTCATTGATTAGGGTGTTGAGACTTATGATTGTACTAATGCATTATAGTGTTGTATGAGGTTTATGTTGTCTGCTAACACAAAAAGGTACACCAAGAAAGTCAAATCAATTTCTACTTCAAGAACATATGCTCATGGTGACATGAAGACAAAGATTCATCCATTGTCATGGATCACATAGAAGAATTACTTTCGAGGTATGTATAACTTGGTTCTACAATGGTTAACTGATGAGACATCCAGGTTACTAGCACAAGTCACTGAAGAGAACTAGAAGACATTATGCGGGTATGTTAGACATATCTAGCTAGCATGCTAATCCAGGTAATCCAGGAAGCAAAGATCAAGAGGGAGCACACTCTAGTTGTTCCTGCAAGAAAGCAAATGAGCACACTTCAGTAGTTTCTGCAAGGATGCAGATATTTAGAGGGAGTTGACCACTTCTCACAATCCACATAAGAATGGAGTTGCAGAAAAGAAGCAAAGACTGAGAGGGAGTCAACCCAACAAATAAACAAAGATAAGTATTTGAATTGTCATTAATTGCATATTTTATTGTTTAAATAATACTGTTCAATAATGTATATACTGATGTTCCTAGAATTAGGTTGGGTATTATGCATATTAGAATAGTTGCATTGATGAACAGTATACTACTAATATGCATGGGTAAGTGGCCTATGGCACTGTACAACATTCCATTGCTACTTATCTAGAATGAAACCTCTTTGCTGACATATTGGGAGTGGTGCACACTCTTAACAATGTTCTGGTAGAGATTGGAAGGCATCTAGAAAGTTACAGGATATGGATAAATGTTGTATTGAAGCATTGGCTAAGATAATTGCATGACTTTATGACATATTTCTTTATGTGTAAGAATTTGTTCTGAAAACTATGAGATGTTTTCTAATCATTCAATTTAACTTGTTGTGTAGGAAAGATCGTATGCCATCACCTATAAAAGAAGAACTACAACATTTGTTCAGCAACAAAATTATCTATTGAAGATATTGAAGTTCCCAGGATATGGGAAGAATGCCATGATCTGTCGATCATGAAGAACGATGTTTGGGACGCGGTGCCAAGAGCTGAAGGGAAGTCTGTTGTGACTTCCAAATGGAGCTATCAAATCAAGCATGTTGCAGATGGCAGCATTGAGAAATATAAAAGTGATAAAATAGAAGATACACCAGATGGATTTCAAGACAACATGGTGTAGTCATATATGTGTGCAGAACTTGGTATGGTAGGATAGACAACTTTCTATCTAGTTTGGGATTTCCTAAGAATAAAGCGGATTCCAACCTTTTCTACAAGGTTGAGGAAGGCAATCCAGTGATACTACTTTTGTATGCGGATAACTTGTTTGTTACAGGTGAAGATAGATTGATTGTCGACATGCAGCGGAAGCTTGCTTCCGAGTTCAAGATGAAGAACTTGGGGATGATGCATGTAATATCCCTTTTTCAAATTTTATTAAAATGCCCAATTTTCCACTTTTTTTCCCAATTTCGACCTTTGACTAGTTTTACTGTTTTGACCTCCAAATCAACCCAAATGCTCCCATATCTTCTGTAGGAGTGTATGAATGGTATTTAGACTTGAATATAAGGTCCAGGGATGTTTTATGGCCCTCCAAATACTGCTGCAAACTTGATTTGTATTCTGATCAATATATGTAATTTTGACTAGTAATTTGTGCATCAAATCCCCCTCGGGTAACACTGCAAATGGCCTTCCAAATGCCTCCAAACTCCCACAAATTTATGAACAGAGGTATATAATGTGTTAAGTATGTGATTAAGGTCTCATATGCACCATTAATTGATTTTTAATACTGTTCTAACTCTCTCACATTCAACAGCAAAAACCCCCAATTCGACCCTTGGGGAAATGGCACTATTTCACCTCCCAATACAACTAAACTGAGTAAAAATGCTTCAAATGCTCAAGTAAAGTACATGAAACTTGTAGAAGACATCCATGGCAATATATTTATCACAAATATATCATAGAATCATCCATACATTCGAAATAATCATCAATACATTGGCTCACAACAAGGTAGTGGGGAAATGGCATTGTTCTTCCATTAAAAATGAGATTTATACATTTCTACTTGGAATTTCGACCTGAAACTTTTTGGAGATGAAGAACAGAGTATTTAATTCATATTACAAAAGAAATGGGGCATTATAAGCTCCCCCAAAGAGTACAATAGCTCACCAAAAACGCCCCTCCCTCAAGGAGCACGAATATGCCTTCAAAACTGGAAACGGTGGAGAGAAAGTGCTGCACTAAACCAAACCATGAAACTTCCTGTAGCTGCTACCTGCAAATACAAACTCCATTAAAGCACCATGAAAGGCCTGAGTGGCCTCTCCAAACACCAACTTGGATGGGAATCTTTCACCCTCGAAATTGGCTAAGGCAAGAAACTAGTCATCCACTAGCTCTCTCTTCACAAATGCAATTTTTCTCAAATCATCAAAAGCCATTCTCATACTTGATTTCTACATTTTATAACCAACATTAGCCTTCAAGGGGTCGAAATCCTCTCAATAGATTCAATACTTTTTCATTTAGAAAATATTCCTCATTTGCCACTTGTCTCCTAGTTCCAACCTTCCATCTTCTCCCAAATTCGAATTTGAGTCTCTTTAGATTCCTCCAACTCCATGAGCGCCTTCTTGAGCCTATTTTTGGGGCTGACATGTCATAATGGTCAGGTGTAAGAAGTCAGGTCTGAATTTTGTCATAAAATGTCATAGATGCTTCATTATTGTTGTCATAAAACTAGGGAATCTAGCCCATGTGTCCACTAGTCTCCAATTTGACTCTTCCTCTCCCATGGAGGTTACTATTCCTTCCCATTTCGACCTAATATGCTAAATTCCATGTGTTATGACTTACCAACTCACCCAAGAGTTTTCACCTTCCCATGAATTCGAATTGGCAAGAGAGAGCTGCCATGTGTCATTGAAAAATCAAGCTAGTGTGGGTCCCATCACCTCCATATGTCTCCAAAACCACTTGCCACCTAGAATTTCTCTTGAATTTATTTATTCATCATATTTATTAAATTCTTGAACCCTTATAATGTCTAAATATCATTTATTAGTTTCCTTATTACCATCCCACATGTGCCCATCCAACCTAGGAAACTAGTAGGATTGATGGGATTGTCTTACTATGCACTTATTTGAATGGGGACATTACAGTCCTCCCCACCCAAGATTGCTTGTCTTCAAGCAATTTCAAATTTGGATGCTGCAAAATCTTCTCCTCTTCCCATGTGGCATCTTCATTTGGTAAGTCCTTCCATTGCACTAAATATTCTTTGATGATTCTACTCCTCAACCTTCTTTCCCGTGTCTTCAAAATCTTTTCCGGAACAAGTGTGAGCTGACCTTCATCATCCAAAGGAGGAAGTATTTCTGAAGTGATGATTTTTTGACCAAGAGCTTTCTTAAGACAAGAAACATGAAATACATTGTGGATTTTACTCCCTTCCGGAAGTTCTAGTTCATTTGCTACTTCTCCAACCTTCCGCACTACCTTGTATGGCCCATAGTACCTTGGTTTTAATTTTTCTGCTCCATTCTTTTTTAGAGATGTTTGTTTATAGGGCTGCAACCTTAAATATACTAAATCATTGACTTGAAAGGTTCTCTCTTCTCTATGTCTATCAGCATATTGTTTTTGTTGATTTTGAGCAACCTGCAAATTGTCTTTCAAGAGCTTTAAAATTTCTTGGCTCTCTTCCACCCAATCTTTAGCCTTTGGGGCTCTACTATCACCAAATATAATATCAGCAAATGTAAGTGCATCATAACCATATAATGCTTTGAAAGGAGACATTCCTATTGACATATGATAAGTGGTGTTGTAGCAAAACTCACCCAAGTGTAGCCATTTTGCCCATGCTTTTTGCTGCCCTCCCACATAGTTTCTTAGGTATCCTTCCAACCATTGGTTTACCCTCTCTGTTTGTCCATCAGTTTGTGGATGATAGCTGGTACTTGGAGTCAATTGAGTGCCTACCAATCTAAAAAGTTCTTGCCAAAAAGCACCCATGAATCTACTATCTCTATCACTGACAATGCTCTTGGGGAGCCCATGCAATCTGAAGATTTCTTTGAAAAAAATATCAGCCACTTGTGCAGCACTAAAAGATGATGTAACAACAAAGAAATGAGCAAATTTTGTCAACCTATCAACTACCACATAGATGCAATCCTTACCTAAGGATTTAGGCAATCCGGTGATGAAATCCATGGAAATACTGTCCCATTTTTGCTCCGGAATGGGCAATGGTTGTAATAGGCCGGCTAGACATGTAAGTTCTGATTTGTTTTGTTGACATGCTTTACATTCATTCACATACTTCTGAACATCTTCCTTCATCCCCTTCCAAAAAAATCTTTGCCTCAACTGTCTATAAGTTTTGAAGATCCCCGGATGGCCCGCTAGTGGGGAATCATGTGCTTCTTGCAAAATTCGGTACTTGAGCTTGGAGTTATGAACTAAATAAATTCTTCCCTTATAATATATCAGCCCATTCAAAATCCTATAATTATCATCCCCTTTGATTCCATCCAACACATCACAAGCAAATTTGTCTTTGGCATATTCAACTAGTAGCATGTTTTTCCAATCCTTGGCAATATCCATGAGAGAAAAGGAAGGCCTTCTTGACAAAGCATCTACAACTATATTATTCTTTCCTTTGACATATTCAATATCAAAATCATAAGCTTGAATCTTGCTTACCCACTTTTGTTGCCTTTCATTTAGATCCTTTTGGGTGAGAAAGTGTCTTAGACTATTATGGTCAGTTTTCACCACAAACTTGCTGCCCACCAAGTATTGTCTGAATTTGGCCAATGCATGCATAATGGCCAGCATTTCTTTATCATAGATGGAGTAAATTTTTTCATGAGGCTGCAACTTTCTGCTCTCAAAGGCTATGGGTTGTTGGCCTTGCTTTAGGACAGCCCCTATTCCTCCACCTGAAGCATCACATTCCACAACAAAAGGTTTAGTAAAATCAGGAAGTGCAAGTATGGGACAACTACTCATTACCTCTTTCATTTTTTGGAATGCTTTTTCAGCCTCTTCATCCCACTTGAAAGCATCCTTCTTAGTCAAATCAGTGAGTGGAGAAGTCAACTTGGAGAACCCTTTCACAAATTTTCTGTAGTAGGTGCATATGCCAATAAAGCCTCTCAATTCGGTAATATTTTTTGGTGATGGCCATTCCAAGATAGCCCTGATTTTTTCCATGTGTACCTTCACTCCTTCTTGCCCAATAATGTGCCCAAGATACAGTAGTTCTTTCATCCCAAACTCACATTTTGATAATTTAGCAAATAAGGACTCTTCTTGCAAGATTTTCAACACAATCTCTAACTGTTGCAAATGCTCTTCCCATGTTTTACTGTAAATGAGAATATCGTCAAAGAAAACCAAAACAAACCTTCTTAGTTGCTTGCAAAATATCCTATTCATACATGCTTGAAAGGTGGCTGGAGCATTAGTTAACCCAAAAGGCATGACAAGAAATTCAAAGTGGCCAAAATGACATCGAAAAGCGGTCTTTTGCACATCTTCATCTTTCATTCGAATTTGGTGATACCCTGATCTAAGGTCAATTTTTGAGAAGTATTTGGCCCCATGTAGCTCATCCATGAGCTCATCAATCTTAGGAATAGGATACCTATTCTTGATAGTCTTTTTGTTCAAGGCTCTGAAATCTATGCACATTCTCAATGTTCCATCTTTTTTCTTCACTAGCACTACTGAAGAAGCATAAGGGCTAGAGCTTGGTCTAATGAGCCCCAACTCTAGGAGTTCTTGGATAGCTTTTTCAATCTCATCTCTAAACCTTTTAGGATGTCTATAAGGTGGTATTTGAATGGGTGAAGTACCCTCCTCCAAAACAATACTGTGCTCAACCCCCCTATCTGGTGGCCTACCATGTGGAAGGTCTCTAAAAACCTTTTCATATTTTTGCAAAAGTCTCTCTATCTCCTTTGGGTGTTTGACAATATTTATAGTTGGCTTGGGAGATGTAATATGACATTCAGCAGCCCATTCTATATCCCCATGCCTCAATATAGATCTCATGCTATTGCAAGTCACTACTTGATTTGGATAAGTGTGTTGCCCTCTCACAACTCTTTGTACTCCTTTTAAATCTTGGAATTTCATTTCGGGAATTTGATAATTTACTGTATGCTCTCCTATTGAATACAACCATTGCACTCCCAAAACCACATTAGTATCAGCAACATCAACCACATAAAAACTATCAACAAAAGTATAGTTACCTACGGTGACTTGCAGCTTTGGAACCCATGTTTTGCATTGCATTGTGTTGTGACCGGGAATGACAACTGTGAAGCCATCAAATGGTTCAATAGGTATATTTCTTTTCTCTACCATCTCTTCATCAATGAAGTTATGAGTGGCTCCTCCATCTACCAAAACTGAAGTTCTTTGTCCTTGTACCACACCTTTGCATCGGATAGTATGATAGCGAGGTACTGCTGAAAGCACTGCCATTCTTGCTTTGTCCGGTGAAGGCTGATTTTCTTCTTGTCTTTCCTCTTCTACTGCTGTCTCATATGCCTCTTCCTGATCTGAAATATGTCCATCTTCATCCATGCCCCCATCATACCCCTCATTATCAGAAAATACTTCTGTGTATTGAGCCTTTCCTTTGGTACATTTGTGCCCCGGTGTCCATGGTTGGAAGCATGTGAAGCATAGTTTCTTTTTTCTAAGTTCATCCCTGTTTAGTCCCTCTTTTTTATTCCTCTCAAATGACTCTCTTTGCCAAGGTTTCTTATCATATCCATCCCTTTGCCAAGGTTTCTTTTCAAATTTATAGCTAGGCTTAGGAGGAAATCTCGTTCTAGGAAGCACATTTTGGAGATCCCTAGTCAAGCTCATTGCATCTTTTAATGTAGTTGGCTTGTGGGATTTGACCAAACCTCTTAAGGGTTCAGCCAAACCTTCAGTGAACAGCAATACTAATCTTCCCATAGATACATCAGCCACCTTGACTGATAATTTTTGAAAGTCCAACATATATTCGGTAGGGGACCCAGTTTGCTTCAATTGAGCTAGTTCTTTGAAAGGCAATTCTGGATCTTTTTGTTCAAATCTTTCTAGTACCCTGTCAACAAATTCTCCATATGTTTTAACCTGATTATGACCCAAGGTTTTCAGCCCATGAAACCACCATTCATTGGCATCTCCTTCCAAATGCAAAATGGCCATTTTTAATGCATCCTCTTCCAACATAGGATTCAGCTGAAAATATACATCCAATTTTTGCACCCAAGTGTTAGCAGAATTTTGAGAAGAACCATCAAAAGTAGGAAGTGACATTTTTCCAATAGCACTATTCAATTCTTTGTTTTGGAATGGACTCCTATTGTCTCCCTTCATTTTAATCTTTTGCATAGCATCAATGTAGTCACTGAGTGGTACACCTCTTTTACACTCTTCATTCAAATCATTCCAATCATTTACTAGTTTCTTGTAATCCAATTCAAGATTGGGTTCTTCTTTGGGTGTGAGAAATTTAGGTGCAGTATGCCTTTGTGTGCTTTGAAATTCATCAGGCCTATTATGAGGTCCTGTACTTGAGAAAATATGCTCATTCCCTTTCATCTTTTCCCCTGAGTGTGAGCCACTATTATCTCCTATCATCCCTTTGCCTGAAAGTTGGCTACCCAACAATTCGAAACCTTTCATCATTTGTTTATTCATATCTAGCATAACCATGGTAAGTCCTTCAAAACATGGTTTTAAGGCTTCAATAAATTCCTCCTTATGTCTTAATTTTTCCTCCTCCTCTCTACCCATTGTTTTAGAAAAGAACTCTTTTTCTGCTACTATCTCTTCTTCAACCAAAACTTCTTCAACTACTGATTCAAAGGGTGGTGTTTTATTTGTTTGGCTTCTTGTTAATACCATCAGGTGCCAAGACCCTGCTCTGATACCACTTGTAATATCCCTTTTTCAAATTTTATTAAAATGCCCAATTTTCCACTTTTTTTCCCAATTTCGACCTTTGACTAGTTTTACTGTTTTGACCTCCAAATCAACCCAAATGCTCCCAAATCTTCTGTAGGAGTGTATGAATGGTATTTAGACTTGAATATAAGGTTCAGGGATGTTTTATGGCCCTCCAAATACTGCTTCAAACTTGATTTGTATTCTGATCAATATATGTAATTTTGACTAGTAATTTGTGCATCAAATCCCCCTCGGGTAACACTGCAAATGGCCTTCCAAATGCCTCCAAACTCCCACAAATTTATAAAAAGAGGTATATAATGTGTTAAGTATGTGATTAAGGTCTCATATGCACCATTAATTGATTTTTAATACTGTTCTAACTCTCTCACATTCAACAGCAAAAACCCCCAATTCGACCCTTGGGGAAATCGCACTATTTCACCTCCCAATACAACTAAACTGAGTAAAAATGCTTCAAATGCTCAAGTACAGTACATGAAACTTGTAGAAGACATCCATGGAAATATATTTATCACAAATATATCATAGAATCATCCATACATTCGAAATAATCATCAATACATTGGCTCACAACAAGGTAGTGGGGAAATGGCATTGTTCTTCCATTAAAAATGAGATTTATACATTTCTACTTGGAATTTCGACCTGAAACTTTTTGGAGATGAAGAAAAGAGTATTTAATTCATATTACAAAAGAAATGGGGCATTAGAAGCTCCCCCAAAGAGTACAATAGCTCACCAAAAACGCCCTCCCTCAAGGAGCACGAATATGCCTTCAAAACTGGAAACGGTGGAGAGAAAGTGCTGCACTAAACCAAACCATGAAACTTCCTGTAGCTGCTACCTGCAAATACAAACTCCATTAAAGCACCATGAAAGACCTGAGTGGCCTCTCCAAACACCAACTTGGATGGGAATCTTTCACCCTCGAAATTGGCTAAGGCAAGAAACTAGTCATCCACTAGCTCTCTCTTCACAAATGCAATTTTTCTCAAATCATCAAAAGCCATTCTCATACTTGATTTCTACATTTTATAACCAACATTAGCCTTCAAGGGGTCGAAATCCTCTCAATAGATTCAATAATTTTTCATTTAGAAAATATTCCTCATTTGCCACTTGTCTCCTAGTTCCAACCTTCCATCTTTTCCCAAATTCGAATTTGAGTCTCTTTAGATTCCTCCAACTCCATGAGCGCCTTCTTGAGCCTATTTTTGGGGCTGACATGTCATAATGGTCAGGTGTAAGAATTCAGGTCTGAATTTTGTCATAAAATGTCATAGATGTTTCATTATTGTTGTCATAAAACTAGGGAATCTAGCCCATGTGTCCACTAGTCTCCAATTTGACTCTTCCTCTCCCATGGAGGTTACTATTCCTTCCCATTTCGACCTAATATGCTCAATGCCATGTGTTATGACTTACCAACTCACCCAAGAGTTTTCACCTTCCCATGAATTCAAATTGGCAAGAGAGAGCTGCCATGTGTCATTGAAAAATCAAGCTAGTGTGGGTCCCATCACCTCCATATGTCTCCAAAACCACTTGCCACCTAGAATTTCTCTTGAATTTATTTATTCATCATATTTATTAAATTCTTGAACCCTTATAATGTCTAAATATCATTTATTAGTTTCCTTATTACCATCCCACATGTGCCCATCCAACCTAGGAAACTAGTAGGATTGATGGGATTGTCTTACTATGCACTTATTTGAATGGGGACATTACAATGCACTATTTGTTTTTCGCATGGAGGTGTGGCAGAGTGCAGATGGAATCTTCCTTGGACAAGGGAAGTATGCAGTAAGAGATCCTGAAGAGGTTCGGGATGATGGATTTCAAGGCCATGGCCACACCTATGACATCGAATATGAAGCTTCTTTGTGATGCTTCATCTGAGCTGGTTGATGTCTCTATGCATTGTCAAATGATTGGGTCCTTGATTTACCTGATGAACACGAGACCAGATATTTGCTTTGCGGTGAACACATTGAGCTAATTCCTGATGGATCCGAGGAGTGTTCACCTGGTTGCTGTAAAGCATGTTCTGAGGTACCTGAAGCGTACAGTGGATTATGGGCTCAAGTATGAAGCGAATCAAAAGTTTAACCTACAGGGTTATGTTGATTCAGATTGGGCAGGCAGTGCTGCAGATAGGAAGAGAACATATGGGCATTGCTTCATTATGGGATCAGGTGTGATCTCTTGGTTCAACAGGAAGCAGTCTTGCGTAGCATTAAGTACAGCTGAGGCAAAGTATGTTGTAGCCTGTTCAGCTAGTTGTGAGGCAGTATGGCAACGGAAGCTACTGTCTGAGCTATTTGATCTCTCGTTGGATGCTACTGGTATCTTCTATGATAACCAGAGTTGTGTGAAGCTGTTTGAGAACCCAGTGTTTCATGACAGGCCGAAACACGTAGAGATCAAATATCACTATATCAGGGATATGGTGCAGAGAGGAGCTATGAAACTCCTGTACATTGCGATGGACGAGCAGATTGCAGATGTGTTGGCGAAGCCACTAGCCAGGGTGAAGTTCGAGTACTTCAGGGAGAGGCTTGGTGTTCTTCAGATTGATGACACTTTGAGGAAGAAGTGATGGACACATTTGCTGAAGCCATTCCAAGCATGTTGGAAGGAGGATCCTTCACATGGCTGTGGATGTAAGTGTTGGATGATGAGCATCAGGATGATGTTCTAGTTTCTGCTTTGTATGATCAGTTGGATCATTTATATGTATATGTATGTACGCATCATGTTGCATGTTGGATATGATCAGTTGGATCATTTCTATGTATGTACACATCATGTTGGGTGCTGGATATGATCGGTCGGATCATTTGTATGTATATGCATCATGTTAGATGCTTGGACCATGTATCTGTATATGTATCAGGTGGATACATTGTATGATCAAGTAGATGATGTATATTGATATGTATCAGGTATGATCAGGTAGATCATGTATGTTGATGGATACATTGTGTGGATCATGTATCTATGTATGTTGATGGATATATTGTGTGGATCATGTATCTATGTATCAGGTGGACATACTATGTACGATGATATGTATCAGGTAGATACTTGGTGTGCATCAGATGGATGCATTGTATGATCAGGATGATCGTGGATGACGAGCTTCTCCAGATGACATGCAGCAGGATGTTGCAATGATGATGATCATGGTGATAATGTGTACATCAGGATGATGTATGATGAGTATCATATGATACTATGTGGCTGTGGAACAGGTTGTGCAGGTAAGCATGTAATTTGTTCCCTGGGAGATTTGCAGATGGTCTTTCGAGGTTTTGCCTATGGCATGTAATTCGTACCCTGGGACATCTAGCAAATGCTCTTTCGAGGTTTTTCTTGGGAGGACATATAATTTGTGCCCTGGAAGATCTGCAGATAGTCTTTCGAGGTTTTTCCTATGGCATGTTATTTGTGCCCTGGGATATCTGGAAGATGTTATTTCTAGGTTTTGTCCTATGGCATGTAATTTGCTCCTGGGAGATCTGGACAGGATGAAAAAGGCCTCAGATGCTTCAGCCAGGTTTTTCCATGACCACATGTAATTTGCTCTTGGGAGATCTGGACGGGATGAAAAAGGCCTCAGATGCTTCAGCCAGGTTTTGTGGTGGACCACATGTAATGTGCTCCTCGGAGATCCGACAGATAGACATATGTGCTCGTAACAGCCTGGGATGCTTCAGGCAGGTTTTGTGATGGGTCACATGTAATGTGATCCTGGGAGATCCTACAGGTAGAGTTGTGTGCTTGTAATAGCCTGGGATGCTGCAGCCAGGTTTTGTGATGCACATAATAAGTCCTGAGAATTCCATAGTATGGCCAGTGATGACGAAGACCTGCAGGTGGTGGGCCTACATCCAGTATGAAAAAGGATTGGCTCTGTAGAACTTCCTATTACGAGTAGATTCAGATACTGATTAAGATAGCAGCAGCAGTGACGATGATGATGACTCGATGACGATTATCCAGTGACGATGATGATGCCTCAATGATGATTATCCAGTGACGATGATCCATAGAAGATGACTTGTGCTAGAAGACTTATGTCAAGAAATGCCTTCCTAGTTTAGAGGGAGTGCTGATGTATATGTAACTTCAGAATGTATTTCACATATATGTATATTGTATTCCTATAGATATGTTATTATTCCTCTATATGGAAGTGGTTGTATTCCTATAGATATGTTATTATTTCTCTATACGGAAGTGTCGTCATTTATATTGTAAGTGTCGTAACTTATACTTGATGGGTTATTAGACCACCTTGTTGGGGTCGGCCCTGTATAAGTCATGTGGGTCAAAGGGTTATTAGACCACCCTATTGGGGGTCAGCCATGTGGGTCAAAGGGTTATTAGACCACCCTAGTGGGGGTCGGCCCAGTCAGCATTATGTTAAGTGGTTAAGTTGAGGCCGACCTAGTTGAGTAAAGGTCAAGTCAAGTTAGTGTATAAATAGAGAGTGTGTCTCTCTCATTTTACACATTCTATTCTTGCACTCACACTGTGGAGAGTGGCACACTTGTGGAGGAGGAGGATCTGCTGCTAGGAGAAGACTATGTCTTGCATTCTGGTTGTATCATTGCTCTATCTATCTCTGAGGAAGTTATTGGGGTTTTTCACCTTTATGGTTTTCCCCAAGTAAACTCGGTGTCTCTTATGTGCTTGCATTATTGTGTCCATGATTGATTTGCTGTAGATTTGTTGTACATGTTGTTCTCTCAGTTAAGATCCTAGATCAGATTGAAGTAAATTCTGAAAATTTAACACGTGCGAGCGCCCTCATCATTTCAAATGCTTTTAGGACATATTAAATAAACGTCGATTTGTAAATAAATAAGTATCGTAAATGAATACAAAATATAGTTAAGATGTTAACAATATAAGAAGTACTCCTTAAGTATAATTCTAGATATTATTGACAGTTATACTATGTATAATTTTTTTTGTTTTTATGGATTTTTTGGAGTCGTTACATGTGGTATCAAAGGGCAAGTTCAAGCACTGGGCCTGAAAGTGGCTCAACTTGCACATTCAAATTTAAAACATAAAAACAAATTTACTGACTTGTTTTAAAATTGTTTCTGTATAGAACATTCAATATCTATTCTCCAAGTTATGGAAGGAGTAGAGGCATCTGTCGAGGGTGGATCCCATCATAATAATGATGAACATGAAAATGTTAATGAAGAAAATATATACGTAGAATTAAATGATCAGTCATCGAACTACTTCGAACTATTAAATATTTAAAGGCTGAATTGTAGAATGTTAAAAAAGATAATGAAAGAATCTTAAAAGCACAAGAAGAACTAAATCAAGTGTTGCTAGATAAATTACATAGTGAAGGAAGGGATAGAAGAAGAGAAACTAAATCTGAATCTGGAACTATGTCTTACAAACGTAAAGTTAAAAAGTTAAAATTCTCTGATAATGAAAGTAAATCATCCTCATAAACTAATGGTAAATCACACAGAAAGAAATGTAAGTATTCCAATGATAGGAGTGATAGTGATTGAAACCCTAAAATGAGAAAGTACAAACCCTATGAAGAAATCTGAGGAGAATTTAGAAAGATAAAACCTCCAACGTTTAATGCAGAGATAGAAAAAGGAGAAGAAGCCAAAGCTTGGTTGTCTGGGATGAAGATATACTTCCAGATCTATAATTACTCACACAGGCTGAAAGCTAAAATGATTATTTACAATCTAATTGGGAAGGCTAATATATGGTAGCAGGATATAAAAAGGGTGAAATTTTTTAAAGAAAAGAATCTAACTTGGAGTACTTTTAAGAGAGATTTTAAAAGGATATTTATGTCTGAACAATACTATGAAGAAAAGGCCAAAGAATTATTTGATTTAAAGCTGGGATCTATCAACATCAAATAACTAAGCAGTAAATTCTTAAGTCTATTAGGATATCTACCATACATCATTGATGAAAAGTCTAAGATACAGAGATTTCTGACTTGCTTACTTTTTAACATCAAGGACAAAATTGAGTATGACATCCCAAAAACCCTCGAAGAAGCAATGAGAAAGGATAATTTATTTTACAAACATAACAGAAAAAGGGAAAGTGTACCTAGCTGGAAGGTTAAAAGACCAATTAATTTTGAACAAAGAAGGAAAAATTTAAAATTTAACAGAAATGTTGGAAATAATAATTCTCAGAATTTTCGTAACAAAAATTTTTAGGGGACAAATTTTAAAAGCAATGCACAACAGTACTTTAAAAATACAGAGACAAGCCTAATACAAATTTTTAAAATACTGAACAAAGTGAACCTGTAAAATGATGGGAATGTCAAGGACCACATTATCCATCAAATTGTCCTAATAGAAAAAGAAATTTCAGCAATGTTCATACGATACAGGAAGAGGCAACATTTGGTGACTTAGATAATGAGATGCACAAAATTAATGCAGCCTTGGAGAATCAACAGGATGATCACTAGACATCAATGGTCGAAATTCAATGTATGGTCATGGAAAAACCCATCTCTATTTTAATTGACCCAGGTGCTAGTTTAAGCTATGTGTCACCTGGTATAGTCGAAAGATGTAAATTGCATTTGGAAAAGTTTGAAAAATCTTGGCTGGTTCAGTTAGCTATAGGAACCAAGAGAAAGGTAGTTAATTATGTGAAGATTGTGAACTATTTATGAGTCAATTTAAGACCCAATTAAAACCGAATGTGTTACCTTAAGGGTCGTATGATGTTTTAATAGGCATGGACTATCTTTGAAAATCATAGAGTAGTTTTGAATTGCTTTCAGAAAAAAAATTTACTTGTTTGAATGAAAAAGGAGAAACATCTGTAGTAAAAGGTATTCCTAGAAAGGTTTCTATTAGACTGATTTATTCATTACAAATGAAAAAGGTTGTACCTAAGGGTTGTAAAGTATTTGTTGTACATGTAATAAATGATGAACACTTCAATAAATAAGATAAATTAAAATTTGAAGATATACCAATCTTAAAAGACTTTTCAGATATATTCCCGGAAGATTCTCGTCCATGAAAAGGGCATTTTGAGGATGAATTCCGATGAGTAGAAGAATCGGTGTGTGGAAGATGTGGGTACCACGTGGATGCAAGTATAGTAGAAATATGTGGGCCAGATGGACATGAGCGATAACAAATTTTTAAGGGAAGTTGACGAAGAGTGTGGTACCTTGAGGAGTGGGGTGATATTCTGACGTCTCTAGAAGAAGAAGAGAACTGAGAGAGAGTCTCCTGAGGGAACCGAAATGGAAGACTGGGAAACAAGAAAACAAGGGACAAAGTGACCTTATTATGACGAAGAATAAATTGAACATGATAGCTCAGAGGCCAGAGAAGGATGCACCCTAAGTCACAACGTACCTTCAACTTCTCATACTACTCAGAATTTGATAAAAGGAAATACAAGTTATTCGCGGAGTTGTACTACATTCTAGAATAGTAGTAGGAGTAGCGCATCAGTAAATAATAATAGTATAAGTACAAGAATGGTGGGTGACAATGCAAAGATGACAAAATTCCAAGGCAACAGGGCCGAGGATCCCGAATAGTACTGGTTTCTGTGCGAAGCAGTATGGACCGTGAAGCAAGTTTAGGATGACGACATAAAAAAGGGATAGTTAGCAATGAACCTAAGGGGCGATGCACTAGATTGGTATATGAAGTTTATTAGGGTACCGACGAGAACTCTAGGTAAAACAATGCTACAGATTAAGGCGGGGATGATTGATGAATTTAGAAAACTAAAATATGAGTCGTAGTACATTACTGAGCTCAAAGAGATAAAATAGTTTCCCAATGAGTTAGTATGGTAATTTGACTAGCGATACAAAACACTAATGGCGAAAGTGAGTTTCGGGATGAACGATATGCAGCATAAAGAATGGTTTATCGATGGGTTGGTGCCGCACATTCGTAGACCACTGATGCAACAGAAGGTAACGGTCCAAGAAAAAGTGTTAGAGATCACAATGAAGTTGTAGGCTTCACCAATTAGTGAGATGGGATTGGGCATGGATCAAATACAAGTGCAGTTGGAAAACTTGACGATCCAGCTACAAGACATGAAGAACGGAAAAGAGGCCTGCGAAGACATATGGTGCACTAGATCTAGGACATAAGGACATCACAAAGGCTAGTTCCCAGAATTCCGAGAATATTTGTAATCAGGTGCATCGAATCCCCTCAGTCAGGGAGGGTTTCCTTGGTGTTGGCTCTGTCAAACGAGAGGACATCGACCATAACAATGTGTGTCCATGCAAAATATGGTGTCAAAACCAACAAACTTGTATTGCAAGTTCTGTCGATTGGTTGGCCATGATGAGAGAGAATGGGGTTATTGCAAGCTAATGAGGGTCACTTTTGGCACGTTAGATGCAATAGAAAATTGAAAAATTAGGCATCCCTCAACTTACTTGGATTTTTTGAGAGACTTACGCAAAATATCTTGCATTGAGTAAAAATATATAACATTTATGTATTGAAAATTTGCATAGCTATGTCAAGTTTCATTTTTCCTAACACACACTTTTTATTTTTCAGGCAAATGATAAGGTATATGTTTTTGTGGGTGCATCCTTTGAGGGCCTAAATGATGGAATCAAGCTACAAAAATGGGCATGCATGTAGAGAACACATAGCACTTGTGCACTATTATTTTTCAAAAATTAAATTAGTAATTTTATAATTTTTTTAGAATTTTCTAAGTGATCAAACCTCGAAAATAGTACCTCTATTGTGGGTGCAGCCTTTGAAGGTCTTAATGCAAAAATATTGAAATGAATTTTTCATAGAACGTGGAGGTTA